>CANSZD010003157.1:892500-2321208 GCA_947648045.1 Beta corolliflora | reverse complement strand
ATATGGAGTACCCTCAACAATATTCCTTTAATTTATGTAAATGTAACTGAGGCAAAAAGAAAGAAGACATAGCTTGTATGGAATGACAGGTTGTGGAAGGGATTGTGTTGCCTTTTACTGGTACAGCAGTAATAGTCACAGAGAGACACAGAACACATGATAAAAGAAGCATGCGGCAAACAAGATGCAAGAAAAGAAATAATCGAGCAATGGTCATTGGAAATGGCACCAAGTGCTGTGAGATACTCTGCCATCAAACGGGAGCCAGATTGATGTCCAGTACTATTATCAAGTGAGTAGTTTCCCGAACCTATTCTTAAATCCAAATCACATCATTCTGGGCCATGAGGCATCCTTTTTCTCCTGGATAATTCATTTCACAACGGATTTTGAAGCTAAATTATCTAGTTTTGTAATGGGTATTCTGACACTCGACAATTGACATGCTCATGATCAGTTCACAAGTCCAATTGAAGGGTAACACCCCTTTGGTATCTTTCTAATATCTTTCTCTATTACTTAACAAAACAAAACACCATACAGCCCAAGAAACAAGGGCTAGAATTGATGAGTTCCACAACTGCAAAGTACATGCAAGAATAATCGATATATTGAGTGTAACTATAAGAAGATCTAGCAATTCATACGAAATTATGTATCTTGATAATAGGATAAATATTATCACAGAGATCGCTATTAAATATGAAGAAGAAAATAGAAACTAAGAACAAAAAATACTTCAAATATGTTAGATCTCAATTTTATCATAGAACAAGAAAAGCTACCTGGATGGGTAACTCATCAACAACGAAGTTAAACTCTTCTCCCCACATGGGATTCCTTGAACCAGGTATCATTGAACTGCAAAGTGAACAAACTTGACTTGAATCAGTAACACACACATAACATATCAAAAGCTTTCCCTTGATAGAGAAACCCGTCAAATAGCAACTAAAAGCCCATCTCTAGCATCCATGAAGGTGTGATTTTTAAGAATACTTGTAATAAAATATAATAGAAAGAGATCCAAGAGCTTGCTCAGAAACTGCCAATCCGCATGTATTGCCATCAACTTTGAGCTTAAGAATATGCTAATATTGCAGAATCTGTACTCCATGTCCAAAAGATAGAAACACCTAAATTCACACCTTAACGAAGATCTGGTGAAACACAGATATTTGAAGATCTTAATTATGCTTTATATTATCTCTATTATATAAGCCAATGGGAGCTATGGTGTCCCCCGCTGTAAAAATACTTTTCTCCCCCTTCACTTATCAAAAATGCTGATTTTAAAATATTTAATTCCTTCCCCGATCTACAATTATGTGTAATAAGGAAAGTTAAGATTGCCTAACTTATAGTAAGATGTAATGTATGCATAAACCTTTCTCAAAAAAATATGCTTAAAAAGAGAAATTTTCGATTGAAAATCAAACTGATATAACTAAAGCAATTCCAAACAATTACAAAGTAAGAACTTACAAAGTTTCTTTCTACCTAAACTTCCCATTGCTATTACAATTTCAAAGAACATACATTAAGAATCCATAAACATACCAAGAAAAATAAGATAGTCTCATGTTTTTATTTTTTTTGGCTTTTACAATTGTCGTATGTGTCGATTAGGATAATTTATTATTTTATTTATTTAAAGGTTTGTAGTAGTCGTTTGTGTCAGTTGGAATTATCCATCTCATCATTTTATTTTTATGTAAAAATATGTCAGGATTATTAGATATATTATTTAAAAATATACTCGTAATTCAAATATATTAAAGAAATAGGTTTATACTATCTAATTTCTCAATGTAATGTTACGCAATAAATTACACATATATGAAAGAGATTAGCATATATCATCCAATAATATCAACCTATAGTACATTTTAATATATGTTCGTTTATCACATTGAAAAAACAGTTGTGAATGATCAAATTAAACTACAATAAAATAATATTAGTGCCTCTAGCGCTTTTTAATGTCAGATGTTAATATGTCGTCGCACGCATCGCGTGCATATGAGGCTAGTTATACAAATATTGTGAGGATAATTTTAATTAGCCTCTCTATTTTTGCCACATAATGCTGCATATCACATACATCAGACCTCCACCAAATTACACCTTCATGAGATATTAAATCAGTGGTGCTGATTAGCATTGTAAATAGTAAACAAACACCTCCTACATAATGATGGAAAGCATGATACGACATGAACCTCAGACTAAAGCAATATAGTAACCTGAACAGAAGCATAGCAGAAAGTTGAAGAAGATTATAAAAACCATAATTGGATAGATAAAGTTTTGAGTAAACCACATGATCTATATCTCGTACACACTTTTTAACTCTTTGGCTTAGGTGCAAAAGAATTCTGGGACAAAATATATTTCTTGAACCGGGAAAAAAGTCACAGTAGTGAGTAGTCACCGAGTAAGGGTATAAAACCACCTTTCCAGTATGATGCAAGACTCAGGGATCTTCCCTTGCATCTATATGTACTTTGATTTTTATCACCACCACAGTAAGACGAGAAGATGAAAAGTACAAGAAACTTTACTCCCAATATATTATTTGCGCTCAGCAATCAACCAAGTCATACATGTCTATCTAATAGATCCCAGTTCAAACATATTGGTATGCATAACACTTCCCATTGGTACCATGAAAGCTGCAAATTGGTACTACTTAGATGAGTACCAATTGGAAGAGTTTTGAATACCATATGAATCTTTTTTGGGGGGGCTGTAACAATGCGTGATAGAATCCCAATTCAGACAGAGAATAGCACTACCTCCCAATCACCCTCAAGTCTCATCTCCAAACACCACAGACCCCACCCCCTCTATAAGTGAGAAAAAAAGCAGCAATAGAGTAATCAATAAACAAAGATCAAACAAAGAAACAATCTTATCAATAACATAAAATTGTAGGAAGACACAAGAAGAGGAGTAGAGAGAACGGATTCTTTTTTTTTTCCAGTAGGAAAAATATTCAAAACAACACAGTTTGTCCGATCGATAATTGCATCAAACAAATTAATGGCCTCAGATAAAGCAGCAACTTCAACCATATAGAAGCTTGGAACACCTCTGGGACATAAGTCTATAAGGACTAAGGACGAATAATTACTAAAATAGAAGAATTAACTAAACCAACTAAGACGAGTAAACAATATCAAATGTATTTTAACAAAGTACTTCCTCCTTTGTTTTTCTATTGCAACAACTGAGTTTTCACGCTTGCCAATGCACAACATCAACTATTAATATCTTTAATTACTTTTTAGTAAAAATTATACAAATTTGATAGTTTGAAAGTATATATCGAGACGAATCTAACAAGACCCTACAAGACTATATTTTTCCTTACATACAAATCACAATAGATAGTTAAAGGATGGTAAGTGAATAGTGTAACATTGTTGCAATAGAAAAAGCACGGAGGAAGTATAACGTACTAGTAGCGTCTCTACCCGCCAAGAGAATTCCAAAACAATGGCCGGAATGGGGGGGGTCATATTTATGCAATATTGAACTCATGGATGCAAAAAGGCAGTTATTTTCTCTAATCAATACTTGACGTTTCTTGATTGTGTACATAAAAAACCTCATCATAGCTCTTTTGCTTGAGTTTCTTTTTTTTTTTTTTTTTCTCCTTATCTCTCCTTTCGCATATGGGTTGGAGTCTAACATATCTAATCTCTATTATATATGGCAACACATGGGGGACACCAAAAAATAGAAAAAGGAAAAAAAAAAAAAAAAAAAAGGGATAACTACCTGCTTTATTTAAATCAAAAAAAGGGAAAAAGAAGTACCACATTTAAACTGAACAACAATTTTTTTTTGAAAAAAAAAAATGCAAAGACAGCTTCTTCTATAATTTAATTTTCTATATATTTTCACGCGCATTGTGTGCATATAAGGCTAGTTATATTTAACCAAAGTTGAAAACGAAAGTAACTAACATCAATTGCAAAGCCATTTCGTGAGTGTCAATTTTGCCAACAATTTAAGATTTCAGCAGGTCCCTTAACAATGTCCTAAATTAAATATAGTACGACGCATGTTGTAATTATAATCAAGATATTCAAATGCAAATTAAAATATCAAGATATTGAAGTCAACAATTCCAGTTACCTGAATCTTTTCTCCGTAGTACAAGTAACAATGGCATAAGGATCCGATGTGCCATTGAGATTGGCAGCAATAAGGTTCTTTGCTGCCAACAGCCCAACCTGAAAAGTCACAGATTCCAAAAGTTGATGATGAATCAGATAAAACAACATAAAATTCATGCCTAGTAGATGGGAATCCTTCCATAATGTTTCTTTCCTTTTCTCATTATATCATAAAAGGAAACACATCAGTATATCACTGAGCAACCCAACAATTTAAAGATGAAAGATAGAAACTCCTTTTTATATGCCTGTAAAAGATATTAAAATTGCTCAGAAGTTTGTAGAACCTTACACAGGAAGGGAAGAGCACATATGCACTTGCACAAGCATAAAAAGGCATGCATCCTGCCCTCCTAAAATGCTAATTTGGCATAATTGTAGAGAGAGAGAGAAGAAATGTGGTCATAGAGTGGTAGAGCCAGAGTTTCTTGTTAGGACAGACCAATAAAAAGAAATAATGATATGCCTCAAAGACCTCTGCTGTATCAATAAATAGCCCAGAAATTCCATTCATTTTCTTCTCGTTAGTACTTAGTACGAAAGCTTGCAACCAAATTTCTCTTACTTGCATCTAAATAATGGAGGAAAAAAGATTTATCATATCCAACAAGTATCCATACTAAGACCATAAATGATGGGTCCAAGACATTACTTTTCTTTAGCTTTGGATCACAATCAACAAAAACACAACAACATTAATATCAAAGCCTTAATCCAAAAGAATGGAGTCAGCTACATGAACCAAAAAATTATATCCTATGGTCTCCTTAATTCATTTCAATGATCAAAATCATCTTCTGTCTCCCTCAACTTCTTCTAAAATCTCCATCATTCCAACTCTACTATCCTTACCAGTGCATCTTCTAGTCGCACATTCCCAAACCAATGTAGCTCGTTCTCCCTTATCTTATCCTTAATATCTGTAATTCTACTCTTCATTTGCATATCTTCATTGCTTTAGGATGTTTCTGCACATTCATAGCATTTGTGCTGCAGCTATCTTCTTAATATGATCCTTCCTAAATGCCTAACATTATGGCTTGTCTTCCTATATAACTTCTATTTAACCTTAAAGGTACGCTATGGTCATGCAATATCCCAATTCCTAGTTGCTACTCTCCATTTGAGCAGCCAAGACACATGTTGTGACTCACAAGTCACAACTTCAGCGTATGCGACAAGATACTCAAAATTCTCACTTAGGGGTACTTCCTTACTATCTAATGTCACTACATCCCTCCATAACTCTCTCTTAGAATTAAATTAGCAATCCATGTACTCGATTTTCCTCTGACTACATCAAAACCCTCAAGATTCTAACTTTTGTCTCCATAACTCTAACTTTTGCATTAACCCCCAATCTCATCCACCAATGGATTATTGCCTCCAAACATACACCAGAGAATTCCATCATCGATAGCCCATGTTGATTCATCAAATATTGTTGTGAAAAAGAGAAGACTTAAGGCGGAACCCTAGTGCAGTCGAAATCGTGAAAGAAATATTCTCCATCATTCCTTCGCATGTCTAGACATTAGTTTCCACTTCTAAATACCTTGTCATAGACCTCTAAATCAAAAAAAATTGCATGCATATATATCTATTTTTCTCTCTTTCATACTCCATCATTTGTCTCGTAAGATGGATGGCTTCTATGGTAGATTGTCCGAGACGAGCATAGACCCAAAATGATTCTCTAAAATGCTTCTACATATACTTGTTTTGTGTTTTAACTTTTAATCAATCTCTCACACAATTTCATGGTATAACACTATGATCTATAAGTTTTATTCCTCGATAATTTGAGTGTGCATCTCCTTTATTATTATAAGTAGTTATCAAAGCAAATTTTTACTCCATTATTGTTTGTCCTCAATTTTCAATAGGTCTATAAGCCGATCAATCTCAATCTCCCCAAGACATCTCTAAGATCGAACAGGAAGAACATCTAGGCTACACACTTCCTTAGTTTCATTATTTTCAATGCCTTCTCGACTTCTATTTTCTACATTCTCCGCACATAGTCCTAGTTTACTTCTCAATTCCCAATAAAGATGTCTTTTGAACATTCTCTCAACTTCCGCTTAAAAATTCATCAATATATTCAACAAATTTATCCTTCATTTCTTCATACTAAACAAGGTTCTATTTTACCCTTCATACACCTCACCTTACAACGATCTTTAGTCATCACTTCTCTCATTCTACCGATCTTATAGATAGATTTTTCACCATTTATTTGGTCTAGTTTGTCCTTTGCATCCTTGTATACCTATGACTTGCCATGCGAGCAACTTCTCTTGCCTTAACTTGAGCAAACTAATATTTCACAATAAATTCTTCCTCCAAACATTTTCCAAGGCTAAATAGCATTTTAATTTCATCTTAATTACTACTTTGTGTACTTATTTCACCATATTCCATCCCTGAGCACTAGAGTTTTCTCCCGTTGATTGTCCTAGAATCTCTGTGGGCTAATCTAGAAATATCCAAATAGAGTCGGGGTCAACCTGTTACGCTCAATCAGCTTAACCGATCAATCGTTAGAACCTTTAACATTACATTCATTAAATAATAATCAATTAAATCGAAATGACTCCTTAAACTATTTGTGCTTCTTGTTTATTGACATTTGTGAAGTTGAATACAATCTTTGCTTTTGAAGTCGGGAGAAATAGAATTTTCTTTATTACAGGTACAGTAGTACAGAACCCCTAAACTTTTTGGGTGCAAGAGTACTTTTTAGAGAAGTCAAAGAGATCCTCTTTAAAGAAGTTAGGGAGATCCTGATGGTGAAAGAATAATCCATGTGCATGCATACACATAGACATACTTAGGACAAGATTTCCTCAAATAAGAAATCAAGGGAAAGAAAAAAGATATCAAATTGTTTTGAAGTAGCCTCTTTTAATGAAGATGGACCTCATGATTAAACAACTGAGACTGGAAACGATTCTTCGAATCTTGCCAAAATAGGATATAATTTTTAACTCATTAGTAAATATCAACCAATTATCTAAATAGCCCAAGATAAAAACCATAATAATGCATAACATAAATTATATTATTATATCAGGTACTATACTTATTTAAAAAAGGTAAATGAATTATAAAAGGGAAAACGAGAAAGTGAAAAAGAAAGAAGGTAAACCAAAGGTAATAAATAGAAAGAGTATGCATGTATGGGACAAATACAGAAAAGATGGACACAAACTCAATTTCTCATTTGGGATTATAAACAAAAAAATGTCCTTCTACCACTCATCGTTTCAACAAACAAATCTTCAATAGATCACTACACTTTGAAACTTTGTTGGCACACATGTCTTGGTTTGTGCAGCCAAAAAGCCATAATTATGTGATTGTGCTTAGATTTATTGCAACACTTACATCTGTGATTATAAACAAAAGATGGACATAAAATCAATATGGACACAAACTCAAATATGGCAAAAGATAGATCCAAACTCAATATCTCATTTGGGATTATAAACAAAAAAAATCTCCATCTACCATTCATCGTTTCAACAAACAAATCTTCGATAAGAGCACTGCACTTTGAGACTTTGTTGGCACACATGTCTAGTTTTGTGCAGCCAAAAGGCCAACATTATGTGATTGTGCTTAGATTTATTGCAACGCTTACATCTACAACCTATACAAACAAGAGCTTCTAAATTGTAGAAAAGGCACAAAAGATACAAGAAGCTCCCCATAAAGATAATTAGTTTGGCTTGGAATGTTACACTATCTTCTCAATACTTCTATAATTATAACCGTTACCTTTTAAAATAATTGCAAGACAGAAGATTTAATCGTAAAATAAGAAACTAAGACAAATAAGCGATGGCGCCATAAATTAATGGTAAAAAAAAGAAACCACTAATAAGATTCACAACCTACCTCTTACATCTTTGATAACAGGTCACTATCTACATTCTGGAAATAACCTATTAAATGCATTCATGGACCACATCTCACTGGCATTACAGGAATTTGTGGGAAAAGTAGTAATAATATGTAACTCCTCAATGCATACCGAACAAGAAAAGGTGCTGCATATTGCAGAATCAATCATATACCTTGATTAAGTACCCTGAGTGAGTTTGCATATCACTATTCAGCTGGCCAATCTACAAAATAATTGCAGAACTGCATGTCAAAAAAGTGCAATTACTCCATGGTATCAAACAACCATCATATAGCATGCCTTTAGGAAGCTTAAAATACCAATGATATTTTAGCTTGAAAGTCTATTAGAAAATACAAGATAAAAGACCCAAACAACAATGTTGATCTCAGACAAAAACATGGACGTAGGTTATACAAATTTGGCCCACAACTAAATTTCCTATCTAGAAGGTGTTTTTTAACAATACCAAAAGAGGAAGATGATTCTACAAGAAATACGCAATATACAATGACAACAACCTCAACTGGAAGTTGAACGCAATGTAAAGGCGCACAATAAGCATTTCAAACTCAGAGAAAGGCAAAGGCACTGGTCCTTATAAAGGTGAGGGTAGCTGACTGGCCAAGTGATAATCAGGGGAAAAAAAACAGAAGACAAGATGAACAAACTAATACCATTAAGATAAAAATATTCCCACGTGGCAAGCCTATCATCACTCACCAATTGAGAAGTTCAAAATTTATGAACTCGCTCAACAGTACTTAAAAGGCTTGATACTAAATGATTACTCATTCTTTTTTCAGCTAATCATGGTTTTCTCCCTCCACTATGATCTCTACAAAAAGCCTATCTCGGATCACCTGAGCCTTGTGTTCACGATTTTTTTTATTCACTTATAACTCAAGTCAACAGAAACTGACAAGGCTTTAAAACTTGAGGTAAAATGTACGTTCTACTTTCTCAGTTATTGTGATTAGCTTCATCAAATCAAATATCTTCCACGATCTCAGAAAAGTGTTTGATCCTCGCCCATTGCTTTCTCTTCAATCAAGAACTCACATTTCGTCATTTCGTTCTTATAGTATCTTCATTTAATTTCTCATCGTGTAATGACAAGAAACTCGCCCTTTGTCAAGTAAAATATACTTCCTATTCAAAAGCATACGCCTTAACTCCATGAATGTAGTAAGCAATAAGCAACAGATTAAAAATCTTCAATATAACAAAAAAATCAGACTAAAAAACTCCCAATAAAAGAACAAGATACAAACCAAAGGAGGTCACTAATTCACACAAACTCCAACAGAAATTTCTCTGCCACACACATTTCCTCTTTCTTTGCATGCAATAAGTATGAAAACACTTGCTCGAAAAGCGATAATAAAATCCAACTCAAACAGGATACCGAAAAGAGGCGAAAGTACAACCATACCAAATAGAGAAAGAATCAGAAATTTAACCACATTCACTTCCCACCAAATTATCCATTTCCATCACCAAACAATCTTTTCCCAAAACATAACAAAACTAACCAACAACTCAATAAAGCAAGAACGCAAAAACAAACAAAAATACCAAAAAAAAAGGCAAAAAAATAAAAAATGACAGAAATCAAACCTTGTCTTTTTCATCAGCAACACCACCAGAAGCAATAGCATCACTAAAACCGCTTTTACAATCTCCAAGAGTGAAGTACCAGTAAGCGGCGATCACAAAAGCAGCAGCAGCGAAAGTAACTTCAATCTCCCACAACGACGGCACAAGAGAATCCAACGCCATTTGAATCATCAATCTCGCCGGAATTTCCATCGGAAAATCGAACAAATCTCGCCGGAAAAGTCAAAAGTAGAGTTCGTCGCGATCGATTTCTAGGGTTTTACAATCGCATTGACGGAAAACTTCCATAAAAAACGATTTTAGGAGAGAGAAAATGGTCAAAATAGAGGTGGTTAGACTTTGGGGGAGTTTGGAGGGAGAAATTGGAATTTTTGTGATTTTGTGTCGGAGAAATACGACGTGGAAATGACTTTTATCTTGAGTTTTGGTGAGGGAGTAACCGTTTATTTGACGAGATTACCCTTGGTGGTTTCTGTCAGTTTTAGGGGGAGAGAGGAAGATGATAGGGGTAGTTTGGTAAAAGAGGGAGGATTTCGGAGTGATCAGACATGAATTATAATAAACGTACAGTTTGAGTTGAGGAGAGAGATTAGGGGAAGGTGGGGTGGGGTGGGGTGGGGTGGGGTGGGAGGGAGTGAGATTGTGGATTAGCATAATGTTCTCAAGTTCCAAGAAGGCAGGGATCAGTCGAATTTTAAATTTTGATTTTATGTAGCATCGTGTATCATCATGTATTTCATAAAAATATACTTTTGATTATTTCACATTGATTATTTAAAGTTTTTGTAATATTCACTCCAAACAAATAGTTTTTCAAGAAATAGTACTATAGATATTTCTACATGATATATCAATATTTCAAACTAGAACAAATACTTCCTCCGTTCCAAATTAAACGCAACAGTTTCCGTTTTTGGCAGTTTCAAATTAAATCCAACAAACTCATACTTTCCTATTTTAGTATGAATTTTGAATGTGATATTACAAAAATACCCTTACTTAAAAATTAAAACACATATTATACAACCCAAATAATTTAATTACTAACCTAACCAACATTCATCTACCAAAACTTCACCCCCCCCTCTCTCTCCAACACCCACCTTGACCACCATCATCATCTGTTCATCACCTTCAGTCCTTCATCCACTACCAACTTCCATCTTCATCACCCAACACCTATATCCACCATCATCCACCGCCACCAACTTCCATCATCATACCGTCACCATCACCCACCATCTTCATACCACCACCACCACCACCACCATCTTCATACCGCCACCATCCTCCTATCTCCGCCTCCGCGATTTCGAACACCATCACAACCATCTTCTCTCTCCTCACCACTCCCATATTTCAACCCACCACTCCACAAATTCAACCCACCAGGCACGATTTCCACCAACACCCACAACAATCAGTCGCGATTTCCGCCTTCGATCTCCTCCCCCACCAACCCAAGACCACCGACATCCTCCATCCTCCGTCACCTTCGCTATCCTCTACCGGCGCGCAACAACGGTCTCTCACCTCCATCTTCTTTCGTTCTCTCTCCGCGATTCTCTCTTTCGCGATTGATGGTAGTTTGGGGACACTCTTTTAACTCTCTTCACCATCACATCTTCATCTCCCTCTCTTCTCTTCTTTTTTGGTTGATTTGGGGTTTGGAATTTGGGTGGTTAAGGTTGTAGTTTGCGCCTTGTGGTGGTGTTTTTAGGGTTTTTTGATAGATTTCGGTGGTGTTAGTGGTGAAATTGGGGGGGTGGAGGATTTCGGTGGTGTTAATGGTGAAATTGGTGGTGGATTTCGGTGGTGTTGGTAGTGTTTTGATTGTGGTGGCGTTTCGGTGGTGTTGCAGGTGCCTTGGTGGTGGTGGTGGCGTGCCTCGGTGGTGGTGGTGGTGGTGGTGCGTGCCTTAGTGGTGGCGGTGCCTCGGTGGTGGTGGTTGTATTAGGTGGTGGTGGTAGTTGGTGGTGCTTAATTAAACTAAACACTTACCCTCCCTTTTTCTAATCACCCCTTAAGAAAATTCAACTAGGAGTCCGTGCCATGAGAATTGTTGCGTTTAATTTGGAACGGAGGAAGTAAAAAAAATCAAAAATTATGAAAATTATTTTTATAAAACTTATGATAATTAAACTGTAGCCACTCCAATTACTTAATCTCAACCCTCCATTTTCAGCGACTCATATTGGCTATTGATTTCTTAACATTTAAAACATTCAAAAAAAATTGTCGAAAACTAGCCGAACTGTTAATTGTGAATTCATTAATGTATAATTGTTAGTTCTAATTTTATTTAATTATAAAAGTTAATTAAATGAATGGTGTAGATTTTAGATTAAAAATGAATGGTTTAGATTAGATAAGTTGTCATGGCTACAATTTTATTGTAGCCATTGTAAAATTGTTCGTTAGAGTGATGTTGTATCTCTATTCTATAAGGGAAGAGAGGACGGACAAAAAAAAAGAAAAACACAACCGCACTGAATATTTTACGTCGAAGTTGGTAACTTCTAAATTTAAATCAACATTATGACTTTAATTTTTTTTGAAAAAAAAACCTAATTTAATGCACAACTCTATGAAAAACTATTACACACATCTCATATATTTTTATTTTATAGTTTTTTCAATGTCTTCCTCTTCTCCCTTCTATAATATTCTTCATCGTCTCCCTTCCAATGATTGTTACCTACTGTTATTTTATGCATAACTTTATATGCTTTCACGCGCATAACGTGCATATAAGACTGGTTAATAATATGTCAATAGGTCCTTGCAAATTAGCAAAAGTTGAATTAAGATTCAAACTTGTTCTTTATAAGAACCCTAAACAAAATTCTAAAAGATAATGGCACCCTTTTTCTAAAGGAAAAAGATAAAGGCACCTTATGTAGCAATATATATTGAATTTTAAATGAATATATAACAAAAACAATTTCATTAAATGTCAAAAAAATTATTACATTAACCGAATAACATAGTTTTACAAAATTCACAATCCAATCTTATGCTTTTATTTATCATCAGAAAAAATTCTCTCCTATGAAGATTGACGCCCCTCACATAGAAGTTTTCAACAAATGATATATAGATATCATAATAAGCAAGTTGTTCGAGCATTTCTAAATGCAAAATCATCAATAGTCACATCAACATCAATGTTTCCAACATATTTCTCTTAATACTAGATAAAGTTGATAAATTATTCAACCTTTCTTGTGAAATTGATTATATATTCAAGTAGGTTTTCATTAATTAAAATGTTGAAAAACTTATTTGAGCTGATGATATTATTGTCACAAGCACAATTAATAAAAACTTCCACCTTTTTTAATTGCAACATATCTTTTTATGGTCAAACTTGACATATTTTAACAATATATATATTTTTATGCTACCAATATTAATTATCGATCACCAAGCTTAGCTAGCTTGGCTCACTTCTTGGTAGGAATTCCACCTTATGACCTTAAAGTCAGGGGTTCGAATCCCACCAAGTGAGGGGCACTTGGAGGAGAATTCCCCTTACAACTCCCCCTCCTTCAAAGTGCCTTGGGCCTCTGGGTTGGGCTCTGTGTGAGGGCAGCCCACAGGTTATTCATCTTACCAAATAAAAAAAAAATATTAATTATCGATCAATTGATACATTGTTAGATTCATCTAAATGTGTATTTTCTAAATATCAACTTTTTATAATTTTTTACTTATACATAATTATTAATATCAATGTCAAAGTTTGCATTCGAGTCCGTCAAAAAGATACGTTTCAATTCAAAAAAATGAATGAAGTATATAAGAAATATAATTGAAATATTCGGATAAGAATTTGCATATTTGACATGTTCAGGATTTTTAATGGCGGACATTAATCCTATTGATAAAAATGATGAGTTTGTGTTTGGAAATGGCATCGATTATAATATTAAGAACGACAATTTAATTGTTTTTCGGAAAAATTGCGAAACAATACTTATGTAAACTAGTACCTGTTATGTTTTATTTTGTCAACTAGTACCTTAAAGTACTTACTATTTTATTTTAGTTTCTTTTCTCAAAATTCCAGCCATTGTCAAGTTTCCAGCATTGACTTTATTTTCCCCCATTTGTTGTGTTTTTTTGTCTCTAAAATGCGCTTGACTTCACTCTCCTCTTTTAACTCCCCCCTTTTGACTCTTCATCTTCTTTACTCCCTTTCACCAATCTAACCTCACCATCAATAAAATTCTCTCAATCCTCTCTCTCTAGTCTCTGCTCTCTCTCTCTCTCTCTCTTTCTCTCATCCTTTACACAATACTTTGTTGTGCTGATTCATCATCTTTGTGAAAAGGTACCTAATTCGGATATTTTGGACCACAACCAAGCGAATCTAAAACATAATTTCAGAAAGGTACTCTTTTCCCTCTTTTGTGCTCCTCTATGTGCAATTGTTGTATATTTAACTAGGTTAAATACATTGATTAGTGTATTGTTGATTAATTAAATAATGTACTATTAAAAACTGAACTTTTGGTTATTATCTTAATGCATAATTTGATGTTGTGCAAATTGTTAATTTGAAGCTTATTATCTTAATGCCATAATTCACTTATGGCGGAATGGTTCGTGATCTTTTTTAAGCAACTTGTGACACCACACTCACATTACCTAGGATGTTTGGTTGAGGAAGATCCGGGCTTTGAAGCAGACATACTTGCATAAGATGGGGAAAAAAATCAGCCCTAATCTTCCGAAAATAAAACCAAAAGAAATTGAGAGAACAAACCTCTAAAATTGAAAAAGGATTACCTTAGAATCAAATTCCCTATATTTGAATTATCTTTTTACTAGAGAAAATTTTGATGAAGATGGAGCAAACTATCTGGTATATGGGGAAGGAAGAGCTTTAAATGGGGGGATTAATAGGGGCTAGTGGGAGAGAGAATCTAAAAGAAGAATTTGCAACATACGCGCAAGAATCGGAGGGAAAAACAAAGTCAATGCCAGAAACTTGACCAATTTGGCCGGTATTTTGAGAGATGGTACTGAAAATAAAATATTAAAGTACTTAAAGGTACTAGTTGAAAAATAAAACATACACAAAATCAGTGCTATAAAAAGTACTATTTCACAATTTTTCCTTGTTTTTCAGAACTATGAGAAGCTAATGTTAGGTAAATAGTTTTGGAGTAAACGTAGAGTTATTCTAAAGCATAAAATAGTCTTATCTGGGGGGTAGCTTTGCTTGGATATAATGAATAGGGGTGTAAGTTCGGTTTTTGGTTTGGTTTTGGGGCAAAACCAAACCAAACCGAAATAAATTCGGTTTTCATATTTCAAGTCCAAATCCAAACCAAAATTCGTCCCAAACCAAACCAAACCAAACCGAAATTACAAAACCACAACCAAACCAAACCAAAAAACCGAAATTCTTTGATGATGCAATTTTTTTTTTCCAAATCTTACAAATAATACGAAAATTATCAACTTTCAAATCATCAAACATAGAAGAATTACTTCAAATTTCAACTAAAGCTTAAAATTGAAGTACTAGAACTAAAGATAATTGATAAAAACATCAAAACCCATATAGGATAGGCAAACTTCGGTTTGGTTTGATTTTTTTCGGTTTTTGAACCAAACCACAAACCGAAAAATGAAAATTTTCCAATCCAAACCAAACCGAATTTTGAAAAAAACCAAACCAAATTATTAATTCGGTTTGGTTTGGTTTGGTTTTCGGTTTTTAACCAAATAACTTACACCCCTAATAATAAATACTAATATGAGGAATAACAAATTCAGGGTTTGTTATGATAAATATCATCTTTGCGATATGTTTACGATATGTTTCTTGATTCACTAAAATTAAGTTGGCAGGGTAATAAAATTAGTAGGTCAGGTTAATCAATTTGAAAGAGATATAAGGGTGGAAGAGATCATATGACCCACACAGGATCCTTCATGAGTTGACAAAGGTGGTAGTTACGGATTGTAGAGTTACTACTTACTAGTGGTGACATTTATCAAAAGAGGCAATAAGTAAGTTGCCAATGAGTTTTTAAAAGAAAGCGCCGTGGATGTGAGACACATCTTAGTCATTCTAAATGACCAAGATAAAATTTTGTCATTTCAATTTAGGTATTTGTTAATCAGTTTATGTATATTTGTCATTAGTTTAAGGAATTTTCTTATCGGTTTATACAAATTTGATATTAGTTTATGACATTTTCAAATCAGTTAATATAAAAAGTTCTTATGTGTTTAACATATTTTCATTTTACTAAGTAAGACCCACTTATATTAAATGAAAATAACCTTCTCAGATTTATGCATTTTACTTTATTAGTTTATGCACGTAGTTTATCAATTCATGCATATTTTAATCAGTTTACCACATTTTAATCCGTTTATAGATAGTTTATAGAACATATCATATCAGTTCATGAACATAATTTTCAGTTTATGGGACATAACTTATAAGTTTATAACAAACCATAAAGTTTATTAGCATACCTTATTTCAACAAGTCTTGGATGTCGACTGAGACCATCTCGTTGTCATTTTTTGTTTTGGTAGATTAATTGGAGTTCTTTTTTGATTATATTGATTTTGTCAAAAAGCTTAAATGTTCAACTGATGGAATTTTGGAATATGGTTGAAGCAAGGACTGTCCAACATTCATCAAATCTTCCTCTCATCCCTCTACTTTCTCGAGGTTTTCTCTTTATCTTGCGCTCTTCTCATTTCTGAATTATTTTTTTATTCTTAAGCTGTTCTTTTTCTTTATTCTTCTAATTAGGATCATAATCCTTGATCTCAAAATCCTATGTTATTGTCCTTTAATTTCCCATCTACAGTTCCAAACCTATTCCTCCTCCACCGACAATAGCGATAAGATAGAAAAATCGGAAGGTTTCGGTGAATTGACTAATCGTATTGTTAAGCTATTCTCTTTCTTTCTTTTATTTTTGCAGACATATCACCAATATATTAGTGGGCGTAAAATCAAAATTTAAATACCTTTGTGAAGTCAAATGGTCAATTTTAAAAGAAAATGCTACAAATCTTCGATTTATTGCTTTAGAAAATAAAAGAAAATGTAGCTTCCACCCTTGTACAAACATATCGCTTTATAATAATAGCAAGATGCTACCATAAACTATTATCTTATTAAATTACTTTATAATATCATATAAACTTTAGCTAATTTTCATTTTTACATATAAGATTTCTATTTGGAGGGGATATCTATAAGATTCTTTGTAAAAAAATTGTATAATTATCATTTTCTCTCTAGAATTAAGAGTCTAAAAAATCTATACGACTACACGTCAGTCGTCATGTATAATACTGAGGGCATCACTCGGGCCACACACGAATACAAATACTTGAAAATCTTTGGGTTTTTCTATATGGTACCATTGCACTATTGGCTTTTCCACATAATACACATTATTAGTAGTTTAGTACTCTAATCCTAATGGTGCTACTGTAAATAGGGGTTAACAAGGTCGGTAAACATCCGTCAATTAAACGTTAGGTTTAGTTACTTTATGTCATTAATTGACTAATTTCTTTCTTTCCCTCCATTTTCTTGGATTTCGGGTTCTTTGTGTTGGCGCGATTTGTCAAACATAAAGGCAACTTCTTTCCTCCATCTTCGTCAAACCTCTCTCCATATTCCTCCATATTGAAAAATCCTCTCTTGTGTTTGGCAAAATAGAGGCATCCCATACTGACTCTGTCGGCCTTAGGAGTGGTAGCCCGATTTAGTTTAAGTCAATTAACTACAATTGCGTGCCTCGGAGAATTGCGGAAATTAGGGTTTTAGATTCGACAAACAACCCTAGGAGAGCGTACTACAAGTGCAAGCATTGCAATTTCTTCATGTGGATGCGCGAAAATCACATCTTAACGGCGAATGGAGATGATGTAGTCATTGGTTCGGGATCTCGAGGAAAAATGCTTTCGATGTCAGCTGTGGTTAGCTTGCAACTAAAAGTTAAAGAATTAGGTGATTTTGTGTATTTGGTTTCTAAAATAGCAGTTGTTATGTATTTGGTCCTGATTTTCATTGCTTTGAAATAATTTGGCCTTTTAAACCCTATCTGATGTACTTGGTGGATGGGTATATGTAGGTGATGTACTTAGAGTTAGTCGTTTAAGCTAGTTGTTTAGGCTATGTACAATGGTTAATGGATTAATGGAATGAATTTTGCTAATAGCCCAATTTGTTAATTTCAGTGATATACTTTGTTTGTGACTGATTTAAGTGATCATTGTACTTGGAATTAACCACAATTTTCAATCACTGATGTACTTGGATTTTAAGTGCATCAAATTCATGTGAAGGAAGAAACATGACATTACCAACTTTGAATTCATTGCTTCACAAAATAACAATTGTTTTCCATGGCATAACAAACCAAAACTTACAGGACACCTCAGTTTTGAATAAAGTTCTAACCAAAACAGGACCAACAACCATATTATAACCAAAACTAAAACAGTTGCACAAAAAACAGCATTGAAAGGTAGTTTTTAGACAAAATACACAAGTTAAAGCAACATTGCACTTCATATCAGTGTTGTTATGGAATGAGATTGGCTGAGCACTTGTGATTGAGATTGACTGAGCTGTTGTGATTATGAGTTTGAAGTGGCATTCTTCTTCTTGGATTGATCTCTAATCCTTGGGTTCCTAATGACAATATTGTCTCCAGCCATTAATTCCTTCCCAGTCAAGCCTCCCTTACAAGTTTTGCAATTATGGCCATAACAACCACAATTCTTGTACTTCACAATCTTAGATCTCTTGCCTGGTCTGTCTTCTCCTTCTTCTCTCCTCCTATTTCTACTTGGTCTACCAATACCTCTCTTCATAACAGGAGGAAGTATCTCTGGAAAGTCATAATTAGGCCACTGATTGACATTTGGGATAGGATAGATGTTGTAGTTGTATGCTTGCTTGTAAGTACTGACATAGTACCAAGGGCTCACATACTGATGAGGATTTGCATGTATCTGCACCATTGCCCTAATGGCATGCCTACATGGAACTTCACTCAACTGCCAATATCCACAAGCACATTTTCTTCTGTTAATGCTCAATGGAAACTGAGATCTCCTATCATGTACTTTAAATTCACCTGGACCAGACATATGGACAACACATGTCCTTGAATCTTGACTTATGTCCCTAATAAGTTTCACTATCTTAGGGCATATGTCTTCATCATTCCATTTCATGGCATTTTGTTGCCTTGTGGCTATTCTCACCATAAATACCCTCCTTATACCAGAAAAACAAAGAAAATACATTACTTAAAACCATGTAGTGTAAGCAAAAAAATGAAGGAACCAGTGTTATCAGTCTCACCTTCTAATAAAGTAAGCACAGGTCTGCATCTATCCACTCCCAAAGTGGAGTTGAAACTTTCCACAAAGTTGGATGTGTTAGAGTCACAACAAAGGTCAAACTTGTGCTTGATCCATCTACTTTGATTTCCCAGGTCTGCAAGCCAAGTCATCACTTCTTCACCCCCTCCTTTTGCAACCTCTTCATGGCCTTCCTAAATGTGAAAGGGTTAGTGGCATTAGCTGCTCTCCAGAACAGAATGTACATAAGAGGTCCAGGGAACTTCTTTTTGTAGTTCCTACTCAAGTGTCTGCAACACAATCTCTTATCAGCAGTGGGCCATATCTCTTTCAAATCCTTATCAACTCCCTGTAAAAGATCACAGCAAAACACATTTTTTAGATAGCAACACACATCAATCCATTTATAAAACTGAAAAAACAAGCTTACTTTTTGTCTGTCACTTATAATAGTCCAATTCTTCCTTGTTGAGTCTTTAAATAACTGGTGTAGATGCCAAAAAAAGAAGCTCCAATTTTCCTTGTCTTCTGTGCTCACAACTGCATAAGCTATGGGGAAAATTTCATTGTTGCCATCCAAGGCAACATCTGACAGCAGAATACCCTTGTAATTGCCCTTCAAATGTGTGCCATCAACTCCAATCAGCGATCTACATCCTTCCAAATACCCCTTCCATTGGGCTGTGAATGAAATAAAAATGCTACTGAATAAGAATTGTCTCTCAGGTCCATTCCTAGCTCTCCAAGCACAGTGAGCCTTTGATTTAGGGTTGGTGTCCATTATAACCCTTGTGTAGCTAGGTAAATATCCATAAGACTCATTATATCCTCCATATAACTCTTTGATCATAATATTTTTCATAGAATACAAAGTGGATTGTTTCATGTACAATCCATAACTGTCAAAGAGCAACTGATTAAGTGCTTTGCCTGGAATATCTGGTTGGGCCCTGATATCTTCAATTAACTTAGAAGCAGCCCACTTCACAGTGCATAAAGGATTGTTTGTTTCTAACCCCCTGCAAGTATGGTGGTTAGGCCAAATCTTCTTTATGGCCCATGTTTTTCCATCTGCGAGTCTACTACAGTGGATTCTCCAACCACAACACTCTGTTGAACACACATCAGTATACCTATTTCTGTCAGCAGAGATTATGGTGATGGCAAATTGTTCTTGAATGCAATAGTCCCTCAATGTGTCTTTCAAGTGATCTTTATCAATAAAGATCATCCATGGCCTTAACACTATCTTTTCCCACTCATTTTCTTCATAAATTTATCCATTCCTAGATAGCCTAGAGAAGTAGTCATCATCACAAAATTATCAATAAAACCATGCCACTTTCCATATTCCCAGTTGTCTTGAATCTCAAGCATGTTGAGTTATCTTCAGCCTCATCAGCAGGAATATCACGCTCTGGAACTACAGATATGTCACTGTCATTGCTCTATGACATTCACTCTCATTGTAATCATCATCATCTGAATCACTTCCACTATCACGCTCATTGTTGTTTGTTCCATGACCAGATGAACCCTCCTTTTGTAACCTAGAACTTGTTCAATTTGCACTTTCACCCTCCACAGTAGAAGCAAATTGCATCCTTTCTAATTCTTTCTGTTTTCTAACTCCCACCCACAAACCTTTTCTCATTGCTGTAGTCTTAGGCATTTTCTTAGCAAAAACATGAGTCTCGCCTACAGTCTGTTTGGGTTCTTTGCTGAGCTCAGATGGATGGTGATCACTTGGTTGTGTTAGATTCAAGGAAGAAAATACACCAAGTTGGCCTCTGTTAGAGTGAATAGGTGAAGTAGTCACTTCAGGGTTTTGTTTTTGTTGTTGAGAGGTGAATCTAGGGCTTTTTCTCACATTCAAAGATGGAGGGACCACATTTTTCAAAGATAGTAACTGGTGTAGTCAACTCTCCAATTTGAGCCTCAAATTGCTCTTTGCTTATTACAACTGGGGTGGGGTCCTTCTTCTTATGCTGTTTGGTTTTGTTTATCCTCTGCTCATTCTTTTCAAATTCTATTCTCCCCTTTCTATATGCTCTCTTGTTTTTAGATGTCTCAGGTTCCTCAATAACAATGTCAGTCGAAAAAAGCTCCGTGGCATGGTTTACAGGATGGTTTGTATCATCAGGTTCACTATGATTATGGGAAGGGGAACCTAAGAAAAACCCTGGTTGCTCAACATTCCTTCTAACAACTAATTTTTCAAGCACTTTGGGAGGTTCAATCATAGCCTGGGACACAAAGGGTGCATCAGTGTTTTTTTTTAGTTTCCCTTAGTTTTAATGCCAAGTCACACAATGCAGATGGTTTGGGGGTATCATCAACCCATATGTTAATCACACTCTTAGCAGTCAACCTTTCAAATATGGTCATTAAGTCACTATCTTTCAAAAGCACCCAATTTTTCATCTTAAAAACATACCTAAAGTTCGGATTTTTGGGTTTTTCAACCCCCAATTCGATGGCTTTGTCCTCATATTCAATCAACACATCTGTAGACACATAATCATGTCTCCCCATTTAAGGATCCAATGATGAAACATACCGCGACATTAGTTGGCGCGACCCAATGGAAGAGCAATCTAAAGAACCAATCCAAAATGTGTTTTGAAATGATATTCTAAAGCCCAATTAATTGTCCATGATGATTAATTGTATTTTAAGCCCATAAAATGTTTTAATTCCATTTTAAAAGCCCAATCAAATATTTATTATTTTAATAGATATTTTTCATAAATATTTTTATTATCTTTGATAAATAAATCAGATTTTTAATCCGTAAAATTCCATCCCCTGAATTTTAGGGATAAAAAAGGTATCTTCAAAAGACGCGCATAATCAAAAATGAATATGCTCGAATATTCCAGAATATGCGCCGAACGCGGGGGCTGCGCTCAGCGCCACGTGCGTCCAACACATTGGCCGTATCGCGTCAGGCGTGCCAATGAGCGCCTGACACGTAGATTTTGTGACTCACACAGAGTCCTGCGTCTGACGCAAGTTCTGTGTAAGACACAACTTTCTTTTCTATCTTTTCAAAACGCGTTTACACGTTTACACCAATGTGCACCTGACGCGTGGCACTGCGCCTGCCACGTAGGCCTGCGCCTGGCGCAGGGCTTACGTGAGGCGCACGCTGTCCTTCGCCTATAAATATCCGTAATTTTCTAAATTACAGACGGCTTCGAATTACTATTTTTACGCACACAAAACTCTCTCGAATACTCAAAAATACGCTTCGAATACTAGAACATTCAAACACTAAACACTTTCAAATCAATTCATGTTTCTGATCATACTGCGTTCCTGGTTCCACAATTGCTCCGCCTAAAGATCGTTGCGCTTCTCAATCTAAGCCGCATAGGTATAATCCTGAGGGTCCTTAATTAAATAAATTATTTTTATATTGAAGTTACTAACAGTTTTCTTTCCTGATGTAGATCTTTAATGTAAAATTGCTATACTGTATATTCTAACCCTTTTTCTATACTTTATTTTATTTTATTTTATTTTATTATTATTCATGCCTTTGTATATTATATATGCCTGCCTGATCATTCTATGCATATTATATGATTGTCCTGCATTATTGCTTTTATCACCCACATGTTATTTTTGCTAATCAAAGACCTAAAGAACTTTTATAACATTAATCAGATTATTCTGGACAACTTGCTAGGTTCCCTGTAAATTGATTGCCTAATAACATATCACTAAAAGTTAGTCTTTTTATGTGTTTCCTCAACCTACTTAGACTAAATATTTTTAGGGTGTTTAAAACATTATTTGATTATTCTTTGGCATAAAATCTGTAATGAGTCGATATTTAGTAGAGGCCAGCAATGGGCGAATGTGGTTCATTATGACTATATTCGTACCCTCACCCCCGAACTCAATCTTTGGTTCACTTTGACCATCTATGGAGTCATGAAGGGGAAATCTACATTGGATAATTTGTCCCTACGGTTTTCCCATATCCAATTAGTTTTTTATTCTTCCTAAAAAGAATTGTTGGCGACTTCTTTCAATACAAAATAATTTTCAATAAAACCTTAACAATGGGGTAGTCAAATCTAATACGCGCTCACACCGCGTAGGCGAAATAAAAACACGCCAACAATTTGGCGACTTCACTGGGGAGGATTTTAAAAAAGTAATTTTTTAAATGAGTGGGTGAAACTTGAAAAATACGATTCATTCTTATTTTTATGCCTTAGAATAATATACAGTTTTGCATAAGCATGGCTAGTGTTCAGCCACCATAAGGACAATCTACCTGGCCTCATTAGCACATGTTCTATGTGTGAGGTCACCCCCGGGGGGTTTGCGCTTCGTCCTTCCAAAAAGCTTCCTGAGCGATAGTGTTGGATCTTAGTCATAAGCAAACCTACCCAACCATGGCATTGTTCTCTTGTTCCTGACTTGAGACTAGAGTGCGTCATACACGTGGCCACCTCTTTAAGAAGGGGTACGAAGCGTGGGATCAATCTCTTAGTCATGGACCCTTTTCAGACTGAACCTAAACCTGACCAATAGTTTCAAACATAGAACTGGACTTCAGGTTGGAACTTTTGCATCCATGTTATATGACATTTGCCTGTGATTGCAATTTTTGCCTGCTATTATTTTGTCAAATTGTCATTATTATGCGTCGTTCCTAAAATCGCGTCTAACAAACAAGAAAAATTCGTCAATCGGCCAATTCGTCGATTAAATCCCCGAAAAACGTGTCGGGGAGTAGTGCGCCAAGCTCATTAAGTTGCGCCCGACGCACCACTCCCGCGCCAAACGCACGGCTGTGCGCCGCGCGCAGCAATGCTGCGCGGCACGCAGTCTGTGCATCGCGCGCTTTTCGTCGATTTAGTCGTCGTAATGGTCGATCCTACATTCAGTCATATGCTAGTCTATCTGCATCCGCGTGATACATGGTCATTCTAGGAGTCTCACCTAATCAAACATTCAAAAATCAGTCTTTTCATGCAAGGTCGAGTCTGTCCTAAAAAGTGCATCTAAAATGGTCATGTAGAGTTAGAGTCATCATGCATGTCTACCTCTTCCCACGTTCTCCCTGATGTTCAGCAAATCTTTCCTATTAATCTTACCCTACCATATTCAATCATTTTCAAAAAAAAAACTTACATTTTTTTAAAATCAATCCTACACCATATTCTATTCTACTCTGTTTCGAAAAGCATTTACTAAACACCATTATACATGACATTCAATAAAAAAAATTATTTTCAAAATTTATTCATCATCTTTTCCTAACAAAAGATAAAAACAAGGGGTCCCTTTTCAAAAAATGAATTTCGAAAATTCTAAGCCCAGTCCAAACACCTTCATACAATCCAAATACCTTCAATTCAATCCAATCCAATCCAATCCAATTAATCCAATTCACTTGCATTCAATCTACGCCCATATGCATTAGAGTCCACTTTGCATTCGTTTAGGCCCATGTGCATTTCAGTCCATACATTTACTAGCATTGAGTCGATCTTAGGCCCATATAATTCTAGTTCATTTCAAAATTTAGGCCCATCTGCATCTTTATGAGAAGTCCAAGTCTATTCCTAATCCATTCCAATCTAAGTCTAAGTCTAGTCCAATCCAAATCTTAGGTCCATTTAGGCCCAATTCATTCCCTAGGTCTAGTTTGCATTATATGCAAACCCTAGTCAGTCTTCGGACTATAAAAGCTCAGTCTTAGGACTATAAAGTCAGTCTACGGACTATAAAAACCCAATCTTAGGACTATAAAATCAGTCAACGGACTATAAAAGCTCAGTCTTAGGACTATAAAGTCAGTCTACGGACTATAAAAGCTATGTCTTAGGACTATAAAGTTTCCCTAGGTCTAGTTTGCATTATATGTAAACCTTAGTTAGTCTACGGACTATAAAAGCTCAGTCTTAGGACTATAAAGTCGGTCTACGGACTACAAAAGCTCAGTCTTAAGACTATAAAGTTAGTCTACGGACTATAAAAGCTCAGTCTTAGGACTATAAAGTCAGTCTACGGACTATAAAAGCTCAGTCTTAGGATTATAAAGTTTTCCTAGGTCTAGTTTGCATTATATGTAAACCCTAGTCAGTCTACGGACTATAAAAGTCAGTCTTCGGACTATAAAAGTCATCCCCTAAGTCTAATCATTCAATTTGCTTGCATAGTCCAGTCTAGTCCATGTCTGCATTTGCATATAGCTAGGATCATGTCACCATCATAACCATAATCATACCCATCTCTAATCATTTCCCATCTTCCTTTCCATTTCCATTCTCCAATTTCCCATTTCCGTTTCTCATCTCCATTTCTCATTTCAAAAGCATCATATCTAAAAATTTACGAGGTCCATTCGATTTC
This sequence comes from Beta corolliflora, assembly GCA_947648045.1. NCBI lineage: Eukaryota > Viridiplantae > Streptophyta > Magnoliopsida > Caryophyllales > Amaranthaceae > Beta > Beta corolliflora. The sequence continues at coordinate 2,295,747 of CANSZD010003157.1, read as the reverse complement.
TGTTCAGGACAGGTAGTGAGATTATAACTTGGGAACGCCCCACAGAGAGGCAACAAGGTCGACCTACTCCCAGACTCGTCAAGCGCATCCTAACCTTTTCAGACGAATCCTCCGACTCTTCTGAATCATCATCTGAAATGGGGGACACTAATGAACAACTCAGTGCCATCATGGCACAACTCACTCTAATGAACTCTCGTCTTGAGGAACAAGACAAAGAGATTAAGGCATTGAGGGAGAAGCTAACCGAAGAAGACGAGCAAGGCGACACCCCACCACCAATTAAGACCAACACAGAATTGAGGTTTGAAAAACTCGAGCAATTGATCCAGTCAATTCCGGTACTCGAGAGTCAGGCTCATGGCCATGACATTATTGATCCCGAACTAAGGGAAAAGCTCCCTAAAAAAGGGCAAAAAACAAATATTTCGGATTGACTCACCCCTAGCCAAAGCCACCCAAAATATTTTTACAATAATATATATTTAATATTTATATATATAATGTATATATATATTTGATATATATATATATATATATAATATAAAAGATGTATAACTACTTAAATGAAAATGACTAATTTTCAAATCAATTATGAAAAATGTTAATCAATCAAATCGAAAAAAATATAATTCGACTAACAAAAAATTATCGACCAGAGACTCAAAAATATAACTACCAATCGAGTCCAAAACTTAGGATGATCAAAGTCCATCCACACCACTACACCCCCACCAAAAGGTAACATTGGGTGACCTCCCAAAATTCAAGGGGGTTGAAGAACCAGATGACCACTTGAGAGCTTTCTCCATCTCGATGGCTCTCAAGGGCATGAGCAAGGACCTGTTTGTTTATGTCTTCCCTTTAACCTTGGATGCCCATCCATCCAAGTGGTTCAAGTCACTAAACAAAACCAAGTCGAATGACTGGGGACTACATCAGAGAGGAGTTCCAAAAACAATATGTATATAATACTCAGCTTCCCATTGGCCTTCGTGAGTTGGAATTAACTAAGCAGAATGCCAACGAAGATTTCGTCACCTTCCTTAACAGATGGAGGGAAAAAGCTGCACAAATGACCAATAGGCCATCTCAGGAGGATCAAGTCCTACTGGTGATCCGTAACCTGTAGCCTAAGTATGGGGATCATATCAAGTTCCAACCCATAGAGTCTTTCACGAAGCTCTATAAGGTAGGCATGCTGATTGAAGAAGAGGTACAGGCCAACAAGAACAAGGGTTCCAACAACAACAACTCTTTCAAGAAGAGTAATAACAACCCTTCTAGCTCTAATGTCAATGCCTTAACTACTGAAAAGGGAGGTTATCAAAAACCTCAACGAACATTCACTCCATTGGGCATTACTCTAGAAGAAGCCTTCACTAGGCTTCATGCAAAAGGAGCAATACAGCCTATCGGTCCCACTCCAGACCCTGCACCTGAAAATAGATCCAGCAAATGGAACCCTAATGCCTATTGTAAGTACCACCAAGGGAATGGACACCCAACATCTGCGTGTTGGGCATTAAGGAATACTCTGCAAAACATGGTTGAAAGTGGCAGACTTCCGATTCCGCCGGCAGCAAAAGTCAGCAACAACAACAACCCCTTGGGCATCGTGTCAACAGTGTAGGGGGCTTAGTCATTTAACATTGGTTTTCTAGGTTGAGTCGGAGAGTCCCTCCCCTAGCTCCTTCATTTCCCTTCCTGTCGAGTCTATGTCATTTATGATTTTTATTTCTAATAAGCTTTGTTTCATTCATTTTCAATTAATAAAATAATCGCATTTTCTTTTCATTTTCATTGGTCTTCCATCATTTCATTTATGCTTCTAATTCAATGATGAAACTTAAATCACCTAATGAACTTGACTAATAATAAAAAGAGATCTGAAATAAAAAAGAGAGAAAAATAAAAAATAGACATACTTTGGATCAGGAGTTATTCCCCTCTTCCCTCCATCATCCATAAACCATCATTGGCCAAATAACCTTTCAAAATCAAAGCTCCACAAACAGTCTTCAAGCCTTCCAATACCCTAAACCAAACTTGTGTGCAAGCCTTACTACATAAAAAAAAATCAATGCCAGGCAAAACAAAAAAAAAGTGAAAAAAATCAAAGTGCGAAGAAAAAGCAAAAGTAAACGCGCGAGACGAAAAAAAATGCAAAAAAGGAAAAGCCAAAAGCAAAATAAAAAGTCAAGCTTGGGGGCTTGCACACAAGTTCTACCCCTCATTTCAAAATCGTTCAATCCATCAAAACCTTAACCCATATAAACCAATCCATGATCTTTACCTTTGTCCAGCCAGTTGAACCTCCATCTGAGCCTCGAGCCTCTATCCTTTCAACCTTTCATCAACCCTAACTCCTTTTTCAAGGTATGTCCAAGTCCGCTAGGTTGAAAACCCGAAAGGACGGCCTAGGCAAAAGTTAGGGCACAAAAAAAAAATCAGATGTGGAACTACGAATGGTCTGATTCCGCAAGGATATGTAGAAATCATCATCTCGAGGTCCGACCGCGTTAATAAAATAAAATTAGTCATGGTCTAATGATTTGACTTTCTAGAATTTAGGAGCATAATCTCTTTCTAGATCCCGACATAGACTCGAGTCTGAACTTAGCCTCGTCAAAGCCTTTTCCCACCTATATGCATTTGAGTCATAAATTTAAACTTTTATTTTTCAATCCAAGCTCTCCTTGTCCCTGAAGGACTCTCTGACAATTCCATGGTTTCTGGCGATATTTGACTTTGCCTATGTCAACTTTCCAAAGAAGAATCCCTAGCGACAACTTTTAAAGTTCAAGACAGATCAACTACACTTCAATATCAAATCACCTACATTTCAATCAAGGCTCAAGCCTAATTCAGGCAAGCTCACCCAAAGTGGGGGCTTCCTATGTGTGGTGGTTCCTCCAATTCAAATCAAACTCCCGGAAAGTTGTAATCCGCGGACCTCGTTTACGGACCCCGTTTACGGACCCCGATCATTTACTACAAACGATTTTCGAAAATTATTATATCTATTCCTGATCATTCTATCATTTCATACATTCTAGTATTGCATAACCCTGACCTTGCATGACGTGTCATCCTTTAGCTTTGCATAACCTAAATCCTTGGATATCGTCTCATGCATCCTTAGAGAGTCTAAGTTTGCATTTTTGCATCATTATGTGCTTTATGTGAGTTGTTTGCACCTGTCTGCTAACATCTTCTTCTGCAGGTTATCAGATTGCTTGTTGTTATTGTCCTGCATACTAATTCTGTTTTGCAGAGACCGACGTATACAGATCAGTTCTAAACTGCAGAGCGTTTAGAATCGTTCTCCGTCCCGACACCGTATACTTTGACTATCGGTTTCCTGAACCTCAGTCAAAGTGGTGGCTTTAATAGACACATAATCGTGTCTCCCCATTTAAGGATCCAATGATGAAACATACCGCGGCATTAGTTGGCGCGACCCAATGGAAGAGCAATCTAAAGAATCAATCCAAAATGTGTTTTGAAATGATATTCTAAAGCCTAATTAATTGTCCATGATGATTAATTGTATTTTAAGCCCATAAAATGTTTTAATTCCATTTTAAAAGCCTAATCAAATATTTATTATTTTAAAAGATATTTTTCATAAATATTTTTATTATCTTTGATAAATAAATCAGATTTTTAATCCGTAAAATTCCATCTCCGGAATTTTAGGGATAAAAAAGGTATCTTCAAAAGACGCGCAGAATCAAAAGCGAATATGCTCGAATATTCCAGAATATGCGCCAGACGCGGGGGCTGCGCTCAGCGCGCCACGTGCGTCCAGCACATTGGCCGTATCGCGTCAGGCGTGCCAATGAGCGCCTGACACGTAGATTTTGTGGCTCACACAGAGTCCTGCGTCTGAAGCAAGTTCTGCGTGAGACGCAACTTTCTTTTCTATCTTTTCAAAACACGTTTACACGTGCCTAAATGTGATTAGGTTGGCTGCGTCAAGCACACCAATGTGCGCCTGACGCGTGGCACTGCGCCTGCCATGTAGGCCTGCGCCTGACGCTGGGCTTGCGTGAGGCGCATGCTGTCCTTTGCCTATAAATATCCGTAATTCCCCGAATTATAGACGGCTTCGAATTATTTTTTTTACGCACACAAAACTCTCTCGAATACTCCAAAATACGCTTCGAATACTAGAACATTCAAACACTCAAACACTTTCAAATCAATTCCTGTTTCTGATCATACTGCGTTCCTGGTTCCACAATTGCTCCGCCTAAAGATTGTTGCGCTCCTCAATCTAAGCAGCATAGGTATAATCGTGAGGGTCCTTAAATAAATTATTTTTATAATGAAGTTACTAATAGTTTTCTTTCCTAATGTAGATCTTTAATGTAAAATCGCTATACTGTATATTCTAACCCTTTTTCTATATTTTTTTATTTTATTTTATTATTATTCATGCCTTTGTATATTATATGCCTGCCTGATCATTCTATGCATATTATATGATTGTCCTGCATTATTGCTTTTATCACCCACATGTTATTTTTGCTAATCAAAGACCTAAAGAACTGTTCTAACATTAACCAGATTAATGTGGACAACCTGCTAGGTTTCCTGTAAATTGATTGCCTAATAACATATCACTAAAAGTTAGTCTTTTTATGTGTTTCCTGAACCTACTTAGACTAAATATTTTTAGGGTGTTTAAAACATTATTTGATTATCCTTTGGCATAAAATCTGTAATGAATCGATATTTAGTAGAGGCCAACAATGGGCTAATGTGGTTCATTATGACTATATTCGTACCCTCACCCCCGAACTGAATCTTTGGTTCACTTTGACCATCTATGGAGTCATGACGGGGAAATCTACATTAGATAATTTGTCCCTACGGTTTCCCCATATCCAATTAGTTTTTTATTCTTCCTAAAAAGAATTATTGGCGACTTCTTTCAATACAAAACAATTTTCAATAAAACCTTAACAATGGGGTAGTCAAATCTAATACGCACACACACCGCGTAGGCGAAATAAAAACACGCCTACAACATCCAATAGCAAACATTTGTCAACATCATCAACAATTATGTCAAAATCTACCCCCTTATACCTGTAGGCGTGTTTTTATTTCGCCTACGCGGTGTAAGCGCGTATTTGTATTGACTACCCCACTGTTAAGGTTTTATTGAAAATTGTTTTGTATTGAAAGAAGTCGCCAACAATTCTTTTTAGGAAGAATCATAAACCTAATTGGATATGGGAAAACCGTAGGGATAAATTATCCAATGTAGATTTCCCCGTCCTGACTCCATAGATGGTCAAAGTGAACCAAAGATTGAGTTCGGGGGTGAGGGTACGAATATAGTCATAATGAACCACATTCGCCCATTGTTGGCCTCTACTAAATATCGATTCATTACAGATTTTATGCCAAAGAATAATCAAATAATGTTTTAAACACCCTAATAATATTTAGTCTAAGTAGGTTCAAGAAACACATAAAAAACTAATTTTTAGTGACAAGTTATTATGCAATCCGTAGTACAGGGAACCTAGCAAGTTGTCCAAATTAATCTGATTAATATTCGAACAGTTCTTTCGGTCTTTGATTAGCAAAAATAACATGTGGGTGATAAAAACAATAATGCAGGGACAATCATATAATATGTATAGAATAATCAGGCAAGCATATAATGTACAAAGTGTAGACACATAATCGTGTCTCCCCATTTAAGGATCCAATGATGAAACATACCGCGACATTAGTTGGCGCGACTCAACGGAAGAGCAATCTAAAGGACCATTCCAAAATGTGTTTCGAAATGATATTTTAAAAGCCCAATTAATTGTTCATGATGATTAATTGTATTTCAAGCCCATAAAATGTTTTAAATCCATTTTAAAAGCCCAATCAAATATTTATTATTTTAATAGATATTTTTCTTAAATATTTTATTATCTTTGATGAATAAATCAGATTTTTAATTCGTAAAATTCCATCTCCGGAATTTTAGGGATAAAAAAGTATCTTTGAAAGACGCGCAATGGAATATGCTTGAATATTCCAGAATATGCGCCGGACGCGGGGGTTGCGCTCAGCGCGCCACGTGCGTCCAGCACATTGGCCATATCGCGTCAGGCGAGCCAATGAGCGCTTGACACGTAGATGTTGTGACTCACACAGAGTCCTGCGTCTGACGCAGGTCTTGTGTGAGACGCAACTTTCTTTTTTATCTTTTCAAAACGCGTTTACACGTGCCTATCTCTGATTGGGCTGGCTGCATTGCGACTGCCACGTAGGCCTGCGCCTGGCGCAGGGCTTGCGTGAGGCGCAAGGTTTCTTTTCTCTATAAATACCCGTGATTTCACGAATTACGGACGGCTTTTCAAATTATTATTTCACGAATTACGGACGGCTTTTCATATTATTATTTCACGAATACAAAAACTTACGAATACCTCCGAAATAAACTTCGAATACCTCGAACACTCAAATACTTTCAATCAATCAATACTTCCACACTGCGTTCTTGGTTCCACGATTGCTCCGCCTAAAGATCGTGCGCTCCTCAATCTAAGCCGCATAGGTATAATCCTGAGGATCCTTGAATAAATTCTATATTTTTATATTGAAGTTACTAACCACTTATTTCATGATGTAGATCATTAATATAAAATCGCTCTACTGTATATTCTAAGCTCTTCTCTTTCTTTTTATTTATTTTTCATCTTATTACATACTTGCCTGATCATACTATACATATTATATGATTGTCCTGCTTATTGCTTCTATCACCTCACATGTTATTATTGCTAAACAAGACCTAAATAAATGTTCTAATATTAATCAGATTAATTTGGATAACCTGTTAGGAACCTTGTAAAACGATTGCCTAAATAACATGTCACTAAAAATTAGTCTTTTATGTGTTTCCTGAACCAATTTAGACTAAATATTTTTAGGGTGTTTAAAATATTATTTAATTATTCTTTGGCATAAAATCTGTTATGAATCGATATTTAGTAGAGGTCAACTCTGGGCGAATGTAGTTCATTATGACTATATTCGTACCCTCACCCCCGAACTCAATCTTTGGTTCATTTTGACCATCTATGGAGTCAAGACGGGGAAATCTATATTGGATAATTTATCCCTATGTTTTTCCCATATCCAATTATGTTAATGATTCTTCCTAAAAAGAATTGTTGGCGACTTCTTTCAAAACCTTTTCAAAAAAACCTTAACAGTGGGGTAGTCAAATCTAATACGCGCTCATCCCGCGTAGGCGAAATAAAAATACGCCTACACCAAGGCAAGAATAATATGAACATAAAATAAAGTACAGAAAAGAGGTTAGAATATACAGTAAAGCGATTTTACATTAAAGATCTACATCAGGAAAGAAAACTGTTAGTAACTTCAATATAAAAATAATTTATTTAAGGACCCTCAGGATTATACCGTGGCTTGGGTCTGCGAGATTGACAACCTTCGGGACGAGCAATCGTGAAGGCTGAAAATCTGAATGTATGAAAGTATGTAGATTGAATGTGTTTTGTGTTTGAAAGTATGAATTTTGTAGGGAGATTTTGTAGTTCGTAGAGAGGTTCGTAAAGTATTTGTCGAGTGTTATGTGAAAAATCCGTTCTGAAATCTGTATGGAAATCAGGCCTATTTATAGGGAAAACGACACTGCGCCTCACGCTCCAGCTGCGCCTGGCGCAGGCTGACGTGGCAAGCGCATGACGCGGCATGCCCAGTAAAAAGTGTACATGTGGCACGCGTTTTGGAAAAAGATAAGAAAGAAAATCCGCGTCTCAAGTAGAGAACTGCGCTTGACGCAGGACTCTACATGAAACAAAAGTCTATGTGGCAGTTCTGGTGCGCTTGGCACAGGCTGTACGCTAGGCGCGACTTACGTGGAAGCGTACGTGTCAGGACACGTGCACTCGGTGCATGCCTTGCACTCGACGCAGGCAGCTGCGCTCAGCGCAGAGCTTGTTTTTGACACGTTTTGACAGTTTTTGATAAAAACGCGTTCTAAAAGATTTTCTTTTATCTTTTAACTACGGATATCTGATTTTACGGGATAAAATCTGATTTTAACTTATAAAAAATATCTTTTGAAAATATTTATTTATTAAAAATAAATCAATTAATTATCAATTAATTGGGATTTTCAAAAAATTGGGCTCAAATACAATTAATTATCATGAATAATTAATTGGGCTTTAAAATAGGACTTTAACACATTTCGAAATGGTTTTGAATAGCTTTTCAGACTGCTCTGCCCTTGGGTCGGACCAATTAAGACCACGGGATGTTTCATCATTGGATCCTTAAATGGGGAGACACGATTATGTGTCTATAGAAGCCCCCAATTTGGCTGAGGTTCAGGAAACCGAAAGTCAAAGTATGCGGTGTCGGGACGAAGAACGATTCTAAACGCTATGCAGTTTAGAACTGATCTATATACGCCGGTCTCAGCAAAACAAAGTTAGTACGCAGGATAATAACTACAAGCAATCTGATTACCTGCAGAAGAAGATGTTAGCAGATAGGTGCAAACAACTCAGATAAGCACATAATGATGCAAATGATGCAAACTTAGACTCTCTAAGGATGCACAAGACGCAATGCAAGGATTAAGGTTATGCAAAGCTAAGGGATGACACGTCATGCAAGGTCAGGGTTATGCAAGACTAGGATGTATGAAATGTAATGCAAGGTCAGGGTTTTGCAAGGCTGCAATGCAAGGTCAGGATTTTGCAAGGCTAGAAGATGTGTAGAATGATGAGAAATAGATAGAATAATTTTCGAAAATCGTTTTTACTAAATAATCTGGAGGCACCACCACATAAGGAAGCCCCCACTTTGGGTGAGCTTGCTTTGAATTAGGCATTATGAGCCTCGATTGAATGTAGTTGACATGTCTTGAACGTTGAAAGTTGTCACTGGGGATTCTTCATTGGGCAGTTGATTAGGCAAAGTCAAATATCGCCAGAAACCACGGAATTATCGGAAAGTCCTTCGGGGAAAAGAAGAGCTTGGATTGAAAAATAAAAGGTTTAAATTTGTGACTTAAATAAATGTAGGTGGGAAAAGGCTTTGACGAGGCTAGGTTCAGACTCGAGTCTATGTCGGGATCTAGATAGGATATGCTCCTAAATTCTAGAAAATCAAATCATTAGATCATGACTAATTTATTTTATTGAAGCGGTCGGACCTCGAGATGAGGATTCCTACGTATCCTTGCGGAATCAGACCATTCGTAGTTCCGAATCTGATTTTTTTTTGTGCCCTAACTTTTGCCTAGGCCGTCCTTTCGGGTTTTCAATCTAGCGGGCTTGGACATGCCTTGAAAAAGGAGTTATGGTTGATGAAAGATTGAAGGCTTTAGGCTAGATGAAGGTTGAATTGGTTGAAATAAGGTAAGGATCATGGATATGGGTTTTAAAGAACTTGTGTGCAAGCCCCCTAGCTTGACTTTTTATTTCTTTGCCTTTGGCTCTTTCTTTTTGCATTTTTTTCTTTTTTGTGCATTTTCTTTTGCTTTTGCTTATTTTTCTTTCGCACTTTGATTTTTTTTTTTTTCACTTTTTCATTTTTGCCTGACATTGATCTTTTGTGTAGTAGGGCTTGCACACAAGCTATTGGTTTAGGGTAGTGGAAGGTTTAAAGGTTGTTTGTGGAGCCTTGATTTTGAAAGGTCATTTGGCTAATGGAGATGATGGTTTAAAGGGTTTTTGTTTTTCTTTGGTTGTATGAGGATGGCTTATGAAAGGTAATGGAAGGGAGAGGGGAATAACTCCTGATCCAAAGGATGTCCCTTTTTTCTTTTCTTTTTTTCTCTTTTATTTTTATTTTTTATTCATATCTCTTTTTATTATTGTTAGTCAAGTTCATTAAGTGATTTAAGTTTCATCATTGAATTAGAAGCATAAATAAAATGATGGAAGGCCAATGAAAATGAAAATGAAAATGCAATTATTTTATTAATCAGAAATAAATAGAACAAGGCTTATTAGAAATAAAAACCTAAATGACATAAACTTGACTGGAAAGGAAATGAAGGAGCTAGGGGAGGGACTCTCCGACTCAACCTAGAAAACCAACGCTAAATGACTAAGCCCCCTGCATTATTTAAGCATTTCCCAATGGGTTGCCGCTATTGTTGACTTTTGCTGCAGGCGGAATTGGCAATCTACCGTCTTCAACCATATCCTGCAGATGATGCTTCAAAGTCCAGCATTGTGATGTCAGATGCCCATTTCCTTGATGGTACTTGCAGTAGGAATTAGGATTCCATCTGCTGGATCTCTTCTCAGGAGCAGGGTCCGGAGTAGGGCTAAGGGGCTGAAGCGCTCCCTTTGCATGAAGCCTAGTGAAGGCTTCTTCTAGAGACATGTCTAAAGGAGTGAATGTCCTTTGAAGTCCTTGATAACCCCTCTTGTCAGTAGTTAGAGCATTGATGTCGTTGCCTTTAGAGGTAGAAGGGTTGTTATTACTCTTCTTGAAAGAGTTGTTGTTGTTGGAACTCTTGTTCTTGTTGGCCTGTACCTCTTCTTCAATCAGCATGCCTACCTTATAGACCTTCGTGAAAGACTCTATGGGTTGGAACTTGATATGATCCCCATACTTCGGCTGCAGGTTACGGATCACCAGTCGGACTTGATCCTCCTGAGATGGCCTATTGGTCATTTGTGCAGCTTTTTCCCTCCATCTGTTAAGGAAGGTGACAAAATCTTCGTTGGAATTTTATTTAGTTAACTCCAACTCACGCAGGCCAATAGGAAGCTGAGTGTTATATATATATGGTTTATGGAACTCCTCTCTGATGTAGTCCCAGTCATTCAGCTTAGCTTTGTTCAGTGATGTGAACCACTTGGATGGATGTGCATCCAAGGTTAAAGGAAATACATAAGCAAACAGGTCCTTGCTCATGCCCTTGAGAGCCATAGAAATGGAAAAAGCTCTCAGATGATCATTTGGGTGTTCGACCCCCTTGAATTTTGGGAGGTCACCCAATGTTACCTTTTTAGGGAGCTTGTCCCTCAGTTCAGGATCAATGATGTCATGGCCATGAGCCTGACTCTCGAGTGTAGGAATTGACTGGATCAATTGCTCGAGTTTTTCAAATCTCAAATTTGTGTTGGTCTTGATTGGTGGTGGAGTGTCGCCCTGCTCGTCTTCTTCAGTTAGCTTCTCCCTCAGTGCCTTAATCTCTTTGTCTTGTTCCTTAAGACGTGAGTTCATCAGTTGAAGTTGGGCCATAATGGCACTGAGTTGTTCATTAGTGTCCCTCATTTCAGATGATGATTCAGAAGAGTCGGAGGATTCGTCTGAAAATGTGAGGATACCACTAGTGCATAATTGGCCTAAAGTATCACCCCAAAAGTGTTACTTAAAGGCCTAAAAGTGTTGCTTTAGGCAATAGGTAACACTTCTATAGGTGAAACATCTGTCCGTGCTACCTATTCTCTAAGGTAACACTTTCCAATGCTAATGTTTCACTTTCTCAAGTGTTACTCAAAATTATCTAATGTAACACTTTTTTAAACTAAGGTAGCATTTTTATAGTGCTACTCATAATTTTAAATGTAACACTTTTTCATCTATAGTAGCATTTTCTAGGTCATCTCGTGAATTATAGTAACACGCTATCAGTTACGATGTATCATTTTAAGTCAGCATATGTAACACTTTATTAGATACTAGGTAACAATTTTTATTAGCTAGCTATAGTAACACTCCTATTTCACATGTCTTATAGTAACATTTTTTAATTTGTCGACACATATAAAATGATAATAACACTAAAACTTACAAACGTAATAAATGAAGAGGAAATAAAATGATATTATAGATATAAATGAGTACAAATACTCAACGGTCATTGTAAAGAATGTGCCAAAGAGTAGTATTCAACAATTGAAAATATGCTATTGCGTTCAAAATATAAATAGTTGATTTAAAAATCCAGTCATAATATATATAACTCTCCTAAAATAAACCTAAATCAATCTTAAGGTTATTTCTTTCTTTCATCTTCAATTCCATCGCCCTATCCATGTATGCATGTTCCCTGAAGCATCACGCCATTATCTCCATCATCCTGTAGTAAGAACAAAAAAAGAATCTTCAAAGTCTTATATGATAACAGAGAAGAGTAAGAGAGATGAAAGTTCATTATTTAACACAAGTCTAGTCTCTAGAGAAACATTTGATACTCTAGCAGAAGCCACATTCATATGAATTTTAGTGGAGAAGAGTAATAGAGATGAAAGTCGTACCTCAATACTATTCTTAGCCACATGAAATTTAAAAGAAGCCAATTTGAATACTGTGTAAAGCCAAAACAACGACACTATCCCCCTTTAGTTTTCTTCAATGAAAAGGTTAACAATATTTGGATGAAGAAATAACAAGCTAAAGATAATACCGTGAGAAAGATATTGATTGACTGCTGTAACTTGATGATCCATCTCTCAGAAGTACTGGAAGTTGAGTCCCCCGACGACATTGCTTCACTATTTACTTTCCCTGTGTCATCTACTAAGGTATGCGGTAGAAATGACTCCTCCACTTCCACTTTTTCCTCATCATCTTGCAAAATTGTTGCATGGATTTGGAAACTGGAAACGCTTGCTACAAATATCATAACTACATATGAGAGGAGAAAGAAAAGAAACGTAGAAGCTTTGCCCTATGAGACAACAGTAGAATGTAGTCTAAAATGCAACCTTCGAGAAATTGAATAAAAATAATAAATACGAGTTGCGTAGGTCGATTGTAAACAAAATTACATGTATTCATGACTCTGTACACAATAAGAAGCACGGGGAGCCAGAGTGACACTTTGTCCTTTCAACCTAATTCAAATAGAATCATCAAACATTTTGGAAAATAACTCATAGGATAAAATACAACCTTTTGTCCAAGCAAACAGGTTTAAATAAAATATTATTAAAAAATAACCTTTAACCAGCAGAAAATGAAAGTCACATCAGACACACAGAAAGGAGAAAATTGTTCTATTCAAGATCAGGTGTATCTCAAACTGCAACCATATCTTCAAAAATCTTCAGCCAAACGCCCCTTTGAGAAACTTGGAGTATGTTTCTATGGGCCTTTTATTGTCTTACAGCAGGTATGCAGTGTGGCATACTGGTTAGATTTAACCCCCCCTTCACTTCAAGCAAAAACCACCCCATTTTTCATGTCTCTCAGCTCAAGAAGATTGTGGGCCTGGTCTACTGTCTCCTACTATTCCTGAACAGCTAGTAACGAACAACAGGCCCTTTTGGATGTGCGCACTTGGACAGTAGGACAGATACTTACAAAGGTGCTGCTGAAATGGGCCAAGTTACCAGAGTTACGAAGCTATTTGGGAGGAATTTGATGTCATTTAAGAATGACCCCAACAGCTCAAAGGTGACAAAGGTGAGACTTTTGGCATATGGGACAAGGGTAATGCAATGACCCCAACAGCTCACAAAGGCCTCCTATTGTAATGATATATGCTAGGCATCACTCCAAGGGTATCCAACCTCTTCTACTACCCGCAACTCATGGTTTGCATAGCGCATTTTGAGAGATAATTAACGCATCAAAGAATTTCAATTAACCGCAAAAAAAACCAATAAACCAAAGCCAAAGACACAAATCAATATCATGATCACAATTCACAAATCAAATTAATATTTTGTCAAATTAAACAAAAATATCCGAACAATAAGATTTAAAACTAACCGATTAAATTCTTTGACCGCCTGGAAGAATTCAATTCTCACTAGTACAATATTTTGTTCGTACAAACTTCATAAGTTGGTTCGTATATGTGTACTCTTTTAATATTACTCACAATATCTAGAAAATGTCCATATTATAGTTTGAAGAACATAAACAGAACTAATGTATTAATAAATAACTAACATATTTTATCACAAATATGTCATGAATTTGGGAATTTCAACTATAGAGGGTAATTTATATAAATTTGAGATTGCCTTCTTTAGCATTCTTCCAGATCTCTGAAACTTTAAATCCTACTATGCACCCCAACCTAGCTACTTTCACCATAATTTATTACCAACTCAACTCATTAATCAATTCTAGCTGAATCTGAATCAAAAGCATAATAAAACCTCCAGTGTATATCCTCACCAATTACTCATCAATATGACCAACAAACAACAAATTATGAATCAAAGCACATATATTTGAAATCAACCTCAGACTCTCATCAAAGCTCAAAAGAAAAAATAAAAAAGAAGCAAAAGGATGAATTGTGACACCTCAAAACGGCTGCGATAAAGTGGCATCACCGTATGACAGTGGCGGTAGCAGCACCGCTGGGTAACAACATCCATGGAGGCGGCAGGAGCAGCACCAACAGAGCAGTCGCATCGAAGCAATGGCACCACCGCAGTGACAAGGCACGAACAGAAGGCAGGAAAAACAGGACCAGCAGCGCAACAACGCGACAGAGGAAAGAGAAAGCAGACAACAAGACCGCTAGCTTGTGGCGGGTGAGTCGATCGAGGCGCGTCAATTGCTGGTCCGAGTGGTAGCACGCATGAGGAGGAGGAGAGGTGCGAGATAAAGAGAGAGAACAAGGGTTTATGGGTTTTTGGGGGAAAAAATGGAACAAAAGAGAGAGATGAACGGCCTAGGGGGTTTTGGGGGTCTACAATTAACCGATATAGGGGGTTTGATTTTCGGGTTTTCTTTTCTATGAAAATCCAAAATATCTCTAACTAAACTTACTTTTATAAATGCTTGCAAATATGATCATAGTAACATAAAATTATATCTAATTAAACTCTAAATTATCCAGACTCATTTTCATAAATATAATAGTATAATTAAGCTAATAAAATAATTAACTTATGATTAAACGCGTGTAAGGTATTACTTGCTACGTATAAATAAAATACAACATCGACACCAATAAAATAACATAATATCATCATATTCCAACTTTAATATAATAAGAATATTTAATATATAATTTTGGCTAATAATGATAATTAAAACACTCTTAAAATTTTGGGATGTTACAACACTGCTCCTAAAAGAAAATAATAATTAACCAAATCATAGTGTTATATTTAAAACTTTACTTATTTTCAAAAAAAAGTTACTTATACTCTAAAAATAATTACCTATTCTAAAGCGCTACTTTAAAATATGTTACAAATATCAAAGTGTTACTTAAAAGTGTTACCTATTTTAAAGTGTTACATCAAAATGTTACTCAATTGAAAAAGCGTTACATCAAAATGTTACTTATAAAAAAAGTGTTACATTAAGTGTTACATATTAATAAAGTGCTACCAAGGTGTTACGTACATATTCGAGAAACTTAAATTTTGAAAAGTGTTACCCTTATACATGTTACCTTAGACCAACTTTGTACTAGTGTACGTTTGACGAGTCTAGGAGTAGGTTGACCTTGTATCCTCTCTGTTGGGCGTTCCCAAGTTATAATCTCACGATCCGTCCTGAACAGAAATTGAATGGACCTCGTAAATTTTAAGAAATGATGTTTTCGAAGTGAGAAATGGAAGTGAAGGAAGGAGAAATGGAAATGGAGATGAGAGATGAAAGGGGAAATGGAAATGAAAATGGGAATAATGGCGACATGGGTCTAACTATATGCATATGCAAATGTGGACTGGACTATGCAAATAGACTAGACTCAAAAGGATTGCCTATGCTAGCTTCGCTAGACTTGGGAAGGAATTGGATTCGCCAGACTTGATGATTTGGGGTTGCTATAGATGTAAGATAGGAGTAGCTTCGCTAAACTCGGAGGGTGCCTTTATGGTCTTAAGGGTGACTAGCTTAGCTAAGTCAAAGGGGTGCCGTTATGGTCTTACAGGGATGACTAGCTTAGCTAAGTCAAAGGGGTGCCGTTATGGTCTCACAGGGATGACTAGCTTAGCTAAGTCAAAGGGGTGCCGTTATGGTCTTACAGGGATGACTAGCTTAGCTAAGTCAAGGGGGTGCCGTTATGGTCTTACGGGAATGACTAGCTTAGCTAGACTTAATGGTTTGGACTTCATCCTATATGGGTTTGGAATTGGACTGGTATTACTTTGGAAATAAGTTGGGCCTTATGTGGACCTAATTATGGACTTAGTCCTATATTGATTTGAAATTAGACTTGAAAGTGCACATGGACTTGACAATTGGATTAGGCTTGGACTGGGATTGACATAGACTAGGGTTCACAAATGAGCCTAGATTTTGACGGGAGCTAGACTTATATGGGCCTAAGATGGATTCTAATGCAAGCGGGCCTAATATGAATGCATGGACTCGAATTAGATGGACCCTATATGAATGCAAAATGAACTCTAATGCATATGGGCCTAAAATGAATGCAAGATGGATTTGATTTGGTTGATTGGACTGGATAGAAGGTATTTAGAATTTTTGAAATTCGTTTTTGAAAGAAACCCCTTATTTTTATCTTTTGTTAGGAAAAGATGATGGATTAATTTTGAAAAATATTTTTTTGAAATGTCGTGGTACGATGATGATTAGTAAATGCTTTTTGAAAAAGATAGAATAGAAGAAGGTGTAGGATTGATTTTGAAAAATAAAAGTTTTTGAAATTGATTGAATATGGAAAGGTAAGATTGATAGGGAAGATTAGTTGAACAGCAGGGAGAAAATGGGAAGAGGTAGACATGCATGATTAATCTAACTCTACTATGACCAGTTTTCTAGATGTACTTTTTAGGACAGACTCGACCTTGCATGAAAAGGCTGAGTTTTTTGAATTAGGTGGGACTCCTAAAATGACCATTTTTTATTACGCGAATGCAGACAGATCGAACATAGGACCGAACATAAGATCGACCACTACGACGAATAAATCAAGGAAAAGCATGCGATGCACAGACTGCATGCCGCGCAGCATTGCTGCGCGCGGCGCACAGTCGTGCGTCTGGCGCGGAGTGGTGCGCCAGGCGCAACTTAATGCGATTGGCGCACTACTCCCCCGACATGTTTTTCGGGGATTTAGTCGAAGTTTTGGTCGATTAATAATTTTGTTTAGACGCGGTTTTTTAGGAATGACGCATAATAATGACAAATTGACAGGATAATAACAGGCAAGAATTGCAATCACAGGCAAATGTCATATAACATGGATGCAAAAGTTCCAACCTAAAGTCCAGTTCTATGTTTGAAACTATTGGTCAGGTTTAGGTTCAGTCTGAAAAGGGTCCATGACTAAGAGATTGATCCCACGCTTCGTACCCCTGCTTAAAGAGGTGGCCACGTGTAAGACGCACTCCAGTCTCAAGTCAGGAACAAGAGAACAATGCCATAGTTGGGTAGGTTTGCTTATGACTAAGATCCAACACTATCACTCAGGAAGCTTTTTGGAAGGACAAAGCGCAAACCCCCCGGGGGTGACCTCACACATAGAACATGTGCTAATGAGGCAATGTAGGTTGTCCTTATGGTGGCTGAACAATCATGCATATGCAAAACAGTATATCATTCAAAGTCATAAAAGGAGAATGAATCGTATTTTTCAAGTTTCACCCACTCATTAGTTTTTTTTTTTAAAAAAATCCTCCGCAGTGGAGGCGCCAAATTGTAGGCGTGTTTTTATTTCGCCTACGCGGTGTGAGCGCGTATTTGTATTGACTACCCCACTGTTAAGGTTTTATTGAAAATTATTTTGTATTGAAAGAAGTCGCCAACAATTCTTTTTAGGAAGAATCATAAACCTAATTGGATATGGAAAAACCGTAGGGACAAATTATCCAATGTAGATTTTCTCGTCCTGACTCCATAGACGGTCAAAGTGAACCAAAGATTGAGTTCGGGGGTGAGGGTACAATATAGTCAGGAACTATATTGCCCATTGCTGACCTCTACTAAATATCGATTCATTACAGATTTTATGCCAAAAAGTAATCAAATAACGTTTTAAACACCCTAAAAATATTTAGTCTAAGTAGGTTCAGGAAACACATAAAAGACTAATTTTTAGTGACAAGTTATTATGCAATCAGTATTACAGGGAACCTAGCAAGTTGTCCAAATTAATCTGATTAATATTAGAACAGTTCTTTAGGTCTTTGATTAGCAAAAATAACATGTGGGTGATAAAAGCAATAATGCAGGGACAATCATATAATATGTATAGAATAATCAGGCAAGCATATAATATACAAAGGCAAGAATAATATGAACATAAAATAAAGTATAGAAAAGAGGTTAGAATATACAATAAAGCGATTTTACATTAAAGATCTACATCAGGAAAGAAAACTGTTAGTAACTTCAATATAAAAATAATTTATTTAAGGACCCTCAGGATTATACTGTGGCTTGGGTCTGCGAGATTGACAACCTTTGGGACGAGCAATCGTGAAGCCTGAAAATCTAAATGTATGAAAGTATGTAGGTTGAATGTGTTTTGTGTTTGAAAGTATGAATTTTGTAGGGAGATTTTGTAGTTCGTAGAGAGGTTCGTAAAGTCTTCGTCGAGTGTTATGTGAAAAATGCGTTCTGAAATCTGTAAGGAAATCAGGCCTATTTATAGGAAAAACGACACTGCGCCTCACACGCCAGTTGCGCCTGGCGCAAGCTGACGTTGCAAGCGCATGACGCGGCATGCCCAGTAAAAAGCGTACACGTGGCACACGTTTTGGAAAAAGATAAGATAGAAAATCCGCGTCTCAAGCAGAGAATTGCACTTGATGCAGGACTCTACATGAAACTGAAGTCTACGTGGCACTTCTGGTGCGCTTGGCACAAGCTGTGCGCTAGGCGCGGCTTACGTGGAAGTGTACGTGTCAGGACACGTGCGCTCGGCGCAGGCAGCTGCGCTCAGCGCAGAGCTTGTTTTTGATACGTTTTGACAGTTTTTGATAAAAACGCGTTCTAAAAGATTTTCTTTCATCTTTTAACTACGGATATCTGATTTTACGGGATAAAATCTTATTTTTAACTTATGAAAAATATCTTTTGAAAATATTTATTTATTAAAAATAAATCAATTAATTATCATTTAATTGGGCTTTTCAAAGAATTGGGCTCAAATACAATTAATTATTGAATAATTAATTGGGCTTTAAAATAGGACTTTAACACTTTTTGAAATGGTTTTGAATAGCTTTTCAGACTGCTCTGCCCTTGGGTCGGACCAATTAAGACCACGGTATGTTTCATCATTGGATCCTTAAATGGGGAGACACGATTATGTGTCTACAATACCCAAATCTTAGAGTTATACAATCATCCCCCATCTGCACAAAACATTTACATAATTGCAGAATTAAAGAAGAGATATCAAAAAAATGATAATGTACACATCCATGTTACATAATTCAGGAAGATATGATACGCATGAAATTAAAGAAGAACATTTTGAGCAAGAAAGAAGATGATCATACCTTGTGTTTCAATTCGCAAATCCTCACACCTATGTCAGATGACTAATGCAATTCCAAATCTTCACTCAAAATCGCATGAGAATTTCGAATTTTGAATCTTTGAAAGAGAGAAGAACCAAGGTAAACAGAGAGAGGGAGATGAAGAGTTGCAGTTCTAAGCAGAGAGTAAAGGAAGTTTTTGTTTTTTGCCTGAATTAAAGTTGGTAGGTACAATAAATTAGGCGCCCTAATTTAGGTAAAATTAATTAAACCTAACGTTTTAATTGACAGATGTTTACTGACCTTGTTAACCCCTAATTACAGTAGCACCATTAGGATTAGAGTACCATATAGAAAAACCCAAAATCTTTTTATCTCACCCCAAGAGGCCAAAAACTGCAAATTAGTAGGTGCACACGTCTTTATGGTGAGGAAGGTACACACGATGAACATCAAACACTACGTTATGAACATAAAGACCAATACCAATGAGGTACACACGATGAACATCAAACACTACGTTATGAACATAAAGACCAATACCAATGAACATATACTGACAGAGATGCATATACGTTCATTTCGCCAGAACCCATGCATATGCTCATATTTCGAGCCATTATTCATGTACATTTGGTTTGTTGGCCATGTGGGCACCATCTACGGATTGGCCAAAAACGGATTTCTCCTATTCCCTCCTATTCTCACTCTCTCTCCCCGCCTTTTCCTCGCACTCACTCCTTTTCCTCCATTAACTTTCCGTGGTTCAGCCTTCCTTTCACGTCATTTTAGCTGCTGCACCACTAACCCACCTTCAC
The DNA here is from genome assembly GCA_947648045.1 of Beta corolliflora. NCBI lineage: Eukaryota > Viridiplantae > Streptophyta > Magnoliopsida > Caryophyllales > Amaranthaceae > Beta > Beta corolliflora. Next base: position 2,275,532 of record CANSZD010003157.1, on the reverse strand, counting down.
TCGACGGCGCCACCAAATTCGAACCCTAGACTGTAGTGCGCCGCTGCTAACCATTCGATCACAGCTTCCATTTTTCATCGTCTCCTCTTTCGGTTTGTTCTCGTTCCCGATATATTTATCATAGTTTTTAAAATCAAATTATATGGATCAATCGAATTATGATCATTTGTGAAATCAACTTAGAAATTCCACTGTTGCTTATAGAAATTGTCTGTATTGTAGGTTATAGAAATTGTCTATCAGTATGTGAAGTTAAAGTACTGGAAGTTATGTGTTTATCGGTGCTAATAAGTTGGTGATTGTACATTTTGTTTTAATTGTGAGTTTTAATTAATACATTGATTGATGAGTATTAGTGTGAAATGTGTTTACATTACTATTACTTGAATGTTGGTTGTGTGTTTTCACTATTTATTGGTTGATTCTGTATGTAATTCTAGCAATTTTGATGTGTTTATCAGAAAGGAGAAGTAGTCGAGAGGGATTCGAGTAGGACGAATGGGTTCTGAAGTGAGGTCATGTTAGGGAACCCTGCCTTACATTTGCTAACTAGTGATGGCTCTGGAATTAGATTATGGAAAGTTAATGGAACCGAATGATTTTGATAGAGTTCGCGATTGTTAAATCTTAATTATTGGCTTGTGGGTGACTAGAGTATTGCAATTGTGATATCACTTGGTTGCCTCATAAAGGGGACTTTATGATGTTTTGAGGGCCTTGTAGGCTGTTCTTTTAGTTTCGTTTGGGCTTTGTTAGTTATGATGTTCTTTGTTGTTGATTTCACTTGATCAATGTACTTGCTAGGAGGCTAAGTGCTAATAATTGAAGTTATGGCTTCTCTGTTGGGTTAATTGAGCTCTCATAGTAAGAAAGGGGTGATATTGATCTCATTCGAGGATTACTAGTCATTGCAAAGTGTTGTAGCTCTTGTTAAGTTGCTACTGTCTTTCCTAATGTTATGGGTTTCTTTGGAGCTTACATGGGGGCAATTGTTTTAGGATCATATAATTCATATTCATATAATTATATAGTGATGGCTGATGAGTGTTAGAATTCTGATAAAGTTCACGTACATGTTTTTGTGGTATGTGTGTGTGCGTTCATTTTAAAATTCAGGTGAGTTTGTGGTGAATCTTTTGTTGGAAAATCCTACTGGGAGCAAATAATCTAATTGTAACTGGTTTCATGAGAGGATTTCATTGGTTTATGCCACATGAAGATGGTGAGTAATTTGGGGATTTGCATTACTTGGTAAACTGTACTCTTTCCACCTTTCATTACATTGCGTGGGGGTATGGCATTTTAATTCGCGAAATGCTTGAAGGTGAATTAATTTATTGGTATTAGTGTGGAAAGTAGATTTGATTAGAGGTTGTGAGTTGTTATATGTTGAGGAGAGAGACAAAAGTATATGTGTTTTGGGATAGCGAGTAATTTTATATGAGAGAGGGAGGGAGGGAGGGAGGGAGGGAGGGAGGAGAGAGAGAGAGAGGAGAGAGAGAGAGAGAGAGAGAGAGGGTAGATGTGATTAGAGATTTTGAGTAGTAGATTGGCTAACTAAACTTCCTTTGTTTTTTTTATTAGTTGTCAAAGGACTTCGCGCCATTCTTTTTAAGGAGTCAAATTTCGCAAACTTTGAATTACTAATATAGTAGGAATAATTATCATGTGGGATGTGGCTGTATTTGTCTTAATATATACTCCCTACGTCTCTTATTAGTTTACCCACTTGGCCACTTTTCTTCTTGGGTTGTTTCCGATTAGTTTACCAACTTCTTTTTCTTCTGTTTTTGGAATAAACCCACTAGTTTTATATTATTATCTTTTACATAAAGCATCATTTACCCATTTGTCACTATCCTTTCCTTTCTTGGCTCGCAATAAACTAATACTTTCTCTTTCTCTTTAGGACCCACATACTATTTCTCCCGAAACTCGTGCCCAAAGAAGTGAGTAAACTAATAAGAGATTGAGGGAGTATTTTCTAAAATATTAACTTTCCATTATTTGTTATAATGAGAGATAATAATGGTCAAAATTGTTTATTAGACACTTTAAAAAGGCAAATGTTGCAAATAGGAAAGAACAAAAGGGAATGGAGGGGTTACCTTTTTCTGCTTTACTTTTGATCGCAATCACCATCTTTTCAACACGACCTTTTTAATTCTCTTGTTGTTCGTGGTTGATTATTTTGTCAAGGCGAGAAGTGCAAAAAATGGCTGCGGAAATTGTGAACTGCCCTACCCATTTTGAATTGAATACAGGTGCTAAGATTCCAGCAGTTGGTCTTGGTACCTGGAAAGCTTCTCCTGGCGAAGTTGGCCAAGCTGTCATTCATGCTGTTAAGGTTTGTGTTCTTATCCCTGTTCATCTTTTGTGTGAACAAAATGTACATGCTGCAGGTAAATTATAAATTTGTATACTCATGGTTTTATTTTTCGTAATTTGCTTGCATGATCAAAATATTGATCTTGTCACCATCTTTGTAATACTCCTTCCATGTGCAGGCTGGTTATAGACATATCGACTGTGCTGCTGTCTATGATAATGAGCAAGAGGTGAATATCCCCATTTATTTCAAACAAATATAGCAGTTTTTTTCTTGGGATCTTTTGGAGCAATGCATAGCATATGTTTTGATAAAGAGGAGTATTTTATACTAGTTGATATATTTTACTGGTTAGGCAAGCCTGATTTAGGTTGTTTTTACTTTTTAGGTAGGGGAGGCACTTAAAGAGTTATTTGACAGTGGAATAGTGAAACGTGAGGAGCTGTGGGTCACATCAAAGCTCTGGTAATTGTTTAATAAGCCCTAAAAATACGAAGAAAAGTAGTATTATTATTAAGCATTTGTTGTGTTGCTGTTGCCATGTTTTGGAAAACCTCTAGTTCCTGTCTGGTTCAAAATAAGCTAATGTGATGTAATGTTAACTTCCCTAGATTTTGAAGATTATTAAATGGTAGATTTTGCTACTTGTAATAATAGTAAGAGTAAGTCTTGGGTAATTCAATCTCGTACTAACTTATTGTGAGACTAAAATAGTTTTCAGAAAAAAAGATTAAAAGTCATCTAGATCTCAGTTTCACAATGAGTTATGGTCTAATTTGATTTCATGTAAAGTGAATCAAACATTCTTTTATTGTATCAATATGTTAATGCAATTAGTTATCTTTTCTGATTCAAAAGTTTGGATTTTTTTGGAACTTTGCAGGTGCAGTGATCAGGCTCCAGAAGATGTCTCCAAGGCCTTGAGCAAGACTCTGAAAGACCTGCACCTTGACTACATTGATCTGTATCTTGTATGCCTCACTACTCAATTTTATGATTGAGAACTTAACTATACACAATTTGATAATGAGGCAAATCAGCACCTGCGCATATCCATTTCAAATGTGCCTATTATGTAAAAGTGACTGATGGTTATGCTTATGGCTTCTATAGGGATGACTTTACAAACGGCTTCATTTGCTAATTGTGCACCCATTAGAACCGTTTTGTTATTATTAATCCCGAATTGTTTTTTATTTGTCTTGCAAAAATGATACTTTGTGATAAAGTTAGTGCCACTGTGCAATGCAGATTCATTGGCCAATACGCACAAAACCAGGGTCACAGGGTTTTAGCCCTGAAAACATAATTCCTTTATGCCTTCCTGAAACATGGGCTGCAATGGAAGGTTTGTATGCTTCTGGCCAGGCACGTGCAATTGGAGTGAGCAACTTTTCAACCAAGAAGTTGGAAGATTTGCTTGCGTATGCCAAGGTTCCTCCTGCTGTGAACCAGGTCGAATGCCACCCTGTCTGGCAGCAACCGGCCCTTCACAATCTGTGCAAATCTACTGGTGTTCACCTTACTGTAATAGTCTCTATCTTACATCTTTTTTTCACATATAAAGTTATGGGTAAATTTATTTATTACTACTCAATAGGCTGGATTCTAGTGGATTTTGTTTTTACCCCCAAAATGATGGCATATTGTTTATTGTAATTTGTGAAAGTCATTTCGGTGGTTTCTTTCCCCAAATCTGGTTTTGGCCTCCAGAAAAACTGAATCTGCCAAGCGGTAGCTTAACTTCATGGTAAAATAAAATGCAATTATGCTGTTGTAAATTCAGACGATAGTATCTCAAAAAATAGCATCAGCTCTTGAATTTGTAAGCCATCTTCTGATTGACTGCAGGACCATGGTATGAACTTATATTTAGGCTTGAAATCTGTGTATAAGTTTTATTTCTGATAGTATTCATTTTTGAGGTTGTTGCTTCAATTTCAGTTTTGCGGCATCATGTTTGGTCAATTTGATAGAGAAATTAATACTTGAACATCTGGCAGGCGTACTGTCCGCTAGGATCTCCAGGTACCTGGATCAAGGAAAATGTTTTGAAAGAACCAGTATTGATTGAAATTGCTGAGAAGCTCAACAAAACACCGGCCCAAGTAGCTCTTCGTTGGGGAGTTCAGAGTGGTCATAGTGTTCTTCCCAAGAGTGTAACTGAGTCAAGGATCAGAGAGAATTTCAGTATCTTTGACTGGTCTATTCCACCAGAGCTCTTCTCCAAGTTCTCTACTATCAACCAGGTCAGTTTATCACCTCTTAAAACCATCTGCTCTAGAATACAAGAGATTGTAAGATTGTATTTCGAATTATGATTTTTATTCTTGCTACTTCTGTTGGTGGTGAAATTCTGCTCCTGTGCTTTGCAGCGGAGGCTTCTGCGTGGGGATTTTGCAATTTATGAAACTAGCCCTTACAAAAGCGTGGAGGAGCTATGGGATGGTGAAATATGAAAATGATGATCATACATTTCAAAGGATTTTATCGCTTCTACTTCTTTCCAAATGGTACTGTTTTGATTTTGAAATTTTAGCCATGGTAATGTGGTACTTTAGATAGTTTTCCAAAATTATCTTATCTCACAATAAGTAGATATCTCCAGGTTTATCATAGATGCTCTTGTAGGCCTTTTTTAGTTGAAGTTTAGGGTTGTTTAGAGCATGAATATTAAGTGAGGTTAAATTTGGAAAAAAGTGTATATGCAGGTCACCTTATATGGTTACCCATTGATTTTTATATTGCCCCATTGCCCTGAAAATTCTATTGTGCTCCTAGGAGCACGGTGCACACGGTGCACCCAGTAAATTTGTTCCCTTTTCGATGAGTAAATGTTTTATTTCAACAAATGTTCGTTTTAAGCATGTTTTTCAGCAAAAAAATATGTTCTATTTTCAATAAGCAAATGTTCTATTTTAATAAATGTTCGTTTTGAGCATGTTTTTCAGCAAAAAATATGTTTTATTTTCAGTGAAAATTGTTCCATTTTCAATAAGCAAATGTTCAATTTCAATAAATGTTCGTTTTAAGCTTATTTTTCAGCCGAAAATTATGTTTTATTTTCTGTGAAAATTATTCAATTTTCGATAAGCAAATGTTCTATTTTAAAAAATGTTCGTTTACAGGCTTATTTTTTAACAAAAAATTTGTTCTATTTTCCGTGAAAATATGTTCTATGTTTGATGAGCAAAATGTTCTATTTTAGTAATTGAATTCTGGTAATGTTCCACTTCAACAGTAAAATGTTCATTTTTGTAATTGAATTCTGGTAATGTTCCACTTCAACAGTAAATTGTTCGTTTTCATGAGTGAACTCTTGTAATGTTCCACTTCAACAGTAAAATGTTCGTTTTCATTTTCGTAAATGTTCTATTTTGCATTGTGGGAGCACCATTCTCATTGTGCTCCTGGGAGCACAGTCCACGCATTACCATTGCCCATTGGTACTCTACCATATAATTGCTCATGAATCATAATATATTTGGGCGCAAAAACAATATGATAAAAAAAATTTAGCAACTTATAAGCAAGTAAGCCACTCATATATAGAGAGTCAATCTTTGGACAGATCCATGTTCGATAAGACGAATTTTAAGGACAAATATTGTTTAGGCCATTGCTAAAATAGGTCTAACTTTGCTGCAGCTTGTCTAACTTTCCAGGCTTTTTGGTAAATTTTTATAAAAAATAAGTAAAAGATGTAAAAAGTTACCCATATGTTTAAATTACAAATTAAGCAATATAGATCATTGGATTGTTAATATTAGTCGTATCTAATAAGTCAAAACTTTTTACGTAGTGGTAAAATAAAGATGTCTTTAAAATTGGGTCATTTTTTCTATCTCTGACATAAATTATTATCCCTCCACAAGTCTACAATTCTACATGACATGATGTCAAAAAAAAAGTCCACATGACATGATGACAAGTTAGACAACCATACTTTTACATGCAAACATATTATAGCTTTTATTATGGTATTTTTCAACTGGGGATTAGACACAAGCCGGACTTTTTAATAATACGTGTAGGCGTGTAGCTTCAAAAAGGCAAACATACATTTCTAGTTAACATCCTTCTGTCACAGCCTGGTTCTTGTTAATCATCCTCTTTCAAGCTCATCCCTCCCATGTCACCATGTGCTACTTTGTCATAAAAAACTAGCACACCAATGATACAAGTAGATAATAAAGGATAGAAGAAAAAGAAAAAGAAAAAGAAAAAGAAAAAGCAAAAGCAAAGGTTACAAATTACATGATATTTGTATTCCATATTCTAGTTATAATTTCAGAGACATGTTATGTCATTAGCAGTAGCAGCAGACGAAATAATAAAGCTTGATAATGCAAGTTAGATTATGAGAAAAGGATATCTTGGATCAAGCAAGAGATCGAGGAGAGAAAAATGGAGGAGCAATACATAAACTTCATACAGGCATTGGCAACAGCATGGGCGTTTATGGTGTTGTTGGGTTTGATGTGTTGCTGTCTTAGCACCCAGCCTGCTCAAAATGGCGATGTTAATAGTGCTAATGCCAGCTGCAGCTGCGACGGTGGCTATGGTGTAGTTTAATTGTGCTCTTTCTTTCCTATCTTTGTCGTAGTGCTAGTAGTATTATGTAACTTTCCTTCATATTTTGGCTACTACTATTGATTCGATCATGTAATAGACTGATAATGTAATACAGATGGAGGTGAGCAAGAAACCTTAGATAGGTAGATGAGACTTATGAAACATAATTAGAGTTTTTTACGGGGATATACCAAGGTAATAGGGCATTTTGTGGGGATATACATCACTAATTTTATTTTTTGAGGATATACAACCTAAATTTGAGTTTTGTTAAAAGGTACCAAAACACTATTTCCGGTGAGAAAGTCAAATTTTCGGCCTTTGACTTGGTAGGAACTCGCGAGTGAGCCACAAATGTTGTGTTTTACCCCCTCAACCACGCGCATACTATTGAAATGTTTTTTTAACAATTTTTTTAAGAATTTCCTCCCTTAATATTTCCCTCTCCTTAAACCTTGAAAAAGAACGCTATTCAATTCAGTAAGAAAGGGTAGCCCAAAATCATCAATTGCAAGATATGATGTCTTATTTTAGCTTTAATCTCAATTCAATTTACTTCTTGTGTTCTTCAATTGTGCTATGTGATTTGAATTTGTGATATAGGGTATAAATTAGGGTTAAATTACCAAGTCAAAGGCCGGAAATTTGACTTTCTCTCCGGAAATAGTATTTTTTGGTACCTTTTATCAAAACTTAAATTTAGGTTGATATATCCCCACAAAAAAAATTTAGTGAGGTATATCCCCACAAAATGCCCTATTACCCTGGTATATCCCCGCGAAAAACTCTTAAATAATTAATAGGAAAAATTATCAAAAATAAGCCAATCTTTGGCCCGTCCGCTAAAAATAAGTCATCTATTCGATTATCCCTGAATAAGTAAAACTTTAACACTCTTCTATTTTTAACAAGTCAAAACCGGTTATGGCCTATTGTTAACCTTTTCAACAGGTGAAAATGACACGTGTCACTATTTTGTTAGATGTTTTTTTATTATTTTAACTTAATTCTTTAAAAAAAAACCTTCTCCCTCCTTTCCCTTCTCTAACCAACCTCCTTCTTTCCTCCTTCCCACCATCTCACCAGCCACCCTCCCCCACCCTACTGCCACCACCCCTCCCTCTGCTGCCACCGTGCCACTACAGATCAAAGATTCGATTTAGCTTAAGCATAGAAGTATGAGAATTACAAATAGTAATTTGAATATGGGCATGTTCTATTTGTCCTAATCTTAGTGGGATTTATGAAAGAATCGATTTTTGTTATATGGGATTTGTGTGAAAATGATATCTAAGTAGAGTAATTTGATTTAGCTTAAGCATAGAAGTATGAGAATTTCCTGGTATCAAGAAGGATGATTGAGATTGCACTTGGGTGAGATTTTAGGGAAGAGAGGCGATGGTGGAATGTTGGGCTGTGTTGAGATCTATGCAACACTCTATTTCATTGACTTTAGTCAATTACTTTGGCTGCAGTCAGATTTTGTATCAGAAACGTTTTTCGCGCTGCACATTAACTGTAATGTGGTGAAACTAGTTCTGTTTTCAGAAAGGGATTTTCGAAGCATGGGGTGGGGGTTATGGTGATGGTGGTGACTAGGGATGGGCATGGGTCCAGGACCCGACCCGGACCCTGTTGGACCCGACCCTAATTTAAGGGTCTGGGTCCAAGTTTTTCAGACCCTAAGGGTCCGGGTCCGGGTCTGGGTCCAAGTTAATTTTTTAGGGTCCGGGTATGGGTCTTGATTTGTTAGACCCAGACCCTACCCTTAGACCCTAAACTTATTTATTATATAAATTTGATTTTTTTTTTTTAAAAACAAACTGATTTCTACACTTTGACTAAAACCTAAATAAAACACTAAAACACCATTTGGGCCTACTGCCCTTCACTTTGAAAACCTAACTGTCATAAACTCATTATTCACCGCCGTTTTTGTGAGAGAGAGTGAGAGTCTAAGAGACTCACCACTCCAGACTCTACACTTCTACAGTGCCGACTTCCCGGAGACGCCTAACGAGTCACGTCAGGTATCTTTCATCGCATGATTTCTTCATTTCATCGTTTCATCGGTTCATTGCCTGATTTCTTCGTTTCATTTTTTTCAGTTTCGTTTTTTGTATCTTTCATCGCCTCACGAGTCAGAGTCACGCACTTACGCCAGGTATTTTTTTTCTTTGTTTCGAATTTTCTGGGTAATTTCTGGGTATTTTTTTTCTGGGTATTTTTTTTTAGGTATTTTTTGGCAAAATAAAGAATTTTAGGCTTGGACCCTCCAGACCCTGTAGACCCTCCAGACCCTATGGGTCTGGTCAGGGTCCAATTTTTCCAGACCCTTAGGGTCCGGGTCTGGGTCTGCAAAAAAAATTAGGGTCCGGGTCTAGGGTCCGGCTGGACCCGACCCAGACCCGACCCTTGCCCATCCCTAGTGGTGACTTATTTTCTGGTGAGGGAGGTCAAAAGGGAGCAGGAAGCAGGGGAGGGGTTTGTTTTTATTATTTTTTACTTTTAAAAATATTTTCTGGCCAAAAAATATAATATTAATTAAAAATTAAACAATTAAGGGAAATTGAACAGGTAACCAGTCATTTGACTTGTTAAAAACAGAAGGGTATGAAAGTTTTACTTATCTAGGGATAATCTAAGAGATGACTTATTTTTAGCGGACGGGCCAAAGATTGGCTTATTTTTGACAATTTTTCCTAATTAATATTGATTACATTTGAATAAATATACGGTCAAATTCTGTCTAATTGACCATGGAGATATATATTGTAATAGAAAATAAATGAAGTATAGCTTATAACGGGTGATTTTATATTTGAATTTTACATTTTCCCTAAAACCCCTCTATTCTCCCTCGTATTGTCTAAAACTCTCATATGATAAGTTATAACTAGGGGTGTTTACAAGCTGAACTGATAAGTTATAACTAGTGGTGTTCACAAGCTGAACCGAAACCAAACATGCTCAGGCTCGGTTCAATTTGAAACTGGTTGAAGTCAAGCTCGACTTGATCTCGAAGCTCATCGAGCCTCAAATATTTGGGCACGACTCGAGCTCGAGAGGATAAAGTCCAAGCTCGGCTCGAGGCTCGATTCAAAATTCATTTTAAAAAAGTTGGGAAAAATCATAATTATTGACCAAGTCAATAACTAATGCTACACTTAAGCTCAATTGTATAAGCCCAAGTATGCCCATTAGTGTAAGCCCAAGCAAGTAGTTGAGCTTCTTTTTTCAACCTACATATACTTTTATAACTTGGTTTCCCTCTTAGCATTGCTAAGATTTCAATGTAGGACTCCAAGTTTTGTTAAAAAAAAACTCATCCTACATATGTTTTTATAACTTGGTTTCCCTCTTAGCATTGCTAAGATTTCAATGTAGGACTCCAAGTTTTATTAAAAAAAACAAACTCATCCTACATATACTTTTTTTAACTTGGTCCCCCTTCTAGCATTACTAAAATTTCCATGTGGGACTTCATGTTTTGTTAAAGAAAAAAAAAACTCATTCAACATATGCTTTTATAACTTGGTTTCCTTCTTAGCTTTGCTAAGATTTCAATTGGGACTTCATGTTTTGTGAAAAAAAACAAATTCCAGCAAAAAAGAAGAAGAAAGCAATGTCTTACGCTCTTAGCAATAAAACTCTAAGTGTAGTTAAATAATCAATTATTAAATAGTTTAATTATTAAATAATCAAATATTTTAAAATATATACCTCATTTCTTTTGTGAAGAAAATAGAGTATACCATTTGTTTTCCAACCAAGGTTGTTAACTCGGAAGGAACACAAGAGGGGGGTGAATTGCAGTGTGGAACTTATTGCCCAAATAATGCGAAATTTTAGACATGAGCAATAAGGAACTTAAAGTGCAAGAGAGATTTTTACGTGGAAACTTCTCGTCACAATACAAGAAGAAAAATCACGACCTCCTCCGGATTTAAACTCTTTACTATAATAGGGAACCTCCTCTGCTACAACCTATCACATACATAAGTTCCACTCATGACTCCAACTTTCTCACAAGTTCCACTCTATACTCTAGACTTAACTCTATGTCTCTCAAGAGTCCCCACAACTCTTTACAAAAGGTTTACTCAAACCCTTCACCCCTGGATAGGCTGCACCCTAAGTCTACACATACACAACAAGAACTTACTCAAGTTCCTAACTCGAACTTGATTCCCGTATTACAATAGTTCACTCAAACCCTTTAACCCCAAACTCAAATGCAGACACTTGATAATTAGGTTTAACTCTAGTATATAGAAACTGAAAAACTGTAAAGGAACATGACACTCGTAGGAACTTGGAACTCATAGGAACTGACTCAAAACGAGGAATAGAAAAATATTTTCATAACATTATTCCTTAAGGCAGACCTTATGGAATGACACAAGTCAGACACTTTGGAATGAAGACATAAGCCTCTATTTATAGCATGCACAAGACTAACCACAATCCCACTAGATTCTCCACTAACATTAAGTTTCCTACTTTTTAGGCACTTACCCATAATGAGTTAGTTGGGAGAAACTTGGGGAGAAAGCAGTCAAAGTCTTGGGCATTACTTAAATCACGTTTACTGTAAAAACATTTAGAGTAAAAATAGAAAACAAAAAAATAAATACTTGGAGAAAAAACAACGTTTTATCAAAATATAAATCAAGATATATTTTTCCAAAACTCACTTTTTATATATTCTCTTATGCAAAAATATTTTACTGAAAACTTTTTTATAAACATGACATAAATACATGAGTTCCAGTTCGTACGGGAACTCACGTCTACAAGTTCTAGTACTAAAAAACTCATTATTCGTATTATAAATCTAGGATATTTTTTTTCCAAAAATAGATAAGATAAAAATAAATAAAATATATTAAAATCAGAATCCTAAATTATAAACGATTTTATTTAAAACTTATCTTTTCTTAAAAAGTAAATCTCATCCAAAAACTAGTAATGCATATTATCTAAAAACAATTAACCAAGTAGATATTCGTTAAGAAAGAAACACTAAATAAATCCCTACTGATTAAAATCATAATATGCATCAGACTTACTCACTCTTAAATACTTTTGACTCTAAATTCCACGAGCTCCTTTTGACCTTGTTCCATTACCTTTCACGTTTCCACATACTTACATGAATGCTAGAAAATAAAATCATATTTCCTGTCTTCATGCTCCATGCTGCTCCAACTCAAGAACCGCATGCTGATAGCTCCACATCTGGAACTTTGATGTGCTAGTTCCTTTCAGGAACTTTGCACCTATGATTCTTGCTCAGGAACTTCTTGTTTCAACTCTGAAACTTCATCTTGCTGCTCCCACTCAGGAACAACTCCTGAACTTCATCTTCAATGTTCCTCCTAGGATTAACCTAGGTACCACTCTATTTGTGTTCCTTCTAGGAACTTTGTTGCTGCTTGCTTGTATGTCATTTATCTTGAGCTCTCCATGTTTGGTTCCAGCTTAGGAACTTGCATAAAGTCTACCAGACATCTGTATAATCATACTTCTTCTCTATTTGGATTTAGCACATCTATATAATCAGACTTCTTCTCTCTTTGGAATTCTTCCTTAGGAACTTCATTTGTTGGAATTTCTTCATGATGTGATATATTCAACCTTCCACGACTTGTTCTATGTTAATGTAATATGAAGATCTCAAACACACATGTTAGTTGTATAATAATCATCATTTGTTTACAATCATCAAAAACACTTCATGACTCAACAAAGGTGGTACAAAATCAAACTCTAAGTTGAGGTAAGGAGTAGTAACTATTTATAAAGAAAATAAGGTTGATGCTTGTTTCCTTAACCAATGTATGACTTTAGTGTAGTATCTAAGGTTCAATGTTTTCGAAAATTTCTTGAACCGGAGTGTCCAGGCAAATGCTATCAGGTTAATTACGTCGTGATAGCGACGTAGGTTGGGTAAGGAAAATGTTGAAAGCGGTCAAAATCTTCACAATGAAGGGGTCTAGGAGAAACCTAAGCCCAAAGTCTGATGGGTGTATATGGCAATGTGTCCGAGAGGGTAATCAGTAACCCGATATCCCGATGACGACAGAACTAGCTCATAGTCATCCGGGGATCGAGAACCCAAAAGCTATTGGGCCCTTCTACAAAAATCAAATTGAATACAGGTGTTCCTCCAGCCGTCGTTAATCTAAACAAAAGAGGGACTCCCTTTCTCGAAAACCGGCATATAAAGCTCGTTGAGGGTCTCATCTCATCTGACTAAATGATTTCAGGATGATCTTCAGCATCCTCGTCAACTTCGATGTCGGTCTCTTCATTATCCATCATCATGTGTCAAGCTCGACACTCAAAACATCATCAGAATTGATGTTGTCCTCCTTATCCTCATTAAGGATCCCGTCACGTATTGAGTCCTCATCATCGTTTACTCCTACCAGCTTTGACGACGAGGCCACAATAGGGGGCATAATAGAGGGATGGGGTTTAGTTGGGAAAAATTCAGGAGAAAATTCCAGTAGGGCAATCATGTTGCTGTATTCAGCATTACCGACTTGTTTCATCTTCTGGTCTGAGGTTAACCTTCGAGCCGCCAAAGCCAAAAACATTTAATATGTCGACTTCTAGAGCCGGGTCTGCTGGGTCAGGGACTCAGCCAGCTACTTGGTGTCCAAGGGCTATAACGGCCTCAGTTTTAAGACTCTTCACGGTTTCCTTAACTAGGGACTCTCCCTACCATAAGTGCTACAATCCTGACCAGATTTAGTCCTATGTTCTCTAGCCACGTCTACTACCGGAGCTAAAGTCATTATCGGTTATGGGAGTGGGGGGACTCATAGTTATTTTAGCTATCGGAAGCTGAAGGCATGTTTTAAGTTATGAAATTTTCTGGTAACAAGATATGAGAAAACGGTGTTTACCCGGAAATTCAAGGACGAAGCAAAAAGGGAGAAACCCGAAACTACTAGTTGTCAAAAAGTTGCACGACGAAAGCACATACTTAAAGCCCATCGGAAAGCTTGTGAATTTGCACAATTGTAAAATGGAAAGTGTGAATTAAGATTTTGCAAGTGATTTGAACAAGTTTGAACAAGAATTGAAAGAGAAATCAACGAAAGAAATTTCGAAGAAGTGAGAAAATCGCCACTGAAGAACTTACTTGAAGTTTTGAAGTGGAGTGAAATGAGAAATGGGGGGAGAACCCATATATAACGGCATCTGAACGACCAGGATTTAAAGACTCTTCAACTGCCTCTCTCAGAGGTTGATACATGTCACCCAACGAACATACATCAATCAAACAGTTACTTTTGAAATGATGACACGTGGCACGAGAATCGAGGCTTCGTATTTAATAAGCCAGAGCTGCACCCTATTAACCATACCGACTCTTGAATCTCAGAAGCCAAGGAAATATTACAACACTCATGACAGTTCCATCTTTAACATACACCCCCACTTGAGGACAACAACACCCTCGTTGCGTTTGAGGAATCCACATATTCGGCCATAACGACATGTGGGTCCCCCATCCTGGAAACTAATCACATATTCGACTGCAACCGGTGATATAGCCCCAGAATCCTTCCCCACTAGGCGAATAACCTTGGATTAATTATCCACCCGATCAGCACGCGGTCGCAGGGTTGCTCTGATACCATTTGTAACACCCGACCCATATGGAGTCGAGTATATCGTCACCAATGCGTATCCAGGGCCAACAACCGTGCTCACTAACAAACACAAGTTCTTCCGGGGTATTTTATCTTCACTCATGCGCACCCTGAGAAACTTCCCAGGATGTCACCCATTCTAAGACTACTCCCAGCCAAGCACGCTTAACTGTGGAGTAACTAAGGAAATAAGCTCCTCAAAAAAAGATGCATCTTATTGGAATGAGTAGCCTGCTACATCCCTTTAAAGCAATCATGAGGGGTATTACAATAGCAGCATACCATACTCTCATCTTAAACTTGGTCTTCCTGCTATATTGTATCCACCTCAGAATAGAAATCATATCCTGGGTAATTGCTTGGATTCCCAACCACCTTTTAATCAATCTCAAACACTATGAACTGAAGTGACATCTAAACGATAGATAATCTTGACTTTCAACAGCACAGCCACACACAAGACAAGCACTAGAATTAAAGACCTTAATTTTATTCAATCTTTCTGTTGTCTGTAACATAGCCTGAACTGCTGACCAACATATAAATCTATGCTTAGATGTGCTGATTCTGTTCCACACCATCCCATCCCATACCATCCTAGTGTACTCTTGGCTTCTCTTCAATCATTTTCTAATAAATTGCCTTCACATAATAAGATGTGATAGCATAAAACTCCTCTCTAGTGAACACTTGTTTCAGCTTATCTCTAACAAAACAGATCCTCTTCCAATACTAGCTGGCACCTGTGCTTGGATTATATTCGCACCAATTAGCCTCGTTAATATAGATTGAGTGAACTCAATTTATCCAAATATTGTCCTGTTTGGAAGCAATTGACCACATATACTTGCCCATATGAGCTAGGTTCCATGTAAAGACGTCTTTGCCAGGTTTCATGAAAAGATTTATCTGAATCCTAATTTTCCCTGTTTGTAGCTGTTATAATTGCAAAAGACAAGAAAGAAAATATATTTACTTATGGAATTAAATATAAAATTTTTATCAATTAGTTTAATAGTTAAACTCAATGCTTATTTTTTCAGCGGAACTTACATATATAAAAGAAAGTATACAACTTTAACTACTCAAATAAATATGTGTAAGTCTAGGATAGTCCTTCAACCCTTGAAAAAAGGGGTCATCTTTTACAGGACATTACAGAGTCAAATGTAGGCATGATGTTATATGTGATCCATCAATATATCTCATACACTTCTAGAAAAAACGATAGAGAATATATAATATTCTATGAAAATATTTTGTAATAATATATTTTGTGTACCTACATATTCTTTATCAAAAAACAACATAAAACCAATATTTGATATATCTGTGATAACGTCTTAATAATAATTATCATGAAAAGGGCACATAACTCGTTCATTGTAGCTAATCTAACCGAGACACTACATTTGGCATGTTGCTCAAAAGCAAGATGTATCGTGGATCAAATGGGTGCATACTGCATAGTGTGTATATTAGGGAGGTAAGCTGGTGGGAGTATGAAGCCCCACCTCTGCTAGTTGGGTGTGGAAGTCTATCTGCAAATTAAGAATATGTTCAAGAGAGCTTACCAAGATAATAAATGGTTATATTGGGAGAAGAAGTACACTGTGAAAGAGGGATATAAGTGGCTAAAAGGGCCACAGTTGCAGGTTGGCTGGCACAACTGGGTTTCGAGTAGTTTTAATACTCCAAAGCACTCTTTTAATGATTGGATGATGATGTTGGGGAAATTGAAGACAAGAGACAGGTTGATGGCTGTTGGAGTATGTCAAGAGGCTCGTTGTTTGCTGTGTTACACTGAAACTGAGACTAGTCAACATATATTCATTAGATGTCCTTGTAGCTGCATAATTCGTCAGGGGATTATGCAATGGATTGGTATTAAGATGCACAACCAGGAAACTGTTTATACCTCATGGAAGAAATGGGGAAGGAAATTCAGATAAAAAAGAAGACAGAAAGTTTGCTATGCTATTTTAGCAGCAATGGTGTACTCCTTTTGGAGCAGCATAAATCATGTTCTATGGCATGATGCAGTTAGAAGGCCTGAAGGTGTAATTAAGAGATTCAGATTAATGTTGGTGGTAGACTGAAAAACTGTGTGGATGATAAATGGTATGTAGAGGATAGAAATTGGCGTTTGCAACTTATGCAGTCCTGTAATTGAGTCTTGTTTCTTTCTTTTATTGTAGTTGGTTGTTTTTGTTCATGGTTTAACAGTGTGATGTATTGTTAAGGCCGTAGGATGTATTGTTGTTGGTGGACCTCTAATGATTTTTTGGTAATAAAAGCTTAGATTTTACCAAAAAAAAAAATTAACTGAGACACTTGTGAAATTTGGATCATAAAATATTATGAAATTTTAACTAGCCCTTAAAATAAAGTATGAGTAAAATATACCCAAGTAGTGCAACTAAAAATCACTTTACACAATATTTTTTATTATAGAATTATTGTTGAAAAAAAAAGAAAAAAAAAAGAAGAAAGAGAATATCAAAAGCATAGCTTTTGTGTTTCAAACATTAGATAGATATTGTAACGTTTTACAGAAGCTACCTATAATCTGTCCTAACCGCTACCCGCCACTACAACCACTACCTTGCCAATCACTCGTTTTTCTCCTAAGTACTGTTTTGATCTTGTCCAACCTCCATCCACTACCTAAAATGCTAGTCCTAAACAGGTATTGGAGATAATTAAAGTAGCTTGTTGCTCAAGCTAGCTTAAGTAACTGCCTCATACAAGTTATAACAAACTTCCTCTTGGTTGTTATTTTCTGTTCTGCCTTGCTGGCAGCTCATGTATAAATAGTTTTACTCTCTCATTTTAAAATTCATTCACTATATTTCATTTCCTATTCTCTTGTAATAATGGAGATACTTCTTTTCTCTCTAATCTCTTCTTCCTGAATAATAAAAACTCCTTCTATTCTTCTTCTATGATATTGTTCATTGCTTACATTTGATAACAATGACACTAAGCTTGTTCGTGATTTGTTTGATAGAAGCGTTTATTACATTCATCCTGCTGATAACAATAACACTAAGCTTGTTCATGATTTGTTTAATTTGATGGAAATTGTTACAATGATTAGAAGAGATCTATGTTGTTAGGATCTTCAAGAAACAAATTAAGATTTGTTGATGGAACTTTGAAATGTCCTGCTGCAACTAATGAGAATTACAAAGCCTGGCAAATGTGTAATGACCTTTTTTTTATGCTGGCTTCTTTTCTCTTTAGAGAAGAATATAGCTAAAAGTGTATAGTTTTGTAACACTGCAAGAGATCTTTGGAAAGATCCGAAGGAGAGATTTGGTCATACTTCTACTACACAGTAGTTCTCTCTGGAAGAATCTTCTTTTGAGTTGCGTCATAAGAAGAATAAACCTGTTTATGCTTTCTTTACTAAAATCAAGACTATCTGGGATGAAATGGACAATATTGATCCACTTCCTGTGTGCACTTGTACCAATTGTACATGTTCTTTGACTCAACAATTGCTGAAGTCTCAACAGACTAAGAGAGTCATGATGTCTCTAATGAAGCTTAATGATGATTTTGCTATGGTGAGAACTAATATACTCATGATAGAGCCACTTCCTACAATCACTACTGCTTTTAGAATTTGTATGCAAGAAGAGAAACACAAGGAAGTCAGTAGTGTTGCTATACAAGAACCTCTTGCTCTTGCTTTTGACAGAAGGAAGTTTCCAGAAAAGTTTGCTAAATCTAGTTCTCAGTTTTCTAAAGTTCAATCCGATGGTTTTTCTTCTATGCCTCATATTACTTTCTCTAACAACAAGAAGCAGTCTACTTGGTTATGTGATTATTGCAAAACTTTAGGACATAGAATGGAAAGGTGTTTTAAATTGTATGGATTTCCTTCTACTTGGAACAAAGACAAGAAGAGTGCTAATATGGTGTAAAGCACTGATGATATTGACAATTCTCAGCTTGAATCTCAATCTCCTGATTGTTCTGCTTTTGATTCTATTAACACTACTCTTAATGTTAATCAATACAAGCAATTATTGACTCTCTTAAGCAAGCATGGATCTGATTATGGTGCTGACCACTGAGAACAATCACAGCCTACCAGATATGCTAATGCATTTTTAACAGGTAAAATCTGTCTTCTTTTAAGTTTAAATTCAGAATGGATACTTGACAGTGGTGCCACTGACCACATATGTCATGACTTGACATTGTTTGCATCTCATACCATCATTGCTGATGCTGCAGCAACTATTACCATCCCTGATGGTAGTAAAGTTCCTATTGCTCACATTGGCACAGTGAAACTCAATGACCATATATATATATATTCTTAAAGGATGTATTACATGAACATGGGTTCCAATTTAATCTTGTTTCCATTCACAAGTTGTGTATGGATATGCAATCTGAAGTCATTTTTAATGCTACTTCTTGCATGATTCAGGGGCCACAACTGACCCATCCATAAGTTCTTGGCAAATTGAAGCAAGGCTTGTATTGCATTAAGTTTTCTCCTCCTTAGAGTGCTCATACCTCTTCTGTTCCTCATGTTGCTCATGCTAGTGTTGTTTCTTCTTGTAATAAACTAGCCAAATTGTGGCATTTGAGACTAGGTCATGTACCTTTTAGTCAACTTAGCCACATAAAACCTGATGTTGATCTTAATCACATCTCAGAATGTTTATGTCAGTTGTGGCCAGCAGCCAAGCAAACTAGGTTGTGTTTTCCTCATAGCTCAATAAAGTCTACTAAACCTTTTCAGTTGATACATGTTGATATCTGGGGGGCTTTACAAAACTCTCACTCACACAATATGTAAAATGTTTCTCATAATAGTGAATGATTTTTCTAGATGTTCTTGGATACATTATATTAATTACAAATATGATGCTGCTAATATCTTGCAAGATTTTATTGCTACGCTGCTAGTCAGTTTAATTTGCCTGTTCTTGCTGTGAGATCAGAAAATGCAAAAGAGCTCAATGAAGGTATATATATTACACTATTACTCTTCAAAAGGAATTGTTTGTCAGAAGAGTTGTGCTGACACTCCACAATAAAATGGTGTTGTGGAGAGAAAGCATAGACATTTGCTTGAGACTGCTAGATCCTTGTTATTTCAGTCAAAATTACATCCTTCTTATTGGGGAGAGTCTGTGCTTGCTGCTGCACATATCATAAACAGGATACCTTTGAAATCTCTAAATCATACTTCTCCTTTCTCTAAGTTATATGGTATGGCTGCTGACTTGGATCATCTGAGAGCTTTTGGCTGTTTGTGTTATGTTTCTACCTTGAAACAACACTTAAGTAAGGTTTGATCCTAGAGCACAACCTTGTGTGTTCATAGGATATCTACCCCATTAAAATGCTCACAAGGTTCTTAATCTTTAAACCATGAAAATTCAAGTCATAAGAGATCTCATATTTCATGAAACACATTTTCCTTTTCATTTTTCCTCTACTCCTCATTCTCCCTCTCTTCCTTTCTTTCTTCCCACTTCTACATCACCTACTCCTTTACTTTCTTATGATCTACCAGATATCTTCTCCATCACTTCTACACATACTCCTCACACTTCTCTTAACACCTCTTCATCTTCTTCTCAAAATGACAGCTCCATATCTTCTTCTCCTTCTTCACCTTCTGTTACTAGTAATAGTCCTGCTCTTCCACCTCATCTGTCTCACCACCACCACCACCACCACCACTACCTTCTTCTCCTGTCAACATCAGAAGATCTTCCAGACCCACAAAAATTCCCTCTCATCTTCATGATTTTCATTTTTCTTTACCTCACAATAAATCAGCTTCATTAACACAACATTGGTGTAACTTTATTCACTTTAATTCCCTTCATTCTTCTCACATTTCCCTTGTTTCTTCTCTTTCTCATATTTTTAAAACCACAATCTTATAAAGCAGCCTCTCTTGATCGTAACTGGATTGATGCTATGCATAAAGAGTTGAAAGCTCTCATTGATAATAACACTTGGGATCTTGTTCCCCTTCCTCATGGTAAAAAACCAATTGGATGCAAGTGGGTGTATAAAGTAAAACTGAAGTCTGATGGTAGTTTGGAGAGGCACAAAGACAGGTTGGTGGCTAAGGGGTTCACTCAGAAGTATGGGATTGATTATCAGGAGACCTTCTCTCTAGTAGTGAAGATGGCCACACTAAGAAGTCTTCTTGCTATTGCTGCTTCTAAGAGGTGGGGTATCTTTCAATTAGATGTCAATAATGCCTTCCTTCATGGAGATCTCCATGAGGAAGTGTATATGAAGTTACCTGAAGGAGTTCCAATCCACTTAATCATGTTTGCAAGTTAAAGAAATCATTATATGGTTTAAAACACTAGTGGAAAAAACGTTATATGTCACAATACAACCGCTGCGGTCCTTAAGAGAACCGGATCCGTAAATCTTCGAAAATTTGGGCGGGAAATCTGGGAAACAAACCGCTCCGGTTTTTAAGAGAATCGGATCAGTTAACAACGATCCTGTTTTTTGTTAACGGATCCGATTTTTTGTTGACGGATCTGGTTAAACTGACCGGATCATATATTCTTTAGGCCCAACATCAACAACCCACTCTCCCTCATTACAATTCCCCGCGCCCCAACTTCATCCCTCTTCAACCCTAACTCTCATCTCTCTCACTCTCCCTCCTCGCCCACCCACAAAACAAAAACCCTAAATTCATTTCAAGCGACGAAGACCTAGCTGTTGCATCATCGATCCCACGACTTCGGTTTCAGCTTCCGAATTCTCCGGTAATTCCTCCTTAACGACGGCTACGCTCAGCAGGAATGTCGGACATGATGCTATTAGCTCCGCATAGAAAGGTATGCAGCTTTGTTTTTGGCTTCATCTATGTTGTTGTGCTTCAAATTCAAGAACTGTGATAAGCTCATATAGATAAATATTTTAGGAGTGACCCTCGTTGTCTTCAAATTAAACTCATATAACATGTTTTGAGCCTTAGCTTTTAATTTTAATGTTCTTTGTAATTTTTGATCAAGTGAGGGAGATATATCAGTGAAAATAATGCTATTATTGCTGTTTTGATGTTTGAGTTATAATGGTCAATTTGTATCATTTGATGCTTGAAACATGTTATTTGATCGCTGATTAAGTTTATTTATTTGCTTATTTTAGCGACTTTTGTGTTGTCTAAGCTATCTAATCTTATTCCTTCTTGTTGTACCATGTTCAAACTGCTCTATGAATTTTTTGTTACTTGGGCTGTGGTCTTGCGACTTGGATTTGATTTAAGGATACGATAGTCAGCGGTGAGTGAGCCTTGGAGATTGCACCTTCTACTTAGAGTATCACAAGGTAACTAGCTTTATTTTATGAGTTTTAGAGAAAGGGTATATATTCTTGTTAGGTTGAGTAGAATAGTGATTTTATGTGTTTTACTTGGTATATATATATCTTGTGTTCGACCATGCTATGTATTGGCGTGGGTGGCATTGGTTACACAATTTTAGTTTAACATGGTACTATCAGTTTAACAAGGCTAGGAGATTTATAAGCTTATAGGAGTCTGTAGGAAATTAAAGGGGTTGGTAAAATATTTGTGAATCTGGCAACAAACCAGTGACTTCTAATAATAACTAATAACCATATCGTTGTTACTTTGATGGCAGTTTCATGTATTCTACTATACCTATCCAAAGACTATATGTTTGTTTTCATCTCCACCTCCTAGTAAATAAATACATGTCTGTTTCTTTTTCTTTTTGGAGGGTTAAGGGTAGACTATATGTTTTGTCGTGTCAATGTCTACGAACCGGTAAGAAGATTTTGTGCTTTAATTTGTGATTCCTGTCTTATATTAGTGATTCCTTGCCTTACATGTTCCTGGTTGCTACTCAATTTTTTTTCAGTTGCATGATCTATTACATAACATTAATTCTGATGTCTTGTTCAATTAGCATAGATACTAAACAACATTTTGCCACCTATTGCAAGTGTTGGCCAAAGGAATTGTACCATTAGGACATGGAGGGTAGTGGTCTAAAATTGGGCTCAATTGTTGACATCCTTCCCATTGAGTTTGCAAAAGAGGTATGCTCCTTATATACATTATCAGAGATAGCTCTTTTTCAATATAATAGTACTTAATGCTGGTATAATTTGGGTCTGAAAACTGGTTGTATGTTTCTACATTCTTTCCTCTAACTATTTGTGCTTATCTTGAAGGCTTACCAACATTTTGGAAACATCTTGTCACAATTCATTGGGTACTTGGCATCCACAAAAGATTTAATGGAATTACCACCCCATTTAAAACAAGCTTGTATAAGTCACAGGGTAATTTGGGTATGAAAACTGATTGTATGTTTCTACATTCTTTCCTCTAACTATTTGTGCTTATCGCTTACCAACATTTTGGAAATATCTTGTCACAATTCATTGGGTACTTGGCATCCACAAAAGATTTAATGGAATTACCACCCCATTTAAAACAAGCTTGTATAAGTCACAGGGGAACACTTACATCTTTATATGAGTATATTCCTCGAATGAGAGAATCTGCTACAGAGTAAGCTTCTGATTCTCGAGTGTCTTGCATTATTAGATGTTCCCCCCTCTCTGCATGTATACTACTGGACCATGATATGAGTGACGAGCAAGTTTAAATTTCCTTTTGTTTCCTGTGTTGCAGTGAATTATATCATAATCTACCAGATTCTCATCCAATCAGAAAACACACACGCAATTGGTAAATGTCTTTAACTAGATTTTTTTATGCTTCTTTAAGTTTACGTTTACCTTAATTAATGAAGTGGGATGTCTTTATCAGAATCTACCAGATTAAATGCGTTTTTTTTTGTTATCATTGAAGAGTACATGCCTAATTAGAGTAAAAACTAGGGGGCATTTGATTGGGAAGAAAGGAATGGACGCCATATGACAACACCCACAAATCTAATGCAGATTTATTTTCAGTTTTTCTGCTTAATTTTATTTTCCTTTGTTTCAATTCTATTTTTTCGTCGAGTTTGTTTGCTTTTCTGGTTTTGAGGATCTTGTGTTGGTCTTATCTAATATTATTGGCATGTTTGCTAAATTGGTTTTAATAAATTGGCTTCTTGAATTTCCGTTTCTTGGATTTGGAGAAGCTACTTGTCTCTTGTTAAAGATTGGTTTTTGTGGAAGACTTTTAAAGAAAGAAGAGAATGCTGTTATGCTCTTAAATCAATGAAATAGAGGTTGTTATTTGATTTAGTTTTTGTAACGTGTTGTTGATTTTGGGTCCGTTTTCATTTTTCTTGATTTTTTTAGTAAGTTCATTTTTTAATTATAATTATAATTATAATTATAATTGCTTTTGCTTATTTTTATCATGATGAAGCATATGGTGTCCTAAGTCAATTCGAGTATGCTACTGATGGTATAAAGAGAATTAGAGAGATGGAAGAAAGAGTTTAATGTAAGTTAAAAATTTAATGGTTTCTCCATCACGCATCCTTAAAACAAATTGCAAATTTGAAGAAATAAGGTTTCGGATTTTATTCACCTGTAATCTGTGTTTTCCTAGGGAAGCTTTAGGTTTGCAAGGGAACTGCCTGCCAATGCCGACAAGCAACAAGTTATAGCTGCTCTAGTATTGAGATTGGCGTCATCTCTTACTTCATTGGTCGATGTATCTGATTTCTTCGAGGTTTGCCAATATGGTTGTCTTTCCTACAGCTTATTGTATTGGTTAAGCCATTTGTTGATTGCTTAAGGCAGGATAGTCTACTGATTGCATCTATGTAACGCTCCACCTCTAAGTATCGTCTCATTTAATTTGTATCATGTGTGTTATAGGTTAAAGCCAGTTGATTATAAGAGTTGAATAAAAGTTGTCAATGTAGTCTTTACAGTTATTGCTTATTTGCTTTCTTTGCCAATAAGGGTAATTCTTTCTTTTATGTAAAACTGGTGTCATTTTGCCTATAGTCTTCTAAAGACTGATCTCACTGATCTCCCTTTTCCTTTCTTTAGTCATGTGCTTGTTTCATGTGTCACAATGAATGATAATTATCAAGCAAGTGTGGTGAGTTCACTTTGGAAACTTCATATTTGCTTTGACTATTCTCAGGCACATAGCTCACCGACAGAAGATCCGAACTTAGCGCTCGGGAGAAAAGATTCATCTTGGAAGGCAACATATCCAAGGAACACATTCTTTGTCATTCCCTGAAACCGATTTTATCAAAAGCTCCTTTTTGGGCTCTCATTGTGTCCCATTTTTGCCACAACTGGGGTACCTTTATTCTCCTGACATGGATGCCAACGTATTACAATCAGGTATCTGATAAGTCATATTTATATATAGTTTTTAGGTGCATTTAGGTTGCATTTTAGAGCATTTAGATTCATATTTAGGTTCATTATTGCATTATATTCTTAAGTTATGTTATTCTACTCCTATTCCGTATGTTTTTTTTGTTTTTGATGAATTTCAGGTAATGAATACGTATTTGGAGTATGATTAGCAAAGCTTAAGGATTAGGAGCACTTGGAAAGAAGCTACAATTCATAAGGATCGTATGGATATGTCATAGTACGAACCATGAGCGAAAACAAAGCGGAAAATCATGAGAAGAAATGTGAAAAAGGAGTCATGTCTACTCTTCTGATAATAACTTTTGATGTGCTTCTTAGAATCGAGTAATTCCAGCAGATCTGGAAACTAGACTTGAATATCTTTCCAACGATAGGTAGCACGCCCGGAGGAGACTTCTAGTCAAGGAGTTATGTCTTTTCGAAGTTGGGACTGTTTCTGCTGAAATCTGTTTTTGTACGCGCGGATCACTAATTCCGCCTATTTAATGATATTTCGACTATCCTTACTTTTGAAACTTACTTTCCTAGTCATATTAGGTTACTGTCACAGGATTTTTTTCGAAGTACCTCTTTTCCGCACTAGGAGGTTCCTGTGATGGCGCCTAGACCCCGTCTAGACCAGCCTTCCACACTCACGTACTTTATATATTGGAATTACGTAAATAAGAACACACACAATACTACACGAGACAACAAGGGAGAAGGAGAGCTTTTATTTCTTGAGGGCAATTTCAATACAAGGCTAAGTGTTTCCAACCTTCCTCCAGCAAATGATTACAGCAAGTGCTCTATTTATAATACAACAGAGTGGCTACAGCCCAGCCACATAAGCAGGTAACTACCCACTAACATAGATAACCACCCACTAACTTATCCATGATGCTGTACTTCCTCAAACGTGGGATAACTTCCCACTAACTTACTGACTGACTCCTTAATTCAAGGAGAGTGGTGAAGGACGTGGGTGGTTACTCAACCGCCCACTCCTCTCACACACTAAGTAACCGCCGCGAGTAACCGCTCGCCCAGCAGCGTACAAGTGTCCGCTACACTTGTCACCACTGTCCAAGGCCACGACCATAACCGCCCATGGGTAACCGCTCACCAAGTCGAAAGTAACCGTCCATGACATTGACGCAATCGCTCCTAAGCCAAGCGTAACCGCCTATGGCCTTAGACGCAACCGCTCATCGTCAGATGAAACTACTCGCCATGTCAGCGTAACCGATTCTGTAGAGTGGGAGTGTGCCCTCTCACACTCCTCATAACCGCTCCCCTTTTTAAGGAGACATGGGGCAGCGTGGGTGGTTACTATAACCACCCTCTACTCATGGTAACTTCCCTTAACCGCCCCTTAAAATAAGGAGTAACCGCCCTTATTTCAAGATACTAACCACCAGCACTAGGCATACGTTGGTAACTGCCACCAAGTCACCCAATAGCCTAGTTTTATAACCGCTGGGTGGTTACTTCCGCATGGTAACCGCCTCTGATTATCCTTTGCTTACTCGTATTATGGTAACTGCCGCCAAGTCACCAAGCCGCGCCCATTTAATAACTGAGGGGCGGTTACCATCGCCTGATAACCGCTCTCCACGATCCCACGCTAGCCGTAGCCTTGGTAACCGTTCACCAAGTCACCAAACTACTCAGTCTACCACTATTGGGCGGTTACCAACGCATGGTAACCGTCTCCCATGATCCCACGACGTGGATATCTGTGTAACTGTCGCGTTAGGGACCCCTCGACGCTGGTTTAACGGATGAAACCATCAACACCGTGTGTCGTGCCTCTATACGAGATTTATCGGGACCATCCTCGGGTTTACTCGCACGTTTCACTATGTGCTCCCATCTCAGATCTTGTTCCATCTCTTAGGGCACTCAACTTGGACACGCAAGGGTCAGGTATAACTTCCTAGTCGCATGCGACTCTCGAAAGTCGCATACCTTAACCACCATGGCCTTGTCCGACGTCTAGCATTGCGCCTAGACGTAGTCGGCTTTTAAACAAGTACCGAAAAATGTGACGGTTACAAACCTCCCCCACTAAATGGAGGCTGACGTCCTCGTCAGGTTTCACTATTGAGCAATTTGTCAGGAAGGGTCCTCGCCTCCCTCGCACAAAATTCTCATAAGTAGTCGTCAATTCCCATATGGACTCGTTTTGCTCACAACGAGCCCTCTTTGATCCTATGCCTCTCATGATCCTCAACTGATCAATGGCATTCGCACACTTGCGAGCCTTGGATTTTAGCCACCTTGTGGCTCTTAATCACAAGCCAACGGGATCAAGGATATTTCTCATAACCTCTCCGCCATTATTTCCTTCAAAGCCGGCATAGGAATTTATGGCTTACTTCCCACATCAATGGAAGTAATCATCCGAGGTACCTCCCTTTCCACGGAGGAGGGGCATCTTTCCCTTTTCCAAAAGTCTCCCTTACTACGGGTCTCTTTTGGTGCGAATGATGACCTTTACCCGTCATCCAGTCGCGTGCTTGAGTGCTCATGTGCCCGGGAACCACATGCAAGCCCTTTCCTCAAGACTTAGGTTAACCATCGTTAACCCGTGTCGACAACAATCGTCATTGTTATACTCGACACATCACATTCCGAGGCCAACTACCTCTTAGATCCGTCCACTCTCCTCACCCGAGAGTGTCCAACAGATCCCTTACCCTCTCTTAGGGTTTTCCCCAAATTACAAGTTCGAGCCGGAACTGTAATTCGGTGAAGAGAGACAACGCTCACGCATGGAAGACCTCACACGGTTCTGTCCATCGATTGTACTCCCCCAAAACATCTCTTGGAATGAAAGTTCCACTAGACCATGCTTCGGTCCATACGAGTAAACGTTAACGTTTACTTCGCTATGATTCCGAGGTCCAACGCATCCCGGTCGAGTTAAGGTACACTTGCTCCAGTTTCTCCGTGTGAGGTTATCCCTTCGCACTCTACTGGCAGTAAGGAGGTACTCCTCAAACCTCGACGATGCTGCGGAGATAAACTCTCGCACGCCTACAAGCGGCAGGCAAATCTTTCATTCCTTGTCCTTCGGTCTCCGCCGAATAATCGAGATCAAATCTCCATAATCCTACAAGCAGTAGGTATGTTCACCCTTGATCCTTCGAACTTCGTCGAAGATCCAAGGTTAAACACTTCCGCTATCCAATGGTAGATGTCTCGGATTTCACCGAAGCTACGAGATCGGACACTCGCGGGGATCACCATTAGTGAATCCCTCCATCCTACCTTCGCGGATCATGTTTATGTACTCGTTGGGCCTTGGTTAATACACAAGTTCAATACTTATGATTTCGGGGCAACGACCATTGATTTTACGGTTTTTTCACCAAATACCCCTGACAAATAAATTTATTCACCAAATACCTCCACTTTTTTCAAAATTCACCAAATACCCCTGACCTTTAAAAAAATTCACCAGATACCCTGACATTTCAAAAAATACCAAAAATGCCCTTTTTGGCTAACGGACGTTAGTTCTCCGTTAATTAATTAACTAATTAACCTTAAAAACCCTAATTAAACCCTAATTAAACCCTAATTAACCCTAATTAAACCTAAAAACCCTAAAACTCAAACTAACCCTAAAACCACCCCCAAGCCCACCACCCTCCCACCCCACCCCCACAACTCCAACCCCACCACCCCCCTCCCCTCGCCGCCGCGCTCCCCCTCCCGACCACCCCCCCGCGCCTCCCTCCCGACCACCCCACCCGCATCCCCTCCCCTTCCCCAAAGAAATCGGTTGTTTCCTCTCTCTCTCTTCCTCCCTTCACTCCCTTGAAGACAAAAAAAAAAGAGAAATAGAAAGAAAGAAACAGAGAAAATGATCAAGGAAACAAACTATGTTTCCCGATCTCCATATAGGAGTATTAATCTTAGTTTTTCTTCTTTTTTGTGGGTTAATAAGTTTTGTGCTTTATTTCGGGAAGAATAACATGTGGGTTAAGACACGAAAACAAAGAAAGTTGCTTAAAAATAGAGGTATCAAAGGCCCTTCACCTTCATTTTTATTTGGGAATGTCTCCGAGATGCGAGAGGATTCAATCTATGGTTGCTAAATCTTCTTCTCATGCTGAAATTGTGGGCCATGATTATACTTCTACCCTATTTCCTTACTTTGAACAAGTGGAGAAATGTAGGTTGGGGTGGTCGGGAGGGGGAGCCGCGGTGGGGCTGGGGGTGGCGGCGGGAGAGGGGAGGGGGAGCGACCGAGTTCGCGGGGAAGGGGAGGGGGGGGGGGAACCGATTTCTTGGGGGAAGGGGAGGGGGGATGCGGGGCTGGGGTGGTCGGGAGGGGAGGCGCGGCGGCTGGGGAGGGGGTCGGTGGGGTTGGAGTTGTGGGGGGTGGGGGTGGTGGGCAGGGGGTGGGTTGGGAGGGTGGTGGGCTTGGGGGTGGGTGTAATAGCCCTCATTTCTAAGCTGTCTTATTTAATTTTTAGCTAAATCATATATTAAATACTCTTATTTTATTTGAGTTGAAATATGATATTATATTTACTAACGATATTCGGTTATTTTATTGGTGCTAATATTATGTTTTATTCTTGCTGATAATATTTATTATATGTAGCAAGTAATATTTTAATGTGCGTTTAAGCAAGGCTAATTATTTTAGTAGCTTAATTGTAATATTATATTTCCGAAAGACTTTTGAGTAGTTTGAAGTGTAATAAAATATAGTTTTATATTTTGATTATCCTATTTGCAAGAAAGTTACATAAAGAAATTACTAAGTTGTATTATTAACATAATTTGGGTTTTAAAAGAAAAATAAAAGGAGACCCATTTACTTATTCTCTCTCCTCCCTCCCCGTCTTTTGGTTCGTGGCCGCACAAGGAGAAGCCGAGCTTCCTCCTTCATGTTCGTGTCTTCAATTGCTAGTGCCAGGGAATTGCTTCACTTTATTCATCACCAAACTACTTAAATTATGGCAATATTCATCTTCTAATTTTTCTCTCAATTGAAATAACAGAATCCCAAATTCTCCAAAGAAACTCCAAACCTCGCTCCTTTCTCTCACTCGCATCTCTCCCCACCGGCGTTGCTACCTTGCCGGTGGTGTGACGCCTAATTATCGCCGGTGATGCGCGTTGATACCGTCATTCTTTGCCGGTGTTTGACGTTGCTTTCCCCATTTTCTCTCTCTCCTTCGCTCGTCTTTGCAGTGTCCTCGTTCTTCTTGTCGTTTGCTCGCGGTGATGCACCGCTGATCTGCGGTGCTCTTTGTGCCGCCGTCGCTACCTCTGCTGTCCCCCGTTGTTCTTTTATTCGGGTTGTTGGTGTTGTTGCCCTGTTCATCTTTTTTCTCCTCCGTCGCACGTTGTTCTTTGCGGTGGTCGTCGTGGTGGTTCGCCGCCTGTTCCCTCTTTCTCATTCGTTCGTTGTTGTTGTTGCATTGAGGCGGTGGTGCCGCCGCCGGACTAGGTGGTCTTGGGTGGTGTTGTTCGTTGCTTGCTATGTGATGTTAATATGTTGCTGCAATTCCTTCTCTTTCTATTGTTGATTGAAGACCCCAAGTTATGGGTTGATGAGGTATATTAAAATCAGCTTGATCTTGTTATTTTGTTCGATCAATAGATTGCCTAGATAGTAGTGTATGAGTTTTAGAAGTATGATTGAGAGCTTGCAATTGACCTACGTTATATTAGTTTTTGTTGATTGTTTGTTAGTTTTAAATGATGGTTTCATTTGGAGATGAACTTGATATTAGGATGCTAAGTTTTAGAATTAGTTTATCATAGGGAAGTCCAATTAGTATTGCTTAATCGATTTGGGATTTCTTTGGTGATGAATGATGTGGTGATTTTAGTTTATATTGATAAAGTCAGTTTAGGTAGGAGCTAATATTTAATGTGATTAAGAAAGTAAGTTCTTCATTGAAGATTATGTAAGAATGGTTCATAATTAGCTTTATGCTTATTGTTGAGGTCAATTATGGAGATTAATTATGGAGTTCAACTTAGAGTTGGTGATCTTGGAGATTTATTAGCAGAGAATTGGATTTGCATTTCAGGTAACTTTTATGTTCAGTAAAATGTATTACTTATGCCCTCATATGTGGAACTCTATGTTCTGTTTTTTTTTTATAATTAAGTTCGTACTATGGCCATAGATATGAATGTGATGATGAACTGTCATTGATTGATTATGAATACGCAATTGTTTTGCTGGCTTAGTTTATGAACTGAAAATAGAAAGTGGGCAAAGTATGGGTGGAGGATGGTTACTCTTTTGACCTGATATGGTCGGCTACGCTCCATCACGAACCTTGGGGGTAGTATTGCTGGGCTCCATAACAAACCTTGGAGGCAGCGTTTTTCCAAATCCCGTACTTGCCACTAATTTATTTAAGAAAATGAGCTATGCCAGCGTTGTAACGAAAAGGAAATGATTTGATAAATAAAATGTTTCTAACGGGCTGAAGTAAAGGTTACGAGTTTTCCACTCATTTTGGAATTTTGTTTGTTTTGTATTTCTTCCCTGAATATGCAGGTTTGGTGTTGTAAGCTCGGAATTGGAATGGAGCAAGATAAAGATGTCTTGTGGATTAAGGATTGAGTTTGTATTTTAGATAGTTGATTCAGGAATAGTTACTGATAATCCGAGAATAGTTGATGTTATTTCATTGTATATAATCAATTTGGGATTTTAGTCGAGTTATTGGTGTATTTAAAGGATTTTGTTTTGTGGGCCCATAACCCACAGGTCCAGGATCGTATATTTCAGGTTGTTTCTGCTGCGAATGTTATCTAATTCATAAGTGATTAGTATTATTATTTTGGTGCTAATTGAGATTTGTGATTGCTAAGCGAGTTAAGCTAGCAGCTCGGGAATCGGGCTGTTACAAATGGTATCAGAGCAACCCTGCGACCGTGTGCTGAGTTAGCCACATAGCGGGGGTAAACACTAGAGGAAAAAAGCCCAAGGGCTGCGGTCAAAAAGGGCCCAAGGGCTGCGTTTTTTGACCGCAGCCATTAGACTAGCAGCCCTTGACATTTAGGAAGGGCTGCGGTTTTTAACCGCATGCCCTTAGCGCGTTAAGGGTTGCGGTCAAGGAAAAACCGCAGCCCTTAGTGGGTTAAGGGCTGCGGTTAAGGGCAAAACCGCAGCCCTTAACTCACCAAGGGGTGCGGTTTTGGCCCTTAACCGCAGCCCCTTAACCCACTAAGGGAGCTTTTTCCAAAAACCGCAGCCCTTGTGACCCAAAAAAAAAAAAAAATTTTTTTTTTTTTTTTTTAATTTTTTTGTCTTAAATGTTCCCAAACAGTTATATATATATATAAGTATCATTTTTCATTATAAATTATGTTTTTTACACGAATATAGAGAAAATAATAACTAAATTACATTAGTTCGAGGCTGCCCTCGAATGTTCGAATTGCAATATATGAGCAGGATCACAACCATCAAAAAATAACCAACCAAAGAACAGCCATGAAGACATTACAACAACTCCACCAAGATCAGCATCCGAATCCCTCAAAAGCAACTTTTCTAGAGATGATAGAACCTGGCAAATAAAACCAAAACCGCTATAATTTGGAGTTGAAACTATATCTATGCAAGTACTACAAAGCAGAAGCTGGACAGACCCACTCCACAAGAACAACTTTCAATTTGTTGATGTTGTAAGTACATGGCAGCTTACAATACAACAACAAATGGCTAAACAAATGGCTAGCAGGGGGGGTTGCAGGGCTGGGGGCGGGGGGTGCTTGGCAGGGGTGGGGGCGGGGAGGGGAAGCAGGGGGTCTTGGGTGCTAGGGGTGTAGCAGGGGGCAGCAGGGGGTAGCGAGGGGGCGGGGGGTGGGGGCTAGCAGGGGGGTTGCAGGGCCGGGGGCGCGGGGGTGCTGGGCGGGAGGCCGTGCGGGGGGTGCTTGCGGGGGTGGGGGCAGGGAGTTCGGAACTGGTTTACTACATGGTCTCGTTCACTCTGGGACTTGTCACCATGAATTGCAGCTGCTCCAAATTGACGTGACAAGTTACGAGTAAGAAGATCACACATCTTTTTAGTCACACAAAAGATGATAAACAAAATATACAAAACAAAGAGCAACAACTCCATTCTCAAATAAACAACAATCGAACATAAAAGTAATAAATCAAAATAACAAAGTTGAAAGGAGTAGAAAGATATTTAT
This sequence comes from Beta corolliflora, assembly GCA_947648045.1. Lineage (NCBI taxonomy): Eukaryota > Viridiplantae > Streptophyta > Magnoliopsida > Caryophyllales > Amaranthaceae > Beta > Beta corolliflora. The sequence goes on along the minus strand of CANSZD010003157.1, from coordinate 2,242,439 downwards.
TCTCACTATCTCTCAAAGACATCCAAAGTTGAATTTTCATTATTCACAAAGAGGCTTGACGACATTATCCACCAAGAAGCTACACATAGCAACCGATTATAACTCGGAATTCGGTTACTACCCGCCCATACAAGGTGAACATATACTAGAGCTTTATTTCTCACATATCCTTCGCATTACCAAGCATTATTTATCTTCATCTCGGCTAATATTGGATACATGTTACTGGAAAACACTTTACACAGAGCAAACAAATTCAACAAACTCATGTGCATCAAATCTCACAACACTCACTTCATTCAGAATGACAAAACGGACTAACATTGCAAGTGGTCTGGCTAAAGCTTATGTTCAGCATTATGATGTATCATGTACGTACAATAAACACTAATGTTCAGCATTATGGAGATAAGGAAGGTTTTGTTGTTTAAATATTAAGTAAAAATAACAAGGAATACAGTCACCAAAGGAGCAAAGAGAAGAAAAGTACATGTATTCGCATGAGTAAATCAGAACTGTGCTCCTGAAAGTTCTCACGAGCCTCCTCGACCTTTATAATTTTTCAGGATTTCCAAGTTCTCGGTCAAACTCCCAAATATGTCTTCCAACATGATTGTTTGTAGTCCTTAGCCATGGGTTACCCCCTTCTGCTCTCTAATTTGTTCAGAACTACAACAATAAAATCCAATAACCAAAACATTTCGTCATGTATACCACAAATACACCACGAAAAAGCAATAAATCAATGAAAAACAGCAAAAAGAAATGAGCAACATTACCAGCCCAGGGAGCACCATTGATGAAGCTTTGTCATTAAATCAAACAAGAAAACAACATGATACACCCACGCAGCAGCAGCAAACCATAGAAGAGAGAGTCGATTAACTACTTCAAAGTAAACGACACTTGTTGTTCTATTTTCAAGCACCATGTGATGCTCAAAATCCCATAAAATACGAACTCACATCTTAAGAATCGTCCGGAAACAGAAACACCAAAACTGAACAGAGGCAAGAAGGGGGTAAACAGACCAAACATGTCCATAAACCATATAGCAACTCAACAAAACAACACCACAGCCACCATTTACAGGTAGAAGATACTCAAATACGGGAACCCAAGTCCCAAAATAACTTATTCTTAAAGGAAAGAATGCAACAATGTGAAAACAGGTGAAACATCCATGGTGAATGTGAGTCAATATACTTAATCCTAAAAATCCTCAACTTATACAACTTTCTGTCAATTTGAAACCCTAATTGTTTTAGTATGTAGAATAATTCAACAAATCATCAACACCAACACCAACACCATATCATGATTCATATAATAACGCAACAAGAAAAAAAAAATTCAAGCAATAATTCAATAAAGAACTTAAGAAGAAAAAAAATAACAAAAAAGAAAGAGAATTGAGAAGGTAGAGAAGTACCTGACACAGTGGTGCAGGCAAACGGTTGACGGCGCCGGCGGAAAGGAAGGCCGAGCAAAGAATAACAACAACCAACAGCGACGGCGCACCGAGTTCGGGGAGGGCGAAAATAACCGAAAAAATTACCAATTCGGCCCGAGTGTATTCCAAGAATTTCTCAACTCGAATTACGAGGAAAATCCCTGAAAGTTGTAAGCCTAAATTCAAAAATTAGAATACAAAACAAAAAGAACTGAAAACGAAAAAGAAGAAATCAGAATGAAACCAAAAATAAGAAGAAGAAATCAGAGCGAATTACCTGCGAGAAGAAGGAATCGAACAGCAGTCGCCGCACCGAGTTCGAGGAGGGGCGGGATAGTAGGGAGAGGGAGAGGGAGTTTGAGGTATTTAGGGTTAGAGACTTAGCGAGGGAAAGACTTAACGCGTGAAAATAATAATAAAAAAAAAGGGCTGCGGTTCTAAAAAAAACCGCAGCCCTTCATGATAAAGGGCTGCGGTTTTTCGGCTAACCGCATCCCTTCATTATTAAGGGCTGCGTTTTCAACAAACCGCAGCCCTTGCACCGCAGCCCTTGCATTTTTTTCCACTAGTGAAAAGATCATTGGGAATGGGTGTGTGTTACTTAGGTAATTAGAGTTCAATTTTTGAGCTATTGAATAAGAATAAGAGTCTAGATTTGTGTAAAACTTTGGGAATAGGAATATGGAATTCGAAGTTGTAATTTGAGGATATTTGAAATCTATTTGTTGGGAATATTGAGAACTTTTCCATAGAAATTTAGTAAGGACTATCGGAGGCTGTAGTACTTGATATATGGATACTTAAGGTTGATCTATGAGTTTATGTTTTGAAGTTTCGAGGACGAAACTTATTTTAAGGGTGGTAGAGTGTAATAGCCCTCATTTCTAAGCTGTCTTATTTAATTTTTAGCTAAATCATATATTAAATACTCTTATTTTATTTGAGTTGAAATATGATATTATATTTACTAACGATATTCGGTTATTTTATTGGTGCTAATATTATGTTTTATTCTTGCTGATAATATTTATTATATGTAGCAAGTAATATTTTAATGTGCGTTTAAGCAAGGCTAATTATTTTAGTAGCTTAATTGTAATATTATATTTCCGAAAGACTTTTGAGTAGTTTGAAGTGTAATTAAATATAGTTTTATATTTTGATTATCCTATTTGCAAGAAAGTTTACATAAAGAAATTACTAAGTTGTATTATTAACATAATTTGGGTTTTAAAAGAAAAATAAAAGGAGACCCATTTACTTATTCTCTCTCCTCCCTCCTGTCTTTTGGTTCGTGGCTGCACAAGGAGAAGCCAGAGCTTCCTCCTTCATGTTCGTGTCTTCAATTGCTAGTGCCAGGGAATTGCTTCACTTTATTCATCACCAAACTACTTAAATTATGGCAATATTCATCTTCTAATTTTTCTCTCAATTGAAATAACAGAATCCCAAATTCTCCAAAGAAACTCCAAACCTCACTCCTTTCTCTCACTCGCATCTCTCCCCACCGGCGTTGCTACCTTGCCGGTGGTGTGACGCCTAATTATCGTCGGTGATGCACGTTGATACCGTCATTGCTGCCGGTGTTTGACGTTGCTTTCCCCATTTTCTCTCTCCTTCGCTCGTGCTGCGAGTCCCTTCTTCTTCTTGTCGTTTGCTCGCGGTGATGCACCGCCGATCTGCCGGTGCTCTTTGTGCCGCCGTCGTCACTACTGCTTGTCCCCTGTTGTTCTTTTGTTACGGGTTGTTGGTGTTGTTGCCCTGTTCATCTTTTTCTCCTCTGTCGCACGTTGTTGCTTTGCGGTGGTCGTCGTGGTGGTTCGCCGCTGTTCCCTCTTTCTCATTCGTTCGTTGTTGTTGTTGCGTTGAGGCGGTGGTGCCGCCGCCCGACTAGGTGGTCTTTGGTGGTGTTGTTCGTTCTTTGCTATGTGATGTTAATATGTTGCTGCAATTCCTTCTCTTTCTATTGTTGATTGAAGACCCCAAGTTATGGGTTGATGAGGTATATTAAAATCAGCTTGATCTTGTTATTTTGTTCGATCAATAGATTGCCTAGATAGTAGTGTATGAGTTTTAGAAGTATGATTGAGAGCTTGCAATTGACCTACGTTATATTAGTTTTTGTTGATTGTTTGTTAGTTTTAAATGATGGTTTCATTTGGAGATGAACTTGATATTAGGATGCTAAGTTTTAGAATTAGTTTATCATAGGGAAGTCCAATTAGTATTGCTTAATCGATTTGGGATTTCTTTGGTGATGAATGATGTGGTGATTTTAGTTTATATTGATAAAGTCAGTTTAGGTAGGAGCTAATATTTAATGTGATTAAGAAAGTAAGTTCTTCATTGAAGATTATGTAAGAATGGTTCATAATTAGCTTTATGCTTATTGTTGAGGTCAATTATGGAGATTAATTATGGAGTTCAACTTAGAGTTGGTGATCTTGGAGATTTATTAGCAGAGAATTGGATTTGCATTTCAGGTAACTTTTATGTTCAGTAAAATGTATTACTTATGCCCTCATATGTGGAACTCTATGTTCTGTTTTTTTTTTTATAATTAAGTTCGTACTATGGCCATAGATATGAATGTGATGATGAACTGTCATTGATTGATTATGAATACGCAATTGTTTTGCTGGCTTAGTTTATGAACTGAAAATAGAAAGTGGGCAAAGTATGGGTGGAGGATGGTTACTCTTTTGACCTGATATGGTCGGCTACGCTCCATAACGAACCTTGGGGGTAGTATTGCTGGGCTCCATAACAAACCTTGGAGGCAGCGTTTGTCCAAATCCCGTACTTGCCACTGATTTATTTAAGAAAATGAGCTATGCCAGCGTTGTAACGAAAAGGAAATGATTTGATAAATAAAATTTTTCTAACGGGCTGAAGTAAAGGTTACGAGTTTTCCACTCATTTTGGAATTTTGTTTGTTTTGTATTTCTTCCCTGAATATGCAGGTTTGGTGTTGTAAGCTCGGAATTGGAATGGAGCAAGATAAAGATGTCTTGTGGATTAAGGGTTGAGTTTGTATTTTAGATAGTTGATTCAGGAATAGTTACTGATAATCCGAGAATAGTTGATGTTATTTCATTGTATATAATCAATTTGGGATTTTAGTCGAGTTATTGGTGTATTTAAAGGATTTTGTTTTGTGGGCCCATAACCCACAGGTCCAGGATCGTATATTTCAGGTTGTTTCTGCTGCGAATGTTATCTAATTCATAAGTGATTAGTATTATTATTTTGGTGCTAATTGAGATTTGTGATTGCTAAGCGAGTTAAGCTAGCAGCTCGGGAATCGGGCTGTTACAGTGGGTTTAGGGTTAGTTAGAGTTTTAGGGTTTTTAGGTTTAATTAGGGTTTTTAAGGTTAATTAGTTAATTAATTAACGGAGACCTAACGTCCGTTAGCCAAAAAGGGCATTTTTGGTATTTTTTGAAATGTCAGGGGTATCCGGTGAATTTTTTTAAAGGTCAGGGGTATTTGGTGAATTTTGAAAAAAGTGGGGGTATTTGGTGAATAAATTTATTTGTCAGGGGTATTTGGTGAAAAAACCGTTGATTTTAATGTATTGGCTTGACTACCATGCCTCCATGTTCATGCTCCGCCCCAAGGGACTGGCGTAACCCACAACATAGTTTCCGAAAGAATGAACTTTGTCCATCTTTTCGGGATTCCTTTAGGTTAGAGCCATGAACAAGGTCAACAAGCACCACATTTTTCATCAAAGCGTTCCTCTATAATTCATTGCATAGCCCTTTTTACAGAACCATGGGTCATCCCAACTTGCGTTGGTTCAGATGGGCCCAAGTCTGTTTAGCGTTAAACTCGCGAGCTTGCGGCTCCGAGCCAATCAAACGCTCTTGATAAACGGTAACGCGTTTACAATTCGGCTATGTACAGGCAATGAAAAACAAGAATAACCAAGCCAACTTCCATAAACGCAAGTACAACAATCCTTACATTGCAATTCAAATACCAAAAACAAGGAAACAAACCAACAACAATTTAAACAATCTAATAAGGGAGTGAGGGCTTCATCAGGCACGCCAACTGCCCGCCACCTTACGGTTGGAATGGACCGAACTGAACCTTCGATTGGGACGTAGGAGTGTATCCTTCGTCCTCATCGCTGTACTTACCCCCATAATAGTTTGCGGAGGAATCCAACTTCGTCCAAGGAACTCCACTCTCCGATTCATCATCGGAGATGACGACGACCTCTATGGTCCTCTTCGGCTTCGCTGGCGTAGTTGTTTCCTTACCTGTTGCATCATTCTGCAATTCCGGGACTTCGTCCCATGCCTTGTATTCATCTCCAACGAGCCATCCCCCTAGGCAACGCCTAGCCGGCTTCTCCTCTAGGAGCCCGACTTTGGGAGACGTAGGACGAGGTGTTGGCAACGGGGTTCCAACAATATCCGCTAGGTCCTCCATTCTTGAGCACCATCCGTTAAGGAGACCGGACAGTTTGTCATAAATTTCGAATGTACGACCATTAGCGACATCATCATTCCAGTCGCTCCATGGACCAGGTTGATTGATACCAAGGCTTCCCTAGTTGTTATACACCAAGGTCTTTAAACGGCTCAGTGCCTCCAGCGGCTGGTCGGCGTCAAAGATCGATCCGGCCAAGTCGCTCAAGTACTCCATCATTTTGGAATATTCTACATCTTCCTCGTTGAGGATAGAGTCAAGATCCGCCGGATCCATAGAGGGAGAATTCGGTTTCGGAACAGAAGAAGGAGAGTTGACATTCAAAATACCTTTCCCGTGTCTCTTTGGTGTCCTCATCGTAAAACCGCCTTAGATTTCTCCGGCAGGTCGGACCAAATTGTCACAGGATTTTTTTCGAAGTACCTCTTTTCCGCACTAGGAGGTTCCTGTGATGGCGCCTAGACCCCGTCTAGACCAGCCTTCCACACTCACGTACTTTATATATCGGAATTACGTAAATAAGAACACACACAATACTACACGAGACAACAAGGGAGAAGGAGAGCTTTTATTTCTTGAGGGCAATTTCAATACAAGGCTAAGTGTTTCCAACCATCCTCCGAAGAAATGATTACAAAGAAGTGCTCTATTTATAATACAACAGAGTGGCTACAGCCCAGCCACATAAGCAGGTAACTACCCACTAACATAGATAACCACCCACTAACTTATCCATGATGCTGTACTTCCTCAAACGTGGGATAACTTCCCACTAACTTGCTGACTGACTCCTTAATTCAAGGGGAATGGTGAGGGACGTGGGTGGTTACTCAACCGTCCACTCCTCTCACACACTAAGTAACCGCCGCGAGTAACCGCTCGCCCAGCAGCGTACAAGTGTCCGCTACACTTGTCACCACTGTCCAAGGCCACGACCATAACCGCCCATGGGTAACCGCTCACCAAGTCGAGAGTAACCGTCCATGACATTGACGCAATCGCTCCTAAGCCAAGCGTAACCGCCTATGGCCTTAGACGCAACCGCTCATCGTTAGACGAAACTACTCGCCATGTCAGCGTAACCGATTCTGTAGAGTGGGAGTGTGCCCTCTCACACTCCTCATAACCGCTCCCCTTTTTAAGGAGACATGGGGCAGCGTGGGTGGTTACTATAACCACCCACTACTCATGGTAACTTCCCTTAACCGCCCCTTAAAATAAGGAGTAACCACCCTTATTTCAAGGAACTAACCACCAGCACTAGGCATACGTTGGTAACTGCCACCAAGTCACCCAATAGCCTAGTTTTATAACCGCTGGGCGGTTACTTCCGCATGGTAACCGCCTCTGATTATCCTTTGCTTACTCGTAGCTATGGTAACTGCCGCCAAGTCACCAAGCTGCGCCCTTTTAATAACTGAGGGGCGGTTACCATCGCCTGATAACCGCTCTCCACGATCCCACGCTAGCCGTAGCCTTGGTAACCGTTCACCAAGTCACCAAGCTACTCAGTCTACCACTATTGGGCGGTTACCAATGTATGGTAACCGTCTCCCATGATCCCACGACGTGGATATCTGTGTAACTGTCGCGTTAGGGACCCCTCGACGCTGGTTTAACGGATGAAACCATCAACACCGTGCGTCGTGCCTCTATACGAGATTTATCGGGACCATCCTCGGGTTTACTCGCACGTTTCACTATGTGCCCCCATCTCGGATCTTGTTCCATCTCTTAGGGCACTCAACTTGGACACGCAAGGGTCAGGTATAACTTCCTAGTCGCATGCGACTCTCGAAAGTCGCATACCTTAACCACCATGGCCTTGTCCGACGTCTAGCATTGCACCTAGACGTAGTCGGCTTTTAAACAAGTACCGACAAAAGTGACGGTTACAATTACCTAGTATTAATTATATTAGTTTTTCACTCTTCTCTCTATTCCTCTCTTTTTCACGTTATTTTATTTTCTTAGTTCTAGTTTTAAGTTTTCTCTTCTTTTTCTCTATACACTAGTGGAAAAAACCTTATTTGTCACTTAGTAACAGATTCGGTTTTTAGAAAACCGCATCCGAAAAGCAATGGAAAAATGGGAGGGAAATCTGGGCAAAAAATCTGATCCGGTCTTTTAGTGAACCGGATCAGATTATATAATCTGCTGCGGTTTTTAATAATCTGATCCGGTTCTTAGGACCGAATCAAATTTTTCGGTTTTTTTCCCACCCACAAAAGCCCGTGTTTTTTCTTCCCTCCTTAATTCACCCAATTTCAGTTCCCTCCACCCATTTTCAATTTATCTTCAGCGAGTTCAAGTCTCCATCCGGTTCTTAGGACCGAATCAGATTTTTCGGTTTTTTTCCCACCCACAAAAGCCCGTGTTTTTTCTTCCCTCCTTAATTCACCCAATTTCAGTTCCCTCCACCCATTTTCAATTCATCTTCAGCGAGTTCAAGTCTCCACACCTGAGCGCCACCACACTGGGTTCGACGACGCACCACCACACCTCACTGCCACCACCTGATTCCGCCGCCACCCGAAGCTTCTACCACCAGCTGGGCGCCCTAGGTTGCGCACCACTACTGTTGCCCTAGTTTGCGCACCTCCACCTCGACTCCTCTGCGATTTTCGGTGCACTTCCACCTCGACTCCTCTGCGATTTTCGGTGCACCTCCACTTTCCTCCTCCTAAACAAATACATTCATCCTCTACCCCACCCTAAACAACTACATTCCTCCTCCACCTCTTCCTAGGTAACTAAAAGTTCATAACTTTTATTTTAATCTCATATTTGAAACTTCAAGTTTATAATTCATTGTAGTTTTATGAATAATTGTTAGTGAAATTAGGTTGTATAATAGTTAAAAGGTTCAAAGTTGATTGATTTGAGTTAATTTGATTTTAGTGTAAGTAGTTAGTTTGATTTTTAGGTTAAAAAACTAGGGCTTTGGTGGCGTTGTTGTTGTTGTGGTTGTTGTAGTCGTGGTTGTTATTTTTGTGGTTGTTGTGTTGTTGTTGTTGTTGTTGTTGTTGTACTTAATTAGTTTAGTTTTGTTTTGTTTAGTGTAGTTTAGTTTAGTTTAGTTTAGTTTAGTTTAGTTTAATTTAGTTTAGTTTAGTTTAGTTTGGTTTAGTTTGGTTTAGTTAAGTTTAGTTTAGTTTAGTTTAGTTTAGTTTAGTTTAGTTTAGTTTAGTTTAGTTTAGTTTAGTTTAGTTTAGTTTAGTTTAGTTTAGTTTAGTTTAGTTTAGTTTGGTTTAGTTTAGTTTAGTTTAGTTTAGTTTAATTTTGTTTACTTTAGTTTAGTTTTGTTTAGTTTTGTTTGATTTGCTAATTTATACTAATGTTAACTTTCACTTTGTTGTTGATTGAAGCTAGCTAGTGACGGAGTGTTGAGTTTGATTTTCCTATTTACAACCTTGATATTGGTATGTTATCATTCATATTTAACTTTCTTTCATAGTAAATTGGTTTATATGTGAAAATATGCATATATTTATCGTTGAATTGACTTAATTTATCGCTTTTAGCCTCATTTTAGGTCATGTATAGTTCTTATTGGTATGTATATATGTATTACAATCAACTAAACTCGCTTCACATGTTTTGAAACCCATTTTGGGTAAGTGAATGTCATTTCGGGCCGATTTCGGCTTTTCGAGCTTAATTTCTTTAATTTATCGCTTTTAGCCTCATTTTAGGTCATGTATAGTTCTTATTGGTATGTATATATGTATTACAATCAACTAAACTCGCTTCACATGTTTGAAACCCATTTTGGGTAAGTGAATGTCATTTCGGATCGATTTCGGTTTTTCGAGCTCAATTTCTTTAATTTATCGCTTTTAGCCTCATTTTAGGTCATGTATAGTTCTTATTGGTATGTATATATGTATTACAATCAACTAAAATCGCTTCACATGTTTGAAACCCATTTTGGGTAAGTGAATGTCATTTCGGGCCGATTTCGGCTTTTCGATCTCAATTTCTTTAATGTATCGCTTTTAGCCTCATTTTAGGTCATGTATTGTTCTTATTGGTATGTATATATGTATTACAATCAACTAAACTCGCTTCACATGTTTGAAACCCATTTTGGGTAAGTGAATGTCATTTCGGGTCGATTTCGGCTTTTCGAGCTCAATTTCTTAAATTTATCGCTTTTAGCCTCATTTTAGGTCATGTATAGTTCTTATTGGTATGTATATATGTATTACAATCAACTAAACTCGCTTCACATGTTTGAAACCCATTTTGGGTAAGTCAATGTCATTTCGGGCCGATTTCGCCTTTTCGAGCTCAATTTCTTTAATGTATCGCTTTTAGCCTCATTTTAGGTCATGTATAGTTCTTATTGGTATGTATATATGTATTACACTCAACTAAACTCGCTTCACATGTTTGAAACCCATTTTGGGTAAGTGAATGTCATTTTGGGCCGATTTCGGCTTTTCGAGCTTAATTAACTTAATTTATCGCTTTAGCCTCATTTTAGGTCATGTATAGTTCTTATTGGTATGTATATATGTATTACAATCAACTAAACTCGCTTCACATGTTTGAAACCCATTTTGGGTAAGTGAACGTCATTTCGGGCCGATTTCGGCTTTTCGAGCTCAATTTCTTTAATTTCTCGCTTGTAGCCTCATTTTAGGTCATTCATAGTTCTTATTCGTATATGTATCACCATTAGAGTCACTTAAAGTCGGGTCACATGATTTTAAAGATATTTCGGGTAGATGAATGTCGTTTCCGTCTTTCCGATCGAATTATGGCTTGTGCGGGGCCGTGCTAGGGGGTGGGCAACAGGGGTGTGTTCGCGGGGTGGGGGCAGCAAGGGGGGCCGCAGGGGCAGCAAGGGTGGGGGGTGCAGGGGGGCAAGGCAGGGGGGATCTGCGAGGGGGGAAGCAGGGGGGGGCGTGCGGGGGTGGGCGGGCAGCAGGGGGGTTCTGCGGGGGTGGGGGCAGCAAGGGGGGGTCGCGGGGGCAGCAAGGGTGAGGGGTCCGCAGGGGGCGAGAGGGTCGGGGGGTCTACAAGGGAGGGGGGAGCAAAGCAGGCTGGGGGTGCAGGGGGAAGCAGGGGGGGGGGTGCAGGGGGGACGAGGAGGGTGGGCGGCTGCAGGGGGTGTAGCAGAGTCCGCGCAGGTGGGGCAAAGACAGGGTGGGGGGGGCAGCAGGGGGTGGGGGCAGCAGGATGTTTGCTTTGTTTTTTATGTTCATTTGCTATTCGTTTGATGTTCGTTTCTAATGGTTATATTTGTTTGATGTTTGTTTGATACCATTGTTTTTTTGTTAACTCTTGCGCGTTTCTAATTTATTTTTTTACATTATTTCAGGACTTTCAAACATGGTCCGAGATGATGTGATTGTGGAGAAAGAAACCGATGATGATTATGATAAGTCATTGGATGATGATGATGAGTATGATGTGGACAAGGAGGAGGATAAAGGTGAACCGAAAGACATAGCGCATGATGAGGGGAAGCGCTTGCGTGATAGGGAAATTCGCTTGGCTGAAATAAATGAGGAGCTAGCCGATAATGCTCCCCCTATTGACGACAATGCTAGGGAAGATTATCCATGTATTTCATCCATCGTTGTGCCACACAATAATGCGGGGAAAGAATTGCATAGGACCACCAAAACTCCAAGCATCGTTGCAACAAAGAAGCGAAAAGGAAGGGGTGCGACTAAGGGTTTGAATGTTGATAGAAATATCCATATGACCCTCGAGTATGATGATTTGGGTCAACCTTGTGGTAAGTGGCGTGCAAAGTATGGGCAGCATATTGGGTTTTTTATGCGCAAACTCAACATTTTGGTCAAATGGAAAGATGTGCCCGAGGGAATGAAGAAATCATTATGGGAAGACACTTGTGTAAGTTTAATTTTCAACTCAATTAGTTTAACTTCTCGCATTTGGCCACATGTTAGGACATATATAGTTGTAATAACAACATATACAACCATTAGAGTCAAGAAAAATCACTTCATATGCTTTGAAACCCATTTTGGGTAAATGAAGGTCATTTCGGGCCGGTTTTTGCTTTTCATGTTCAATGTACTTAGTTTCTCGCATTTAGCCACATGTTAGGACATATATAGCTCTTATAACAACATATACAACCATTAGAGTTAACTAAAATCCATTCACATGCTATGAAACCCATTTTGGGTAGATGAAACCCATTTTGGCCCGGTTTTTGCTTTTCATGTTCAATGTACTTAGTTTCTCGCATTTAGCCACATGTTAGGACATATTTAGTTTGATTCTGCAATGTTAGGACATATTTATTTTCTCGCATATAGAGCTCCTTGTGGTTTGTCCTTCAAACAACACAGTATATCAGTTTGATTCTGCAGCTAAAGATCCACCACGATCCATACTCCTCAAATCATGCATAAATAGGTATGTTTGTTACTTAAAATGCTTATTAGCATAACATGTTTCACTAATTTCATCCTTTGCCCACTTCTCACATGAAATTAACATAACTACAATTCTATGAAGAAAGTTGAGAGAACAGGTTAAGTTCCTCGGTGGAAAGCAATGAAGGTAATAGATATTACTTAAGCTACTTCTTTCTTTTATAAAAAACAAACATGTACGTTTCTTACATGATTTTTTTAATGTAATTTTATAATTAGTGTGCTCAACAACCCGGGAAAACCGAGTGTGGCTACTATGTGTTGAGGTTCATGTTCGATATAATGTCAAGTTGCAAGGAAGTCGGGGATCTTTAAAAGGTATTATACATAAATAATAAGTAGCTCAATTTACGGCCGATTTTGGCCTCGTAAGCTCAATTTTTTTACTTTCCCGTATTTAGCCACATTTTAGGTCATATATACTTATAACAAGTACATATAGAACCATTAGAGTCAAGTAAACTACATTCACATCACTTAAGACCCAATTCGGGTAAATGAATGCCATTTCTAGCCGATTTTGGCCTTTTAAGCTCATTGTACTTATTTTCATACATTTAGCCACATGTTAGGACATGTATAGTTCTAATAACAACATGTATAACCATTAGAGTCAAGTAAAATCCATTCACATGCTTTGAAACCCATTTTGGGTAAATGAAGGCCATTTCGGGTCGATTTTGGCCTTTCAAGCTCATTGTACTTATTTTCTTACATTTAGCCACAGGTTAGGACATGTATAGTTCTAATAACAACATGTATAACCATTAGAGTCAAGTAAACTACATTCACATCACTTAAGACCCGATTTGGGTAAATGAATGTGATTTCTAGCCGATTTTGGCCTTTTAAGCTCATTGTACTTATTTTCATACATTTAGCCACATGTTAGGACATGTATAGTTCTAATAACAACATCTATAACCATTAGAGTCAAGTAAAATCCATTCACATGCTTTGAAACCCATTTTGGGTAAATGAAGGCCATTTCGGGCCGATTTTGGTCTTTCAAGCTCATTGTACTTATTTTCTTACATTTAGCCACATGTTAGGACATGTATAGCTCTAATAACAACATATAAAACTATTAGAGTCAAGTAAAATCCATTCACATGCTTTGAAACCCATTTTGGGTAAATGAAGGCCATTTCGGGCCGATTTTGGCCTTCCAAGTTCAATTTACTTTGTTTCCCACATTTAGCCACATGTTAGGACATATACAGTTCTAATAGCAACATATATAACCATTAGAGTCAAGCAAAATCATTTTTCATGCTTTGAAACCCAATTTGGGTAAAAGAATGCCATTTCGGGCCTATTTTGGCCTTTCAAGTTCAATTTACTTTGTTTCCCACATTTAGCCACATGTTAGGACATATATAGTTCTAATATCAACATATATAACCATTAGAGTCAAGCAAAATTATTTTCATGCTTTGAAACCCAATTTGGGTAAATGAATTTCATTTCAGACCGATGTTGACCTTCCAAGTTCAATTTACTTTGTTTCCCACATTTAGCCACATGTTAGGACATATATAGTTCTAATAGCAATATATATAACCATTAGAGTCAAGAAAAATCATTTTTCATGCTTTGAAACCCAATTTGGGTAAATGAAAGCCATTTTCGGGCCGATTTTGGCCTTTTAAGCTCATTTTACTTATTTTCTTACATTTAGCCACATGTTAGGACATGTATAGTTCTAATAACAACATGTATAGCCATTAGATTCAAGTAAAGTCCACTCATATGCTTTTGAAACCCATTTTGGGTAAATGAATGTCATTTTGGGCCGATTTTGGCCTTCTTAGCTCAACTTTCCTTAATCTCCCGCACTTACTCTCATTTTAAGGTCATATATAGTTCTAATAAGTATATATGTAAGTATTAAAGTCAATTAAAGTCCACTCACATGCTGTGAAACCCATTATGGGTAAATGATTGTCATTTTTTGCCGATTTTTGCATTTTAAGCTCGATTTCCTTAATTTCTTACATTATATTATTTCCTCAATCTCTTTAGAGTCAACTAAAGTTATATGTGTGTTTCCTTATGTTTGTTTTATAAGGTATTCCTCGATGGCAAACCAAGGGAAGGTTCTTTCACCACGGCCGAGATAGACGAGGTTCGGGATTTGCTAGCACGCTACCTTACCGACTTTTGCATGTGAAGATGATGTCGCGGCTTTGAGTTTTTATGTTCTTAGTATGTTACTAGCTACTTATATAGGTCCAAATATTTATTTTTGATTTTAGTACTTATTACAACTTTATTTGTAGTACATTCTCAATATATATATATATATATATATATATATATATATATATATATATATATATATATATATATATATATATATATATATATCATTTTGACTTGTATACGGCGCGTGCGTGATACTTTTTTCCAATTATAACAGGTTTAAATATCAGTTCATATAAATATAATAATATATATATATATAAATATTATATATATATAAAAATATATATATATTATTTAAATATATATAATACAATCTGATCCGGTTTTCCTAAATAATCGGATCAGATTGTGTGCTTTGCATACATCTAGTTGGCGCCAAGAAAATTTTCTGATCCGGTTTTCCTAAAAAAGCCGGATCAGAAAATTATTTACTGATCCGGTTTTGGACCGGATCAGTAAATAATTGGGATCTACTGTGAGCCCACCTAATGCGGCCCAAAACCGCAGCAGTAAGCCCGGTTTTGACCGCATCAGATGGGCTTTTTTCCACTAGTGATAGCTTAGGAGTAAACCCTAGTTTTTATTCTTCTTTATTAATTCATGAGTTTATTATTTTCATTCTCTTTCTTTCATTGTTTTCTTTGATTATGTTTTTCTTTGTAGATTTAGATTTTGTTATTTATTTCATGATTGAGTAGTTTTTATTTCTAGGGTTTGGGAATCCATGTTTATATCTCTTTGATTGTGATTTAAAGTTCTTCAATGATTAGATTGGATTAGAGTAATTCCTATTGATTTGTTATAATTATTTAATTCATGTAATTGCGCAATATCATGGGTTATGCTTAGCTAATAGGAGTTAGAATTGAAAGATCGTACTCATTAGAGGCTTGTTATAATTGGTAGATCTGATTATATTGAGCGACCGTACTAGCATATGTTGATCTAAGAGTGTTAAGACCCGATCTTAGGATTAACAAAATACTCTAATTACTCGACCCTCAATCCAAGTATTGTTGAATTATATTGTATTGATTGAATTGGTATAAACATGGTGAACCATTGCCCTAGATTTTTATTAGTTTGATTTTTCGTATTTTATTAGCTTAGAATTAATTCTCATATCTGTGATCTTGTTTAGTTTTCCTATACTTTAGAAGCTATATTAAATCGACCATCTCTCTGTGGATTCGACCCTTACCCTACTATATTGTTAGAAGGTTTGCTAGGATTTATCTTTGACAGGTGTACGACAACCTATCAAATTTTGGCGCCGTTGCCGGGGAGACGGTATAGTTTTATTTTGTTTTTATTGTTGGTGAGACTAAACTGTATATTTTTTTGCCCTTTTGTGAATAGTTTTATTTTTTTTTATATCATGGATTCATGTTATTTTGATGATGGGGATAATTCTTTTGCTAGGCAATATAGTAATAATTCTTGGAATTCTCATGTTTACAGTTTTGATACATCATATCAAAATCCTCCCAATTGTTGCATGAGTTATCCTAATTTACCTCATATGTTTTGTGAACCTCATCTTCATGTTAGTAATTCTAGAGCAATTTTTTATTTTCCTCAGTATGAGAATGAAGTGTTTTGGAAGTACTATCATAGGCTTAGTGATTTTATTGGTCCTAATCATGGAATTAAACCGTGGGATATGTGCCTAGTGATTTATGAGGGGTTAAATGAAGAGACTAGGATGGTGGTAGAATCTATGTCTAATGGAGGACTTCTATTCCAAGCACCTGATTATTGTTGGGATTTAATTGTGTGGTTGGCTAGGGATACTTACGAGTGGGAGATGTCTTCATATGCTCTTTCACCCTAAACTTACATGACACCACCACCTTATTGTTCTAATTGTCAGTCTACTTCTCATGATTTTTCTTCGTGTGATGTGACATTAGTTTATGGTTTTGACCCCTCTTCCCAATATGAATGTCAATCTGCTCAAAATTCTAGCCCCAAACCGTTTATTTATGATGATGATGAGGGTTGGATAGTAAATGAGAGCTATTGGGATGATGAAAAGATTGAGAGAAAGACCAATGTGATGGATGTTTTGCAGGAGGAAGAAACCATGGTTGAAATTTCTTCTTTGGAGGAAAGTCAAGTAAAGAGTGATGTGATTTATGAGTCTTTTTCGGCATCACCTACTGTTTTGAGTCTAATGTTCCATTCTCTAAAAAACTTAATATTATTCCTTCTTCCCCTATATTATATCCTCCATCATTCTTTCTTTCTCCCCCTTTGAATGACTCTCATGATCATGTAAATAATGTAAACTTAGTTTCTTTTCTTCCTTTTGAGTCATGTAAAAAGACTAACATTTTCTCATCTTCTTTCTCTTGTAAATATAACTTCTCCATTGATTTTTCTTTTTATAGTTTTCATAGTTATTTATAACTAACTTATTTTATTTTTCCTTTCCACTCTTATATAATATGCTCTAAGATGTTTGCAGGAACATATGATAAGCTTCTTAGAGCATTGAACTATTATGAGTGATCTACTAGTCTTAAACGGTCATGCAAGACCTTAAATTTGCGCTTCTCGGGAGGCAACCCGAGCTTTAAGTTTTTTTTTCTCTCTTTTCTTTACTTTTTATTTTCCTTTTTGAGTGATTTTACTCACTTTGGTGTATTCTTTTTATTGTGTTTGTTGTAGGTGGAACGAGTTTAAAAACAGAAAAAAAGAAAAAGATTGTCGAAGTGTTGGTCGCCCGGTCGACCGGGCAAAATAGCCCTACCGGGCGCGCAGGCAAAATTTTGAAATTTGGAGAATATTTTGAAAATTTGCCCAAGTATTTCTCGTCCACTTAACCGGGCGAGTCTGCCACACCGGGCGGATTTTGGCTCGACCGGGCGGATATTCGCCGGGCACGGCGGATGTTTGCCTGACCCGGGCGAGTTAGCTTTCCTGAAATCCAAGAAGGCATACCAGCAGCCTCTCCTTCCATGTTTGTCACGCACACTCTTCTCCCTATCATCAGTCATCACAGACCATCCATGCCGGCACCTTCGAAATTCCGTCCGCCAACCACCGCCGCCAACCTTCACGCCGGCGCTGTCGACATATCTGCACCCACCAACTTCCTGAAATCCCTCGCCTCACTCCTGCTCTCTTCTGCTCCGCCCCAACGCATCACCACTGGCACCGTCCAATCATGCCGGAATCGCCGGTGTCTCTCCCCAGTGCGCCGACAGTGACACATCAAATTCCAACCCCCTTTCGTTCAATCCCCATTCTCTCTTCACTCGTCCTTTTCTGTTTCTTTTCTAATTTTCTTTTCTTTTTTTTTTCTTTTTAATTTTTAAAATTTTTCCTGTTTTTTCTATGACCATCTAATCTTTTTTTTTTCCTTTTTTATCAATGATTGTTATAGGATTATCTCAAATAGGCATCAAATTGGTTCAAGTTCGCCTTCGTGAAGCATTACAACATGATTTTTGCGCATATTTGACTATTCTCCCCAATTAATTGGGTAGTAAGCATTTATTTTCACTTTTACTTGTTGTTTATGTTCATTCCGGATTTTTTCTTGGATTTTTATTTTGATGCCCTCTTGTTGAGAATCTTTTGAACACATCGATTGAATTTTTGGATTGTTGGAGTTTGTGTATGGTTTTCGTGGTGTGTTCTGGCTCTTGGTGGGAGACTTTGGTGTTGGATGATTGTTGGGGTTTGGTTTTTCATTCCTTCTCTAAAATGGTTTGTTGCAGTGAGGACACTGCAAATTCTAGCTTGGGGGAGGGATATTCTATCCTTTATTGTTTTCTAGTGTAGATTCCATTGCATTCGTAGTTAGTTGCACGGTTTGTACCGCTCACTAGGAGTGGGAGTTTACGTGTAACCAAAAAAATTGTAGTGCTTTCTTAGTTGCATTAGCATGTTTCGTCTGCATATTAGACTTCATCTCATTTTAGTTGCATCTATGGGACTATTGTTGGCACTCTTTGAGAACTTTGTTGATATTTTACTACAATTCCTAAGCATCATTCGTCTTGTTCATGATTCTTCATAGCACGATTGTTTTGCAATTGATTGTTTGTGGTAAGATCGATCGATCTCTCTCTGGCTCGATTTAGCTTTACTGTGCAGACACCTTAACCTAAGTGAGCTTCTGTGCCTATAAACTGACGTATCTGTATCAGTTATGTTATGTCATGTGTGAATAGTTCCTCAGTTGTTGCATTGATCTTGATTTTGACTTGGTACTCCTTGATATTTGCTAGTGCATACATTTTGATATGATTGAAGCGTTTCATTTCATTATCTAAGCTCTAGAGTTATTCTTGTTTTCATATTATCTTTCCTCTAGCCTCGCTGAGCCTTTATGACTATGTTTGATTGCTACCTACATTACAAGCCATTGGCCTCATTTGATTATTGTCCTAAGCCTAGCTTGGGGGAGCGAGTATTAGTTTTGGTTTGGTTTGTATTGAATTGAAGTGCTCTATTTGTGGTTTAGAAGGATGGAAAAGTATGTTTACTGAGCTTTGAAATTGAATTGAAAGTTCGAAAAAAAAAAGAAAAAAAAAGTGAAAAATGAAATGAAAAAGAAGTGAAAAAAAGTTGTGAATAAAGTGAAATAAAAAGGGTTATGATTGAATTTCTTGAATGGAAAAAGTGTTGTTTATATTTTTTGGAGATTGTTGGTTGTTGCGTGGAGTTGTTGTGACCTTTCTTGGTCATGTTTTCAGTTATATGATGCTCCCCCTTATTGGTTTTTCCACCACAATTCCCAACTTATTTTCCATACCTTTGACCTCAGCCCCATTACAACCCTAAAAAGTCCTCTTGATAATTGTGTATTGTATCGTAGAGTATTAAGTGAGTCAAAAAGTCAAAGTTAAAGAGTATGTGCTTCATCTGAGTCGACTTATTTTAGGTTGAGTGTCATCATTTATCCTTTCAACACATGAGAGATTTGAGTGCGCATAAACTATAGTGAGGTCTATCAGGTTTGGTTAAATCTAGCTTGGGAGAGATGGTATGTGGTATGATTGGAGAGTCGATTGCGATACATGACATGCTATGCGGCTTTGTTTGAGCTTGTTTTGATGCTTGGTTTGTGTAGTGATTATATCTCTCGTGTTTCCGATTGAGTGTTTGACCCTATAGTCCTATATATATTGTAGGTTGTCTTTCTTTTTCAATGTCTATGTCTTATTGCTTGGGGATAAGTAATGGTTTAGCTTGGGGGAGTTTGATAAGTCATATTTATATATAGTTTTTAGGTGCATTTAGGTTGCATTTTAGAGCATTTAGATTCATATTTAGGTTCATTATTGCATTATATTCTTAAGTTATGTTATTCTACTCCTATTCGGTATGTTTTCTTGTTTTTGATGAATTTCAGGTAATGAATACGTATTTGGAGTATGATCAGCAAAGCTTGAGGATTAGGAGCACTTGGAAAGAAGCTACAATTCATAAGGATCGTATGGGTATGTCATAGTACGAACCATGAGCGAAAACAAAGCGGAAAATCATGAGAAGAAATGTGAAAAAGGAGTCATGTCTACTCTTCTGATCATAACTTTTGATGTGCTTCTTAGAATTAGTGGTGTCAGAAACAGATCTGACCGCTGGGTCAACCTGATACTGACCTGACTTGAACCTGGTTCGACCTGTGAAGGTCAGTCTCCAGATCTGACCGAAACCTGACCTGGGATTACCCAGACCTGACCGGCACCCGGCAAGATTATATCCTGACCTGGCCAGACAGACCTGCATTCAAACCCGAACCCGACCGTACTCAACCATATATTAACCCAAAACCCAATTAGGCCCAGTAAATACCTGGTTCAACCCAATTTGTTTATGATAGACCCGAATTCAACTAGAATTCGGTTGAGCCATATAAAATAAGATCTGCCTGATTTGAGACAATTTTTCAAACCAACTTATTTGGACGACTAAATTCAACAAAATTACTAAAATTCAATTTTTTTTATATCTACAAAATTATTTATATATGTTCATTTATAAAATTGCTTACATTTAATAACCCAACAATCTAATGTTAACAAATTGCTTATATTTAATAACTAATCA
Source organism: Beta corolliflora (assembly GCA_947648045.1). Taxonomy (NCBI): domain Eukaryota; kingdom Viridiplantae; phylum Streptophyta; class Magnoliopsida; order Caryophyllales; family Amaranthaceae; genus Beta; species Beta corolliflora. Next base: position 2,221,847 of record CANSZD010003157.1, on the reverse strand, counting down.
AATAAAAAATTATATTACATTCTCAATTTAAGGGTTAAACTTTGAATAGAGTACTTGTTTTAAGATATTTTAATAATACAATTGTTTTGTATTATTTTTTTCAACATATATGTTGTATGATTAATGTAATCTCAAATAAACTCTACTTGTTTACAATTTTATAAAGTGAATGAAAATATGTACTAAATCAAGTGAGAAGTTATATAATGTTAAAGAGACAAAAAAAAATTCGATATTGAATAAAACAATAGTAATTAACAATATATTAATCTCCAACTAATAATAAAAGGACAATTCACATAAAAATAAATTATAAAATTTATAGTGCATTCATTAATGTTAAGTATATACAGAATAATGTATAATGTATACTAATTCATAGATCTAGCATAAATCCAGAAATACTTGACGCATCTGAAGTATAATTAAACATAAAACACAGAATTTCATTCATTTGATAGATAAGATTTTACATCATCAAAGTTACCAAAACACAACACTTCATTCCAGATTTCCAATTACATCCAAGATCCAACATTCTAAATCCCCAAAATTACAACATTGAAATTCCAAAATTAAACCTAACAATTAAGCTCGTTCTCCTCGAATCCGCCTAGCAAGTTGAATATCTTTAGGCATAATCGTAACTCTCTTAGCATGAATAGCGCACAAATTAGTATCCTCAAACAATCCAACAAGATAAGCTTCAGTAGCTTCTTGAAGAGCAGCAACAGCAGAGCTCTGAAATCGATGATCAGTTTTAAAATCTTACGCAATTTCTCTCACTAACCTCTGAAATGGAAGCTTTCTGATAAGAAGCTCAGTACTCTTCTGGTACTTCCGAAGCCCTCGCAATGCCACAGTTCCTGGCCGGAATCAATGGGGCTTCTTCACTCCTCCGGTCGCCGGAGCTGATTTTCGAGCAGCTTTTGTTGCTAGTTGCTTTCTCGGCGCTTTTCCTCCGGTTGATTTTCGCGTTGTTTGCTTTGTTCTCGCCATTGTTGTAAATTTTAAGCTTTTTTGGGAGGTTTTGATTTTTCTTTTTTTTTTCGCGGTGAGATGTTTTGGAGTTTTGGAATGAGATGGAGAAGTTAGTGTAATTGAAGGAGTTTTTATGGAGAGTATTTGGAATGGAAGAAAGTGGGCGGGAACTCCAAAATTTTCGTGGTGTTTCCGCGTTTGAAGTGGAGGGCTAGGATCACTGGATGAGAGATGTTATCTATGGTTCACAGTTGCTCTATGATGAAGACACGGATTCCGATCCGTGTATGTGCATATATGACCAATAGGAATTGAGCTTTGATTTTCTTGAAAACATAAGATAAGTCTTCTTAAAAAAATTAATGACGTTGATAGTTATAGTAGTAATTAAAATTTTCATAATTTATTTCATTTATTTAGCCGATATTTGCTCGTGTCAAATATCTCATCATCTATTTATTGGTAAATTAATTAGGGAATAACAAAGATTCAGATAATTAAACAAATAAATGAGTAAAAATGTTAATTGGTAAATAGTTATTCTAGTTATATTGCTTATGGTCATTGTTATAAAACTATACTTCTTGGAATATTACTTATACAACTAATACTTACTCAATTAAGTTTTAATTATAGTCATCTACGTGAACTATATTATAACAATATACTTATATTGATGTGTGATTGTATCTATGAGGTTTAAGCCATAGGTTTGTTTTAATCGACAGCTGGGATGAAATGATATCTTATTTGTTGGATTTTACATATCTATCAATATATAATCAACGAGATAGATAAAGAGATTACACTTTAATCTATTAAGTTTACATTTTACATTAATTATTATTGTTGTTGTTTAAAATGTTTTCAAAAATATATTCAAATTTTTGCTTATATTCATTTAATAAGTAAACTTATATAAATTATAACAGACCTATAGTATACGATATTTTGCTTCATATCACGATCATGCTAATAAGCAATAAAATTTAGTCCATTAAGATCTTGTTAATATGCAAAAAGATATAGTAATTTAATTAACAAACCTCCCTATATGTTATAACAAACATATTATTGAAATAATTAGATTCAATGTCTCCTGTTAAGTTACTAGTTATACAGCTCTATGGTTATTTACTTCTTAAGCTACACTTCTTATAGTGTTACGTATACAACTATCACTTAATTATGTAATAGTTTGATTATATCTATTTAAGTGAACTCATAGTGTAACGATATAACTTATATGAACTTCATTGAGTTGATAGTGACTACTTGTTATATTGTCATTATAAAGATGATGAACTTAAATGAGGTATTGTTATCTCGAATTAGCTTATCGACTTACATTGATACATTTATTGGTCTTATCTTTTCAATTAGATGTTTTTAGTTCTGAAAATATCGTTGATAATTAGAATTTAGAACTAAACTTGATCATAAACTTTATTTGTACAAATGATATTTGAAATATCAATCAAGTACAATACCAATAAAAGTATTTACCGATGTGACTTTCATACACGTATATTAGAAAGTATTATCATCCATATATTTATCGCACACACACATATGTATATATATGTCGATCTTAATACTTTTAATAATATGATCTTAAAATTTAATCAAACCTCTATAGTAGTTAATGTATAATAACTCGATCTTGAAATTATTTGATAAGTGATAATTAGTTGATAAAGAAGGTAACAACATGATATAAAATGACCCGACTCGGAGTTTAACCGAAGTCAAATTGACGTTCAATAGCAAATTGACCTGATGCTTCACAATGATCGAACTAAGGTCATAAGTGTTACTATTACTATTAGTATTTATATTGTTATTGTTATTGTTAGTATTCCTATTCTTATTTGTATTACTATTGCTATTTTTAGCATTGTTACTATTACTGTTATTATTTGTATGATTATTATTATCATCATCGCTTTATTATTATTATTATTATTATTATTATTATTATTATTATTATTATTATTATTATTATTATTATTATTATTATTATTATTATTATTATTATTATTATTATTATTATTATTATTATTATTCTCATTATCATCATAGCTATTTACAAACTTATATATCAATCATAATGCTTATAATAATAAATCATTTATATAAAGTTTGGGATTGATCGTTTACTCGTTATTATTGTCGTTGGTTAAAATATATATATATATATATATATAAGAACATATGAAGAGTCGTTCTACTCCTTTACTCATTAGAGTGGTTTTACGCAGTTGATTAGTCGAAATAAGAGTTGACTAATACACTAAACATCACGGTAAAAAAATATAGTGTTTTTTATTAGTTTTTCATTAACATCCATATATTTATCACACACACACATATGTATATATATGTCGATATGATTCGTTTACAAAATCCATAACAAAATTAAAATGACCCGACCAGGAGTTAACCGAAGTTGAATTGACGTTCAATAGCGAATGGACCCGATGCTTCACAATGATCGAACTAATTTGTCATTAGTGATTCAACCCGAGTACAATTGACTCTACCCAAGCGTACATGAAACCCAAATACGACCTGCGTAAACCCGGTTAAAAATTGTCCACAAACGATCATACCCGGGAATGGATCGACTTGTAAATGGAACGTTCGGACTGTCCCAGACCCAAGCAATCCCATGATTCAAATTTGATCGACCCGGGCTTGAACAAAACCCGACCAATCACGACACGGGGTACTGACCGTTAGAAGCCCGACTCGTCCGGTTCGACTCGGTTCGTCGTGGGTATACCCAGAACCTGTTTGAGAACCTGTTTTGACACCACTACTTAGAATCGAGTAATTCCAGCAGATCTGGAAACTAGAATTGAAGAGCTTTCCAACGATAGGTGGCACGCCCCGAGGATACTTCTAGTCAAGGAGTTATGCCTTTCCGAAGTTGGGACTGTTTCTACTGAAATTTGTTTTTGTACGCGCGGATCACTATTCCGCCTATTTAATGATATTTCGACTTTCCTTACTTTTGTAACTTACTTTCCTAGTCATATTAGGTTACCTAGTATTAATTATATTAGTTTTTCACTCTTCTCTCTCTTCCTCTCTCTTTCACATTATTTTATTTTCTTAGTTCTAGTTTTTAGTTTTCTCTTCTTTTTCTCTATAGCTTAAGAGTAAACCCTAGTTTTTATTCTTTTTTATTAATTCATGAGTTTATTATTTTCATTCTCTTTCTTTCATTGTTTTCTTTGATTATGTTTTTCTTTGTAAATTTAGATTTTGTTATTTATTTCATGATTGAGTACTTTTTATTTCTAGGGTTTGGGAATCCATGTTTATATCTCTTTGATTGTGATTTAAAGTTCTTCAGTGATTGGATTGGATTAGATTAATTCCTATTGATTTGTTATAATTATTTAATTCATGTAATTGCGCAATATAATGGGTTATGCTTATCTAATAGGAGTTAGAATTGAAAGATCGTACTCATTAGAGGCTTGTTACAATTGGTAGATCTGATTATATTGAGCGACCGTACTACCATATGTTGATCTAAGAGTGTTAAGACCCGATCGTAGGATTAACAAAAGACTCTAATTACTCGACCCTCTATCCAAGTATTGTTGAATTATATTGTATTGATTGAATTGGTATAAACATGGTGAACCATTGCCCTAGATTTTTTTTAGTTTGATTTTTCGTATTTTATTAGCTTAGAATTAATTCTCATATCTGTGATCTTGTTTAGTTTTCCTATACTTTAGAAGCTATATTAAATTGACCATCTCTCTGTGGATTCGACCCTACTTACCCTACTATATTGTTAGAAGGTTTGCTAGGATTTATCTTTGACAGGTGTACGACAACCTATCAGTATCTCAGAAATAGAGTCTGTCGTGATGCTCCCTTCGTCCTAATTTAATCTTCCACTACTGTTTTTGTATGTCCCTAAATTATCTTTCACTCGCCTTTTATGTAAAGAAATGTCCAACCCCCATGTGCATACTGCAGTTGATCACATTCTCTTACTACTTTTTATTCCTATCCATCATATAAACCTTTTTAGAAGGCTATAATTATGATCCATTATCTCGTATATTACTGATTTCTTTTCTTGGTGTCTCATGCATGTAACTTCTAAGCAATCTTGCACCAGTATTTTAAGAGAAGACTAGAAGAGCTAAGTACTGTTATGGATGGAGGCTGTGAAGAAGAACTTTGCGACAAAGAGATGGATGTGGTTGGAAAATGCAACTCGATCTCTGAGGTTGGTAAGATGGATATTGAAGAACACTATAATCAGAATAAACTTTCAGATAACAGTTAATTAATCAAGAACATTGAACAGATTATAGTTAATATTTTTATGTATCTAATTATTTATGCTTATGCTTCAATTAAGAATAATATGCTTAATAAAATGAGTATGATATATACTATTGATTTTATATCGATTACTAATGAAAAAATGCAAAAAAAAAAATTATTTGGTTTTTGGGGTGGTCAACTGCTGCGGTTTTGGGTCAAAACCGGAGCAGTTAACTTTTGTTAACAGCTGCGGTTTTGACCCAAAACCGCAGTGGAAAATGATTAACTGATCCGGTTTAGGACCGGATCAATTAATCATTGTTAACCGCTGCTAGCCCACCCCATCCGGACCAAAACCGGAGCCCGGTTTTGACCGGATCGGATGGGCTTTTTTCCACTAGTGAAACAAGCTTCAAGGCAATGGTTTGCCAAGCTTGTTTGTAAACTCACTCATCAAGGTTTTGTGCAATTTAAAAATGATTACTTTTGTTGATCAAGAGATCTTTTGGGCACTTGACTGTTGTAGCTATATATGTTGATGATATAATCATCACATGCATAGATGCAGCCTTTATTGATGCTCTCAAAACTCGCCTTGATAAAGTCTTCAGCATTAAAGATCTAGGAAAGCTTCATTTTTTCCTAGGAATTGAAGTTGGTTACACTTCAGGTGGCATCACATTGACTCAACACAAGTTTATTAAAGAGCTTCTTCAATTTGCTGCTCTTCCTCCTTCTAAATCAGTTGCTACTCCTCTACCATTGAATCTCAAGCTTCTTGCTGATGAAGGTGATTTGTATCATGATGCAGAATATTACAGAAGTCTAGTTGGAAAATTGAATTTCCTTACTATTACTAGACTTGACCTAAGTTATACTATGCAGACACTTAATTAGTTTATGCATGCCCCTCACATCCTCATTATAATGCCTTGATTCATGCTCTAAGATATGTTTAGTCTACACAAGGCCAAGGTATATTGTTAAGAGCCTCATATCAGCTTTCTTTGCAAGCTTACACAGACAGTGACTGGGGAGCTTGTCCCAACTCTAGGAGATCCATCTCTGGCTATGTTCTTCTTCTTGGATCTTCTCCTATTAGTTGGAAAAGTAAAAATCAATCTATTGTGTCTAAATCCTCCTCAAAGGCAGAGTATAGAGAAATGTCTAATGCAGCATCAGAGGTCACATGGTTAGTTTGGTTGCTTGAAGAGCTAGGAGTTGAACACCTTAAACCTGTGTCTCTTTTCTATGACAATCAAAGTGCTATACATATAGCACATAATCTAGTCTTTCATAAGAGGACTAAACATATTGAAATTGATTGCCATTTTACTCGATCGAGATAAAATTCTAAAAGGTCTTCTTAATGTTCATTATATGCCTTCTCAACAACAACTGACAGATATCTTTACAAAAGTGCTCCCCAACACTCAGTTTCATCAGCTCACTTCCAAGCTTGGCATGCTTCATCCTTCTGCTTCCCCCTGCCCAGCTTTGTTGGAACATTTATAGTTAAATGTGTCCGTTGATTTTATGTGATGGTTATGTTTCGATGTTGTGGTGTGATGAAACATAGTATGAAAGAAGGAAACGCGAAGAATTGGGCCAAACTGCCACGCAAACATGGTGCATGCCACGCATGCAAGGTGCGTATGGTGCACCATGATGCGTGTGGTGCACCAAGGTGCGTGTGGCGCACCAAGCTGCGTGAGGCGCATCTTGCTTGCGTCGCGCACACTTGTTGCCTGCACATTTGCCTCTGAAATTCTCTTGGATGATCAGGAAGTTTGGTGCGCCCGCACCTGTTTGTATAGTGCGCCCGCACCATACTGATAAAACACTTTATTTCGTGAAATGATGCATGTCTCTTCGTGTGAAATGGTATATCATTTCAGTCTTTTTTTCTGTAAATCTTCCTTAGTATATATAGGGAATTGTCACATATGGAATGGTGTTAGATTCATTCACATACTTGAGTAAGGAGATTTATTTCTAGATTTCTCTCCTTGTTCTTTGTAAAACACAACCTTCAAACACATTGTAGTGTATGTAGTTTGTCATCAACCAAACTCCGTAAATTCTTCTTCTATCTCACAAGAGTTTACCGTGAACCTTGTTGATTGAACAAGGGAAAACTAGGTCGTTACTAACTCCCCTAATGTCAAATAAAAAACCTAACTATCCACCTAAACTAGTCAAGTGGTAAGCAAGGGTCGAACCACAAGGATCGGAGGTCTCACTAAGATAGGATCGCTAAGAGTAAGCTAAGTCGAAGAAATGGTCAAGTTTTGGTTGAACTAGGTGATTAAAACTATTGAAATCAAATTAGGAAAAGCACTAGGAATGGGAAAACACCACAATCATAGTTCACATCCAACAACCAAGTAGAGATAAGGGGGTTAACATGTATTGGGGATATGCAAAGGGAATAAACAAACCTAAACACCTCTAAAATCATTGTTAGGGAGTTTAGAGTCTTAATTAGGGCAACAAAACCAATATTTCGAGGTGTTATCACTCAACAAGGCCAAGTTAGGAATTGAAATCAAACCCAAGTTAATAACAATCAACAAGTGATGTAAATCAACTAATCAATCATTCATGGAGGTCAACCACATAAAAGTAAACCATTAAATGGACAACAAAGGATCAAAAGGTGATGGAGCTCACATCAACTAAGTCAACAATCAACATCAATGATTGAAATTGCACAAATCCCAAACATAACCAACCCAATAAACTCTACTCATGAAAATAGGATGCAAACAATGATTGGACTACTCCCAATCCTAGTTAATGAACTACTCACTACCCATTATACTACTAGACATCCTAAACATGGAAAAACTAGCAATAGATCACCAATCTAAAAATAGCAAAAACCAAAAATCAATACTTTAAAGTAAAAACAAAACAAAATCTAGTGAACAAGCAAGAAGAAACTAGGAAAAGATGAAAACTTTAATCTAGATTAACTATTAAGCATGAAGATTAAACAATGAAAACATGAAACTAACAAAGTAGAAATGCATAAAAACAATGAGAAAGAAAGAAAGGATTGAGAGGATTACTAAGGAAACAAGAAACTTCAAAGAAATTGTCACTTTTTCATTGATTTTCAATCTCCAAATTACACCTCTTGAGCCAAGTTTTCTCTCTCCTACACTAGTAAGCAAGATTAGGGTTCTAAAAAATCTGGATTCCCTTTCCAAAATAGGGTAGAGGAGTATTTATACTCCCTCTAATTACAAAAGTCGTAAAATAAAAGAAATCCCGAAAAAGGCCCAACGGCCAGTGGCCCGGGCGGGGTTGACAGGGCCCGGGCGGGCTGTGAGAAGGAGCCCAGACGGGCAGAGATAGGGCCAGGGCGGTGCAGGGTAGGCAGGCCCGGGCTTGTACCCCGGGCGTGCGCCTTAAATTCCAGGAGCAGGCAGTAAGTTTGGCCGCTGATGAGCCCGGGCGGGCGGACACATAGCCCGGGCGACGTGGCCCGGGCGGGCTTTCTAGAGCTCGGGCGGGCTACTTTGCTCTGGCGGTCCTTGAGCTTCCTGGGCAAGCTTCTTCCTCCTTGCTTCCTCTTTTTTTGCTCCCCTCTAAGCGTGTAGGAGCTTAAGTTCCTACACATCAAAGGTCAAATAGAAGAGTAGGGGAGGGGGATGCAAAATACATGTACACATGTGCTAAGAGAGAGTTAGATAGAAAAAGAGGTGAAATTAAGGAAAAAGGAAATTAAAATGCAAAATAAATCAAGTATAATAGCCTAAAAACTACCCTAAGAGTGAGATAAATCTCACTCATCATTGATCCTAGTAGGTCGGTAAAATTCTTGTAGGAAAGCGTAATACTACATGCTTGGAAGTACCATCCAGTTTCCCATAAGATACATATCCATAGACACATATATAACAATCTACAAGAATTTTAGACTTTGAGTGATGGCTTTCTTGAAAGAGATGACTACGATTTCCAGAAATTGGAAAAAGTTTGAAGGGATAGGATATCACCGTTGGCAAAAGAAGATGCATTTTCTGTTGACCACATTGAATGTGGTTTATGTTCTAAGCACCCCGATGCCACCATTGCGGGAAGAGGAAAAACCAGAAACCGGAGGAGGCCCGTGTAAGAACAAAGTGGGAGAATGATGACTACATTTGCCGGGGCCATATCTTGAATGCGATGTCGGACACTTTGTTCGATCTTTACCAATATGTGGAGAGCGCCAATGAACTTTGGGATGCTCTTGAAGCAAAGTACATCACGGAGGACGCATCAAGTAAGAAATTTTTAGTTAGCAATTTTAATTCTAACAAAATGGTTGATGGTCGTTCACTTATGGAATAATTTCATGAGGTTCAACATATGTTGAACCAAATTAGACAACAAGGACTGGTGATGGAAGAATCGTTTTCGGTTGCATCCATCATTGACAAATTACCCCCATCTTGGAAGGACACTAGGAACTCTTTGAAACATAAGAAGGAGTTCATGTCCTTGGTTGATTTGGGTGCCCATCTCCGCATTGAGGAGGGCATTCGGTCTCAAGATGTCTCTAAGGACCCAAAAAGTGGTCCAGTTTCTTCTATCAACATGATGGAAGAAGGACAATCAAGTGGGACTAAAAAGTCCAAGAAACACCCATGGAAGTCCAATAAAAATCACCCCGGGAATGATAAGAAAAAGGGCAAGGCTATGTCTTGTTAGGGGTGTGGTGGTTCTCACTTGAAGAGGAATTGTCCCTCTTTGGCAAAGAAGAACAAGGATCAACCTAAGGTTGATCCCCATCAAGCACTAGTAGAAAAATGATATTTGCGTCTCCTTATTTGCGTCGAACATAAGACCGACTGCCGCAAATGTTCAGGAACAAACGATTTGCGTCGGTTGATATGCGTCAGATGTTCAGTAGCACGTGACGCAGATGATTAAAACTATTTGCGTCGGACTGGCCCATGGTGCGACGCAGATTTCTGAAGTGGTAAATTCGCGAGCCAAAATATAGGAGCCTTCAAGAAGCGTGTCGGATGGGCTTGAGGAGCTGACGCATATCACTAAGCCCATTCCGCTTTTCCCCGTTTTATATTATTTGGACTTTGCTCTCAAACGTAATCTCTTATTCTCTCATTCTCTCATCAGCCGTCAACTCCTCTATCTCTCTCTCCAACTTCTCTCTACCATGGATGACGAATCCTGCAACTACAACGTCGTTTTATCGGTGGCGCACTCACTTCTCCACGTCAACTCCTAAGAAAGCGTGTCTCCCTGACGAATAACCACTTTCAGTCTCCCCATTTCGTCCTTCACTCTCACTCTCCGACGTTCAGGCTTTATGTTCAGTCTCCGTTCGTTTCGTCTCCACCGGTGCACCACTCCAGTTCTAACACAAGGTATTCTCCTCTTTTTTCTTTAATTTCTCTAATTTTTTAGGGTTTTTGCTTGATAATAGTTGTAGTAGAAATTAGATGCTTGATTTTATTAAATTTTTAGGATTTTGAAGTGTAATATTTATTTTTCTGAAATATTATGGAATTATTCGACTTTGTCCTGATTTTCTTCCTTTTTCTTCTCTCGTGTTTTGCAGGAGATTCAAGGGTTTCATTTTAATTTGGATTATGATGAACATACAATCAGATATAAGTTCTAGTGTTCTACCTAAATCGTCCACTAATGAAGAAAACCCACCGAAATTCGCGAAATTCTTTTTGTATAGATCTTGAGTTCAATTCTAATTTAATTAATTTTAGAGGTACGATGTTAGTGACATATTGTAATTTGTGGCCTAATTTTGTTGTGTAAGTTACAGAAACATGCACTAGAGGAAAAAAAAACGAAAGGGCTGCGGTGCAAGGGCTGCGTTTTTTGAAAAACGCAGCCCTTAATAGTGAAGGGCTGCGGTTAGCCCAAAAACCGCAGCCCTTCGTTTACGAAGGGTTGCGGTCAATGCGAAAACCGCAGCCCTTTATGGGCTTTTTTTTTATTTTCAAAAGAAATTAGTGGGCTCAACTTAGGGATCTCACAATCTCCTCCGACAAATCTCACGTACGCAACAAATTTCCCTTCTCTCTCATCCTCCTCCCTTCTCTCTCACCCTCCTCCCTTCTTCCTCCTTCCGGCAGCACCACGACGCAACAACCGCCGACCATTTTCGTCTTCCATTTTCATCTCCTCGCCGCCGACTTCTGCTCGTCGTTGCTGGTTCCCTCCCCTGTCCCGTGTTTCTCTCTCCTCTATTCGTGCTTGCTGCTGCCGCCTCTTCGTCTTCTTCACGCCGGAGTTCCGCACCGCCTCTGCCGTGGTGTTGTCGTCGTACCAAGCAAACTGCTCGTAAATCCACCGGTGGAAAGGCTCCTCGCAAACAACTCGCTACCAAGGTATCTTTCTCTCTCTTCCATTTCTCACTTTTCTCTTCATACCATGATTCTGATTTTTACGTGATTCTACTAGATTCGATTTTCCTTTTTTTTTTTTCAATTTCTTCAATTGAACAATTTTGTTTGTTGTAATTTAAAGGCTGCTAGAAAATCTGCCTCTACCACCGGCGGTGTGAAGAAGCCCAGGAACCGTCGCTCTTCGGTAAATTTTGTGGTGTAATTGTCATTGTTGTTGGGTTGTTACTGTTGCTTTTGTCGTTGATGGTAGTGTGGTGATTGTTGTTGTTGTTGTTGTTGGTTGTCGTTGCTGTTTGTTGGTTGTTGTTGTTGTTGTTGTTGTGTAAAATTAAATCAGTTTTGTTAGTATGATAAGGTTTGTGAGCTAAGTTTGATTAATGTAATTCAATAATTTGGATTCATGTATATAAGATGAAGAATCAGTTTATTAAGTTAAGGTGTTGTGGTATTTTATTGGATTTAGGATCATGATAATGAAGTTCCATTTGAATTGTGATTAGTAATAGTATGAATGTTTGTTTTTTTACTGTAAGTTTCGATTATGTTGTTGATTCGTTTTTTTTATTTTCCTTGTTGTAAATTTCTTGATATATTTAGGAGTAAAAAAATGCAAAAAAAAAAAAAAAATTTCTTATTTTTTTTGGGTCAAAAGGGCTGCGGTTTTGGTCAAAACCGCAGCCCTTTGTACAAAGAAGGGCTGCGTTTTAGGCCCAAAACCGCAGCCCTTCCAATATGGAAGGGCTGCGTTTTTGGGTCTCAATCGCAGCCCTTCACTTTTAGTGAAGGGCTGCTACGAAAAGGGCTGCTGGCCAAAAACGCAGCCCTTTGGGCTGTTTTGACCGCAGCCCTTCTGCTTTTTTCCACTAGTGATGAATAATATTTTATTTTTTTCCTTCATTGTAATGCCATTTAAATGTCATATTTACACTGTTATTTCAAACTACCAAACTGATGGGTTGATCGGATTTATTATTATTTTTTTATTACAAAGCCACCATTTGCGTCGCATGTGGTGTTAACATCTGACGCATAAGATAGCGTTTGCGTCGCATGTGAACGTGGTCCGACGCAAATGATGCCTAGTTACACAACCAGTAGCAAGAACTGGGCATACCAAAAGCAGGTATGATTTGCGTCGTTTCCTCCCGATGTGCGACGCAAATGGTTGTTCAATTGCGTCGAATCTCCATCCGACGCAGATCGTGTCTGCTCAATTTGAGTCGAGACTTGTCGCGTTGCACCTTCATCCGACGCAAATGATGCTTTCGCATTCGATCGACATAAATCGTCAATCCTCTACTAGTGAAGGTCAGTTTGCACATGGTGTTTCTTTAAATGAAGAAATGGATTTTATTGCAATGATTTTTGAAATCAATGTGGTGCAGGATGATGATTCTTGGTGGGTGGACTCCGGGGCATCAAGACATGTATGTAAAGATCGTCATTTCTTCATAACTTATCAAGCTTTAGATGATGGGCCGGCCTTGTACATGGGAAATGACTCTACGGTAAAGGAAAAAGGAATAGGCCAAGTGGAGTTGCTCCTCACTTCCGGGAAGACTTTGACTTTGAGAGAAGTGGTGCATGTACCCGAAGTTAGGAAAAACTTGATGTCCGGAGGTTTACTAAATAAGTACGGCTTCAAAATGGTGTTTGAGGCCGATAAGTTTATTTTAAGTAAAGGGGGTGTATTTGTAGGACAAGGATACTTTTGTAATAATATGTTTAGACTTTCTATTGATAATAAAAGTGGTGTGAATTCTATTTACATGGTGGATGTTTCTTCTTTATGGCACAATCGTTGATGTCATGTTAATTATCGTAGATTATATGATATGTCTAAAGATGGTTTAATTCCTAAAGTTGTCATGAATGTAGAGAAGTGTAGAACATGCATGTTAAACAAAATTACAAGAAATCCTTTTCATAGTGTTGAAAGGCAATCAAACAAGCTTGAATTGGTGCATAGTGATTTGTGTAACTTTCATAGCACACCATCTTTGGGAAATAAGAAGTATTTAATGACCTTCATTGATGATTTTTCTCGATATTGTTATGTGTACTTGTTGTTTTCTAAACATGAGGCACTTGATAAGTTTAAAATTTAGAAAACCGAAGTTGAATTACAATGTAATTTGTTGCTTAAGCGATTTCGGACTGATAAGGGTGGGGAATATTATGATCCAACATATTTTTCATCAATTAGAGTCATTCATGAAACAACCGCTCCGTACTCACCACAAAAAATAGGATTGCGGAACGGAAAAATAGGACCTTAAAAGAAATGGTTAATTCCATGTTATCTAACTCGGGTTTGAGTAACGGGTTTTGGGGTGAAGCCATCTTAACGGCTTGCTATATTTTGAATAAGGTTCCAAATAAAAGGAACAAGGTTACCCCATATGAACTTTGGTTTGGTAGGAGGCCTAATCTCAATTACCTTCGGGTTTGGGGTTGTAGGGCAATGGTAAGATTACCGGAACCTAAAAGGAAGGCCTTGGGTGAGAAAGGAATTGATTGCATATTCATAGGTTATGCGGAGTATAGTAAATCCTATAAGTTTTATGTCTTAGAGCATAATGATTTTGTCTCAATACACTTGGTGATTGAGTCAAGGGATGCAATCTTTGATGAGAATAGTTTTTCATCAATTCCTAGACCAAGGGACTTACCAAGCACAAGTTCAACCGTTGATATTGATCTTCCTAGTACTTCAAATCCTATTACTTCAAATGAAGTGGTTGATGCTAGTGAAGATCATGAAGCTCCTTCTATTCCTGAAATTAGGAGAAGTAAGAGAGCAAGGAAAGAGAAGGACTTTGACCCGGATTTCCAACTTTATTTAGTGGAAGAGTCAAGGGAATCTCTTTGTTCTCAACCACTTTATTGTTTTAGTGTTGAGGAGGATCCTAGAACGTTTGGTGAGGCTATGAAGTCTCATGATTCGGCTTTTTGGAAAGAGGTCGTGAATGATGAAATGGACTCAATAATGGGAAATAATACATGGGTCTTGGCTAATTTATTGCCCGGTTGCACACCACTCGATTGTAAGTGGATTTTCAAAAGGAAAATGAGAATCGACGGAACCGTTGAAAAGTATAAGGCAAGACTTGTAGTCCAAGGCTTTAAACAAACTTACGGTGTCGATTACTTTGATACATATGCTCCGGTGGCAAGAATTACCACCATTAGGTTGTTAGTGGCCTTAGCGGCTATTCATAATCTAGTAATTCACCAAATGGATGTCGAAACAACATTCCTTAATGGTGAATTAGAGGAGGAAGTGTATATGAAACAACCGGAGGGTTTTGTTGTTTAAGGACAAGAAAAGAAGGTGTGTAAGCTTATTAAATCTCTGTATAGACTTAAACAGGCACCAAAACAATGGCATCAAAAGTTTGATGATGTTGTCTTGGCTAACGGTTATAAAATAAATCAATCCGATAAGTGTGTATATAGCAAATTTGATAATAATGGTAAAGGAGTTATGATTTGTCTATATGTGGATGACATGCTTATCTTTGGGACTGATTTAGAGCAAGTCATTAAGACTAAGGAATTTCTCTCTTCAAGTTTCTCCATGAAAGATATGAGAGAAGTGGGTGTTATTCTTGGTATTAGAATAAAGAGAGAGAATGGCTCAATTTCTTTGTCACAATCTCATTATCTTGAGAAGGTGATTGAGAGGTTTAATGGAACAAAGAGTGCTCCATGTGCTACTCTGATGGAACCAAACATCAAGTTGGTTCGGAATAGGGGCAATCCAGTTTCTCAATTGGATTATGCTAGTTTAATTGGATGCTTGATGTATGCTATGAATAGTACTCGGCCGGATATAACATTCGCGGTTGGCAAGCTAAGTAGGTATATTAGTAATCCTAGTATGGAGCATTGGCAAGCCTTAAGGCGAGTATTGAGATATTTGAATAAAATTATTCATTTTAGTTTGATATTCAAGGGAGATCCTTCGGTGTTAGAAGGTTACTCGGATGCTAGTGATGTTATGGTTTTATATAGAGTTTTTCCCCTTATATTTAAAATAATTTGTTTATCAATGGTGCTCTTAGGAGCCATTTCACGCTAACTTTCTTCTTCTAGTTGTGGTTTTCTATTTTGTGATGATTTGTAGGTATTAGGGAACTTTTTCCCTATTTTCTACTGCTTTACATCTACCACAATCGAATGGAGAGGTTCGAAGGCATATATGATGAGTTCCGGGGTCCCGAGAATACTTTCCGAGGCCTTGAACAAAAGAAGAAGTGAAGCCTTGGCGTCTGAAGCCAAGGAATGAAGAAACGGAGCCTCGCCCAATCTCATCGGGCGCCTCACGCCCGATCAGGCGTCCATCATTGTCAAAAGCAAGATTCGTTGCGGGCCCGATCGGGCGCTTCGGCCCTGTCGTAGTTCGGTGCCTGGCCCGATCGGGCGAGAAGGCCCGACAACATCGAGCGTGTTCGCGTGCTGCTGAGGAATTCTGGGCGAAACATGCGTGTGCGTGCTGCGAAGTTCAATCGCCCGACATCATCGGGCGGCCTAGCCCGACGTCATCGGGCGGATGTTTTTTTTTAGCGCTGATGCTTTGTTTGAGCCCGATTTCATCGGGCATACTTGGCCCGATCGGGCGACTTATCAGACACGCGCATTTAATTATTTTCGGGCTATTTTTTTTAGAGGACTTTTCCTAGTTGTTTAATGATTAGTATAAATAGCAAAATCAGAATATCTTTTAATTATCTTGTTTTTTAGTCTTTATTTCTCATTGTTTCTCTCAAGAACCCTAGTTAACTATTTTTTTCATTTTGAATTCAACATCAAACCTTTGGATTATTCACAAGTTCAATATAGTTCTTCAGTTTGGTAATCTTCTTTATTGCTTTCTCTATTATTGATTAGATTAATTCCTTAGTTATTTGCAATAGTTCAAAGTATGAATTTTTACATTGATTTTGTTATTGTTTTCGCAAGTATGAGTGAGTAGTTTTATTTCTAGGATTGTGGGGATCTATGTATGCAATGAGGGATTGATAGATTGGTGTAATTATCTTTTATTTCAATTGTTTCCTGTGATTGAATCGTTCATGCTAGATTTAAGAATTAGGCCTGATTTATATTTCTATTATCGCAATATTGAATCTGCTTCGAGAGGAGAGATTTCGTATAGGCTTTCAATCATTAGGCAGAGTGATCCTTGACCATGCGAGAGCGGCTAGATGATCTTTGAGGGAGGTAATGTTCGAGAGAAATTACATGTGCCCTAGATAAATTGACTTATTAGGTGGTTATTATTTGTCTCTGATTTCCCAAATTGTATGCATAGTGACCCATAGTCTTAGTTCCTTTATTATTTGATTCTTACCTTCGTATTTAGTTCTGTCATTTGCTTAGTTTAGTAAAACAACCATTTTCATCTGATTTAGTTAGTATAATATTAGAGTTCAGATACAATAGTATAACTTTCTCCCTGTGGATTCGATCCTGACTTCCCTGACTACTTGTTAGTGGACCTTAGGTTATTTTTGATAAGGTGATACGACTTTAGCCTGTCAGCTAGTTGGATAACCAACAAGGAAGACTACTCGTCTACTAGTGGTTGGGTGTTTCTTCTTGGAGGAGGTGCCATATCTTGGGCATCTAAGAGGCAAACATGTATTACCGATTCAACTATGGCATCGGAATTCATAGCATTAGCCTCGGCTTGTAAAGAGGCGGAATGGCTAAGGAATTTGATGAGTGAGGTGGATCTATGGCCTAAACCCATGTCTCCTATTGCTATTCATTGTGATAGAGCTTCCACCATTTCAAAGGCTTATAGCTAAGTGTATAACGGCAAATCTTGACACATTGGTGTGAGGCACAGTTATGTGCGTGAGATGTTCCATGATGGAGTCGTTATTATTGATTTTGTACGGTCTAATGTGAACCTAGCGGATCCGTTCACTAAACCATTGCCAAGGGAAATGATGTACAAAACATCAAAAGGGATGGGAATGAAGCCCATGTATAAGTCACAAGTGGAGAAAACTCAATTCACGTCTTGTACAACGCAAGATCTTGAATTCAATGAGGATCAAACTTCATTTGTGGCTTGTAGCACTCAAAGAGATACATCCCAAGGTGAGTGCTTGTTTCTAAATTGTTGAAGGATGATTTTAATATCTTAATAAGCCTTTGGTTAGTTGCTCATGTTGTAGGAGCATGTTAATTAAGGTTTACCTATGTGAGTAAGAAGTTTGGCCGCTTCACCAAGTTCGGGGCTTGGCTTGGAACACCCATGAATCAGATATGGACTCAAGGCCATTAAAGGAGTTGTTATACATGTGTGTTTGTGTAAGCTTGTGTGTGTAGCATCTTCAATATTTCGAATGATTGGGTGATTCAATGCTTGGTCAATCACTTCAATCGAAAGCTTGTAAAGAATGTTATACTAAGTAGAAATTCAATCTTAAAGATATTTTCATTTATGCATAAGTTTAGTTGTTTTATATTGTTTGCAAGTGGACGGATTTCAAAGCATTTATACTATAAATAGAGGAGGATTGTAGGAACATTTATATTTAAACGTGTCTGTTGATTTTATGTGATGGTTATGTTTCGATGTTGTGGTGTGATGAAACATAGTAAGAAAGAAGGAAACATGAAGAATTGGTCCAAACTGCCACGCAAGCATGGTGCATGCACTAGTAGAAAAATAATAATTTGCGTCGAACATAAGACTGACTGACGCAAATGTTCAGGAACAAGAGATTTGCGTCGGATGTTAGCAAAGGTCCGACGCAAATAACCATAGCAAACGAGTAAAAAGAATATTTGCGTCGGATGTTAAGTAGCACGCGACACAGATGATTATAACTATTTGCGTCGGACTGGCCCATGGTGCGACGCATATTTTTGAGGTGGTAAATGCTCGAGCCAAAATAGAGGAGCTTGAAGAAGCGCGTCGGATGGGCTTGAGGAGCCGACGCATATCACTAAGCCCAGCCCGCTTTTCCCCGTGTTATATTTTTTGGACTTTGCTCTCAAACCTAATTTCTTATTCTCTCATTCTCTCATCAGCCGTTTTATCTCCTCTCTCTCTCCAACTCCTCTCTCTCTCTCTCTCTCTCCAACTCCTCTCTACCATTCGATCCATTCTCCTTTCTCCATTCGATCCTTTCTTCCATCGTCAGATCTTCTATTCCTCTCATATTCTCAGTCGCTCATTTCGGATCTTTGCTGCGTTGCCAGAGCTCGCTTGAGTTTATGCCATCTTCCATATCCTCGAACTGGTCATTCATGTTTGTGAATTTTTTTTTGTGGTTGAGTGTTAACTTTGCTCACCTAAATGTGATTCAATTAATGTTATGTTTTGAGGACCTGA
This sequence comes from Beta corolliflora, assembly GCA_947648045.1. Taxonomy (NCBI): domain Eukaryota; kingdom Viridiplantae; phylum Streptophyta; class Magnoliopsida; order Caryophyllales; family Amaranthaceae; genus Beta; species Beta corolliflora. The sequence goes on along the minus strand of CANSZD010003157.1, from coordinate 2,202,824 downwards.
TTTTACTTTTTTTTTCTTCAATTCGTTATCTGTTGATTCTTTTGATTTTGTTGTTTCTTTTATTGTTGATCTTTTTCGATTTTGTTGTTGTCAATTTTGTAAACCCTAACTTCTAATTATTTTATGTTTTCTTTGGATGGGTCACTGAATTTTCGATTTTGATTGGAGAAGAACGTAGTGTAGATATGGAAGTACAGCGGATAGTAGAGGAGGTTGGTTGGTTGATTGTGTATGGCCTAGTTCGTTCATTAGTTTCCGCTCCTAGTAGTCACATGTATATATGCAAGGCAAGATTCGTGAATTGATCATCACAATGTGAGCCGGCGAGTCGAAGCAGAAGACATAACATTCTGAGTTGAAATTTCAACTATACACAGTTACAAGTTGGTTCTGAGTAATTTATTTCATTTTTTTTAAATTAGGCTTTCATCCCTCTTCTCAAGATCTGAGTAGTATCTTTAATTCTGTAATTTTCTATTTTATGATTTTTCTGTAATTTTCTCATTTTGATTTTCTGTAATTTTCTCCTTTTGGTTTCTGTAATTTATGTATTTTTTTTTGTAATTAGTGTTTGTAAAAAACACTCCTTCTACTCAATGTAAAACACCACTTCAACTTTTTTTAATTACTGTTTAATTTGTTTGAGTTGAAATTCCAATTGATTTTCTGTAATTTATGGTTCCTGAAATTAATTTTTTTAAAATAAAAAATAGCAATTTTCGTCGGATGTGGACTTATGTCCGACGCAAATCACTGTTTAAGGGGCAAAATAAGGCCCAAGGCCTGGGCAGCATGTGGGTGTGAGATTTGCGTCGCATGTTGGCAATGTGCGAAGCAAATGGCTCTTCATCTGCGTCGCACTTTGCTAAGCATCCGATGCAGATGCTTACCATTTTGTGCATGCTGGGTGTTGCTTGCAGGATCATGTGCGTCGGACGTTGCTTAGTGTCCGACGCAAATAGACTATAATCTGCGTCGTGTCCTAATCCGACGCATATCATGTCTATCTCATTTGCGTCGAGACCTGTGTCGTCGGACCGATGTCCGACACAAATGGTGGTCCCAGGTCCGACGCAAATCGTTAATTTTGTACTAGTGATGCCACGCATGCAAGTTGCGTGTGGCGCACTAAGCTGCATGAGGCGCACCTTGCTTGCGTCGCGCGCACTTGTTGCTTGCATATTTGCCTCTGAAATTCTCTTGGATGATCTGGAAGTTTGGTGCGCCCGCACCTGTTTGTATAGTGCACCCGCACCATACTGACGAGACACTTTATTTCGTGAAATGATGCATGTCTCTTCGTGTGAAATGGTATATCATTTCAGTCTTTTCTTATGTAAATCATCCCTAGTATATATAGGGAATTGTCACATATGGGATGGTGTTAGATTCATTCACATACTTGCCTAAAGAGATTTATTTCTAGATTTCTCTCCTTGTTCTTTGTAAAACACAACCTTCAAACACATTGTAGTGTATGTAGTTTGTCATCAACCAAACTCCATAGATTCTTCTTCGTATCTCACAAGAGTTTACCGTGAACCTTGTTGATCCTAGTGGGTCGGTAATATTCTTGTAGGAAAGCGTAATACTACGTGCTTGGAAGTACCATCCAGTTTCCCACAAGATACATATCCATATACACATATATAACAAGCTTGAGGGGAAGGGGTATTGGAGATAAGTAGCTTGTTGCTCAAGCTAGCTTAAGTAACTGCCTCTGACAAGTTATAACAAACTTCCTCTTGGTTGTTATTTTCTGTTATGCCTTGCTGGCAGCCCATGTATAAATAGTTTTACTTTCTCATTGTAAAATTCATTCACTAGATTTCATTTCCTATTCTCTTGTAATAATGGAGATACTTCTTTTCACTCTAATCTCTTCTTCCTGAATAATAAAATCTCCTTCTATTCTTCTTCTATGATAATGTTCATTGCTTACATTTGTTACTATAACAACAGGGTCGTAGACTTAATTAAAATATTAACAATTGTTGTGGATTCAGTTTGTTAGTAATTAGGGTATTATATAACATGCAGTATAAGTTGTGGATTGAGTTGCTACTAAATAAGGTTGTCATCATAAAAGGATGTATTCCTCTGCATTATATGATTATTACTTATTAAGCTAGACTTCTTATACTATTACATATACAAATATATTACCCACATAAGTAATAGTATACTTAAATATAGTGCTTATATCGACTATAGTTATTACTTATCAGTAAATAGCTCCAAATTGTAATGACTACTGAACAAGTTAGTCATTATAAGCTATCGCTAGATGCCTTACGATATTAATGGACGTCTCTTATTCAAATAGATATAACTCCATGCAAAGTATTTACAAGTTAGTACGATGTTATTACTAAATATCATTACTAAAGGTCGGCCTTCGATGATAATGTCATTACTTGTTACTTTATTAGTGCTTTAGCAAGCCCTATATAGTCGAAGTGTTTGACTAATTACTATAATACTATACTTCAAAAAATAAAATTACTATACTACTAATTACTAAAGCACTAATTAAATTGCAAAAGATTTAAATTATTAATATTTAAATTACTAAAGCGCGCACTAATGCACTCGAAACAATGTGATGTTAACCATTTCAAACATGATACAAATCAACCCGACCCAGATCAGAGATGATGACTTTCTGAATTGTCTGACTTGAAGTTAACCCGATCCGTATCCGATTCGACTCGATCAGTCCACCACCTGAACTTCAACTGATGCAAACGACACGGGACTTGAATGGCACACCTAATTGATAGCTCTAGCCAAAGCTCAAAGCTTGTCAATATGTCAAATATTGTCAATAAGATAAGAATCTATTAATCCAAAATTTCTTAACCGCATAACAAGTAATTCCAAACCCAGAATCACGATATATTTCTTTATTCCATCAGAATTCACATAAGTGGAAAGGAAAAGCGCAAAAGAGGGAAAAAAGAACATAGCAAAGAATATAAAAAAAATGATGAAGAAGATAAATTGATTGTTTCCTTCGCTTTAGCGTTTACGCTGTACTCACATCATCTTCTTCTCTTACAAAATTCTCTGCAATAATCCTTCTCTCTCCTCCCATATTTTTATATTCACCTCCCCTTCATCATTTGATGGAAATAATACCTGTAGTGTAAGCAAGGTAATTAGAGGATATATAACTAATTCCAATGATCCAGTCCATGGACTCGGAGCTAAAGAAAGCGGTATGCGTAGGAGATGTAAAGTTTCTTAAAAAAGCTGTTGCCTCAAAACCAACAGACTACTTCCTTACTCAATACTCGGAACCAGAACGCAATATATATGATCTTTCATTGCGAATAATATCTTCCATTTGGTCGTGAGGAGTAATCAAGTGGAAATCTTGAGAGAAGCCATGCATGGACTTATTACCAACAGAGCTCCAACATGCACTCTTCTTACAACAAGACGATTATGGCCGATCTGAATCCTCTTCATGTTGCAGCCTCCCAGCTCTGGGACCAGAGCCATGAATTTTTCCGAATCATTCTTGGCTTCTACAAAGCATACTCCGGGGAGCTGCCACGCTCTACTAGTAATAATAATGACCATCATTACAAACCATGGTTAGAGTTTCCCGCAAAAGACAGACGCCATTGAACCTCACTATTCGAAACGGAAACGAGAAAAGTGCAATGGAGATATTGTCAATGGATATGGAATTGCTTTCCGGCATGGTAGACAATAAAAGGAATAGCTATCTTTTCCTCGCAGCCAAAGATGGGCTCACCCAAGTTGCTGAGAAGATCTTGATTTCCTCCTTCGTTTCTAGTGTCAGTGGAAAAAGGCGTTCCACTCCCCTTCATTACGCGCCAAATTGCTCATCGGGTTTGCATTTAAGATCTATTTCTCTAGGATAATGTTTATTACTTATATCATAAAGCCCCTGAAAATTCATAATAACAGGGAGACAGATTGGATGAGAAAGAAAGTCCTCATAATGCCAGAAGTAGAGTTAAGATAACTAGACCTCAATTTTACATAAACTTAAGTTTTGTTATCTTCACATTATTTTTGTTGAACATAACTTATATTTCTTGTTTTTTATATGGTTTATCTGCTTTGACTGTGCGTGTCTGCCAATGCACTTATTTGACTTTAAATATATTTCATTACATATTAGTAAAAATTATAAGCGTTGAATATTAATAAAGTACTCATAGTGACAAATCAAATAAAATCCTATACATGACGGTCATAACTGTATTTTTTCTAATATAATGACATGAAACTAAAAGATACTTTCTAATTGTAACAACGTCAAATCCAAGTGAGCAAACTAAAAAAAGTAGGAGTATTTGCTAAATTTAACTTGTTTTTGGCTTTTGCTAAACTTACATTTGTTGAGCTTATTTTTAATGAATTTATGTTTGCTGAATGTAACATTTTTTTTAAAAAAAAAGATACTCTAAATTGTAAAACATCCAAGTCGATTGCAATTCACCGACTTCAAACACCATAAATAACTTCACCATGTTAGATAAATATGAATTGAAGAAAATAAGATCGCGTCTTGGTTATAACATGTTACACCATAACTTATTTTGTAACATCATCTCATATGTGCGAACTAATATAACTGTTTCATGTCATTATAATACTATTTTATGTCATTATTAGTGTCTTTCATATCATTATGGAGTTGTTTTATGTCATTGTAAATCTGTTTTATGTCACCTATAAAACTCTTTTGCGTCATTTTTGTATGTTTCATATCATTATTACTGATTTCTATGTCATTTTTCATCAAACTTGTATCGTTTTCCCCTATTTCATTATTATTTGCCAACTCTTTATATACCTTATCATTATTACATAGACTGATACCATTTATAAGAGAAATATATTACTATTATTCACTTTTATGTCATTTTTCAAAAACTTGTATAATTTTCTCCTATTTCATTATCATTTGTCAACTCTTTATATACTTTACATAATTACACAGAATAACATCATTTATAAGAGAAATGACAGAGAAACGACATCATTACTACTCATTTTTTTGTTATTTTCTAGCAAACTTGTATCATTTTATTTTATTTCTCTCTTTCTATCCCCCCTCAAAACCTGCCCTTCATGGATCCACCACTCCCGCCCTACCCCGGCCACCCCCATCCCCACCCACCACTAGGCATGACAACGAGTTGGATTTGGACCGTACTGGGCCTGTACGGACCTGGTTCCAGACCCGTTTTTGGAGGCTGGATTGGGATCCACCCCAGGTCCGACAGGTCTAGCTAAATAGGAAGAAGAGAGAAAAAATAGATATTTGATTAGTTAATGTAATATTTTTGGGTTTTAGTTTTTATGTTTGAGCTTAAAGAAACTAAAGATAATAGAAGGGGGATTGCTAATTTGTTATTCCTCACCCTAGAGTTTTTTACTATCGCCCTAAATACGTATTTATATAAGTACCTATATATTTTTTTCTTTTTTCTCTTTCTACCCTTTCCCTCACTTCTTCTCTCCCTTCATATTCTTCCCACCATAGGAACCAACCACCATCTTCCCACCATTAAAACCAACTCCCATTATTGCCAGAACTCACATATATACCACGTACACCTTGTGAGAATTCACACCACATTGCCAGATCAATTACCACCTCACTAGAACCAACCATTCCTTCCCCATCCTCCTCCTCCTCTGATCTCTTTCTTCGGATTTACTTCGATGTTTTTAAATTGCGACTAACAGGCCAGGCGCCTGAAAGAGACGCCTGGATTTTTGGTCAAACGCCTCATTCGAGCGTCTGACATGTTGGTCCAGTTAAAAAAAATTATGCGTAGAACAGGACGATAATTCAAGCGAGTGGTTAAGATTTTCAGTTGAAGCTAAGGTCGGTCTCTTACAAAGGTAGGAAGTCCCACAAAGGTGAGAAGTCAAGCAACAATGGTGGTTGGATTCAATGGTTTAGTCTAAAGTCCCTCTAAATGCCTAAAAGTCTCACTAACAAACTCCGTCTTAAGGGAAGGCTTTATAGGATTCGGACAGCCAAAGGTACTTCTATCCAATCTCATCTTAGTGAAATTAATTCTATTATTATTGATCTTAAAAATTTAGATGTCAATTAAGATTGAAGATGAGGATAAAGTTGCGTGTTATTAATTAGTCTCCTACCTCCTTTATACAACCACTTCAAGGAAATAATGTTATACGAAGAGGGACTTTTCTTTTTCACAATAGTATGAGTAATAAAATCTTTGTATCTAGAGTTAGGTACCTTTAATTTTGTCACATTCATTTCCCCATTGAACCACTTGCTCGACTACTTTTTCCATTTTGTCACTCGTACCTTCGTTGGTTACATCCCTCAACTTCCCCCTGCATTGCCATTTTCTCCACTCAATGATCCCCCATTCTTGGTCTCCCTCGACACTCCCTCTAAATCGCCACTACTAGCATCCCAATGTCTCGCCTATAATAACATCATGCTGCCCATCCCCGACCACAGAGGCACGCTGCACTTCACCTACAGCAACCCCACGCTGCACATCACCACTAACTCCCTCATGTTGGACACCCATTTCACGCACCATAGGGCTGCCAGCAGCAGCCATGTCCATACAAGGCAACAAACCCGCTTGTTGCCCTTCCTCGCGATCCCTAACCGAGCATCGAACCCATCCTAAACATCAAAGTCATCTTCCCACGCACCACATCCACCATTGTCAATACTAGGTGGCTTGTTTAAGTCCGAGAAGGGGAAAATATGTTCGATAAGTTTGACGTCACGAGATACAAACACAACCTTAGTCTCCACATCATACAAGCGCCAACCTTTTTGAGTAAAAGGGTAACCCAAAAAGATACCTTTTCTACTGCGACTTGCAAATTTATCTCCCCCATGTTTTTTATTATGGGCATATGCTAAAAACCCAAACACATGAATATGATCCATCGTGGGAGTTTTACCATATAAACAGGCATACGGAGTTTTACAACCTAAAAAAAAATCGAAGGAGCACGGTTAATCAAGTGGCATGCGGCCATAAAACAATCCCCCCAATATTTTAAAGGTAAGTGTGCCTGTAATCATAAGGCACGAGCTACATTCAATATATAACGATGTTTACGTTCAACACGGTCATTCTGTTGAGGAGTGCCGACATAGGCAATTTCAAATATAATTACATTGGTCATGAAATAATCCTTTAAATAGTTAAATGGTCATTCCATTGTCACTACGCATACGTTTGATTTTATGGTCAAATGATCGTTCAACTAATGCAACAAAATTAAGAAACATAATCTCAACTTCCACTTTATTAAATAAAGGGTAAGCCCACACACATCTAGAGAAATCATCTACGATTGTCAAGAAATAAGATGCCCCACGCGTGGAACAAGTCCAATATGGACCCCACAAATCACAATGAATAAGTTCAAATATCCTACTTGCTCTACTAATACTGATAGTAAAACTCGCACGGGGTTGTTGAGCGCGAAAGCACACATCACAACCATCTTTAATTTGACTACTAGAACTACTTACAAAAGGAATCGTCTATGCCATAACTCCAATGAGGAAGCCCGTCCATAGCCATAACCTTCACAAAAGGTACTGCAGGGAAAAATAAAGTTCATCTTGGCGGCTCACCCACTCCAATCAATGTCCTCGTCGCTCGAACCTGCAACACGTATAAGGTGTTAGTAAACTTGACAGTACAATTAGCGGCATCTAGCAATTGCATAACAAAAATTAAATTACAATCTAATTTTGCTACAAGTAGAACATTATCAAGACGCAAATTTCTCGGCAAAAATACATTGCATTCATGTGTTGCCGCGTTCGAACTTCCATCGGGCAATCCCACGGGTGACTTGGATATAGACCTTGCATTGTATAAGAATTCTAAGTTACCAATTACATGATGAGTGGATCTCGTATCAATTATCCATAAACACTCACCTATCAATCGATCTTTGGGTTTGGGCACGGCCACGACCTTCTACTGCAGCTCCTCCCCGACTACTGCCACCACGCCCGAACCCCAACGTGCAACGACCAGCACCTCGACCACCCCGTAGTCTATCTCCCCACCATCCCGGGGAACCATGAAGATGAAAGCAGGTAGATTCCTCGTGGCCTTCCCTATTGCAATGGTAACAGAAGTTATTGGAATTATCAATGTTCTTTCCTTTCCCATGTTGCTCGGATTGAACCCGGAACGCCATCATTGTATCACGCTCAACTTTGCTGGAGTTATCAGTCTCACGGAGACGTTCCTCTTAGGAAATACTTTGATATGCTCGGTTCAAAGAAGGAAGAGGAACCTATTGTGGTACCCGATTATTTACTGTCTTATAATTAACGGTCTGAATCCCACAAAAATCTCTCATTGGACTATGATTTTTAGAAAACTTTAAAGTCGCCACCCAATTAATATCTGAATAAGGACAGATTTATTTAATAAATTATTTTGAAATCAATTTCAAGAAATATCATTTAAAATGATGATGACTTCATATCGATAAGGCTTTTTGAAAACTAGTCTTTCACACCATGAGATAGGTTTGGGGTTTAGGTTAAGAGGTGCGAACGTCTGGGACTCGTCTCCTCTTCCATTCTAAAGAACGGGATCTTACTAAATGCGTTATTTTCCATTTTAAGTAATCATGGCTCTTCAAAAGAAAGAAAAAAACATAATTTGCACATATACACATCAATCAGTTTTTTAAGAGGGCCAATATATCATTTGTGCATGGTAGGTTTGAGCACTAGAGTTGCACTACGTACCAATCATTGTGGGATTGGAATCTACTCATGTTTCTAATCACTCCTGTTAGTGATTGTAATAGGATTTGAGATAATCACCCTAATTAGTGATCACAATGGTGTAGACACCAAATTTTGAACCCCTTTTTCGGATAAATAAGGATTTTGAAAAGAAATAAAAATAACGAAAATCGTCATGCATCGTGGAACGTGCGCCCTGTAAATTGCATGTTTCGTCCCGGAGTGCGAGTTTCATTCCGTCGTACGGTTTTCCATTTTTGCGTATTGGTCGTGCGGTTTCGGCTTAGAAATATAATTTCCGTGAGTCGTAGTCAATAACTACAACCACTGTTTTAATAAAATGATTCGTAGTATAATCATGCTCGTCTTTATTAGTTTGACGAGTTTTAGTTAAGTGTTTTAAGTAAAACTTTCGAAAAAAACGGAAAACGAGTGGCGAGTCGTAGTAAATCCTTCACCATGGTTAATGACCAAGCATTTGTGGTAGGACAATTTTTGCTAAAGTCGAACATAAAAAAAAACTGTGTCAATGATGAATCAAGAACGTTGATACAATCCCTTTTCTTAATGATCATCCAAAATAATGACTTTGATCAATCTATTGTATATAGTGATCATCATTTTCCGATAAAGCAAATAAGCATTACGCATAAAATATTTTCTGAAAGATTTTCGGAAAAACAGATAAATTTTTTTGCCACATGATGATTTGGTCCACCATAGTTTATCTAGAGGGTAACAACGTTTGGTCAACCCTTTAGGTGACATGACCTGACAATGTCCTAATTTAAGGTGACATGATAACACATGGAGTCATAAAAAGTAAGTAATGGTGACTTGACAACTTGTTTATCATCAAGGCCATGAAAAACAGTAAAAAAAAAACTAGAGTCAATCTGTTAATTGTCGAAGTCTCTCACATTAACAAAAGATAAATTCATTAAAAAAAAGATGACAATGAAGTCGCATTTAAAATTTTAGAAAATTAATTGGGATTTTCTATTTAAGACGACAATAAAGTCGCATTTTCAAAATTTAGAAAATTAATTGGGATTTTCTATCTAAGACGACAATAAAGTCACATGTTCAAATTTTAGAAAATTAATATGGATTTTCTACTTAAGACGACGATAAAGTCGCATTTTCAATTTTAGAAAATTAATTGGGATTTAATATCTAAGACGACGTCAAAGTCGCATCTCCTATTTAAGAAAATTAACTGGGCTTCTCTACTTAAAGCGTCAACAGAAGTCGCAAATCATGTTTTCAAAATAGCACTGATGATAACTATTTTCTATGGAGAATATGTTATCTCAAAAGAAATTTTCTGTCAAAATTTTGTGTCTTTTCAAACATTGGTCGTCATTTCCTCCAAAATTCGACCATTGTGGGCCATTCTGTAGACACCAAATTTTGAACCCCTTTTTCGGATAAATAAGGATTTTGAAAAGAAATAAAAATAACGAAAACCGTCATGCATCGTGGAACGCGCCCCCCGTAAAATGCATGTTTTGTCCTGGAGCGCGAGTTTCATTCCGTCGTACGGTTTTTCATTTTTGCGTATTGGTCGTGCGGTTTCAGCTTAGAAATATAATTTCCGTGAGTTGTAGTCAATAACTACAACCACCGTTTTAATAAAATGATTTGTAGTATAATCATGCTCGTCTTTATTAGTTTGACGAGTTTTCAATAATTGTTTTAAGTAAATCTTTCGAAAAAACGGAAAACGAGTCGCGATTAGGCATCGGGATTTTAGTCGTATCACAAAAACCGGTAATAATCAGTTTTCTTGATGGTCAAGTCATTGTTCATTGGATAAAGAATAACAATATATTCTTTATCCATTAATCACGTCCTTTATCCATTAGTTAGAGAATAAGAATCATAAAAAGATGTGAGAATAAGAATCAAATCCCATGTGTATTAAGAGGGGGGGATCCGGATTTTTTCTGGAAGAATCAAGTGTGCGCCAAGCACACAATCATGCTCTAGACGCATGATTGTGCGCCTAGCGCACAACCATGCCCTGCGCCAGACGTAGAGCCTTGCGCCTAGCGCACGGCACAGTGCCTAGCGCAGGCTCCTGCGTTTGGCGCAGCGTCCTAATCAGTTTTGTTTGCACGGTTTTCGATGCATTTTTTTTACATATTAGGATGTTTAGGGAAGAATATTTTCTGAAAATCTGATTTTGCCTCATTTATGAGAAAATCCAAAAAGAATAAGAATATTTGTGTTTCCAAAGAGATTTGATGATGTCATTAGGGTGAGGTCATTAGAGTGATGTCATTATAAGGGTGATTAAGGATGAAGAAAATCAGATTTTTTAGGTGAAAAATCTGATTTTCTACTTCTTTGAAACCCTAGTTCACCTCCCTCATTTCTCTATAAATACCCTCCTTCCACTTCAAAACCAAGTGGAGAAAAAACACAACTAAACTTCACTCTCATCTTCTCTATAAATACCCTCCTTTTTCCACTTCGAAACCAAGTGGAGAAAAAACACAACTCAACTTCACTCTCATCTTCTCTACTACTCTTCTCCTCCTTAATATTTCCATCTAAGCAAAAGTCTTAATTAGTAAGTAAAACCAAGTTGAAAAAAATTCAACTTAATTTCACTACTTCTCTCATCTTCTCTACTCCTTTCCTCTAAAAAATCACACTTAAGAAAAGAAAGTAAAAGTTAGTAAGACAATTAGTAAGAAAAGAAGTTCATCAAAAGAAGGAAAAAACACAAAAAAAAGGTTTAAGTTAGTAATCAAGAGGATTTAGAAACTCACCTAGAAATTAAGAAAATCACAAAAAAAAAGTAGAAAAATTTGCAAAAAGGAAGTGCATCATTGAGCTAGCAAGGTAAAGTTGAAACTCTTGTTATTTTGATTATCTTCTTAATCATCTACTAACTTTCTCCTTGTTTTTCTTCTTATCATTTTTTTAATCTTTGGAGTGATTTGGGTATGTGGAAGTCCTAATAGGTTCCCAACCTTAAATCACCCCACCTAGAATAGTCACCTCTAATGGGGTGACTCTTAGGAAAGAATGTGATTATGTAATTTTCCTTAATCAAGTTGTTATTCATCACCAAAAATGTTTTCATAAAAAAAATTCAAGACAAGTTGTGCATAAACATCTCCATAAAAAAAATGTGATGCTGTAATTATAATCAGTTTTGATTTCGTACTTCATTTTATTTTTCGTCTGTATTATCAGAATAGTTTGTAGGATTTACTATTTTTCCTATAAAGTGCAAGATGTTTCCAGCAACTGGGATTTGGGATTTCTAATTTTTTTTTTTGTAAATAATTAAAAATCATACAACTTTGTTGTGCAAAACTGATTTGACCACCTAAGCTTGTTCTGTCAATAAAGTTCAAAATAAAATCATTTAGATAAAACTAAAAATATCAAGTTTGAAGAAAACATCAGTAGCTTTTTAAAAATATAAAAATCATGTTCATATAAATTTTATACAATTTTACATCATTTTTACAAAAACGTTCATGTAAATCACTAAATTACAGAAAACTGATTTTCTTTTCAGTTAAGAAAACAAACAAAAAATGGTCTTAAAAGTGTCCAATTCAAGTGAAATTTTTCAGTCTAGTTCTTCAAAGTGTCTAGAATATTCATACCAAAATTTATTTCAAACTAAGTTTAATAAGTTGGATTTCAAAGATTAAATTTAATAAAGGTCCTGTTTTGACCAGTTTTGACATAAAATTCACCATAATTTGAGTTGTCATTAAACGTTTATCAAATTTTGACACAACATAAAAAACTCACTGATCTATCCATATATGTATCACATTCTCAATTTAACTCTTTATACAGAAAGTTATAATTTTTGTAATTCAGTATAAGAAGAAAAGGATAATCTGAAAAATGAAATAAAGTGATTAACTCAAGTTTCATAAAAAAAATGATTTTCTTTTCTCACGAAAATATTAATTAAAAATCATGAAATTTTTATGTTTCTCTTAAAATGACTCATTTTATCATGTAAATAAAAATAAATTAAAATTGTCATAAAAAAATCAAATCAAAGAGGTTAATTAATCTCTAACTTTTTCACAAGTTTACAAACAAGCATGAATTCCAAAGCCCATTCAAGGAGATGAAGATCAAGGAGCATCATGGTGAAGATCAAGATTGAAGACTTTGTATAGACCATAGATTTGTACATATTGTTGTAATAATAATTTCTTTGTAAATAGTTATTACATCACTCATTAATAAAAAAAAACATGGAGATGTTTATTCATAATTTTCATAAATAATTCCACAATTGTTTTGAATAAAATAAGCAACCAATGTTATAAATGTTGCATGTTGGGCCCAATATATCATAGTATATGAATTAAATGACCCTATCTCAATTAATAGAAAAAAATTACAAATCTAACTAAGTTAAATTGTATGATGATCCATCTTACATTTTAAAAATGTGTTCTCCATATTCAAATGGATTAATCATATAATTTGACATAATTAGATTGGTAATTATGATCTCCGAATTGATTTTAGGCCGTTTCACGTGTCTCACTTTAAATGGCCAAATTTCAATTAGCCAAACACAATCTCCAAATTCGATCTCAAATTGATCATTTCTCTCTAAATGACTTAATAATCTTCAATTAAGATTATTTCTCAAAAGCCTTCAATTAGGAAGCAAACTTCTTCTTCTAAGACCTCTTAAAAATCATAAGCATGATCACTAATTAAGGTGGTTATTTCAATCCTCGATTAATCTCTAATTAGAGCGGTTAACTAAAACCTTGTTTAATCACTAATTAGGGTGATTAGCTTAACCTTTCATCATATTTAATCACTAATTAGAGTGACTATCTTAAACCTTAATGATCGTTAATTAGGACGATTATTTTTCTCATTTAATCACTAATTAGAGTGATTATCTCAAACCTTAATGATCGTTAATTAGGACGATTATTTTTCATATTTAATCACTAATTAGGGTGATTATCTTAAACCTTGAATAATCATCAATTAGGGTGATTACTTCCTAACCTTCATTGTTAATCACTAATCAAGGTGACTATCTTTCCTCTTAAGTTTAGTCACTAATTAGGGTGATTATCTTAACCTCTATTTTTAATCACTAATTGAGGTGATTATCTTAATCCTCCTTCATATTTAATCACTAATTAAAGTAATTATCTTAAACTCATTTCAATCACTAATTGGAGTGCTTACCTCATTTTTCAATAGATTTGATTAATTCTAAAGGTGAGTTATTCATAATATGTTTCCTTTTCTTCCCCCAATGGAATTGGCCATTTAGGGTGAGACACCAGCTCGAACTACGATGGTTTTGATCCATGAGTGGATTCCAATCCCGCAATGATTGGTACGTAATGCAACTTCAGTGCTCAAACCTACCATGTACAAATGATATAGTGGTCCTAAATAAAAATGGTTGATGTGTATATGAGCAACCTATGTGATTTTCTTTCTTTTTAATAGCCATGATTACTTTAAAATGGAAAATAACGCATTTAGTAAGAGCCCGTTCTGTAGAACGGAAGAGGAGACGAGTTCCAGACGTTCGCACCTTTTAACCTAAACCCCGAACCCTATCTCATGGTATGAAAGACCAATTTTCAAAAAAGCCTTATCCATATGAAGTCATCATCGTTTTTAATTATATTTCTTGAAATTGATTTTAAAACAATTTATTAAATAAATCTGTCCCTATTCAGATATTAATATGGTGGCGACTTTAAAGTTTTCTAAAACTCATAGTCCAATGAGAGACTTTCGTGGGATTTAGACTGTTAATTAAGACAGTCAAAAATCGGATACCACAAATGGGACTTTAATAATCCCCATAATTAGTGATTAAAAATGGAGGTTAAGATAATCACCCTAATTTATGATTAAACAAGGAAGGTTAAGATAATAACCCTAATTAGTGATTAAACTTAGAATTAGTAATCACCGTATCGTAATTAGTGATTAACCAAGGATTAATATAGTCACCCTAATTAGTGACTAAAGATTTAAATTAATCACCATAATTACTGATTAAACTTAGAATTATGGTAATCACCCTAATTAGTGATTAACCAAGGATTAAGATAGTCACCCTAATTTGTGATAAAATAGGACAAAAGTAATCACCTTAAGTAGTGATTAAATAAAAAGTTTGAGCTAATCATCCTAATTAGTGATTAACCAATGATTGAAGTAATCACCTTAATTAGTGATAACATTTATGATTTTTCAAGAGGTCTTAGAAAAAAGAGGTTTGCTTCCTAATTAAAGGCTTTTGGATGGATGAGAAATAATCATAATTGAAGATTATTAAGTCATTTTTTAGTAAAGTGATCAATTTGAGATGGAATTTGGAGATTGTGTTTGGTTTAATGGAATTTGGCCATTTAAAGTGAGACACCTGAAACGGCCTAAAATCAATTAGAAGATCATAATTACCTATCTAATTATGTAAAATTATATAATTGATCCATTTGAAGATGGAGAACAATTTTAAAATGTAAGATGGATCATCATGCAATTTAACTTAGTTAGATTTGCAATTTTTCCTCTAAATTGAGATTGCTCATTTAATTCATATACTAGGATATATTGGGCTCAACATGCAATATTTACAATATTGGTTGCTCAATTTATTCAAAAAAGAATTGTGGAATTATTTATGAAAATTATGCATAAACCTCTCAATATTTTTCATATTAATTGATTGATGTAATAACTATTTACAAAGAAACTATTATTACAGTAAAAACGTACATACAAATTCTATAATCGATACAAGTCTTCAATCTTGATATTCACCATGATGCTCCTTGATCTTCATCTTCTTGAAGGGGTTTGGAATTCATATTTATTTAAAAACTTGTGAAAACTAGAGATTAATTAACCTGTTTAATTTGATTTTTTTATGATGATTTTTATTGATTTTTATTTACATAATAAAGATGAGTCATTTTAAGAAGAACTTAAAATTTAATAATTTATAATTATCATTTTCTTGTGAAAGTAAAATATGTTTTATGAAAATTGAGTTAATCACTTTATTTCAACTTTCCAGATTACACTTTTGCTCTTTTATTGACTTCCAAAATTCATAACTTTCTGTACAAAACTTGAAACTACGCATGCGATATGCCTCAGGATAAGTCATTGAGTTCTTTCGTTTTTTCAAAATTTGACATTCTTTTAGTGATAGATCGAATTATAGCGAATTTAATACTAAAACAGGACATTTATCCAACTTGTTCTTTGAAACTCAACTTAACGAAACTAAGTTTGATGTGAATTTTGGTAGGAGTATTCTAGACACTTTGAAGGACATTCCCACCAGTTTTGAGTAAAATTCTGGCGCCTAAATGCGACTCGTTTTTCCGTTTTTCAAAAAACTTACTTAAAAAGTTAATGAAAACTTGTCAAATAAGTAAAGACGAGTATGATTCTACAACAAATGATTTTATGAAAACTGGTGGTTGTAGTTATCGACTACGACTTACGGAAAAATTACGTTTTAAAACTCAAATCGTATGATTAAAGCGCAAAATGGAAAACCATATCATGGAATGAAACTCGCGCTCCCAGGCGGAACGTGCCTTCGGCGGGGCGCGCGCTCCACAATACATGACGGCTTCGTTATTTTTGCTTCTTTTTAGAAATCTTTATAATTTTTTTTATCCACAACAGCGGTTCAAAATTTGGTGTCGACACCTGTGAGAGAAGATTCGAATGAGACGTGCCATAGGCACCATCAAGAGCCACAAGAAACCAATGCAATATGTCCTCCTCCATCATAATTTCATATTTGGCGCTAAGGCCACACTTGCACCCCATACATTCACACGTAGGGACTACCACATATGTAACCGAATCATCCTAAAGCATACTGAGTCGGCCAAAATACGTGGCCACAGCTTCACCTTTCATGTGTTTGCAATGCCAGTGAAGATTTGAGTTGACAAATCTGCGTGCCGTTCACAACACAATAGCGCTCCTTCAACACCTTCCATAGTTCTTATGCAACTTTAAAATACGTAAGAGAATAGCGAAAAGTGGTTTCAATGGTGTTGGTTGTTGAGCCACACCTCCAACATCTAATTAACAGCATACAATCCTCGAGCTTCTCCGGATCCGTGGGTTTAGAGACCGTCCCTTCTAAAAAAACCCAAACTTTCACTTTGCCTTCAAACCGGTTCGCACCACTCGTGCCCACTCATCATAATTGTCACCGCGTAATTGCAACGAAGTTACTATGTTGCCTGGGTTATCATTGGAACCAAGGAAGAAGACATCAACCTTTGAAGATGAAGGTGAAGCCTTATCGGCATCACTAGCCATCACGTCACAGGTAAAAAGAATTTGCAATCTCACAAGTTCTCTGTTTGGATCAAAATAGGCTCTTGACATCATGTAAAGTTCTCCACAAATTCTTATTCACAATCTCAGAGTATAAATACAGAATAAAGGACAAGAGTCCTAATCTAGGCCATAAGCTGCAATACACATCTATCTTTATCTACAAAGATATATAGGATATAATTATCAAGCTAATTAACTAATTTACATACTAGAGTCCCTAATCTAACAAAAGCCAATAGCCATACATACACATTTACATTAAAAGCCTTCGAAAGTCAATTAATCCCTCCTTTAATACACCACCTAATTTACTAGTCCATTATCCCTCTTCCGACTACTCCCTAGTAAGTTCATTTTATCCATAATAAGAGTTGTAATTGTATCATTCCCCAGGTACTTGTACTCTCCTATTATTACCTAGTGGATTTTAGGTACTCGTTGTCCGTGAGTTTTTTTCCTTAATTTTTCCCACGTAAAATTTTATGTATCCAATTTTAATACTTTTCTACATGTTTATTTTGCTTTCACTACACACTCACAATCCTAACATTATCAATGGATATGGAATCACTTCCAACATGCTAGACGATCAAGGAAAAAACCTTCTTTCCCTTGTGGTTCTATATGGTCTCAACCATGTTGCTGAGAAGATCTTAATGTCCTCCTTCGTTTCTAGTGTCATGAAGTATACTTGGTTCCACTCCCCTTCATTTCGCACCAAGATGTTCTGATTTTCGTTCGAGGTCTATTTGTTTCGGATTTTTTGGCTTTAACTATTTATATATAGCATATTTTTTAAATAACTACATTTCTTTATTTTTTGTAGTTTACCTTTAATGTTTCCAATTTATTTTTTCTGTTTTTGTCCTAATGAGCGACTAAGGCTCTGTTCTTTTGGACTGAATAGAACTGAACTGAACTTAATTTGTCTGAACTGAATTGAACTGAATTGAACTGAATTGAACTGAACTGAACTGAAATGAATGAAAACTGTGAGATGAAAATAACTGAACAGAACTGAAATGAAATGAACTGAACTGAATTAGTCTGAACTGAACTGAACTAAACTAAATTGAATTTTAATTAATTCAGTTCAAAAGAACAGAGCCTAAGCGGGATGATGTAGACGGGATTTGATCCCAGGTATTGAGTACCACTTCTACAAGACTTTACCATCTAAGATATATGACGTTTCCCTAAGATACAAGACTATACACTCACAACCCTAACATTATCAATGAATATGGAATCACTTACTTGTATTGCTACATTTTGACAGATTATGTAGGAACTTAGATGTAAATAGCATAATTTCATAAAACAATTTTCTTACATCTAACACCCAATATCTCATGTAAAACTAATACTAATCATACATAATTAAAGACTCGCCCTTGTAGCATCACTTTGCTAGCAAGATGCGGCTTCTCCTCCAAATATGAGATCAAAGGCTTGAATTGTAGTCTCTCTAGTCGGTCCACTAAGCAAGGAACAAGGTTGCTTGCTACAATAATGGAGGAAGAATAATTTTTTGTCACACTCTCTTTGATAATTCAAGGCCAAGAGGAAGAAACTAGAGCTAGGGTTTTCTTTGATTTTCTCTCACAATATAGAATGATAGATGTATCCCTGAAAGTGCTCCCCTTATATCTATATATAATTATACTAATGATAGATATTCGAAAATAAATATTCAAAGAATATTCCTCGCTAATCACCAAATGAGCGTGAACCATTAGAAAGAAAGTCTTCTCGAATTCAAGGGGGACTTCCCCTATTTAGAATATTTTTGCGGTGTGCTTCATTTAGCAAGTTTTGGTAACACAGGTATGGGTCCGTCCGAGGATCGGTTGTTGCGTAGGTAGTGAGTAGACAGTACACCAATCGACGGTCCTACCCTCATTCCAGCGAGGAGCGACTGATTGGAGCTCCGTTAAGGCAGGAAATGGTGGGGTAAAAAGGAGAATTTGGAGTAACAATCAGCATCCATTTCCCATGCCTTTTGGGCCACGTCGCTACTTAATGGTTCTTTGAGCCTCTTTCTTCTTGATGGCCGAAATTCCATAAGCTCTCCTCATCTGGCTCAATATAAAAATACAAATTTGGGATAAAACACTAGTCATACCTAAGGTATATTGCTTTGACAACCCTTAAGCTCTTAAGCATAATTAAATAAATTCATGTTTTTCAACCTCACCGCATAGGTTTTATGCATCACGCCCTCAACGCCTTCTCATTCTCAACGGCTAAACGGGCTCCTGCTACCAATTGTCTCTTGGTTTCTAAACATGATTTTACTTAATCGGGGAAAGCATAATTAAGATAGCATACATCCTATATGAAATTATAGAATTATCTTAACAGATCTCAGTATTATTATAAACTAGGGGATTGAATTTTATTCCTTTTTCTATAGGTAATATAAGACATGTAAAAGGGGTATCTATAGTAATTGGTCTTAGTTTATTTTTAGTATAAACCTGATGTTGATCGGTTAATATATAAGCATTTTTACATTGTACTGTCATAACTTTTGATCCATTTGTCATGTTTATTCACCTAAAGTTCCCGTTTTGGGTTCTGTATAATATGCTTCTTGTACCATAATGTTTATAGGTATTGGTAATTTTTCAAAATATAATTTTCTAAATACAGCTAGTTGTTCAGGTGTTTTGGTTCCTAGTTCATAATAATGCATTTGGAATGCACAATTATATTTGTTTAAATCTTCTGGACACATGGAACATATTTGCATATTATATAGTTGGGACTTACAATATTCTTTCTTGGCTTCTGCATATAGAGAACATGTTATAGATATAACACAAGTACAAGGTAATACTAGAGTCCCATTAATAACACAAGAAGTGCTAAATGAAGAAATAAAGAAAATTAACAACGTTTTAAAAAATAAACCAATCACATTTAGATTTGTAGAATTAGCAGCCATAGAAATAATAAAAAAAGCCTGTTTTAAAGAAGGAATAGATACTCCCTTAGAATTAGAATTAGCTGATGATAGAATCAAAGAACCAATAGAACAAGCTATCATAGCACAACTTAAAGGAAATCTTATTTATCAAAAAGTTAGATTCATAATTAAGCCTAATTATTCTATAAGTTTAACTGACCAAAATATAGAAAAAGCATTAGTCTTATATTGGAAACTAGATGGAATAAACATGACAAATGGATCAAAAGTTATGACAGTACAATGTAAAAATGATTATTTTCTATAATAAGTGACTCCGGTCTTGTGAATAGTAAGCTCTGATACCAACTTGGGGTGAAGCGTGTTTTATTTTAAAGAGAGAGGAAAGCTTTAGTGAGAGAAAGAGGAAGAGTGGTGAAAAGCTTGCTGATTCGTGGATTTCTGATATTTCAGTGTTTTCTTTGATATTGCATATAAGCTGTTCTTCTATTTTATCAACCCTATTATTATATTCTATTGTAAGATTTTGTATCTCTTCATTAAAATTATTTTCTACTCTGTAGACTTTATCTAATATTTGTTTGGTATTAATATGTATTATTTTGATAGCATCAGACGTTTCTTATTTATAGACGAACATGTTTAAGTGTTCGTACAAAATTACATACTATTTCGAATACTGTTGCTACAGTGAAAGTGCTACAGTAAAAGTACTGTTCACACTATTCACTATTCACATATTTAACATGCGCTAGCCGCCTAACTTTTGTTTTATTATAACTGTTACAATATTTATCTGTTACATGATAAAATATCTCTATTTACAGCGCTTATCTTTGTAGACAGGTGTCTTATTCTTGTAGGTTGTGCTCTATCTCCGTAGTAGATGCTGTTGTATTAGAAGATTCTGCTCTGTCTTCATAGCTGTCCATATCTTCAATTATAGGTACAGTCATTTGTTTTACTCCACACATCTTACATGAGTGATTATTATTTTGCTGCATCCAACTGCAATATCTCTTCAAGGTATCTTGAGTTAGAAAATTTCTAGGTATATGCCTTGTAACTGGTTCTTGATCTGGATGGAGCAGGCTCCATACCCATGACTTAATGGTTTCGACCGCATCATGGCCGTATGTTTTGCTTTGAGAGATAATTAATGTGTTTAATTCTCTATGATTTACCCAAACATAAGTCTTGACCATGCTAATCAAGGCTTCATAAATTGCTTTTATCTTGACTGCCCTCTTTTCCCTGAGGAGATCTGGTATCTCATTGCGGTTTAACTCTGGCTGTGCCTTAATTTCTTCGGGAAAGATAAAATTTACTGTACAACCCATTTTAACAACCCTAATACATTGTTTTATCTCGGAGAAAGTAACTTCGCCTAGGGCAGTATAGCATCTTACAAAAATCATAGGAGATTTTGTAATATGCAAGTAACTTTTAGCTGCTTTATATAAATCAGGAATTGATGATAGCTCTTCTCCATTTATTGTATATACTGAATTTCCATTTATTGTATATACTGAATTAAGAAGGCCATAATCATAAGCTGCTTTGATTAAATTTGCATTGCAACCAGGCAACGCTATTAACTCGTTTACCCTTTTTAAAGGGTTAGTAACATAACCTCCTTCTATCTCTCCACGGTGGTCTTTTGTGGTTAGTTCTGGGACGGTATTTAGCCTATTGGCAATAAGTAAGAAATAATCTATATATTGGCGAACCAAAGGGGTCATTGTTTGTTTGGTTCCTAGGGTTAGTTTTTCTTTGAAAGAAGTGGTATCTGGTATTAGGCTTGGAAAATTTATTTCATTGATAACTGGAGTAGGGGTATTGGTTTGAGTGGGGTTATAGGTTTGTAAGGACATACTTCGTTTGAAAGGGGAGTTAACTTTTCTTGTAATAATTCGACTTTTATATTTTTGGCTAGTGCCAATATCTGCTTGCTCCATACTAGGATTGCTGGAAGTGGCTTCTCTTTTCATAGAAGCAAGTTCTTCCGTTAACTTTTTGAGTTGTATCTTGAGTTCCTGGTTTTCTAGAACCAGTTGTTGAGCTATTTCTTGAGAGATAGTCTGCAAAACAATTTTCATAAGTTTTCAATAATTCAATAGAAAATTCATATTGGTTGATATCAGCTATTATTCGATTTATCTCTTTTCTTGTAATGGAATCTTGTAGTTTTTGGGTTAGCCAGCTTCTAACAGTTCTATTATCCGTTCTAATTATGAATTTACTATAGACTATGTAATATTCAAATTTCTTAATTCCATATTTGACTGCCTTTAATTCCTTTTTATTTATATCCCAATTGATTTCATTTGCCTTAAATGTTCCTGAGTGATATCGACAAACATATTCTTTTTTATCGTTTTTATATCTATACTTTAATTAATACTGCTCCGTAACCGTTATTAGTTTCACTAGCATATGTTTCCACTATCCATGTAAATTCTTTGTCTTCATCGGGAAAACTTAGTTTTGGTAACTTTCTGACTAATTCCATAATTTTTTCTAAAGTCTTTGTGTCAGTATTATTCCATCTAAAATCGTAGTCTTTCTTTAGTTTTTTAGTTAATGGTTCAGTATATTGTGATAGTTTAGGGATAAATTCTCTAACCTGATTGATTATTCCTAAGAACTTTTGTAATTCTTTTTTAGTATTAATTTCTTGTTGAAACTCTATAATTTTTTGGGCTATATGATCTTGCATTTTTATTCCAGCTTTATCTATTTCAAATCCTAAGAATTCAATTTGTGTTTTAAATAATTCCATTTTCTTTTTGCTTAAAATTATACCACTAGTTTTAATAATTTCTATAAACTGTTCTAATAACTTATAATGTTCTTCTTGAGTTTTCGAATAGATTAGTATGTCATCAATATAGACTACACAATTTGATAATTGATTTAAATATTTATCCATAAATACTTGGAATCTACCTGGGGCATTTTTATATCCAAAAGGTAAAACATTCCATTCGTAGAATCCGTTAGGGACTTTGAATGCTTTGTTAATTGTTTAGATTCTTCGGTTAGTTTTAATTGGTGAAAACCACTTTTACAATCAAATTTTGAAAAATAATTATATCCTTGTATTTGTCTCATTTTAAGTATTTTATTTGGTATGGGGTAATTGTATGTTATTGTTTTTTCGTTTAAGATTCTATAGTCGATAACCATTCTTGTTTTTCCTCTCTTTTGCTCAGAATGATTATTAACTATAAAAGCACTACTACTATGTTTTGAATTACTTGGTCTAATTAGTTTTCCAGCTACTAGTTTCGTTATATGCATTTTAAATTCTTTTCATCTCTTTGAGTATTATTAAAAGGTTTTTGTGATATGATACTATTTTGGTCTTTTAATGTTATTTGTATTTCGGTTTATGCTTATGCCAATTTTCTAAAGGATTTTCGCTGCATAATTCTTCTAACTTAGTTTTTAAAGGAGTAAGTTTATCTATATGTAATATTCCTATTTCTATTATGTCTCAATTGTTGATTCCTTTTTTGGTTTTCATTTTTTGGACTAGTTTTACTTCTTCTCCTATTTTACAATTTTCCCATTCTATTGGTAATAATCTTTCTTTATTTGTAACTACCTTGGCATTTATTTTAAACAACAAGTAATTCAAAACACGCTAAACAAGAACTTAGAGATTTACAAAATTCATTATACATATGAGTACTAAATCACAAATAAAAGAGGCTAGAAGACGAGTTAATCAGAACTATTTTATATCAACTATACAAGCCGATATAAAAAATTTAGAATTAAGGAATCAAAAACAAATAGCTATCAATAATAAAATACAAATAGAACTAATTTGGTTATTGATTTCAATACAATAGTTTTTATACCATGTTTGTAAAAATGATATTTGTTCACCTAAAGTTCCCGTTTTGGGTTCCGTATAATATGCTTCTTGTACCATAATGTTTATAGGTATTGGTAATTTTTCAAAATATAATTTTCTAAATACAACTAGTTGTTCGGGTGTTTCGGTTCCTAGTTCATAATAATTCATTTGGAATGCACAATTATATTTGTTTAAATCTTCTGGACACATGGAACATATTTGCATATTATATAGTTGGGACTTACAATATTCTTTCTTGGCTTCTGCATATTTTAAATCTGCATTTGGATTGCCAAATTCTCCTCGAATTATTTTTTCGTATTTTTCAACATTTGTGTTGAATCTGTCATCTCAGTTCCTTCTATCTTAGTACTTCGCAATTACGTTAATTCTGTTATTCCTATATTAGTTAAATAACTTTTTGCTATTCCCGTTATTGTGGCTTCAATATAATTAGCCGCCGCACTAACTGGTATTTTGGCTTCTATTAATTTTGCATTAATTCTAGCTATCCAATTTTGTATTTCTAATTCAGCATTTGTAGCGCAATCTAGATTTAATATTTCTCCTGTTTGGTTATCTCTTGGTATGTAATCATTTTCTATTTTTCTTCGATATTTCCATATATAGTCATTATTTCTATGATTATACCCATATTTTTTCTTTTTAAAAGTAGGTTTGTAATTTCTATTAGTTTCCATATAATCATAATCGTCATCCGTGTAGGCCTTAGTAAGTACGTTAATTTCGTCATCCTTTTCTGAATTAAAGTCTGATTCTAAATGATTTGAATATCTAAATTCTTGACTGGATTGTTCAGAATAAAATTCTTCACTATTTTCTTCTACAAT
Source organism: Beta corolliflora (assembly GCA_947648045.1). Taxonomy (NCBI): domain Eukaryota; kingdom Viridiplantae; phylum Streptophyta; class Magnoliopsida; order Caryophyllales; family Amaranthaceae; genus Beta; species Beta corolliflora. The sequence goes on along the minus strand of CANSZD010003157.1, from coordinate 2,178,030 downwards.
ATTTACCTATATTATTTACTTCTAGTCGTTCTATTTCTGTAGTTAAAGTTTCTATGGTAGTATTATTTATTATTTCGTTATCTGATTCGTGGATTTCTGATATTTCCCTAAACTATCAATTGGGATATAAATAAAAAGGAATTAATGGCAGTCAAATATGGAATTAAGAAATTTGAATATTACATAGGCTATAGTAAATTCATAATTAGAACGGATAGTAAAACATGAATTTATTTAATTATGCTTAAGTGCTTAAGGGTTGTCAAAGCGGATTAGCAGTACTTATATGAAAGCTGATAGAATTGTTATTAACCGATTAAGGTTTATTATGAGCAAAATGGATTGAGTCTTAAAAGAATGTTCATAAAGAAACAGATTAATTACCTATTCACTTGTTTATTTGCTTAAATATTTGCCTGATTATTAGCTTATCATATGAATTCTCTAATAAAAACCGTTAAATTACGTGTTGAATGTATAAATTATGCTTTACTATTTAAAATCAATAGTGTAAGAGATCAAATATGTATTTCTCATATTCAAGCAATCAAGAAGAAGATATCTGAAATAAGGTGTTCTTTACTTAATTCAATACAGGAAGAACAAAATAAAATAGAGAAACTTTCAAGAGTTCAACTAGAACTTAAAAAATTATTAGAACTATTAAAACAAATAGAACTTAGACAATTATTAATAGAACTTGAACAATTGATAAATTCGTTATGACTATTAAGACACAAATAAAAAACGTTAAGGATAATATACAAACGAGAGATAACATATTAAATGTCCAGAATAGAATCATACAAGATAAAATAGATGATTATGAAAATTATTTATATGAAGCCTATAGAAGAAAAGATAATGAAATAAAAAATGCTTTGAAAAAGTATTTAACTAAGTTACAAAATAAGAAAAATAGAAACTTAATAGCTAAACAAGAACTTAGAGATTTACAAAATTCATTATACATATGAGTACTAAATCACAAATAAAAGAGGCTAGAAGACGAGTTAATCGAACTATTTTATATCAACTATACAAGCTGATATAAAATTTAGAATTAAGGAATCAAAAACAAATAGCTATCATTAATAAAATACAAATATTAGAACGAGCAAAATTAAATGATAATCGTGATCATGAAAAAATAGAAAAAGAGTTAAAACCTTTTTGACGACCAAATAGACTTGCTAAATATACAAATAAAAGAACAAGAGGATATAGCTAACAAATTAACAGAAGATTATATTAATTATACATTAGATAAAAAACCAACCCTATACATATGAGTGAACTAGAAAAAGAAGAACATTTTGGAACTAATCTAAAAATTATTAATACAAATTTTTATTAATTATACAATTACTAAAAGAAAGTAAGAATGATTTAGATAAATCGAATCAAGTAATACTAAAATACCAATAGAACTAGAAGAACAAGGTTATGAAATCTTAGAAAAGAAGATAACTAAAGAATATTCTCAGTTATTTCCAGATTTACTTTTAAGAAAAAGAATAGAAATTGAATATGAAAGAATTAGCGAACAATTAGAATAATGAATAAAAATGAAAAAATCATTGAAGAAGAAATTATTAGATACCCTGATGGTCCATTTAAAATACACAAGACTAATTAAAATAGACAATTTGCAGAAATAAGTGAAGGAAGATTTTATTTAATAAAAGATAGAAAGCAAATGATACTAGAAAACGAATTTGACAGGGAAAGAAGACTAGCACTAGAAAATAATTTAGTACAGATAACAAATGTAGAAAGTAGCTATCAAGACAATAAAACAATTATTGACATCTATAAAAAATTAGAAAAGTTAGAAAGAAAATATGATGAAAGAATGAGAAAAATAGAAGAATCTATCAAAATAATACATATTAATACCAAACAAATATTAGATAAAGTCTACAGAGTAGAAAATAATTTTAATGAAGAGATACAAAATCTTACAATAGAATATAATAATAGGGTTGATAAAATAGAAGAACAGCTTATATGCAATATCAAAGAAAACACTGAAATATCAGAAATCCACGAATCAGATAACGAAATAATAAATAATACTACCATAGAAACTTTAACTACAGAAATAGAACGACTAGAAGTAAATAATATAGAGGTAAATATTGTAGAAGAAAATAGTGAAGAATTTTATTCTGAACAATCCAATCAAGAATTTAGATATTCAAATCATTTAGATTACGATGAAGATATTACTGTACAACATAAAAATCAAAGAGCTATTTTTGATCTACAAAAGTATAATGCGTTGAAGCATGAAGGATTTACCTTATCTCCTAATAAAATAATTGAAAAGAAAAAATTTGAATCAAAGCAGCTTATGATTATGGCCTTCTTAATTCAGTATATACAATAAATGGAGAAGAGCTATCATCAATTCCTGATTTATATAAAGCAGCAAAAAGTTACTTGCATATTACAAAATCTCCTATGATTTTTGTAAGATGCTATATCTTACCCTGGCGAAGTTTCTTTCTCCGAGATAAAACAATGTATTAGGGTTGTTAAAATAGGTTGTCTGACAAATTTTATCTTTCCCGAAGAAATTAAGGCACAACGGAGTTAAACCGCAATGAGATACCGGATCTCCTCGGGGAAAAGAGGCGCCAAGATAAAAGCAATTTATGAAGCCTTGATTAGCATGGTCAAGACTTATGTTTGGGTAAATCATAGAGAATTAAATAGATTAATTATCTCTCAAAGCAAAACATACGGCCATGATGCGGTCGAAACCATTAAGTCATGGGTATGGAACCCGCTCCATCCGGATCAAGAACCGCTTACAAGGCATATACCTAGAAATTTTCTAACTCAAGATACCTTGAAGAGATATTGCGGTTGGATGCAAAGAAAATAATAACCACTCATGTAAGATGTGTGGAGTAAAACAAATGATTGTACCTATAATTGAAGATATGGACGGCTATGAAGACAGAGCGGGAATCTTCTAATACGGCGAAGCATCTACTACGGAGATAGAGCACGACCTACAAGAATAAGACACTGTCTACAAAGATAAGCGCTTGTAAATAGTGATATTTTATCATGTAACGAGATAAATATTGTAGCAGTTATAATAAAACAAAAGTTAGGCGGCTAGCGCATGTTAAATATGTGAATAGTGAATAGTGTGAACGATACTTTTACTATAGCAACAGTATTCGAAATAGTATGTAATTTTGTACGAACACTTAAACATGTTCGTCTATAAATGAGAAACGTCTGATGCTGGTAAGAGGCATCAGCAAGCTTTTCACCACTCTTCCTCTTTCTCTCACTAAAGCTTTCCTCTCTCTTTAAAATAAAACACGCTTCACCCTTGAAGAGATATTGCAGTTGGATGCAGCAAAATAATAACCACTCATGTAAGATGTGTGGAGTAAAACAAATGACTGTACCTATAATTGAAGATATGGACAGCTATGAAGACAGAGCATAATCTTCTAATACAAAGCGGATCTACTACGGAGATAGAGCACGACTTACAAGAATAAGACACCTCGTCTACAAAGATAAGCGCTGTAAATAGAGATATTTTATCATGTAACGAGATAAATATTGTAACGGTTATAATAAAACAAAAGTTAGGCGGCTAGCGCATGTTAAATATGTGAATAGTGAATAGTGTGAACAGTACTTTTACTGTAGCACTTTCACTGTAGCAATACCCCAAGTTGGTATCAGAGCTTACTATTCACAAGACCGGAGTTCTTCACCTAGAGCTTATTCCTCAAGATAATTTACAGACAATCATGGAAGCAGATAAGGTAACCCCTTTTCTTATGAACTAAATTAAAATTCAATCCCCTAGTTTATAATAATACTGAGATCTGTTAAGATAATTCTATAATTTCATATAGGATGTATGCTATCTTAATTATGCTTTTCCCGATTAAGTAAAATCATGTTTAGAAACCAAGAGACAATTGGTAGCAGGAGCCCGTTTAGCCGTTGAGAATGAGAAGGCGTTGAGGGCGTGATGCATAAAACCTATGTGGTGAGGTTGAAAAACATGAATTTATTTAATTATGCTTAAGTGCTTAAGGGTTGTCAAAGCGGATTAGCAGTACTTATATGAAAGCTGATAGAATTGTTATTTACCGATTAAGGTTTATTATGAGCAAAATGGATTGAGTCTTAAAAGAATGTTCATAAAGAAACAGATTAATTACCTATTCACTTGTTTGTTTGCTTAAATATTTGCCTGATTATTAGCTTATCATATGAATTCTCTAATAAAAACTGTTAAATTACGTGTTGAATGTATAAATTATGCTTTACAATTTAAAATCAATAGTGTAAGAGATCAAATAAGTATTTCTCATATACAAGCAGCTGAAGAAGAAGATACTGAAATAAGGTGTTCTTTACTTAATTCAATACAGGAAGAACAAAATAAAATAGAGAAACTTTCAAGAGTTCAACTAGAACTTAAAAAATTATTAGAACTATTAAAACAAATAGAACTTAGACAATTATTAATAGAACTTGAACAATTGATAAATTCGTTATGACTATTAAGACACAAATAAAAAACGTTAAGGATAATATACAAACGAGAGATAACATATTAAATGTCCAGAATAGAATCATACAAGATAAAATAGATGATTATGAAAATTATTTATATGAAGCCTATAGAAGAAAAGATAATGAAATAAAAAATGCTTTGAAAAAGTATTTAACTAAGTTACAAAATAAGAAAAATAGAAACTTAATAGCTAAATAAGAACTTAGAGATTTACAAAATTCATTATACATATGAGTACTAAATCACAAATAAAAGAGGCTAGAAGACGAGTTAATCAGAACTATTTTATATCAACTATACAAGCTGATATAAAAAATTTAGAATTAAGGAATCAAAAACAAATAACTATAAAAATGCCCCAGGTAGATTCCAAGCATTTATGGATAAATATTTAAATCAATTATCAAATTGTGTAGTCTATATTGATGACATACTAATCTATTCAAAAACTCAAGAAGAACATTATAAGTTATTAGAACAGTTTATAGAAATTATTAAAACTAGTGGTATAATTTTAAGCAAAAAGAAAATGGAATTATTTAAAACACAAATTGAATTCTTAGGATTTGAAATAGATAAAGCTGGAATAAAAATGCAAGATCATATAGCCTAAAAAATTATAGAGTTTCAACAAGAAATTAATACTAAAAAAGAATTACAAAAGTTCTTAGGAATAGTCAATCAAGTTAGAGAATTTATCCCTAAACTATCACAATATACTGAACCATTAACTAAAAAACAATTGAAAGACTACGATTTTAGATGGAATAATACTGACACAAAGACTTTAGAAAAAATTAAGGAATTAGTCGAAAAGTTACCAAAACTAAGTTTTCCCGATGAAGACAAAGAATTTACATGGATAGTGGAAACGGATGCTAGTGAAACTAATAACGGTTACGGAGCGGTATTAAAGTATAGATATAAAAACGATAAAAAGAATATGTTTGTCGATATCACTCGGGAACATTTAAGGCAAATGAAATCAATTGGGATATAAATAAACAAGTGAATAGGTAATTAATCTGTTTCTTTATGAACTTTCTTTTAAGACTCAATCCCTTTTGCTCATAATAAACCTTAATCGGTTAATAACAATTCTATCAGCTTTCATATAAGTACTGCTAATCCGCTTTGACAACCCTTAAGCACTTAAGCATAATTAAATAAATTCATGTTTTTCAACCTCACCACATAGGTTTTATGCATCACGCCCTCAACGCCTTCTCATTCTCAACGGCTAAACGGGCTCCTGCTACCAATTGTCTCTTGGTTTCTAAACATGATTTTACTTAATCGGGGAAAGCATAATTAAGATAGCATACATCCTATATGAAATTATAGAATTATCTTAACAGATATCAATATTATTATAAACTAGGGGATTGAATTTTAATTTAGTTCATAAGAAAAGGGGTTACCTTATCTGCTTCCATGATTGTCTGTAAATTATCTTGAGGAATAAGCTCTAGGTGAAGAACTCCGGTCTTGTGAATAGTAAGCTCTAATACCAACTTGGGGTGAAGCGTGTTTTATTTTAAAGAGAGAGGAAAGCTTTAGTGAGAGAAAGAGGAAGAGTGGTGAAAAGCTTGCTGATGCCAATTTTCTAAAGGATTTTCGCTGCATAATTCTTCTAACTTAGTTTTTAAAGGAGTAAGTTTATCTATATGTAATATTCCTATTTCTATTATGTCTAAATTGTTGATTCCTTTTTTGGTTTTCATTTTTTGGACTAGTTTTGCTTCTTCTCCTATTTTATAATTTTCCCATTCTATTGGTAATCTTTCTTTATTAGTAACTACCTTGGCTTTTAGCTTATGTTGACAAGGGGTAAACAAAGTAAGAAATTCTTTATCTATACTAAAGGGTTTATATTGGTTTAAGAAATTAGTTCCTAATATAATATCTTTTCCAATTAATTCAAAGCAATATACCTTAGGTATGACTAGTATTTTATCCCAAATTTGTATTTTTATATTTGTTTGATAAAGAGTAATTTTATTACTATTATTATTAAATCCGTTTATTTTAAAGGGAGTATTTAATCTTTTTCATTACGGTAAACAATTTTCTTTCATAATTGTTGTTTGAGCTCCCCGTGTCTACCATTGGTGTATAATATCTACTTTTATACCCATCAAAGGTTATCTTTACTAAAATATAAATTAAATTACTCATTTTTATTAAGGATAGCTAATTTATTTTTCATTTTGCGTAACTTTTGTTTTAATACCTCTATATCTCTTGTTTTCGTTTGTTCTTCATTAGATAAAGTTCGTATACTATTTCTATGGCATTACGCAAATATTAGGTATTGCGAGTCTTTGACTTATATATGCCTTTTCTTCTTTAGCTATCTCTATCTGCTTTTGTAATTTTATTAATTCTATCAAACTTGGTATAGCATTACTCATTGATTATTCTAGTTTTAGATTGGGTTTGATTATAAGTAAATTCAAAATAGTCTTGGTCTATTTTCCAAGGTTTAACCTTTTCTAAAAATTCCTTTCCTAATATTATTTACTTCTAGTCGTTCTATTTCTGTAGTTAAAGTTTCTATGGTAGTATTATTTATTATTTCGTTATCTGATTCGTGGATTTCTGATATTTCAGTGTTTTCTTTGATATTGCATATAAGCTGTTCTTCTATTTTATCAACCCTATTATTATATTCTATTGTAAGCTTTTGTATCTCTTCATTAAAATTATTTTCTACTCTGTAGACTTTATCTAATATTTGTTTGGTATTAATATGTATTATTTTGATAGATTCTTCTATTTTTCTCATTCTTTCATCATATTTTCTTTCTAACTTTTCTAATTTTTTATAGATGTCATTAATTGTTTTATTGTCTTGATAGCTACTTTCTATATTTGTTAATATTATTATTAAATCCGTTTATTTTAAAGGGAGTATTTAATCTTTTCCATTCTGGTAAATAATTTTCTTTCATAATTGTTGTTTGAGCTCCTGTGTCTACCATTGGTGTATAATATCTACTTTTATACCCATCAAAGGTTATCTTTACTAAAATATAAATTAAATTACTCATTTTTATTAAGGATAGCTAATTTATTTTTTATTTTGCGTAACTTTTGTTTTAATACCTCTATATCTCTTGTTTTCTTTTGTTCTTCATTAGATAAAGTTCATATACTATTTCTATGGCATTCTGCAAATATTAGGTATTGCAGTCTTTGACTTATATATGCCTTTTCTTCTTTAGCTATCTCTATCTGCTTTTGTAATTTTATTAATTCTATCAAACTTGGTATAGCATTACTCATTGATTATTCTAGTTTTAGATTGGGTTTGATTATAAGTAAATTCAAAATAGTCTTGGTCTATTTTCCAAGGTTTAACCTTTTCTAAAAATTCCTTTCCTAATATTATTTCATTGTTTAGGGTTAATACATATTCAATGTTTATTTCTTGAAAGGCAATTTTTGTTGTAAGGATTATTAATCTATTAAAGTTTTCATTTATTATTTTGTTAGTTAGGTTTTTTAAGGGAATATAATTACTTTCTTTATTAACATCTATTTTTGCAATTAAACTTTTAGTTTCTATTTGTATGTTTATGTAACATTCGTGTGATTGTATTCGAATAGGTAGATTGTCAGTTAAATTTCGTTTAGATCTAGAAACGCTTAATCGTTTCTTTACTATTTCTAAGTCTTCATAGTCTGGTTTAGAGTATAATTTTATTCCTTTTTCTATAGGTAATATAAGACCTGTAAAAGGGGTATCTATAGTAATTGGTCTTAGTTTATTTTTAGTATAAACCTGATGTTGATTGGTTAATATATAAGCATTTTTACATTGTACTGTCATAACTTTTGATCCATTTGTCATGTTTATTCCATCTAGTTTCCAATATAAGACTAATGCTTTTTCTATATTTTGGTCAGTTAAACTTATAGAATAATTAGGCTTAATTATGAATCTAACTTTTTGATAAATAAGATTTCCTTTAAGTTGTGCTATGATAGCTTGTTCTATTGGTTCTTTGATTCTATCATCGGCTAATTCTAATTCTAAGGGCGTATCTATTCCTTCTTTAAAACAGGCTTTTATTATTATTTCTATGGTCGCTAATTCTACAAATCTAAATGTGATTGGTTTATTTTTTAAAACGTTGTTAATTTTATTTATTTCTTCATTTAGCACTTCTTGTGTTATTAATGGGACTCTAGTATTACCTTGTACTTGTGTTATATCTATAACATGTTCTCTATCAGCTATAACTAAATATTCTTACTTTTTCCTTTTAAAATACTTAGTTAAATTTGTCAATTCAAATTTTTTCTTTTCAATTATTTTATTAGGAGATAAGGTAAATCCTTCATGCTTCAACGCATTATACTTTTGTAGATCAAAAATAGCTCTTTGATTTTTATGTTGTACGGTAATATCTTCATCGTAATCTACTTCTTGTAATTCTTTATCCATTACTATCGGTTTTACGTATTATGTTCTTCTTCACTACTTCTTATTTCATTATTATCCGTTTCGTATTCTAAGACATATATTTCTTCATCCGGTGGTATATTATTTCTTCCTATTTCATATTCTTGCTACATGTAGTTCAATAAAATTAACATTTTTTATGTTTTTATTAGTATTTTTATTCGTTTTTGTCTTACATTCTTTTGCTATGTGACCTATTTGTCCACAATTATAACATCTACATCTTTTGGGATTTGTTGCATATTTATAGATTTTTCTTTTTATAAAGTAATTTTTATTTGATCGCTTCTTATTTTTATATTTACCATATGGTTTGAATCGTTTATATTGTCTTCGCACTGATTTGGGTCTTTTAGTTTTATGTCTTTTGTTTAATTTGTGACAACCAAATTTAGGTATTTCATATTTTTCACAACAGTCACTTATTTTAGCTTGTTTTCTAAATGCCTTTTGGTTATTGATTTCAATACAATAGTTTTTATACCATGTTTGTAAAAATGATATTTGTTCACCTAAAGTTCCCGTTTTGGGTTCCGTATAATATGCTTCTTGTACCATAATGTTTATAGGTATTGGTAATTTTTCAAAATATAATTTTCTAAATACTGACTAGTTGTTCGGGTGTTTCGATTCCTAGTTCATAATAATTCATTTGGAATGCACAATTATATTTGTTTAAATCTTACTGGACACATGGAACATATTTGCATATTATATAGTTGGGACTTACAATATTCTTTCTTGGCTTCTGCATATTTTAAATCTGCATTTGGATTGCCAAATTCTCCTCGAATTATTTTTTCGTATTTTTTCAACATTTGTGTTGAATCTGTCATCTCAGTTCCTTCTATCTTAGTACTTCGCAATTACTGCTAATTACTGTTATTCCTATATTAGTTAAATAACTTTTTGCTATTCCTGTTATTGTGGCTTCAATATAATTAGCCGCCGCACTAACCGGGTATTTTGGCTTCTATTAATTTTGCATTAATTCTAGCTATCCAATTTTGTATTTCTAATTCGGCATTTGTAGCGCAATCTAGATTTAATATTTCTCCCGTTTGGTTATCTCTTGGTATGTAATCATTTTCTATTTTTCTTCGATATTTCCATATATAGTCATTATTTCTATGATTATACCCATATTTTTTCTTTTTAAAAGTAGGTTTGTAATTTCTATTAGTTTCCATATAATCATAATCGTCATCCGTGTAGGCCTTAGTAAGTACGTTAATTTCGTCATCCTTTTAAATTAAAGTCGATTCTAAATGATTTGAATATCTAAATTCTTGGTTGGATTGTTCGAATAAAATTCTTCACTATTTTCTTCTACGGTATTTACCTCTATATTATTTACTTCTAGTCGTTCTATTTACGTAGTTAAAGTTTCTATGGTAGTATTATTTATTATTTCGTTATCGATTCGTGGATTTACGATATTTCGGTGTTTTCTTTGATATTGCATATAAGATGTTCTTCTATTTTATCAACCCTATTATTATATTCTATTGTAAGATTTTGTATCTCTTCATTAAAATTATTTTCTACTCTGTAGACTTTATCTAATATTTGTTTGGTATTAATATGTATTATTTTGATAGATTCCTCTCTTTTTCTATTTTTTCATGATCACGATTATCATTTAATTTTGCTCGTTCTAATATTAGTATTTTATTAATGATAGCTATTTGTTTTTGATTCCTTAATTCTAAATTTTTTATATCGGCTTGTATAGTTGATATAAAATAGTTCCGATTAACTCGTCTTCTAGCCTCTTTTATTTGTGATTTAGTACTCATATGTATAATGAATTTTGTAAATCAATGATTATATTCTGGACATTTAATATGTTATCTCTCGTGAAGCGTGTTTTATTTTAAAGAGAGAGGAAAGCTTTAGTGAGAGAAAGAGGAAGAGTGGTGAAAAGCTTGCTGATTCTACAAATCTAAATGTGATTGGTTTATTTTTTAAAAACGTTGTTAATTTTATTTATTTCGTCATTTAGCACTTCTTGTGTTATTAATGGGACTCTAGTATTACCTTGTACTTGTGTTATATCTATAACATGTTCTCTATCGGCTATAACTAAATATTCTTCCTTTTTCCTTTTAAAATACTTAGTTAAATTTGTCAATTCAAATTTTTTCTTTTCAATTATTTTATTAGGAGATAAGGTAAATCCTTCATGCTTTAACGCATTATACTTTTGTAGATCAAAAATAGCTCTTTGATTTTTATGTTGTACAGTAATATCTTCATCGTAATCTACTTCTTGTAATTCTTTATCCATTACTATCGGTTTAGTATTATCTTCTTCTTCACTACTTCTTATTTCATTATTACATTTCGTATTCTAAGACATATATTTCTTCATCTCGGTGGTATATTATTTCTTCCTATTTCATATTACGCTACATGTAGTTCAATAAAATTAACATTTTTTATGTTTTTATTAGTATTTTTATTCGTTTTTGTCTTACATTCTTTTGCTATGTGACCTATTTGTCCACAATTATAACATCTACATCTTTTGGGATTTGTTGCATATTTATAGATTTTTCTTTTTATAAAGTAATTTTTATTTGATCGCTTCTTATTTTTATATTTACCATATGGTTTGAATCGTTTATATTGTCTTCGCACCGATTTGGGTCTTTTAGTTTTATGTCTTTTGTTTAATTTGTGACAACCAAATTTAGGTATTTCATATTTTTCACAACGAGTCACTTATTTTAGCTTGTTTTCTAAATGCCTTTTGGTTATTGATTTCAATACAATAGTTTTTATACCATGTTTGTAAAAATGATATTTGTTCACCTAAAGTTCCCGTTTTGGGTTACGTATAATATGCTTCTTGTACCATAATGTTTATAGGTATTGGTAATTTTTCAAAATATAATTTTCTAAATACAGACTAGTTGTTCGGGTGTTTCGATTCCTAGTTCATAATAATTCATTTGGAATGCACAATTATATTTGTTTAAATCTTCCTGGACACATGGAACATATTTGCATATTATATAGTTGGGACTTACAATATTCTTTCTTGGCTTACGCATATTTTAAATCTGCATTTGGATTGCCAAATTCTCCTCGAATTATTTTTTCGTATTTTTTCAACATTTGTGTTGAATCTGTCATCTCGGTTCCTTCTATCTTAGTACTTCGCAATTCGGTAATTCTGTTATTCCTATATTAGTTAAATAACTTTTTGCTATTCTCATTATTGTGGCTTCAATATAATTAGCCGCCGCACTAAGCTGGTATTTTGGCTTCTATTAATTTTGCATTAATTCTAGCTATCCAATTTTGTATTTCTAATTCAAGCATTTGTAGCGCAATCTAGATTTAATATTTCTCCTGTTTGGTTATCTCTTGGTATGTAATCATTTTCTATTTTTCTTCGATATTTCCATATATAGTCATTATTTCTATGATTATACCCATATTTTTTTCTTTTTAAAAGTAGGTTTGTAATTTCTATTAGTTTCCATATAATCATAATCGTCATCCGTGTAGGCCTTAGTAAGTACGTTAATTTCGTCATCCTTTTCCGAATTAAAGTCCGATTCTAAATGATTTGAATATCTAAATTCTTGACTTGGATTGTTCAGAATAAAATTCTTCACTATTTTCTTCTACAGTATTTACCTCTATATTATTTACTTCTAGTCGTTCTATTTCTGTAGTTAAAGTTTCTATGGTAGTATTATTTATTATTTCGTTATCTGATTCGTGGATTTCTGATATTTCAGTGTTTTCTTTGATATTGCATATAAGATGTTCTTCTATTTTATCAACCCTATTATTATATTCTATTGTAAGATTTTGTATCTCTTCATTAAAATTATTTTCTACTCTGTAGACTTTATCTAATATTTGTTTGGTATTAATATGTATTATTTTGATAGATTCCTCTCTTTTTCTATTTTTTCATGATCACGATTATCATTTAATTTTGCTCGTTCTTATATTTGTATTTTATTAATGATAGCTATTTGTTTTTGATTCCTTAATTCTAAATTTTTTATATCAGCTTGTATAGTTGATATAAAATAGTTCTGATTAACTCGTCTTCTAGCCTCTTTTATTTGTGATTTAGTACTCATATGTCTAATGAATTTTGTAAATCAATGATTCTATTCTGGACATTTAATATGTTATCTCTCGTGAAGCGTGTTTTATTTTAAAGAGAGAGGAAAGCTTTAGTGAGAGAAAGAGGAAGAGTGGTGAAAAGCTTGCTGATTCTACAAATCTAAATGTGATTGGTTTATTTTTTAAAACGTTGTTAATTTTATTTATTTCTTCATTTAGCACTTCTTGTGTTATTAATGGGACTCTAGTATTACCTTGTACTTGTGTTATATCTATAACATGTTCTCTATCAGCTATAACTAAATATTCTTCGTTTTTCCTTTTAAAATACTTAGTTAAATTTGTCAATTCAAATTTTTTCTTTTCAATTATTTTATTAGGAGATAAGGTAAATCCTTCATGCTTCAACGCATTATACTTTTGTAGATCAAAAATAGCTCTTTGATTTTTATGTTGTACAGTAATATCTTCATCGTAATCTACTTCTTGTAATTCTTTATCCATTACTATCAGTTTCTGTATTATCTTCTTCTTCACTACTTCTTATTTCATTATTATCTGTTTCGTATTCTAAGACATATATTTCTTCATCTGGTGGTATATTATTTCTTCCTATTTCATATTCTGCTACATGTAGTTCAATAAAATTAACATTTTTTATGTTTTTATTAGTATTTTTATTCGTTTTTGTCTTACATTCTTTTGCTATGTGACCTATTTGTCCACAATTATAACATCTACATCTTTTGGGATTTGTTGCATATTTATAGATTTTTCTTTTTATAAAGTAATTATTATTTGATCGCTTCTTATTTTTATATTTACCATATGGTTTGAATCGTTTATATTGTCTTCGCACTGATTTGGGTCTTTTAGTTTTATATCTTTTGTTTAATTTGTGACAACCAAATTTAGGTATTTCATATTTTTCACAACAGTCACTTATTTTAGCTTGTTTTCTAAATGCCTTTTGGTTATTGATTTCAATACAATAGTTTTTATACCATGTTACGATGAAGATTACAAGAAGTAGATTACGATGAAGATATTACTGTACAACATAAAAATCAAAGAGCTATTTTTGATCTACAAAAGTATAATGCGTTGAAGCATGAAGGATTTACCTTATCTCCTAATAAAATAATTGAAAAGAAAAAATTTGAATTGACAAATTTAACTAAGTATTTTAAAAGGAAAAAGGAAGAATATTTAGTTATAGCTGATAGAGAACATGTTATAGATATAACACAAGTACAAGGTAATACTAGAGTTCCATTAATAACACAAGAAGTGCTAAATGAAGAAATAAACAAAATTAACAATGTTTTAAAAAATAAACCAATCACATTCAGATTTGTAGAATTAGCAGCCATAGAAATAATAATAAAAGCCTGTTTTAAAGAAGGAATAGATACTCCCTTAGAAATAGAATTAGCTGATGATAGAATCAAAGAATCAATAGAACAAGCTATCATAGCACAACTTAAAGGAAATCTTATTTATCAAAAGTTAGATTCATAATTAAGCCTAATTATTCAATAAGTTTAACTGACCAAAATATAGAAAAAGCATTAGTCTTATATTGGAAACTAGATGGAATAAACATGACAAATGGATCAAAAGTTATGACAGTACAATGTAAAAATGCTTATATATTAACCGATCAACATTAGGTTTATACTAAAAATAAACTAAGACCAATTACTATAGATACCCCTTTTACAGGTCTTATATTACCTATCGAAAAAGGAATAAAATTATACTCTAAACCAGACTATGAAGACTTAGATATAGTAAAGAAACGATTAAGCGTTTCTAGATCTAAACGAAATTTAACTGACAATCTACCTATTCGAATACAATCACACGAATGTTACATAAACATACAAATAGAAACTAAAAGTTTAATTGCAAAACTAGATGTTAATAAAGAAAGTAATTATATTCCCTTAAAAAACCTAACTAACAAAATAATAAATGAAAACTTTAATAGATTAATAATCCTTACAACAAAAATTGCCTTTCAAGAAATAAACATTGAATATGTATTAACCCTAAACAATGAAATAATATTAGGAAAGGAATTTATAGAAAAGGTTAAACCTTGGAAAATAGACCAAGACTATTTTGAATTTACTTATAATCAAACCCAATCTAAAACTAGAATAATTAATGAGTAATGCTATACCAAGTTTGATAGAATTAATAAAATTACAAAAGCAGATAGAGATAGCTAAAGAAGAAAAGGCATATATAAGTCAAAGACTGCAATACCTAATATTTGCAGAATGCCATAGAAATAGTATACGAACTTTATCTAATGAAGAACAAAAGAAAACAAGAGATATAGAGGTATTAAAACAAAAGTTACGTAAAATGAAAAATAAATTAGCTATCCTTAATAAAAATGAGTAATTTAATTTATATTTTAGTAAAGATAACCTTTGATGGGTATAAAAGTAGATATTATACACCAATGGTAGACACAGGAGCTCAAACAACAATTATGAAAGAAAATTGTTTACCATAATGGAAAAGATTAAATACTCCCTTTAAAATAAACGGATTTAATAATAATAGTAGTAAAATTACTCTTTATCAAACAAATATAAAAATACAAATTTGGGATAAAATACTAGTCATACCTAAGGTATATTGCTTTGAATTAATTGGAAAAGATATTATATTAGGAACTAATTTCTTAAACCAATATAAACCCTTTAGTATAGATAAAGAATTTCTTACTTTGTTTACCCCTTGTCAACATAAGCTAAAAGCCAAGGTAGTTACTAATAAAGAAAGATTACCAATAGAATGGGAAAATTGTAAACTAGGAGAAGTAGCAAAACTAGTCCAAAAAATGAAAACCAAAAAAGGATTCAACAATTTAGACATAATAGAAATAGGAATATTACATATAGATAAACTTACTCCTTTAAAAACTAAGTTAGAAGAATTATGCAGCGAAAATCCTTTAGAAAATTGGCATAAGCATAAAACTGAAATACGAATAACATTAAAAGACCAAAATAGTATCATATCACAAAAACCTTTTAATAATACTCAAAGAGATGAAAAAGAATTTAAAATGCATATAACGGAACTAGTAGTTGGAAAACTAATTAGACCAAGTAATTCAAAACATAGTAGTAGTGCTTTTATAGTTAATAATCATTCCGAGCAAAAGAGAGGAAAAACAAGAATGGTTATCGACTATAGAATCTTAAACGATAACATACAATTACCCCATACCAAATAAAATACTTAAAATGAGACAAATACAAGGATATAATTATTTTTCAAAATTTGATTGTAAAAGTGGTTTTCACCAATTAAAACTAACCAAGAATCTAAACAATGAACAAAGATTCAAAGTCCCTAACGGATTCTACGAATGGAATGTTTTACCTTTTGGATATAAAAATGCCCCGAGGTAGATTCCAAGCATTTATGGATAAATATTTAAATCAATTATCAAATTGTGTAGTCTATATTGCTTCGACATACTAATCTATTCGAAAACTCAAGAAGAACATTATAAGTTATTAGAACAGGTTTATAGAAATTATTAAAACTAGTGGTATAGTTTTAAGCAAAAAGAAAATGAAATTATTTAAAACACAAATTGAATTCTTAGGATTTGAAATAGATAAAGCTTGGAATAAAAATGCAAGATCATATAGCCCAAAAAATTATAGAGTTTCAACAAGAAATTAATACTAAAAAGAATTACAAAAGTTCTTAGGAATAGTCAATCGAGGTTAGAGAATTTATCCCTAAACTATCACAATATACTTGAACTATTAGCTAAAAAACTAAAGAAAGACTACGATTATAGATGGAATAATACCGACACAAAGACTTTAGAAAAAATTAAGAAATTAGTCGAAAGTTACCAAAACTAAGTTTTCCCGATGAAGACAAAGAATTTACATGGATAGTGGAAACGGATGCTAGTGAAACTAATAACGGTTACGGAGCGGTATTAAAGTATAGATATAAAAACGATAAAAAAGAATATGTTTGTCGATATCACTCAGGAACATTTAACGCAAATGAAATCAATTGGGATATAAATAAAAAGGAATTAAAGGCAGTCAAATATGGAATTAAGAAATTTGAATATTACATAGTCTATAGTAAATTCATAATTAGAACGGATAATAGAACCGTTAGAAGTCGGCTAACCCAAAAACTACAAGATTCCATTACAAGAAAAGAGATAAATCGAATAATAGCTGATATCAACCAATATGAATTCTCTATTGAATTATTGAAAACTAATGAAAATTGTTTTGCAGACTATCTCTCAAGAAATAGCTCAACAACCGGGTTCTAGAAAACCGGGAACTCAAGATACAACTCAAAAAGTTAACGGAAGAACTTGCTTCTATGAAAAGAGAAGCCACTTCCAGTAATCCTAGTATGGAGCAAGCAGATATTGGCACTAGCCAAAAATATAAAAGTCGAATTATTACAAGAAAAGTTAACTCCCCTTTCAAACGAAGTATGTCCTTACAAACCTATAGCCCCACTCAAACCAATACCCCTACTCCAGTTATCAATGAAATAAATTTTCCAAGCCTAATACCGAGATACCACTTCTTTCAAAGAAAAACTAACCCTAGGAACCAAACAAACAATGACCCCTTTGGTTCGCCAATATATAGATTATTTCTTACTTATTGCCAATAGGCTAAACACTGTCCCGAACTAACCACAAAAGACCACTTTGTGGAGAGATAGAAGGAGGTTATGTTACTAACCCTTTAAAAAGGGTAAACGAGTTAATAGCGTTGTCTGGTTGCAATGCAAATTTAATCAAAGCGACTTATGATTATGGCCTTCTTAATTCAAGTATATACAATAAATGGAGAAGAGCTATCATCAATTCCCGATTTATATAAAGCGACTAAAAGTTACTTGCATATTACAAAATCTCCTATGATTTTTGTAAGATGCTATCTTGCCCTGTGCGAAGTTACTTTCTCCGAGATAAAACAATGTATTAGGGTTGTTAAAATGGGTCATCGAAGCAAATTTTATCTTTCCCGAAGAAATTAAGGCACAACCGAGTTAAACCGCAATGAGATACCGGATCTCCTCGGGGAAAGAGGGCGATCAAGATAAAAGCAATTTATGAAGCCTTGATTAGCATGGTCAAGACTTATGTTTGGGTAAATCATAGAGAATTAAACAGATTAATTATCTCTCAAAGCAAAACATACGGCCATGATGCGGTCGAAACCATTAAGTCATGGGTATGGAGCCCGCTCCATCCAGGATCAAGAACCGCATTACAAGGCATATACCTAGAAATTTTCTAACTCAAGATACCTTGAAGAGATATTGCGGTTGGATGCAAAGAAAATAATAACCACTCATGTAAGATGTGTGGAGTAAAACAAATGACTTGTACCTATAATTGAAGATATGGACAAATTATGAAGACAGAGCGAGAATCTTCTAATACAAAGCAGATCTACTACGGAGATAGAGCACAACCTACAAGAATAAGACACTTGTCTACAAAGATAAGCGCCGTAAAATAGAGATATTTTATCATGTAACGAGATAAATATTGTAATGATTATAATAAAACAAAAGTTAGGCGGCTAGCGCATGTTAATTATGTGAATAGTGAATAGTGTGAACAGATTTTTCTTCAGTAGACTTTCACCGTAGCAACAATATTCGAAATAGTATGTAATTTTGTACGAACACTTAAACATGTTCGTCTATAAATAAGAAACGTCCGATCTTTGGTAAGAGGCATCAAGCAAGCTTTCACCACTCTTCCTCTTTCTCTCACTAAAGCTTTCCTCTATGTGTGACTGATAGGATTTAGATAGTTAGCATTAAGTTTAATCTAATTAGGACTTATAGGTTGCGGTTGGTTTCTAGTAGAACACTACAACCACCTAAATATCTAAATTAATTAATCTCAATAATTATCCTATATTCTATTACTCCCTCCGTTCCTTACTCATGTTCCTACTTAGAATCTTGGACTATTTAGAATTATAAATAATCTTCTAGATTATTTTCAATATAAAAGAAAAACATAGTCATGTGGGCTCTTATTTTATCAGTCTTAAAGAGAACTTAAATAATGTCATGATTTTTAATTTTTTTACTAATATGTAATTACATAATATTAATAGTCGAAGTTGTGCGCGTGGCAAACCAGAACATCAATAAAGGAATGGAGAGAGTACAAGTAATTGATCGATGAACTTGATGGAGGGAAAAATTTCTTCAGTTTCTTCCCCAATTCTTTGGAACTCTTCCTCGATCTTTTTCTTATAAATCCATCTTTGTTCAAATATCATTTTATTATTATTATTATTATTATTATTATTATTATTATTATTATTGTTGTTGCTTTTATTATTATTATTATTATTATTATTATTATTATTATTATTATTATTATTATTATTATTATTATTATTATTATTATTATTATTATTATTATTATTATTATCATTATTATTATTATTATTATCATTATTATTATTATTATTATTATTATTATTATTATTATTATTATTATTATTATTATTATTATTATTATTATTATTATAGAAGTATTGATAATAACAAAATTTGTGAATGACAGAAAATGTTTTAAAATTGTTGTTGGAGAAGTATCCGGACCTTATGGACAAAGTTGATGATAAAGGGTACAATTTTCTTCACAAATGGGCCAAAATTGGAAAAGATTGGCCATTAAAGTTGCTTATAGAGAAAGAGAGGGACTTTAATCCAAGTGTAAGGACCAGAGTATTCACGCATTTTACCTACTGTACGACGATAGATGGGATGCGCAGTCCATTACATATTGCAGCAATGGAATTACATACTGATTTTACGCGAGCGCTTATATGTGGTTACCAACAAGAGATAAGGATAGCACTCGATAGGCATAGGCCGCCACCTTGGAAATTAAAGGATGCAAACGGGTGCACATCTTTCCGCCTCGCTTTGAATGACAATGCAGAACTTGCAAAGTATTACTTATCACTGGATCCCACGTTATGTCACATTCCAGACGATGGCGGCATGAACCCGCTCCTTTTCGCTCTTTATCACGTTATGTCACGTTATGTCACTGGATATGTGCAAGTGGCAGAAGAAATTTTGAAAATCCAGGATTCCCCTTGTAGCATTCTCCGTGCATGTAATGGATTCACAGTGCTCCATTCGCTACACCGCTGCCCAGGTAATTACTTGATTATAGGCAAGTTAACTAGATAGGTTTTATTTTTCCTAGATACTCCCTTTGTTTTCTTTTTATTAATTGCTACGCTTTGTATTGCACAAGATTTTAGGCAATAACAATTTCAAGTAGAGCTGGTAAACGTTGTGTCGTGTCAAATTCGTGTTGGTTCCATCAGTAAACGGGTTGAACACCATAAAACCTAACCCGACTTGTTTATTGAACGGGTCAACGATACTCAACCCTAACCCGTCCTGTTTATTGACCCGTTTATAAAACACTCATATATACATAAACTAGACAAATGTATGCCATATACTACCTCCGTTCTTTTTCTATTTCAACAATAGGTTTGGGCACGGTTTTTAAGGAAATGAAAAAAGTGGGTAATTAAGCATAAAGATACCCTTTAATTTACTAGAGTAAGAGAGAAAAATGATCATATAATAACTTTAACAATAAAAGGTTGATTGGTGAATAATTAATGAGAGTTTTAGTGAGATAAAGTAAAGGTAATAATGTCAACTAAGTTGCTTTTTATACCACAAGTGGAATTATTGCAATCGATGTAAAACTACCCAGTACTAGTAATTGTTGCAATAGAAAAAGAACGGAGGAAGTATATATTAATTCACGTCTTATATACTAATATCATACCTAAATTAACCAAGTCGAACAATCAAAGAATAAATCTTATATATTTATAAAAAATACGGGATTTTCACCAAATACCCCCCTACAAATCACGAAATTCACCATATACCCTCAATGTTTCAGATATTCACCATATACCCCTGAGTTTTCAAAACTGTGCACCATCTACCCTTTTTGCTAACGGACGTTAACTCGTCGTTAGCTTTATTTACGATTTTGCCACTATTATCCCCTAACCCTAACTCTAACCCCTAACCCTAACCCTAACCCTAACCCTAATTAACCTAACCCCCAAACACTAACCCTAATTATCCTAACCCTAACCCACCACCCTCCCTCTCGCCAACCCCCCGCCCTAGCCCCCCCCTCCCCCTCCCCCTCCCCTCCCACTCTCCTCCACCCCCGCAACCACAAAGACCGCCGCCATCCCAGCCCCTACCCGTTCCCCTCCCCCTCCCCTCCACCCCCGCAACCCCCCCCCCCCCCTCCCACCCCCGCAACCCTTATCACCGGTGACCATACCACCGGTCACACCACCCGCCTTCCCACCCTCATTTCCGCGGCCCCCCCCCCCGCAAGTCGCAGCCCCTCCATCCCCCCTCGCACCCCTTCCCTCCTCCCTCGCATCACAGTGTCAACAACAACCACCACCACCCTCGCCATTGTTTTTAAAAAAAATTAACCCGGATTCAATCGTGTTTCAATGCAAAATTCGAAAATTCAACTATTTGATTATCGCAAAATTCAACCCAGATCTGAGTGATCCGAAAATCCGTCGCAATCTCACTTTTTTATTGTTGATTTTCTCGCGCAATATTTAATCAAATATAACTCAAATCAATGCAAAATCAACACTCGGATCTCTCTCTTCCATCTCGCAATCGCATGATGCATTAAAAATTTTGCGGAAAATCGAGGGGGAGGGAGTGGGGGCTGCAGGAAATTGAAGGGGGGGGGGAGGGGGTGGGAGGGGGAGGGGGGAGGGGGGGGAGCTGCGGCGGAGGGGAGGGGGGGGGGAGCCGCGGAGGGGAGGGGAGGGGGGCTGGGCTGGCCGGGGGAGGGTTGAGAGCCTGCGGTGGTGGAAGGGAGGGGGAGGGGGGTTGGGGGTGGAGCGGATGGGAATGGGTGGGGGGCCGAGAGGGGGTGGAGGGGATTGGAAGGGGGAGGGGGGTGGGTTAGGGTTAGGATTAGGGTTGGGGTTTATGGGATTAGGAGTTAGGGTTAGGGTTTATGGGATTAGGAGTTAGGGTTAGGGGTTAATAATGGCAAAATTGTAAATAAAGCAAACGTCAACTTAACATCCATTAGAAAAAGTACATTTGGTGAACGTTTTCGAAAACTCAGGGGTATATGGTGAATATCTGAAACATTGAGGGTATATGGTGAATTTCGTGATTTGTCAGGGGTATATGGTGAAAAAACCGTAAAAAATATTCAAATTATTTCAAGCCCGACTAATAATATTGATAGTAGAATAGTAGTTAAACGGGTTGTTGTGTTGGATTCAGGTTAAAATATTCATTCCTAACCCATCCCAATTAATAAACGATCGTGTCGTGTCAACCCGATTACTTAAACGGGTTGAAAACCTTAACCCAAACCAGCTAATTTCGTGTCTAGTTAGCGGGTCGGGTCGATATTTACCACTAGGAGTGTTCATTTCGGATAATCCGATCCGATCCGAAATTTAGGATCGGGAAAAATGCAATCCGAATTCGATCCGAAAAAATCGGATATCTGAAATTTCGGATCTGATTGGATATCCGAAAACTTAAAAATTGTTTTTTTTTTCAAAGGAAAAGTTCATAAAATATGTTTCAGATCATCGGATATTTTGGATATCCAGTCTTAAAACGGATATTTTCGGATCAGATATCCGAAAATATCCCAAAAAACTCCCATGTTTCGGATATTTTCGGGTATCCGAAAATGAAAATTTCCGATCCGAAATATGCAAAAACTATAAAATCGGATCGGATCGACCGCATCAGATACTTATGAAAACCCCTATTTACCACCTATAATTTCAAGCTTTTTGGAAGGTACTTTGACCCATTAAATGTAAAATAAGGGGAAAAAGTGAAAAAAAAATATATATATTTGGTGGGCTAAGTACTCCATGTAACACCCCGATAATTCTCTATTTTATAAAATACCTTTTCCCACAAAACATAGAGAATCACCAAGATATTATCGCCCATGTGAATTCTATAAGATTAGAAGGAAAAACACACTCTCCTATCTGTAAAGGTATGTCTCTATACATCTTAGTACACCTTATAACTTCTCCAGTAGGTATACTTATGGGTAAGTCAATCACTTCAAAGTTTACCAACCCCAAACTCTTTACGATGGACGAAGAAATAAATGAATAGGTCGCTCTAGAATCAAATAACGCTTTAACTATAACAGAGTTAATAGAAAAAGTACCAGAATCAACATCAGCATAATTTTCAACTTCATTGCGACTCATCACGAACAGCTTCCCCGGAGTTTTGCTCTAGTTGTTGTCGTTGTTGTTGTTGTTGTTGTTCCCATTAGCAGCCTTTCCATAGCTTCCTTGGCCATTTTGCGATCCCATAAGCTTCGGACCTTGGTTGCTCGCTTGATTGTACCCAGACCTTCCTTGACTACCGTTCCCATTACCATTTTGTTCTCTCTTCTGTTTGGTGAAACACTCAAATTCCCTATCCCCTTCTTCTGACAGTAATGACAAGTCACTAGCTCTCCTTTGCAGTCTTTACTAGGATGATTCTTGTTACACCTCTTGCAATTGTAGGTCCTCTCAAACTGGGCCTTACCATTAAAACCTTGGCCACTTCTCCCTTGGAAAGTTCCATTCACATTCCTATTCCTCTTAAAACTTCCTTGATTTCCACTAGCATTGAAATCCTTCCTTTTCTCACTTATCACGGCATTCTTCTTATCACGCCTTGATTGAAGTCCATAAATATGAGCAGCTCTCCCATAAACAATATCTAGGGACGTAAAGGTCTCACCTCCTAATCCCAATTGAATCTCTTCAGTCAGTCCTTGCTCAAACCTCTGATACCTTAAATGTTGTAGAAATCACAAACTATGATCTAGAATCTCCAATCTTAACAAAAACTAAGTGTTTATCTCTCTAATGTAAGCCCTAATATTCTTCTCTAAACTCTAGAATAAAGCATAAGTCAAAAACTAATCAACTCCAATTTTATTAAGGCAAGCCTCGTTTTTTTTTCTTCGTGGATTTGAATGGTGCGGGCGCACCAAAATCAGGTGCGGGCGCACCATTCCTTCTGCTCCAAAACTGACATCAAGCGTTTAACGGTGCGGGCGCACCATTCTTTCTGATCTGGTCGGACAGTTCAACGTAAAATGAGCATAACTCTTTCGTTTTAGATCCAAATCAAGTTTATGACTAGTCGTTGGAAAGCTATCGAAACAAGCTTTCACCTCCAACTAGAATCACCTTCATCCGATTTTTGGTTCGAAAGTTATATCCATTTGAAGTTCCCTGTACAAGATTCTATTGTGCAATGTGCTCCTTTGTGCGAGCGGACATGGGGCATAGTGCAAGCGGGCCATTTCTCAACGTGTGCTCTATTTTCATTGCTTCCTTTGCCAACTCTACAACTCGTAGCCATCTTAGTAGCTCCACCTACATTAAGAACATGGCAAAACAGGGTGAAAGCAAATGTACTAGAAATTCGGTCAAAAATGACTGAAAATCTAGCAACATGTCACTATGATCAAGAATGATCAAGTGAATGAAATAGAAGGGGAAAGGGAGAAGAAAGAGGGAAGAACGGGGAGAAAGAGAATCAAAATGAGCTAAAAAAGTGTCCATAAAGTGCGTTTGAAACGCACTTATCAAACTCCCCCAAGCTTAGCATTTTACTTGTCCTCAAGTAAACCAAGAATGAGAAAGAAGAAAGAAAAGAGGAGAAAAAATGAAAAAGAAAAACCATGGAACACACTAGCCTAAATGTTCTATATGCAAAGCTACAAACATGACATGCAAGCTAAATGAGTTCATACCAAGATTTAGTAACCAATCAAACACAAGAGGAAAGATGATCAGGAAGCACAAGAGTGACTTAAGAGATCCAATCCACCAATCAACCGAGTCTTCTTAAAAAATAGGCTTTCTAGGAGTGATTTCTCACCCCTCTCCACTTCCAAGTCTCGAGTTTGAATCCCCCCTAAGGATGCTCAACCATAATAGCTCGCCTCTACCATATTTTGATGACCCTCATCATGACTTGCACAAAATCTCACCCGCCACTACTAAATTGACCGAGTCCAATCTAGAAGTCAAAAAGGACTTTATTAAGGTTGTAACGGGGCTAGGTTAAAGGTGTGGATAACAATTTAGGAATGTGGTGCAAAAAGGGTAAAGCGGAGTACAAACTAGGGGGCAGAAACTCCCCCCAAGCTAGTCCTAACACCAACTTAAATCGAAATCTCACACATAACTTTGATTCTCGTATTGATTTTCACTTTTTGAACATTTTTCTCATTTTTCTCAACAATTCGCTATATTTATTTTCTTTCAATAGAAATCCAAATGAAACAATACGAGCTTTCTTTCTTTCTTTTATTTCTTTTGCCTTTCCTTTCTCGCAATTTTCTTCAACTTTTGCAATTATACACGCACATTAACTTACTTTCAACCAAAGACTTAGTATCAAAACAACTTAACTCAACACAAACTAGACATGTACTCCACTTTGGGGAAAGTTTGGTCATGACTTATTATGAGGGTTAAGCAAAAATAGGATAGAAAGGCTCAAATGGGTTGAGAAGCGGATAATTATGCCGGTATAAAAGCTTTTTGGCTTTTGAGCTCCTATTTCTAGCAAAAAGAAATGCCCTAAATCATTCTTCTATTTAGCTCAGTCATATGCAATCTTGGGGAGCTAAAATGCAAGTCACAAGTTAGGCGATCAATGGTGAGGGTTGTAAATGAGTCTTACGAGGTTCGTGGCCCTCCTTCGGGGTTCATCGCACAAGGGATAAGGTAATCCAAGCAACCAACTCGCCTAATTTCAAAAAGACTCTACCAAAAGTTACCGATCTCAAAGATCACCTAAAGTCATAGCAAGGCTTCCAAAATCATCAAGTCAAATGCAAAGAAGGTCTTCCAATCAAGTTATGAACACTCTTAGCAACATATCATGCATGCAACCAAACAACTCTAAATGCAGAAAAGAAATAAAGAAAAGAAAATATTTTTGTGTTTATTTTATGCAAACCTAACATGCAAAAGCACTAAAAAGAACCTAAATACAAAGGGGATGAAAAAAATATTGAGATGGAGAGAACACATGCTAACTCCCCCAAGCTTAATACAAACTCCGTCCTCGGAGTGTACAAGCAAAGAGAAAGTAAGGGATGAGGTAAGGGCACAAAGTCAAGCAAAAATCCTAACCAAGTACGATAAGGAGAAGGGTCTCAGAATACCTGCCAAAAAGAGCTCTTTTAGGATCATTAGCTAGACCTTACCACTAAATAATTTGACAAAGATCTCAATAGTTTGTCATAAGCATTAGCACACATTTCACAGTGGATCAAATAGCTATGACATAAACAAAGAGCATGCACAAATTTCAATGGGTCTATATGCTTACCAAGTGATGAGTGTCGAAAATAATGAAATTTCCGAGAGAATCCTGGAAAGTATGAAGAACAAACATCAAAATTCAAATAAAAAGAACAAAACAATGAGTTCTCCTTTTGATGGTCCTTGCAACTTTTAAGCTCGATTCCGTCCTCGATGACTTCCATTTGAGTCTTGTGAAGGTTTAAAGAGGACAAAGGCTCTTCCAATGGTGAAACTTTGAGGAGAAGGAATAAGATGGGGAAGGAAGGAACTAAGTCGAGTTTCCTTGAAAAGGGAATATGAAGAGGACGAGTAGAAACAAAAGTGTCATCAACTACTTCTTCAACATCATTAGACTCTATAGTGTAAGCTTTCTCAACAAATTATTCCTCTACTACGGGATTCTCATCCATATCCCAATCATCATCATCTTCATTGGTTATAGTCATGCAAGAGTGATTTTGATTATTGATAATTCGACCCAATGTTTCGATTGATTTTTTGCTAGATTCGACAAAGTTTTCCATCATAGAATCACACCTCTTTAACAAGGACATATTTTCTTTGAGTGAATCAAGAATTTTAGAATATATATGTAGTTCACAGCTAGAGACATCTTCTTCTAAATTTGATATAGTAGTATTTCCATGGTCTCACTCATAAGTGTCTCTAGACAGCCACCCAAAGAAACTCCATGCTTCATCAAAGTGTTGGGATCGAAATTCACCATTAAACATAGACTCCACCATTTCTCTTGTATGCATATTTAAACTACATCACCTCACACATCTCCCAAATCTCAAGTCTATACTTAGTTAGAAGAGTGTTCTCAAATCTCTGATAATAATTCCAAAATGGTTCATCCTCATATTGAGGAAAAAAGAAGTTTGCCATTTTTTTGAAATTCTCATAAAAGATGAAAAAAAAATTATATACAAATTCCTAGACTCATATAAACAACACTACCACATAAAATAAAACAAAATAAAATAAATAAGCCAATAAAAAAAGTAAAAAAAAAATCAATTAAGCGATTTCAAACTTAAAAGAACTTCAATCAATAGCACAATTTTCCCCGGCAACGGCGCCATTTTGATAAGAGGTTTTTAGTGTGTCGTTAAGGCACCAAAAATCGCTTTTCAAATAATATTTATAACTCCTAACAAGCAATTACTAAGAACGTAGTAAAGGCAAGTCAAGGGTCGATCCACAGGGAAATTGGGATTAATTAAAGTCTATTAAGTCTAAATTTCCTAATTGAAGGGTTTTTGGGGGCTTTGAATGAATTTTGTAACAATTAAAACTAACTATTATCAAAGAACTAGCAAATAATATGAGATGAAAATATGAATAAGGAAGACACTAGAGTTAAGGTTACTAGTATGGATCAAAGTGGACAACGATTATTAATGCAATTGTGATTCAAAGGCAACGATTACGCAAGGTTTAGTTTTCCTCTAAAATACTCGAGTCCTCTCTCGAATGGTCCTCGAGAATGATCGCTTAATCAATCAACTAAATCCTCTCTCGAATGGTCTTTAGTCAATTGATTAAGAGATCCAATGAATTTGGAAAACCCCTATAGGATCCCCTTAATTTCTACCCAATATCTTGGCCTAGAAATTAAGTTGATTCATGGGGATGATAAAAGAGTTCGTAATTCAATTAAGAACTTTTGAATCAAAAATACCAAAGCACAAATGTGATCAATATCTATCCTAAGGCCTCAAAACACCAAGATCAATGCATAAACGTCTTTAAATCATCACAATCACATTAACAATACATTTAAACCCTAATCCATACTTTCACCCTAACCCTAGATAGGAGACTACTCACTAATCATGGATTCTAAGCAATAAAACATGAAATCTATAACTAATCTAGGACTAAACATGATTAAGAGATAATTAATCTAATGAATATAACAATTATGAAACTATAATAAAGTAGATCTAATAAAAGGGAAGAACAAATAATAGCAACGAAAAGAGATAATAAAAACTGAAACTTTGAAACTAATTGAATTCAATATACCTTCAATGTTGTAGAAATCACAAACTATGATCTAGAATCTCCAATCTTAACAAAAACTAAGTGTTTATCTCTCTAATGTAAGCCCTAATATTCTTCTCTAAACTCTAGAATAAAGCATAAGCCAAAAACTAATCAACTCCAATTTTATTAAGGCAAGCCTCGTTTTTTTTTTCTTCGTGGATTTGAATGGTGCGGGCGCACCAAAATCAGGTGCAGGCGCACCATTCCTTCTGCTCCAAAACTGACATCAAGCGTTGAACGGTGCGGGCGCACCATAGATTGGTGCGGGCGCACCATTCTTTCTGACATGGTCGGACAGTTTAAGTTAAAATGAGTATAACTCTTTCGTTTTAGATCCAAATCAAGTTTATGACCAGTCGTTGGAAAGCTATCGAAATAAGCTTTCACCTCCAACTAGAATCACCTTCATCCGATTTGTGGTTCGAAAGTTATATCCATTTGAAGTTCCCTGTACAAGATTCTATTGTGCAATGTGCTCCTTTGTGCGAGCGGACATGGGGCATAGTGCAAGCGCACCATTTCTCAACGTGTGCTCTATTTTCATTGCTTCCTTTGCCAACTCTACAACTTGTAGCCATCTTAGTAGCTCCACCTATATTAAGAACATGGCAAAACAGGGTGAAAGCAAATGTACTAGAAATTCGGTCAAAAATGACTGAAAATCTAGCAACATGTCACTATGATCAAGAATGATCAAGTGAATGAAATAGAAGAGGAAAGGGAGAAGAAAGAGGGAAGAACGGGGAGAAAGAGAATCAAAATGAGCTAAAAAAGTGTCCATAAAGTGCGTTTGAAACGCACTTATCAATCATCAATAATACTTTTGCCTCCTCTGGAAAGAGGAGAGCTTTCAGAGACTGATTTGATGGAAGGATTTATCAGTGGACTGTGTTGTGTGATGTCATGCAGCTCATTGATCCTTTGCTGGTTAGTCACTATTGCACCAAAACTATTTAGTGTCTTGTAATCTGCACTACAATTCTCTTGAAGAACAATGTAGTTTGCCTCTAGTATGCCAACACGTGCTACAAGATCTACTAGTATACTCTTCAACTCATCAAGTGTTCTTGACATGTTGCGTATTTCCTACAATGGATAATCCAGTAGGAGATTAGAGATAGAGTGATGGTGGAGAGAGAGAAATTGAATGAAAGAATGTATATTTAAAAGTTGAGCTTCTAGGAACGAATCTGAGTATCCTAAATGAATGATGATTTTTTTGGATTTTTTTTTTTGGGATGCACCTAGACCTAATGTATGTATGCATGACTTTTTGGGGTGCACCTAGACCTAATGCATGTATGCATGACTCAATCTATGCGTTCGAACCTGTAAAGGCTGCCTACATATCCCGAACAGGGAATCAGATCAGGACTGCTAAATGCGGAATGCATGAGATGAAATGAGGGGTATGGATGCAATGAGACTCCTAAATGCCGATGAACTCTAGTTATGCATGAAGTGTATGAATGATGCACTATTCAATGCAAAAGGATTCTAGTATGAATGCAGTCCTAATTGATACTCCCTCCGTCCCAAAATACTCTTGACACTTATCAAGGCACATAGTTTTAGATGATAAGTTGTTGTTTGATTATCAATTATTATTTTATTGAAAAGTAGATGTGATAGGAGTTAGTAGTTAGTAAAAGTAGTATTATTTTAATTTAAGGAGAGAGAATGTGGGCCATGGTTAGAGTTGGTATGTAATAGGAGTGGTATTATTTTACTTGGAGGAGAGATAGTGTGGGCCAATGTTTAAAAGGTAGAATGATTAAAATAATAGTGGGTCATATACAAAAATAGAAGTGTAAAGAGTATTCTGGGACAGAGGGAGTATGAAATACTAGACTTGACAAACTTCTAATGACCTTAGAATTCTAGACTTGGTGAACTTTTAAGGATGATAGACTTCTAATATGCATGAGACTCTAGTGGACCTAGACTCCTAAAACGGACGGAATTCAAATGATTTTAGACTCCTAATATGGGCGGAAATCTAATGGATTCGAGACTCCTAAGATAAACAGAATTTTAACGAATTTCGACTCCTATTATGCGTGGATTTCTATGGATTCTGGACTCCTAAGATGGACGAAACTCTAACCAATTTAGACTTCTTAGATGGGTGAATCTAGACGGGGTTAGGACTCCTAACATGAATGGAGTTAGATGAGGTTAAGTACTCTAAATGGAGTGAAACTGGATGAACCTAGGCATATGGCCTAGATGGACTTCTAATGGAGTTAGGATCCCTAAGCGGGTGAGACTTTTACAAAAAGATGGACACTAAAAAAAGGAAATCCTAATTGATGTGTACAGGAAAAGATGGATAATATACATGAAAATGATGAATTTTTGAAAAAAAAATGAGGAAAAGTATTTATGCTACAAAAATATGGAGGAAGTTTGGGATGATAGGAATATCCGACTTTCTCCAAAAAAGAAAAGAAAATAAAAGGAAAATCCTAAGCATGACCATTCACCTAAATAAAACCTAGTAGTAGTGAGACTCAAAATAAGGAAAAGGACTGATTTTTTTTTTATTTTATGGAATTAGTTGAAATTAATTCTAGACCCAAGGACGCGTTGAACGGTCAATAACTCTATATGCATGCAGACGGAAAAAATACGGAATCGACCACCACATTGTCTAAATTGGTAAAAAAAACATGAGATGCACAAAAAAGCGCCACGCAGCAAAGGTGCACGCAGCGCGGGTCCGTGCGTCAGGCGCATCCTCATGCTTCTAGCGCACTGTTCTCAGAAATATTTTTTGGCAATTTAGGCGATGTTTTAGCTAATTTTTCATGATTTCGGGACGCTACGACTGACATAATATGATGACAGCAATTTTGACAGATCGAAACAAACTGGCGAATTGACAGATTTTTTTTTAGACTTGAAACAATATTCAAATATGCAATAAACATGAGGCAAATATACTGCGCGCCACGCAACAAAGTGCGCACGGCGCGCGGGCTATGCGTCCGAAGTAAGAGTTGTGCGCCAGGCGCAAATAAATGCGTTTGGCGCACTGCTCCCCGGCATGCATATTGGTGATTTGGTGAAAGCTCGGACTATAATTACGATTATTTTAGATGCGAGTTTTAGGTGCAAGAAATATCAATATGGTGATAGATTAGCAGCAGGCAAAAATTGCAATCACACGCAAATGTCAAGTAACATGGATGCAAGAGTTCTCAACCTAAAGTCCACTTCTACATTCAACTATGGTCAGGTTTAGGTTAAGGTGGAAAAGGGTCCATGACTAAGAGATTGATCCCACGCTTCGTACCCCTACTTAAAGAGGTGGTCACATGTAAGACGCATTTCAGTTCTCAAGTCAGGAACAAGAGAACAATACCATGGTTGGGTAGGTTTGCTTATGACTAAGATCCTACACTATCGCTCAGGAAGCTTTTTGGAAGGACAAAGCGCAAACCCCCCGGGGGTGACCTCACACATAGAACATGTGTTAATGAGGCAAGGTAGATTGTCCTTATGGTGGCTGAAAACAATAGCCATGCATATGCAAAACAGTATGTTATTCTAAGGCATAAAAAAAGAACGAATCGTATTTTTCAAGTTTCACCCACTCATTTAAAAAAAAAAAAAATTTTAGATCCTCCGCAGTGAAGTCGCCAATTGTAGGCGTGATTTTATTTTGCTTACGCGGTGTGAGCGCGTATTTAACTACCCCATTGTTAAGGTTTTATTAAAAAACGTTTTTTGAAGTTGCCAACAAGTCTTAAGAGAAAGACTCATAAACCTAATTGGATATTTGGGAAACCGTAGGGACATCTTAGGGACTTATCCAATGTAGATTTCCCCATCCTTACTCCATAGATGGTCAATGAACCAAAAATTAAGTTCGGGGGTGAGGGTACGAACACGGCCAGGAACCATGTCGTCCATTGCTGGCCTCTACTAAATATCGATTCATAACAATTTTTATGCAGAAAAACAACCACATAATAATTTTTATGCACCATAAAAAGATTAGTCTAGGTTGATTCAAGAAACACATAAAATATTACTTTTTAGTGACAAGTTATCAAACAATCAGATTACTGGGTTCCTAGCAGGTTATCCATATTATCTGATTTAGTTAGAACAGTTCTGTAGGTCTTGATTAGCAATAATAACATGTGGGTGATAAAAATCATGCATAGAACAATCATAATAACATGAATATTATATTCAAAATAAGAGGAAAAGGTTAGAATGTACAACAATAACGTTTATTCATTAAATATCTATGACAAGGAATCGTCAATAACTTCAAGGAAATATAAATAAAGGAATTATTCAAGGGTCCTCAGGAGTATACCTATGCGGCTTAGGTCTAAGAGTGTAACGACCTTCAGGAGGAGCAATCTTGAAGCCAAAAGAGCGATGTATATAAGAACATAAGTGTGTTTGATGTGTTTAGTGTGTTTGAAAGTATGTGGAAGTACGAATTTAGAGCACGAGCGTATGCGGAAAATAAAGTGTATGAGAAATAAATATTTAAAAAACCCTCCTTTGATTCGGGAAATCGAGTATTTATAGAGAAAATGAAATTGCGCTTCACGCGCCAGCTGCGCCAGGCAAAGGAGGTTGTGTAACGCACAATCACACGTGTTAGGCGCACATTGGTTCGCCTGCCGCTGCACGACCAATAGACAGCGTACAAGTGGTACGCGTCTTTAATAAAGATAAGAAATAAAACCTGCGTGTCGCACAGAGTGGTGCGCTAGGTGCGGGACTCTATGTGACACATAGATCCACGTGTCAGGCACAGATTTGCGCACCTAACACATCGCGGTCAATGCGCTGGGCGCACGTGATGCACACATGATGCGATAGGCGCACTTGATGCGCTTGGTGCACTTGATGCGTTTGGTGCACCGCCTGCGTCCAGCACATTTGCCAGCCTTTTTTCATTAAACGCGTTTTTAAAGATCTATTTTATCCCTTGAAATCCGAAAATTTAATATTACGGATTAAAAATCTGATTTCAATTTATGAAAATATTTATTAAAAATAATTAATAAACAATTGGGCTTTTAAAATATTTTAAATGGAGTCAAAATATTCTATGGGCTTAAAATACAATTAATTATCAAGAATAATTAATTGGGCTTTAGAATAAGAATTCGAAATACACTTTAAATTTATTTTGGGTTGGCTCTTCGGACTGCTCTTCCGTCGAGTCGCGCCAACTAAAACAGTGGTATGTTTCATCATCGGACCCTTAAATGGGGATACACGATTATGTGTCTACAGATATGTAATTTCCAAATCCAGTTAAAAGTGGTCGCTTCCGGAGGAGAAGGAAGCAAAACTTGAGCCAACAAAGACTTAACAGAATATAACTGTTCTGCAGTTAAACTCCAAACCAAATTATCTGATTGATTATTGATCGGAAGAAACAGTTACTTTAGCTACACTATGAGGCACAAGAGAATAGAATAGGGAAATATTCCATTGATGACTTGGGAGAATGCAATCACTAACCTTAAAACTCGGAGGATAATCATTAAGCTGAATAATTTCTTTAAGTGGATATTGAAACACCCAATTATCCTGCCAAGAGCTAATTTTAGTACCATTTCCAATTTGCCATCTAAATCCTTTTTTTGAAAAGATTTCGGAGGCCCATGAAATTCTTCCATTGCCAAGAGGTCACAGCAGAGGTTTTATGATTAAGAAACTCTTTATGTTTAAAATATTTATTTTTAACAAGCTTAACCCAGATATTATTATCATTCTTAACAATTTTCCAAAGAGATTTCATTTGTAGAGCAATATTCTTAGGCTCTACCTTCCAGAAACCAATCCCCTAAAATTTTTAGGGAGCCCACCCTATCCCATCCTATAAGGTTAGTCATTTTGCTACTAGAATCTTTATTCTAACAAAAATTCCTATACACCTTATCTAAACTAGACAAAATAGTTTTAGGAAGAAGAAAACTTTGCGTTTGAAAATTTGCTTTCGTAGCCAAATTGGCTTGAATAAGAACTTTTCTCCCTACTTGAGACAGAGAGTTAGCTTTCCACTTAAAAAGTTGGTTTTTGGTTCGAGTAACAACATTAGCAAAAAGTTTCCTTAGTTACCCTTTAATTGATGATTGGACAACCTAAGTACTGACTAAGATCTGTAGCTTATGTCATTTGCAGAATACTAGCCAAATTACTCTTTTCATGAGAAGTGACATTATCAGTCACCTGAAAAGGCGGCTTATGAAAATTGACTAATTGCCCTGACATTAAACAATATTTGTCTAGAATATTTTTAATCAGACAACTCTGCTCACTAGCTTTAGCAAATAGCATCGTGTTATCAGCAAAAGTTATAAAGGAACTTTAATTCCTGACTTTCCTATAGAAACACCATTAGTTTATCCGAATGAGTACTACCTGCCGCAATTTCTCTAGCTAGATACTTAGCACACAGAATGAAAAGATAAGGAGATAGGGGGTCCCCTTGCCTAATACCTCTAGAAGGAAAAAAATCTTTCACCCAGGATTCAATTGACTAAAACAAAACTGAGAAAGAAGTTGTTTCAACACAACTCTTAATCCAACTTCTCCATTTTGGTGAGAACCCTAATTTTTCTAGTGTAACTTGAATATAATTTCATTCTACTCTATCATATATTGAACAAATATATGTATATAATCAAATTATGATTATAAGCTACAATAACTAAAATTAATTAAAATTTTAAAAAAAATCCTCAAATTGCATATGAAACCCTTAATTTATCCCAAAATATTAATTTAAAACAACATTATTAATATTATAAATAATATAACTTTCAACAATAATAATTTGAGACAAAATACATTACATTTATGAAAATTAACCCTATCTTTGTAGATTGATCACTTGATAACAAATCCCTAAATGTAATGTAAATTCCTAAAGAAATAGCACAACACATAATTCTTCATCTTTAGTAGATCTTTTTTGTTTGGATGATCTCCAAATAAAGCATTCGACACATACAAATGATCCTTTAACCTAAATTTGACTTTTGATTATGGATAGGTATTATACTGAGGGGTCTGCATAAATATTCGATCCAGTTTACCTGATCCTTGATCCGGTCGATCCGATACGATTAATTGGATATTCGCAATCGTTTTCTGGTGTTCGGATATTCAAAAAAATTTAAATCGGATACGGATCGGAAATTATCCAGTTTTGGATATTTTAAAACATCCGAAGCATGGAAATACAATCGGATATTTTCGAATATCTGGTCAAGAATCAGAAAATATACAATTCCATGGCCGAATATCTGAATATATTCGGTGATCTGTATAGATCCAATACTTTTTTTTTGAACTTTTTTTTGAAAAATCAATATTTTTTTAAGTCAACGGATACTCGAAGGATCCGAAAATCAATTATCCAAAAGTTTTCGAATTGGATACGGATCGAGATTTGGTGGATTATCAGAAACTTTCAGATATTCGAAGATTCTGATCAAATAATTCGATTGAATACCCCTAATTATACCCTATATTTAAGTGATTCTTGAATTTGTAATTAGAAAATGAAAGAATAATACGGTAGAAAAAGGAGAAAATGGGAAAAGACCTATTTAACTTGGACGAAACCCTTCATCTAGTGCTAGAAGTTTGATACATTAATAAAGTGAAGGGTGGTAAAATTCAAAAAAAAAAAAATTGAAAAGTAGTAAAATTCAAAATCAGTGATTCAAAAGGTGGTAAAATTCAAAAAGTCACAAATTGAAAAGGGTGATAACTTCAATCTACAAATTTGAATGAATCTAATAAGGTTCCACATAATAATAAAAACAAGAGATAATATATATTTATTTTTGAGCAGAAGCATTAGAAACATTTCTTAGAAATAGTATTAACTTAAGAATTTATGACATGCTCATGTATTAATCAATGTAATCAATATTTATTTATTGCTTAATTTTTTTTCCATTTTTAACTTCTCATATGTATTCTTAAGGGTTATACCCCGACAAAAGAAATTTATTCACCATATATACTTGCACTTTTCAGAATTCACCACATACCCCTCAATTTCTTGAAAATAAACCGATTCACTAACGATGGTTATCTCAGTTAGTCATTAACCCGTACTCTGCTCATAATCAATAATTAATCTCTAATTAAACCCATTTTACCCTTTCCTCTCTTCCTCCATAACTTTCCTCATCCTTTTCCCTTCCACCCGGCCCTCTCCCTTCCTGCCACTATCAACGATC
The DNA here is from genome assembly GCA_947648045.1 of Beta corolliflora. Classification (NCBI taxonomy): domain Eukaryota; kingdom Viridiplantae; phylum Streptophyta; class Magnoliopsida; order Caryophyllales; family Amaranthaceae; genus Beta; species Beta corolliflora. Next base: position 2,141,136 of record CANSZD010003157.1, on the reverse strand, counting down.
GGGCCCACATCCTCCTCCACCTCTACATCTACTCTTCCCACACCTCCTCCTCACCCTGCCATTCACGCCTCCTCCTCACCCTTCTGTCTACCGCCTTTTTCCGACAACCCCGACACTCGTCGCATCACACTGTAGGCGACCTCCTCAGACCAAGAAACGTCCACACAGACAAGCATTGAACATCAACCTAAAAATCAAAAGAAATATAGGTAGGGCATCAACTTACAATTTGAAGGAAGCCTAAATCTAAATGCACTATAACTTTTGTTTAACAGTACACCCAGATAGGCAAACCGCAAATATGTGTAGTTGTCCTCATATAGTCCACCAAAAGACTATATATGGAAAATATGGTAGCTCAAAATATAAGATGTTTATGTTACCTTCTTGAAAGATATTTTTCGGGTCAAATATGAAACCGTACCTTTGATTGGTAGGACATTTGAGTTGTCTCCCGATATATATGGTTATAAACTATAAAGAACTATCAAACGGATCTTAAGATCAGTCATTAAAGAATATATACCCAAAATACTGGAAGAGGTCTAAAACGGGTTTTATTGGAGTAATCATAAATTCAAATCGGTGAAGAATTTGAGAGGGTTATTGATACTATTTTATTGAATTCTTGAAGTTTTATAAACATGCAAAGAAATTAAACTTTCGGCAAGTATGTAGGGAGGAGTCGATAGGAACAGCAATCCGTCTTGCATGGACCCGGTTCACATTAAAAATAGTGTGGACCAGGTCCAGGCACGTGACCCGGTACACAGTACTCACTCTCACTTTCCAAAAATGCGCGATTTTCTCTCTCTTCAGTATTTCCAAAATCCGCGATTTTCTCTCTCTTTAATATTTCCAAAAACCAAAGATTCTATCGCTATAAAATTTCTGCGAATTATTCTCTCTGTTCATTCAAATTATTTCTCAATTTCATACGAAACCTAAATTTACGTACATCTCATTCAGAATCAAATTATTGTTCTTCGACAATTTCCTATTCAATTGAACAACTACGACAAATTCATGGAAAATTCGGGTTTAATTGATCAAATAGATCTCAATCAGAGTATTGTAGCATGTAATATAGACGACCTAAATCCGAGCATTGAAGCACTCGACGACGAACATCATCACAATTCAATCCAAAATGAGCATCGAGATCCACTCATAATAGATCTCAATAATACACCAAGTTTTGAAGGTAACAACATCGAAGTAAATAATATCATTTGTTTGATTAACCAATGCACTAACACTATAATTTTATGTAGATAATGTGGTTCTGTTTCATGATGAGCTAGAAAATCAAGTTGACGAGCAATATGCTGTAGTATCAATTGATGAATCTAATTCAGCTGTCATTCCAGGTAAATAGTTACACTATCATATACATATACTATATCATAAATAGATACACTATCACATACATACACTATATCATAGATAGGTACACTATATTATAAATAGGTACACTATATCAGATGTAGTAAATATTTACTTAAACGCATTACAAAAATGGACTAAAATTCACAAATACACTATATCAAAAATAGATACACTATATCATATATACATACACTATATCATAAATAGATACACTATATCACACAGAAATACACTATAGAATATAACAAAAATATTGCGTACTATGAAACACAAAAATGGACTAAAATTCACAAATACACTATATCACACACCCATACACTATATCAAAAATAGATACACTATATCATATATACATACACTATAAGAAAAGTGACAAAAATATCTTCATTCTTTTATAATAGATACACTATACCACACAGAAATACACTATAGATTATTACACTATATCAACTATATCAGTTGCACTGTCACGTACATACACTATATCATACATAGGTACACTATATCATATAGGAACACACTAGTAGATATAGAAAATATTTAAACGCATTACAGAAACATACACTATATCATACATAAATACACTATATCATAAATAGATACACTATACCACACAGAAATATACTATAGAATATAACAAAAATATTGCGTACTATGGAACTCAAAAATGGACTAAAATTCACAAATACACTATATCAAACACCCATACACTATATCATAAATAGATACACTATATCATATATACATACACTATAATAAAAGTGAAAAATATCTTTATTCTTTTATAACAGGTTCAACTGAACAATCACTGAATAAACATGAAATTGGAGGAGTTTTACTTGGTCAAGTAAGACCAACATTGGATGATATACATGAGCTATATTGTCAGCATGCTGCTATAGTAGGGTTCAGTGTTAGAAAATCCAAAAACAGAAAAAAAGAAGGGACATCAGTTGTGCATCAAAAGTACTACGTATGCTCTGCTCAAGGGAAAAGAAATACCAAAATCAAAGAAAAACAGGGAGAGAATAATACAGATATAATGATACAAGACAACAATTCAAAGAAACAGAGGACAAGAAGAGTTATGATCACAAGAACTAAATGTCCTGCTCTGATTAGAGCAAGGATGAACCCTGAAGGACACTATGAGATTGTGCAGCATGTTATAAAACACAATCATCCACTTACAAGACAACCACTAAATTACCTTCATAGATCTGAGCGTCAGATGAGTGATCCAAAGAAAGAAACCATACAAGCTATGCAAGAGTGTGGACTGAGACCGATAGATTCATTCAAACACATGAGTACAGAAGCATGTGGTGAAGATGTATTGGGTCATTCCATGAAGGACCACTTCAACTGCTGTTATAGGCTCAAAATAAAACCAATTGAGGGAAAGGATTCACAAAATGTTGTTGATAACCTTTATGAGCAGATGCAAACAGATAGTAACTTCTTCTTTAGAGTAAGATTGAATGATGAAGGAAAGGTTTGTTGCTTGTTTTGGAGAGACTCTATGATGCTTGAGGACTATACAATATTTGGAGATGTTATGGTTTTTGATACTACATATAGGACAAACAAGTATAATCTTATTTGTGCACCATTTGTAGGAATTAATAACCATTGGAAAACACAATGTTTGCATGTGCATTTCTTGCGGATGAGACAATACCATCATTTGAATGGGTTTTTGAAACATTCAAAAAGTCAATGAAAGGTAAATGTCCAATAATTATATTCAGCGACCAAGATGCTGCAATTGCAGGAGCAATAAAAAAGGTACTCATGTTTATGTGACATTTGCACAACTTCTGTTATGTACTACTGCAGGAGCAATAGATATTACTTGAAAAACTAACTAAATGAACTCATTGACGAGCTTTCCCAACCTCAAGACCCGGGCTATGTTTATGGCATTTGAGTCAAAATGCAAATCAACAATTTGGATTGATGAATGCGAATAAGGAATTCAAGAACATTTTTCACAAGTGTCCGAGTGGTTGCATTACAACAACGGAATTTGAACAAACTTGGAGCACAATGACCAAAAAATACAAACTAGAAGATGATCGTTGGTTCAAGAGATTGTATAGTTTGAAAGAAAAATGGTGTACAAGCATTTAGCAAAGACTTCTTCTCTCTTGGAATACTATCTTCACGAGAGAAGTGAAAGCACAAATCATGTTTGTTGGGTTTAAGGCATGCAAAACCACTAGCTTGACTGACTTCTTTTCAATATTCCATCAGACAGTAATAAGGTGGAGAAGACAGGAAGAAAGGGATGATTTTAATTGTATAAAGGGAATACCAAAATCAGATCTCTGCATGAGTCCACTATTAAAACATGCGGCTTCACAGTACACACATACTCTTTTCCGAGATTTCGAGGAAGAATTCAAACATGCAATGGCAAGTGCAATTGAATTAGTTGGTACATAAGGAAACATTCTGACATACAGAGTTTTCCTCAATGGCATTGATGGTTCTTCTCAACAAGTCACCTTCAATTACCCAGAGAAGACAATTGAGTGTGGATGCAGAAATTTTGAAGAATCAGGTTGGTTGTGCTTTCATGCCATAAGAGTTCTACACTTGCATTCTGTCCAAAAAATACCAGAGAAATACATATCATCAAGGTGGACAAGATTTGCAAAAAAAGAAGTTTGGGACAAATTTGATAATGAAAAGAGAGAAAAAGGAGAAATAAACAGCTTCACACCATGGAGGCTAGACATGATAAGGAGGTATGTAAACACACTATACACCAGCACAAAAATATATTATATCACACAGAAGTACACTATATGATCTATGAACACACTATATCACATAGAAATCCACTATATGTTTGTCTAATACTATATCTACACTAGCACACAGAAGTACACTATATGATCTATAAACACACTATATCACATAGAAATTCACTATATGTTTGTCTAATACTATATCTACACTAGCACACAGAAGTACACTATATGATCTATGAACACACTATATCACATAGAAATCCACTATATGTTTGTCTAATACTATATCTACACTAGCACACATAAGTACAAGATATGATCTATAAACACACTATATCACATTAAAATCCACTATATGTTTGTCTAAATACTAACACATTCATGCCATAAGGTACTACAATCTCATATTAAAGAGCCACAGAATAGAACCAAGCTAGAGCAAGGATAGAGGAAAGTTTCAAAAAAACAAATTCAAAAGTTGAAGAAGTAATAAAGATTGAAGAAGCAAAAGCAAAGAGAAAAAAGCTAGAGCTCATGAGAAAGCATTACAAGAAGCAAACGGCAAGATTACAAGCTAATGAAAGTCAAGAAAACAATACACAAGAATCAAGCAAGAAGACCAACATTTTTGGATCCGGATAGAGCAATCACAAAAGGAAGAGACAATAAGCGAATAAAAGGACACTATGATTCATACAAGAAGGCATCAAAAAAAGGGAAAAAGTGACACAAGGAGTTTGGAAGCATAACTCCAAAAGAACATCTGTTCTAAAATACTTTACCAAGAGAACTATGCAATGTTTTTAATCATTTGAGTTTAAAATAAGACTTGTACACTATATGGTTACGTGCAATTTTTTTGTTTTTAAATGATATGGTTATGAAGTACATTATATAAATAAATTCTTATGAAAAACTGTTTGTAAACCCATTATATTTACACAAACCTGCTGTGTAACCCAATAAAAATCAAAACAAATTACTAATTTGTAATACTCTATATGTCAACAAATAAAAATACACTATATCATATAGATTAACACTATATCATTGAAAACTACACTATATCAAAACAGAACATTACCTACTGTTAGATTACTAACACTGTTTGTAAAATCAATCAAGACTACACAATTACATAAACATTGTTTGTAAACCTATTATATCAACACAAACCAACTGTCAACCCTAACCTACTATTAGATTAGTAACATCAATCAAATACATCATTATAGTTTTACTTTGCAAATTTGACGGTTAACTTCCTTCCTGACTTCTTCTTCTTTCCATCCTCAACTTCTTTGTTCTTCTTCTCTTTATGTCTCAACTCCTCTTCAATCCTCTTACTCTCTTCAGCTTTCTTCCTTTTATTTTCTTCAATAATAGCAACAGTCTCTGATCTCTTTGATCTGAATGATATCACCTTTTTGACAAGCTCACTTCTATTCTTATTCAGATCAGATAAAATTATACAACCACACAAGGAGACTCTTGCTGCTTTCCTAATCTTCTCCTGAAAATAAATTAAATAAGTAAGAAACTATAAAAAAAAAACTTAAATAGATAACTCAGTTAGAAATAATTATATTAAACTTACATCATTCAAATATGGGCATTCAAACTCTTCCGAGCCTTTAAAAAGTAGCATATGGACAAGTATGTACACACCACATTCCAAATCATATGCACATTTTTTCCAAACTTCCTTTGACTTCCGTCATTCCCCATAAACCCATATCATCACCTTGAGATTGTGGGATTTCATAATGTTGGAAAAGACTTGAAACTCCATCAAGAATGATTGAACCGAGAGTCTCCATCATTTTCTTATATTCCTTATCACCATCCCAAATCTTGTTATCAATATAAAAAAACAGTCTTTTTGTTTGTGTCCAGCACAAACAGGACAAAATGATTAGCTCCTTTAAGCAAAATTGGGAAAAAAACGTACAAAATGAATAGAAGTATAAACTCACTAGATGAGAATAAAAATAATTATATCATCACATAATAATATAAAAATTAATAACACTATATCATAAAGAAATACACTATTTGATATACAGACACACTATATCACATATAAATCCACTATATGTTTGTCTAGTACAATATCATAAAGAAATACACTATATCATAAAGAAATACACTATATGATATACAGACACGCTATATCACATATAAATACACTATATGTTTGTCTAATACTATACCATAAAGAATACACTATATCATAAAGAAATACACTATATGATATACAGACACACTATATCACATATAAATCCACTATATGTTTGTCTAATACTATCATAAAGAAACACACTATATCATAAACAAAAGCCACTATATGATACCTAAAAGCACTATATCACATACAAACCCACTATATATTTGTCAATTTATACTAAGAAATGCTTTCATCATAATTTCAAAAACAGAATTTGTCTTACCAATTCAACACCAGCATCTAGTTTTGAAATGTTATTCAAGTCTTGAATTTGAAACTTCCAACATGAGATCAAATCATCAATGCGTTTAGCATCAGTTTCATTTTCAAGCACATGCAATAATGCAGCCTGCAACATAAGAGCTCATATTATCAATAAATAAATAATGCATGCAAAGATAAAGAATTCAAAGAACATAAAAATATATTACAAAAAGTTCTTACACCCCGAGAAGAAGTAAAGTAAAACTTTTTTGGAGGAGAAGAGAGACCGAGTTCATTGATATTCATCATTCTTGCCCAATTATCTATAATCGATTCAAACATCTCGCCTCGGTAGCAACCGTCCAAATCTCACTCCGAGGAATAGAGAAGAACACTTCATCCAAATTGAAAGATGTCTTCACCGCAACAAGCAACCAAATTGTAAGAATATTTTCAATAAAAACAATACATTAAACAAATTTCATTCAAAAATTCACCTCCCATCTAAAGGATGTTGATTTTCGTAACAATAATCAACACCTCCCTTAAAAATATTGGGAGATCTTGCATCACATCTTCAAAATCTTTCATCATCTTTGAAAGATGAGTGAAAGGACCCTCAATCGCATATTCATCCAAATTTTAGAGTTGACTTGGCCGGACCCCTAGACAAAGCATTTTGGAAAACAAATCCATGTATTCTCCTCCACGGACATGTCCTCACTTGCATCATAAAAAACGTTGTTGACAATGTTCGGATGATCTCATTGGTCTTCCGACTCATTTGAGTCACTATAAAGCTAGGGAAAGCGAGAGTACAAGGATTAGACACCTCTTCCCAACCACCGGGCAAATCCTTCACAAAGATATGCAATTGATACCATTTCATCAAAGTACTTCGATAAATTGAACTTGACAAAATTTTGTCAAGATCATCTTGGGAAGGATTATCGAAGGAGGATTGCCGCCACATAAGAGTCCTTCAAATTCTTTAAAGCATCTATGTGGCAATGAGAGACAACTTCCAAATCCCTCTTCCACAAAGAACCACATAGCATGAAGCTCCTACAAAAATCAAAACAAATTACTAATTTGTAATACTCTATCAAAACAAGACTAACTATATGAAAATAACACCAACTATATGAAAATAACACCAACTATATGAAAATACACCAACTATATCGTAACGTAAAAACACCCCATCGACAACACATACACTATCACATACAAAATACACTATATCATATAGAAAAACACTATATCTTTTAAAACTACACTATATCAAAACGGCACATTATTCAATTTTTACAAGGAACTATATCAAATATTAAAACCACACACTATACCACATACATACACTATATCATATAGACCAACACTATATTAGTCTGAAATACACTATATTAAATTATTCTAAATTTTTACACTACAAGTAATACACTATAGTACACACTATATCACATACAACACCACTATATCAAATACAACACCACTATATCAAATACAAACATAATATCACATACCAGCATCACATGACCACACAATCACATAAAACCACACTATATCACATAAAACTACACTATATCACTCAAAACTCTACTATATCAAAAATTAATATTATTCTAAAATTTGAACTTACATCTCTAGCTTGTGCAAGTAATTTCTTCATCGGTGAGACTTCTTGGTGGAAGCTCAAACTGAATATGAAGCTTGCCCTTCACCTTCCTCTTGGGCGCAGCCTTCTTTAGTACATCACTACTTCTACTTCCTCTCCTCCACTTCCTGTATCATCACTCAATACAGGACGTGGTACATACTGAACTTCAATTTTTTTTTTAACAGGCTTCATCCGGGTGAAATCAACTTGCCCATCATCAGTGAAGTAAAACTTAGCACTTATTGGATAAGTTTCATCCAGTAAACCACTTCCAAACTTATCACATAGTACTTCACGACGAATTCTCTTGGCAATTGACTCATTATCCCAATGAGCCAACGAGGCGATCCGAGTTGGAGGCACGCCATCACCAATCCGGTAGGTGATGGAAGTAAATCAACCGCAACAAAATAATACACCCAAAGTATAATGCCCCGAACACCTTTAGCAAACAAGTGAATTCTTGAACAAAACATTCGCATGCATCAACCTATCTAAAATATATTTACACCAATTCAAACGAGGAATTCTCCGAACCTCATTTACAAGAAGAACAAGCCTCAAATCCGGTGTGTTATTTGCAATCGGAGCTAAAAAAAGAAGAAAAAGCAAATAACACATACAACTTTTGAAAAACCTCGCCACCATCAACTAAATTCCTTAACACAGAATAAACAGCAGACAAAGGAATCTGCCCTTTATCCCGATCAACTCCAAAGTACTCCCTCCAGCTTGCTTTCAACTCAAAATGCGGATTCTCCGCATTACGTCCCCTAGACACATCCACCACATCCTGTCCTTCAACTAGAGGGGAGTCAAGCACATCATAAACATCAAATTGGTTAAGCTTGAACTCTTTTCCATAACCAACCTTAAACATGCCGGACCCACCATCAAACCTCTCCACCAACCATCCACTCAAAGAATTATTAGTCCCGAAATCTTTAAATCCAACAAAGATCCAAAACCAATTTCTATAACAGCTTTTTTCTGTTCAACACTAAAAGCTTCATTCAGCTCACAAAGCCTTTTACCACAGCAAGTAGTTTTGAACAGGTTTACCCTCTCTCCTTCAGCATCACTGTATATTCTCCTCTTCTTTGGAGCTTGCAAGGTATCCTTCTGAGCTACACCTTTTACCCTTTTCTTGCTTTTTGTTTCTTCTTTTCTTACAACAGGATTACCAGCATCAGTTCCTTCATTACCAGGAACTTTACCAGAATCAATTCCTTCAAGAATGCAGGATTAGCAAAGATCACTTCTTCCATCCTGCCGTTCAATAGATGGATTACTAACATCATGTCTAGCGTGCTCTGCAACAAAAAACAATTGTACAAAACATACACTATATCAGTCGAAAACACACTATATAATGTCAAAACATACTATATCATGGCCAAATACACTAATACAACACTAACATAATATCATGTAAAAATACACTATATAAATGTCAAAAACACACTATATGATGTCAATATACACTATCATCAAAAACACTGTCAAAGAACTATCACAGCAACACTATCATTTCAAAATACACTATATCATCACAAAATACACTATATCATATCAATATACACTATATCATCTCAAAACACACTATATGATATCAATATACACTATCCAAAACACTGCCATAGAACTACTACAGCAACACTATATCATTTTAAAATACACTATATCATATCAATATACACTATATCATCTCAAAACACACTATATGATATCAATATACACTATCCAAAACAACGCCATAGAACTACTACAAAGAACACTATATCATTTTAAAATACACTATATCATATCAAAACACACTATATCATTTCAAAATACACTACCATTTCAAGACTAATAAAAAGTAGTATAATTACAAATACACTATATATTTACAAAATAAACTATATCATGTCAAAATATACTATATCATCACAAGAATAACACAATTACAAATTATCACAAAAAAATAAACCTAAAATTTATCATGCAAACGATAAAAATCGCACAAAAATGAACGAAGAGTAATTAAAACTTAAAAAAATCGAAACTCCAAAAAATCGCACAAAAATGAACGAATAGTAATTCAAACTAAAAAAACATCAGAACTCCAAAAATCGCACAAAAATCAACATAAATTTATCATGCAAACAATAAAAAAAACGCACAAAAATTGAACAAGGAGTAATTCAAACTAAAAAACATCAAAACTCAAAAAATTATAAGAAATTATAGTAAAAACCAAAATCAACAACATAATTACGATCAGTATGAGCAGTTCCACTAACATCAGGAAATTCCGATTCCTCTGCACGACCACCAAGAGATGAACGCAAACCATGACGTTTTGGAAAATTCCGATTAGCGATCGTCTTCTTTCCCATTGCTAAATTCAAACGAAAAGATTACACAGAACTGAAAATGAAGAAGTTAGGACAGAGAAGATTACACAAAACTGAACTTGAAGAGAGAGAAAATGAAGTAGTTAGCGCAAAGAAGATGAATAGTGATTACTCAGAGACAAAATGCAGAAGTTACAAGAGAACGAAGTAGTGGGAAGAAGTTATGAGGAGAGAGAAAATTTGAGGAGAGAGAAAAACTGTAGGCGGCAAAAACTGAAAAGCGTAATCATTACTATTCCCTCAACTCACGTGATATGGATCGGGTGCACACTAATTAGTGTGCACCGGGTTCATATTAGTTTTTTTATAGGAGCAGAGCAATCGTGTCTATTTTTGGAACTTATGGGGTTTTATAAAAGGAAAAAATTCAAAAAACTACCTTTTATAATTAACTTTTTTCAAAAAACTACTTTTTAAAAATTTTCTTTCAAAAAACTACCTTATATAACATATTCCTTTCAATATACTACCATGTTACGTTTATATTTAATACTAATCAATAAATGACAATCGCCCTAGGTGTTGCTGCCGATGGAGTAGCGAGAAAAGAAGAGAGAAACGATAGAGGAGGAAAGAATAGCAATTTACGGTGACTCAATCATTTGTGCGACAAGGACATGGTTTTTTTAAAATATATATATATTTAAAAATCACTTTACCAAGCGTTGCTAGTAGTATATGTCCCCTATTAAAAATTATACTATATGAAGTATTATCTAGTTCAATAGATAGTCATAGCGGAAAATTATGCTTTATATTAGTTAATTATAAGTCAAAATTGAGAATATAACTCCACAACTGTTGCTCACCAAAACACCTTTTTCTCTACCGAGTTAGTACTCTTAGTAGCGTATCTCTTATTGTAATTCAGCTTCATGTATGGATCTTGCTTTAATAAACAACAATAACAACCATTCAGTGAGTTCTCAATTTTATAATAGCATAGTATTTTGGTACTATGCAAAATATACTAGGACGTCATTTTTTTTTTCACGGGGTCATCCGATACATGACTTATTGACTCATGGCCACAACAAAAGGGTCATCTATCATAAATGAGTCTCAACGAGGGAGTCATTTATCATAAATGACACCCCATATGGGAGGGTCATCTATCATATATAAATGAACCCCCTATGGGGGAGTCATCTAATGACCCTCCAACGAGGGGGTTTGATGTGGCTGATACTCTTAGTAAAAATCTGAAGAAAATTTTAGTTCAGTGATTATGATCTAATGTACATTACGAGGGAGAGGTGGTGGAGGAAATTTTAGTGCAGTGATTCTGATCTAATGTACGTTAGGAGGGAGAGGTGGTGGGTATATATTATTTGGAGTTTGCAGATGATACTATTATTTGCTTTTGGATGAGATTGTTGTCTTCAAGGCTTACTTTTCTCTTGGTTTTTTCTTTCTAGATTAGCAAAGGGTCCAACCTACAAATTTGCAATACAAAATTTCTCGTGTTTATGGCTGTAGTGGCTATATTTCTGTATATATCCTCTCGAAGATTTCACCGTTGAGATTATCTACCATCTTTTTTACAGTACTGCATGCGGTGGGCCGTGGGGAGTCGCCATTCGAAACTGCAGTACTGTGGCGTGTGGAGAGGGTGCTTGTAGCTGTAGGGATTAATTAGGGGTAGGTTAGTCTTTTTTACTTTTTGCTGTATTTAGCCAATTTATTCACAAATTTGTAGGTGGTCTCGTGACTGGAATTTATCGCTTGGTTAATAAACCTGCTTATTGGCCGAAATAACCGAAATTTGAACCGAATTAAACCGAACCTGGATTAACCAGAATCGAAATCAACCGAAAAGTGATAAACCGAAACCGAAATAAACCGTAAATAAATAATCAAAACCGAACCGCAATCGAACCAAAACAAACTGAATCGAAAATAACTGTGGAAAACTGAAAAGTTGATCGATCAACTGAACTGAACTAAACTGAATATGTAACTGAACTGATTCAAACTAAAACTAAAACTGAACTGAACTGAAACTGAAACTGAACTGAAACCGAAACTGAACTGAAACCGATTTAAGTTGAAATTGTTATAAACGAATTTTTAACTCTAACGAACTGAATTTACATATTACCTAAATTCATGATAGTATTCCAATTCACGGAATTTATGATGATAATATTAACGGTTTTTTCACCAAATACCCCCGACAAATAAATTTATTCACCAAATACCCCCACTTTTTTCAAAATTCACTAAATACCCCCGACCTTTAAAAAAATTCACTAGATACCCTTTTGTTGACGGACGTTAGTCCTCCGTTAGCTTTTATTTACAATTTTGCCCCTAAGTCAACCTAATTAGCCCTAAATCAACCTAATTAGCCCTAAGTCAACCTAATTAGCCCTAAGTTAACCTAACTCCCTCTCCCCTAACCCACCCCCAACACCAGCCCCACCCAGCCCCGCCTACCCCCAGCCCCACCCCCCCAACAACCCACCCCCACCACCCCCCCAACAACCCCTGCGCCTCCCCCCCCCCCCCTTCGAATCACGCGCCTCCCCCTCCCCCTCCCTCGCCGTAAAATCGCTCCCCCCCCACCCCTTCCGAATCCCGCGCCTCCCCCCTCCCCGCCCCGCCGCAAAATCGCTCCCCCTCCCCCGCTGCAAAATCGCTCCCCTCCCCGCCGCAAAATCGCTCCCCCCTTCGAACTCGGGGCGATATCGGGCGACAAGGCCGATATCAGGGACGGACAAGGCCGATATAATAACATGTCTACAATTATCATCGGGGAGGGGGAGGGGAGGGGGAGGGGGAGCGGTGGGCTGCGTGGGAGGAAGGGTTGCTTTGCGTGGGAGGGGGAGGGGGAGGGGGGTTGCTGCGTGGGAGCCGCGGCCGGGGAAGGGGAGGGGGAGCTTCGTGGGAGCTGCGGGCGGGGAAGGGGAGGGGGGGAGCGGGGGAAGGGGGAAGGGGTGGCGGGTGGGGTGTGGGTTATGGAGGGGGGTTAGGGGGTGGTGGGGGAAAGTGGGGTTGGTGGGGTTGGGGGTGGAGTTAGGGAGAGAGAGAGTTGGGTTGACTTAGGTTAATTGAGTTGGCTTAGGATTTTTTAGGGTTTTTAGGGTTAATTAGGGTTTTTTTAGGGTTAATTAGGGTTAATGACTAACGGAGTTAACCGCCGTTAGTCATTAAGGGCATTTTGGGTAATTTTTTTAAAGGTCAGGGGTATCTGGTGAATTTTTTTAAAGGTCAGGGGTATCTGGTGAATTTTGAAAAAAGTGGGGGTATTTGGTGAATAAATTTATTTGTCAGGGGTATTTGGTGAAATAACCGAATACTCTCACATAAATTTATGATGATATTATATTATTAATATAAAGTTATGACATTATCGCTATATTTCATTATAAAATGATATGTTCAAATCTATTAAACCTTTTTTTATATTATTGAAAATTTGAGCCACAACACATTTGAAATATTGATCATAATAACTTCCCATGACAAGATCTTTTTAAAAACAAGAGATTTTACACATTTATCATTTTACATAAAGATGATTTATATCTACTACCTAAATTAGTCTTTAATTTCTCAACATACCCTTCACAAATTGCATATCAAAAACTTTCTATTAATATTAAATAATTTCTATTAATAAACATCCTTTTGAAAATGTTATCTCAAACCTTTAGGTAGTTTGAATGCTATGAGCTTTAAAGAACAGTCACACTAAAATTACTATAAAGAAAAACATTTCAATAAAAAGAGAAAATTAGGACAAAATTGCTAATTTATTTATCCTCCAATATTCATATTTTACAAGACTAAACTAACTATAGAAAAATCAAAAATTTGATAAATTACAATAAAGATGAGACTACTCTACATCTACTGCCCTCCATTAAACCATCTGCCTTCCTCTCAAACACATGCCATAATCTTCTACTGCTTCTTGGCATTAAAAGAACAAAAACTGGATCAGAACACGAACTTATAAACAACTTGATATAAAAAAATAATGCTAATAAATTATCTTTAAACTTACCATCGCCATTGAAAAGATTAATATTATTTAATGTATTGGGCTCTCAGATCAGATAACAAAGAATGACAAGGCTCAAAAGCCCAACTTTGTTACATGAAAAATATCATCATCGAGCACCGTCCCAAATAATTCCCACAACCAATCAGCTTTAGTGCATCCAGCAAGGAGACCTATGGGCATCTCTTTTATATAAACCCAAAAATACCCCAAAAAGAAGAGTTCCCAAGCATAGGAATCCAAGGGTCACAACCAAAACTGATAGTTAAGGAAACCATTCGGGACTTTATTCATCAAGCTCAACAGAGTATAGGGACATCATATCATTATCGAAAACCAGCTCAATGGAGTAATAGTAATTATACCATTACGGAAAACCAACCCAACAAAACAAAAGGGGCATGTGTCAAGATCAAAAGAGAATAAGAGACAGCATAAGCATACCATTTTAGATAACGAGCCCAGCAAGACAAAAGGGGCATATTCATCAAGCTCAACAGAAAAAACGGCATACCATTAACAAAACCCAAAATACCTCAAAAAGAAGAGTTCCAAAGCATAAGAATCCAAGGGTCACAACCAAAACTGATAGTTAAAGAAACCATTCGAGAATTTATTCTTCAAGCTCAACAGAGTATAGGGACAGCAGCAGTATACCAGTTTAGATAACCAGTCCAACAAGACAAAAGGGGCATATTCCTCAAGCACAACAGAACAAACAGCCATTATTAAATCCAATACCACATAACAAAAGGCTTGTTCATCTCCTTCAACAGTCAAAAACCAGCATACTAGCACTGAAAACCAGCCAAACAATGAAGTGAAAACAAGTCCAACAGAACAAAAGGGGCTCGTCAAACTCAACACTTGGACAGCTACCATCAAAAGAACACAAAAGATTATATTTATCACCACTTAGTATCCACCAAAAAAATAAGCAACCAAAAGTTGCGGATATCAAGTGTTAGCAACACTTGAACACTGATGAGAAACAAAAACCCACTAATCAGTACAGTGGGGACACCATTCAACAATCTGGTGATAAATCTACATTGTCAGAAACTGCATCTTTAACAACCTCAAAACACTCATCAACTTCCTCTTCTTTTAAGTATCCAAACAACCAGTTTTGGGTTGTCACGAAAGCCTCAATATTTTTTGGAAGAAGAGATGACCTATATTTGGTCAAAACTCTCCCACCCATGCTGAATGAGGATTCCGAAGCAACCGATGTAATAGGGATTGCCAAAATATCTTTGGCCATCCTAGACAAAACAGGATATATAGAAGCAGAAGACTGCCAAAACTTAAGGACATCAAAATCAACATCACTGCGTGGAATCAAGGGTGCATTTAGATATGCATCTACACCACTTTCAGCATCGGAGCCACTATAATTATTGGCCTCGAATTGCTAAAAAAACATAATAGATATAATAAGACAACTTATTCACAGCATTTACAAAAACAAAAATAACTCAATTGTTCAAAATAAACACCTGAATCATGCTAACCATTGTTTGAGTAGATGTAGAACTAGAGTAAGAGGTGGATGAGGGAGTGGTAGAAACGTTGTCATAGAATTTGTAAAGCTCCACAAATGCATTATAAACAACTTTTACTTTCTACTCCGTTTCAATTCGCACAACCAAACAACCAAACCTGCTTTGAACAAACTTCAACTTATAGCGAGGATCAAGCAAAACAGCAATAGAAAGCACAAGTGAATAATCAGCCCAATACTTCTCAAATTTTTTCAACATTTCCTTAGCCATTTCCCTAATACTCTCAACTTCATGAATATGACCTACTTCTAATAATCTTTGAATTGCAATGATATTCTTAAAATATAAATTAGCAGTTGGATATTCAGAACCAGAAAACAAAACAGTTATATGGTAAAAAGGCTCAAGAAAGTCACAAACGTACTTAACAATCTCCCATTCATCTAAAGTTAGTCCATAATCAAAAGAGGACTCTCTAATAGCAACTAAATCAATAGCCTCTCTAGCTTGGAGAGTACTCATAATCATCAAATAGGTGGAATTCCACCTAGTGGGAACATCCAGCCTTAACTTTCCAGAAAATGCAATATGAGAATCAATAATACATTGTTCAAATTTTGTCAACCTTGAATCAGATCCATCAATATAATTCACAGCACCACGTAACTTTTTCACACAATCATGAACAACATTCATGCCTGTTGGAACATTTATAGGGTAATGGGTTTTATAAGCTCATATGGTTCTATACTAAAAGAGGAGGAGGTCTAGTATGCTAAGATTAGAATGCACAAAATCACGTGGAGTAATCAAGCAAAACAGAAGGTTGGTCGCGAGTCGCGACATATGTCGCAGGTCGCGACCAGGGGGCCGTCGCGGGTCGCGACCAGTGCATTTTCGCGACTCGCGATCTGTATCGCGGGTCGCGACGTGTATTCTGTTTTGGGCGTGAAATTTTGCGTGGACGGTTTATAACCGTTGTATTGCATACGTTTTCCGTTTAATGATGCATGATTAAGTATTCTTAATCAGGGGATTAAAGGGAGATGAATGTTGTAACAGCTCTAATCAAGAGGGAATATGTTATATGACCCTTGTCATTTCATATGAGAGAGAGGTGAAAATCAGTTTTTGAGATTCGAAGAGACTTGCTTTGCTTGAGAGAAAACTTGCTACTTTCTCTCTAGTGTTCTTCACAAACTACAAACTCAAAGTTCTTGTTGATTCTTGTTGATTCACATAGAAGATCATCTTGTGAATTGTTTCTCTCCATTGTATCTCATTAGTTATTTCGTGTTAACCCGGTGATCCTGGAGGGGCGAAATTAAACTAATAGGAAAGAGTAGTTTCCGTGCCTTGGAGTGGTGTATCCGGTTCCCTTGTTTGATCTCACTTCTAACAATCTATTAGTTTAACTTTCTTCTTTTCGGATATGGCTCAATCACTCAAGGACATGACTATGAACTTCAAAAAGTTGGACAAGTTTGAGGGGGTGGCAAAAGAAGATGCACTTCTTGTTGACAACTTTGAATGTGGTGTATGTTCTTTCAACACTCATGCCACCATTCCCGAAAGATGGAGAGGAAGAGTCCGTGGAGACTACAAGGACAAGAACAAAGTGGGAGAATGATGACTACATTTGTCGGGGTCACATCCTCAACTCTCTTACCGACCCTTTGTTCAACCTTTACCAAAATATGGAGAGTGCAAAGGATCTTTGGGATGCTCTTGAGGCCAAGTATATTTCGGAAGATGCTTCAAGTAAGAAATTTCTTGTTAGTAATTTTAATTCATTTAAAATGACTAATGATCGGCCTATTATAGAGCAATTTCATGAAGTTCATCATATTTTGAACCAAATTAGATCACATGGTATGGTGATGGATGAGGCTATTGCCGTAGCCTCAATCATTGATAAATTACCACATTCTTGGAAAGAAACTAAGCATTCCTTGAAACATAGGAAGGAAGATATGTCCATGGAGAAATTAGGAACTCATCTTCGTATTGAAGAGGGTATCCGGGCTCAAGATGGGGTTAAGGATACTACTCCTAGTATTCCTAAGTCTACCGTGAATATGGTAGAGGTTGGTGGGTCTAGTGGGACCAAGAAATCCAACAATAACAACTCTAAAACCAACTTTGCAAACAAGAAGAGGAAGACCCTCACTTGTTGGGTATGCAATGGACCTCATCTCAAGAGGGATTGTCCTTCTAAGAAGAAGAAGACAAAGAATGGACAACCTAGTGTTGTTCAAAACCAAGGTTTTGCACATGAAAATGTAATTGAAGAAATGAATTTTGTGGCTATGATTTCTGAAATTATGTTTGTGCAGGTTGATGATTCTTGGTGGATAGATTCGGGGGCCTCTAGACATGTGTGCAATAATAAGCACTTCTTCAAGTCTTTGGATGAATTGGATGATGGTCCAATCTTGTATATGGGGAATGATTCTACGGTAAAGGCCAAGGGTATAGGCCAAGTAGAATTGTTGTTAACCTCGGGAAAGACTTTAACTCTCCGGGATGTTGTTTATGTACCGGAAGTTAGGAAGAATCTTGTGTCGGGGGGTCTTTTGAATAAATTTGATTTTAAAGTTGTATTTGAATCGGATAAGTTTATTGTTTCCAAGGGTGGTATTTTTGTTGGACAAGGATGTTATTGTAATGGGATGTTTAAATTTAGTATTAATAATGCAATTGTTACTAGTTCTATTTACATGCTTGATGTTTCTTCTCTATGGCACAATCGTTTATGTCATGTAAACTATCGTAGATTATATGACATGTCTAAGCTAGGTTTAATACCTTCTTTCGATTTAAAGTTAGAGAAGTGTAAGACATGCATGCTAAATAAGATTACAAAGAATCCTTATCCTAGTGTGACTAAACAAACGGTATTGCTTGAATTGGTGCATAGTGACTTGTGTGACTTTCATAGTTCACTTTCTTTAGGAAATAAAAAATATATTGTGACTTTTATTGATGATTATTCAGGGTTTTGTTACATATATTTATTATTTACTAAAGATGAAGCACTAGAAAAGTTTAAGATTTTTAAGACCGAGGTGGAACTTCAACTTAATGAAAAAGTTAAAAGACTTCGGACGGATAGGGGTGGTGAATACTATAATCCTAGCTATTTTAGTTCCATTGGTGTAATTCATGAAACAACCGCCCCATACTCACCTCAAAGTAATGGTATAGCGGAAAGGAAAAATAGGGTTCTAAAAGAAATGGTTAACACCATGCTTTCTAATTCGGGTCTAAATGACGGTTTTTGGGGTGATGCAATTTTAACTGCATGTTATATATTAAATCGAGTTCCTAATAAGAGGAATAAGACTACCCCTTATGAACTTTGGCGTAACAAAAAGCCTAATCTCAATTACCTTAAGGTATGGGGTTGTAGGGCAATTGTCAAATTGACGGAACCTAAAAGGAAAACTTTAGGTGAAAAAGGAATTGATTGCACTTTTATAGGCTATGCGGTACATAGCAAAGCCTATAGGTTTTATGTCATTGAGCCAAATGATTTTGTCTCTATCCATTCTGTGATAGAGTCAAGGGATGCAATATTTGATGAGACTAGATTCTTATCGATTCCAAGACCAAAGGACATGGTACCTAGTACTAGTTCCAATGTTGTGGATGACATTAACAATGATCATGATACTACAACACCGGAAATTAGGAAAAGTAAAAGAATTAGAAAAGAGAAATCTTTTGGACCGGATTTTCAACTATATTTAGTTGAAGGGTCAAGGGAGTCTATTGTGACTCAAATTTCATATTGTTACAATATGGAGGAGGATCCTAGGATCTTTGATGAGGCTATGAAGTCTCATGATTCTGCTTTCTGGAAAGAGGCAGTGAATGATGAAATGGATTCTATAATAGGAAATCATACTTGGATTTTAGCTAATTTACCTCCCGGATGCAAACCTTTAGGTTGTAAGTGGATTTTCGTAAGGAAAAGGAAGATCGATGGAACCATACTAAAACATAAGGCCCGGTTAGTGGTCCAAGGTTTTAGGCAAAGATATGGTATCGATTATTTTGACACTTATGCTCCGGTTGCTAGAATAGCTACCATTAGACTTTTGATAGCATTGGCTGCGATTCATGGTCTAGTAATTCACCAAATGGATGTCAAAACTGCCTTCCTTAATGGTGAATTGGAGGAGGAAGTGTACATGAATCAACCTGAAGGTTTTATGGTCAAAGGTCAAGAGACTAAGGTTTGCAAATTGGTTCGATCTTTGTATGGTCTTAAACAAGCACCTAAGCAATGGCATCAAAAATTTGATGAGGTCATTTTGTCTAGTGGGTTCAAAATAAATCGGTCCGATAAGTGTGTATATAGTAAATTTGATAATAACGGTAATGGAGTTATAATTTGCTTATATGTTGATGATATGCTTATTTTTGGGACTGATTTGGAACAAGTGGAAAAGACCAAAGTCTTTCTCTCTTCTAGCTTCTCCATGAAAGATTTGGGTGAAGCGGATGTTATTCTAGGTATTAGAATAATGAGAGGTAAAGGGTCAAATTCTTTATCACAATCTCATTACATTGAGAAAGTGATTAAGAGGTTTAATGAATCGAACTCGACTCATTTTGCTACTCCGATGGATCCTAGTGTTCATTTGGTTCCGAGTAGTGGTACTCCTATTTCACAATTGGAGTATGCAAGCTTAATTGGAAGCTTGATGTATGCTATGACTAGCACTCGGCCGGATATAGCTTTTGCTATTGCAAACTCAGTAGGTATACTAGTAATCCTAGTATGTTGCATTGGCAAGCATTGAGAAGAGTGTTAAGGTATTTGAATAAAACCTTGGATTATGTCATAACTTACAAAGGAGAACCTTCTATTCTAGAAGGTTACTCGGATGCTAGTTGGATTTCCAACAAGGAAGATTATTCTTCTACAAGTGGATGGGTGTTTCTTCTTGGAGGAGGTGCTATTTCATGGGCATCCTAGAAGCAAACACGTATAACGGATTCCACTATGGCATTGGAATTCATTACATTGGCATTAATTGTTGCCAAGAAGCGGAATGGCTAAGGAATGTGTTGAGTGAGGTTGACTTGTGGGTCAAACCTATGTCACCTCTTGCTATTCATTGTGATAGTGCATCAACCATAGCTAAAGCTTATAGTGAAGTCTACAATGGCAAGTCAAGGCACATTGGAGTTAGACATAGCTATGTGCGTGAAATGATAAGGAATAGTTGTATAACTATTAATTTTGTTCGGTCTAGTTTGAACTTGGCGGATACGTTTACTAAACCGTTGTCAAGGGAAATAGTGAACAAAATGAACATAGGGATGGGTCTTAAGCCTATTGATCAACCTTTAGCTAAGGAAAACTCAATTTGATGTCTAATACAACGTTAGTTCTCAAATTCAATGAGGATAGTACTTTTCTTAAAGGTTGGAAGCACTTGTGTTATTTACATCCCGAGGTTAGTGCTTGTTACTACAATGATAAGAGGTTGAATTAAGTTTCTTACTAAGTCTTTGATAAGTGCTCAATTGTAGGAGCATGTGCGTAAAGATTTACCTATATAAGCTAGAGGATTGGCCGCTTCACCAAGTCTAAGGCTTGACTTGGAACGCTTATGAAAGGATATGGACACCAAGGCTTCATAGGTGTCGGAGGTTAAGAACTAAGTTTATGTTTATGTGTATTAGTATCTTCAATGATTTGTGGTGGTTATATGATTCAAAGCTTTGTCTATCATTATGATCGAAATTGTTGTAATGTTACTTTTACTAAGTGGAGATTCAATCGTAAGATATTTCCATGATGCATGAGCATGTTTTGTTTGTGATTTATAGCAAGTTGAAAAAACTTTTCAACATTACCCTATAAATGGGAGGAGGATTGTTGGAACATTTATAGGGTAATGGGTTTTATAAGCTCATATGGTTCTATACTAGAAGAGGAGGAGGTCTAGTATGCTAAGATTAGAATGCACAAAATCACGTGGAGTAATCAAGCAAAACAGAAGGTTGGTCGCGAGTGGCGACCAGGGGGCCGTCGTGGGCTGCGACACCTGTCGCGAGTCGCGACCAGTGCATCTTCGCGACTCGTGATCTGTATCACGGGTCGCGACGTGTATTCTGTTTTGGGCGTGAAATTTTACGTGGACGGTTTATAACCGTTGTATTGCATACGTTTTCCGTTTAATGATGATTAAGTATTCTTAATCAGGGGATTAAAGGGAGATGAATGCTATAACAGCTCTAATCAAGAGGGAATATGTTATATGACCCTTGTCATTTCATATGAGAGAGAGGTGAAAATCAGTTTTTGAGATTCGAACAGACTTGCTTTGCTTGAGAGAAAACTTGCTACTTTCTCTCTAATGTTCTTCACAAACTACAAACTCAAAGTTCTTGTTGATTCACATAGAAGATCATCTTGTGAATTGTTTCTCTCCATTGTATCTCATTAGTTATTTCGTGTTAACCCGGTGATCCTAGAGGGGCGAAATTAAACTAATAGGAAAGCGTAGTTTCCGTGCCTTGGAGTGGTGTATCCGGTTCCCTTGTTTGGTCTCACTTCTAACAATGCCAGCTTGCACAATCAAATTTAAAACATGAGCACAACATCTCACATGGAAGAACTTACCATTTGAAGGTAAACCAGAACGAGTATGCAAATCAGATTTCAACCTAGTTATCATAACATCCATAGAACTAGCATTATCACATGTCATTGAAAATGTTTTTCCCTCCAATTTCCATTCCTTAATCAACCCCGAAACAAACATGTATATATCAATACCTTTATGTGGTGGGGGAAAGTACTTAAAATTCAGAATGTGGGATTTTAAATTCCAATTATTATCAACATAATGCACTGTCAAAGCAAGATAACCACGGAAGATACTCCAGATGTCCAACAATCACAAGTAAAACATACCCTACTATTAACCAAAGAAAGAGACGTTTGCAAAGAAGACTTCATATCATTATGCTGTAAAACACAATATTTCAATATTGTATTTCTAGTAATGTGTCTAACATTCGGGTTAAGATAAGAATGCAATTCCCTAAGCTTCTCATGCTCAACTATTCTAAGCGAATACGAATGACACATTATAGCCTCGGCAAACATTCTACAATAGGTTTTTTGATCAAACTCATAACACACATTAGGATTTTCAGCTTTGTGTTTAACATAAGCAGAACACTTTTCAATGTGATTAGTAGCATTAGAGGTGCCATACGAAGGGTCAGCATAATATTTAGCTATATTGCAATAGTTACAAGTTGCCTGAGGCATAACCTTACCATCTTTACCTTCCACCATGGCGAATGTGTAATGAGCCCATATTGGAGCTCTTCTCTTACCTTCTGGTGGAGACTGTTTCTTCCTTTTTTATTTGCTGGAGACAACAGGAGAAGTGTCTATTGCGGTCCTGTTGGACCCAATGGTCTCAATCTCCTCTGCAAACAGCAAGAAAGAAAATCAGAAATGTATAACTAAACATAAATAAAACTGAAAATGAAAGAAAACTGATGAAAAAAAATACCTTCAGAAAAACCAGGTGGTCCACGTGAATCAGGATCCATGAATATGATACTGGAAATAATTGAAATCAGTCAAACAACAACCAGAAACAAAATTGAAACTTAAAAACAGATAGCCTGGATCAAGTGAGACTAGGGCAGTCAAAACACCAGCAAAGACCAAAATTCAACAAAAAAAACAGATCAAGGAGTCAGGTAAGGTGGGCCTGGGTCAGGTAAGGTGGGCCTGGGTCAGGTATGGTGGGCCTAGGTCAGGTATGGTGGGCCTGGGTCAGGTATGGTGGGCCTGGGTCAGGACGTCAGATAAGGTCAAAGGTGGGCCTGGGTCAGTTAGTTAATTTAGGGTTTTTGATTGCTTTTTCTAATCATATTTTAATCTAATAAAATCAAAAACTGACCCAGGCCATATAAATTATAATGAATTAATGATATAATGTAATTCAAATTTAATAAATTTAATTTCTAGTTAATAAATCAAAAAACCCTAAAGTGTAAAATATTGTCTGAAAATTCGAATCAAATTATGAAAAAAAAAATAAGGCATAAAATATAAAATATCAACTGAAAATTCTTTAAAAATATAAATAAAGCAACAATAACATATACGTAAAAAAACCTAAAATGTTCATATCTAAGAAATAATCCTAAAACATTCAGATCTAAGACATATATAAAATATCGACTCAAATTTCAAGAAATTCTTTAAAAAAAAAAATTAACAATAACTGATAGCATATGGCATAAAAATTCTAAAATGTTTAGATCTAAGCCATAAAATAAATAAAAAATTCCTAAAACATTCGGATCTAAGCAATAAATATAAATTATCGACGGAAAATTCTATAAAAAAACTAAATAAATAGATACGCAAAATACCACATGTAAACATGATTGAAACTTTAAAAAACCCTAAAACGTCATAGATCTAAGACATAAAATTCAAAAAAAAAAATCTTTCAGATCTAAGGCATAAATAAACCAAAAACGTTCAGATAATGTAAACCATTAAATTTTAACAAAAAAAAGGCTAAAACAAGGAAGATACATAACCTTCCTTCAAGATTGAAGCCTTCAAACGCTTAGCCGTCGTTAGCTCCTCCGTCGTCGTTTCCTCGCCGTTAAATCCGCCGTCGTCACCGCCGTCGCCAAAAACTCCGCTTCGCCGTCGTCGCTGCGCGCCAGAAAATGTGGAGGCATTTAGTGGAGATTTAGAGATGGAGAAAATTGAGAGAATTAGGGCAAAAATTTCGACATTGAAATTGAAATTGGAAGAGGATCGGATATTGATTAAAAGATTTTGTTCAAGAGAAAGAGATGAAAAGATTTTGTATGTGAGAGAGAGACGAAAAGATTTGAGACATGAGAAATGAAAATATTTTGTGTGAGAGATGATAGGAATTGATCTGAGCACCTTGAACTCTTGAAGCTCTTGAGTTTGAATGAGAGTGAGTGTGAGTCGCCGTTTTAGTTAGGGTTAGGTGACTAGGTCAAATAGAGAGTGAGGGAAAGTGTAGGATGGGAGTCTTCTATATATAGTGAGGGTCTTCGGCCATTAGGGTCAGGGCAACAGTTGGTTTCAATTGAAATGGGCCGCCCATTGCATATAATTTTAAACGGTAATAATTTGTTATTTAAGTCTTTAAAACTTCATTATTTTAAATTGTATTATTATTATTTTATTATTATTATTATTATTATTATTATTATTATTATTATTATTATTATTATTATTATTATTATTATTATTATTATTATTATTCAATAACAATTTGTTAGTTGTTGCATACCATGAATTAAAATAAATACTTTTGCTACGAAATTAGTGTTACATGGAGACGATTAATTTAAATGGTGTTTTGAATTATTTAATTAAACTTTTGGCTTACATTAATGAATTGATGTTATCTAATAACATATTATTTTATTTCAATTGTATAACTTTAATGAGTTTATTTACTTAAAACGATCAAATTATATAGACCGTTGTTATGTTCAGTAGAGAATAAAGAGTATATCAGAGTATAAAGTATCTTTAACATAAATGGTCAATGTAAACAGAATACAAAGTATTTCATAATACAGAGTATCTTTAACATAAACAGTCCATGTAAATCATATACACCAATTAACTTATCGACTTATATCAATATATAGATCTAATGCAATATCAGTAATTCAGTATACATTAGTCTTGTGCAATAACAAATTGTTTCAATTTGTTTATGTGTTTAGGTGTATTCGCATATATAACGTCTAATCGAATAAGTTAATAACAACTTCACTTATCAACTTGTTTTGCTTTAGTAATATGTTTTGTATTTGCGACACATAAAGCTTAAGCAAGGTTCATTTTGATAGATCATTGCCCTTTTCAGTTACATTGTAAGCTTACATTGATACATTATATAATCTAGTATCAAGTTGTTTCAGTTAAATTAGATATTTGAAATTTAAAATAATTGTAAACTTATAAACGATTAACTACATTGGAGTGTTCTTATCTTCATTTATGTTATCGTTTCACATTGATACAATATCTAATAACCTTATACTAACTTGTTTCACTTCAATATTATTTTCGATATCGTAATGGAGGCATGAAGCAATGTTATCTTCAATCAATTGGTCTTGTAAGAGACAACATACTCTTAATTTTAAAGTGGACAACGGTCCAATCCCAATATTAAGAAGAGAACAAACCATCTTTGTAATATAGTGACTAGTTTAATCTAATTAGTGACAAGTTCAATCCATTTGGTTCTCACATTCTTTAATCGTTGTAGTTCGAGATTCGTTGTAATCCAATATCAATTTGGTTCACTCAAAAATTATGTTTTAAAATCAAAATGGATACAACTTAATCTTACTTTAAATTAAGCAAAGTGATTTTCAATTACTTTACTGTCACACATAGATACCTTGATCTGATATAAAATTAACTTATTTTACGTCGATTATATGTTTTTAAGCCTCAATGACTAGTATCGTTATAGACTTATAGTAAGCCCTTATAGTTAAAGTAAGACATTAATATAATCAACTTTTTTAAAATGTCTAACTCGTCTTTTGAGGAAGTTTATAATAATTTATATTGATATGAGACGTCCTTTTTAAACCAAATATGATATGATTTGCATACAACTAAAAGTTTGAATATCGACTTATATAAATTTGTCTTATTCCAAATCATATATATTAGTAATAAAATACACTTTTACCAATGTCACTTTCATACACGTTTTTATGAAGTACAACTATTTTTTTCGAGGCAATTGCGGAAGTGCCGACAAGTACAACACTTATTTGTTGCATTAATTTTTAACCGGACTCGAAAAAACATCTGGCCAAAACCTGACATGAAGCTCAATTTTTCCCGAACAAATACAAGAATGTGATTAACTTCTACCCGAACCGATGCGATTTGTCTATTTCCCCTCTTTCTCACTCGTCGCTCTTGTGGACTGTCGTCACTCGTCACTGACTCACTTTGTCACCACGCTCATCAAAGCTTTCAACGCTGCGTCGCTACCAATCAGATTCTCTCTCTTCCCTCTCTCTTTCTCTTCAGAGCAACTATTTAACCATTCACAATTCCTCGACAAAAACCCCGACATTGCTAGAATATGAATTTGTCGACGAATCCACATTTTAGGGTTTCAGTATCGACTCAATTTCTGCTCTGAAAAATTCAATTTCTGAGATTTATAAACATCAATGTTTTAGGGCGTTTTTACAATCAATAATTTCGAAGCCATGGTTGACACAGAAGCGAAGATGCGGAAGAAAGTTACAATCACTGAAGAAGACGTTTGCACTCTCTTACAGAGGTATATTTCTCTATCTCGAATTGTGTGTTTGTTTTTTGAAATTGATGATAAGGTTTTTGATTTCTGAATTGAAATTTGTTGATGATGGTGACAATTCAGATACTCGGCGACGGCAGTATTAGCATTACTTAAAGAAATGGCGCAATTTGTAGGTGTCAAGATTGACTGGCAAGCATTGGTGAAGAATACGGACACTGGGATAAAGAGTGCAAGGGAATTGCAAATGTTGTGGCGTCATTTGGCGTATCGACAACCGTTGATTGAGAACATTGGTCCGGAGGATCAACCGCTGGTTGGTTTTCGGGCTTCTTTGATTGATTTGTATCCTTGCTTATTACTATCCTTGTGTGGAATAGTTTGAACTATTAGAGATATTATAAATAGGGAGAACACTAAGTGTTCGTTCTCGTTTGGTTGATACGAGGGAACACAGGAAGTAAAAATTCGTATGAATTGGAAAATAGGTGACGTGAATGGTTAACAACAGATTACCAAAATGTAGGGAGTTCTCATAGGAGGTTAATTTGATCATGGAACTTACTTCATCTGAATTGGGATTTCATGGAAATTTTGACTTCCCAATGTGACCAAAGGTCACATAGTGCATTGAATTCTCATAGTGCCTTCTGCAAATAAACTTGTTGTTAGGTATAATTTTTTATTAGGGGAGTGTAGAACTTTTAGTAGATATTGTGAATGTGGGAACATGTAATTTGATTAAGACGAAGTGTTAATGCAGGGACCCGCATCATATGAGATACGGTGAGAAAGAGTGTTTGAGAGAGAGTTAGTGGAGGAGTCTAGATCACATGGGTTAGGTTAAACCATTGAAGTAACATGAAATTTATTTGTGGACTGCTCAGAATGGAGTACATAGAGCGCAAATTAGATCTTACACTCATGAGTACAGTATAATGTGCACCATGCTCCCAGAATTGTAGACAATTTGAAGTATAAGAAATATACACCTTAGAATAAAATAAGAAAAAATCTCTACGACATGTTGTAATTGGTTAACCTATTAAAATTAGTAGAGGAATGGGGGAACGGCTAAATTTTAATTATTCCATAGTTTTGTTATGTCCCAAAAATGATTGAATGAAGTAAATTTTAAATCGTTGCCAGGGTGCTGTCTCCCATATAACAATGGAGGGTTTGGGATGAAAAACAATTCAAGAGTATGGGAGGCAAACAATCATGCCTTCAAGCTAAGGGATCACATTCCAGAATAGGGAGAATGGACAACTTAATTCATAAATGGTAACGTAGTGAACCAAAAAGCTCAACTTGGCAAAGCTTAGCATAGCAATACGCAGTAAAGCTTGACCAACAAAGAAACCTGGATTTAGATTGTTGAAGAAATATACTTTGATTTACATATGTTAAACAGGGATCCTTTTAGCTTTGAGTATGATTGTGTTTCGTCATTCAGTTGCGCACATATTTTTCAAAATAAGAATTCAATCATCTGATCTTAGGGTGCTTCTTTATCAGATATAATATTCTATTATTCTGTATCCCAAGAGTAGTTTTCCTGTGTACAAGTCACGGTTGGTGACTGATTGAAAAGTCCTTGTTTCAGCCATTAGAACTCCAACAAGGTGTTAAATCGAAAAAGAAGTAAGGTATAAAAAAAGAAAAACTCTAAGTTCAGGAAGCTTGTAATATATAAATAGTCCAGCAGTGGTAAATTAATTAACCTTGCATGACATTCTCTGCGATTTTACATATCACCATAGGTTTTGTAAGTATCTTATTTCTTCATCTGAAATGGACATTCTTATAGCTGAATGTTGATGTGAATTGCATGCAGGATGATGATAGTGACTTGGAATATGAAGTGGAAGCTTGTCCCTCTGTCAGCCCTGCAGATGCTATGGAGGCTTGTAATTGTGTACAGGTTCGGCATATTTTGTTATTATTATTTTTTTCTCTTTGAGATAAGTAGTTTTTTTTTTAATCAAAATGGAGTAATGGACTTTGTTAATGTACCCTTTATAAAGGCATTTGGCTGAATGTCGAAGACTTCAAGCTATTTGAGCTCTATATCTGACTGTCTTAATAGAGATGTAAGAGATCTGAAATTATGTCTGCTTTCTGGTTAAGGCAAGCAGAAAAAGAACAGATTTCTTTCTTCTCTCATTAACTTTTTTATAGGATGGGCATATGACCGGCCATGTGTCTAGAAACCAGTACTTTCCTTCTGCGTACGCTTGTAATTTGTTATTTGCCATATAAACTGGATTCCGTGAATTAGTGTTTTTAAGCTTTCTTCACTTTTCTTCTCTGGGATACAATTGCATCTTTGTCCTTGCAAGTTTTGGACCTAACCTATTCGAGACAGAATAGGGTACTCTATTTACCATCTAAATGAATAGTAGCTGGACTTTTGGAGACCATAGCTGCTTTAGCGTTGACGTGACTTTCTATCAAAATTATTTTCATGAGATGATTTTACGGGTAACATTGAAGTTTTGAAGATGATTTTGGATTTAACCCAGTAGCAATTTTTTAGTGAAACAGGTTTGTAGCTTTAGAGTGTATGATCGGGTTTACTGGCTGTTGAGATCAAACTGCCGGTTTGGTAATGATAATAAATGGTGGTAAGGTAATGACACTATATGTAACTTAGTAAGGAAAGTCTCATGTCAATGTCTATGATAATGCTTGTACACCCCTAAATATCTATTTCTAATTATTAATTATTGTTACCTTCCGATACCATTGTAAGAGGTGGTATTGACCAACAAAATTTACATGTTTGGGTGAAGAAATTTTATGAAGTACAACACATGTTTGGGTATGTAATTTTAGGCATTAGCATGGGACATTCCCCATTCGCGAATTGATTGGGTGCCTTAGAAATATGTATATGCATGGTTTCTTAGCTATCTTTATTTGGTATAATTATTTAGTGGTACAGATTTCACTATATCAGTTGATAGTTGATATAGATGTGTGTCTGATGCACAAAGCATAAGCTAGAATATAGCTAGTATTGGTGGAAATTTAATGCCACCAAAACCTCAGAGCTTCTCTGAGGT
Source organism: Beta corolliflora (assembly GCA_947648045.1). Classification (NCBI taxonomy): domain Eukaryota; kingdom Viridiplantae; phylum Streptophyta; class Magnoliopsida; order Caryophyllales; family Amaranthaceae; genus Beta; species Beta corolliflora. The sequence goes on along the minus strand of CANSZD010003157.1, from coordinate 2,110,565 downwards.
TCATGTGTAATGGCCTGTATGATAAGTCGGGATGTAAAATAAGGTCTAAATACGTAATCACCAGATGTACATATGAATCCTGTGGATTAATTTAAGGACGCAAGATGATCTTGTATTTTCGACGTAATGCTGCAGAAAATGGAATTTCGGTACGGATGTAATGAAATAGAGCTGCTTTTTTAGCTTTTATCTCGTATTGGTCATTGGTCATTGGTCAGGAAGCGGTGAGAAGAAAGGGAATAGAATTAACAAATGGTTTCAATGTAGTAAAGTAGAGCTATCTTTGAGATAAGGCATGGAGTGGAGCGACTATGAAGAACTTTCTGGAGTTATGTAACTTTCTAGCTCAAATTGGTCATGCGCTGAAAACAAAGTCTCTATGATATCGAGTATTTTGCTGTTCATCTATAGCTCTATGATAGACCAATCGGATGGTCTCAAGCATTTCTGGGTAGTTTAATATTCTTATATGTAATTTAGGATAAAAGGGGGGGTAAGAGTAGATTATATGGTGACTCATTTTCAGTCTCTTTTTTGCTATCTTGTTGTTTCTCATTGTTCTCATGCTCCAAACTATGTAGAGATTCCATCAGTAACTTAGATGTTCTATTAGTGCTTCAAATAATGCTGGTTTTCCCAATAGGATGTAATTACATCTAGCAAAAAGAAAACATATTAATGACATGAGGAATTCGTTTTTCTGCACTATTAGTTTTTGTACTGCTCAACCATTCTATTTAAGCCTGTGTGAAGAAGAGATTCGAGGATTGAAATCATAAACATATGTGGATGACTGGTGCATCTTTAACTTATTATGGCCCTGTTCTCTTCAACTTTTATTACTAACAAAATGAAAAAAAAAAGTTTAAATTAATGAAGTCAGTTTTAATCGGCAAAAATTATTTTAATCATAAAAGGCTGGTTTTGATCCGTAAAATTAGTGTACGAACTGCATTGGGCCTAGGGGAAAAGAAAAACGGTTTTTTCACCAAGTACCCCGAGTTTTCAGAAAATTCACGAGGTACCCTCGCACTTTTGAAAATACACGGGGTACCCCTCAGTTTCACGATAATACACGGTGGGAGGGTGGGGGAGGGTTAGGGTTAGGGTAGGGTTAGAAGTTAGGGTTTAGTTAGGTTAATTAGGGCTAATTAGGGTTAAGACTAACGGAGTTAACCGCCGTTAGTCATTAAGGGCATTTAGGTGTATTATCATGAAACTGAGAGGTACCAGGTGTATTTTCAAAAGTGCGAGGGTACCGTGTGAATGTCCTGAAAACTCGGGTTTACTTAGTGAAAAAACTAGAAAATGAGCAAAAATTTGTAAAAATCAGTTTTGATCAGCAAAAATCAGTGTTAACCAGTAAATATTAGTTTCATCAATAAAGATAATTTTACTTCCCTAATTAATAAGCTACATTAAAATATTAAATCGAGGGATTTTTTTAAGGAATTGAATAAAAATACCATTATTATTCTTCACTATGTAACACTTTACATATCCACTATGTAGCCATGCCTTTCAGTTTTCATGATGCTACTTTTTTTTTTGCCCCCGGTGTTGGGGGGAGGGGGAGTTGCTATGAACTGACATAGCTCGGACCGATTAGTGACAATGAATACGAGATGGAAGTGAATTCTGATTAACCAAAGATAGAATATCAAGGCTTTCGAGTGGCCTGATTCATTCTGTAGAAAGTTAAGGAAAACTCTGCACAATCTTTTCCGCATGATCCTCTCTCTCCCTACTCTCCCCTATTTATAGAATTCTGATTCCTGTTCACTCTCTCTCTTCTTTGACTACTTTCTTAGCTTCTTTCTGTAGCCACCAGTAACTGACTTATGATGCCAATGCCTAAAGTACCCTTCCGAATATCAGTTCTTAGCAGGGTGGAAAGGGTATATTCTCGAGGAAGCATGCTTCTTGAGAACCAGTTGCTAATCACCAAAAAAATCCTTTGCTAGTGTGAGAATGATAATTGGAGTGTTAGATCGTGCTATTCTTCATGTCTTTTATAAATTTATTCATGGACTAATATTGTGAGATTCATTCATTATCTGGTTCTCCTGTGGTATTTGTGCATAGCCTTGTATGTTATGCTTTTTTCTAGTTAGATGCGAAAGGTGTTTTCATATTGCTCTTCTTCATATGCTGATTATTAATTTGCGTATTCATTTCAGGCTCTTGTTGCTGGACCAGCCAACAAGTCACGCATGCCCAACAGCTCAAGTATTGAGGTGCCGAAGGTTTCTTCAGGAAATCCGCAAGCTCAGAAACGGTCACAAGTTGCAGGGACCTTTGATCGGTTGGATACAAATGGATCAACAAACAACATTCAGAAGAAAAGAAAATCATGTTTGGAGGAGGAAGATCAAGAACCGATTGCTACTGTTAGGAAAGCAGAACTGAAGGGAGAGAGAAACACTACACAGCGTGCTCAGGTAATTACTCTTTTGACCCTGATTGTCTATAAATTTTCACCAATTCTTTTGTTGGTAGTAGTAATGCCTTTTTCTATAATGACAAAAAAAAGTTCTTTACACTTCTCTCATAAAATAAAAGTTATTTACACTTTTAGCATGTTTAACCCTTATTTGAAGAAAGAAGTCCTTTTAATTCCGTAGTCACTATAGTGAAGTTTGCACGCACATGGGCAGACGCTGGGATAAATAAACAATATGTTGCTTATAGGTTTTGGGCTTTTTAGAACTTGACAATCATATTGGGATAGATGGGGCAACCTAATATTGTCGCACTTTCTTATTGCTACTTCACTGACACAAGAGCAAGAGTAAAATGGACATCTAATTAAGTACATAGGGGATGGAATTACGGAGGGGGGGGGGGAGAGGGGAAGGAAGGAAGGAAGGAAGGAGAGCTAATTGTGATGACTCAAAGCTAGAAGGTGATGAAAAGGAAAGTAGAAATGGAACTCTTTGTTGGAGCTTAGCAAATAATATAGTTGGCTGTTGTTAATTTTGCTACATCACTTGAGCATATATGTTAGACTATTTTCCTATTCACTTAACATGATTTTAGTAGAACTGAAATCAATTTTACTAGAATGAATACTTTTCAAAAAACTTTTACTGAATTTTGCTGATATACTAATGTATTATCTTTATCATGTCAATGTTTTTTTCTGATCAAAACCTACTTTAACTGATTGAAATTGTTTTTTACTTATCAAACCAGTTTTGCTTGATTTTTTTAGATTAAAACTGATTGATATTCAAATATTATGTGTAAGTTGAAGAAACGTGGCTTATGTCTATAGTTCAGGGCTTCAGGCTATGTTATGGATCTTGTTGGCTTCACCGATATGTAGCAAAGAACTTCTTTGTGATCCTGTTATGAATTGGGTATAGGCAAGGGGTAATATAGGAAGTACATTATAATTAGGTTGGCTTGGGGAGTAAGTAAGTTAGCTTTATAAATAGAAGAGACGAGTGATAGGAAATGATATGATGAAAATTATTGAGTCATTTTAGTGGTTTGCTTTGGGAGTGTGACCAAGTCACTCGAATACTTGGCAACTATCTATACTTTATGTAATTTCCATTTTATAAATACAAATCCATCTTTTTGTCCTTAATTATCATCCAAGTCCAAAATCAGCTATGGCAGTTCATAACAGATCCGTTGTCATCTAGTCCGGTTAAGATGTCTGGGGTTGTCCCAGGTTTTCCGGGTTCAAATCCCGGCAACGGAAGTTTGCATTGTCACAGAAGTCTGATTTAGATCTCAAAGTTTGCTAAATGTGTTTAGATAAGGCTAAATACATTTTGACGAGCTCTTTAATTTTTATTTTTACCACCTCTTTAAATTGCAAAAAAGGCAGATATCTGGTTCAAGTGTTGTATTGCTGACTTATCTTGCATATACAGAGGGCAAATACTATTAGGAAAAAACAGGGGAGCTCCAATATTGGCGCAGCCAATACAGCTGGCTCACAACTCTCTGAGGCACAGCTGGCAACTCGTTATGCACTTGGCATGGCTCTCAAGGATGGCCCACCAACAGGTTGTGGCCCTGGTGTGATCTCTTTCTTATGCCTTGTCAATATTATTGTAGTCTATGGAACCTCCTGCTTGATGCTTGAGAATTTTGTTTTCTACTTTCTTTCAGCAAACTTGCATAAATATTTCTCTATCTTTTTCCTGTGTTCATAAGTCTTGGCATCATGTTCATGTAAGATTTCCGACATCATCCTGATGACATATCTGAAGTGTTCATAAGTCCTCGCATCATGTTTATGTAAGATTTCCGACAATCATCCCGATGACATATCTGAAGCTCCTTTTTTTAACTTTATTCAACCGCCATTTCTTTTTTCTTTTTTTAAAACTGTATTCAGCTGTTGTGGTTGAAATCTGGATGATTACTGTTCTTTGCCTTAAGTTACATAGTAGTTTCTTTCACATCCAAAATTCTTGTATTGAGACTATCATGATATAGTAATTTCTTTCACATCCAAAATTCTTGTATTGAGACTATCATGATAGTGACCATTTTCCTCTGCTGCTAGCATCTATTCTCTGGAACATCTCTATTGATCAGCTTCTACTTCTAGCTGATAAGGTAGGCAGCCACCTTCCATGCACCCAAAGGGAGGGAGAATAAGCCTGAAATGTGCATGGATGACTGTAAATATACTTGTCCTTATGTAGCTGTACTTTGTAAGGTTTTCTTTTGGCCATACACTTAATGCTCAGTTTCTCTTACTGGGTGGGGGTCTTTTTTTATTTTTTGGGTTGGGAGATAGGGGGACGTTAAGCGGTAGAAGTGCATGAGTGAAATTTCTTTGGTATTTATTCTTGTTTCCCCTGCAATTTCTGTGTTTCAAGTCTTCTTTTCCCCTTCAAAAACTTTTGGGAAATTTTGTATGGTACCATTATACTATTGTATTTTCCATGTGGTAACATTGGGAGCTTTTGAATTTTACACAATACTCCTTATTAACATTTTTATGTGGTATCATCTCAAGTAATTATAGTAACTCCCACCACCTGAACCACCAGTCAGCTACCCTCACGTAGTCCCCACCACCACTATTGACACCAAGCAGACCTACAATGCCCCTTTTAGCATCCATTTACTCCATTGGTCATTATCGTAAAATTTGGTGGAAGTAGTATTAAATAGTCAATGGATGTCCAGTGGGTGTAGTAGGTGACTATAGTGGTGGGCAAGACTTTAGGACGGTAATTGGTAGGAGGTAGTATAATTATTTAAAATGATCCCACATAGAAATATCATTAACTGAGGTGTACCACGTGAAATGCACAAACTTCTGATGATACTATTTGGAGAAGTCAATAATACAAGGGTACCATATAGAATTTCCTAAAACTTTTTAAAGGTTTATCATTTGCTTTTGTTGTCGGACATGGCAAAATGAATTCAGTGTCCCCTTCTGTTTTATTTCTGGATAAGCATTCTCAATTCGGTTGTTGGTCATTCTCTCCCCAAGGGTCTTATTGATTAAGGGCTTTTAATGATCCAAATAAAGTGGGTTGCAACAATTTTGAGGCTTGAGATATCCAATCAATTGAAGAACTACCTTTTGTTTTTTCCTTTATACTCCCTCCGTTCTGTGAAGTTCTACTCACTTTACTTTATTCATCATTTGGCAAAAGATATACAATAATATAATCATCCTTGGCCTACACTCTCTCTCTTCCATGCTCTCTATCTCCCTTAAAATATAATAAACCCACACTCTCTCCTCACTAAAAAAAAGGTAAAGAAACCAAGTGGACCCACTTTTTACACTCTCTCTCCAATTTGCCTTAAAGTGTGTATCTACAATAATCGAGTAAAACTTCACCGAACGGAGGGAGTATAAGTTACGGTGTCAAAAATATCATTTTGTAGTTTTTACTTATTTCATCTTCGTATTTATAAAATGAGTGCTTATCAGATGTTTATCATGAAGGGAAATGTAACTCTGTGTGTTGTTTTGGAGCTTTCATTTTGTCAATACTCATTATTACTTATTATGGTAGATGTAATGATGTATCCCTCTGCTTTTCACTTTTTGCCTTTTGTTTTTATCATTTTGTAGTAGTAGGTAATGGACAAGCTGATCCGAATAATGCAGTTAAAACAAGTGCATCAAAAAGGAACTTGCCAATCATTAAAGCTACTATGCCACCATCCCAACCGCAATCCTGCCCTGTCTCCGCTGCGGCACCATCTGTGAAAAATGCACCAATGGGATCTTCGTCGAAGATTTGTTCGCAACGAAAGGCTCCACCACAAACCAATGTCAGTGCGGATTCTATTCAAGCTGCTGCAGTAGCTGCAGGGGCCCGCATTGCTAGTCCTTCAGATGCTGCATCTCTATTTAAGGCTGCACAGTCAAAGAATGCTGTGCATATTAGAGGAGGAGCTCCTGTAGTCAAGACTTCTGCTGCAGGAAGTTCTAGTGCTTTGCCTCCCAATGTTCACCTTATATGCACTGGGCTAAATACCAAACCTACTTCAGTGGCTGCTGGAACTGCGTCTCATGCTGCAGGAGGTCAACAAGCTAAGGGTTGTGCAGTAGGACCCTCTGTTTTACCAGCCTCTCAGCTTCCAAAGGTGAGAGCCACATCTGCTGTAGCAATTGAGCGAACTAGTGTTCAACAGATGGAAAACAAAACTCATACAGCAGTAAACGTTCAAGGCTCAGATGCTAAATCAATAATTGAAATCCCAGAAGATGATGCATCTTTGTCGGGAGCACCATTTGCTAAGTGTCAGGCAACGTCTCCTGGTGCAGATGTTGGTCTTAGTAAACCGACAAAGAATGTTGGCGATTCTCAATGTACGATGAACGGAGATGTAGCTGAGAATGAAGGTAGTAAAGATGACACTGGTAAGCAGGTCGTAGAAAATTTAGTTCCAAATAAAGATAATAAGCCAACTTGTTTTCAGAGAAAAAGTATTCCATGTGTGAAGGAAACACATGAGGCTTCAGCAATTGCGGTGGTGGAGAAGGAAGCTGCAAAGATGGCGATTCCAAGTGAAGGATTGGCTGGAGCTGAAATATCTGGCCAAATGAACTTGTAGATATAGTGCTGTGTTGAGCTTAAAATTATGTAAATTCCCTCAGATCTTCCCTGCTTACCTTTGATGTCCATCTTTACTAATCGTAGTTTAAGTTTTGTTAGGCATAGGCTGGTTGTCCCTGCTCTCTCTTGATTATCCCCCCTGTAAAGGACCAGTCTAATTCATATTTACATTGATAGTCTAAGATTAAATTGAGAACATCGAATATTAGGGTGAGGGGGGCAAGGATGACCATGGTTAGCTATGAAATTAGTTGCGTTATTTGCCTGCCTGGAACAGTAGTTAAACTTGAAATAGACTTCTCAATAGCTAAATGTCCATCTTCGTAGCAAAAATAATAGCAGTGATATTTCAAGGAGTACTTGCGTGGACTGATATTAGTGTGGACCAAAGTCACACATGTGACCTGGTCCAAATTTGATTTTATTTTCCTTTCTTGACAGGTAATTTTAATTTCGTTTTGATTAAAATGATGACAGTTTTCTTTCATGACTTGGACTTGACAGTGCAAGACCTTAAAAAAACTTGTTTTGATGAGTTCGATTTTAATCAAAATGAATTTCAATTTTCATCGGCAATTACTTATTGGATAAATCTATTTTCTTTTGTCTTTTCTGATAAAGTGCAAGTTTACCACCCTCAATCCCTGATATGCATTTTACTATCAGAGATTCCATTTCCCGAACTCTTAGTAATCATCGATGGAGCAAGATCAACATGTGTTAAGCTTCCTTATCTAGTGGAAAGATACTCTCTCAAAACTTCCCACTACAATTTTATAACGACTGTTAAAAACCAATTCATCTAATACAAGCCTTCTCAAATGGAGAACTATCAGTCTCTGACCAACCAAGATTAGTAGAACAATAGTAGTGCTACCCAAACACGAGCTTACAATTGCTACACAAATACATCAACTAAACACAATCTGAGATCTACAACACAATCCAGAAAACCCCAAGTAGAGGCCACATATCTGCAACTAAAATCACTTCATAACATGGAATGAAAAACTCACAGGAAAGGAGCTATACGGTATACCAGAAGGGGGGGAGGTAAAAGAAAAAAGAAAGAGTTCTGGCTGAAAATTTTGCAAATATTGACAAATATAGTCTCTTCAACACGAATGTTGCAAATTACAGGATATAATCCAACTTATAGGTGTCAAAGATAACTAGAATCGGCTCCATCAGCTCCATTGGGATGGATATACAACTGAAGCTTCTCTAAGCAGTCAACACGACTTCAATGATGCTCAACGTCGAGAGAATTTGGACCAAAAGTAAACCAAGAAGAGACAAAATAATGCGAAAAAAACAACATGCAGTACATGGTTTGAGCCACTTCGCACAATGCTGCTGTTTAATCTCCTCATGTTGTTTTTCAGACTAGCTTGAGCTCGGATAAGGGTCATTTGCTGAAACACAAAACACACCATGTAAGAAGAAGCACTGTGATACATACAAGTGATACAACTATACAAGTTATACAGCCTTAATAATGACAATGTGATTCATGGCAAACTTTACCATCTCTTTTTTCATGGAACACTAATAAAATCAGAAACAATTCACATTGCTATTAATAGTTCAACTTAACAAGTCATATAAAGGACACTCATCTAGCATGAAAATTGCAGAAGTCTGCAGAGCCGAATTGTCAGGAGGTTTAATGCACACCCTGAAAAGGAGCACCACTTCTGGACAATAGTTAAGGAAGTCAAATCTTAGGAGCGCCAAAATATAGAGCTTGCCCAGGTCAACAGTGCTACTTACATATTCTCGAATGAAGAACAGAGAGAAAGTCAGCGGGGACACCCATAACAGAATTATTTAGATGATGTCGGAGGAAATGAGACAAAAGGAATCTAGTTTGTTACTGAGTAGAGTAAGCAACCAGGCTCTATAAATAAAGCTAGGGAGAGTAAATGGAGATCATCCAAAAAAACAACATATTCATTGTATCTATTCCATGGGAAATATATAATCCTCTAGAATGGTGAGGAAATGTAATTGGTGAATTACATTGACTACATCAATACAACTTACCTATTTGACCTTAATTCGTGCTCTAACTCTTCTCCGTAGCTCAACTCTCTATTAATTCTCTCTGGTTCAAAGCAGAACTTTCTTGCCTATCAATCAAACATAATAGCTATATAAAACAAGGCGTAAGGATGGTAGCACTGATCATGTTCTAGTATTAGGCATTGATCAAATCAACATTAGCAAAATCATTTCTGTTCTTGAAGGAGTACAGATGGTGGAAGGATGTTCCAAGAGAAAGGGCGGAAGAATAGGAAAGAAGGCAACAAAGGTGGAGCAATAACAATTATAGTAATAGTAGTAGTAGTTGCACTAGTAATAGTACTAGTAAAAATCATATATAATCATTATTATTATTAAATCTTGCGCACTTTTATAGTAAGGCATCCCAAACAGGGGAGAGTGGAAACAGCTCAGACTCGAAATGTACAATCCACCAATAATCACAATATGAATAAGGTATCTCTTTTCATTCTCAAGCGAGTTATTCAGTTAACCCCTAGAAGACTTAGGGATCAAAATCTCTAAAAAGAAATCTTAAAACTCTAATGTTTGGTGACATAATGTGCCAAAAGAGCCAGCAAGCAATAATATTACAATTTACAATTCATACAGAATATAAAATATTTAATCAAAGAAAAACACTAAATTAGAAGATAATGTCGATTACCAGCTGATCCACAAAGTCACTCTGAAACTTCGCCTCTGAGTGAATCTCTTGTGCCACCTGCATCAAGGTCACGCATCAAAGACCAATAAAAGAACCAAATGAACGAATAGCAGGAAAATAAAATGACCCTAAAACCGTCAACTGCTGACAAAATGAAACTTTTTCTTGTCAAATGCATATTTCGTATCCAGCAACACTCAGACAACTCGCCAAAATACATTAATAAAATTTTTAATTTATCCTAATCACCCAAAAGTGGAAAAAGAATCAGCACAAATTTCATGTCAACCTGTCAATTTTCCCAACTTTCATGTTACAGTGACATTCAAAACTCAGCAATTCAACTTCACAAAAGAATCGTCAACAACTTTCAACAAAAAAAATGGGTTGCAGGACATATAAATATCATATAATATGAAGCAATTAAACATAGAAGCAGAAAGAATGAACAATTGAAATTAAAATTACATGTCTGAGTTTGGAAACTTGAGATCGAAGACCTAAAATTTCATCATCAAGGTCACCATGCATAGGATCAATCCGCAATTGTATCTCATCTGAGTTGCCCACCTGTCGAGTGCTCAATCCATCGCTGCACCCAAAAATCACCCAAAATTATATTCAACTATCTTAATTCCCATTTTTTTCCTCTGGGCTGCCCTCGCACTCTATTAATAAGAACATATTCAAATTGAGGTAATCATCGAAAGATCGTAATTACCTTGATCTGTAGGGGGCAGCGCCGCCTCTTGTTGCCATAATTCAAGCAATAAAATGAAAAATTAGGGTTTGCGAACAAATCTTGATTTTGAGTGGAAAATAAGAACCCTAAAATTCGGAAAGGGGATTCGTAAATGATGAAAATTGGGGAGATTTGGTGATGATAGAATGTGACTAAACTACAAAAGTAATTATATGGAGAAATTAATCGCAGCAATTGTGATTGATGAGAGAGAAAGAAAGAGAAGTTATAGGATTATTAATTTTTTTCCAGGTAGGAGTAGGAAATCTTCTGGAGTTCGGAGAAAGAGGGATATAATTTGAATACACCGTTGGTATTTGTGTAGTGTTTCCTACGTGGATTGCTTTTATTGGATATCTTGCGTGTCCTTTCTTTGTTCTCAACGTTGTATTGGATTTGACTCTTGTTTGGTTAGACAAGAAAATCATGAATTTCTATTTTTTAGAAGTGTAAGATGGGCTTATTACTTGGTAGATAAAAAGTTTACAAAATAGAAGTTTCACATGAACTTCTATTTCCTACAAAATGGGGAAATAGCTTATTTACGCCAAACCGCTTTTCCTAAGGAGAGAGAGAGAAGGGGAAGCATTAAGTTCTCCTTCTGAACCGCCGAATTGAACCGCTTTAATCTGGTTGGGTTGACAACTAACCCGAACTGCCAACTAACAATGATGAAGGCCCCGCCTCTGCTAATATCAAAAATATGGCCACCTATATAAAAAATTACAAAATAGAAGTAAAACCACCAAAATCGTGAAGTAAATCAAATAACAAACATGCATCAAACTAACTTTTTCTCTCAAAATCTTTTGATACATTCCAAAAAGCGTTGAATTCAAGAAACTTGCAGACATTTTTTGACTATCAAGTTCAAGTTTTATGTTTAAAGTTTTTTTTTTTCAATTTGAAAAGGCGAAAGTTGCTCTACGTCCTACTTTGGACATGTTAAGGGTCAGGCCTGTAAATAACCAAACAATATTTTTTAACTCCTATAAATTTAGTGAAGAAACTTAATTCATGTGTATTCAAAATTGATGGGAATTTTTACTTCCTATGATACTCTAAACAAGTCCTTATTTTGACTTTGTTATTTTCTATTTTGTTTGAAATTTTTTATTTTAAGACAAAGCTATGATATATACACATTAGTAAGTTAAGAAAATTCACATAAGTTAGTAAGTTAATATAAACTCATTATGAACTTAGCGGGGTTAGTTTTTTTACAAAAAACCTAGAGGTGATCAACATGGGCCCGGCCCGAAAATGGGCCGTTTTTGGGCATGATTTTCGGCCCGCGGTCGAGCCTCGGCCCAGCCGATTTTTTGGGTAAAAAAAACTGAGCAACAAGAGACTTGAATATGAAAAATTAGGTTAATTTTTGGCCCGCAACCAAAAATGGTCCGAAAAGCCCGCATGGCCCGTCCCGATTAGCGGGTTTTGGAGTCGGAATTTTGGCCCGAAACGGACCACTTTTTTGGCCAAAGCCCGGCCTGGACTGGCCCCTGATCACCTCTAAAAAAATATTTGCTAAGGTTTGGAACTAATGGAAAAAGAAGCACTTTACAAAGCCTCCTGGAATTTGGGTTAAGTTTTTTATATTCAATTATTTAAGTTGAAAAGATTAAACCTTGCCCATATCTTTTTATTTTTTTTGCAATTTTTCATGCATATTGTAATAATAAATATTAAAATAATAACAAAGAAATCTTTGATTGTGTTTATTAAACAATGTATATATGTTAAAGGTGATCATGGGTCGGGCCCGACTTTGGCCAAAAAAATGGCCCGTTTCGAGCCAAAACCCGCTAATTGGCCGGGCCATGCGGGCTTTTCGGACCATTTTCGCACCGGGCAAAAAAAATAGCCTAAATTTTAACATTCAAGTCGCCCGTGGCCCGGAATTTTTGCCTAAAAATCGGGTTTGGCGGGCCGAAAAATAGTGCCCAAAACCCACTCAATTTCGAGTCGTTTGGGTCGGGCCCGCGGGCCGGGTCCATGTTGATCACCTCTAATATATGTGAGTAAGTATAGGCTTCACATCACCTATAGATGTCTGAAGTATGGCAACAGTCAAATTATGCAAATGGACGGTAAGAAGTAGATTATCACCCTTCAAGAAGAAAGTTATTTTTATTGCGCTTAATACTTGCTTATACCATAGAAGTTATGATATATGGAGAGTTAGAAATGAAGGTCACTGGGAGATAACTGCCCCAATTGTTCCAGCTACCACAAAACTCATACGGTAGACTGTTAGCATTATTAGGACTATAGTTGTTAGGCCAAAAATTGACTCTAATTTGGATAAAACTAATTTGATACTCCCCTGTTTAGTCTTGCATTTGTTACTTTGCATAGCTTGTTTTTTAGGCTATGTTTTAGTATAATGTGAGTTCATAATACTTGAAGCTACATGTGTCAATTTAGACCAAAGTTTCCTAAACTTGCTCTAGCGGTTTGGTCTTTCTTTGTTGATACAAAGTGTAATTAACTTAGAAAAAAATGTGAACGAAAATACTGAAAAGAATATTTGATTTAGGGTAATTTATAGGGTTGTCCATGAAATCTTATTTAAAAAAAAAAAACCGTATATCATATATCTTTCATTTTATGCTCTCTCCTATGTCAAAAAGGGGTAATGTGTCCATAAGCTAGCAAAGCTTATTTTATACTTTAAAGGACATCAAAGCATAGAAATTGCTTCAATTGCGATTAAGCTTTACGATGAAAGAGTAACATTTGTAAATGAATTTACATAAGCAAAGTACCTATATGGAAACATCATAATGTCATACTTCCTCTGTTCCATAATAAGTGAAACACTTACTATTTTAGAACGTTTCAAAATAAGTGAAACATACCTTAAATGGAAAAAAGAAAGTGACAAAATGACAAGAGTACCCATCACAAACTTGTGTGGTTTACTTTTCTCTCTCCTCCATTTGATAATGAAAAAGGTATTTTATGACTATTTGGCTTTTGAAAGTGATGTTTATTAAATCTTGTGCTCAATCCCTATGTTTCACTTATTATAGAACGGAGGAAGTATATGTTAGTGTGTCGTACTAAGAAGAAAATACATTGTGTACTAGGAGGCAATTTATTTCCTTTTCATCACACGGATTCCAAAAATTGAGCTGAAAAAAAAAACCCTAACTGGTGTCCACTTCCACATTATAGCATCCATGCAAACTTGGACACTATCAAGCCTATATTTTATTATCATGCTTTGACTGAAGAGTAGCTACTTATTCATATAAAAAAACATTTTCACTACTTATATATGCTGCAATTAAGGAAACTTTACAGACACCTCTATATCACTGGCTCCATTATCCCAAAAAGGATTATGGCCAACAGATTAACAAAGTCATAATGATTCGAAGCAATTAATGTTTGAAGCACAAGGATGTAGAAGTAAACAACAAAATTGACAAAAATAGGCGCTAACTTTTGTGTTGATGCTTTTTTGTTTTCTAATTTCACCCAAACAGAAACATGGTGTCAAAATTAGTGAAGAGATCTTTTGATGTACGTAGTGAACATTGACATCAAAATTTCCGTTTTAGGTAGAGATTGTCAATCTTTTTTATAGAGAAAAACTAGGTTGGATCCTAACTATAGCAGGCTAACCTAAAGCATCATTTCAGATGATAATAGAGAAAGAGGGGTCTGGAAACTTGAACCAATAAAAGAGAGAAGAAGTAGAATGACAACGATGCGCCGTCCATTCAACAGCTTTATTAGCCTCTCGAAACACATGCGAAATGTGGACTTCCTTGAACGTCTTCAGAACTTCATGTTTATTTGCTATAATAGAGTTAATAACCTATGGAAGTTTCTATAACTTTCTAATGGCTTCGATAACTGCTAACTTATCTCCTTCAATAATTAGCTTAATAATATCCAAAAACTTAGCCCCCTTAACACCTTCTCTAAGCCCTAGTGCTTCTGCTGAGGTAGATATTGCCGATTGTCGGGCATGGTTATGATTTGTAAAAGGATGCGAGATCAATACAACTACTATGTAATTTGATAGAATTTATGGTAACGTTGTTACATCAAGAATCTAAAGGCTCATCTTTCCTGAGTTTACATAAACTCCATCATTAACAATAATCTTACACATATTAAACACCAAATCAAGTTATTTTTAAGAACATCCTTCTCCCCCTAATGTTATGTTCATCTAGTGGGTTATTCTATACTATATTGTATAATACTTCTATAAAAATAAGTTACAAACCAATTCCTCAAAAAAAAAAAAAAGTTACAAACCTTTTATTAGGTTTTATAATAAAGTGAAGTCTTCCCTTTACATATAACGTTCACCTTCCCTCATATATTTGTTCCCCCTCCTCTAAACGCCCACCTTTCTCTCTTCTTCCCTCGCTTGCAGCCGCCGAGCGCATACTACACTCTCCATAACTCCACTCATCTTCCCCGGTAATCTCTCTCACTTTCTCTCTCCTCAACCATTATTATCTCTATGATTTTACCATTTTACCATATTATAACAAATTACGTGTTGTTTTGATGTGATGTTGTACTTCTCCCCTGCTTTTTCATCACCATTGTATGTTTGTTACTTTAGTTCTTTTGAATTTCCACAATTTTGTTATCTAAATGCCTTTTTTTACATGTTCTATGATTGTTTCTTACTGTATCGTTGTTCATGTTGTTGAACTCATCTTAGTGTTTGTGCTGGTGATCTTGTTTTTGCTAGAACACCCACTGACCCACATGCATTAATTCATGGACTTCGGTTTATTTGATCTTTTGTCTATATTTTCTTTTTATTTTGTTCTTTCATTAAATTCTTCTCTCAATCCAAATACTAGAATTGGATTTACGGTGACATTTGTGGGTTTTTGTTGTTAGTTATTTATTAGCTTAAATTACTGGGAATTTCTTGTTGAAATTCATTGTTAAGAGTTATTTGTCAGCTTAAGAACATTTTTTGTCTTAGACGTTAGACTAGGAGAGCTCATAACCGTAGGGCCTTTTCGGTATCACTAGTAGCAGGATTCAGTTTTTTAGGATTGTAAATCTCTATTTTGTTGATATTTCATTCATTTTTTTACTATTAAAATTTGGAATCACTTTAACTTTTTCCTAGCTAATTCTCTTTCGGTTCTTTTTGTTTTGTTCAATTGTAAATGTACGTTTCAGGTTAGTAATTGAACATTGTCTTTTGTGTATAAGAACATATGAGTATTTTCACAGTAAAAATTGATTGACAGAAGTTGTCGAAGTTTAGAGAGAAGTAACTAGAATGACAAAATGTTAGGACATTGTGAATGTGAAAGTTGGTTTTTTTCGTAAATCGAAGTGTTCCGGCATGGAATATGTTAGGGTAGGAGTCACCAAACTGGCTGGATTCTTCAAGCGGGCTGCAAAACAGAATATGTATTCTAACCTGAAGGGTTTATTTGAGGAATGCCCCTCCGATGCTTACGTAAAAATATACTGGTAGCTCCAAATGTAATATTCAAGTCGGGTCAAAGCGCAAGCTTTAGGTGATTATATTGTTGAGACAGCCTATGATGAAGCAGAAGCCAACTGGAACGCGAAGCAGTTTTGAGTTGTGAGATATGAGTTGTATAAGTTGGACTTGCCTCCCATTTTTTTAGAGTACAAATGTTCTATTGATTGAATTGAATGTTCTCATGTGTGCATGATGCGCGTACTTCTATTGTATATAGCACCTACCAATTGAACTAAACCCAGTGAAAGTTACATTGGTATGTTATAAGTACGAATCTTAATAGCGAAATATAATTATGTACTTTAGCTAAGCTCCTTAAGAATTACTTCAAATCAAAAGGGGTTTATCATTTAGGAACAAAATGCCTATCTTGTATGATGTAAGTTGTATAGTAAGCTTAAAATTAGTTACTATTATACTAGTCAAGTTAATCCTAACTCCTAAGAGAAGTAGGAATATAAACTACTCTTTGAAGTTTCTAGAAGCTTTTCAAATGGATTGAATTTTTTGCGACGATAGCAAATTAGCCCTTAGTTATATGTTTAAGAGGGCTCTAACATGCTATGTAACAGTAACAACAATGGGTTTCTTTCAATTGCAATATACGAGGTTAAGTGGAAAAAACTACAACTACACCATAAAACACCTATAAAGATGTTTGTAAAGTAGCTTTAGGAAGAAGTTTAAGTTTCTTGATTTTTGCCATGTTTGATTATTGAGATTTGGGAAGATGAATCAAAGTTCATTACGGTTTTCTTTTCAAAACAAAAAAATTTGATTTTATGGATAGATTGTATGGAAGACTAGGTAGAGGGACAGTGTCTCGTGGGTTTTTTTTGCTTTTAAATAATAGGTGTAGATATTGGATATCTTTTAGGGGGTAGTTATGTTGAGTTTAGTCATTTTCTTGTTGATAATTACTTCTCATATTTACTCGGAAATTTTTTTTATCGCAATTATCCATTTTGTCATTAGGTAAGAAAATCTGTTGCATTTTTTCTTTAAAGTACTGAATAAATTAGACGAATGAAGCGATTCTATTGAACTTCGTATATTATGCATAATCCACTTTTGAAGGGAAATAAAAATGATTTATTTTATCTTGCTTACTGTACTCCTAGCTGCTTTTGTAAATTTTTAGCCATGCACGTCAAGATGGACCTTCTCATAATATTGGCCCCTCTACAAGAGATCTTGAGGTCAATCGACCCTTTTCCTGCATGACCATTGCTTGTAATTATGAATTGTTTGAAACAAGCTGGTAACTCTATCACTCTATGTTTATTCTGGTCTAATGCAACAGAAGGAAATGCCACCGTCTGTATAAGTCCAAAGAATTTGACTTAGATAGCTGTTGTTGATTGCAACGTGGGAGAAGATATCCTGTAAATTTTTCTTGTGAACTTGAGACTGTCACTTTGGTTGTTAAATGGTCAAGATTTATGGTTGAGTATATGACCACATGAGTTGAATGAATATAGCTTCTGACTAATTTATGACACACAACATATGTGATATAGCATGACTTCTCTCTCACACATTCAACCTCTGCCTTTTGTTTTTGTGGCAACTAATTGTATATTGTTGTTATTCTAAGTTCTAACCGTCCTGAAAATTTATGTTTGAAAACTTTGTTACTTAACATATTTATCGCTTTTAGTTGAAAATGCAATGCAGCATTAAGTAATAAAGAACAATGTACTAGAGAAGCTGCTCTCTCCCTTTTTATTTAGTTGTTCCTTTAATTTTAGCACTATTTACATAACCCACTTTGACCTCAATTTTCTCCTAATGTGTAAACACAAATATTATCATGTATGATGTTGTAGGATTTGTCTCAATGTATATATTCATAATATAAACTTTTTATAAATTTTACTAATTGGTAAGTAAAGATATCAATAGTCAAAGTTGTACATCTAAGTGTGAATGTCAAAGTGGAACTACTGAATAAAAATAGAGGGAGTATTAGGTGAAGGAAGAGAAATGAAACGGAACTTCTGACCAGCTAGGTTAATCTGGAATCCAGATGTTCTAGTGTGGTTTCAGCAGTATTTATATTAGAACTGCACTATACCTGACGTCTTGCTTGCTAATTTTGAGTTGACAAACCTTTAGCCATGAAGAAATTTTTTTGCATGTATTTTAGCAGTTTCCATAAGCAAAGGCCAAAAAGTATATGCAGAGGCTTGAATCAAAAACTAAAATCAGCTTTATACATCCATCATGGATAGTGTCTGTTAATTCCTGTGCTTATATTCAGGTTCTATTTTGAATATTGCAATTGCTTCTGTTTGACATGTTATAGCTTGAGAAAGTTATGGTATGTTGTTCTGCATCTGTGCTACTCTTCATCTTTATTATAATTCAATTGAATATTTCTTTCCTCTGTTCTATCTTTTGTTCCTTCTGTCATATTTTAATCAAAATATGGTGTGGAACCAAATTGATGAGGGCTTGTTTGTTATCGTTTTTTGTTTCCAGTTTTTAGTTATTTTGAAAACCATAAACAAAAATATGGAAGACAGAAAAAGTAGTTTCCAGTATTCAGTTGTCAGTTTTCAAAATTGACATATTTACTATAAGTATGACTAAGTTATAAGTATATAATACCCATTATGTCATGACTTTATATTCATAAAACCAAAAACTAGAAATTAAAAGTGATGCTAAACGGGCCCTGAGTTTTGTGTTAGTTTGTTTTCTGGTTTGCAGCCATTTCTATTATATCAAAGTTCAAACATAACTCAGCTGAATTTGTTTCCCTCCTTTATCTATTTAAGATAGGTCTAGAAGTTAGTTATACTGGGAAAGAAATGCAACAATGACTGTTCTAGCTCGCAAGGATTCCAGAAGTTTTATGAGGATGCCGAGTAAAAGCTTGAGGTGTATGAGCTATGAGGATACTCTCCGCGAAATGGAAGCTTTTTTGGATGGGAAGCTTGACAATCCACAAAGTACTCGTGATGTTTATGCTGATATAACTGAACCAATGAGTTCGAGTGCCATTAGGGTGCCTGATACTGAGGATCCAGATGCAACTGAGAATTCCAGCTCATTTGGTGATACTGCATCCAGAAGTGAGAATGTTTCTGGAACTAGTGATGCCGAGGTGGAGTCTGAGTTTCGTGTCGACGCTGGTTTGGCCTCTACATTGGACAGTTATGGTAGTGTATTTCCAATGAGGTTGGTTCCTGCTTTTATTTACATGTCAGATGATATTGAACCATTCCTCCACCCCTTTTTGCTGTCCTATATTTGCTGCAGGTAGTTGTGATAAGTAACCTGTGGTTGCTTTATGGCGTTATTATCCACTATCACTCTACCATCTTTTATGCTATTAACACTAACAATTTTTGAGAAGTTTTCTGAGCTTGTTGTTATTGTTATGTTGAGTAGATTTGACACATGACGTCATGTCTGCTGAGATGATCCCTGTGTTGTTGTATTCAATAATAGTGCTTTGTACCATGGTGGTGCCCAAGTATAGGTACCCGAAATGTCCAAATATACAGAGAAGGCTCTCTTCCCTTTGTTGCCCTCTTACTGCAGAAAATAAGTCTAGCTATCTGTCAGGGTTAATTTCCATGACATTAAACTAGCTCTTTTCATTCAAAATTTGTTCCTACCAATGATACTTTTACCCGTTGAATTTCATGATGTTTTTAAATCTAAAAGGAAAGAAAATCTCTCTAGATTATACGATAAATACTGGCCAATGAGATTCTATCAAAGTGGGCATTAACTCTCTGATTTGTAGCGTTGATTATCTAATGAATTGTCTTCAGAAACTTACTTTTGATATACAAGGACAAGCACCCTAACATGATCTTTTGTCAAAATCATGGCATAGTGGTTGTTGAATATGTGTCAGGTAGATAATGTATGGAAATAAAGGTATTCTCTGACTACCTTTACAAGAGTTAAGCCAGCAATTTTTTTGCACGAGGTTTGAACGTAAACCAAGTCAGCTACTTTTGCCAAATCCATCTTAAACCTTTAAGCCACTGTAGTTACGTCTGGAATTTGGACGAGGACGCGGGGTGGATGAAATCACTATGGAATTCGGAATATACCACATTTATGGCAAAAATGATGAGTGCTGTGACTGTAATTGCGTCTGCTAAGTGGACTTCGTATTTATCACCATGATATATAAGTGCAATGCGCTTGGATGATTTGATATGTTTGGTAAGCCTAGAAGTCTAGTTACTGTGGAGTTTAATCATAGACTCTGTAGTTTTTTTTCCCTTCCTTTCCTGGTATTTTTAGTCAATATTTGCATTTCATTACTAGTGCTACTGTGAAGTGTTATATGTCTTGTTGTCTCTTTTTTATATTTATTGATAAAACCACCTTTTTTTTTTGGGACGATAAGTTTTTCCGTGATTTCTTTTTTGTACTTTTTAACTCTTACTGTTGTCTTTGGTTGAGTCAGCAATCAATCGCCAAAGAATTGCATGTCCTTCCTTTCTTTCTGCTTGTTCAATGTTGGAGAATGGCGTTCCTGTTAAAGCTTAAATGCATAAATTATGTTGAAAGATACTTGTGTTCTACTAACTTTATCTGGAAATAAGTATCCAGATGTCTGACTTTCTTTTGCCACAACGTATTAGGAAAAAGAAGTTGACAACTGATTGGAGGAATTTCATACGGCCACTTATGTGGAGGTGCAAATGGACAGAACTAAGGATAAAAGAGTTGGAGTCACAAGCACTTAAATATTCCCATGAGCTTGAAGCAAATGAGCAAACAAAAATGTTGGAACTACATCAATATACATCGGACTTTTGCTCAAAATCGTTTCCCTTTTTCAAACATTCAAACAAAAGGAAGCCCATGAATAGAAGAAAACGGAAACTTGTGGAGAATGTGACTGATATCTCATCTTATATGTCTCATCACCAGATTTTCTCCTATCTTGGTACAAATTTCCTTCATGGCTGTTGTAATGTTAGGTTTTCTGATATCATTGCACATGATGGTTCACTCAGCACCGTGCATCTGTTATGATAGTATTTTGTCTATTGCAGAAAATAAGAAGTGTGATCCAGATGGTACATCAGCTGCAGATGATGATGTTATTGTAGGTAAGAATTCCTAATCTAATGGAAATACAGATGCATCCATAAATAAGTAGCAAAAAGTGACCAGCTTTTGGTGTCAATATTGTGTTAAGATTCTATTTGAGGGTATCCCTTTCAACCTAAATTATCACGAGCTTGCATATTTTTGTTATTTTCTTTTGGGGAAGGGGGTGGGTGGAAGGTGGGAGATTTTATGTAGAGGATATTGCATATCTTTGGTGCATAATTAGTTTGGTCCTCTATATTACTGTTGTGCACAATTAGCAATGGTTGGATTAGCTGGGAGATTTTATGTAGAGGATATTGCAGTATGGCGGAAAGATATATTTCCCAATCCATAGTATTCTAAAAAGTTGATGTAATAACTCTGTAAACTTTCAAAAAGTAGAATTTAAAGACTGTAATGAAGACGTAAATATTTGTGGGCATTTGCTCAATATAAGGAAGATTGCTTTTCTAGTTGATGCATATAGAACATCTCAGGTTTGTCTCTTTTCATTGTATCTACTGGCCATATCATTTATCTTTGTCGACCTGTCAGCATTTAGTTACACTAAGAACTACACTCTAGACTTTGCAAACATTTGTTTCTCTATCTTCCGTTTACTTCACAAAGAGGCATTACACATAATCCAATACTCTAAAGGGACCATTTCATGCACCAACAGAGAAAGGAAATGAAGCAAGAAAGGGAATAGAATGAGAAAGAAATCAAGAAAGGGAATTTAAAAAAACAAAACCATGATCAGTTTACTTGTAAACAAAAGAGAAATACCCCCTTTCCAAAACTAATTCTTATCTCTTTCTTCACAATTACCATGTTAATCTTCTTTCCTATTCTTCTCCTCTAACAAGCCATCATTCATATCTTCTCCATGACAATCCACCATCCTTACCAACTTCAGTCTTTTACCACAAACTACCAACAAATTATATTGTTTTCCAAGTTCCAACTGTGTTTGGAATTGTTGTTGTAGTCAAGCCTTTTCTATTTATTTTATATTCTATTGCTGGTCAAGTCCCACCATTAATGCTTTAGATTAGCTTTGATGCTTGAATTCAAGCATTGAGTCCATAAATTTCTGGTACCTCATATCTATCCTCTATCGGCTTAAAATTTAAATTCGCTGGTGGTGTTTGACAGCGGTGATGGTCGATATTCATGTGAGGTTGACAGTGGTGCCGTTGCTTGTGAGGCTGTAAGGGAGTTTGGGGGAAACACCAAAATCCTTGGGGGGGGTTAGAGAATTAGGGTAGAGGACTTCAGGGGAAACTGAAAATGAAATGGGGGAAAAGGGGTTTGCAAATGTGCCCAACTGACAACGAAAATTCCCGAGAAAACGCAAAAAGGCTAAACTGCATAGAAGGGAAATAAGGGTGATGAGAATCAGGTTAGAGGACTCTAGGTCCTAGGGGAAGCTAAATATGAAAATGTAGAAAAAGAAATTGCAAATGTTCCCAACCAAACTGTAAGAATGGTAAATTATGGTAATTTCCCCAAGTATTTGCTGATATGTTGTCTTCCTTACCAAAATCATTCTTCCATATAATTTTTTGCATTATTTGCACAGCATCAAGGGCTTAGATATGATTTTGTTTGGACTATTATAAAAAAATATTATTAACAATGGGGCAAGTCATGTTTTGTAGTCAGGTATAAACTTCATTTCAGTATATCCATCAATCAGGATATGAAAATCTATGCAAGAGAGCTTTTCTCAAATTTATGCTTGCTGAAATATATATATGGGAAAAGGAGTTTGAGAACTGGAAAAGAGAAGTCCACAGAGAAGTAGGACTTCATTATTTGTCTTGCTGGGTAAATTGACAACAGATCTTGCTGCCAAACACCCCCTCTCATGTGGGGAAGAGGGGGGGGAGTTCTGTTCCAAATGGCTTGAATCTATTAGTCATTTCAAAGATTCAATAAGATATGTGCTAAGATAACTATAGAAGCATAAAGGCACACACATATTATGTGCTTTTGCTATGAGCTTTAGTAGATTAGGGAGAAAGGACCAGAATGGTGTGTGTTGGCTAGTATCTAGTACATTATCGAGATGTTTAGGGTGATGAGAGAAGGTGGGGTATGGTGAATGGTATGTGTTGCCTAGTATCTATAATCTATTACATTGTTGAGATGTTTAGGGTGGCAAGGGAAGGTGGGGGTGGTGAACCTCTCAAGGATGGCGAGGTAATTACATGCAAGTTTGTCCCCACTTTGTACAGCCCAAATTTGATTGGGGAATAAAGAGAGAAAGTCGTGTTTTTTGATTTATCTTACCCTAGGTTCTATTTCTTTCAACTTTGACTGGCCTTTTCATCACTCGCTTAGTTTCTCCTGGTGGTGTTGTCTCCTTTGCTTTGCCTTTTGGAGTTGGACCACCGCCATCCCCCGGAGCTACCAGTCGATGGCGACACTGAAGACACATCTGCCAGCAGTTGTCCGTAGGAGTAGTATCGTCATTCCCTGATTCAGCACCGTACTTCGTCTCCACTTGAGCAATTGCATCCCACCAGCCACCTTCCCACCTTCCCCTCTCTCCCTATTTTCTTTTCTTTTGTCCATCACCTCTGTTTCTCTTGAGTCTTTATCTCTCTCCTTTGCTTGGCCTCTCTCCCTATTCATTGATCTTGTCGCTTGCTCGCTCCTTGGCTTTTATATCGTCGCCACTTGGCTGATAATGCCTTTCCCATGTGGATGTATCTGTATCTTTAATGTTCCTCATTTGTGATGTCTACTACTTAAAAGTAAATAGTAAGTGTAGCAATGGTAATAGTCAGTATTTGGTTCTTTTTGTTTTAAATTTGTTAAAATTATATAATTAAAATTTATTAAAATTTATTAAAATTAAATGAAGTTGGCCGATTTTATTGTTAAATGGCTTTACGTTTGCGATGGTCATTAATAGTTCTATGCTGAACACAATTCATGTTGTTTTAGCGAACTACTATTGATTCTTACCCTATAATTTTCTGTTTGTTCACTCTGTATTTCTATAGTTCTTTCTGAAAATTTCTAATTTACTAATTTAAAATTTGCCTTCGTCTTGCCGCACCCATATCACGAGAATTGAAATTTTCCCTTCTCCGTTCTTGCCCCTGTATATGTTCCCATTCCTGCCTCCTTGCAAGTTGCAACCTAGCTGACAACTCTTAGATGGAGTTGGCACTCCTTTTTGGGAGCTTAGCGTAGCTTAAAGACGCCTACTCAGTGGGCATTAGTATCACACTGGTTACTTCCCAACAATTGATACGTATACAATATGTGTCTCATATAGAACATTATGCACATCTATCTTGTGCTACTCATACTGTGTAGCCACTAGCAATGGTCCCTGTCATACTACCCATTAAGCTGCTTAATCATTTAGTCCATTTGTCGATCTTCACTTTTGTTTTTGTGCATGAATGAGTGATTCCTAAGTTTTGTGTGCACTTCACTACCTTTGTTAGGAGCAAATCTTGAAAATTCGTGTTATCTGTAATTTTAAAATCTTATTCTAACTTTGTCAGAGCTACTTGTAGATTTATGCCCTAAGAATGATGATTTTGGCATGGGGGAGGATTGGTTTAAAGACGGTGAGGATTCCTTAGAGCAGATTCTTCGACAGATTGAAACAGTGCAGTCTCAAGTTCAGAGACTTAGAACCCATCTTGACATGGTGATGTCAAAAAATGGTGTGAAGTTCTCCTCCACAGAAAATCTGAGTCTTCTTGCACCTTACGATGTTCAAACAAGTGCTGCCCAAAGTCCTGCTTTCTCAGCTGGTAACGGGGACAATATGTCTATTGGTGCCGTTTATCTTCCCGAGCACATATCGGACTTTGAAATCGATGATCTGGTTTTGCCTGAGAGCACGGTCTCTGGTTATGGAGATGGTGCCCAGATCCCTGACATAATAGAAAGCACAGTAGGATTACTTTCTGCTGCAGATGTTACAATACTTCAGCCACAGATTATAGAGTCAGGTGAAAATGTAAGGCTTCTTTTCTTAATACTGTATAGTGAATACAAAATTGTTCTTACAGAAAGCTACTTAAATGTGACTGAAGTATCTATTCTCCCTTGAGGTAAATTCTGCTTCTGTCTGCTGCAAGCATTGATGTGAAAGTATACTGATTCATAAATGTGAAGGATACATATATACCTAATTTGCTCTATTACAGTTTCTGTTTTTCTTTTGTGCTTTCAAGCACTATCTGGTTCATAATGTGATTGTTTAACATTCATTGCTCATACTGATCAACCAATATGTTTTTGGCTAATAGCACATCTGCCAAGTGCATTTTACGGCTTGCAAAATTGTAGCTTTGCTTTTATCTGTTGGTATTATTTTGCTCGAAAACGAGCATGCTAATAATTTGTTAAAGCATATCTCCGCATCTTTCCTGATCTTTGCCTGTTGATCATTTGGTTTTCCCTCTCTCTCCTCTCTGCTCTACGTGTGTGTTTATCTCTATGTAGTCCGTAATACAAAGCTGGAAATAATCACAGGCCTGTTGCTCTCCCCCTCCCCACCCCTCCTAGCTTTCTTCTGCTTTCAAGTCAGGGTTTTTTCGCCTTCAAAGTTGCAATCTGATTATTTTGCATTAATTTACAGATATTGGATGATATACATATACAGAACACGGCGATGAGAGAGGGGCACATGTCCTCTGGAGTAATTAACCAGTCAATTGATGATTATCATTACCTGGAAAATAAAGAGCAGAATTTATCAATTCTCCGAACCAGCAGTGGATTAGTGCTTGATCCTGTGGCTGGAGATGCTGTGGTTCAGGAGAAATCAACATTAAAGTCTTGTTTAACTTCAGATGTTGGTGTTCCTAAGAACAAGAGAAAGCGTGGTGAACGCAAAGCTGGACCTGGAGGTTGGAACAAGAGATCTGCAGGTGAGCCAGATAGCAGCTGAGGATTCTTTTTCTCCCAAATACAGTAGACAATAACTTCAGGTAGATGTCGAAATGGTGTAGGTGATCCTTCGCCTTTTTGTGGGAGTAGTCCACATGGATGGCTCCAAGCATCTTGCTATAGTAGATTATTTATAAAAAAATTGCATGTTGGTGAAGCCATTCTTGCATTTCATCACTGTACGCTGCTGGTGATAATGACGAAAAAGCTGTTTGATAGACCCCTAGATTGATATACAGCAGGCAGTTGTCTATAAAAGATCTTGAAATTATGTAGATGAGGATTTTGGGTAAAATTCAAGAGTAGGATATATGTACTGATTATGGGGCTGCGCATTGGTAAACTGTGCTCACATTTTGTAGAAGGATGTAATGGATTGTAAAAAATGCAGGGCATAATAGGTAATAATATAGTTGCATTCTGTTGCACCCTGCAAGGCTTGCCATTTATTGTGATCTTTTACGTAATCTTCCGGATCCTTCGATAGAATGTCAGCCCGAAGTCCAAACTAGTTTTAGGCTATGAAGCATGAAATGTTTTGGGACATGATGTTTCCTTGAGAAACGTTTCTGTTTCTCGAACCTCGATTGTTTTCAAAATATTTCCGTTTCCATTTTCAAAAGTTGGTTTGTTTCGTGCACATAGGTTTTAAGCATATTCATCAGTAATTATTTGATCACTTTCTGATCATTAATGTCAATTGGTTGTAATGTTCTTGTGCGAGTTCTTGTGGAACAACGGTGAACATGGAGCTGAAAATGATTTGAGGTCAAAGTAAATCAATTTCTGCTACACAAAGTTAACAAGGGCACTGCTTAATACATAGGGTCCTACTATATAGGAGTAGGACATATCTTATACTGTTCCCTCGTTAACTCTAAGCACAATTTGAGATACCCTTAGGGGTGTAAATGAGACAAGACAACTCGCGAGCTACTCGAGATCGACTCGGTCAAAGCTCTTTCAAAGCTCACTCAAGTGAGCTCTTGTGACTGATGAAATTATGTAGCTGCCCCTTATTTCAGACCCTCAGACTTGTGATAGAACCCCTCAGACTTGTGAATAGAACTTCAATTAGCTTATCCTCATGCATTACTAACAAAAACATTGCTGCTTTTTAAAGCTGCTGGTGTGACGAGAGATATTTACTGAACTTCAGATTTGATTTTTTAGTACTGCTAGTTTAGCCTTTTATTCTTATTTTTTCTGGGAAACATGCGGGACCCTTCTCGTGGACCAACTCCTTAAGTTTTACTCTCAAGTTTTAAGTAATGTTTTCTCGAGTTTTTCTTTTGATGAATTCTGATTGGAAGTTTACCAGCTCCTTTCCCAAGTGGGTAATGATTTCTAGGGTGTATAAAAATGTATATAAAAAGCAAAAGGATCAAAACTGATGCAAACATTTGTTCTTACCTTTTGACCAACAAAAAGTAATCCATTAGGGTGAGATTCATCCTTAATTTATTAGCTTTATTCAAGTTATTAGGGGGAGGTATCAATTCTAGAGTAAATGATTAAACTGGGTGAGATCAATTTCGAGGATTTTAAGGAAGTTTCGGTTTGATGGCTTTTGGTACTAGCTTCTTTAAGTTTATTTGAGGTGCAAATATTAGTAGCACTACACCTAATATTGAAGGAATTAACTTTTACAGGATGGTCTTCCTAAAAATAAGTTCAATCTCTTATTGATCAAGTTTATTGCTATTTACTGATTATAAAATTCATTCGATATCAGTTCTCTGAGTATCAGTCCTTACAAAGCTCCATAATATGATGGAAAATGATCTAAACTTTTAAATATTAGAAAATTTTAGGACAAGATATTTGTTCAGCTATAAAAGATTCTTTTTTTTATTATGCATGGTATTCTTTAAATTCATTGAAATTCTCTATATGGGAAGGCAAAGGCAGTTTCATATGATAAGTCTGTACCGAGAAGGTATATTTATTTTTTTGAAGTTAAAAGGCATTCATTAATTTGAAATCATACAACATCTACAATATAGGTCAAAAACTAACAATTATATATCAAATTGAAATAAATATAATTCTAATATGACAAAACCACAATCATTGAGTAGATCTAACAATTCTGAAAACCCTCGTCTTTCACAACACTATCTGATACAATTTTCTACAAAGGGGTCTATCGATCTATTGTAGTTTTGAAGAAGAATTTGATTTCATTCAACTGATTGTAAACAAAGTACTAACATCTGTTGTAACCAACACACGTTCCGATTAATAAATCAACCTTCAATTTGAAACTCTGGATCTTCAACCAACAACAAACATAGTGCCAGAAGGCATATGATCATATTTACATTTCTTTCCAAAGCCAGCTTGTTTGGATTCTATTCCATTTGGATTAGATTGATGCACTACAAGAATCCGTGCTTTTACCGACCGTCGAAATCGGTCGGTAAAACACGAAAAACGGTCGGTAAACATATTACCGACCGCTGAACGATCGGTAAACATATTACCGACCGCTGAACGATCGGTGAAGGACGGTCGTTAAAATGCTCGTCGGTAATCTGAAAATACCGACTGCCAAACGGTCGGTAAATATTTAATTTTTCGTTAGTCATTAGAGTTAAACTAGCAAAAAAAATTCAAATGTCTAGAAGGTGACCAGTTATATCCATACTTATTAATTGTATATGTGGAGATATTAGATTGTCAATTGATGTTTGCTTAAAAGAGAGAAAATATGGCATTGACATCAAGTTTACTCCTCATACCGTTAGGGAGCGTTTTGGTTCATATGATTATGGTATGAGGTATGGGTTTAGAATGAACAAAACCCATACCTAGTGTTTGTTTAATAAAATGATATATAGATTTAAAACACATACCTCAAACCCATAAGGTATGGGGTTTAGAAACCCAAGAGGGAGGTGGGTATGACTCATACCAATACCTCTAGGTATCAAATAAAATAAAAAATTTCATTCTCAAATAAACCAAACACATGGTATTAAGTATCAAGTTCCAAACCTATACCACCTTGGTTTGATTCTTGATTCCAAACTCATGCCACTATATGAACCACACCCCCTGAATGTACCTATAATTAGTATGTTGACTTCCCTCCCCCCTTCCAGTCCTTATTGAAATTTGAAACCAACTCTTTCTTCTTGATCCTCGATGGAAAAGATAACTCATAAGCTCGTAGGGGAAAAAAGTGTAATTGGTCACGCCTCATATTCTTTTTTGTCATTTTATTTTTTATATAAGTTGAAGTCCCTTCTCAGGAGAGGGAATTGGAAATCCCTCCTCTTGCAAAGGATGAGAATCGATCCTAGAATCTCTAAGATTGGAGGTGATATCAATACCACTAGGCTATCATCTGCTGTTTTTTATCATGCCTCATATAGCTCTTAATCGTTTATGTAAAAAGTTGCCATAAGCTAGGGTTTCTTAATAGTTAATTATTATGAGCCAAACATTGATGAGGAAGGAAAATATAATCATATTTGTGAACTCCCTTTGATAATGTGAAATCTAATAGATTTCGACTATTTACTATTTACTATTTAAGCTGAGTTAGCCCTAAACGGGGAAAAACTCTTCCAACAAATGGTGTTGTATTTTCTAGGCTCAAATCAAAATCTCATAAAATTTGAAAGTCCTCTCTCAGCCGTTGATTCAAGTTTGGTTATTTTTTTAAAACTTATACATGTGTGAACATAGAAGACAAAGGACAACTATTTTGTGTATGATAAGTTGATGTGCCACTCCTATGTTTTCCTGCAAATTTATCAATTCCTGTCACGATGTAACATGCATAAGTAAATCTTTTTCAATCTTGATGTAGTGTGTATAGCCAATATATAATAAAGCTCAAAAGATGTGATGCTATTGCTAGAGTTTGGTATAACTGTATAAGTTCACTTATTTGCCTAGACTTGGCAACTAAATGTTGGGTACTGTAGACTCATGTAGTACTCCAATCTCCCTGATCCAGCATCGTCAATCATAGTGCCTTTTGTATGTACAGCAGCCTTTTCCTGGAACTACTCGTGGAAATAATAATAAACCACCCAACAGATTAATCATGATGCTACCCTCCATTCTCCATAGTTTATCTTAATTCCTTGAAAAATAATTAGATACTCTATTTTTTTAAGTGTATAATCTCCTAGAAGAAAGTGGTCACCTCTGTGCGTGTGTTATACAGTTATACTCAATGATTGTTGGGTTCTTCGTGCAAATTACTAAAGTATATTACATCAAGATTTATAAGATTGTAATGTAGTGAGTGTATATATTAAGGAGTACTTAAATTCAGAAAACAAATTATTGATTATTATAATAGATAAATACTACTACCTCCGTTCCAAATTAAACGCAATTTTCATTTTGGAAGTTTCAAATTAAATGCAACAATTCCAAACTTCTTATATATGGTAAGTTTTTAGGTGTGAATTTACGAGAATACCCTTACTAAAAAATTAAACCACACTTAATTATACCTTAATGATTATCTAAACCTCCATCATCACCCCCTTAAGTTTCTCTCTCCTCACTCCCACCCACCTTAAGTTTCTCTCTCCTCACTCCCACCACCACCACTTTCACTCTCCTCACTCCCACCACCACCACTTTCTCTCTCCTCACTCCCACCCACCTTAAGTTTCTCTCTCCTCACTCCCACCACCACCACTTTCTCTCTCCTCACTCCCACCCACCACCACTTTCTCTCTCGACCACCTGCCGGAATTCGTCCCCACCATCACCTCCGAATTTCGATCTCTTCACCTTCGTCTGGATCTCTTCACCTTCGTTGGAATTTCGAATTTCGATCTCTTCACCTTCGATCTCCTTCATCTCCCTCTCTTTCTTGTAGATGTGGTGGTTTCGGGGGTGAGGTTTTTGGTTTCAAGTGGCCGGGGGTGGTTGTTTTCGATGGAATGGGGTTTCTTTGGGTAACGTTGGTGGTTTGGCGGGTCGAGGAGGTTTCGGTGTGGGGGGTGGTTCTCATATTACTCTCATTTCCGGGGTCGGGTCGGGGTTGCGATGGACGGGGTAGGGTTGCGGTGCGTCAGATGGTGGTTTCGGGCTAGTGGTGGTGGCACAGGTGGAAGGTGGTGGCGGCTCAGGTGGAGGGGTGGTGGCTTGAGTGGAATGGTGATGGTTAAGGTGAATAGAAGTAGAGGAGAGATTAAGTGCCTCGGTGGTGGTGGTGGTGGTGGCAGTGCCTCGGTGGCGGCGGTGGTGGCAGTGCCTCGGTGGTGGTGGCAGTCTCGGTGGATTAGGTGGTAGTAGTCTCAGAGGTGGTGGTGGCAGTAAGTGGTGGCTTCACTAGGTGGTGGTGCTTAATTAAACTAAACACACGCCCCTTCCTTTTTCTAATCACCTCTTAAGAAATTTCAACTAGGAGTCCGTGCCACTCCAATTGTTGCGTTTAATTCGGAACGGAGGTAGTACTTAATTGAATGACATTGTAAAAAAAAATAGTATTATATTTTTTAAGAAGTAACATTACTTTAAATATTTTATCTTATTTTTTATAGAAATTTTTACTTTGAAACCTAGAGGTAAGAAATAAATGAACTTCAGTGTCTTGAGGTTTTAAGGAACTTTTCACTTTAATGCACTACAATGAACTCTATTAAAAGTTTTGTTTAAGTAATTCTCTTTGTTGTGCTATTTGATATTCTATTCCAAATCAAAGCAAATTCAAGTTTCTTTACGATTTTTGATACTTCTGATAAACCAATAATGATTTTCTCCCTGGGATTTAGGATACTAATAGACAAAAGAATAAAAGAAATAAAACAAAAATACATTTATAGTTTTGGGTGGTGTTTGTTAGGACTTAGAGAGGTAAAGTATCTTATAAACATGTCAATCAATGAACAATTTAAAAAGCATGTGACTCGTCAAAATAAACGCAACTCTTAGCAAAGGGTATCAATGTGAAAAGAAATTTAAATATCAGGGTATCGAAATAAATTTGAAACCTAGTGCAATGCATGGGAGGGAAAAAGGGGGTGTTTGTGCTGGCATGGGGGGGGAGGTGGAGTGGGGATGGGAGGAGAGAGATAATAGGATTGAGGGGTAGGAAAATGTTGGTTGTGATGGGGAGTCATGGGAAGATAATGAGCAATGTGATGTCGTGGGTGAAGTTTGTATTTAATAGCGGTATAATTTTAGGGTAAGTAGTGGTTATTGAAGATGAAAGGTGAGGGAAAACAAGGTGTTAGAAAAGGGGAGGAGAGGGGAAGGACTAGATTGATGCATATGGAGGTGGGATCAAAAGGGGAAAAGGAGGGGAGATTTCCTTGTCAAATTTTGTTGAAAGAAAATTTATAAATATTTAAATATGAAATAGAAGAATGGTGACTCCAAATCGACTCGAAAATCAAATTACATAAATATCCCATCGGCGATAGACTCATATTACTTAAATTTAGATATCTATTATTCTTTTGTTGAAACACTAAAAAATCATTCACATCTATGGCCCACCAACTATAATTTTAGCCCTTAAATTAATTATTATATCACACTCATGTTTCAAACATTTAGATATCTAGCCATTCTCTCTAAAATACTCGAAAATCATTCACATCTATCTATGTCCCTACCAGAATACAACTCTTAAATCTATATACCAAACCCACCTATAATAGAAGATGAAAAGATTATTTTCCAAGAATCAAGATGACTATGGAGGCTATTTGTCATCTAATGCATCATTAATAGTACCATATAAACATACAGATTTATTTACAACTACTATGTGTTTTGGGAAAGATTTGGGGAGTTCATAATTTTTAATACCATATGATCATCATCACATGGGGACCAAAGTTTTAAACAAAAAAAATGGTCCCATCACCAGAAGCAGAATTACATGCCCATAATCATAGAGACAAAGAGAGGCTAAACATGATTACTAAGCAAGGGTGCGAATACTTTCCACGCCCTCAACAAGGTATATTATTGCTAATACATTTTTTTTTCTTTGAAAGTAAGCAAAAAAAGAAAAAGGATGTTAAGACCTTTACTTTTTCAACCTTTTGGGCCATTTTGATTTTTGAATCACTCTGAAGAGCAATGAAGCCTGCTATTTTTTATCAAAGAAGTTGCTTGAATTTTAAAAAATAAAAAAAAAAGAAAAGAAAAAGAAAAAGAGAAAGAGAAAAAAAAAAGTAATTAACTTAAAGAAGGTCACATTACCAAGTTGACAACCCATGTTTTTTCCTCTTCACATTTTTGAAGTTAAAGTTTCTCTCTCCCTCTCTTTTTCCCTCTCTATCTCTGTATGTTTCTGTCTTTTCTCTGCTTCTGTGGGTACACAAATGAACTTGCTCTGTCATCAAAAACTGCTTCTTTCTTCTGGGTGCTTTGTTCATGCAAGATCCCAAGAGTTCAAGAACAAGGTAATTATACTCTTTTTTTAATTTCCATGCATTATGATTATAATCCCATGAATGCTTTTTATCTTAATCCTGAGAATAATTTGCTTGCTTTTTTGGCATTATAATGCTTGCATAATGCATATTATCCAACAATTTTGATTTCTCTAATAGTGTATGCTAGAATCATATATAATCATAGCAAGCATATTAGTATTACATACTCTCTCAGCCTAGAATTGATTGTCGTATTGTCTCAACCCGGTAATACTTCACAATCACGAATAGATTTACCATGATTTTGGTCAAACAACTTTATAATGAATTTCTTGTTTGAAAATTCAACAATAATATGTTTTTATTAGAAAATTTGACAATTTTTCTGAGCTTCAATTATGTTCACACCATGACACCAATCAACTTTGTGGTAGGGGTCATCAGAGATTTGAACATAGGACTAGTATAGTACTATAGTAATACTACAACGGTTGCATACAGTATTTTCTTCTTAACCAGGAGATATTATCCTAAAGAGCCTACTATATAATTCATGTGGATCCTTGAGTTCTCAAGCTTTGGTAGATTGCAGTACAATTATGTTCAGTTCATAGTTTATGTTTTAACTTCATAATTTCATCTCTTCTGAAATAAAAGTTGACAATTAACTTTTGTGGTAAATCCTTATCAAACATGGATTATTATGCTTAACTTTGGAAATAATAGTCATGTATACTACATCATTCTTCTTTTTCTATTGCAACATATGATTTGTGCACACTTTTTAAGAAAATTATAAAGGTAGTGAGGGTTTGGCGAAAAGAACCTATGTGATTGGTTGATGGGTAATTAATGATAGATTTAGGTAGACTTAATAAGGACAACATAGTCCAATTGGATTGTTTTTGTTATCAAAAGAGGAAATGCTGCGGAAAAGAATGGAGGAATTATATAATATCGATAAAAAATTACCACATGTCTTAATATAATAATGGATAGTAAATAAAGTTCTCAAAATACTCTCACTAATTAAGATTGATAGGACATATCGAATGGTCCAAACTTTAGTAAATTTCTCAAGTGAACTACGCCATATCCTTAATTTTGAAGGACTAAAGCAAGGTGGTTAATTTCAGTGGAAGTAATACCCATTGATATACTCTATGATAAGAGTAAAAGTTACTATGATGAACTTAAGGATAATATTCTTGAATAGATATAAAGATATATTGACATAACTTAATACATATTCTTTTAGCCAACTAAGAAAAAGATTCATAATAGTTAAATGGTGCAGATCATTTTAGGCCTTAGGACAATAATTAACTTGTAAACATTTCAAAAACTTGCAAGGTCTAGTCCTGGCATTTTTTTAACAATTAGTCCGTTGTTCCTTGGTCCCACTTGGTATTCATGCTCTACACTTGAGACTTGTGAGTGCGATGCAACAATTTTTAGTAACTATTAGCATCACATGCAAATTTATGCAATTGTTATTGTGCAATTTTAATGTAGCCCTATGGAATAAGGATAGCATTTCAATACATTATCTTAAATTGTTCAAGAATTCATGACAAATAAAATGAAGGGCATAAATTTTTGTAAGACTTGTGTTTCTTCCTACTCTTCCTTTCCACTTTCCAGCATTTTCAATGTTCACTGCTATTGGTTGGTAGCCCCTTGGGCCAATAAGCCAATAAACTTATATATCAAGATAATATTTGAATTTTAAAAATCCACTCTATCACTCCTTTTTTATATTATTCTTACATTGTTTCTATTCATTTCCAGGAAGCCTTGGTATCAAAGAGCAATAGAGATGACAACCCTATGGAAGATAATTGTAAAATCACCATCAACTGCAAATTCTGCTCTATGGAAAACCATTAAAACCACAGAAATCCAACCAACAACAAATTTTAGCAAACAAAAGCTCAAAAAGAGTACCTCACTTAGAGTTGCCACTTCTTTCACAAGAGTATGCTTATGTGCTCCTATTTCCTCCTACAATGAAGTCTTCAGTGCTGATGTTCCTCCTAGGAGAAGCTATACTTATCCGAGGTCGAAACCCTTCACCCCGCCACCTCCTACAGCTGTCCCTACGGCACAAGAATGGCGAATTCCAAGTGGCAGGCATAGCACCGAGGGAAGAAGAGTCTTTCGAGGAAAATCATTGACTGATGACGTTTTAATGAGGCGATTTGTGGTGGAAGAAGAAGCAATGATGCAAGTTAGGAGGAGGAATGAGATGGAGATTATAAGAAAAAGAGCTGCTTTGAGGAGGAAAAAGCTTGGACCAAGTCCTCTAAGTAGGATGGTACTTGCTGAAGATGATCAAGAATATTTTGATTAATTAACTAAGCAAAAGGGGAAAGGAGGATTTTTTTTTTTTTTTTTTGCTTTTTCATATATGATGAAGGGTCAATTAGTGGAGGTTGTATTAATGTGTTCTTCCATGGATATTTTTTTTGAGATATCCTTTTATTTTGCCGTTATTGCTGGAGTATAACTGAATCCCTAAAGAGGGTTCATGCTGTATTCACATTACATAACAAAGTACATAGAAACCCAGGTATAAAAGGAAAGTATGATAAAGATACCTAGATATACACAGCTTAGGAAGCTTGACTTAAAAAATTTATTTACGTAGTATATTTACTATCAAACCCCTGCAGTCAAAGCGGAAGAGGAGGTGTTGAGACCGGACTGAGAATCCATAGATAAGGAGAAAGATAAACCCTTAGTGAAGATTTCGACACACTGAAACCAAGAGGGAACATGTACTCATGTAGAGCACACACATGACCAAGGGCATTGATATCTTCCTTAGGGCTACATTTTACTGATCTCCCTCAGTAAAATTTATAAGAAATTTGATATTTAGAACATACATTTGAGATAATTCCAACGTCTTAAATACTAACATTTCATCATCTACCAATAAAAAAATATTTATGGTCAAAATTATTATTATATAATGCAAAAGTCAAAAAGTGTAATGTATACGATTTACCTGTATGAACGGTATGACATTCCATAGTATACCTGCTGCAATGTAGGCATGAAATCTGCACCTCAAGACGAGCATGAACCTGGACAACCCATACCCACTGGACAATTAGTAAGAATTCAGGACGTTCTGTTCATGCATTGAAAAATCTAATTGGCTTCATGCTAACATTCAAGTGAAAAAGAATCACCTCAACGATCCAACTAGTACCACATTAAAATGAAAACGATATAGTAAAACAGTGGAAATATGAAGGAGAGAAAATTACAATTGACAATACTAAGGAGGGAAAAGTAACAAGCACAGAACTATCCCTAGTTCATCTCCGAGATATGTAACTTGCATATCACAAGTCAGTGAGTCACAACTCATTTGAGTAATCAACTGTGTATTGAAATGAGTGTCTCAACCGTTGGAGTATGTCCTACGATCAAGTGCATAACTCAAAAGTTATAAATTATTAATTATATCCAATATATAGTTTAGGTAGTCATGATGCTTTGCTAGAAGCCAATCTTGACTTGTAATATTAATAAATGATTAATATTTACTACTGAACTTGTTTGGACCTACAGGGTCACACCTAAACTACAATGTCGATTAATTAGTCTATTGGAGACTAATATTATTTGATAATACAAATAAATACTCTATTGCTAAAATAAAATGAGATAATTGTAATATCTTCTTATTTAGTAAAATATCAATTATAGGGATAATTGATTATGTTAATCTTTGATTGATTGGAATCAATTAATTAAATGAGTAACAATATCAATCATGTGATGATTGATTGCCCATAAATAAGGAAAGCAATATATCATCCTTTTTGAAAGGATTTGCACGCATATATCAAGGGTGATAATGTAAGAATTTTTTGACCATTCATTACTTTTGTGCATTGCTTAGCCGTGGGAGAAGAGAAAGAGAGTGAGAGAAAATCTTGCTCTCTAAAATTTTACAAGAGAGTATTATATCAAAACAATTAGTTGTTTTAAGGGATCTAGCAAATCTAAAAGTCTAATCTTCATTGTGGTGGTGGACTACTTGTGGAGGGATTTCATTTGAGATTCTAGAGTTAACATCAACGAGGCACGCTACAAAGGTACAATATCTTAACTCCTTCCTGTAAATTCATTATAGTATTTTTAGGGTGTTCTTGGGAATAGGATTTGTACAAATTGTTTGTATTTCCGCATCGTAAATCTTTTAGTGGTATCAGTCGCCTCCCTATTTATGCTATTTTGATCTTTGTAGATGCATATTATTTAATCTTGTTAGTATTAAATTTGGACTTGTGAAATTGCAACATATTATTTTGTTTTTTATTGGAATTCGAATAATATTAATATATGATATTTAGTATTCGCATTTCAATTTATTTATGAATAGCTCATATAATATTTTTTTTTTCTTATATTCGATTTTTTTTTATGAGATCAGTACATTTTTTTTTCCGATTATAAGTCCTTTAAGTATTTGTTCGAATAATATGATTATTAAATTTTTTTTTTAAAAGTTGAAATCATTTACTCAATTTTTTTAGGTGTGTATATTTTATTTTTTAAATTACGCAAATTTGTAGGCAAGGGTGTCTAATTTGTTTAATTTTTCAAATTAAATTACACATTTTAATTATTGACAATGGGATTTTAAATAAAAAAGAAAGAAAGAAGGAGGACAAGTGTCGTATCATATGATGTTCTCTGTGATACTTCTTGATCTAATAAGATATCACAGAGAAGTATAGCACTCCCATGTTCATCAAGCATATGATACTTGGTTCATTATTAGTACGTTGGACATGTCCATGCTATTGGCTTCTCAGATGGGCTGCTGTAGTTATAGACTAGGCCTGGCAGTGGTTCCCATGAGCCTACTGTTGGGTCTGGGCTACATTTAAAAAAAAAAAAACCAGTTTTGGGTTTTAAAAGTTGTTAAACCCAAGTTTCTTCAATCCAAATTTTGAACCTAATTGTTAGGTGCTCCATGTCTAAGTGGGAGTTTAGTTCAACCCTCATTATTTTGGATAAAGTTGCAATTTTATTATCATGATAATATAAAGTCCAAGTATAATTTCTAACACTATTAAATTTTGTTATATTTTAAACTAATTAAAATTGTTGATTAGTTTAACTAATATTTTGTATTAGAATTGTCTAATATAAACTGGGTCACTTACTCTAAGTAAGTGAATGAATGAATAATTTTATGCTTGAATGTTGGATGACTAGTATGGCCCAAATTAGGATAGAAAATATGGTCTGCGTACCGTTTATGTATCTTTGTATCTTAAATACGGACTGCGAGCCGTTTTGTATTT
Organism: Beta corolliflora; assembly: GCA_947648045.1. Taxonomy (NCBI): domain Eukaryota; kingdom Viridiplantae; phylum Streptophyta; class Magnoliopsida; order Caryophyllales; family Amaranthaceae; genus Beta; species Beta corolliflora. The sequence continues at coordinate 2,071,862 of CANSZD010003157.1, read as the reverse complement.
TCCCATTAACCAAGAGTTATAGGAGTATAACTAATAAAGTGTTATTTACCTAAATCATTTATCTCTTAGGTGACCGGCCAAAGCCGGCTTAGGATTAAATGAGTTGGGGTCTTGGAATCTTTTAGCCTAAATGAGGACGTTTTTAGACTAAAAGCCTTTAACTTGTTTTAACTTGGTTAAAATTTGAAGTTATTGTTTATAATCATAAACCTAAAACTTTATTTTTTCATATGTAGATGGTTACTCCTAATTCAAACTCCGCTATGTCATCTTTTGGTATTCGCTCTATTCTCGAAAAGGAAAAACTTAATGGAAACAATTTTCTGGATTGGTATCGCAACTTGAGAATAGTTCTTAAGCCTGAAATGAAACTGGATGTTCTTGAAAACCCTCTCCCTGCTGAACCTACCTTTCGAGCATCTGCTGAGACTCGACAAGCATATGATACGGCGGTAGCTAGATCTCTTGATGTTACATGTTTGATGTTATCATCCATGAATTCTGAATTGCAAAAATAATTTGAAAATATGGAGGCTTTTGACATCATTCATCAACTCAGAGCTATATTTCAGAAACAAGCAAGAATTGAGCGCTATGAAACGGTTAAGGTTATCCTTGAGAGCAGTCTCAAAGAAAGTGAACCTGTTGGTCCACACGTTCTCAAAATGATGGGTTATTTTGAGAATCTGGAACGATTAGGTGTCACTTTAGGTGATGAGCTACCAATTGACATCACTCTCCACTCCCTTCATAAGGGGTATGACCAATTCGTGTTAAACTTTAACATGAATGAGTTGGAGAAGACTATGAATGAGCTTCTAGGAATGCTCAAGACTGCTGAACCAAGTATCAAGGTTGCACCTAAGAATCCTGTTCTTATGATTCAGAAAAAGAAAGGGGTTTTCAAGAAGAAAGACAATAAAAAGCAATACCCTCAGAGTAAGGGTAAGGGCAAACAGGTTGTCAAAACTAAGGCTGGAGCTACTCCAGACTAAGAATGCTTTCATTGCCACAAACCAGGTCATTGGAAGAGGAATTGTCCTAAGTATCTAGAGGACAAGAAGAATGACAATATTGCTTCTACATCAGGTATACATGTTATTGAAGTTAATCTCACTATTTCTAATTCTTGGGTATTTGATACCGGATGTGGATCTCACATTTGTACAAATGTGCAGGGACTAAAGAAAAGTAGGAGCTTGGCTCAAGGGGAAGTGGACCTACGTGTTGGCAACGGAGCAAATGTTGCAGCTTTAGCCGTAGGCACTTTTAGTTTAATAATGCCCTCTGGGCTTGTTTTGGATTTGAATAATAGTTATTTTGTTCCAGCTATTTCTAAAAACATTATTTATGTTTCCTGTTTGGATACAGAAAGGTTTACTTTTGAGATTAAGAATAAATGCCTTTCTTTTCAAAAGGATGGAATGTTTTATGGTAGTGCTCACTTATTTAATGGGCTCTATTTGCTAGATTTGAAAAGACAAGTTTATAACATTGATACTAAAAAGGCCAAATCAAATGATTCAAATAAAACTTACCTTTGGCATTGTCGTCTTGGCCACATAAATGAGAGACGTATCCAAAAACTTCAAAAGGAAGGACTTTTGGAATCATTTCATTTCGAATCATATGATACATGCGAATCTTGCTTATTTGGCAAAATGACAAAAGCTCCATTCACTGGTGTAAGTGAAAGAGCAAGTGACTTATTAGGTCTCATACATTCTGATGTTTGTGGACCAATGAGTACAAATGCTAGAGGCAATTATCAGTACTTCATAACATTCACAGATGACTTCAGTAGATATGGGTATATCTACCTTATGAGGCATAAATCTGAAGCTTTTGAAAGGTTTAAAGAATTTCAAATGGAAGTACAGAATCAGCTTGGCAAGACAATAAAAGCCTTTAGATCTGATCGTGGTGGTGAGTATTTAAACCAAGAGTTTGATGCCCATCTCAAAAGTTGTGGAATTCTTTCCCAACTAACTCCTCCAGGAACACCACAATGGAATGGTGTGTCCGAAAGGAGAAATCGAACTCTATTAGATATGGTTCGATCAATGATGAGTCAGGCCGATCTTCCGATATCATTCTGGGGTCATGCCTTAGAAACTGCCGCACTAATCTGAAACAGAACTCCAACCAAAGCTGTTGAAAAGACTCCATATGAGTTATGGGCTGGAAAAACTCCAACTATCACTACTACATAATTCACGATTTGCGTCTGATTATTTGCGTCGCACGAGAGAGAAACTGACGCAAATGATGTATGTGCGTCGGATCCTACAGGACATCCGACGTAAATAGCCTAGCAAAATGTATACAGGTCTGTTTTGCGTCGCACGTATACCTGCAAACGATGCAAATGGTGACTCTATGTGCGTCGCATTAAGCTTCTGTGCGCAGAAAATAGTCATCTGCGTCGGATACTACCTCCAGTCCGACGCAGATGACGCTTAGTATTTTTGTATCCTGCCCTGCCCAATAATTTATTAATTAGTCATCTGCGTCGGATCCCACGTCCTGTCCGACGCAGATGATGCTTAGTAACTTTTGTATTGCCTGGGCCAGTATTAAACGAGTCATCTGCGTCGGATCCAACCTCCCGTCCGACGCAAATGGTTCTTATTTATTTTTCGTATCCCGCCCAGTTGGGCCAATTCCCACAATCTCTCACTCGCACTTCTCTCTCTCTCTCTATCTCTCATGCGAATTCTGTGCTTCGCGCCGTCTCACCTTGGGCTTTCTCGCCGCCGGTAGATTTCGGCTCACCCTTTCATCTCACCGGCGACGCCTCTCCGGTGCACTCCTCTTTCTCTCACTCGCTCTCTCTCTCTCTTGCACTCCTCTTTTTCTCCCACCGGCAGATTCCGGCTGTACGTCGCTCCCCCGCTGCTCTCCGTCGCACCGCCGCTGCTCTCCGTCGCGCCGCCTCTGCACTCGATCTCGCCTCACCGCCGCTGCTTTCCGTCTCCCCGTCTCCGACAATGTAAGTCTTTTTTTATTTTTTTTCAATTTTCTGTCTCAATTTCTGTCTTTTTTTTAGCAATTTCTGTCTTTTTTTTTCGAATTTTTGTCTTATTTTTGCTAGATCTTAATCAAGGAGTTTGTGATTGTATTAGTAGAGTGATTGTAGTTCGTAGTTTAAGATTGAATTTTAAGACTGAATTTAGGATGTTTGTAGTTTGTAGTTTGTAGTTTAAGATTGAATTTTAAGATTATATTTAGGATGTTTGTAGTTTGTAGTGCTCATGAATTTATATAGTTTGTAGTGCTCTATAATACTTCCTTTCTACTATATAATTATATTCACAAGTCATTCTTGTTTTTTACCATTGATCTTAATAATTCTATTTTAATCTTAATGTTGTTTCTTAATCTCTAATTTGTTAATGTCTTAATATTAGATAGTTGATGTTTATGAGTTATGACTTAATCACTATTTGATTTGTGGGTTGGTTAATGCCCTAATGCAGTTGCCACATTCCATCTTCTACTTGTCGGCTGGTGCTCCAAGCTCACCTTGTTGTGCTTGTCTTCGCTGCTCCTTGAGAGCAGAGGTACATATTATAGCTTTTGCTTTATGTTTATTTGTTTTATTTGTCCCTATAATGTTGAATTATGTGATTGGGAAAGTATATGTGAATTGTTTGGTTATGTGATTGGGAAAGCATATGTTGAATTATGACCAAACTTATGTGGACATACCTTAATGCGGTGGGGAGGGAAATCTAAGGAATGGATTGATTTTTGCTGTTTAATTGCAATGTGTGCATCATTGGCCTAGATACCCGTTCGAGGCTTACTCATTAGGAGTAAGTCTTGAATAGTCCCCGGTTTGGGACTGTCTTTGAGTTTCTTATCTCACTTAGGATGTGAATGAATGTTTGGTTTTCGATTCTAAGAAAGATCTAGCTCATTTCCCTAAGCGTTCTCTGGGTACATATGTTGATAGTTTACCTACTATCTTCATCGTGTACTTGGAGAACTGTAGGGAAGTGTTGCCGAATTTTTCTTAGAATTGAAAACCAATTTGTTCATTCACTAGTGAGATGAGAAACTCAAGGATAGGTTAGGTTGGAGTGATAAGGACCCAAATGTTCATGACTGCATTTGATAAGACACTTTGAATGATGTGATCGATTGTGTTCTTGTTTGGTGTCTCTAGTGTATAAATATGGATCGAAACTGGATGTATGGTAATCGGATTTCGGCGACATTTCTACAAGGGGTTGATGAATTTATCAGGGTTGCGTTAGAACATCAATTGCAGAATGGGTCAAAGTTAGTCTCGTGTCCTTGTTGTGATTGCAATAACTCTAGGGGGTATCGTGAAGTGGATCAAATTAAGGATCATTTGATTCGTCGTGGGTTTAAGAGCAACTATAATAGGTGGACATGGCATGGAGAGTTTTATGATCCAGGTATGAGCTCCACTAGCTTGTGTGATGATTTGCATGTTGATCACATTGATGACGAGGTTGAGGTTGAGGTTGATATCGAAAAAGGAGAGAATGATAATGAGAATGATAGGGTAGTTGATGAGAATGATAGGGTAGATGAGATGTTGCACAATTTGGAGGATGAAGGAACCGATCGTCCCCATATGTATGATAGTATTCTAAGTGCAGCGGACAAACCTATGTATCCGGAGTGTAAGAATTTCAGTAAACTTTCTGGCATCCTCACATTGTTCAATATGAAATCGAAGTATAGTTGGACAGATAAAAGTCTAAGTGAGTTGTTCACTTTTTTACAAGAATTGCTACCTGAAGGGAATGAAATTCCCAACTCTGCCTATGAGGCAAAGAAATTGTTGTGTCCATTAGGTATGGAATATGAGAAGATACATGCATGTCCAAATGATTGTGTGCTGTATCGAAATGAGTACAAGGATTTGGGTGAGTGTCCAAGGTGTGGAGAGTCTCGGTACAAGATAAAAGAGGATGATGAGGGAGTGAGAAAGAAAGAAACTCCGGCGAAGGTTCTTTGGTATCTTCCAATCATTCCGAAATTTAGGCGTTTATTTTCGGATGAAAATAATGCTAAATTATTAAGGTGGCATGCGGACAAGAGGAAGAAAGATGGGATGCTTAGACATCCGGCCGATTCATTCTTTTTTTAAAATCGTGTATTATTGGTTAATTTAATTTGAATCCATTCTTTTAATTTAATTTGAATCATGTTTATTATACTAATCGTGTATTATTGGTTAATTTTATATATTGAAGAAAGAGTTTGGAATACAAGAGGATGAGAGGAAGAAACGAGATGTGTTGACTACTTGTGATATGCGATGGAGAGATTTCAAGTCAAGATTGGTGAGTCGATGGATCACAAAAACGAGGCCGGGGCCTAACAATGATATGCAACCGTACGTGCTCTATCCTTTCATCACGGAAGAGATTTGGGACGAATTTGTGAAAAAGTGTAGCTCTAAGGAGTTTAAGGTATATAATATGTACGTTACAATCACATAATAAGTTATAATCAATTTTTTTTTGTGAATATTAACTAATTACTTGTTTTCATATTAGGCTAAAAGTGAAAGAGCAAGAAAGTCTCAGACTACCAACATTCATCCTCATTTTTTGGGTCAAAAGTCATATGCGGAGATGATTCCCATTTGGAAAGACAAAGGGTATATCCCTAAATCCTCTACAGCATCATCTGTTGACTCATCCACATCATCAATTATTTCCTCCTTGCCGGATCGAACTTTGCCATGGCTTCTCGCGAGATCGAAAGAAGATAAGGAAGGAAATCTTTTCTTTCCTAATGAAGAAACACAAAAGATAAAAGAGTCCATTGTAAGCATTCTTCAAATTTTATGATATTTTCTTGTCTAATTACTCGTATTCTACTAATCATATGAATTTTTTGAATTTGACGTAGGATGATTGAAAAAGGAAAGAAAAGGAAGGAGAGTTTGTTCCAGGTCGGATGGATGATGCTCTATCACGTGCTCTACAGAGGAAAGACCGTCCTGGGTGTGTGTTAACAGCTGGGCGTAGCATTGGGATTACATCGGTTTGGGGAGATCCTGATCGGAGTAATACTGCTCGAAATGGTAGGGGCATGGATGATGAGGAGATGAAGGAGTTCGAGGTTAGAGTGAGCCAAAGAGTTAGAGAACAGACGATGGAGGAGATGAACTCGAAGATAGATGCAATACTTCAAGAAAAGTTAAAGGCTTTTGCAGCGCAATTTGGTCTTCAAGCACCAAATCAAACAAGTCCTCACACTCCAGTTGATCCTAGTAGCTGTCACTCGGGGGGTAATGATCCATTTGCGAACTTGCAGGTATATAGTTATTTTATATCTTCTACGATTATGATATTATGTTTCTAAAACACTTAATTAATGACATTGTGTTCTCAATGGATGTTAAGAGTCCGGTTCCATGTCGTTTGGCAATAGCGGATAACTCGGGACCGATCATTGTAGCCGAGGATACCGTACAACCACAAATGGAGTCATCATCACATCCTACGGCCGTGAAAGTGAGTGTTGATGATTTTTTTTTGGACTACGCAGAAGCTCTAGTTCCACTACCTACTCCATACATCGTGAAACTCAGTCAAGCCGAGGGTTCATTCATATAATGGCCGAAAGAGTTGGTATTTTTAGTCTCAGATAATCAGGTAACTTATGTTTAATATTTTGATTTATATACTAAGAAATGTAAATATATATACTAAGAAATTTTGATTTATATATACTAAGTAATCTTTATTTTGTATACTAAGTAATCTTGATTTATATATGAAATAATCTATATACATATATAATATGAATTAAAAAGAAGTCGAATTGAATTAGGAACATCTTATGTCCGTATATTGAAAAGTATGTTAGTTAAACTAATCTTTAATTTATTTTATCTTTATGAACTTGTGGTTATAAATATAAACATCACATTTTGCTTCATGCCTTAGGGATCATTGGATTCTTCTTGTCATTTGTCTATCAAAGAGAACGGTATATATATTTGATTCGATCAAGAAAGATAGATCCTTAGCTATCAAGATACCATTGAATACGTAAGTTCATATATAGTTGTTATACATGTTAATTAGTTTAATTACATGCATTTTATGATATTTTAAATAATTTATAAATGTTTATAGTAATTAATTGTTACAAAATCTCTATACTTAGTGCATATACAAAATACACGCGCCTTGAAGAATCCAATAAAGGAACTAAATTGTCTTGGACATATATGCGGGCAAAACTCTTATGGTTTTGTATTTGATACTTTATAATTCTATTTAGGATTTTTTTTTCGATTCTAATATATATCTTAAATTTGGTGTAGTGTGCTCAACAATCGGGAGGAGTGGAATGCGGCTATTTCGTGATGAGATACATGTTTCTAATCATCCGCTTCTACTATGATACAAAGAATTTGTATGAGGTATATGTATGTTGTAAATTCGTTATTTATACTTATAGAATTTTAAAGTATATTAACTAATTTAATATATTTGTAGGCTTTTCCGTCAAGTCTTGAGCCATACTCCATATATGAGATCAACGACCTCAAAGAACTTTTTGCGGAATACTTTGTACGGGTCGTTAACGAAGAAAACTAAGGTTGATGGTTAGTGTATGTATTTGTAGGTTAGAATAATCTTTTGTTGCTTGAACCTTGTTGGGTGATTGATTGCAACATTGGTTGCTTCATTGAGATGTACTGAAACAGGTTTTGGTTATATATATGCAAAATTTTCCCAACGATTTCTTGGGTTGTCCAAATTACAAAGGAGACTCTGCCGAATTTTCTGCTCATAATTATTAACATAATGTTTGTTTAGTTTTGAAAATTAAAAAAAAAAACTGAAAAAAAACAACAAAAAAAACCTGAAAAAAAAACCAAATAAATATCCATCTGCGTCGCATGCTCTGCCATATGCGACGCAAATGGCCTCTCATCTGCGTCGCATATAGCACAGCATACGACGCAGATGTATGTGCGCAATAGCCCATCAACGCACCATCTGCGTCGCATGCTGTGCTATATGCGACGCAGATGAGAGGCCATTTACGTTGCATATGGCAGAGCATGCGACACAGATGGTGCGTTGATGGTGCTTGCTGGGCTGCTGTGGTGCATGGGGGATGAGTGATGTGCGTCGCACGTTTGGTGGGTCCAACGCAAATGGGATGTTAACTGCGTCGTGTCGTATCCGACGCAGATCCTGTCTTCCCATCTGCGACGAGACCTATGCCGTCGGACCAATGTCCGACGCAAATGGGGTCCCAGGTCCGACGCAAATTGTCATTTCTGTACTAGTGTATGTCTTTTCTTAAGATTTGGGGATGCGAAGTTTATGTAAAACGTTTACAATCTGACAAACTTGCACCTAAATCTGACAAATGTTACTTTGTCGGTTATCCAAAAGAAACAAAGGGGTATTACTTCTACAATAAAACTGAGAACAAAGTGTTTGTGGCTCGAACTGGTGTCTTTCTCGAAAGAGAACATCTTTCTAGAAATTCAAGTGGGAGAAATATTCACCTCGAGGAAATTCGAGTTGAAAATGAGCCACAAAATCAGGAGCCCCTACAAGTAGTTGTGGAAACTGATAAGACTTTACAACCTGTTGTGGAATCTACCTCCGTGGCACCCGCCCCTCGTAGGTCTACTAGGAAAGTTTCAGCACCTGAGAGATATGGATTTCTCGTGTCTGAAAATAAAGAAATATTGCTTTTAGAAAACAATGAGCCTATTACCTACAAAGCAGCTATGGCTAGTTCTGATTCCGACTTATGGTCAAAAGCCATGAAATCCGAAATGGATTCCATGTATGAAAATCAAGTTTGAAAGTTGGTTGATTTGCCCGATGGGGTTAAACCTATTGGATGCAAATGGGTTTTCAAGTTGAAAACTGACATGGATGGAAATGTATATATCCATAAAGCTAGGCTAGTGGCACAAGGTTTCAAACAAATTCATGGTATAGACTATGATGAAACCTTTTCACCAGTAGCTATGCTGAAATCTATTCGGATAATTCTAGCAATTGCCTCATATTATGACTATGAAATATGGCAAATGGATGTTAAAACCGCTTTCCTAAATGGTTTTTTGGAAGAAGAAGTGTACATGACACAACCTGAGGGTTTTATTGATCCTAATGCACCTGGAAAGGTATGCAAGCTTCAAAAGTCCATTTATGGATTAAAGCAAGCATCAAGGAGTTGGAACCTCCTATTTGACGAGTCCATCAAAGGTTTTGGTTTTCTGAGAAATGAAGAGGAATCTTGTGTTTACAAGAAAGTTAGTGGGAGTAAGATTGTTTTCTTGGTCTTGTATGTAGATGACATACTTCTGATTGGAAATGACATTCCCATGCTAGAGTATGTAAAGATATGGCTTGGAAAGTGTTTATCAATGAAAGACCTTGGTGAGGCTCAATACATACTAGGCATTAAGATCTATAGAGATAGATCTAAAAGAATGATTGGACTAAGTCAAGAAACTTATATTGATAAGGCTCTGACTAGGTTCAATATGAAAGGTTGTAAAAGAGGTTTTCTACCCATGTCTCATGGCATAAGTCTGAGCAAGACTCAGTGTCCTTCGACGACTGATGATTAAGACCGCATGAGCAAGATCCCATATGCGTCAGCTATTGGATCCATCATGTATGCCATGATATGTACTAGACCAGATGTTTCCTATGCTTTGAGCATGACCAGTAGATACCAAGCAAATCCAGGTGATGACCATTGGACTGCTGTGAAGAATATTCTAAAGTACCTTAACAGGACTAAAGAAAAATTCTTAGTTTATGGAGGAGAGGATGAGCTAAGTATAAAAGGTTATACTGATGCTAGTTTTCAAACAGACAGTCGGGATTCATATTTTGTTTAAATGGAGGAGCGGTGAGTTGGAAAAGTTCCAAACAGAGCACCATAGCAGATTCTACAACTGAAGCTGAGTACATTGCTGCATCAGAAGCAGCAAAAGAAGCCGTCTGGATAAAGAAGTTCATTTTTGAACTAGGAGTGGTTCCTAGTATTGCTAGTGCTTTGGATGTTTATTGTGATAACACTGGAGCTATAGCACAAGCAAAAGAACCAAGATCACACCAAAAATCCAAACATGTACTCAGGAGATTTCATCTGATTCGAGAGATAGTTGATCGAGGAGATGTTAGGATATGTAAAGTTCATACGAATAACAATGTTGCAGATCCGCTTACTAAGCCACTTTCTCAGTAGAAACATGAGAGTCATACTTCAGCTATGGGAATTAGGAACATTGGAGAATGACCTATATTTGTATTTAATATTGAACGTAGTTCATTATTGAAATAAAAGGTTTATGTTTATTATTTTATAAATTTATGTTTGTTTAAATTCGGTTTAGTATTAAAACAAATGTCCAAAGTAATCAGTTGTTTTAAATAGGATGTTGAGTACGAGGACTCAACTATGGAACCCTATTAAGTGAACTAAAATAAATGATTACCTAGTCCCTAATCAGGTCATTAATTAGGTACATTAATGACCTATAATGATTAGTTTATAGATAGATTGATGATCATGTTTCATGAATCATAGGGGCATTGGATGTCTAATCAATTATATTAATGTGAATTGGTGAATACACATTGGATTTGACCCACATAGAGAAATCTTTAAGAGCTGAATGTCATAAGTTTCTCAAAATATAAATGAGTTGATTCCTCAGACTTGAGTTTACCACTGATTCCTTACATTGATGACTACACTTTGGCATTGTCAAACGTCGTGCCGTAAAAGGAGACTATAAAGGCAATGTACATGTTGCTATGAGTCGTGTGAAGGATAGAGGTAAATAAGATGGAATTGTCCTCCTATTACATAGGAATGTTGTTTTGGGCCTCTCAGAGAGTTTAAACTGTAAAATGCATGGCCGTGCTCGAATGGATTGTGATTCAATCATTCGTTTGACAGTTGAACTTGGAGACTGAGAAATATTCTGTACTTCATAAGGATGACAAGATTTCTTACCTTATGTTCAGATATAACAATAAAAGACAAGGAATTATAAAGCACCACTTGCTCTAGGATAAGTGGGAGATTGTTGGAGTATGTCCTACGATCAAGTGCATAACTCAAAAGTTATAAATTATTAATTATATCCAATATATAGTTTAGGTAGTCATGATGCTTTGCTAGAAGTCAATCTTGACTTATAATATTAATAAATTATTTATATTTACTACTGAACTTGTTTGGACCTACAGGGTCACACCTAAACTACAATGTCGATTAAGTAGTCTATTGGAGACTAATATTATTTGATAATACAAATAAATACTCTATTGCTAAAATAAAATGAGATAATTGTAATATCTTCTTATTTAGTAAAATATCAATTATAGGGATAATTGATTATGTAAATCTTTGATTGATTGGAATCAATTAATTAAATGAGTAACATTATCAACCATGTGATGATTGATTGCCCATAAATAAGGAAAGCAATATGTCATCCTTTTTGAAAGGATTTGCACGCATATATCAAGGGTGATAATGTAAGAATTTTTTGACCATTCATTACTTTTGTGCATTGCTTAGCCGTGGGAGAAGAGAAAGAGAATGAGAGAAAATTTTGCTCTCTAAAATTTTACAAGAGAGTATTATATCAAAACAATTAGTTGTTTTAAGGTTCTAGCAAATCTAAAAGTCTAATCTTCATTGTGGTGGTGGACTACTTATGGAGGGATTTCATTTGAGATTCTGAGTTAACATCAACGAGCGACGCTACAAAAGGTGACAATATCTTAACTCCATCCTGTAGATTCATTATAGTATTTTTAGGGTGTTCTTGGGAATATGATTTGTACAAATTGTTTGTATTTCCGCATCGTAAATCTTATTATCAACATTATCAAATATTATTTACATATCACAAGTCATATTACAATATTTTCCGTTCTATATTCAACAATTTCAGCTGTACATTTAAAATAGTGATGTGCCATAAACACGGAGTTCCTGACAAGCATTGTATTGCTGAGAAAAAAGTGCACTGTTAGAGTCACAATTACTAAAAATTGTTCATCTGATATTTATATTTTTTTCCAGCAACTGAATTTTGGACCGAATTGAAGCAGATCGGGCTGTGAAATTGTGATGCAGATTGAAGATCTTCACTTCCGATAATGACACCGCTAAAAGTTGAAATATGAACGAAGCATGCCACTTTCATAGGTGCATTTGTAACCCTTATTATGGGTATACTCCCGCTCTTTATCCCCAATACAGAATACCTGCAAGACAGATTTAAAACAAAGAGGTAGCAAAGTGGTCAACTTCAAAACCAGCCATAAGAGATATCTCTCCATGTCATTAGAAAAAAAAAACAAATAAACTAATATGAGATTCGGATACATACTATGTCTTCATAAGGAGGGCCACCATGGAACCTAATAATACAGGTCTTAGTGCCGTCCCCATATTTTTCAATGAAGTACGCGGCACCATTAGTTTTAGGAAAAATTGTCAAGAATAAGTTAATCTTTAAGCCGTCAGCTGAAATTAAATCAACCTTTTGATTATCCTAAAATAAGCTAACTTTGTAGTCACTTAAACTTTAGGTAAGTTAAATTAACCGGTTGAACCTGGAATCAATCATCTCACATTTGACTTTTTGATTAATCCTCCCTCCTTATTCTCTCTCCTCTTCTTTTAAACTTCTCATATTAATTCCCACCCCCTATTTTCTCTCTCCTCCCCACCACCTCGAATTCTACCTACTGCCTTCCTCCTAATCCGAGTAGCCCCTCTCAGTCCTCCTCCAATTCCTGCCCTCCTTCGACTGTCCATCACCATCACACACCCTGAATTCTCGACTGTTCATCACCGTCACCATTTTTTTATGTGTGTTTTTGCTGACTTGCTGCTACGTTAAAGGACAGAAAATGATGGTTGAGGAGAGAGAAAATGATGGGTTGAGGAGAGATAAATTGTGAGTTGCATATCCATTAAATTGACATGGATGATTTACAACACAACACCACCAAGCAAAACAAAAACGACTGGTTCATAAAGGATTCAAGCCATAATTCCAGGAAACCACATCATCATATACTTTGATTATATTCTTTTGCTCTTTCTTCTTTCTCAATTTACTTTGCTCTTTGATTCAAGGCGTCTTTCCCAATTTTGATTTTTGATTCCCCATTATCGTCTTTGTTGAGAACTTTGTAATCATCCACGACCAAGTTGTGGGCTACCTTAGTGATTATGATTATCTACTTTGTAATATATGCATGTCAACTGTCAACAACAAAAACAATTAAAGATGAAAAAAAAACCTATTCTAATTCAGACCTTTCCCGCATTGAACTTAATTTTTTTTTTGGAATTTGTCGGGATTTTTGGGAAAAATGTGGAAATAATCCCACTTCTGCCGATTTTCCAAATAATAATCCCACCTTTGGATTATTCCGAATAATCCCACCTTGCTTACTAAATCGATTTTTTGGTCCCAACAACCCGTAATCTTGGCAAACCTAGAATTAGTTTTCCCTCCTAAACCCCGCCCCTAGCACCACTGGCCCCCCCCCAACAACCGAGCCCCTCCCCAGCCACAGGCCCCCACCCCCCTCTTTCTCCCCGTCCACGTCTCTCTTCTCCCGTCTCTCTCTCCTCTTTCTCGCGTCTCTCTTACGAATTTCATGGTGGTGCGAATGGTGGAGATGATGGTGTGAATGGTGAGATGATGGTGTGAATGGTGAGATGATGGTGGTGAGATGGTGCGAATGGGAGGGGGTGGGGGTTGCGAATGGTGGAGATGATGGTGCGAACGGTGAGATGATGGTGGTGAGATGGTGCGAATGGGAGGGGGTGGAGGTTGTGAATGGTGAGATGATGGTGGTGAGATGGTGCGAATGGGAGAGGTGGGGACGAATGGTGAGATGATGGTGGTGAGATGGTGCGAACTGAGGGAGAGGTGGGGGCCGTGAATGGTGAGATGATGGTGGTGAGATGGTGCGAATAGGAGGGGGTGGGGCCGCAAATGGTGAGATGATGGTGGTGAGATGGTGCGAATGGGAGGGGGTGGGGGTCACGGCGACGGGGGAGGGGAGGGGGAGGGGACCGCGGATGTTGGGGGGTGATGGTGGGGGGGGGGGGTGGGGGTGGGGTGGGGCAACAGGGAAAAGGGTCGGGTAACTTGTTGTTACCGGTCACTTTGTTCTTGGGACCAAAAAAACGATTTACTAATCAAAGGTGGGATTATTCCAGAATAATCCAAAGGTGGGATTATTATTGGAAAATCGGCCAAAGGTGGGATTATTCCAGTCCATTTTCCCTTTTTTTTGTTAGAAGAAAATTGGACAAAAACTTCGAATATAGCTTTGAGTTATAACCATGGTGTTAAGAATATGCAAAGAGAGAGAATTGTTGGGAGTGAAAACTGTTGCCCCTTCTATTATTGACAAACATATATATATAGGATACACCAAGTAGGGCCCACATAACCCTAAAACAATAAGGAAACTATACATAACATATTTTGCCTAATACTCCCCCTCAAGTTGGAGCATGCAAATTACAAATGCCCAACTTGCGCAACAAATAATGAAACTGTTGACGGCCAATCGCCTTTGTTAAAACATCAGCTAACTGATGACCTGTCGGAATATAGGCGGTAGAAACATTACCGTTCGGTAACTCATCCCTGACAAAATGACAATCCACCAGTATATGTTTCGTGCGATCATGGAAAACAGGATTTCGGGCAATATGAAGAGTAGACTGACTATCACAAAATAACTTCATAGAGCCAGAATGCAAAACACCAAGAGAACGAAGCAAATACTTCAACCATTTAAGCTCACAGGTCGTCACTGCCATGGCACGATACTCAGCTTCCGCAGAAGAGTGAGAAACAGTAGGTTGCTTCTTAGTTTTCCAAGAAACAGGAGAACGACCATGTAGCACAAAATAGCCAGTCAAAGACCTACGAGTCAGAGGGCAAGCTGCCCAATCACTATCACAAAAAGCAGTTAGACACAAATCATTCACAGTAGGGAACAAAATACCCTGGTCTAGACTCCCATTAATACATCGAAGAACACGAATAGCAGCATCCCAATGATCAACCCGCGGATTACTCAGAAACTGGGATAAAATGTGAACAGAATAACTGAGCTCAGGACGAGTAACTCACAAATACACCAAACAACCAAGAAGTCGCCTATACTGATCAGGATGCTCAAACGGGCGACCCTCAACATGAGCTAGTTTATGGTTTTGCTCCATCGGAGTATCAATTGGCTTACAGCCCAACATTCCTGTCTCAGTCAAGACATCTAAGGCATACTTGCGTTGAGAGAGGAATAAACCATCCTTCCCCCGAGCAACCTCAATGCCCAAAAAATATTTCAACAAGCCCAAGTCTTTCATATGAAAGCAAGTACACAAATACTGTTTAAAAGCAGAAATTGCCTCATGAGAAGAACCTGCAATTATCAAATCGTCGACATAAACAAGAACATGCAAGGATGCACTCCCTTGGGTGTAAGGGAAGAGAGAGTAATCAACATATGATTGAACAAAGCCAAAATCACGAAGAGCTGTAGATAGTTTAGCAAACCACTGCCGAGGTGCTTGACGTAAGCCATACAACGACTTACGAAGCCTGCAAACTTTTCCGGGAACCGGACTATCATACCCAGGTGGAAGTTGCATATATACCTCCTCTTCCAAATCACCATGTAGAAAGGCATTACAAACATCCATATGATGCAATTCCCAACCTCGTGCTACAGCAACGGCTAAAAACAGACGAACTGTCCCCATCTTCGCAACGGGAGAAAACGTCTCATTATAATCAATGCCTGCAACCTGTCGGTTACCATGCACAACTAAACGCCCTTTAAGGTGCTCAATTTCACCACTAGATGTATATTTAATTTTATACACCCAACCACTTCCAATAGCTCTCTTACCAGGCGGCAAATCCTCTAGAGTCCACGTGCCATTGCGTTCTAGAGCACCGATCTCCTCCTTCATAGCCAATCTCCACTCCGGATCCTGAATCGATTCCTTAAAGGAAGATGGTTCTTTCTGCTTCGTAATTGATGCTAAACAATGTTTGTCTCACAAAAAATTGTTTATAATTAACATAACAAGCTATATTAAACTGTGTACCTGAGGAGTGTCTTGATTGAGAAGGCAAAGCTGTAGATGTAGTAGGGGGGTCTATCTTGTGAGCAACTGTGTGAGTAACATAGTCATTGAATTTCGAATTTGGCCTACGAACACGATGACCCCGACCAAGAATTTCTGTAGCACCTTGAACCACCTCACTCCCCCTTAATCTCAAGGGAGTAGGACATTCAATATCCCCAACAACAATCGAAGAACCATCACCAATATCACCACACCGTATACCAAACCATCACCACCATACCCACCTTGCGGTGTGGCAGGCTGGTCCGCAGCCTGGTTGTGGTTGTGTGGCTGCACCGCAGCCTGGGACCCCTCAGGACCCCCATCCCTAACATTTCGAGGCAAAAAATCAGCAGCATCAGCTTCAAATACGGGAGGATGCACATTCACAACCCGCACCTCATCACTACTAGTGTCAAACGTGGCAAAGGGAAATGTATGCTCAAAAAATTGCACATCACGACTAACAAAAAAAATCATGCGTATCCAAATCATAAACACGCCATCCTTTTTGACCATACGGATAACCCACAAAAATACATCGTTTGGAACGGGGACCAAACTTATCTTTGACACGAGGTCTATTAGCAGCATAACATAAACACCCAAAGACTCTAATAGCACCCATAGGAGGAGTTTGCCCAAATAAAATCTCATACGGAGTTTTAACTTGTAAAATAAGAGTAGGTGTCCTATTTATAAGATGTACAACAGATAAAACACATCAACCCCAAAACTCAATAGGCAAGTGAGCTTGGAAACGTAAAGCTCTAGCCACATTCAAAATATATTGATGGTTTCTCTCAACCCGACCATTTTGTTGTGGAGTATCAACGCATGAGGTTTGATGTAAAATACCATTTTGCGTGTAGAATGATTTTAAACACAAAAATTCTTGACCATTATCACTACGCAAAATTCTAACACGCTTACTAAATTGAGTTTGGGCCATTGCACAAAAATCACGAATCAGTTCACCGACCTCATACTTGCCCAACATAAGATACACCCATACAGCACGAGAACAATCATCAACAATAGTAAAAAAATAATGAGCACCACAATGCGCAGACAGAGGATAAGGACCCTAAATATCACAATGAATTAAATCAAAAAATCATTTGCTTTATTCATACTTAATGGAAAGGAGGTACGAGGCTGCTTAGCCTTAAAACACACTTGACAATCATCATCACAAAGGTTCCGTAAATTACTATTACTAGTAGCAACTTCAGGAAGAGAAAACACAACTTTCATAGATGGATGACCCAAACGCTGATGCCATAACTTTACTGACTCTGCAACTGTAGTCTTATTTGCTTGAATCTGACGAACGGGCCGAAAAAAATAGACCCCACTCGCTTCCCTGCTCCAATCATACTCCTCAAACTTTGGTCTTGAATTACACATAGCTTGTTAGTAAAAAAACAATTAACTGTTGTTTCTCTAACAATTGAGACACAGGCACTAAATTACAATTAAGAGCAGGAACATATAAAACATCATCCAAAATCAAAGTATCACTCAACCGAACACGCCCTTCCTTAGTAGCAGTGGTGCTTTTACCATTAGGTAAACCCACCGGCGATGATGAAATATCATGAATATCAAAGAATTAGAGTAATATTACCAGACATGTGATCGGAAGCACCGGTATCAATAATCCAATCATTGTCAGTCATCCTACCATGAAGCTTTGAAGAGGAAGAAGAGGGTGCATGCTTGAGATTGACGACAACCATAAGAGTAGCAAATTGAGTATCACTCAATGTAGGCGTACTAGCACGATCAGATTCAGTGACGTCACCCGAACCTCCACCACTATGGTTGCTACTCACATTACCAAGCAAAATTACCACTACCGTACTTCCCAAGACCACTAGGCTTGCCACGACCACCAGATCGGCCTTTGACTTCCCCCATAACAAAGAGACAAGAACAAAGACAGAACAAAATTCTCACACAATTCTCACGCAGAAGGGAATACAGAAAAAACGGAGCTCAATAGAGCAGCTATATCTCACGAACCGAGAGGACTCAAGGGACAATCCCACCGTCCGAATATAGCCCAAGATGTCCCTGGATAAGTCGTCAAAATTTCAGCCAAATCGGACCACGAACGACCTTCGATCGGAGGTTATTTGTAAAACGTACCCGAAAAACCGAGAAGGGGCTGCACTTTGTAGCACAAATTGGAGTCAAGTGACACCAAACGATCACACCGCCACATCAAATTCAAGATCACGCCAAGAATTTGCACAAAAGATCGAAAAAAATTGAGACCCTAATTTAGGGTGGCTCTTGATACCATGTTAAGAATATGCAAAGAGAGAGAATTATTGGGAGTGAAAACTATTGCCCCTTCTATTATTCACAAACATATATATATATATATATATATATATATATATATATATATATATATATATATATATATATATATATATATATATATATATATATATAGGGATACACCAAGTAGGGCCCACATAACCCTAAAACAATAAGGAAACTATACATAACATATCTTGCCTAATACATGGCAGCTTAGGGAGGAAGAATGAGGAAGAAAGAAGGTGAAATGTTGACCAAATGGGGAAGTTGGGTCTTAAATATGAAAAAAGAAAAAAAAGGAAAAAAATTTAAACATAAGCAATGGTTACAAAATGACCTGTTGCAAGTCATTTCTCACTCCAATCTAATTAAAGTTTAAATGATAACACAGCTCAAAAAGACTTATGATATTAAGAAAATACCTTAAATTAATTTCTCAAAATCCCAAATATTAAATTTTGGAAGTTTTTTTCCAAAAATAAATAATTCTGAATAATTAATTTCTCGAATTTATTTCACATTTTTTTGGGGAGATTTCTCTCTTCTCCCGTCACCTTCTCATCTTATTCCACTACCACCGGAATCTAAACACTAATCTTATTCTATGTTATTTGATTACTAATATTTCAAAATAACGTAAAAAAACAGCACAATATATGATGAAAGGCAATTCTTAAGAATTTCAAAAAAAAAACTAAACACGCATAATGGTGTTTGCGCCATGGCGGACGTTCACTAGAGCTGGTGTCATCTGAACCATGGCTCAAATGCCATTTGTGGACGTCGTATGAGCCACGGCTCAAACACCAATTCTAGGCATTTGTCTTGTTGCTTGGAAAAAAAAGGTAAACCTGCTCAAGATTGTCATCGTCCATCTTGTGCCGGTTCCATTATCTGGCGTCTAGCATCCGATGATACTGGAATGAGATGAGAAGATGATGAAAGAAGAAAGAAATCTCCCAAAAAAATGTGTAACAAAAATTTTGAAAATCTAATTTTGAAAATTAATTATTTTTTACATCAATATCCTATCTGATTCGGTTTCTCATTACCTATAGTCCTATATATCTGCCAAACAAAAGAGATTTTTACTATAGTCAGGTTCGGACCTAGCATTCTTATATATATTTACACATTAAAAAAATGTTTCAAAATTTTAGTTATGGATTTTGGGGTTTTCATAAATTGATTTGTATTTTCTTAAATATCACAAATGTTTTTGAAAAAAAGAAAAAAAAAGAGTGCCCTTAGAAACTCGTGGCTCATGTTCATCACGACCTTTAAATGTTGGAAAAATGAAAACTAATAATCCCACCTTTGCTACTTCTGCTGAAAACAATCCCACCTTTGACCCTTATCTTCTCAAAACAAGCCTTTTCATTTAGTAACTGGAAAAAACAAGTTAACCCCCTTTTTTAAGGGGTAATCCTCCCATTTTCAGTTTTTTTCTCTCTCCGCCATTTTCACAAACACCTTGCAGACAGGAGAGGAGAGAGAAAGATTATTTGATCAGCCATAATTAAAATCTTCGAAAACAGAAAAAAAAGGTGAGCTTGACCAATTTATTTGAAAATATAATATTTCAGGAAAAACTAATTGAAGAAATAGAAAGAAGCTGAGAAATCTGCAACTTTTGCGAGTAGTTGAGGAAGCCATTGAAGGAGACGAAGTTATTTCAATGGAGAAGCCCAAACTACTCATTCTCTACGCTACTCAAACTGGAAATGCCATGGACGCTGCTGAGCGCATCAGCCGTGAAGCTGAGCGCAGATGTTGTCCTGTCTCTCTCCTCTCAATCGACCAATTTGATCCCGTAAATTTCACCTCTTTAATTTCATTCATTCTCTCTTTTCAATTTTGCTGAGAATCTTTTGTTTACTTGATTGTTGAATTGGAAGTAGGAAGATGAAGATTGATTAGGTTGTGTTTGAGATGACACAATTGATTGATAGTTTGATTAATCATAACCCTAGCTTTCTGTAATTTGTGTTAAGAATTGAAATTTGGTTTGATATTGAAATTAAAGTTTCATCTTTACTGATGATTTTAGTGGCCAAAGCAAGCATGAGCCACATGCAGAACTCTTTAATTATGGTAGTATGTGTTTAATTATGGTAGTATGTGTTACTGAAATTTGGAAGAAGTACCTTTTGCAACTTCAAATTAATCCTCTTAGAACAAAGGTTTAATCTTTTTCCAATTTTTGGATTTGGGTTTGGCTAATTTGGTGAAAAATTGACATGGGTTTTATTCTGATTTGTGTTTTGATCTGTTTTTATGATGATTTAGGCAATTACTGCTGGAGTTCTTGCTGGGTGTAGTGATTTTGCTGCCCAGAAAATTTCTGGGGGTTAAAAAGTTTCAGTTTAAAGATTATTTCTTCTTATGGTAGGTTGGTTAAACTTTGATGATTTATTTATTTTGTAAAAAAAATCATGATTTTGATGTTATTGATGTTGTGTTGAAATTGCAAAATTTTGAATTTGAATTTGTAGATATATGGGTTCTTCTATTCTGAACCATTTGGGCATTTTTTGCACAAAGTAATGGACAAGATTTTTAAAGGAAAGAAAGGAAACACAACCGTTGGACAGAAAGTAAGAAATCCAATATTCATGTTTTTGTTCTTTTCTTGGATTTTGGCACTTTTTAGTTAGTCTTAAATTGATGTTTCGAGGTGGAGGATTCTGGGTAGGGGGTTTTCGAGGTGGATGGGGTTTTTTGGTGTGGGTGTTATGGTGGTGTGGAGGTGGCAGGGGGTGGTGGTGGTGCCCATGGCGGTGATGGAGGGGCTGCCATGAAAGAAGGATGTAAGGTGGGAAGAGAGAGTGGGAAGAGAGAGATTAAAGGACAAAAAATAAAAAAAATAAAAATATAACCTGTTAAACAGGTTGGAGGTAAAAATGCTTGTTTTGAGAAGATGGGGGTCAAAGGTGGGATTGTTTCCAGATTTCGAAGAGGTGGGATTGTTTTCAGCAGAAGTGGCAAAGGTGGGATTATTAGTTTCCATTTTTTCTTAAATGTTTCCTCTTGTTAATGGAGTAGAAGTAGTGTAACCATACAAAAAAGTAAAAGAAAAATTAAAGTAGCAAAAAAACAACTAGTGAATCATAATATTAGTCATCAACTTACCAATATAGCCCTCTCCTCTTCAGGATCAATTGCTTCTTCAATGTTTTCATCATGTAAGAGTTGTGTAGAAAATGAACCATCCTCTGCTATCAAATTCCGAGCTTCGATTCGGAGAACAAGTACTACATGAATTCATGTAAATGTGCTAGAACACGTCCTCCATTTCGTTTTCTATATTTTCCTCATATTTCAAGTTTACATCTCAAATAGGCCATTCAAGAAGGTGAAAATGCCTCCTAAGCATCTTGGCATGGATCTCCTCAAGACAAGCCTACCACATTTGTAACGGCAATCAATTTCGACTGAAAATTGTTACATGTTTCAAGAAAGAAACAAAAAAACAAATTGTTTGAACTATGCACTGTAATACCAAATTTGTGCTTAGAGTGTTACGAAATCTTGCTTTCCAAGGAAATTCTGACTTCTATCTCCATACTCAAATGCAGACCTGGCAAGTAACTCTTGAGGAGGTTGGCTCCCCATGCACTCTAGCTCGATCAATTGCACCCTTTCTCCTCACTTCGCTAAGCTCTCACTCGCTGCCCATTATCGGTGCCTGTAACCAGAGTGATAAAGATGTAAAACGAGTAAAGGACCCAGATAAAACTAGGACGAGATAAAGGTATCGTACTCAAAGAGTCCACGGTCAACAAGAATTTCTTGAAATGCGCAAGTGCAAGTAGCAAGGGAATATCTGCGCGAAGATGTCCAGATAGGGATGGCAATTCAGTCCGGATTTGACCCTAGTCCGCTCTGAAGGAAAAAATCCGAGCCGACTCCGACGAAAAAATAATTCGAATCCGAATCCGTTTAAAAATCCGACTCCGAGTCGGAGGAGGGTCGGAGTTGGATCTCATAAAAAAATCCGACATCCGGAACAGACTCCGACTTTAAGGCAATTACTCCTTTTTTATTTATATTAATGAATTATGTATGTAATCTGACTCCGACTTTGAAGTAATTGTATTATATAAGAGTTCTCTATTGAAGAAATGATTGTTAAAAATAATAGTAATGTTTAGATTATTTGTACTATATAAGATTTCCATATGATTATTAAAAAAAATTAGTAATAATTAGATTATTTGTATTATAGAAGATTTTTCTATTAGAAAAAGGGTCGGAACAAAAAAGTCCGATCGAATCGGAGTCGGATGTTAGGATTTTAAGTTGGATCGGACTCGGATTTTCAGAGTCGAAGTCAGATTTAAATCCGACTTCTTATAGGGTTGGAGTCGGATTATGCATAATCCGGTCCAAGTCCGACCCGTTGCCATCCCTATGTCCAAGGTTCACAAAAGAACCCTCATAAACAAGCATAAAGCTAAATAATTCATATAACTCACATCTAGAGTTTTATCTGAAAGTGACAATGGACCCTTTACATGGGGTTATTCAACTAACATAAACCCTAGACAGAAAAAGACACCTAAACTAAACTAAACTAAACCTAAACTAAACCTAAACTAAACCTAAACCTAACCTAACCTAACCTAACCTAACCAACCCCAACCTAACCCCAACCCCAACCCCAACCCCAACCCCAACCCCAACCCCAACCCCAACCAAACCAAACCAAACCAAACTAATATAATATAATATAATATAATATAATATAATATAATATAATATAAACTAATATAATATAATATAATATAATATAATATAATATAATATAAACTAATATAAACTAATATAATATAAACTAATATAATATAATATAATATAATATAATATAATATAATATAATATAATATAATATAATATAATATAATATAATATAATATAATATAATATAATATAATATACAGGCAAATCAATCCTACACTCATGTTAAGTCATGGAACTCTTTTATTCTCAAAGCAAAATTCCACTTTTGGCAATTAATTCCACCAAAATAAAGAAACCAAGGTGATCAAGCTTCCTCAAGATAGGTTGCCTTACATCCATAAACTACCAGCAGCATAGATATGTGGATTGATGCCTTTTGTCAGCAGCTGACAATAAAACAGCCAATTTATTGAACACGTCCAATGTAAGTCCATAATAAGTATATTCTAAAATCTAAATTGCAAACTTTTCAAATTTAACAGTAAAAAACCCATATCCAATAACTATAAAGACTAATCTAATCTTGGACCAACTATTTACTCACACATCAAAGAGAATTATTTCAGTGATTATATTAATAACTCTAGTGCCGAGCACATTGACAGGAGGAAGGCCGACAGGTCATTATCCAAAAATCAAGTCAAAATAAGTGGAAAGCTGTGAGTAAGAAACTAGACATAAGGTACGCTTGAGGACATAATTAGTTATAAAAGGAGAGGAGGTTAGAGGTAGACCAGTTCTGAAACCCGTGTGGGTAGTGGGAGTAACTAAGCCACTCGAAAGCTTAGATGGTTGTAATAAGTTTTCTTTTAGAGAAAGCTAATTAGATCTCTCACTTCTTTTAAACTCATTGTTTTCTTACAGCCATCTAAATGGTTTTCTTCACCTATTTTCTGGGTTGAATTTTGCAAACTTCATCTCTGATCAAAAGGTATCTCTGTGGTTTAAAAAAAACACCAGAGACACCCAAGATTTCACAATAGATACCTGATTCCCCTAAAATTAACAAACACCAA
Source organism: Beta corolliflora (assembly GCA_947648045.1). Lineage (NCBI taxonomy): Eukaryota > Viridiplantae > Streptophyta > Magnoliopsida > Caryophyllales > Amaranthaceae > Beta > Beta corolliflora. Next base: position 2,047,584 of record CANSZD010003157.1, on the reverse strand, counting down.
ACTGTACTACTTGTTTCCCCTGAGTAGACCCATCATATTATCAACAGGAAAATCCTTATCAATAGACACGTGAATTTGGACTGCTGGAGAGAAAGAAAAAGAGGGGTAGAAGCAACAGCTACTCGTGATATTAGGGAGATACTGATAAAAGTGGTAGAGGTGCCTTGTCTCAGTGGCTGAATTTGAAGCGAGGAAAGGGAATGGAGTGTGGCAAGAGAAGACAGATTGAACGAAAGGGGTCATAGGGAATAAAGAGAGAAAGTAATAGTCGGGGTTTTATAACAGAGTTTGACGTTTGTCGGTGTAAGGGTACCACATGAATTATAGGGGTGGGTACCTGCTGAGTTTTTCTTAGCATAGGGCATCTCTGGGTTCTTTTTCTTTTTTTTTTTTTTTTTTTTGGGGTTGGGGGGGGGGAGGGTGGGGGTATAGGCTGGAAAGTTGACTATGCATTGGGATGCTCAAATAGCAGATATATCTCCCACTCTTACTTATTAAGGCTAGTCCAGAAAGCTGTAATATAAGGAGATCCATAACCCATAAATTAACACTAAAGAAGGATCTTTAGCTTCAGGTTTAATGTAGCTTATCTGACATCGTAGAGAATAACAAGAAGAAAAGATTGAGAAGATATATCTCTCACTCATACTTATTAAGGCTAGTCCGGAAAGCTGTAATATAAGGAGATCCATAACACATAATTTGACACTAAAGAAGGATCTTTATCTTCAGGTTTAATGTAGCTTATCTGACATCTTACTATCTTAGAGAATAATAAAAAGTAAAGATTGAGAGGCTAGGCTTTAGTCGTGAATGGGTTGATATGCAAAATCCATAATTTCACCCATGGTGGTAGAATCCCAATAATTTAGCAGAAAGAAAAGGTTAATCCAGCAACTTTTTGCTTGTATGTGACTTAACTAGCTTGTAGTAAGAAGTCAGGCCATGTATTACTTGCGGTGATTCCAACCATATCGGGCCAAGAAGATAAGCATCCAAGGGTCCCTTTTCTACCTTAAGAATGCTAACCGGTCAGGGTTGGGTGAAGGGGGAGTGAGGGACAAGGGCATCCAGTCCTTAGATGTTCCGCTCTATGATCTCACTTGAAAGTCAAGTTTCCTAAAGTATGCAAGTAATCATCTCCAAACATATACTTCCTCCACTTATTAATGCATGTAACATTTCCCATTTCTAGATGTTTAAAAAATACATGCAACATTTCTCTCTTCAGTAAACTTTTATCACTCTCTCTCCCCTTCATCACATGGGTCCTCTATCTTTTATCACTCTCTCTCTCCTAAATATCAGTGTCAATTCAGAATTGCATGCAATGAAAAAAATGGGGGAAGTATTCGCAAGTGCAGTGGTTTTGGAACCACTAAGGAATTGAAGCCTTTTAATGATCAAAAATTGCTTGACTTGCCCTTCTAACCATGACTAACAGTGTAATGGGATAGCAACGTTAGAGGGAGGGAGAGGAAAGGGGAAAGAAGATCAGGGGAGTGAGACCTCGACTTGTGGTTTCCCTCTGGATCTTTCCAACTTAAGATGGATTAGGTCTCTTCCCCCAATCTACATCTCCTTCCAAACTCTTCAAATTTCCTCATCCAAAGACATCTAAGTACAAAGAGCACATTTCCAATATATTGTTATATATCCAATATAGTAACTATCTAAAAGAGTGCGCCTAAACAACAAACGGTTTGCCACCAAACAATAGAGATAATTGAAGATGGGTCCATATAAGTGGAATAACCAAAGTCTCTTGATCTCTCTTGTTCGCTACCAAACCGTTTGGTATTCGACCTTTCTCTTTCAACGAACTTCTCATTTGTGTTTTCCCCACCAACCTAAGCTCTCTGCCACCAAATTGCCTCTTCAAGTTGTACATCCGTTTCTCAAGTCTCAACACCAAAATCTCAACAAAGTGTCCTTGCATCTCAATCCAAGTGCCCAACTCTAATTCTAAAACCAACAATCAAAATCAACTTCTATATTCACGTCAAATTCTAAAATCACTCATGAATTTATTCCATTATAGAATAGAGCCCATTGACAAAAAATCCTCAATGGATGCATTTGAACTTTATCCCTATTGGCGATTGCTAAATTATGAAAGTGGAAACCGCCAAGTCAGCAGAACTGCAAAACCCACAGAACAAGGAGAGATGTGCAGACTAGGGACCTAAGCAAGACCACCTAATATTATGGAGATAATTGGTTTAATACCCCTAACAAATACCTAATAGAATCCTAAACAAAACTATTTCCTTTGTATCTTCCAACAGAAAATGGGAAGTCACTCGATTTCATCTCAAGTTCTCAGCCCATCAAATGCAATGAAAAATGATGCAACTTCTGCAAAGCTGTTACTAGACTTACTACACTTCAAGCTAAACAATAATTCTATGATACTTAATATCAAAATGCAGAAATTTCAATCTAGTGGACATATTCAGCCGAAGAATCGACTATACCTCCCAATATTAAACAAAAGTTGGTATAACCCTATCTAAGCCAAGATGCATTTCTATATCATCATGTAAATTTCTCAAATTCTTTAACAGTTCAACCATGCATTACATCCAGCAAATTCACCAAAACTAACTTGAAACGCACAAAATCCATGCATAACATCATGTAAATTTCTCAAATTCTTCAACAGTTCAATTACGCATAACATCCTGCAAATTCAAAAGGAAAAAACTTGAAACACAAAATTCATCACCAAAACAAATGCAGAAACAATGCAAATCACTCCAAAACAATATCTGCAAACAAAAAAATTACCACCTTACCTTTAAAATTATGCAAAGTTCATCCAATTCGCCACGATATATAGTAAGAACATCAATTGGCTTCGTTCTACCTTTACGCAACCGAATCCTAGACCTAATTTTAGTCTGATCAAAATCAAACTCTTATTTCTTCTCAAAATTATCAGTCTAAACCCTAGCTCTTTCTCTTTGCACTTTCTCTATGAATCTTCGCCACTCTCAGGGCTTCTTGTAGTTGTTTATCTCTTCGTCGGAAATATTTCTCTTCCTCGACCTCATCTTGCCGAAATCTTCGGAGGATTCCGGCGAGGGTTACCGTCTCCGGCGACTTCTGCTGTCGCTTCGTGAGGGGCTGAGGGGGAATGGGTTGGTGGGAGTTCTTTTCGGTGCTATCTTTCAAGGGTTGAGAGTGGCACTGGGAAAGAAGTGAAGATGTAGCTATTGAATTATTGATGAAACGGAAAAAGAAGCCCAAATTACTACATACACACGTCCGTATGAGAACCATACACACGATGAACATGAAGAACTGTAGACACATAATCGTGTCTCCTCACTTAGTACCCATGATGACTAATACCCTCTCTAATTAGTCCGGATCAAGGAAAGAATAGAAAACGAGTCTAAAATAAAATATTTTAAGCCCGAAACCATATTCTCTTTTTTTTATTAACTCATTTCCGAAAACCTTTTTTATAAATAGTTTTTATAAGCCCACAAAACCCATCTTCGAAAACCTTTTAAAAATAGTTTTATGAAAGCCTAATTTTTAAACCAATAATCTAGCCTAATTTAATTAATAGAATTAATTAATTATATTAATTAGTTTTGTTAATAAAAATATCTTTTTATAAAAAATTATCTTTTTCCAAAGTGTCTTCAACTATCTTTATCTAACTATTCTATAAAAAAATCTTTTAAGAAACCCAATTGTTTTCGGAAACCTATCGCTTCCCAAGTCCCAACTAACTAAACTTATATATGTCCGTCCCTAACATAACTCTTCACTTTAACAATTCACATCAATCCCACCTGATAACTCTCACGGCTCACCAATAAAAACCCACGGCTCTCAACACAAAAACTCACGCCTAAACCTTCGAACCTCCCAAAAACAATTCCCTCGACACATATACACACCGCCTACACAATCTCTTCCCACTCATAAAAAATTCACGGCAAACACAACAGTCACACATCAACCTTCATCCTCCTAATACTCAGGTCAACGCACAGTAGCTAGGAGTATGGTGTGATCAGGTGATGATGATAGCCTATCAGTGATGATAGGCGTAGGAGGATTCAGGAGGATGATATGGTCCATATCATCCTCCTGACTCCTCCTACACCTATCATCACTGATAGGCTATCATCATCACCTGATCACACCATACTCCTAGCTACTGAATAACTCCCTCTGGTCTTTATTAGTTTACTCCTTTCTTTTGCACAGAGTTTTAGGAGAAATAATGTTGTGGGACATAAAAAAGAAAGAGAAACTATTATTTTATATTAAAGTTGAATGTATGTGTGATGGAAAGTTAGTGGTCACATTCCAAAAATAGAAACAAAAGAAATGGGTAAACTAATAAGGGACATCCCAAAAAGAAATACGGGTAAACTAATAAAGACCGGAGGAAGTAAATCATTAATCTTCATCTTATCGCCACATCATCATCCATATATCAAAGTTAACAAGCCATACCTATATGAAACAAAAGCCTCTTCCTTTGCAACCTACTGCCACGCATCATCACAACCATAATAATCATCATCCTACAATAACAATATACCTATTCGTATTACTAGCGCCTAATAACAAAACTATTTTCAAGATTTGTTCAATATTCAATTTTCCAAGATCCGTACAAATCAACGACCCCGGATGGTGATATAATTTTTGAGGGTCAAATAAATTAACGACCTTTCTTTATTTTCTTTATGTTATTTCTTTATTGTTATTATTTTATTGAAGTTACTAACATTCTATTCGTGATGTAGATTGTTAATGTATTTCCGCGACTGTAAGTATAGTATATTATATTAACTCCCTGCAATATATTATTTTCTTTTATTTTATTTCTTTTTCATGAACATATTATTTTTTATGCCTGATTGCAATATTTTATCACCCTGTATATTATTGTTAATCAAGACCTAAATAATTGTTCTAACTAATTTAGATAATATGGACAACCTGCTAGGAACCCATTAATCTGATTGCTTAATAACTTGTCACTAGTAGTCTTTTATGTGTTTCCTGAACCAATTTAGACTAATATTTTTAGGGTGTATAAAAAATATTTTGTGATTATTCTTTTGCATAAAACTATGATATGAATCGATATTTAGTAAAGGTCATCAATGGGCAACATGGTTCTTGATTGTGTTGTACCCTCACCCCCGAACTCAATCATGGTTCATGACGAGTCAGGACAGGAAAATCTACATTGGATAAGTCCCTAAGATGTCCCTACAGTTTTCAATATCCAATTAGGTTTATAAGTTTTCCTCTAAAAATTTGTTGGCGACTTCAAAACGAATTTCAATAAAACCTTAACAATGGGGTAGTCAAATGCACACTCACACCACGGTAGGCGTGATTTTCGCCTATAAGGATTAGACTATGAACACAAAGACCAATACCAATGAATATGTATCAACATAGATGTTCATATGTTTATTTAGCTTGTTGTCCATGTACATATATTTATTTGGGTTGTTATCCATGTACATTTAGCTTATTATTCATGTACATGTGCGCACCATGCTCTATGTACTAGTGTGTGCACCATCTAAGCTTTGAAAAAGGAGAAGTCTAATGAATTAAAGTGAGTCCATCAAATGAGGGTGAGAAGGAGAAACCAAAAGAAACCCTCCCATGAGAGTAAAACACTTATATGGACCTGTCTACACTAAATTTAGTGTTGACCTAATACTGGTTCATGTGATTTTTATAAAAAAAATGTCACTAGGTTAAAATACACTAGATATGAAAGAGGAGTAGCTATAGATTGTAATGGTTACTATGTGAAAAAATATTATTATGTTATTAAGTGTAACTTTCATTATAATAAACTAGTGTAAGAAAGGGTGACTAAATGAAAAAACATTGTCACTATATTAGGGCTCGTTCAACATCACTGTAAGTTTTCAATTTTTGATTTTATGAATATAAAAGTCATATGATGTAAGGGGCATAATAAACTTAAAATTAGTCATACTTATATTGCATACGCCAATTTCGAAAACCGACAATGAAAACCTAAAACTACTTTTTTTTGTTTCCATATTTTTGTTTCACAAATTCTTATATGCGGTCGACCACATCTATAACTTCCCGTGCGACCGACCCATATATAAGCCCAAACGGAAAAATAAAACCCTTTGCACGCGCACTGTTATGCGTTCCTTTTTCCTCCTCTCTTCTCCAATCTCCTCATTTCTTCTCTCTCTACTTCACTTGTTCCAACCTCACCAAAATAGCAAGCTCGAAGTTGGAGTAATTTCACAAATGAAACCGCAAGCAGGAAGACATTAGAATTGAAGAAAAGTAGGATAGAGGAGAAATATTACCAGATTGAGAGGAAATTAAGTTCAACAATTTCTGCAACTATAAATGAAACTCTTTCTCTCTCATCGGTAAGCCTAGACCTAATATGATTTCGTACGGGAGTAGCCGGAGCTTTTTCAGGTGATCGGAGATTATCTTTGGCGATACTACTAGGTCTACTGATAATGTTAGGTTTTCGAGCACTTTCGCCATTGTTGACGCAGAATTTGAGGAGAGAGAATTTGAGGAGAGAGAATTTGAGTGTAGGAATAAAAAAAAGGAGGAATTTGAGGTGTGAAGTATGAAATGTTGGAATATATTTAAGGAATTTGAGGTGTGAAGTGTGAAAGGTTGGAAAATTTATTGTTCTGTAATCAGTAATCCTAAGTGCCGGTGATGATGATAAACATGATGGTGGTGGTGGTGGTGGTGATGATGTTGAAGTACTTGAAATTAATGAGAATGATAAACCTGTTGCAGCAGCTATCTACGAACAAGAGTTTAATAGGTCTTAAAAAAGAGTAGTTTGGAGTAAAAGAGTAGTGTTGGTTAAAGGGGTGGTGTGGTGTATGTTAAGCCTTGAAATTTGAATGTTGTTGAATGTTGATTAATTACTAATGTGGAAGAGCTGAGAATACAATGAGTAACCCCGTGTATTTATATGAGTAACCCATTTTGTTTACATAAATAACCCGATTTTGTTGATAAGAGTAACCCCTTCTATTATTCCGCGTAACCTTAAAATATTATATGAGTAACCCCATTTATTTTTTGCAGTTGCCTTGTTTAGTTTTTTGGAGTAACCTTGTTTAATTATATGAGTAACCTATTTTAAGCATATGAGTAACCTAATTCAATCCTATGAGTAACCTATATTAATTATATGAGTAACCTAGTATAACCTTATGAGTAACCTCATTAATTCATACCAGTAACATTATCTATTCATACCAGTAACCACATTTAATCATATGAGTAACCCCATTTTATTTACATAAGTAACCTGATTTTGTTGATAAGAGTAACCCCTTTTATTATTACGCGTAACCTTAAAATATTATATGAGTAACCCCATTTATTTTTTGCAGTTGCCTTGTTTAGTTTTTGGAATAACCCTGTTTAATTCTATGAATAACCTATTTTAATAACATGAGTAACCTAATTTAATCCTATGAGTAACTGTAACACCCCGACAATCCTCTATTTTCCAAAATACCTTTTTAATAGAAAACTTAGAGAATTATCAAATTATTATCGCCCGTGTGATAACGTATCGGCTTATTCAGAATTTTGCAGCGGAAAACAATAAATAACTTTGAAAACAATAACTTAGTCAACCATAAGTCAACTCCAAAACCAAACTAAAGTCAAACCAACATAAAGTCAAACTCAAACCATAATTAAAAGTAAACTAAAGTATTAAGTTAACATAAGCTCTCCACGAATCCCGAACCCATGATGCATCATCTTCAAACCTGAAATGGACGATGCACTATTGATCCCGAGAGACTGCTCACCAAATGGGTCATCACAGGATCAATAAGGCACAACCATGATCGACATACACACAAAAGCACGTAATCAACAAAGTTGAAAACTACATAATAATAAATAAATCCTAACATGATACTAATAAACATTAAAGCAAAGATAAATAATATTATAATAACATGACAGACTAACTTTACTGAACTTAACTCAACAATCAACAAGTTAATTAAATTTAGATTGAATAGGCAATGGAAAGAGTTGTCCAAACCAAACCAGTCTTCAATTTAGAAGACAAAGTACGGGCGCGACTCCGTACTCCCATGACCAACGATATCAAGGTACTAATTAAATAAAATAGGACACGGTGATCAATCCGGTCCCAAGAAAAGCCATGGGCTACCACCATGTACTCCAACTCATACTAGTCCAACACTTCAGACGTGCACAAGTCTAATACTTATTGCTATTCACTTTCCACTTTAAGTGATTATTAAATTATTTACTTGTTATGACTCACAAAGTAAGACAAACAATATAATCATTAAGGATACGTGATACTTCCATTTTTATCTTAGGATTAGGTAAGGTGATTAACAACTTAACAATCCAAGAATAAATCCATTATTAGTTCCATAACCATTATTTATTTGTTGATCTAAGTCAACAATCAACCAACCTTTCATAGGTGAATAACCAACTTAATTACCAAATAAGGCCCTCGGTCCTCATAAAGTAAATAAAATAATCCAAAGGGAACAACATGATCCAATTCATGATCCAATAACAACATAATTATTAATCCCTCATGTGAATTAATAAAATAAAGTTCCCAATCTCATATGCTTGCATCAATCATCCATACAAACATAGTATAACCAACATAAGCAACATGCTTCACGCAACGGTATAAAACATGCAATTCCACTTGAATATAAATCACATATGAACCATAAATAGTTCCCCATACATGATACTACATCAATCCTAATCTTAGGATATGATACTAGTCTACTAACACATAAGTATGTACGTACCTTGTGTAGACAATATGCGAGGCCAATTTAACAACCTTAGAAGTTGCCTAAAGAGAATTCTCCGCCTACCAAATATCAATACAACCACTAATCAATACTCAAATAAAATTCCAGTAACTTTAAAAAATTTTAAACCCTCTTTAAAAGTGTTTAAAATCCTTTTTAATCATTAAAACTTCAATTATTAATGTCTCCTAGTATAGTACTACCATACTAGTCATTTAAAACTCTCAAAAACCCATACTTTGACAATTAAAACTTCATTATAAGCATACTAATAAAAATTCCAGCAACTTATAATGTGTTTAAAACCCTTTAAAACATGCTTAAACATAATCATACACATAAGAGTGTTCAATTTTCATAGACTATAATATAGTACTATAATTTCTAACTCGTAAAACCTAAAAATCCATGCTCTGATGCTTAAAACTCTAGTTTAAACATAATTAATAAATATGAAATTTAATTACTTTATTATACAAATTACATAATCTGAAATTTATATTTAAATCATCAAACTATAAACTTTAATCATGAAATCATTAAATCAATCCTTAAAAAAACATAAACTTAACATTAAATAAAATAGAGGAGGAAGAGAAATAAATTAAAGAGAGGAAGGAGGGGAAGCACGACCGAGAGAGAAGGCGGCTGGGCTGGTTGTCGTCTGCTGCTGGGCGGCGGCGGGCGGCAGTGGTCGGCGCTGCTGCTGTTGACCGAGAGAAGAGGAGAGCCGAAGGAAGAGAGAGAGAGAGAGAGAGAACTGTGGGGGAGGAGAGAGAAAAGAAAGAGAGGAGAGAAAATTTAGGGTGAGTGTTTAGTGCGTGGGAATTTTGGGTTTTGTTGGGTTTATATATGTTTTTCGTACTTGGTCATGTTCAAAAGCATATAGGATGTAATGAAAAGACATAAAAGAAAATGAACACACGGTTTAAATTCAAATAACAGGATGCACGATAAACATTGTGCATTTTGGTGCACCTTCTAAATTGCTCTAGTTTAATGATTAATGATTAATGATCTAATTCATAACCTATATATATTCATTAATACCCAAGCACATGGATTGACTTCCTTCACAATTACCACCATGTATCTACGCTTACTAAACCGACTGTTTAGTTGGCAATCCTGGAAAACGTATAAAACGTATAATCCTTTGTTGTTGTTGTTATTATTATTAAAGTTTTTTGTCAAATACAACCTTTTATATACACTTTTTTGCGAAAGACAACCTTTTAAATTTTTTTGGGCAACTTCAAACCTTAATGAAATTTATTTTTGTCAAAAACAACCTTGACCAACATTCCGATGTTGACTCACCGGAAACCGGTGTTGACCTTACTTAAATGACAATTGATTCATAGGAGACAATACATTATACACAACACAATTGAGATGTTGTTGTGTTTCTTGGAATGTTTTCTATTGTTGATTAGCCAAATTATTCGGAGAGAACAATTGAGACAAACGATCAATAAACCCTCCCACGCTCTGAAAATTAAATTACGTTTAGTGGAGATAATAACAAATTTGATAAGGCTGGCATGTGTAAAGTCGAGTCTTGTTTAGGAACGCCTTTTTTAAAAATTATATATATATATATATATATATATATATATATATATATATATATATATATATATATATATATATATATATATATTCTATATGTCAAGAGGGATAAGACACTAAAAAATAGAAAAAAGAAAAAGGGTAACTACCTACTTTAATTAAGTAAAATAGAAAAATGAAAAATAAAAAAGGAAACTACCTAATTAATTAAAAGAAATAAAAAGATAAAAAAAGGCACTACAAAAAGAAAACAGTCCGTTACTTCTCTCTCAATTTTTTTTAAAATATAAATATCCCAAATTTTTTTGCAGGATAAATATCCCAAATTTAGTGGGATAAACTGATTAAAAATTCAAAATCTCTAATTTATTAGATGTAAATTGCAATTAATTTAACTTTTTGCATGTTTTTGCACGCATCGCGTGCATATAAAATTAGTATTCTATATGTGAACTCCTGACCCTTTGTGTCCACCCTCTTTTCCCAAATTACCCCTAATAACCAAAGAAAATTACTAATTGCATTCACTCATTTTTTTAAGAAAAGAGAAAGAAAAAGGATCCCTACAACTGCAAAGCAGATACATCTGCACCAGTTTAAACAAAAAATAGAACAATATACTTGAATGACGATTAAATTAAAAACTTCCACAAAATCGCTTATACGCGACATCACGCACGTATCGCGTGCAAAAGATACTAGTATTAGTACAAATAAAGTAGAAAACGTGTTTTAACTACCCCGCGTTCTAAGTTAAACATTTATTACGTGTCAAAACTGTTTTTATTTCAGCAAATATAAAAATACGTGTAACTTATTTTTGGCTTGCACTTAAGGATAATTCTACATAACCAATTGGCGAGAAATATTTGACGTGCTGATACCCCCTGTCTTTGTGGTCGGTAGTCCTGATATGAAAATCATATGTTCCAAAGCGGCACGGGATCGATACCACTTGAATACGTGTTGAGTTGACCATGTTTCTTTCGGTAATTTTGTTCAGGGCAGCGTAAGCCTTTTATTAGTTTATATGGTAAACCATACTTTTTTTAATATCTATTTTTTGCCAATTTCTATTTTATTTTGAATTATTATTAACCACATATTGTTACTAATGATAATTTTATTCCAAACATGACAGTTTTCTCTGAAAAGTACGATAGCATTTTAATCTAATGTTTGTCATAAATTTTAATTCAGATAATTAAACTAATTTCCCAAAACATGATCGTACAGTTAAAATTACATATAGTAGCAATTTGTTATTATCTCCACTAAATGTAATTTAATTTCCGCATTAAGTCGTTCGGTATTCTAAGCCTAAAGTGTTGGGTCATGTGCTTAAATCGACCAAAGCAATGTCTATTCATGCCTAATTAAGAGACACCAACAGTAATTATTAGACATTACTTCATTCGATTATCGTACGACTTAATGTGGAAATCAAATAATAGGTCAGTTTCCTTGGGTAATGTCACTAGTGCATAATTGGCCTAAAGTATCACCCCAAAAGTGTTACTTAAAAGCCTAAAAGTGTTGCTTTAGGCAATAGGTAACACTTTTATAGGTGAAACATCTGCCCATGCTACCTATTCTCTAAGGTAACACTTTTCAATGCTAATGTTACACTTTCTCAAATGTTACTCAAAATTCTCTAATGTAACACTTTTTTAAAACTAATGTAGCATTTTTACAGTGTTACTTATAAATTTTTATGTAACACTTTTCCATCTATAGTAGTATTTTTTATGTCATCTATTGAATTATAGTAACACTTTATTAGCTGTTATGTATCATTTTAAGTCAGTATATGTAACACTTTCTAGATATTAGGCAACACTTTTTTATTAGCTAGCTTTATAGTAACACTTCTATTTCACATGTCTCTTAGTAATATTTTTTAATTTGTCGACACATATACAATGATAATAATACTAAAACTTACAAACGAAATAAACGAAGATGAAATAAAATGATATTATAAATATAAATGAGTAAAAATACTCAACAGTCATTGTAAAGAATGAGACAAAGAGTAGTAATCATCAATTGAAAATATACTATTGCATCAAATATAAATAGTTAATCTAAAAATCCAATAATAATATATATAACTCTCCTAAAATAAACCTAAATCAATCTTTAGGTTATTTCTTTCTTTCGTCTTCTATTCCATCACTCTATCCATACATGCATGTTTCCCGAAGCATCATGCCATTATCTTCATCATCCTGCAGTAAGAACAAAAAAAGATCTTCAAAGTCTTTTATGATAACAGAGAAGAGTAATAGAGATGAAAGTTCATTATTTAACACAAGCCTAGTTTCTAGAGGAACATTTGATGCTCTAGCAAAAGCCAAATTCATATGAATGTTAGTGGAGAAGAATTACAGAGATGAACGTTGTAGTTCAATACTATTCTTATTAGCCACATCAAATTTGAAAAAAGCTAATTTGATTACTGCGTTACAAAGGCCTAAACGACACCACTATCCCCCTTTTAGTTTTCAAACAATTTATACATCAAATTTGAAAGATGATAAAGTATTCAAAGATGATAATCTGAAATTAAACAAGCATATAGACCAAATAATTTGAAATTAAACTGGTTTCAATTCTTAATGTTAAAGCAAACAGGTTCTTAAATCAAATAACCTTGAAATGATAAGAGATTATATAAAAGGATAAAAACCAATTATATACAGAAATGAGCTTCAAGCATCATATGATGTGACTGAGAAGCTTCAATCGTGCTCCATATATAACCTTGCTAGGTAGTAGCTACCCTAATGATGGCAAATACATTAAATACTACGTTACCAAGTTCTAACTTCCATACAAAAAGGAGGTACAGAACCATAAACAATAGCCTTTGCACTACACTGCAAAAATGTACCAGAAGGATCTATATAGTATCTACACAGCAGATATAAGAAGGTTCAAGCTTCTGATAGACGAACACCAAAAGCACCAAGACTACGGATGAGGTAGAATTTAATAAAAAACAAATTCGAAAAACTGTTCCAAAGAAATTTTAACTTACAAGCTTGGTCCATTTTTAATCATGCTCCGCAATGAGAAGAGACACACCAAAAGGGCGAGACTGCACAAAACACACAAGACATTCCATCAGAACAACTGTGAACTGTGAAATCAGAAGATTCTATAAAGTAGTGAATTACAGTCAGAGATTGAATTCTTAAACAGCTACAAATAGTTAATACTTCATAACACTAGAAAGGAAAGGAAGCTATCTCCAACAATGACAGCTTCGTATTACAGGAATGTTGTCTCATTGCTAATATTACAAAAGTTAGATCCATAAGCAAGGGTCCGCAATTTATTCAAGGAAAAAATGACAACAAGAATTACTACGTGGTATTAGAGGCAGCTCAATAGTTAGCCAAACCACTTGGAGCTGGATAACTTAAATAGAAAGAAAATATTATGGCCTAAGCAAATGACTTCCGATAAGCATATCATCAACTAGTTACGATTGATTTTACGGACTTGAGAAAGTGGATTAAACCTTCTAATCTACTCTTCGGTTGTTTATGGAACCGAAAACAAGCTTCCAAGAAGCAAAGATAACCCAATAAATGGTGAATAAACAACTAGATCCAAACAAGGTGTAGATTAAAGTAGTCATATTCATGTTTGTCATTGTCTTAGAAAAGCTTAGTCTGCAAAACTCCAGAAAATCTATAGATAGCAATGCTTTGTGTACACAATATAAGAGCTCCATGTTGTCAACTTATCATCCCTCTCCAATCCAACAACGAGGTATCCAACCTCTTCTACTACCCACAAGTCACGGTTTGCATAGCACATTTTGATAGATAATTATCGCATGGAAGAATTTCAATTAACCAGCAAAAAAACCCAATACAACAACAACATTAAAATCTTCAATTCTGTTACAAATAAGAACAATCCAATACAACAACATTAATATTTTCAATTATAAATATTTTTAACTTTAGTAGTACAAGTAAAATTTAGCCCTATTAACAATTAAGAGAAAGGGAAAGAATGCACAGTGAGGGTTTATACTAGTTTGTTATTCTACTATTTGCAACTTAGTTTTATCATAAACCAAAGCCAATTAGTACCAACAATAGACGAAGAAGCTCGATGGCGGCACCACCACCGGCCACGAGCTGCGCAACCAGCGAGAGGAAGGAGGTGTAGAGCCACGGCAGCACCAGCGGCACACAAGCAACAACAACAACGGCAACAACGGTGCAGAGGTGAGAGAAGATCGTGGAACAGGACAACAATAGACGCGAGAGGAGAGAAAGGACAGTAGTAGTAGCGGCAAGACCAACAGAGGAGTAGCACCACCACAAGGAAAAAGAGATAGATGGGACGAAAAACAAGCAGCACCAACAGCAACACGGAGGAATGAGAGAGATGCAAGGAGCGAGGAAGGAATAGGACACGACAGAGCTCCGGTCCAAGAACCGGCAACTGGCGGTGGGTAAGTGCACACCGGCGAGGCAAAGTAGAGAGACGAGGGTTTGAGAGAGTGTGTGAGAGGAGAGAGAGGGTTTCAGGGTCACAGAGAAGGCGGGGTTTGGGGGGTTTATTTGGGTTTAGCTGACCGACAAGGATAGGGCCTAGGGGGGTGTTTCGGTTTTGGGTTCTCAAATGAACCAACAAGGGAAAACAAAGGGATCGGGGAAACCGACCCAAATTGATAAAAGCAACAATTTGATTTCGTATTTTGGGTAAATACTACTCAACAAATAGTGAAATCGAAAATATATAATAACAATATTGTTAGTAATAACTTCATAAAAGTAAAATAATAAATATATTAAAACATAACAGATCAATATTCACATTCCAAATAAAATAAAATGAGGATATCCAATACATAATTAAATTAATAATTATAATTAATAAACGCTTTTAAAATAAGCCGCTTATATGAATGAAGAAGGAGAAATGAGCGAGTCGGCGAAACGAAACGAAGAAGGAGGCGGTGGTGAAACACTGAGACCTAAGCAACATTACTTTGTAATTAGAATTGAAAATAAAGTAAATGTTTTTTTTTTGGAGTTTAATTCTCTTTGACGGCTGATTAAGCGCCAACAATAATTTTGGGATCAGCCCTCAATTGATTTAAGATGACTTTTTTTTTGTTGAGAGAAGATGAGTTTGTTAAGTACGTTGCTCCTATAAGAAATAATACGAAGTAATTTAAAAAATCATAATGTTATACTAAAATTATTTTTATACTCTTAAAAAAATACTTATACTAAAGTGTTACATTAAAATGTTACCTTAATTGAAAAAGTGCTACTTCAAAATGTTACTTATAAAAAAGTGTTACATTAAGTGTTACATATTGATTCAGTGTTACCAAGGTGTTACATACATATTCGACAAACTTGAATTTTGAAAAGTGTTACCTCATACATGTTACCTTAGACCAACTTTGCACTAGTGTGTCCTTAGATATCCTGGTTCATGTCTTTAAATAATAGCGACCAACACAATGACTATTGATTCATAGGAGACAAGACATTCTACACAACACAATGGCTCTTGCGTATCAGTATGGATGAAACCCCCGGACCATAGTGGCTCACTATGGGATAATAAGCCGATAAGGTACGAGGAATGATGTTGTTGTATTTCTTCGAATGATTTATTCGGAGAGAACAATGGAGACAACCGATCAATAAATAACCCCTCCGACGCTCTGTATCTTGGGCATATTTGGTTGGATGAAACCCTCTAATGACTACTTTGAATGAGATAACGTCTAATAATCACCATTTAGGTCTAGAATACCGTACGACTTAATGTGGAAATCAATTAATAGGTAGATTTCCTTCGGGTCATGTCTTTAAATAATATCGACCAACACAATGACAATTGATTCATAGGAGACAAGACATTCTACACAACACAATTGAGATGTTGTTGTATTTCTTGGAATGTTTTCTATTGTTGATTAGCCAATTTATTCGGAGAGAACAATTGAGACAAACGATCAATAAACCCTCCCACGCTCTGTGTCTGAATCTGAAAATTAAATTACGTTTAGTGGAGATAATAACAAATTTGATAAGGCTGGCATGTGTAAAGGCGAGTCTAGTTTAGGAACGCCTTTTTAAAAAATTATATATATATATATATATATATATATATATATATATATATATATATATATATATATATATATATATATATTCTGTATGTCAAGAGGTATAGGACACTAAAAAATAGAAAAAAGAAAAAAAAGGATAACTACCTACTTTAATTAAGTAAAATAGAAAAATGAAAAATAAAAAAGGAAACTACCTAATTAATTAAAAGAAATAAAAAGATAAAAAAAAGGCACTACAAAAAGAAAACAGTCCGTTACTTCTCTTTCAATTTTTTTTCAAAATATAAATGTCCCAAATTTTTTTGCAGGATAAATATCCCAAATTAAGTGGGATAAACTGATTAAAAATTTAAAATCTCTAATTTATTAGATGTAAATAGCAATTAATTTAACTTTTTTCATGTTTTGCACGCATCGCGTGCATATAAAATTAGTATTCTATATGTGAACTCCTGACCCTTTGGTGTCCACCCTCTTTGTCCAAATTACCCCTAATAACCAAAGAAAATTACTAATTGCATTCACTCATTTTTTTAAGAAAATAGAAAGAAAAATGATCCCTACAACTGCAAAGCAGTTACATCTGCACCAGTTTAAACAAAAAATAGAACAATATACTTGAATGATGATTAAATTAAAAACTTCCACAAAATCGCTTACACGCGACATCACGCACGCATCACGTGCAAAAGATACTAGTCTAGTACAGATTAAGTAGAAAACGTGTTTTAGCTACCCCGCGTTCTAAGTTAAACATTTATTACGTGTCAAAACTGTTTTTATTTCAGCAAATATAAAAATACGTGTAACTTATTTTTGGCTTGCACTTAAGGACAATTCTACATAACCAATTGGCGAGAAATATTTGACGTGCTGATACCCCCTGTCTCTGTGGTCGGTAGTCCTAATATGAAAATCATATGTTCCAAAGCGGCGCGGGATCGATACCACTTGAATGCGTGTTGAGTTGACTATGTTTCTTTCGGTAATTTTGTTCAGGGCAGCGTAAGCCTTTTATTAGTTTATATGGTAAACCATACATTTTTTTTATTATCTATGTTTTGCCCATTTCTACGTTATTTTGAATTATTATTAACCACATATTGTTACTAATGATATTTTTATTCCAAACATGACAGTTTTCTCTGAAAAGTACGATAGCATTTTAATCTAATGTTTGTCATAAATTTTAATTCAGATAATTAAACTAATTTTCTAAAACATGACCGTACAGTTAAAATTACATATAGTAGCAATTTGTTATTATCTTAACTAAATGTAATTTAATTTCCACATTAAGTCGTTCGGTATTCTAAGCCTAAAGTGTTGGGTCATGTGCTTAAATCGACCAAAGCAATGTCTACTCATGCCTAATTAAGAGACACCAACGGTAATTTTTGGACATTACTTCATTCCAATACCGTACGACTTAATGTGGAAATCAAATAATAGGTCAGTTTCCTTGGGTAATGTCCTTAGATATCCTAGTTCATGTCATTAAATAATAGTGACCAACACAATGACTATTGATTCATAGGAGACAAGACATTCTACACAACACAATGGCTCTTGCGTCTCAGTATGGATGAAACCCCCGGACCATAGTGGCTCACTATGGGATAATAAGCCGATAAGGTACGAGGAATGACGTTGTTGTATTTCTTCGAATGATTTATTCGGAGAGAACAATGGAGATAAACGATCAATAAATAACCCCTCCGACGCTCTGTATGTTGGGCATATTTGGTTGGATGGAACCCTCTAACGACTACTTTGAATGAGATAACGTCTAATAATCACAATTTAGGTCTAGAATACCGTACGACTTAATGTGGAAATCAAATAATAGGTTGATTTCCTTAGGGTCATGTCTTTAAATAATTACGACCAACACAATGACTATTGATTAATAGGAGACAAGACATTGTACACAACACAATGGCTCTTGTGTCTCACTATTGATTAAACCTTCTAACCACTAATTTGAATGAGATAACATCCAATAACCACTACATGTACCATTGTCTAAACCTATGTGTTTATCATGAATTACCATAATTCATATAAAATAAAATATAGTCAGATGCCTCCTATGAATCAATATCCATTGGGTTGGTCGTTTTTAGAGCATGGCAATTATTTTAGGACATGCCCCAGGATTCTTAGGACATAATATAATAAATTTTACCTATGCTTATATTTTAAATCAATTAATCTTACTTTAGGCTAGTGTAGAGTAACACATGATGAGGAGTTCAGGATAAATTAACGATAAGAAACATACTGGCTATTTTATCTGGATGCAAATGAACATTGTAAATAGTAGTAACCGTTTTAAATATTGTCCCGCTAACTGTACAATCATATTTTAGGAAATTAGTAAACGCTTTCCATTACATTCTCATTTATAAAGCAAATAAAAATTTCCAAACATCCCCTATAAAATCACTAAACACTTGTTAGTTTTTCTTAAATATCTAAAGTACTTGTAAGAAGAAATGAAAATCTGATAAATCATCAGCTAGGATAAGGATGTCTGTAAATAACATTTTCAACTGCATCCGCGAATCCATAATCACCAACTTCATTTTTGTCAGACGCCAAAGCATCCACCAAACTATTGTGTTCCCATTGTCCTACCCGCGTTGCACTTGGATTCCACTCTACCTCTACACCATGGGAAATTCTGTCTAGATAGATAAGTTGTACAAGTAGTCAAGGCAAACTATTATTGGTTATTAGATGTATGAAGATATTAAAAATGTAAATGAAAATTTACAGCAATATGTTCCCTCGTTGATACTTACTAACAATAAGAATGTGCAACCACCAAATCCCTGTTTAGATGTGTAAAACTTTGACTTGTAGTAGGTTAGCCAATCCAATACGTACTTTCCCTAGTTGAACTCCCTGGCATTTTTGGCCTTGTCCAAAACATAAAAATGTTTAGGACTTACCCATCCACATTTCTTAGTTGGACAAAGTAGGATTCCTAGTGCGTAAAGGAGGAAATGTCTCTGGAACGCTTCTTTGTCGCTCACCTCAGAGGTTACCATTTCGAGAAATTATGTTTCTCTAATTGCACCATACTTAGTTGCCTTTTTGTATTCACTCTTAAACCGTTTGGAAATCTCCTTTCTGGTATGTGTTGGATAAAAGAGGTCACCACCTAAAGGTATGCCTGGTACCCATCCTACCATGTTGTCATCGACAGTGACCCAGTAATTGTCTCTGATAAAAAGCCTCGATGTTTTATGATCGAATTTATGTGTTATCCAAAATCCGAAACACGGATCAATGTCGTACACCGTAATCTTCAACAAATATTTAAAACCCATCTCTTTAACCCACTGGACTGGTTTTTTAGTCAATTTATACCAAATTTGCTAACATCACATCCCATCCCAGGATTTGAAGCAGGATGCCTGAATACTTCTCCAATAGGTGAACCACAGGACGATGGGTGGTAATCTGATGATCTGGGTGGGCTTGGTTTCTCAGTTCCTTTCTCGGGGGTGTATTTGGGTCGGCTTGGTTCTTCAGTTCCTTTGTTGGGGGTGTGTTGGGCTAAATTTTGAATGACCAAAGCAGGATACGTGGATACTTCTTCAATAGGTGAACCAGGAGACGATGAGTGGTAATCTGATGATTTGGATGGGCTTGGTTTCTCAGTTCCTTTGTCCGGGGTGTGTTTGGGTTGACTTGGTTCCTCGGGTCCTTTATTGGGGGTGTGTTCGGCTAAAATTTGAATGACCAAATTCATAAACGTCAATTTTGTTGCGTCCTTCTTTAGATAGTAGAAATCCTCAGAATTATCAACCTTATTTAGCTCTCTTTTCAGATTAGATATGAAGGGTACATACCAAATTTTAAATTTCTCATAGCCTAACCCAAAAATCAGGTTTTCCACATTTTCCTGTGTGAAATCCTCGTGAGTATATCTATACGATATGTGTTTTCCATTTTTGTATTCTCGTTGTGGATGAAAAACTAGTTTTCCACCATACCATATCGTAAACCGTACTGTCTTAGCAATGCTGTTAAATCAAATAAATTAGAATTATAATGCAATTCGTAATCCATAATTAGGTTTTCCATACATCACTAAAGAATTATAATGCAATTCGTAATCCATAATTAGGTTTTCCATACATCACTAAATTATAAACTTAGGTTTTTGAACCATCATCGTACCGTGCACAATTGTGATGTAAAATTTTAAAACGTTGAATAAAATATAGTTCATTAATACTAACCTGGAAGATATTGGATTCATGCTTGTTCGTTAATGGTTGGAACTTCAACTTATTGATACTGACTTGCAGATCTGTCGAATGCTTATGGTATGGTGGTTGAAAGAGACTATATCTAGAAGAAAGGGCGGTTTTTCTTTCTTGTTCGGAAACCAATTTCCCCAATGATGGAAAACATGGAGGTTAAGGTGTATTTCCGTCTAGCAGTTTGTTTTCGGAAACTAGGTTCGCAAGTTGCACGACAAGTTTATTGTTTTGTAAATTTAACATGTTACGTCATTTCCCCTAAAGTGATTTTTTTTACAAGAAAACTAATTGAAACCTCTTTTAGTAACATAATTTTTTTTACGGGTCTTTTAGTAACATAATTAATAAGGATATCATGTGTAAAGTTAGCACATTTATTGAAATTAAACAGCGTTTATATTTAATAAACACTAATCTTTGTTTCGTACTCGAAAGTAGAAAGCGTGTTATAGCTACCCTACATCCAAAGTTAAACATTATCAAAATCACACATCAAATGTTTGTCGTGCATTTCTCAAAAGTTATATATTCAATTAGGGAGAACTATTTGCTGTAATGCAAATGATATGAATTATTATTAACCTATAATTATATTTCCTCTAATGCAAATGATATGAATACACATTTATTATTGTCTAATCCTATGAGTTCAACTTGTATTAGAATTTGCCTCCTATGAATAAATAGTCATTGGGTTGGTCGTTTATTGAGCATGGCAATAATTTTAGGTCACGACCTAGGCTACGTTAGGACTTCTATTAGATGAAATGGTAAACCATACATTATTTGTTGATTATCTATTTTTTGCCTATTTTTATGTCATTTTGAATTATTATTAACCACATATTGTTAGTGAGTCATGTCCTAAAGCATTTTCCACACGCATAAATCCACCAATGCAATTGATAATGTTTTTACGCAATGACCCAGGAATAATAGCGACCAACACAATGACTATTGATTCATAGGAGACAAGACATTCTACACAACACAATGGCTCTTGCGTCTCAGTATGGATGAAACCCCCGGACCATTGTGGCTCACCATAGGATAATAAGCTGATAAGGTACGAGGGATGACATTATTGTATTTCTTGGAATGATTTATTCGGAGAGAACAATTAAGACAAATGATCAATAAACCCTCCGACGCTCTGTATCTTGGGCATATTTGGTTGGATGAAACCCTCTAACCACTACTTTGAATGAGATAACGTCCAATAATTACCATTGGTACGGTGTCTCTTAATTAGGAATGAATACACGACATTATTGCATTGGTCGATTTAAGCACATGACCCAACACTTTAGGCTTAGAATACCGTACGACTTAATGTGGAAATCAAATAATAGGTAGATTTTCTTAGGGTCATGTCTTTAAATAATAGCGACCAACACAATGACTATTGATTCATAGGAGACAAGACATTCTCACAACACAATGGCTCTTGTGTCTCAATATGGATTAAACCCTCTAATCACTACATTGAATGAGATAACTTCCAATAACCATTGTCTAAACCTATGTGTTTATCATTGGGTTGGTCGTCGTTTATTGAGCATTACAATAATGTTAGGTCACGACATACGCTACGTTAGGACTTTTATTAGATCAAATGGTAAACCATACATTTTGGTTGATTATCTATTTTTTGCCCATTTCTACGGTATTTTAAATTATTATTAACCACATGTTGTGAGTCATATCCTGAAGCATTTGCCACGCGCATATATCGACCAATGCAATTGATAATGTTTTTATGTAATGACCCAGGAAACCATAGAACATGTCCTTATAAAATTTACCTTTAATTATATTTCCTATAATGCAAATGATATGAATACATTTATTATTGCAAAATCAAATGTGTTCAACATGAATTAGAATTTAATGCCTCCTATGAATCAATAGCCATTGGATTGGTCGTTTATCGAGCAACAACCTTATGTAGCTATATGTACGAATGGACATTTTTTTAAAATCTAAAATAATTGAGGTTCTTTTGTAGTTGTTATTATCTTTTTAAATTGAAGGTGACGGATTTTGAACTGTTCAATAACGTCACTGAAAATTTTGGTTAATTTGTAACATTTCATATTAGAGTAGGAAAGCTTAAAAATGCTTTCTAGTACCAAATAAAGATTTAACTTTTCATATAAAGACTAAAGCAATAATAATAACACAACCAATCAACCATAGATCGAATAATAGTTTGAGCAATAATTTAATTTTTTGTAGCCTGGTCGTGTTGGGCTACCGGATCTTCATCAAACTCGGTCAAAAACTTGTCAACTTCTTCGAACTGACTTGCAATATCAGGGATAGTATTCGAGTTCCCTAAAATGTTTCTGACTTGGCCGGACCCAGTGGAATTACGAAGGAGTTATAAGAATTCCCTAAGTTGACGATAAAGTTCCCTATGTATTTTGTGGACGTCTTCCATTCCAGCCTTCCAGTTACAAATTTTGGCAATATCATGAGGACACATGAAATCACCATTAATATCCCGCAGCAACACATCATGCTTCTCGCATCTTAACATCATTTCAGTTACCTTAAGCGAACCAAGCACATGCTCTACCATTGACATGAATGCAGAGTACTGACGTTGCAGCTTACATAATCTATCTACGGAAAACTCGTACATGTACCATGTTGGGCGTAAGTCTGCCACAAATTTATTGGTTTATTGTTACAGGAACACAAAATATCTTTTTCAGATGCAGTTATTTAATTACAACAACAACAAATCTACATACCTTAATTATATTAATTTTAAAAATGTGGTTCGTTTTATTAATGCATGAAAAACATGGAACATTTAAAATAGCTGATGTTAATTTTACAATTATTTTACTACAACAGCAACAAATATACATACCTTAATTACATACCTTAAGTTTATAAATTTTTGCCAACAACAACAAATATACATACCTTAAGTTTATAAAAAAATGGAATAGTTGGATCGCCAAGACTGGTATAATAGTTGATGTTAATTTTACATGAATTAAATGAGTGGTAAATTGACTTTGTATAAATATTGTTTTCACTTTGACTGCATTTAAAATAGAGTTACATTCAAATATATATAATAGGGTTACATTTTTTCATATAACTGTAGTACATGAGCCATAAGGTTATGAGAAAAATAAAATATGCCCCATTTAATTACTCTACTTAAATTTAATTACCAGCTGAATATAACAAAAATATGCAGATACATGGAGATAATGACGGTGAAATCTGGAAATCGTCACATAATACTACTTTCATATGTAAATAACTACAATAATAAATAAATAATTAAGGAAAAATTTACCAGAGCTTACTTGACATCCATGTTTCATCCTCCACATAATGCGTGTTTCTGCTGGAGGGCAACACTCTATGTTACACCCGTTCATCTCCATGAAGTTCGGATCACTTGAAAATTATAAGTATACCTTAAAGTTTTAGGAGAAGAGTAACCTTTTACTATTTGATAATTAGGAGAAGAGTAACCTTTATTTGTTTGTTTGGATATATAATGGAAGAAACAAAGGATACTCTCTCCAATTTAGGGAAAGAGTAGATCATAAGATATTGGCAGTTGGAGTATTAACAACCCATTTATTGTATGTTTATCTCTCCACACTTAATTAAGAAGTGACATTGTACAAGTGCCTAGCCATCATGTCAATCGAAAATGAGCAATTCACCCTCCACAGCTGGACACAACATCATCTCCATCGGTTGTTGTAGACACCAAATTTTGAACCCTTTTTTTTTTGGATAGATAAAGATTTTGAAGAAATAAAAATAACGAAACTCGTCATGCAAACTGAAATCTGGGAAGCACCTGAATCATTTAATTGCTTTTACACACTGTACTTTGTAGGTAGAGCTACGTGCGGCTTGATCCCAAAAAAAAAAGAATGTTTCAATGTTGTAATGCGTCTATCTTAGCTTTCTCTACTATGTAATGTACTAAAAGGGGTACATAGGCAACTCATTTTCTGAGTACAGCTGCAAAAAAAGAAAGAAAAAAATATAAAATCTCATTTTTAATATATCAGAACTACGTTGGGCCTCATTCTCCATTCAAAAAATCATCACAAGAAAAATTTCTTCCCCAAATCCAAATCCACTTATGGAGATACGTAGGCAACCTTCGGGTGCGGCCCCCTTTTGCATTTGATATTTTCTTTTATGGTTTCAGCGCTTAAAAGCAATCAATACATGCAGGTCACCAAGAAGAACGATGTATGGGGCATTATAATTTGCCAAAATGAGGACATAGGCCTCGTTATCCCTCTTTTCTCTTATTTTTGTAACAACAAGAAATGGAAGGATATCACCAAATTGATTTTGAAAAATGTTTGTGTATTATCCTGGAAAAATACAAGTCTAAAAAGTGGAAGTGTAAAATGTAAATAAAAAAGGTCCAAGTCTAAAAATAATAATAATAATAACAAATCAAAAAAATGTAATGAAAAATCTAAATTAAATGATAAAGTCAAGGTTTCACACCTTTTAATAAATGATAACTGAAATTGGGATTAAAAGAAAAAAATTATTTTCAAAGATGTCATTTCTTTCATTCCCTGCACCAAAAAAAAAAGAAACAGAAAAAGAAAAGAAGAAACAAAGTCTAGACAAACTTCTGTGCTAACTCTTCATCTCATTTCACAGGAACTTTGCCTGGGCCCGCTCAGGATCTAGGCTAATTCGTTGAAGTTCTGACCATAGTGAACGTTCTCTGTCAGTAATACTATCATCCTTGTCTACACCAGCGGTATTCTCTGCTACACGTCTCAGCAACATGTCTGAAATTCTGAACAACGAGCACCAACAGAACTCTACCCCTCCACCTGATCCAATGACTGAGCTCCGAGGACTTGTCCAATCCATGCTTGACCGACAGGATAATATTGAACAAACTGTGTTGGGCATAATGCGCCAAAGTGCCCAGATGCCTCCTCCTCCTCCTCCGGAGTCGGAAGTAGCTTCACCTTTTCACCTTGAGCCTATGAACAATGAGAGAGAAATTCCCACTAAGCTCGAGGAAGAAGTAGTCAAGCTCAAGGAAGTCTTAAAAGGCATGACCAAGGCTGAACCATGGCTAACACTTTTCCCGAAGGTACGATTACCCCATGGTTTCAAGATGCCTAATCTGACAAATTTTGATGGGACCGACAACCCCACCAATTTTTTGAAAATGTATGTAGAGGCAATGAGTCCCTGGGGAGTGGAAGAATCTTTAATGGCCCAACTCTTCCAATAGTATTTGGATGGTGCCGCAGTACATTGGTTCCTCAACCTTGAAAACACAAAGAAATCCACTTGGGCTGACATAGTCAGAGAGTTCTCAAACCAGTACAAATATAATGAAGAAATTGATGTTACTAGAAGGGATTTGGAGACCACTTCTCAAAATCTTAATGAGACATTTTCTTCATTCATCACTCGGTGGAGAAACAAGGCTTCCAAAATGATGAGTAGGCCTAATGAGGAGGAACAACTGCAAATGGTTGTGAAGAACCTTCTTCATGTCTATCAAAAGCATATGACCTACCAATATTTCCCAACTTTCAAAGCTTTGATTGCTACGGGAACTCTAGTTGAGGATGCTGTGAAAAGGGGAGACATCCAGAAAGATGAACCTACTGGCAGCACTACCTATAATGCAAAGTTTGGAAATAACAAAAGATCCCCAAACAATGATTCAGCAGCTCCTACGACCACTAATGCGATCCATGCCATTGGCGCATCTTCCGCATTCCAGTTGCGACCACAAAGGAACTTAACCCCTTTGAACATGACTTATTCCCAGGCTCTTTCCAAGCTAAAAAAGGCCAATCTCATTCAGCCCTTGAATCCACGTCCACCTCCTAAAAATCCTTACCCTGGTTATGACCCAAACCAAAATTGTGAATATCATCAAAGCCCGGGGCATAATACGGAAAGCTGCACGGCTTTAAAGCATCAAATTCAAAACCTTGTGGATGATGGAAAACTTTCTTTAGGATCCATCTCCAGTAAACCAAACGACTCTCAGCCCAACATCACAAAAAACCCCCTTCCTAATCATAAACCCTCATTTGCGATTAATGCCATCTCTGCTGCTTCAGACGGATGCGATCCAATCCGGTTAATCCGCAAGACAACTCCCCAAATGTATGAAATGCCAATAGTCGTAGGTTACAAGTACCTGGTCTATGAATATTCCACTCAAGAAAAAGTCAAAATGATGCCTTGTAAAGACCCTAGTTTCACTCTCAACAAGGATCCATTCTCTGACATATGTGGAACCTTGGATTATGATGGTGCCTTCTTCATTTTGGACTCTGATGCTGATGAAGATGCCTCTTCAGTCTTGACAATTGTGGAGAAAAACACTGGAGAACATTCCACCACTCCAAATACATATCGGCGCCCCATCTGCCTCGATGATCTTAGTGATGAGGAGTACGTGGATATATCTCATTTGACTAGAGCAGGTCGCCATTTTAAACCATCCCATTTGGAGGATTAGAAACCTTTGGAGGTATTGAGAAGGAAGGAAAAGGGCAAAGAGCCAATGACAGAGGATAGTAATAAAGAAGATGATGCTATCAAGTGCATGAAAGATGTAAATGCTAATGTTTCCATCTGGAAATTGTTAATGCATTCTCAGCCTCATAGGGCATTTGTTCTAAAGCATCTTAATGAAGCCTCGGTAAGCTCTTCCATAACACCTTACCAAATGGTGGGGCTCATTCACGGTGTAGATCGAACTCTCATGTTCACAGACCATGATCTCCCTGATAATATCAACCACAACAATTCGTTGCACATCACTATACGCTGCAATGGATGGGAGATACCTAGAGTATTGATCGACAACGGCTCCGCAATCAATGTTTGCCCTCTGCGTGTGCTAACAAGACTCGGTTATTCAAAAGAAGATCTGGTACCATCCAACCAGGTGGTCAGAGCATATGATAATGCCAAGAGGGAAGTACTGGGTTTAATCAGCCTCCTGATTGAATGTGGTCCCGTGGCAAGGAAGGTGGAATTCATGGTCATTGACATTCAAGCATGTTTCAACCTTTTATTAGGAAGGCCGTGACTGCATGAAAATAGAGCAGTAGCCTCTACTCTGCATCAGAAGGTAAAGCTTCTCACTGATCAGGCTGCTGTGAGTATTTCTGGTGATCCAGAAATTATGACTATCTCCAACACCGGAAAATCGGTATTGTGTCTGAACGAGGTAGAGGGCATTAGGTTGGATGGCTATACTATCCACTGTATTCTAGCAACACCTGAAAATTCATGGATGAATGAGGTCCCAGCTGCCACACCAAATTTAAGTGCTGAAGAAACAGAACCAGAGTATAGTGAGGATGACGAGGAAGAAGTGGGAGTTCCAAGCATTGACACTCATGATACATCAGTTGAAGCACCGGAGGAATCTTGTATCGGCAATCCTCAAGACAATGATGATAATGACTCAATGAATAGATCTAGGACTCACTAGTAGAAAAACGACGATTTACGTCTCACCATCTGCGTCGCACAACAGGACAAACGTCGCAGAAGACTCATTTGCGTGGCATGCAACAGGGAATCGACGCAAAAGACGACCTATGTGCGTCGTATTTAACTAACGTGCGACGCAAAACAGTTATGCGCGTCGGATGGGCCAAAAATGCGACGCACATAACAGAAGCTATGCGCGTCGCATGAAGCCCACGTGTGACGCAAATAGTCATCTACGTCGGATCCCTCCTCACGTTCGACGCAGATGATTCTCGCACACATCACACTTGGATACTCCCCTATATGCGTCGCACGTTTCTTTAGTGCGATGCAAAAAGTTATTTGCGTCGGACTCTGTGGCCGATCCGACGCTGATGATTTGGAATTAGATGACTTACAAAAATTGTCAAGTGCGTCGCACATCTGGCCCATGCGACGCAGATAATCTTCTCATATAAAAACCCATTTAACTCCCATTTCCTCGCTCTCAGCCGTTTCTCTCATCTTCTCACTCTTCCATCCCTAGCCTAGATCTGTTTATCTCCCTCACCATTCACATCTCAACTCTCACCTCTCTTAACTCGTCGCTGATTTTGAGAGGAGATGAAAACAAAAACCCATTTAACTCTCAACTCTTACCTCTCACCTCGCTTAAGAAAACAAATGAGCACCAAAAACCTCACATTTTTCCTACTGTAATTCATCAATGGCGTCCTCAAACTCATTGGCAGCAACTTCGAGAAGACTTTACCAAAACCTCCGGCGCAATTGACTGGTTCGAGAATCCGCCGGGAAGTATTAGAGAATTAGAGTCAGATTTTATTTTATTTCATTACTTGTTTGTTTATTTGATTCATAAGTTTAGATCTGAGATTTTTGCAATGGATTGGATTTGCATTTGGATTTTCTAATATTTATTAAAGTTACCCGGAATTCTTGCATTTTACTCATCACTTTGTGTTTTTCTTTGGATCTGAATTTTGGGTTCCTGTTTTTTTAGTGCGAAGTGGAAGAATTCACGGTAGGTGCTGCTTACATTAGTTGAATTTCATTGGCTTATTTTCTCTTTCTCCTAATGTATCAAAGAAATCCTGTAAATTTGTTCTTCTATTTTGTTTTATTTTTCGTTTTTTAGGTTTTGGGTACTGATTTATATTTTATGTATACACAAATCCAGTGCACTTTAATGGATCCTTGTTTTAGTTTGTTGTTACTTTTCAATTTAGAAAACATTGCTGATGTGTTGTGTATAATAGTGAAAATTCATTTCGGAACACCCTAATGCTCTGTAACGTTCTTACATATTTTGGGTACTGATTTAAATCCTTGTTTTAGTTTTCATTTTTGTATACACAAATTCAACGCACTTAGTTTTCATTTTTTAGGTTTGAATACTGATGAATCCTTGTTTTAGTTTGGGTATTGATTTATAATATTTTTTACAAAAATTGATACTTTTGCGTCGGATGTTGTGATGGTGCGACGCAAATTTAATTTTTTATTTATAAAAAAACAGTCATCTGCGTCGGATGGTGTTCAATGTCCGACGCAGATTGACCATTTTTTTAATATAAAATGGATGATTTGCGTCGTACACAGACTATGCATTACATGCGACGCAAATTGCACTAAATCTGCGTCGTTTCCTAATCCGACGCAGATCATGTCTCCGTCATTTGCGTCGAGACCTGTGCCGTCGGACCGATGTCCGACGCAAATGGTGGTCCCAGGTCCGACGCAAATCATTGATTCTCTACTAGTGACTGACGATTTTGACCTTGACTTTAATGTAGTAGGCCCAATCCGAGAGATTCACAATGAGTCACTGATTCTCTTTCCTAGATATTGTGGTATCCGATTTTTGACTGTCTTAATTAACGGTCTGAATCCCACGAAAGTCTCTCATTGGACTATGAGTTTTAGAAAACTTTAAAGTCGCCACCCTATTAATATCTGAATAGGGACAAATTTATTTAATAAATTATTTTAAAATAAATTTCAAGAAATATCATTTAAAACGATGATGACTTCATATGGATAAGACTTTTTTGAAAATTGGTATTTCATATCATGAGATAGGGTTCGGGGTTTAGGTTAAGAGGTGCGAACGTCTGGAACTCGTTTTCTCTTCCGTTCTACAGAACAGGCTCTTACTAAATGCGTTATTTTCCATTTTAAAGTAATCGTGGCTATTAAAAAGAAAGAAAATCACATAGTTTGCACATATATACATCAACCATTTTTATTTAGGACCAATATATCATTTTTCCTCTTAATTGGGATTGGGTCATTTAATTCATATACCATGACATATTGGCCCAACATGCAAAATTTGTAACATTGGTTGCTCATTTTATTAAAAAAGAGTTGTGGAATTATTTATGAAAATTATGCATAAACATCTCCATGTTTTTTATTAGTGAGTGATGTAATAACTATTTACAAAGAAACTATTATTACAACAAAAAAGGTACAAATCTATGATCTATACAAATCTTCAATCTTGATCTTCACCATGATACTCCTTGATCTTCATCTTTTTGAATGGGCTTTGGAATTCATGTTTATTTGTAAACTTGTGAAAAATTAGAGATTAATTAACCTCTTTGATTTTAATTTTTTATGAAATTTTTTATTGATTTTTATTTACATGATAAAATGAGTCATTTTAAGAGAAACATAAAAATTTCATGATTTTTAATTAATATTTTCGTGTGAAAAGAAAATAATTTTTTTTTGAAACTTGATTTAATCACTTTATTTCATTTTCCAGATTATCCTTTTGTTCTTATACTGACTTACAAAAATCGTAACTTTTTGTATAAAGCGTTAAATTGAGAATTTGATACATCTATGGATAGATCAGTGAGTTCTATATGTTGTGTCAAAATTTCATAAACTTTTAATGACAACTTAAATTATGGTGAATTTTATGTCAAAACTGGTCAAAACAGGACCTTTATTGAAGTTGTTCTTTGAAATCTAACTTATTGAACTCATTTTGAAGTTAATTTTAGTATGAACATTCTAGACACTTTGAAAAACTAGACTGGAAAATTTCACTTGAATTGGACACTTTTAAGGCCATTTTTTATTTGTTTTCTTAACTGAAGAGAAAATCAGTTTTCTGGACTTTAGTGATTTACATGAACGTTTTTGTAAAAATGATGTAAAATTGTATAAAATTCATATGAACATGATTTTTATATTTTTGAAAAGCTACTGATGTTTTATTCAAACTTGATATTTTTAGTTTTATCTAAATAATTTTATTTTAAACTTTATTAACAAGACAAGCTTATGTGGTACTGGACAATCAGTTTTACACAACAAAGTTGTATGATTTTTAATTATTTGTAGAAAAATTCATTTTTTAGAAATTCCAAAGCCCAGTTGCTGGAAACATCTTGCACTTCATTGGACAAATATTAAATCCTACAAACTATTCTGATAATACAGACGTAAAAAATGGAATGAAGTACAAAATTAAAACTGATTATAATTACAGCATCACATTTTCTTTTTATGGAGATGTTTATGCACAACTTGTCTTGAATTTTTTTATGAAAACATTTTTGGTGATGAATAACAACTTGATTAAGGAAAATCACATAATCACATTTTTTCCTAAGAGTCACCCCATTAGAGGTGACTATTCTAGGTGGGGTGATTTAAGGTTGGGAACCTATTAGGACTTCCACATACCCAAATCACTCCAAAGATTAAAAAAAATAATAAGAAGAAAAACAAGGAAAAAGTTAGTAGATGATTAAGAAGATAATCAAAATAACAAGAGTTTCAACTTACCTTGCTAGCTCAATGATGCACTTCCTTTTTGCAAATTTTTCTACTTTTTTTGTGATTTTCTTAATTTTTAGGTGAGTTTCTAATTCCTCTTAATTACTAACTTAAACCATTTTTTTGTGTTTTTTCCTTCTTTTGATGAACTTCTTTTCTTACTAATTATCTTACTAACTTTTACTTTCTTTTCTTAAGTGTGATTTTTTAGAGGAAAGGAGTAGAGAAGATGAGAGGAGTAGTGAAATAAAGTTGAATTATTTTCAACTTGGTTTTGAAGTGGAAAAAGGAGGTATTTATAGAGAAATGAGGGAGGTGAACTAAGGTTTCAAAGAAGTAGAAAATCAGATTTTTCACCTAACAAAATCTAATTTTCTTCATCCTTAATCACCCTAATGAGATCATCAAATCTCTTTGGAAATACAAATATTCTTATTCTTTTTGGATTTTCTCATAATGAAGCAAAATCAGATTTTCAGAAAATATTCATTCCTAAACAACCTAATACGTAAAAAAAATGCATCGAAAAACGTGCAATATAAAGCTGATTAGAACACTGCGCCAAACGCAGGAGCCTGCGCTAGGCACATCGTCGTGCGCTAGGCACAGCGTCGTTGTGCGCTAGACGCATGATTGTGTGCTTGGCGCACACTTGATTCTTCCAGAAAAAATCCGGATCCCCCCTCTCTTACACATGGGATTTGATTCTTATTCTCACATCTTTTCATGATTCTTATTCTCTAACTAATGGATAAATGATGTGATTAATGGATAAAGAATATATTCTTATTCTTTATCCAATGAACAATGACTGGACCATCAAGAAAACTGATTATTACTGATTTTGGGATACGACTAAAATCCCAACGCCTAATTGCGACTCGTGTTTTTTCGTTTTTCGAAAGACTAACTGAAGACAATTAACGAAAACTCGTCAAATTAGTAAAGACGAGCATGATTATACTACGAATCATTTCATTAAACCGGTGGTTGCGATTATTGACTACGACTTACGGAAATTATGTTTCTAAGCCGAAACTGCGTGACTAATACACAAAATGGAAGACCGTACAACGATATGAAACTCGTGCCCCCGGGGTGAAACATGCATTTGATGGGGCGCGCGCTCCACGATGCATGACGGTTTTCGTTATTTTTATTTCTTTTCAAAATCCTTATTTATCCGAAAAAGGGGTTCAAAATTTGGTGTCTACAGATATCAACACGAGGATCATTATCGTGAGTTACCACAGTTCCAGAAATTAAACGGGAACGATGATCCTTTTGTCCACTTAGCTGGATTTGTGAATGCCTTGCATCCATGGGGCATATCATAGGAAGATTACCCCATGCTGTTTGACAAGAGTTTAGAAGGACCAGCTTTGGACTGGTACTACTCTTTGGATTATGTGGATAGAGCTAGTTGGGAAAATGCTAGCCAGACCTTTGTTAATTGGGCTCTCGAGCATAAACAAACTGATGTCAAGAAGCTGAAGCTAGTTACTTTGCGTCAAAGCGCCTTGGAAACTTTCTCGCACTTTTGTTCAAGAAGCGCTTATATCTGCACACAGCTTTGTTTCCCTATTACTGATCGAGAGTTCATGCTCATATTGCTGCGGAACCTGAACGATTTCTATTATCGTCACATGGTTACTATCAAATACACCTCCCTCAGCCACATGGAACAACATGGCTTTGACATCGATGCTCTAAAAATTGCAACAAAAACGACCTCGGGAAGATCTTGAAACTCCCAACACAAATCCAAGGGTATATGCTAAGATAGATGTATCATTGAGTATGGTGTATGATCGTCTTCGGAGGCAAGGTATACTTCAAATCTCAGCACATGTGCACTGTTTACCCCTTCCTAGAACAGACATGAGCAAACTCTGCGCTTATTGTCGTCAATTTAGGCATGAAACTGATCGATGCCATGATCTTTACTACAAAGTTCAAAACCTGGTTGACCGAGGCATCATTAGTCCAACCCATAAGGAAGTGCCCACATGGAAAGTGTCGGTGCACCCTCAACCTCAATCCCAAGTTGATATCTTCCGCAAATTAGTCGAGCAAGGTCGGATACATCCACTTCCTAAACGCCTAGGGGCAAGTCGCGTAGGGTCAGATCTCCACAAATACTGCCAATATCATCAGTTGCATGGTCATGACATAAACCAAATTCATGCTCTCAGCTATCGCATCAAGCAAATCACCAACATAGCTCTTGTCTACCGCAAAGCTACTTGATCATCTCACAGAAAGGGAAAATCTTCGGTAAAAGTCCTGTAGGGGGTTAGCCCATTTTTTTTTTAAAAATCTTTCAGTTCGTAGTATCAGAGAACTACGTGCAGCTTGAATCCCCATTATCATGTACACTTGCACTGTGAGATCACTCCACCTATGTAACACCTGGGGTACGTAGGTAGCTCAATATGAGTGCAACTGCTTTATTAAATAAAAAACTTTAGTTCTTGCTAAAATAATGAACTACACTGAGCCTGATTCCCCATAAAATGCACCTGGAGCAATGGGGATATGTAGGCAGCCTTCGGGTTCGACTCAAATGTATTAACCATTGTATTTCAGGCAATGTGATCAGAACTCAAGATGCTAGTCATCATAGGAGCAATTTCAGAATGCTGAATTGACACATCAATGGGGATACACGCCCTAATCTCTATATTTTCTGTCTTTGTTCAATATTAAAGCATGGAATGGAAGAATGAAAAAAAAACATATGTTTTCAACCCCAATGACCGTAAAATCATTCAAGAGAATCAAAACGTAATAAAAAAAAGACCAAAATTATAAAGGTGGACTATTCCAGTCAAAATATGGCGAAATCGTTTTCGAAAATTTTCTTTATTCTGCAATATGTAGCTTTGTTCTCTTTTATTTTAATTCTTTTTCTCTACCTTTAGGTATAAAAATGAAGAAATTTGTGCCTTCTCTAAGGATGACCTAATACCACCAGAAAACAAATACCTCAGCCATATCTACAAATGCGGTCAAAGAGCCTGTAATGTTTACCGTGCAACCTCTGTCCAAAGGATTTCAAATCATGATGAAGGTGGGTTATACTCAAGGAACCGGATTAGGGCATGATGGTAGGGGAATAAAGCAGCCAATCCCCATAGTAGACAAGCAAAACAGACATGGGTTAGGATATGATCCGGGCAGCAATTCTCGCAACAACAAAAAACCTTCTTTTACCCTCAACAACCAATTTATCCTGCAAGGAGATACTGAGCTGTACTATGAATTTCCAGAACCTTGGCTTAGTAGGAAGGAACAGAAGATTTTACCAGGGTTGGAGATATTCTTCAATGAGGCTAGAAATATGGACTTAATCAAGAGTTGGTTTGTCCAAAAACAAAAAGTGAAAAAGGAAAACGACTGGGTGGATAATCTGGAACATGGAGTCCTTAAGAAACTTTTCACTTCTGAGTCCTCTGAGGAAGAGGATTTTGACCCGGTGTCTTTGATGATACCTTTTGGCGAAAGCATTGAACAGAAGTGGAGTATTGAGTGTCAGGCAAAAGACGGGCCTATAGAATTTAAAATGTTTTTTGGGAAACCATCCTCCACATCCATCTCATGAAAATACCTTTTCACCCCTTTCAGATGGATATCATACTAATAGCTCATCTTCCAGCCAATCTACCTTGCATACCCAGTCAGAAGACTTTGATAGTGAGGAAATTAAATGTGAACCTTTATCTAAATACATTTGCATGCAAGATGTTAATTCTGACAGTGAATTTAATAATGGTGAATCACTTGATACAACTGAAACATATATAAAACCCATTCATTCTCCTTTTATGCCTTAGAATAATATATTGTTTTGCATATGCATGGCTATTGTTCAGCCACCATAAGGACAATCTACCTTGCCTCATTAGCACATGTTCTATGTGTGAGGTCACCCCCGGGGGGTTTGCGCTTTGTCCTTCCAAAAAGCTTCCTGAGCGATAGTGTTGGATCTTAGTCATAAGCAAACCTACCCAACCATGGCATTGTTCTCTTGTTCCTGACTTGAGACTGGAGTGCGTCTTACACGTGGCCACCTCTTTAAGCTGGGGTATGAAGCGTGGGATCAATCTCTTAGTCATGGACCCTTTCAGCCTTAACCTAAACCTGACCAATAGTTGAATGTAGAACTGGATTTTAGGTTGAGAACTTTTGCATCCATGTTACCTGACATTTATGTGTGATTGCAATTTTTGCCTGCTAATATGCTTTACGCCCGAAATTATTGCAACTCGCGTCTAAAACAAATCGTCGTTTTCGCCCGAACATTCGTCAATTTACCAATACGCGTGCCGTAGAGCATTGCGCCAAACACATTAAGTTGCGCCTGGCGCAATGCACCTGCGCCAGACGCATAGGCTTTGCACCACGCGCAACAGTTACGTGGCACGCAGCCTATTCGTCCCATGCTTTTTGGTCTTTTGACCTTTGTTCGAGTCTAAGATAATAAGTTTGCATCGTATCATATTAAAAAAAAAATCCAGTCTTTTCATGCAAGATCAAGTCCGTCTAAAAAAAACACATCTAAAGGGTCATTGTAGAGCTAGAGTTGTCATGCATATCTACCTCTTCCCATTTTCTCCCTGCTGTTCAACTAATCTCCCCTGTCAATCCTACCTTACCATATTCACCAATTTCAAAAAACTTATATTTTTCAAAATCAATCCTGCACCATATTCTATTCTACCTTTTTCAAAAATATTTACTAATCATCATCATCATACCAACGATATTTGAATAATAAAAAAATACATTTTTCAAAATTAATCCATCATCTTTTCCTAACAAAAGATAAAACAAAGGGGTTCCTTCCAAAAACGAATTTCAAAAATTCTAAGCCCATTCTAAACACCTTCAATTCAATCCAATCCAATCCGATCCAATCCAATTCACTTGCATTCATTCTAGGCCCATATGCATTAGAGTCCACTTTGCATTCATTTAGGCCCATGTGCATTTCAATCCATACATTCGCTTGCATTGAGTCGATCTTAGGCCCATAAAAGTCTAGTTCATTTCAAAATCTAGGCCCATCTACATCTTTATGTGAAGTCTAGTCCAAGTCCATTCCTAATCCTTTCCAATTTAAGTCTAAGTCTAGTCCAATCCAATTCATAGGTCCATTTAGGCCCAATTCATTCCCTAAGTCTAGTTTGTATAATATGCAAACCCTAGTTAGTCTTCGGACTATAAAGTCAGTCTACAAACTATAAAATCCCAGTCTTAGGACTATAAAGTCAGTCTACGGACTATAAAAGCTTAGTCTTAAGACTATAAAGTCAGTCTACGGACTATAAAAGCCCAGTCTTCGGACTATAAAGTCAGTCTACGGACTATAAAAGCTCAGTCTTAGGACTATAAAGTCAGTCTACGGACTATAAAAGCTCAGTTTTAGGACTATAAAGTCAGTCTACGGACTATAAAAGGCCAGTCTTAGGACTATAAAATTTCCCTACATCTAGTCTACATTATATAAGTTCAGTCTTAGGACTATAAAGTTTCCCTAGGTCTAGTTTGCATCATACGTAAACCCTAGTCAGTCTACGGACTATAAAAGTCAAATCTACGGACTATAAAAGTCATCCCTTAAGTCTAATCATTCAATTTGCTTGCATAGTCCAGTTCAGTCCACATCTGCATATGCATATAGTTAGACCCATATAGCCATCATAACCATAATCATACCCAATTCTAATCATTTCCCATTTCCACCTCCATTTTTCATTTTCATTTCCACTTTCATCTTCATTTCTTATCTCCATTTCTCCATCCCTCATTTCCATTTCTCATTTCGAAAGCATCATTTCTAAAAGTTTACGAGGTCCATTCGATTTCTGTTCAGGACGGATCGTGAGATTATAACTTGGGAACGCTCGACAGAGAGAATACAAGGTCAACCTACTCCTAGACTCGTCAAGCGCATCCTAACTTTTTTAGACGAATCCTCCTACTCTTCTGAATCATCATCCGAAATGGGAGACACTAATGAACAGCTTAGTGCCATTATGGCTCAACTCACACTGATGAACTCTCGTCTTGAGGAACAAGACAAAGAGATTAAGGCACTAAGGGAGAAGTTCACTGAAGAGGACGAGCAAGGCGACACTCCACCACCATTCAAAACCAACACAGATTTACGGTTTGAAAAACTCGAGCAATTGATCCAGTCAATTCCTGCGCTTGAGGGTCAGGCTCATGGCCATGACATCATTGATCCTGAACTGAGGGACAAACTCCCTAAAAAGGTAACATTGGGTGACCTCCCAAAATTCAAGGGGGTCGAAGTCCAGGATGATCACTTGAGAGCATTTTCCATCTCTATGGCTCTCAAGGGCATGAGCAAGGACCTATTTGCTTATGTCTTTCCTTTAACCTTGGATGCACATCCATCCAAGTGGTTCAGATCATTGAACAAAGCTAAGCTGAACGATTGGGACTACATCAGAGAAGAGTTCCACAAGCAATACATCTACAATACTCAGCTTCCCATTGGCCTTCGTGAGTTGGAATTAACTAAGCAGAATTCCACCGAAGACTTTGTCACCTTCCTTAACAGATGGAGGGAAAAAGCTGCGCAAATGACTAACACGCCATCCCAAGAGGATCAAGTCCGATTGGTGATCCGTAACCTGCAGCCCAAGTATGAGGACCATATTAAGTTCCAACCCATAGAGTCTTTCACGAAGCTCTATAAGGTAGGCCTGCTGATTGAAGATGAGGTACAAGCCAACAAGAACAAGGGTTCTAACAACAACAACTCTTTCAAGAAGAGTAGTAGCAACCCTTCTAGTTCTAATGTCAATGCCCTAACTACTGAAAAGGGAGGTTATCAAAAGCCTCAACGAACATTCACTCCATTGGGCATGACTCTAGAAGAAGCCTTCACTAGGCTTCATGCAAGAGGAGCACATGACCTATCGGTCCCCACCCGCACTTTGCACCTGAAAATAGGCACAAAAAGTGGAACCCTAATGCCTATTGTAAGTACCACCGAGGGAATGGACACCCAACATCTACGTGTTGGGCCTTAAGGCATACTCTGCAAGACATGGTTGAAAGTGGCAGACTTTCGATCTCGCCGGCAGCAAAAGTCAATTACAACAGCAACCCCTTGGGAATAATCTCAACAGTGCAGGAGGCTTAATCATTTAACGCTAGTTTTCTAGGTTGAGTCGGAGAGTCCCTTCCCTAGCTCATTCATTTCCTTTCTTGTCGAGTCTATGGCATTTAGGTTTTATTTCTAATAAGCCTTGTTCTATTTATTTCTAATTAATAAAAGAATTTCATTTTCATTTTCATTATCATTATCATTATCATTGGCCTTCCATCATTTTATTTATGCTTCTAATTCAATGATGAAAACAAATCACCTAATGAACATGACTATAATAATAAAGGAGATCTGAAATAAAAAAAATAAAAAAACAAAAAAAGAGAAAAAAAAATGGACATACTTTGGATCAGGAGTTATTCCTCTTCCTCCATCACCTTCCATGAGTCATCATCCTTAAACCATCATAAACCAAACAATCCCTTCAACATCAAAGCTCCACAAACATCCTTCAAGCCTTCCAGTACCCTAAACCAAACTTGTGTGCAAGCCTCACTACAAAAAAAATCAATGCCAGGCAAAATAAAATAGTGAAAAAATTCAATGTGCAAAAAAATGAAAAAAGCAAAAACGCACAGGACAAAAAGAAAAGATTCAAAAAGAAAGAGCCAAAGGCAAATAAAAGTCAAGTTAGGGGGCTTGCACACAAGTTCTACCCCTCATTCAAATCCCTTCCACTCATCAAACCTTTAATCCATATAATCCAAATTCATAATCCTTTCATCAATCTTTAACTCCTTTTTCAAGGTATGTCCAAGCCTGCTAGGCTGAAAACCCGAAAGGGCGGCCTATGCAAAAGTTAGGGCACAAAAAAAAAAAATATAATAAAAAAGACATCAGATCTGGAACTACGAATGGTCTGATTCCGCAAGGATACGTAGGAATCCTCATCTCGAGGTCCGACCGCTTCAATAAAATAAAATTAGTCATGGTCTAATGATTTGATTTTCTAGAATTTAGGAGCATAATCTCTTTCTAGATCCCGACATAGACTCGAGTCTGAACCTAGCCTCGTTGAAGCCTTTTCCCACCTACAATTTTTTGAGTCATAAATTTAAACTTTTTATTTTTCAATCCAAGCTCTCCTTTTCCCCGAAGGACTCTCCGACAATTCCATGGTCTCTGGCGATATTTGACTTTGCCTATGTCAACTTCCCAAAGAAGAATCCCCAGTGCAATCCCCAATGAAAACTTTTAATGTTCAAGACATAGCAACTACATTTCAATATCAGATCAACTACATTACAATATCTGATCAAGTACAAGGCTCATAATGCCTAATTCAAGGCAAGCTCACCCAAAGTGGGGGCTTCCTACGTGTGGTGGTTCCTCCAATTCAAATCAAACTCCCGAAGAGTTGTAATCCGCGGACCTCGTTTACGGACCCCAATCATTTACTAAAAACGATTTTCGAAAATCATTCTATGCATTTCTATTCAATCCTGCTCATTCTATCATTCTACACATCTTCTAGCCGTGCAAAATCCTGACCTTGCACTGTAGTCTTGCAAAACCCTGACCTTGCATTGCATTTCATACATTCTAGTCTTGCATAACCCTGCCCTTGCATGACGTGTCATCCCCTAGCTTTGCATAACCTTAATCCTTGCATTGCGTCTCATGCATCCTTAGAGAGTCTAAGTTTGCATTATTTGCATCACTATGTGCTTATGTGAGTTGTTTGCACCTATCTGCTAACATCTTCTTTTGCAGGTAATCAGATTGCTTGTAGTTATTGTCCTGCATACTAACTTTGTTTTACAGAGACCGGCGGTTATAGATCAGTTCTAAACCGCAGAGCATTTAGAATCGTTCTCCGTCCCGACACCGTATACTTTGACTATCGGTTTCCTGAACCTCAGTTAATGTGGGGGCTTCTGTAGACACATAATCGTGTCTCCCCATTTAAGGATCCAATGATGAAACATACCGCGGCATTAGTTGGCGCGACCCAACGGAGGAGCAATCTAAAGAACCATTCTAAAATGTGTTTCGAAATGATATTCTAAAGCCCAATTAATTGTTCATGATGATTAATTGTATGTTAAGCCCATAAAATGTTTTCAATCCACTTTAAAAGCCCAATCAAATATTTATTATTTAATAAATATTTTTCATAATCATTTTCATTATCTTCAATCAAAAATCAGATTTGTGATCCGTAAAATTCCATCTCCGGAATTTTAGGGATAGAAAAGTATATTCGAAAGACGCCCAAAGGAATATGCTCGAATATGCGCCAGACACGGGGGCTGTGCTCAGTGCGCCACGTACGTCCAACTCATTGGCCAGAACGCGTCAGGCGAGCCAATGAGCGCCTGACACGTAGGTTTCGTGACTCACACAGAGTCCTGCGTCTGACGCAAGTCTCGTGTGAGACACAACTTTCTTTTCTATCTTTTCAAAAACGCGTTTACACGTGCCTAAACTTGATTGGGCTGGCCGCATCAGGCACATCAATGTGCGCCTGACACGTGGCATTTTGCCTGCCACGTAGGCTTGCGCCTGGCGCAAGGCTTTCGTGGAGCACAAGTCTGCTTTTTTCTATAAATACCCGTATTTTCATGAATTACGGACGGCTTTTCTGATTATTATTTCACGAATACAAAAACCGACGAATACCTCTACAAAACACTTCGAATACTCAAACACTCAATCAATCAAATACTTTCAATACTTTCAATCACTGCGTTCTTGGTTTCACGATTGCTCCGCCTAAAGATCGTTGCGCTCCTCAATCTAAGCTGCATAGGTATAATCCTGAGGATCCTTGAATCAATTACTTTTATATTGAAGTTACTAATCATTTGTTTCATGATGTAGATCTTTGGTATAAAATCGTTCTACTGTATATTCTAACCTCTTTTCTTTTTCTTTTTATTTATTTTTCATATTATCATACTTGCCTGATTATTATATGCCTATTGTATGATTGTCCAGCTTTAATACTTTTATCACCCACATGTTATTTTTGCTAAACAAGACCTAAAGAACTGTTCTAATATTAATCAGATTAATTTGGGCAACCTGCTAGGTTCCCTGTAATATTGATTGCATAATAACTTGTCACTAAAAATTAGTCTTTTTATGTGTTTCCTGAACCAATTTAGTCTAAATATATTTAGGGTGTTTAAAACATTATATGGTTATCCTTTGGCATAAAATCTGTAATGAATCGATATTTAGTAGAGGCCAACTTTGGGCAAATGTGGTTCATTATGACTATACTCGTACCCTTACACCCGAACTCAATCTTTGGTTCATTTTGACCATCTATGGAGTCAGGACGGAAAAATCTACATTGGATAATTTGTCCCTATGTTTTTCCCATATCCACTTAGGTTTATGATTCTTCCTAAAAAGAATTGTTGGCGACTTCTTTCAATACAAAACAATTTTCAATAAAACCTTTACAGTGAGGTAGTCAAATCTAATACGCACTCACACCGCGTAGGCGAAATTAAAATACGCCTACAGTATCCTATCTGGTTATTCTTAATAAACATGTCATGTGTTTCTAGATATTCATATAATGTATGCAAGAAAAAAAAAGAAGAAAAAAGAGAAAAAGGAAAATGATGAAACATGCAAGGATGTTCTTATTTTTTAAGGTTTATGTGTTATGCTTTTATGTGTCATATGATTGATTAATTATGATTTGCATGTCATATTTAATGCTAAAGTGTGCACGTGTTTAGAATTGTGTTCACATTGAATTTCTCACAAGCAGATAATTCTAACAAACAGATCTTTTTTTTATTCATCCAACTGGGGTACTTCATTTCATACATGAAAAGACATAAAGCCTTCATATCCTACAAACTAAAAAAAAACTAAAAAAAAAACATGGAAAAACGACATGATATTTCTCTCAAACCCTTCTCCTCTTTATGATAGGCCCGTCGGAATCATTGTCTTGACCAATATCTGCCAGAAGCCATTGAAGGTAATCTTCATCAATTAGTGGAGAGTGAGGTTCAGGTAGCGCTGATATAATTTTAGCTCCCTGCCATATAGTAGGCATTCTGTGAATACCACTCATATCAGCCTCATAAGTAGTACAAGATGGAAGAACCTGGAGGTCAGGAATGTGATGTTGCGTCCAACCAATTTGCCTTAGACACCTCCATGGAAGGTAGAAAGTGACCTGGCAAAGCCCCGGTAGTTGTACACCTCTACGACCAGAATTGCAATATAAAATTGCACTAATGCCAAGGTTGTTTGTGACACATTGTATGTCTTGATGTAGAAAAAAATCTTCCCACCCACCATTTTTGCTAAGTTGATAGAAGGAAGGAAAAAGACCTCTCTCCCGGACATGATTAGTTTTGTAAGTAAGACTCTTGTGGAGTTTCATGAGAGAAAATTTTTCCAATAACCATAAGTGAAGGGCAAATGGACATCCCTTCACAAAGCTTTGGGGTTTTCTTTTGAGTTCATCTAAGTTAAGAAAAATTTCCCCCAAAATAAGTGGTCCAAGACGACCCCCACTAACAATTTGAGGAATAAGTGAAAGACATCGAACATGGCATGTGTTTAAAGACCATTTTGTGAGTGTACTTTCCAAAATCATAAGAATGCAAGCATTTTCTCTAGCAATCCTATAGTTGGCATTGTTAGAGAATTGCTAAGTGCCAAATTAAAAAGTCAAGAATAAGTTGAGAAGAAATACCTCACCATATTGTAGGTAGTTGCCATGAAGATTTTCGGGAAGATATAAAATCGTTGATCAATCTCCCGAGATCCTTGTAGGAGATCTAGGTGTAATAACTGGACCATTTGATGATAAGCCTAGCAAACCCTCGACCTCTTCAACAAGAGACACAATCTCCCGGTCTCCAAAACGGAAGACATGACGAGTTTCATCCCAATATTGGGAAGCAGCATGAATCACTAGTACATAATCGACGATTTACATCGGATGCGAGGCGCCCATTTGCGTCGGACATGGGTCCGACAACACAAGTCTCGACGCAGATCAGGATACAGGATCTGCATCGGACAACGACGCGACGCAGTTGATTAGCTATCTGCGTCGGACCCTGCCTACCATGCGACGCAGATAGGAAGGCGCTAAGCCACAGCAGCCCAGCAAGCCTAGACTCATCTACGTCGCACATTGCTAACATGCGACGCAAATGAGTGCTGCCAACCTAAGATGCTGCGAGGCATGTGGCCTTATTTTTACACTAATGACAATGACTTGCGTCGGACATAAGTCCTCATCTGATGCAAATGGCTAATTTTTTTTAAAAATAATTTAATTTCATGAGCCATAAATTACAGAAAATCAATGGAAATTTCAACAAAAAAATTAAACACTAATTACAAAAAAACAGTAGAAGTGGTGTTTTTTACAAACACTAATTACAAAAAAAATACAGAAATTACAGAAAAAATCAAAAAAGAAAATCACGCAAAATAAAAAAGAGAAAATTATTACAGAACACGGATGAAAGCCATTGCAAACATGAACCGTTG
This sequence comes from Beta corolliflora, assembly GCA_947648045.1. Lineage (NCBI taxonomy): Eukaryota > Viridiplantae > Streptophyta > Magnoliopsida > Caryophyllales > Amaranthaceae > Beta > Beta corolliflora. The sequence continues at coordinate 2,002,821 of CANSZD010003157.1, read as the reverse complement.
ATATAATCGTTGGATCTTCTTCTTCAACTCGCCGGCTCCGTCTCACCGGTGAAAAATAAAAAATCTAAAAAGCGAAAAACATACAAAATTAAAGCGCAAATTAAGGACCCAAAAAAAAAGAAAAGGAGAGAGAAAAATTGCTTCTTTTATCTGTTTCACTGTTAATGGCACAAATTGCTTTAATTAACACAAATTGAAGAAAAACCCATAACACAAATGCACACTAAAACCAATCAACAACCTCAGAAACAATAAGTAGTGGAGTAAAACAAAACTAATAACAAAAAAAAAACCCAATAAAAACCCTAACCTCAATTAGCAAGAGAACTACTAAGCAAATAAGTTAATCCAGAAACAGCAGCAAACATGGAACACTCCACGAATCTTAGAGCTTGAGCATCACGATTCTGTAGCAACGAAAATTAGCATCGAAAATTAGCAACGAAAACACGGATCCGCAGACTGAGTGGCTTGAACAAACGGAATTTCTTGGCATAATACCACCGCCGGAGAAGGCGGCGTTGCCGTCGAATTGGCTCGCACACACACAAAACCCCCAAATAAATTGAATCAAAACCCTAAAAATCACCATACTTCAAATCTTAACAAAATTACAGAGAGAGAGAGAGTAAAAGTGCTAAAATCGAACTTATAAAACGAATTGAGGAATAAAACGACTGGAATCATTTGGATTTGGGGAGGGAGAGAGGAGTTGGAGAGAGAGAGAGAGAGAGAGGAGTTGGGGAGAGAGAGAGAAATAAAACGGCTGGTGGTGTGGTGAAGAGATTAGGTTTGAAAGTCCAAAAAATATAAAACGGGCTAACATCATTTGCGTCGGACGGGCCCAAATGTCCGACGCACATGACTTAATGATCCAAGCCATCAGCTTTTTGACGAAAACGATATGCGTCGCATCCAATTAGCATGCAACGCAAATCATGGGATCCAGCCATGTGCGACGCACTCTAGCTGTGTCCGACGCACATGACTTTCGTCATCTGCGTCGCGTTTTCATCAAAGTCCGACGCAAATGACCCAATAACCCATATACTGTCAATTTTTACGTCGCACGTTCTCTTATGTGCAATGCAAATAGGCTATTTGCGTCAGTGCTTCTGGCGTGCGACGCACATAGACTGATGCAAATATGCATTTCTCTACTAGTGAATCATGTCATAACAGATGGAAGGAGAAAGCAAAGGCATAAGAGCCTTAGTGAAGTGGGAAGAAGAAAAAGATTGTCTTGGTTACTCCAAATTCTTTGTGATCCCCGAGAGTTGTTTTTTCTCCCGACTCCGCATTTCATTAGCTTCTTCATAAGAAGAAACCATTTTGTGAAAGAAGAAAAAAAAAATTAGAGAAAAGATTGGAGTAGTGGAAGTGGTGCATTTGGAAATGAAGAACTATGCCCTTTTATAGATGGAAAAGATGATCATCCATGATTCATGCCATGGATAATAAGTTTGAGTATTGTCCATAGGATAATAAGGAGCATCTTTCACCATGGCTAATAACCAAGCATTTGTGGAATGACAATTTTTGCTAAAACCGAACAAAAACAAAACTGTGTCAATGATGAATCAAGAACATTGATACAATTCTTTTTCCTAATGATCATCCAAAATAATGACCTTGATCAATCTATTTTATATAGTGATCATCATTTTCGGATAAAGCAAATAAGCATTATCCATGGAAAATTTTCTAAAAGATTTCGAAAAAACAGATAATTTTTTTTGCCACATGATGATTTGGTCCACCATAGTTTGTCTAGAGGGTAATAACCTTAGGTCAACCCTTTTAGGTGACATGATTTAACAATGCATCACTTTAAGGTGACATGATAACACGTGGAGTCATAAAAAGTGAGTGATGGTGATTTGACAATTTATTTGCCATCAAGGCCATGAAAAATTGTAAAAAAAAAAAACTGGAGTTAACCTGTTAATTGTTGGAGTTTCTCACATTAACAAAAGACAAATTCAGAAGACTAAAAAATAGAGACGACGATAAAGTCGCATTTTCAATTTTAGAAAATTAATTGGGATTTTCTATCTAAGACGACGTTAAAGTTGCATTCAAAATTTCAGAAAATTAATAAGGATTTTCTACTTAAGACGACGATAAAGTCGCATTTTCAATTTTAGAAAATTAATTGGGATTTTCTATCTAAAACGACAATAAAGTCGCATTTTCAATTTTAGAAAATTAATTGGGATTTTCTATCTAAGACGACATCAAAGTCGCATTTCCAATTTTAGAAAATTAATTGGGATTTTCTATATAAAGCAACGCAAATTATAGCACAGATGCTAACTATTTTCTATGGAGAATATGTTATCTCAAGAGAAATTTTCTGTCAAAATTTTGTGTCTTTTCAAACATTGGTCATCATTTGCTCCAAAATTCGACCAATGTGGGGCATTCTGTAGACACCAAATTTTGAACCCCTTTTTTTTGGATAAATAAAGATTTTGAAGAAATAAAAATAACGAAAATCGTCATGCATCGTGGAACGCACGCCCCCGTCAAATGCATGTTTCGCCCCGGAGCGCGAGTTTCAATCCGTCGTACGGTTTTCCATTTTTGCGTATTAGTCATGCGGTTTTCGGCGAGTCGTAGTCAATAACTATAACCAGCGTTTTAATAAAATTATTCGTAGTGTAATCATGCTCGTCTTTATTAATTTGACAAGTTTTCGTTAATTGTCTCAAGTTAGTCTTTCGAAAAAACGAAAAAATGAGTCGTGATTAGGCGTCGGGATTTTATCATATCCCAAAACCGATTTTAATCAGTTTTCTTGATGGTCAAGTCATTGTTCATTGGATAAAGAATAAGAATATATTATTTATCCACTAATTACATCCTTTATCCATTAGTTAGAGAATAAGAATCATGAAAAGATGTGAGAATAAGAATCAAATCCCATGTGTAAGAGGGGGGGATCTGGATTTTTTCCGGAAGAATCGAGTGTGCGCCAAGCACACAATCATGCGCTAGACGCATGATTGTGCGCCTAGCGCACAACCATGCCCTGCGCCAGACGCAGTGCCTTGCGCCTAGCGCACGACGCTGTGCCTAGCGCAGGCTCCCACGTTTGGCGCAGCGTTCTAATAAGCTTTGTTTTGCACGTTTTACGATGTATATTTTTTACGTATTAGGTTGTTTAGGAAGAATATTTTCTGAAAATCTGATTTTGCTTCATTTATGAGAAAATCCAAAAAGAATAAGAATATTTGTGTTTCCAAAGAGATTTGATGACGTCATTAGGGTGAGGTCATTAGAGTGATGTCATTAGGGTGATTAAGAATGAAGAAAATCAGATTTTTTGGGTAAAAAATATGATTTTCTACCTCTTCGAAACCCTAGTTCACCTCCCTCATTTCTCTATAAATACCCTCCTTTTTTTACTTCAAAACCAAGTTGAGAAAAAAACACAACTCAACTTCACTCTCATCTTCTCTACTAATCTTCTCCTCCTTAATCTTTCCATCGAAGCAAAAGTCTTAATAAGTAAGTAAAATAAGTTCACCAAAAGGAAAAACACAAAAAAGAGTTTAAGTTAGTAATTAAGTGGATTTAGTAACTCACTTAGAAATTAAAAAAATTACAAAAAAGGTAGAAAGATTTGCAAAAAGGAAGTGCATCATTGAGCTAGCAAGGTAAAGTTGAAACTCTTGTTAATTTTGATTATCTTCTTGATCATCTACTAACTCTCTCTTTGTTTCTTCTTATCATTTTTTTAATTTTTGGAGTGATTTGGGTATGAGGAAGTCCTAATAGGTTCCCAACCTTAAATCACCCCACCAAGAATAGTCAACTCTAATGGGGAGACTCTTAGGAAACAATGTGATTATGTGATTTTCTTTAATCAAGTTGTTGTTCATCACCAAAAAATGTTTTCATAAAAAAATTCAAGACAAATTGTGCATAAACATCTCCATAAAAAGAAAATGTGATGCTGTAATTATAATCAGTTTTAATTTCGTACTTCATTCCATTTTTCGTCTGTATTATCAGAATAGTTTGTAGGATTTAATGCTGTTCCTATGAATTGCAAGATGTTTTCAGAAACTGGGCTTTGGAATTTCTAAAAAAGAAATTTTGTATAAATAATTAAAAATCATACAACTTTGTTGTGCAAAACTGATTTTGTCCAGTACCACATAAGCTTGTTCAGTCAATAAAAGTTTAAAATAAACTCATTTAGACAAAACTAAAAACATCAAGTTTGATGACAACATCAATAGAATTTCAAAAATATAAAAATCATGTTCATATAAATTTTATACAATTTTACATCATTTTTACAAAAACGTTCATGTAAATCACGAAATTCCAGAAAACTGATTTTCTCTTCAGTTAAGAAAATAAATAAAAAATGGTCTTAAAAATTTCCAATTCAAGCGAAAACTTCAATTCTAGTCTTTCAAAGTGTATAGAATGTTCATACCAAAATTCATTTCAAACTAAGTTCAATAAGTTGGATTTCAAAGAACAAATTGAATAAAGGTTCTGTTTTGACCAGTTTGAAGTATAAAATTGACCATAATTCAAGTTGTCGCTAAAAACTTGTGAAATGTTTTGACACAATATAAAGAACTCACTGACCTATCCATAGATGTATCACATGCTCAATTTAACGCTTTCTACAGAAAGTTATGAATTTTACAAGTCAGTACAAGAGCAAAAGTACAATCTGGAAAATAAAATAAAGTGATTAACTCAAGTTTCATATAAAAAAAAAGTGTTTTTTTCATACGAAAATGTTAATTAAAAATCATGAAATTTTTAAGTTTCTCTTAAAATGACTCATTTTATCATGTAAATAAAAATCAATAAAATTGTCATAAAAAATCAAATCAAAGAGGTTAATTAATCTCTAACTTTTTCACAAGTTTACAAATAAATATGAACTCCAAAGCCCATTTAAGGAGATGAAGATCATGGAGCCTCATGGTGAAGATTAAGATTGAGGATTTTGTATAGATCATAGAGTTTGTACATTTTGTTGTAATAATAATTCTTTGTAAATAGTTATTACATCACTCATTAATAAAAAACATGGAGATGGTTATGCATAATTTTCATAAATAATTCCACAATTCTTTTTAAATAAAATGAGCAACCAATATAAATATTGCATGTTGGGCCCAATATATCATAGTATATGAATTAAATGACCCAATCTCAATCAAGAGGAAAAATTGCAAATCTAACTAAGTTAAATTGTATGATGATCCATCCTACATTTTAAAATTTGTTCTCCATCTTCAAATGGATTAATCATATAATTTGACATAATTAGATTGGTAATTATGATCTCCGAATTGATTTTATGCCGTTTCACGTGTCTCGCTTTAAATGGCCAAATTCCAATAAGCCAAACAAAAATCTCTAAATTCGATCCCAAATTGATCATTTCTCTCTAAATGACTTAATAATCTTCAATTAAGATTATTTCTCAAAAAGCCTTCAATTAGGAAGCAAACCTTTTTCCTAAGACATCTTGAAAATTATAAATGTGGTCACTAATTAAGGTGGTTATTTCAATCCTGAAAAAAATTGATCACTAAGTAGGGTGATTATTTTCCTCCTAAGTATAATCACTAATTAGGGTGATTGTCTTAAATCGTGGTTAATCGCTAATTAGGGTGATTAGTTTAACCTTTCATCATATTTAATCACTAATTAAGGTGATTATCCTAACCTTCCTTTTAATTGCTAATTAAGGTGACTAATTTAATCTTTCATATTTAATCACTAATTAGAGTGATTATCTTAAACCTTGGTTAATCACTAATTAAGGTGATTAACTTAACCCTCTCCATTTAATCACTAATTAGAGTGATTATCTTAAACCTTAATAATCGTTAATTAGGGCGATTATTTTTCTCATTTTAATCACTAATTAGAGTGATTATCTTAAACCTTAATAATCGTTAATTAGGGCAATTATTTTTCACATTTTAATCACTAATTAGAGTGATTATCTTAAACCTTAATAATCGTTAATTAGGGCGATTATTTTTCTCATTTTAATCACTAATTAGAGTGATTATCTTAAATCTTAATAATCGTTAATTAGGGCGGTTATTTTTCTCATTTCAATCACTAATTAGGGTGATTATCTTAAACCTTGAATAATCACTAATTAAGGTGATTACTTCTTTCCTTCCTTATTAATCACTAATTAAGGTGGTTACCTTAATCCTTCATATTTAATCACTAATTAAGGTGATTATCTTAATCCCATTTCAATCATTAATTGGAGTGATTACCTCATTTTCCTAATAGATTTGTTTAATTCTAAAGGTGAGTTATTCATAATCTATTTCCTCTTCTTCCCTAACGGAATTGGCCATTTAGGGTGAGACACAAGATCGAACTACGATGGTTTTGATCCATGAGTGGATTCCAATCCCGCAATGATTGGTACGTAGTGCAACTTCAGTGCTCAAACCTACCATGTACAAATGATATATTGGTCCTAAATAAAAATGGTTGATGTGTATATGTGCAAATTATGTGATTTTCTTTCTTTTGAATAGCCATGATTACTTTAAAATGGAAAATAACGCATTTAGTAAGAGCCCGTTTTGTAGAACGGAAGAGGGGACGAGTTCCAGACGTTCGCACCTCTTAACCTAAACCCTGAACCCTATCTCATGGTATGAAAGACCAATTTTCAAAAAGCCTTATCCATATGAAGTTATCATCGTTTTAAATGATATTTCTTGAAATTGATTTTAAAACGATTTATTAAATAAAGTTGTCCCTATTCAGATGTTAATAGGGTGGCGACTTTAAAGTTTTCTAAAACTCATAGTCCAATGAGAGACTTTCGTGGGATTCAGACCGTTAATTAAGACAATAAAAAATCGGATACCACAGTTGTGCAACTAAAATTAAACCATTTTATAATGTGCGAAGAAAATATAAGGACACGTTGAAAATGAAAATAAAACGCATGCCTGAACATCATTTAAAAAAGGGACATAATCTGCTTGCCCACATGAGAAATCGATCCTGCGCCGCATAGTTGCATAGGAGTTTCGCATCAATATTACTGACCAGTGACCACGGAGAAAGGAGTATGAGAACATATGATAGTTTTCCCCAACTGATTAGGCATTACAGTTGCTAAATGCACGACAAACATTTGATCCGCGTATTTGATATTTCCTAAAGATAAAACATATTTGACACAAAATAAATGTATAACTTTGCATGTAGGGTAGCTAAAACACGCTTTGTAGAGGGTTTTCATCCTACGAAATATGGCCACGATCCAGAGCGTGGGAGGGTTTATTGATCGTTTGTCTCAAATTTTAATAAATGGGCCGATTAATGATAGAAATCATTCCAAGAAATAAAATAACGTCATACAGAATCATTTACCTGATTTTGCCGATCCCTTCTAATCGGGGGACGGTGACCTAAGATAGCATACGTCATGTCCTAAATAAAGCATTCCACTATATATATTATATTAGAAATATATTTAATGGAAACTTTTGTAAGGACATGTTGTTGTAAGAGTTCCTGGGACATTTCCTAAAAAAATTGCGATCGAAATAACAACGAAATAAATGACTATTGATTCATTATATTGGGTTGGTCGTTTATTGAGCACGACAATAATTTTAGGTGACACCCTAGGCTACGTTAGGACTTTTATAAGATCAAATGGTAAACCATACATTTTTTTGTTGATTATCTATTTTTGCCCATTTCTACGTTATTTTGAATTATTATTAACCACATATTGTTAGTGAGTCATGTCCTAAAGCATTTGCCACGCGCATAAATCGACCAAAGCAATTGATAATGTTTGTAGGCACGCAATGACCCAGGAAATCCTAGGACATGTCCTCATAGGGTTTACCTGTAATTATATATCCTATAATGCAAATGATATGAGTACATTTATTATTGTCTAATCCTATTTGTTGAACATCAATTAGAATTTAATGCCTCATATGAATCAAAAGTCATTGGATTGGTCATTTATTGAGCATGGCATTGATTTTAGGCCACCACCTAGGCTATATTATAAATGAGATGAATACATTTATTATTGTCTAACCTTAACCTTATGAGCGCTTATACAAAATATATTTGACTCTGAATAAATTTTTAACTTTGCATATCAGTGTAGTATCACTTTTTTTTTTCGATAATTGGTGTAGTATCACTTTAAATTTGTAAATTTGCATATCAGTTTAGTATTAGTGTAGGTTCGCTAAAGATAATTGCATTTTTTTTATTGATAATAATTACTTATATTTTAACAATTGTATTATTATCAAATATAATAATTACAATTGTATTAGTATTAATTAAGGATCAAAGAGGCCCAAGCAGAACAACACTATACGATAATTTCATTCAATCCTCTTAGACCACCTACTACCCAACTAGGCCTTTCATTGCCTTGCGTTATTAGTGTTTTTTATTCAATGCTCTTTTTATAATGATATGGGTAAACAAAGTTTTTTTCTTGTACAAATTATTTTTTAACATTATTTTATCTACTACGCACATTATTTTATAAAATTAAGTAATTATTCTTGGGGTCATTTGCCGTGAAAAATTGGTTTAGTTTCAAATTAATCACCAATATAATCACATCTTCAGCTAAACAGGTTAGAAGGTGCCTACTACAATAAATATCAGTAGTAGCTCATTTTTACAAAGATCTACAATTATCTTGACTTAGGAACGAAGTTGAAATAGAGAAACTGCATTAAATTAGAGAAGGTAGATTGATAAGAATGGAAGTGACACGTGAAGTACACATACATTTAAACTCAAGAGTGCATTCAATGACTTAGTTAGGGTGTAATAATGTTTTCTGCTACTCCATGGCATAGGAACAGCTGCTGTACATATGCGTGTAGGAACATCAGCTTACTTACATCAGCTTACTTCGATATAAAAGCACTGGTAGTGTTGTTTGTCTTGGTTTTTGGGATGGGTTTCCCTGTTTGCTGCAGGATAGCCATTGAATCTTAATGTTAGCAAAGGCAAACCTTAGGGCCTTAGGTATGCAATGTAACTAATGATCTTAGTCTTATGACTATATTTTTTCCTCAGAAAACATAACACAAACACCTAATGGCATTAAATGGTGACCTAAAAAAAACGTCCATAGTGACGGATCTAGAAATTATATGCAACGGGGTCACCAATCATAAGTACCCGAAACAATAATGTTAATGTAGGTTGGGGCCCTTTTTTTTAGTGTTGAGTGGGGTCTCTTCTACTACTAATTAACACTTTTATCTACATTTATATAATAAAAATTAGGTTTTTCCTCATTTTTTTCCCCAAGTGGGGTCAAGTGACCCTACTTCCATCAGCATGCATCATTATTCACTATTAAAGAGGAAAAATATTCACTAAAAATAACCGTACATATTCAGAACTACCTCTTTTCACCTCCCTCTTTGTTAAGCCAAAAGTATCTAAACAAAGCAACCCTCTCAATGGATCCTAAAATTACCGAGCATGTCAATAAAATTAACGAGGTAACTTTTGAATTTTTGGAGTATTAGTCCACTGTGGATGAGAAGATTTCGGGTTCTCTTGATAAATTACATAAATTAGAAGAAGAAGAAGGTAAGGAAACCATGTGTTACATTGGTCAAATTAAATATTTTCGTAATCAAATTGAATATGCTGCACAAGAAGCAAAGAATATTGTTAAATATTTGGATGCTATATTGAAGAAGTGATGTTTGAAGACGGTTTCTATATCTATGAGTATTGTGGCTAAAAATAATTACCATGTTTAGAGTTAGTATTAACTCGAGTTCTTAGTTTTAGTCGTACGCGTGTGTTTTTTAATTATTAATCGTTTATGATGTTAGAGTTCATTATGGTATTATGTTAGTTGTATCTTTTATCATCATTAATATAATATATTATGTTGTTTTAATTTTTTATCTATATTACGTTAAATGCGATTTTATATATATTTTTTTAATGCGGTATTTGATATTATACGATTTTATGAAAAAAATAAAAAGGAAAATATCTATTTGATGAAGGAACATTGTCAAGTATCATTATCAAAAAAGTAAGAAATAATCTTAACCAAAAATCACAATTCATAGTTATTCATAGGGCTGTTCATAATGATCCGATCCGTGATCCGGCCGATCCGATCCGGAAAATCGGATATCCGATCCGGAAAATCGGATATCCGATCCGTTATTTTGAGTTTCGGATATTTCAGATCGGATATCCGAAAAAAATCGGATCGGATACGGATCACGATTTTTGTGATTTCGGATATCCGAAATATCCGGTTTTTTTTTATGTATAGTTTTTTATTATTTTTTTAAAACCCTAAACAATAAAACATTTGTTCACAGAGGCAGTTTATTAACAGCCCAATTCTAAACCCTAAGACACACACAGTCACACAAGCCGCATATTCATTTCTCTCATCTCTCTCCACACCTGCTGGCTGCTGCGAGGTTGCGTCGCCAACAACCCACCATCTACCGGCGGCGACTCTGTGGCGGCGACTCTGTGACGCCACCAGGCCAGCCACCATCTACCGGCGCGGATAAATGAGGTATTTTTCGAATGAATCTTCTGAATTGGCAAGGATTTGATGATTTATTTTTGTTTTTAATTTATCACTTCATCTTCTTCAATTTTTCTACTGCATCTTCTTTTGTTTTGTTTCGTTTTATTGTTTTGTTTTTTAATTTCTTGTTCTTTGTTTAATTTTTCGACTGAATCTTCTCATTTTTTTTTCTTGTTCTCCTATGTTTTGCATCTTCTCTAATTTTTCGCGTGAATCTTCTCCCATGTTCTGTTGTTTCGTTTTTTTATTTCTTTTCTTTGTTTTTCGTTTGTTTAATTTTTCTTGTTTCTCTGTTGAATCTTCTCTGTTTATTTGTTCTATGAATCTTCTCCGTTTATTTCTTCTTTATTTCTTCAGTTTTGATTCACTCACACAGGCTACTTTAATTGCCCACCAAGTCAGTCATTGACGGTTTTGACTTTTGAGGCACAAATAAAAGTTTCATCTAGGGGAAGAGAAGGATCAAGAATACATTTTTAAGTTTCTTTGTTGATGTTGCTCATCCATTTATGCCAGCATATTCATAAACTGCACATCATTTGCTGCTTTTATGGTTATAGCAGAATATGTGGAACATCAAATTTATTGTACATTAATTTTTTTTTTTTACTTAATACTAATACTATCATTTTCTTTGTTGTGATATTTGTTTTGTAGGTATAAAGATTTGACTACGGAGCAACCAACAATTGATATTGATGAGTCATTCTATGGGATTTTTAATTTGTTAACTTTATTTGTATTAGTGTGTTAATTTGGATGTTGGAACTTAGATGTTTTAATTTTAACTAAAACTTTGATGAATTTATTATGTATGTATGGTTTAACATCCAAGATGTGCTTTTGGATCATGAAATTGGATGTAAATATTCAATGATGCCAACTACTTAGAAGCTGCCATGAAAAAATAGCCATGAAATTGAGCCTAATGGCTATAGTAACATGATTGTTGGGCCCAAAATTGTAAGAAAAAACAGCCATGAAAAAGCTTAAAAAATCAAGTAATAAAAATTTTGGATATCCGGTTATCCGATCCGAAAATTTCGGATATCCGAAAATCGGATATCCGATTTTTTTCGGATCGGATTCGGATCACTATTTTGCCGATCCGAAATTTTCGGATATCCGAAATTTCGGATCGGATCGGATATCCGAAATGAACAGCCCTAGTTATTCACCCATTAAATTCACAAGATTGCAAACACAATATCTGGAAATATATTTGTAGGAAAATATTATAACTTTATAAGGACACGTCCTAAGATTTCCTTAGACATTTCCTAATATAAATGCGATCCTCAAAAAACAACCATATAAATTAATATTGATTAATAATAGTTTTCCCCAATTGATTATGTAATACAGTTGCTAAATGCACGACAAACATCTGATCCGCGTATTTGATATTTCCTAAAGATGAAACATATTTGACACAAAATAAATGTATACTTTGCATGTAGGGTACCTATGCTTATATTTCCTATGATGCAAATGAGATGAATAAATTTATTATTATCTAATCGTATGTGGTTAGCATCAATCACCTATAGTTCACATAAAAACCTATGCAGTCAAATGTCATTGTTCTGTGTAGAGTTTCTTGCATCCTATGAATCAATAGTCATTGCATTGGTTGTTTTTGGAGGATGGCAATTGTTGTAGAAAATGTCTCAGTAATTCTTAGGACATGTCCTTAGAAAATTTACCTATAAATATATTTCCTATAAATAGTGCAAATGAGATGAATGTAATTATTATTGTCTAAACCTATGCGTTTAGCATGAATTATCGATAATTCACATAATACCAAATATAGCTCCTTTATTTAAGCAAAAATAATGTCTAAACAAAGAAAGAAAGAAAGAATAACAATCTAATTTAAATTGGCCAAACTACGTGTAGAATAGCCACCATTTTTAAACATGGTCATGATTTCAGAGATCTATAGTTATCTTCATATTTTTTTTTATCTTCACTTAGGAAGTTAGACTAAAAGGAACTGCATTAAATTACGGACACGATTGATAAGAGTGGAGGTGACAACCGTGAAGTACACATACATTTATACATATGGAGAACAATCAACAGTGCATTTAATGGCTGAGCTTATTGGAGTATTATGTTTATTAGGAGTCTTGTATTATATTCCTATCTATAAAGTTGTTAGGTTATCTAGTTCAGTAAGGTTTCCTGATATTACGAATGGACATTTTTTTTAATCTAAAATTATTGAGGTTCTTTTGTAGTTGTTATTATCTTTTTTAAATTGAAGGTGACCGATTTTTAACTGTTCAATAACGTCGCTGAAAATTTTGGTTGATTTGTAACATTTCATATCAGAGTAGGATAGCTTAAAAATGCTTTCTGGTACCAAATAAAGATTTAAATTTTCATATAAAGACTAAAACAATAATAATAACACAACCAATCAACCATAAATCGAATAATAGTTTGAACAATAATTTAATTATTTGTAGCCTGGTCGTGTTGGGCTACCAGATCGTCAAGTGTAATAAGGCCCGGAGTTGGGCAATTATCGTTCACATTCTCATCTCTATCCACTTCCCATTTTTTAACAAATTCATCGAAATCAATCCAAAACTTATCAACTGTTTCAAACTGACTTGCAATATGAGGGGTAGTTTCAAACACTGACAACTACAATTCCCCATTTCAATTTGTGTAAACAAATTTTGACGAAAATTATTACTAGAAGTAATTAAAGGATATATGATTTCACACGCATATCGTGCATATAAGGCTAGTCTATTATATAAGGCAACACATGGGGGACACCAAAAAATAAGAAAAGGGAAAAAAAATAAAAATAAAAAGAGAAAGGTAACTACCAATTAAGTGCCAACCATATTTACAAAAAAAAAAAAAAATCCCTAATTTATCTCTTATCCCAAAAACAAGTTTCGCTACAACAACTTCTTCCTCATCATTATATTATCTTCTTCATCATTTGCAAACAAAAAACACATAACTACGATTCCCCTTTTCAATTTTTGTAAACAAATTTTGACGAAAATTATTACTAGAAGTAATTAAAGAATATGATTTCGCACGCATAGCATGCATATAAAGGCTAGTTTTCAGTATATGTCAAGAGGGATAGGACACCAAAAAATAGAAAAAAGAAAAAAAGAAAAAAGGGTAACTACCTACTTTAATTAAGTAAAATAGAAAAAGGAGAAATAAAAAAAGAAACTACCTAATTAATTAAAAGAAATAAAAAGATAAAAAAGGCACAACAAAAAGAAAACAGTGAATATTTACAACACACTCAGTTACTTCTCTTTTTTTAAAAATATATTAGGGATAAATTGATTAAAAATTCAAAATCTCTAATTTATTAGATGTAATTAGCAATTAATTTAACTTTTTATATGTTTTCACATGCATCACGTGCATATAAAACTAGTATTCTATATATGAACTCCTGATCCTTTGGTGTCCACCCTCTTTGCCCAACTTACCCCAAATAACCAAAGAAAATTACTAATTGCATTCACTCATTTTTTTTAAGAAAAGAGAAAAAAAGGATCCCTATAACTGCAAAGCAGTTACATCTGCACCAGTTTAAACAAAAAACTAGTTATTAGGCTCGGGCGATGCCCCGGGTTGTTAATATTTTCATGTCAAAAAAGAGCATCTAATGTTGCATAGTTCATTGGCTAGAACTTTATTATAGTAACTTGATGTCACGTGGTCGAATCTTGTGTGAAACATGTTTCTAATTTTTAAATGTATGTTGATGTCATGGAACGAAACAACTAAAGGGAGAGTGCCACATGGCGTGTATACTTGCTTCTGAACGCCTTTAATTTTTTTTTGTATAGATAGAAGTATAGAACAATATACTTGAATGACGATTAAATTAAAAACTTCCACAAAATCGCTTACACGCGATGTCACGCACGTAAAGTAGAAAACGTGTTTTAGCTACCCTACGTTCTAAGTTAAACATTTATCTCGTGTCAAAATGGTTTTCATGTCAACAAATATGAAAATACCTGTATCTTATTTTTCGCTTGCATTTGAGGACAATAATTTTTTTTGAGGACAATATTACATAATCAATTGGCGAGAAATATTTGACGTACTGATACCCCTTGTCTCCGTGGTCGCTAGTCCAGTAGTCCTGATATGAAAATCATATGTACCAATGCGGCGCGGGATCGATCCCTCTTGAATGCTGTCTTTTTTTGTAATTTTGTTCAGGACAGCGTAAGATAGTTTATATGGTAAACCATATATTTTTTTATTATCTATTTTTTGCCCATTTCTACGTTATTTTAAATTATTATTAACCACATATTGTTACTAATGATATTTGTATTCCAAACATGACAGTTTTTTTTTGAGAAGTACGATAGCATTTTAATCTAATGTTTGTCATAAATTTTAATTCAGATAATTAAACTAATTTCCTAAAACATGATTGTACAGTTAAAATTATATACAGTAGCAATTTGTTATTATCTCCACTAAATGTAATTTAATTTCGACGTTAAGTCGTTCGGTATTCTATGCCTGAAGTGTTGGGTCATGTGCTTAAATCGACCAAAGCAATGTCTATTCATGCCTAATTAAGAGACACCAACGGTAATTATTGGACATTACTTCATTCGAAGTAGTGGTTAGAGGGTTTTCATCCTTCCAAATATGGCAAAGATACAGAGCGTCGGAGGGTTTATTGATCGTTTGTCTCAATTGTTCGCTCCGAATAAATTGGCCAATCAACGATAGAAATCATTCCAAGAAATAAAATAATGGCATATAAAAGCATTTGCCTGATTTTGCCGATGGCCATCTAATCGGGAGACGGTGAACTAAGATAGTCGATGTCATGTCGTAAAAGCATTGCCATGCTCAAAAAACGACTAACCCAATGGCTATTGATTCATATAAACAAGACATTCTACAGAACACAATGGCATCTGACTATATTTGGTATTATGTGAACTATAGGTTATTCATGCTAAACACATAAGTTTAGACAATAATAATTGCATTCATCTCATTTGCATTACATAAAGAAAACAATTTAAGAACCCTTTCTCATTTCAACTTGCCATTCTAAACAAGTTAAAAATGGTATAAGCATCAAGTATTTCAATCAAAAAATTAAATTGACAAAATATCTTGACTTTTATTTTCTTATAAGAAAAAAGTTTACATGACATCCACCTGAAAAGTTTGAAACATTCACTACCTTTGATACTCTTTAATTCAGTCAAACCAACTCATTTTGTCTATTCTTTTTGTTCAAAATTCATTCACAAAAAAATTATATTAAAAATCACTCACAACCTTTGTTAGGGCCTGTTCTCTTCAGCATAAAATAACTGAACTGAACTGAACTGAATTCAATCATAACTAATTAATAGTAATGATAATAATTTAGGAACCGTGAAGTACACATACATTTATTAATATGGAGAACAATCAATAGTGCATTTAATGACTGAGCTAGGGTGTAACGATATTATCCGCCGCTCCATGGGATAGGAATAGTCCATTCAACTTATGCGTATAGGATGAACAATACCGTACTTGAATAGTAAAATAAAAAGTGTCGTTGTTTTAGGGCATGACCTACGCTGGTTGGGATATGTCAAATTGCATGGTTGATGGGAGACTAAACCAATCTCTTGGCACAAGTGATCCCAAGAGTCCCCTGTCTTATAAATGTTTCTTAATTTAAACCACTCCTAACTCCTAGCTTGGACCCTTATTTGACAAAATTTCCTTGGTTTTAATTTACACCACTAGTTCCAAGAAAATAAACGGAAACTACCAAAATATGAAATTAAAACGCTCCCCTAATCCTTTTAGAATATGATATGGGATCAATTAGCTAGAAGAGTTGCCCTTAGAAAAACATAACAAAAGGATCTACTTTTTATCATTTCATATAAGTGTAGGGTAGCTTAAATACGCTTTCTGGTACGAAATTAAGATTTAACTTTTCATAGAAATACTTTTTTTTTATAATTTTAGGATTCCATTCATTATGGCATGAAGCCAGATTACAATGGCAACATTACAATTTAAAAAAGAAAAGTCGCGAGACCGACTACATTTTAGATCAGAAGCAAACAAAAGAGAGAAAGCTACTCTTCAAGCCGGGCCAAGAATTCCGAGTCACGCACCAAACCTTGCTTAGATCGAATATAAAAATTAAAGCAATAATAATAACACAAACATAGATCGATAATAGTTTCAACAATAATTTAATAATTTCTAGCCTGGTCGTGTTGGGCTACCAGATCGTCAAGTGTAATAAGCCCCGGAGTTGGAGAATTATCGTTCACATTCTCATCATCACTATCCACTTCCATTTTCTTAACAAATTCATCGAACTCAGTCAAAAACTTGTCAACTTCTTCAAACTGACTTGCAATATCAGGGATAGCATTCGAGTTCACCAAAATGTTTCTGACTTGGGCGGACCCAATGGAACTACGAAGGACTTCTAAGAACCCCCTAAGTTGACGATAAAGATCCATATGTACTTTGTTGACGTCTTCCCTTCCAGCCTTCCAATTACAAATTTTGCCAATATCATGAGGACACATGAAATCACCATTAATAGCCCGCAGCAACACATCATCCTTCTCGCAGCTGAACATTATTTCAGTTACCTTACGCGCACCAAGCACATTCTTTACCATTGACATGAATACGGAACACTGACGTTGCATCTTACATAATCTATCTATGGCGAACTCATACATGTACCATGTTGGGAATAAGTCTGCGGCGAAATCATTGATTTATTATTATAGGAACACGAAATTTCTTATTCATATGCCGATATGCGGTTATTTAATTACAACAACAACATTTATGCATACCTTAATTATATTAATTTTACAAATGTGGTTCTTTTTATTAATGCTGAAAAACATGGAACATTTAAAATAGTTGATGTTAATTTTACAATTATTTAATTACACCAACCACAAATATGCTATCCTTAATTACATGCTTTAAGTTTGTTAAATTTTTCAAATGTAAATATCTATACAAATATATTGAAAGGTGTGCTTGTCAAAATTTATTCCACGTGGAACCCTCCCTCAGGATTTTTCAGAAAAAAAACATGTTGGTTTTGTTGAATTGAACCCATAACCTCTTAATAAAAATTAAGATACATTTACCATTTCATCTAGTAGTGGCCGTCATCCCCTTCCTCCACCCATGAAGTGTTGGAGTTTAGAATTTGGTTATTGTTGTTAGTTAGGTTGTTAGAGTTTAGTAATATCTTAGTTTTCTTAGATGTAATTCTAGCATTAGTTTTGCTACCTATTGTAATTAGTATAAATAGGTAGGTTATCTTCTTTTCACTTATTACATCATATAATATACACGTTTTCATTTCTCTTTCTTTCTAGCTCTTGGAGCTCTCTCCAACAATGGCTGACCTCACTTTGTTCTCCTTTCTTCCTCCTTAAACCCGAAATTCAACATGAAGTTGGAGTATTATTTTCATTTTTGCAGTTGACATATATCTACTATCCCAAAAATAAAAATAACGCTAAACTTCGGTCATGATTAGCTGTTTTATATTGCAACATACAAAATACATGGTACGACAAACGAATTCAAAGCACACAATACGATTTGCATAAATGATATAAACAAAAGTTCAACCATTCAAAAATTAAAACAGTAACACCCGAAGCAAAGCCCGGGCCACACACAAGTTTTTATCAAAAGCTGGAACAGCAGGGACGCTAGGGCGGGTATAATAGTTGATG
Source organism: Beta corolliflora (assembly GCA_947648045.1). Lineage (NCBI taxonomy): Eukaryota > Viridiplantae > Streptophyta > Magnoliopsida > Caryophyllales > Amaranthaceae > Beta > Beta corolliflora. The sequence goes on along the minus strand of CANSZD010003157.1, from coordinate 1,984,446 downwards.
TTAATTTTACATGAATTAAATGAGTTTTAAATTAACGTTGTATAAATATTGTTAACTTTCACTGTATTTTTTTATGAGGGACTTTCACTGCATTTAAAATAGGGTTACATTCACATATACTGTATCTTTTAGAGTTACATTTTTTGTTATAACTGTAGTACATAAGGTTATGATAAAAATAAAATATGCCCCATTTAATTACTCTTAGTTAAATTTAAATGTAATCTTCAAAAGGTTTGGTGCAGATACATGGATGATAATGACGATGTAATCTGGAAATTGTCACATAACGCTACTTTCATATGTAAATAACTACAATAATAAATAAATAATTAAGGAGTTTATGCAACATTTACCAAAGCTTATTTGTCGTCCATCAAACATCCTGTGTGCATAATGCGTGTTTTTCTTTGTATAGTAACGTTTTTGTTCCACCTGTTCATCTCCATGAAGTTGGGATCACTTGAAAATTATGAGTATACCTTAAACTTTTAGGAGAAGAGTAACCTTAATTTGTTTGTTTGGATACTTACAAGAAGAAACAAAGGGTACCCTTCATTGGCTGTAGGAGAATATTAACGAACCATTTATTCCATGTTTATCTCTCCACACATAATTAAGAAGTGACAGTGTACAAGTGTCTAGCCATCATGTCAATCGTAAATGAGCAATTCACCCTCCACAGCTCGACACAACATCTCCATCGGTTGTGCAACATCTCCTACGCTACGTTAGGACTTTTATTAGATCAAATGGTAAGCCATACATTTTTTTGATTATCTATTTTTTGCCCATTTCTACGGTATTTTAAATTATTATTAACCACATGTTGTGAGTCATATCCTGAAGCATTTGCCACGCGCATATATCGACCAATGCAATTGATAACATTTTTATGTAATGACCCAGGAAACTATAGGACATGTACGTATAAAATTTACCTATAATTATATTTCCTATAATGCAAATGATATGAGTACATTTATTATTGTAAAATCAAATGTGTTCAACATGAATTAGAATTTGTTATTTCACTAGGAACAATACAAGAGGGGGGGTGAATTGTATGTGTAGATATAAACGTAACTTTTTGCGGAATTTTAAATTTGAACAAAGAAACAAGCTAAAGGAACACAAGGGATTTTTACGAGGAAAAACTTCTTGGGCCCAACAAGAAGAAACAACCTCGACCACTTGGGGATTTTAAACTCAACTCTTTCACTAATTAGACCAAACAACTTTGTTACAACCTAATTCTACTCACGGGCCACACCTTGAGTTCCTAAACTCAAGTTCCCGAACAACCTGTTCCCTTAACAGTTGTTCCTCTCAACTTCACTTGAAGTTTTCTCACTTTAACTCGCTTCACTCAAAGCTTCTCTCTTTAGAACTTCACTCAAAGTCCCCTTACCTCAAAAACCAAAATACAATTGATCAAAATAAACTCAGTGGAATTAGAGTAAGAAGGCAAAGAACAAATGGCTTTTATGAGAGAATGAAGGCACTGACACTTTACTTAGTTAAACTCACTAATTTCACTTGGTCAGACACAAATTGGAACTTAATTAGACATTAGTATTTATAGTGGTAATAACTTAGAACGTGGGATTAAAACATATGTTAGTGGTAAAATCATTATCCCATGATGTTCCTTATCCGGAGGAACACGTTCCTCAATCAACCCATGATCTCCATGATCACTGTTAAACGTGGGAGAGAATTGAGTTACTGCTCCCTTAATTTTACCAACCACTTAAAGCATTAATTTGAAAATCTGATTTAATTAATAACATTTTAATTATTAATACCAAAATAAAATCCTTTTACTAAAAATATTATCTTTAAAATATTTTCAGAAAACCGAAAAGGATTTTTATTATCTTTATAAAAATAAAATCTTTTCCTTAAAAAGATTTTCCTTAAAATCAGATTTTTCCTTAAATAAAACGGTTACCTAGAATCTAGGCATAATTTACTCAACTGACATAAATAAACCGTTGTAATGCTTCATCGTAAGTCTAGTTCCTTTTAATAGTTAGTTCCTTTAACTTATTAGTTCGGCGCCATGCGTATGCTTCCTTACAAAGGAACAAACGCTCATTCTCATTCTAAATTGCCATAGTTCCTTACCATTCTTACTCGTTCCTTTACATTGGAACTAGAAACAAAAAGCCTCGCTTTAGTCTTCTTGCTCCAATGCTTCTCCAGTACCAAATTATGAAACATCTTCACTTAGTCTTCAAAATCCAAACTTGATTTCTTCCTTGACTTAGTATTCTCTTTGTTCCTTTCATTGATACCTTGAAATTCATTCACTTAAACAACTTGTTAGTTCAATACTTAGTTTGCATCTTTGTTCCTTTGTCATCATCAAAACTAGGGTTCAACAATTTCCCCCTTTTTGATGATGACAACAAAGTTACAAACTAAGGAAAACAAAAAATAACATAAGAGAATGAAAAAGATAAAATAATAATTTATATAATTTAATTAAGGCAGATTAAGGATTTAAAATTTTCATTTTGTCATTAATGTTTAATTTTTTTTTTTTGCTTGTCTAGTTTGTTCCTTATCTTTTCCCCCTTTGTCATCGTCAAAAAGATCAAACGTTTGGTGATTTTGAGAAGACTGATATGTATAAGACCTTGAGACCATTAACAAGCACCAAAAATGGTTAAGTTAGGAATTTCAAAGGTTAGACTTGCTCAAACATCAATCACATAATACTACCCATTCCAAGTAAGAAATTATGGACATAAATCATAAACGAAGACAAATATAGCAAAAGTCATCTATTTATAGCACTTGTTCCATTAAAGTACAAAAGAGAAAAAGAAGAAAAGAAACAAAAGCTAAGAATTCTTGTTCCTTTAAGAGAAATAAGAACTAGACATTTGGAAGGGAATGGGAATGGTGTTCCTCAACGACTTCTTCCTCAACCACTTCTTCCAACTTTTTCATCACCTCTTCATGTTGCCCATCAAGTTGCTGCTTCAATCTATTAAGAGCTTGGGCCATCATCTCCATGTTCTTTTGTTGTTCAATCACGGTATCACTAAGGACTTTCATTAAACCCATCATTTTATCAGTTTTAGCATCTAAAGTCCAGTGAAGATGATTGTAAAACTTAATCATATGTTGAGCAGGGAGACATACTTCATTAACCCAACCAAATTCATCCGAAGGAACTTGTTCCTTTCCCTTAGAACCAAAGGGCAAGTGGATGGTTTAGGTGGAGGAATTGGGGTGTTTTCTTGTGAAGGACCTGCTGTTCATGGGAGAGAAACAGAAGGTTAGGTGGTGGTGTAAATGGAAGGAAGAAAAGATGGTTGTGGTGGAAGGTCAGTAGATGTAGAGGAGAAAGGATTTGGTTCTGTCATCTCAACTTTTAAATGTTTATAACTAGAAGGAACAGAGAAGGATGAGGGAGAGATGGAAGGAACAGGGTGAGAGTAACCGGGATTTTTGGTGAGGATGAAAGGGTTGGGTTCCTTAGGTGAGTTGTGATCCCTGTTCCTCTACATCGATAGGACTAAAGGAGAGTCCTTATTTAAAGGAACAGGGACAAGTTTAGAAATTTTCAATCTAGTGATTTGTCTAACTCTCTTAGGAACAGGAGGGGAAGGCTTTTTGGCAACAGACTTGCACCTCTTGGGTTTCGTTCCTTTGTTGGTTCGTAGGGGCATGAACTTGTTCCTCCAAAGATAACCTCCACTTGGTTCCTCTTCTACCGCCTTAGGCGCTTTCTCTTGTGAGAGGAACTAGTAGCAATCCTCTCTTGAGTTAACACTCCATCTTGGACAGAGAGGTCCAAACCATACAAAGTCTTTTCATTTAGAATATTTCCTTGTTTTATTCCCAAGGTAGGCCAACCAGTTGTTTTCACTTTAAAGTGAGAAAGAAGAGAGGTGATCAATGCACCATAGCCAACAACACAATGATTTTCAATGCAATGATTTAGATGATGGATAAAGAGAGAAAGGAAGTTTATTTGAATGTGGTGGTCAAGGCAAAACATATAACACATATCCAAGAGACCCACCTCATTCCTCTTTTCAGTTCGAGGAATGAGTGCTCTCCAAACAAGATTAAATAGAATTTTGTGGATAGGAGAAAGAAGATTGTGATTTATTTTATTTTGGCCAGCAGTTCCCCCAAAAGATTCAACAATTTCATCTTGGGAGAAATTGGGAAAGGTGACAGCTTCCTTTCCTCTTAAAAATACGAGATCGGTTCCTTTGCAAGGAACTTCCCATATTTTTGCTAACGTTTCTTGGGAAAATTTTATTTTCTTCCCCCTAACTTCGTAGTACATACTCCATCAGTGTTGATGAAGTTTGCACAAAATTCATCCATAGCTAAAGGAACTAGGGCATTGTTAAAAGCGGTTTCAAATAAGTATTCCATACCTTGTTCCTTTAGTATGTCGGTTAATTCATTGAACCTAACTTTCTTGGCCCACTCCAAATCAACACAAAATCCTAAGACATACCTTGAATCACTTCTTTCCACTCGTTTCTTGGAGGAAGAAGCAACAGTTCCTTTAGAAGGAACAGTGTAGCTTCTTCTTCCCCCTTACCTTGTTCCGGGGATTCATCTTCATCATCTTCCCCAATTAGTTTTCTTCTTCTCACACTTCTCCTAGGTGACTCTAATTTTTGCTCTTCTACCGCCATTGTTATTTCTTGAGATTTTTCGATTTCTAGGGTTTTGGATGGAGAAGAGGGGTTTTCCATTTGAGAGGTTTTGGGAGTTTTTGTTTTTGGAAAAGGTGAATTGAGTGAGGTTTTTGCCATTTGGTGAAAAGAATTTGAGGTTTTATGTCGTGCGAAGAGGTGTGAAGGAGATGAATAATGATGAAGTTGAAGCGTTTAAGGAACACAGTTTGGGATGGAAGAAAGAAGAAGATGCATGTAATAGTGAATGAGGAGTTACACGCGTAAAAATTAAAAGGATAAAAACAAAAATAAAAGATAAAAATAAAAGAAAAGATAAAAAGGGAATCATGACTTGATTAAATCTGATTCCTATATTTTTGGGATTTTCGGATTTTTGATTTTTATGGACTTTTTAATTTATGGAAAGAAAATAAATTCTAAGGAACTTGTGCTATAGGAACGACTTATGCTAAATGTCAACATTCTTCATATCATGCATGTTTCTTTAACTTAGGAACAATAATGGGAGTATTATGTGACATTTGTGAGTTGCTTTATTGCTTTGAATCCATGTATATGTTTTTAACATCTTAATTTGCAATGGTTTTAGGCAATTAATCACAGTCACTTAATATCACATAGAGTAAGACAAATCAATTCAGACATAGGGGATTGGAATAGGAACAATTACTTAAGTTTTATTAAACCTAACTCAAGCCTTAATTTTTCATATCTATCTCTTTGTAGAGGCTTAGTTAGTATATCAGCAATCTGATTTTCAGTTTGACAAAACTCAAGTTTAATCAAACCTTTTTCCACATTTTCTTTTAGAAAGTGATGTCTGATATGTATATGCTTAACTCTTGAATGATGCACTGGATCTTTTGAAATACTAATGGCACTAGTATTATCACAATAAATAGGAACACAATTGAAGATTATTCCATAGTCACAAAGTTGTTGTTTTATCCAAAGCATTTGTGAGCAACATGCAGCAGCAGCTACATATTCTCGCTTCAAAGAAGGGATAAAGCAACCGTGTTTTGTTTCTTGGTACTTCAAGAAACTAAACTATGACTAAGAAATTGAACCATACCCGAGGTACTTTTCCTATTTACAAGATCCCCAAAGATAATCGGCATCGAGCATATCCTCTTAACTCAAATGTATCACTTCTTGGATAGAAAAGTCCAAGATCATCTGTTCCTTTAAGATATCTAAGAATTCTCTTCACGGCAGTTAGATGAGACTCCTTTGGATTAGCTTGAAATCTAGCACACAAACCAACACTAAAAGCTATGTCTGGACGACTAGTAGTTAGATACAAAAGTGAACCAATCATGCCTCTATATTTTATTTGATCAACACTTGTTCCTATGGAATCTTCATCTAATCTAGTTGAAGTTCCCATAGGAGTGTGATTTATCTTTGAATTTTTGAGGCCATATTTCTTTAGCAGTTCCTTTATGTATTTTTGTTGGTGAATAATTATTCCTTTTTCAGTTTGCTTAATTTGTAACCCAAGAAAGAAATTTAACTCTCCCATCATACTCATCTCAAATTCATTACTCATAAGTTTTGAGAATTCTTTGCACAATGATTCATTAGTTGCTCCGAAAATAATGTCATCAACATATATTTGAACAAGTAGTATGTCAGTTCCTTTCGATTTTAGAAACAAAGTTTTATCCATCTTTCCTCTTTTAAAGTTGTTTTCTAAAAGGAATTTTGATAATCTCTCATACCATGACCTAGGCGCTTGTTTTAACCCATAAAGAGCCTTGTCAAGCTTGTAGACATGGTTTGGGAGATCATTGCTTTCAAATCCAGGGGGTTGTTCAACATATACATCTTCATTTAAATAGCCATTTAAAATGCACACTTAACATCCATTTGATATAGTTTAAATCCCATATAAGCAAAAAATGCAATTAGTATTCTAACGGCTTCAAGTCTAGCAACAGGGAGCAAAGATTTATTCATAGTCAATTCCTTCTTGTTGATTATAACCTTTTACTATAAGTCTAGCTTTGTTCCATATAATTGTTCTATACTCATCTAGTTTATTTCTAAACACCCATTTTAAGCCAATCACTTTTTGTTGTTTAGAAGAGGGAACTAGATGCCATACCTTGTTTCTTTCAAACTCATTTAATTCAACATGCATAGCAGTGATCCAATCGTAATCGCTTAGGGCTTCTTCATGATTTCTTGGTTCTATCATTGATAAGAACGCATGAAATGCACAAAAGTTCCTTAACCGAGATCTAGTTTGCGTACCTTTGGATATGTCACTTATTATGAGTTCCACCGGATGTGATTTTTGAGGTCTCCAAGGTTTTGGTTGAAACTCCCTTATAGGAATAGGTTGTTCCTCTTGAGTTTCATGAGAGGATGAGGAGCTTTGTTCACTTGTTCCTTTTTCGAGGAATTGTTGAATCGGTTCCTTCAACATTCTCGTTCTTAGTAGGAACAAGAACAACTCCATCATCTTGAGGAACATGAACATCATTGTTATGAATGTTTTCATCTCCTTCGTTCCTTTCCTCTTTTATTTGTTCTTCCTCAATTGAATCTCGCATCTTTCTCATTTGGTCGTACCAAGCCAATCTCAAAGTCATCAACCTGTTTGCTTGGATTGAAGTTGTCGATTCATCAAAGATTATGTGGACACTTTCTTCAACACACATAGTTCTTTTATTGTAAACTCTATAGGCCTTACTATGTGATGAATATCCTAAGAATATTGCTTCATCACTCCTAGCATCAAATTTTCCAAGATTATCTTTCCCATTGTTATGAACAAAACATTTGCAACCAAATGTTCCGAAATGAGTAAAATTAGGTTTCTTTCCAAAATAAAGCTCATAAGGAGTTTTGTTAATGATAGGTCTCATCATGGCATGATTTATTATGTGACAAGCAAGATAATGTACCTCGCCCAAAAGTTCCTTGGAAGTTCACTAGCAATTAGCATGGTCCTAGCCATTTCTTCCAAAGTTCGATTTTTCCTTTCTACAACCCCATTTTGTTGTGGTGTCCTATGGGCGTAAAAAATTATGATCTAGGCCATGGTTTCTGCTTAAGTCCTCAAATTTATAATTTTCAAATTCTTTACCATGATCGGATCTAATATGCATTAATTTGTGACCACTCAAATTTTGAACTCTTTTAGCAAAGACAAGGAACTCATCATAAGTCTCATCCTTACTAGAGAGAAAAATAACCCAAGTATACCTAGAGTAGTCATCAACAATAACTAACACATACCTCTTTCCACTTTTACTTTGAATTCTCATGGGGCCACACAAATCCATTTGAATTAATTTTAAAGGTTTTGTGGTGCTCACAAATGCTTTTTTAGATTTGAAAGAGGATCTAATATGCTTTCCTTTGGAACATGCATCACAAACTTGATCAATATGAAATTTTATAGATGGTAATCCCAAAACAAGATCTTTTGATTGAAGTTTGTCAAGTAATGAAAAGCTAGCATGTCTTAGACGCTTATGCCATAAGAGTGGATCATCTTCAATAACACTAAGGCATGTCAAATTGTTTTTAGGAACACGATCAAGATCCACAATATATGTGTTCCCTTTCCTTGTTCCTTCCAAGATGGCATTCTTAGAGTTAATGTTAACGATCAAGCATTTTTCACTATTAAATTTAACAACATTTCCCTTGTCACAGAATTGGGAAATACTTAACAGATTATGCTTTAAACCTTCAACTAAGAATACATTATCAATGGAATGTAATGGTGACTTACCAACCTTACCCATGGCAACTATGTTACCTTTCTTATTGTCACCAAAAGTCACACTTCCACCTTCATAGGTTGAGAGTGAGAGAAACTTAGATTTGTCTCCTTGTCATATGCTTAGAACAACCACTATCAAGATACCAAGTGTTGTTCCCCCTCACTCCAACCTGCAAAAATCAACTAGTTGTTAGTTGTAGGAACCCCTTGTTTCGTGGGTTCCCTGTTCTTGACTAGCATTTGTTTTGGCAACCCATTTCAAGTTGCTCAATTTCTCATTTTTGCCAATCATTCCACTTCTTAGTTGACATTGAGTTATGTAATGACATATCTTACCACAAGTACATGCAAATTTTATCACTTGGTAGGTCAACATATTTCTTATTCTTGTTCTTCTTCTTGTAGTTTTCAAAACCAAGACCTTCTTTTCTTTTAGTATGTGGTTTCTCAATCCATTTAGGAACAACCATCACTTTGCATCTGTTCCTTGCAACAACCAGTTCCTTCTTGAGATTACAGATCTGTTCCTTTAAAACATTTTTCTCTTTATTCAAATTTTTGATCTCGGATCTGTAACCTTTCAAAGGGGTTGATCTAATATCAAAGGAACTTAGAACAAGGACAAATTCCTTTAAGTGTGAAATTTCTAAATTAATTAGATAATTTTCATTCTTCACACTATCATATGCTTCCTTGATTTTTAAATTTTTATCAAATAAATCAAAGAACCTAGTTTCAACATTCGTTCTCATTTTCTTAAGCCATTCTATATGTTCCTGAAAAACTGTAACAGCTTGTTCGGTTTGCTCACGTTTTCACGTTCATCTCTACATTCAAGAATTGCATCATAAAGAAGATCATAAATTTCGTGCCTAGTTTTGCCATCTAAGTCTCGATTCAAGTCCATGATGGCTTACCTCGACTTTTTCTTCATCTTCTTTTTTCGTCGGTGTTTGCCATGAGGCAAAGATTTGCGCTTTCTTCGCTTGTTGTTCTTCTTCCTCTTCGCCTCCGAATCTCCCCAAGTTGCTATCATAGCCTTTTGAACGTTCGCTTTAGAAAAAGGTGCTTTGGATTCCTTGTTCCTTTCAAAAAGCGTTCCTTGTTCCTTTCTTTGGTCTTATCATTTTCCCAAAGTGGACATTCCTTAATGAAGTGTTCTCGTACTACCACATTTATGACAAACGGACTTTGTTAGAAAACCTTTTAGTTTTACCTTTGAAGTTCCCATTCTTCATGTTCCTATACATCTTTCGAAGTTTTCGGACCATGAGTGCCGCTTCCTCTTCTTCCGAGTCGAGTCATCTTCATCATCCGCTTTGAGGGCAATGGATTTTGACTTAGAGCTTTCACCATACTCGTATCAAGGTGAAGCTCATGAGTCATAAGTGATCCAAATAAGTCGTTCCAAGTTGAACTTAGTGAAGTCTTTTGTTTCTTGTAAAGCGGTGACCTTAGCGATCCATCTATCCTTAGGAAGACTCCTTAGAACTTTTCGAACCTGTTCTTCCGATGAAATAAACTTACCAAGAGAAGCTAACTCATTAATAAGGTTAGTAAAACGAGTAAACATCTCTTGTATGCTTTCCTTAGTCTTTATGGAGAACGGTTCATATTGATTCATTAGTAAATCAATTTTAGATCTCTTGACTTCATTAGTTCCTTCATGGGTTACTTCTAGTAAATCCCATATTTGCTTTGCGGATTTGCATCTCATGATCCTATTGTGTTCATGGGGTTCAAGTCCACAATGCAACAGCTTTAACGTACCATTGCATTTACTTTCACTTTTTCGAAATCGACTTTGTCATATTCGAGAGAAGGGTTTAGGAATTACCTCATTTTTGTCATTAGTAGTTGTGACCTCAAAATCACCAACCTCAATGACTCTCCATACCGGGTAGTTTTCGGCCTTGATGAATATCTCCATTCTCGTTCTTCCAAAGAGGAATAAAACTTTCCATTGAACATGGGAGGCCTTTGCGTAGAGTAACCTTCCTCAAGTTTAATTTCTCGGTGGTATTCATTGTTCCTTGGATCTTTTTCTCAATAGGGTTTCCTATCTTTCGTGAGTTCTAGCTCTGATACCAATTGTTATTTCACTAGGAACAATACAAGAGGGGGGTGAATTGTATGTGTAGAAATAAACGTAACTTTTTGCGGAATTTTAAACTTGAACAAAGAAACAAGCTAAAGGAACACAATGGATTTTTACGAGGAAAAACTTATTGGGCCCAACAAGAAGAAACAACCTCGACCACTTGGGATTTTAAACTCAACTCTTTCACTAATTAGACCAAGCAACTTTTTACAACCTAATTCTACTCACGGGCCACACCTTGAGTTCCTAAACTCAAGTTCCTTAACAACTGTTCCCTTAACAGTTGTTCCTCTTAACTTCACTTGAAGTTTTCTCACTTTAACTCGCTTCACTCAAAACTTCTCTCTTACGAACTTCACTCAAAGTCCCCTTACCCCAAAACCCAAAATACAATTGATCAAAATAAACTCAGTGGAATTAGAGTAAGAAGGCAAAGAACAAATGGCTTTTATGAGAGAATGAAGGCACTGACACTTTACTTAGTTAAACTCACTAATTTCACTTGGTCGACACAAATTGGAACTTAATTAGACATTAGTATTTATAGTGGTAATAACTTAGAACGTGGGATTAAAACATATGTTAGTGGTAAAATCATTATCCCATGATGTTCCTTATCCGGAGGAACACGTTCCTCAATCAACCCATGATCTCCATGATCACCGTTAAACGTGGGAGAGAATTGAGTTATCGCTCCCTTAATTTTACCAACCACTTAAAGCATTAATTTGAAAATCTGATTTAATTAACAACATTTTAATTATTAATACCAAAATAAAATCCTTTTACTAAAAATATTATCTTTAAAATATTTTCATAAAACCGAAAAGGATTTATATTATCTTTATAAAAATAAAATCTTTTCCTTAAAAAGATTTTCCTTAAAATCAGATTTTTCCTTAAATAAAACGGTTACCTAGAATCTAGGCATAATTTACTCAACCGACATAAATAAACCGTTGTAATGCTTCATCGTAAGTCTAGTTCCTTTTAATAGTTAGTTCCTTTAACTTATTAGTTCGAGCCGCATGCGTTTGTTCCTTACAAAGGAACAAACGCTCATTCTCATTTTAAATTGCCATAGTTCCTTACAATTCTTACTGCTCCTTTACATTGGAACTAGAAACAAAAAGCCTCGCTTTAGTCTTCTTGCTCCAATGCTTCTCCAATACCAAATTATGAAACATCTTCACTTAGTCTTCAAAATCCAAACTTGATTTCTTCCTTGACTTAGTATTCTCTTTGTTCCTTTCATTGATACCTTGAAATTCATTCACTTAAACAACTTGTTAGTCCAATAATTTGTTTGCATCTTTGTTCCTTTGTCATCATCAAAATTAGGGTTCAACAAAATTTAATGCCTCCTATGAATCAATAGCCATTGGATTGGTCGTTTATCGAGCAACAACCTTATGTAGCTATATGTACGAATGAACATTTTTTTTAATCTAAAATAATTGAGGTTCTTTTGTAGTTGTTATTATCTTTTTAAATTGAAGGTGACCGATTTTGAACCTGTTCAATAACGTCGCTGAAAATTTTGGTTAATTTGTAACATTTCATATTAGAGTAGGAAAGCTTAAAAATGCTCTCTTGTACCAAATAAAGATTTAATTTTTCATATAAAGACTATAGCAATAATAATAACACAACCAATCAACCATAGATCGAATAATAGTTTGAACAATAATTTAATTTTTTGTAGCCTGGTCGTGTTGGGCTACGGATCGTCAATTGTAATAAGCCCCGGAGTTGGAGAATTATCGTTCACATTCTCATTATCACTATCCACTTCCATTTTCTTAACAAATTCATCAAACCGGGTGAAAAACTTGTCAACTTCTTCGAACCGACTTGCAATATCGGGTATAGTATTCGAGTTCCCTAAAATGTTTCGACTTGAGCGGACCCAATGGAATTACGAAGGAGTTCTAAGAACCCCCAAAGTTGACGATAAAGTTCCCTATGTATTTTGTGGACGTCTTCTATTCCAGCCTTCCAGGTACAAATTTTGCCAATATCATAAGGACACATGAAATCACCATTATTAGCCCGCAGCAACACATCATGCTTCTCGCATCTTAACATCATTTCGGTTACCTTAAGCGAACCAAGCACATGCTCTACCATTGACATGAATGTGGAGTACCGATGTTGTAGCTTACATAATCTATCTACGAAAAACTCGTACATGTACCATGTTGGGAGTAAGTCTGCCACAAAATTATTGGTTTATTGTTACAGGAACACGAAATATCTTTTTCATATGCAGCTTATTTAATTGCAACAACAACAAATCTACATACCTTAATTATATTAATTTTAAAAATGTGGTTCTTTTTATTAATGCGTGAAAAACATAGAACATTTAAAATAGCCGATGTTAATTTTACAATTATTTTATTACAACAAAGAACAAATATACATACCTTAATTACATACCTTAAGTTAATACATTTTTGCCAACAACAACAAATATACATACCTTAAGTTTATAAAAAAACAGGAATAGTTGGGTCGCCATGACGAGTATAATAGTTGATGTTAATTTTACATGAATTAAATGAGTGGCAAATTGACTTTGTATAAATATTGTTTTCACTTTGACTGCATTTAAAATAGGGTTACATTCAAATATATATAATAGGGTTATATTTTTTCATATAACTGTAGTACATGAGCCATAAGGTTACGAGCAAAATAAAATATACCCCATTTAATTACTCTACTTAAATTTAATTACCAAATTGAATATAACAAAAATATGCGTATACATGGATGATAATGACGGTGAAATCTGGAAATCGTCACATAACACTACTTTCATATGTAAATAACTACAATAATAAATTAACAATTAAGGAAAAATTTACCAGAGCGTACTTGACATCCATGTTTCATCCTCCACGGAATGCGTGTTTTGCGGGAGGGCAACACTCTATTTTACACCCGTTCATCTCCATGAAGTTCGGATCACTTGAAAATTATAAGTATACCTTAAAGTTTTAGGAGAAGAGTAACCTTTTACTATTTGATAATTAGGAGAAGAGCAACCATTTCTACGTTATTTTAAATTATTATTAACCACATATTGTTACTAATGATATTTTATCCCAAACATGACTTTTTTTCTTCCGAAAAGTATGATAGTATTTTAAACTAATGTTTGTCATAAAGTATAATTCAGATAATTAAGCTAATTTCCTAAAACATGATTGTACATTTAAAATTATATACAGTAGCAATTTGTTATTATCTCCACTAAATGTAATTTAATTTCGACGTTAAGTCGTTCAATATTCTAAGCCTAAAGTGTTGGGTCAAGTGCTTAAATCGACCAAAGCAATGTACATTCATGCCTAATTAAGAGACACCAACGGTAATTATTGGACATTACTTCATTCGAATACCGTACGACTTAATGTGGATAGCAAATAAAAAGGTTGGTTTCCTTGGGTAATGTCCAAAGATATATTGGGTCATGTCTTCAAATAATTGCGACCAACACAATGACTATTGATTCATAGGAGACAAGACATTCTACACAACACAATGACTCTTGCGTCTCAGTATGGATGAAGCCCCGGACCATAGTGGCTCACCATGGGATAATAAGCCGATAAGGAACGAGGGATGACGTTATCGTATTTCTTGGAGTAATGGATTAAACACTTTACATTAACAACCAAATAGTGTTTAACCACGCTTTCCATAAACTAGCACCGTGTCATAGCAATGACAAACACAAAAGGAAATAATTGTTTGTCACATTCACTTAAAACAAGCTATGACACAAACCTAAATCCAACAATCAACATAACAATGTAGGCAAACTTTAACCCCAAAAAAATGCTATGCCTACCCACCATTTACATCAACAAAGAAAAAGTTTTAGGAGAAGAGTAACCTTTTACTATTTGATAATTAGGAGAAGAGCAACCATTTCTACGTTATTTTAAATTATTATTAACCACATATTGTTACTAATGATATTTTATCCCAAACATGACTTTTTTTCTTCTAAAAAGTATGATAGTATTTTAAACTAATGTTTTTCATAAAGTATAATTCAGATAATTAAGCTAATTTCCTAAAACATGATTGTACATTTAAAATTATATACAGTAGCAATTTGTTATTATCTCCACTAAATGTAATTTAATTTCGACGTTAAGTCGTTCAATATTCTAAGCCTAAAGTGTTGGGTCAAGTGCTTAAATCGACCAAAGCAATGTACATTCATGCCTAATTAAGAGACACCAACGGTAATTATTGGACATTACTTCATTCGAATACCGTACGACTTAATGTGGAAAGCAAATAAAAAGGTTGGTTTCCTTGGGTAATGTCCAAAGATATCTTGGGTCATGTCTTCAAATAATTGCGACCAACACAATGACTATTGATTCATAGGAGACAAGACATTCTACACAACACAATGACTCTTGCGTCTCAGTATGGATGAAGCCCTGACCATAGTGGCTCACCATGGGATAATAAGCCGATAAGGAACGAGGGATGACGTTATCGTATTTCTTGGAGTAATGGATTAAACACTTTACATTAACAACCAAATAGTGTTTAGCCACGCTTTCCAAAAACTAGCACCGTGTCATAGCAATGACAAACACAAAAGGAAATAATTGTTTGTCACATTCACTTAAAACAAGCTATGACACAAACCTAAATCCAACAATCAACATAACAAAGTGTAGGCAACTTAACCCCAAAAAAATGCTATGCCTACCCACCATTTACATCAACAAAGAAAAATTTAACCACCAACACTAACCTGTCATCCTCTAATCCTCCTTGAATAGCAAAGGAAACCCATCAAAATACACCGTAATATGTTTTTCAAACCAAGCAATGAGGTCCCCCGGCATCGTTGTAGATGATATCATCAAGTGCCCAGGTATTAAACCCCCCCATTACGCCTTTACGGGAAACCAATATATCCATACGTTGACCATATGCGCCATTTTTTGCAAGTAAATTCAACATTCATTCTATCCCCGGTGCGGTTTGATAAAGATATGGAAGAGTAGAACATCCATATCCCCGCACATTTCATGTGCATTCTCGAGTAGGTCAAAAACCTAGTTCATCATAAAAAAAAAAAGAGTTTAGCATAATCCTAAACTATCATTTCTAAAAGGTAATAATGGGCCATGATGGTTTATTTTGTTTTTTCCATATTGTTATGTGGACATAGCATTTGTCTTATTGCCCCTTACAATTTCATTCTAAACTATAAAATGTAGGGGTTCGTATTTATTATTACCGTGTTTAACTAAGGTTCAACTACAATTTCCAAATATCTAACTTATACATGTTGTACTTAACTTGTATATTGACAGAGTGATAATGGGACTTAAAAATGATTTTTGGTCATCTACACGCTTTTGTTTGGGCATTGTCAAAATGTGGCTGCCACATGGTAAACTCATTTAATGTACGTATTAATTTGATATGACCAACCTATGGTAAGGTGTTGTCCAAATTATAACACTAACCACAACTACTAAACTAACCAAATCAACTTCACTACAAGTATTATAAAATTACAGACATCAACTTCAAAAAAATTAAGTTCGGTTTTAATTAGCTCAACCACAAACACCATCTAACATAAAAAAACTCTTTAAATAAGTAAATTACTACAACCACAAACAAATAAACAATCATTGTTTCACACATTTCAGGAAAAATGCCAATAAGCAAAAAGATTTCGAAATTTTAAAAATACGAGAGGACTTACCATTTGGAGGACGGAGGTCAAGAACTTTCCTTTGAGGAGGGAACCATGGGTTGTCGTCGTTTTGAGCCATCATAAAGGAACATAAGATGAGAGAAATGTGTTAAAAATAACTTTTTGAGGAAGATGACACAAGAAGAAAAGCGAGAAAGTGGAGAAAAAAGTGGCGTACTTGGGAAGAATAAGGTAATTGGGAAGAAGAAAAGTACAAGTTAACGAAGTCACCGGAAGGGGGTTAAATACACCAAAAGACAAAAAAGGGGGGATACTCGGCGCCAAAAGGAACAATGATTATACGGTTCTCGGAATTTGTGCGAATGGAGAAGTTAACGAAGTTGAACTGTTTTTCTAAAGGGTAATAATGGGCCATGATGGTTTATTTTGTTGTTTCCATATTGTTATATGGACATAGCATTAGTCCGGTGGCCCCTTATAATTTCATTCTAAACTATAAAATGTAGGGGTTCGATTTAATATACTGTGTTTAACTAAGGTTCAACTACAATTTCCAAATATCTAACTTATACATGTTGTACTTAACTTGTATATTGACAGAGTAATAATGGGGCTTAAAACCTAGACCCCCTTCCCCCCGTGCGATAAAACAATGATATTGACTAAAGGACATACCCAATCCATACTTAATCATCTCCTTAAACATGAGATACAACATTTTTTGGCCCGGCCGCGCCGGATGATAATTTCATTTTTAGGCATGACCTAGCTTGGATTGGGACATGTCATGACACAATTTCGTCGTGAGAACAAATCAATCTCTCAAATCAATACTTCTAGGGGTTACTTCAAGGACAATACGAAGATAAAGACATACATGATTATTCGGAGATTCTTTCAGTTGTAAATTGAACAAACAAAAACTTGTGTAAGTATCTAACTACTTGTTAGGTATCTAATTATCTAACTACTTGTGTAAGTCTTTTAATGAGATATAATTACATACTTTATCTATGCGGCACGGGATCGAATCCTTTGAAGGCGAGCAGTGTATGTCCCTTTTTGTAATTTTGTTTTGGGCAACGTAAGATTTTATTAGATCATTATATTATTTTTTTTATCATCTATTTTTTGCCCATTTCTACGTTATTTAGAAATTAACCACATAAAATGATATTTTTAACTCAAATATGACAGATTTCTCTTTAAACATTTTGATCCATGACAAACGTGTTTGTACACAAACGTCAAAAAAAGATGTTTGATCCATGTCAGATGCTTTTAGGGCACGTTTGGACCAAGGCCCATATGCTTCTCCTTAATTACACTTTAAACCATATGAAAAGTAATCATCAAAAACGTAAATGTACTTCAGTTTATTAATGTAAATTTTCTCGATGTAAAAAAAAAACTAAGTATTTTGGCATTTACATGATCCCAACACAAGATTGCTTCCCAAATTCGTCCTAGACCCCCCCTTCCCCTCTCTTCCCCGGTGCGTTAAAACAACGATATTGACTAAGGACATGTCCCAATCCATACTTGGTCATCTCCTAAAACATGATATACAACATTTTTAAGCTCGGGCTACGCTCGTGATGATAATTTCGTTTTTGGGCATGACCTAGCTTGGATTGGGACATGTCATGATACAACTTCGTTGTGAGAACAAATCAATTTCTCAAACCAATACTTCTTCTAGGGATTACTTCAAGGACATGAGACACGAAGATAAAGACATACATGATTATTCAGAGATTCTTTCAGTTGTAAATTGACCAAACAAAAACTTGCGTAAGTATCTAACTACTTGTTAGGTATCTAAGTATCTAACTACTTGTGTAAGTCTTTTAATGAGATATAATTATTGACTTTATTATATTTTATTGGATTTTTTGACTTTAACCACCTTATAAAATCACGTTTTTCAAAATAACCACCTTATATGTTCATTACTTTAAATAACTACCTTATATGACCTAAATTCTTTTAAATACCTACCAATTGACATATTCTGTCAAGGAAATCATCCTCAAAAAGGGTTTAAAACAATTCCACAACCTTCACATTTATTCACTAGAATGTATATAAGGTTTAAACCCTTATTTAAGACCAATTTCTTAGACGAAATCTATCAATTGGTATGTATTTAAAGAGATTTAGGTCATATAAGGTGGTTATTTAAAAAATGAACTTATAAGGTAGTTATCTTGAAAATCGTGATTTTAAAAGGTGGTAAAAATTAAAAAAACCTATTTTATTTTGAAATAATAAGCAATAATGTTATGTTGGATTCATGGTTAAGCTTTCATTTTTCATTTCAAAGGTCACGTCTCCGATACCTTATAACTACACAACATCTATACAAATACTTCCTCCTTTCTTTTTCTATTGCAACAATGAGATTTTTACACTATTCACTCACCGTCCTTTCATTATCTCTTGTGATTTTTACGTAAGGAAAAATATAGTAATGTGGGATCTTGTTAGATTCGTCTCGATTTATACTTTCAAAATATGAACTTTGTATAATTTTTACTAAAAAGTAGTTAAAGATATTAATAGTTAAAGTTGTGCAATGGCAAGCGTGAAAACTCTATTGTTGCAATAGAAAAAGAACATAGGTAGTATATTAAAAGCCTTGCCTATGAAAGTGTATGTGCCACGTGGCACTCTCCTCAAACTTCTAATGTAAATGTTTTGTGTCCATGTGTACCATCAATACACTCTGACTTTATTGTCTAATGTTTGAAAGTCTTATAATAAATATACTTGACTAAAAAAACATAAACAAATATATACATCTCTAACACTCTTATTACGTAACTAACAAGAGACGATTGATGGCATATTCTCTTACCACAATTTCTTTTAAGCTATTATTTTCAAATTTAAACCTTTCAGGTTTTTTTACTTAGGTAATCGCCCAAAGTAAAACGGATCATTACCTAAAACAAATTGACAATGGTTTTCAAAATCCGATTGTTTATTTTAACATTTATGTTGTCCTTGGTTATGCAATAGGGAACTTGCATTTAGAATTAGTGCTTTCAAATCATGGTTTCTAATTTCTAGTGATAATTAGACTAGAATATTTCTACGTGATCAAAGTAGGCTAGTATAACTCAACTAGTTAGTTCCTATAATAATTGATTAGGTAATCGCCCAAAGAAACATGGGTCATTACCTAAATCAAAATGACAATGGTTTTAAAAAATGCAATTGTTTATTTTAACATTTATGTTGTCATTGTTTATTCAATAGGGAACTTACTTCTAAAATTAGTGCTTCATAACTTGGTTCCTAATTTCTAGTGATAATTAGACTAGAATATTACTAAGTGATCAAGGTAGGCTAGTATGACTCAATTAGTTAGTTCCTATAGTAATAGTTCAGGTAATCGCCCAAAGTAACATGGGTCATTACCTAAAACAAACGAACAATCGTTCTAAAAATGCGATTGTTTATTTTAACATTTATGTTGTCCTTGTTTATTCAATTGGGAAGTTGCTTTTAAAATTAGTGCATTAATGTTCCTAATATCTAGTGATAACTAGACTAGAATCGTATTACGTGATCAAAGTAGGCTAGTATGACCGAACTAGTTAGTTCCTAGAGTAATAGTTTAGATAATCTCCCCAAAGTAACATTTGAGCCATTACCTTAAACAAACCGACAATGGTTCTAAAAATGCGATTGTTTATTTTAACATTTATGTTGTCCTTGTTTATTTAATAGGGAACTTGCTTTTAAAATTAGTGATGATTCATAATCTGTAGTGATAACTAGACTAGAACATTACAACACTTGGATTCCACTCTACCTCTACACCAACGAGGCCCAAGCAGTACAACACTCTACGATAATTATTTTAATTCTGTATTCATCAAACCCAAACGACCTTTGGCCATTATTATTCTTACACAATTCCTTTGGCCATTATTATTCTTACACAATTCATTACACGTAATGAACTCTTGCAAGTAAAAGTGTAAAACATTCATTGGGGGAGGGAGTTAATTCTTTCTCCAAGAGGCATTAGTCAGGTTTCATTCAATGCTCTTTTCTTTGCAAATAAGGAACTCCTCTAGGCTTTAACCACCCACCACTCAGCTAGGCCTTTCATTGCCTTGCGTTATATTAGTGTTTTTTATTCAATGCTCTTTTTATAATGATATGGGTAACCAATTAAACAAAGTTTTTTCCATGTAGGGATTATTTGTTGACATGATTTTATCTACTACTAACATTATTTATATAATTAAGTCATTATTCTTGGGAGCATTTGTTGTAAAAATTGGTTTAGTTTCCAATTAATCACCAATTACATCTTCAGCTAAACAGGTTAAAAGGTGCCTACTATAATAAATATCAGTAGTAGCCATTTTTCCCAAGATCTTCAGTTATATTTACTTGGGAAGTTGAAATAAAGAAAATGCATTAAATTAGAGAAGTTGGATTGAAGGAGCAACATTACATCCTAATCCACTGGTTCCAAGAAAATGAAAGGACACGTAGTAAATATCAAATTAAAACGTTGCCTTAATCCTTATAGAAGTACTAGTCGTATATGCACGTGATGCGTGCATCAACAACCTTATGTAGCTATATGTACGAATGGATATTTTTTTTAATCTAAAATTATTGAGGTTCTTTTGTAGTTGTTATTATCTTTTTAAATTGAAAGTGACCGATTTTTAACTGTTCAATAACGTCACTGGAAATTTTGGTTAATTTGTAACATTTCATATCAGAGTAGGATAGCTTAAAAATGCTTTCTGGTACCAAATAAAGATTTAACTTATCATATAAAGACTAAAGCAATAATAATAACACAACCAATCAACCATAGATCGAATAATAGTTTGAACAATAATTTAATTATTTGTAGCTTGGTCGTGTTGGGCTACCAGATCATCAAGTGTAATAAGCCCCGGAGTTGGGCAATTATCGTTCACATTCTCATCTCTATCCACTTCCCATTTCTTAACAAAGTCATGAAATCAGTCCAAAACTTGTCAACTGTTTCAAACTGACTTAAAGACCGGTTTGATAACTTAATTAGTGTTTTTTATTCAATGCTCTATCCATTAAATAAGGCAAGACATGGGGGATACCAAAAAATAAGAAAAGGGAAAAAAAATAAAAAT
Organism: Beta corolliflora; assembly: GCA_947648045.1. Classification (NCBI taxonomy): domain Eukaryota; kingdom Viridiplantae; phylum Streptophyta; class Magnoliopsida; order Caryophyllales; family Amaranthaceae; genus Beta; species Beta corolliflora. The sequence goes on along the minus strand of CANSZD010003157.1, from coordinate 1,963,061 downwards.
AAAAAGAGAAAGGTAACTACCAAGTGCCAACCATATTTACAAAAAAAAAAATTAAAATCCCTAATTTATCTCTTATCCCAAAAACAAGTTTCGCTACAACAACTTCTTCCTCATCATTATATTATCTTCCTCATCATTTGCAAACAAAAATCACATAACTACGATTCCCCTTTTCAATTTTTGTAAACAAATTTTGAAGAAAATTATTATTACTAGAAGTAATTAAAGAATATATGATTTCGCACGCATAGCGTGCATATAAAGGTTAGTATTATATATGTCAAGAGGGATAGGACACCAAAAAATAGAAAAAAGAAAAAAAGGGTAACATACCTACTTTAATTAAGTAAAATAGAAAAAGGAAAAATAAAAAAGAAACTACCTAGGGTGTAAGAGTAGAGGTGACAACCGTGAAGTACACATACATTTATTAATATGGAGAACAATCAACAATGCATTTAATGGCTGAGCTAGGGTGTAACGATGTTATCCACTGCTCCATGGGATAGGAACAGTGCATTCAACTTATGCGTGTAGGACGAATAATACCGAACTTGAATAGTAAAAGCAAAAGTGTCGTTGTTTTAGGACATGACCTACGCTAGCTAGTTGGGATATGTCCTACTACATGGTTGATGGGAGACTAAACCAATCTCTTGGCACAAGTGATCCCAAGAGTCCCCTGTCTTATAATTGTTTCTTAATTTAAACCACTCCTAACTCCTAGCTTGGACCCTTATTTGACAAAAGTTCTGTGGTTTTAATTTACACCACTAGTTCCAAGAAAATAAACGGAAACTACCTTAATATCAAATTAAAACGCTTCCCTAATCCTTATAGAATATGATATGGGATAGATGAGTGATCAATTAGCTAGTGCTAGAAGAGTTGCCTATAGAAAAACATAACAAAAGGATCTACATAAACATTGTCTAGATATTTGATAACTTAAAAACCGGTTTGATATGAAATAAATATTTAACATTTCATATCAGTGTAGGGTAGCTTAAATACGCTTTCTGGTACGAAATTAAGATTTAACTTTTCATAGAAAGACTTTTTTATAATTTTAGGATTCCTTTCATTATGGCATGAATCCATATTACAATGGCAGCATTACAATTTACAAAAGAAAAGTCGCGAGATCGACTACATTTTAGATCAGATGCAAACAAAAGAGAGAAAGCTACTCTTCAAGCCAGGCCAAGAATTCCGAGTCACGCACCAAACCTTGCTTAGATCGAATATAAAAACTAAAGCAATAATAATAACACAACCATAGACCGATAATAGTTTCAACAATAATTTAATGATTTTTAGCCTGGTCATGTTGGGCTACCAGACCGTCAAGTGTAATAAGCCCCGGTGTTGGAGAATTATAGTTTTACTGTTGTCTAAACCTATGTGTTTAACATGAAGTACAATAATGTGATTAGACCCTAGTCTATTAGACTGCCTGCTACTCTAATAGGAATTTCATTGCCTATAATTAATGTTTTTTATTAATTATATTTCTCTTAGACACAATATCAACAATTGTTTGTCTCAATAATTAACTTAAAGGGTTGTATGTATCTTACTTTGTGTGTTAAATATCTGTTTAAATTTAATTTTATTTATTCTTTGGGCATACATATCTTGTTTTGTGTATTAAATATTTCATGAATAGTTGCTTTAACGAAATTTAACAAGTAGAAGAAGAAATATATGATATATTTTCATTGATAAGATCTTATAGTTTCTTTTGTTTAGTGTCTTATATTTTCTTTTGTGTATTAACTTTCATACTAACAATACTCATAATGAATAGTTTTGTTAAAACTTTTTTTTTTCTGTATATCCACCAATTTAAACGATGGAGAAGTTAAAATTACCCAATTAACACAATTCCACCAATTACAGCTAATCTGTTGTTATAAAGGGAAGTTTATTAAGCAGCATGCCATTATTGCCATCCACTTTAATTAATTACCTTAGTCATTGCTACAAAAATTGGGTATTGAATCGTTTGTCAGTCTATAGGTTCTTTGACTACTGTCTTCTAAACGTTTCTGATTTAAATTAATATTATACAGTTTAAAAAATAAAATAATGTTATGCAGTTTTTAAAAAAATTCGTGAGTAATATTAACTGCTCATATCACACCATTTAACTGCCATACCCATTTCGTAAGTTACAGTTACCGTACTCATTTCTTCAAAATAAATATTCGAAAAATACCATACCTTGATCTTATTTGTTGTAGTGACTTAAGTTTGATATATAGAATAAACAGTGGGTAACATTTCACTAAACTTAACATAGATATTTAGGCTATAGAGTAATTACTAACAGTTTTTCCTAAAACATAAGAAATGCAAACAAACTTTGAAGAACAATACAACGCAATTATGAAACACTTATGCTATTTCCTATCTGTACTAAGAAGCATGGAGTATGTGCATATAGTACTGAACCTTACACAACAGGCATGTAACCTCCTCAGATTCATATGCATTGAAGAAGTTCCAGTGTTGCATCTCTGTTCCCGGAGTTTGGTGACAGATGTTCTCGTACGATGCTCGACGTCTTCTGTTGAGATCGTGCATAGCGACATGGAGACTGTTCCAATTTAGGAAGGTTTTGAGCTTTCCAGCGTATGTGGATAACAACTCTTGCTTGGCAAATCTAACGAGGGTGAATAACCCCTCTATGCGGTTTTCATGGTATAACAATACTTGCACACGAACTCTGCATAATCCGTGCCTATATTGCGAAGTTCATCCTGCCCGTCGGCAAGATCACGGTCAAACAAGTAATTTTTTATCGCATCTTCAATGAGTGAAGATGGTGGCGACGACGCTGGTGGTGGTGGTGGGGTTGATGACCTTGAGGATGATGATGAGGATGATGGTGTCCTTGGCCTTTTGAGGGAGGATGATGATGGGCGTGAACTTGACGAAGCCATGGATGCTGAATATTTTTGAAAGAAAACGAGAAAATATATGGAGTGAACTGATATGTGCGTCGGCTAGTTTCTGTTTTTATAGGCGTTTTTATAGGAAAAAAGAAAATAAAATACTATATTCTATATGTGAAGAGGGATAGGACACCAAAAAAAAGAAAAAATGGTAATTACCTACTTTAATTAAGTAAAATAGAAAAAAGAAACTACCTAATTAATTAAAAGAAATAAAAAGATAAAAAGGGCACTACAAAAAGAAAAAAGTGAATATTTACAACATAGTCAGTTACTTCTCTCTCAATTTTTTTTAATATAGCCACTCTTTCTTACATTTCATAATCATGATGAAATTTTCACTTTTGTGACATAAGAACCTCTTTTTTCACATAGTAAAACTTCACAATCTATATCTACTCATCTTTTATATGTAACCATTTTTCATAAATCATATGAATTAGCATTAATAATTGAGACAAACGATCAATAAACCTTCCGACGCTCTGTATCTTGGGCATATATGGTTGGATGAAACCTTCTAACCAGTACTTTGAATGAGATAACGTCCAATAATCACCATTGGTGTCTCTTAATTAGGAATGACCCAATACTTTAGGCTTAGAATATCGTACGAATTAATGTGGAAAACAAATAATAGGTAGAGTTCCTTAGGTAATGTCCTAAGATATCATGGGTCATGTCTTTAAATAATAGCGACCAATACAATTACTATTGATTCATATATAGTAGACAAGACATTCTACACAACACAATGGCTCTTACAACTCAGTATGGATGAAACCCCCGGACCATAGTGGCTCACCATGGGATAATAAGCCGATAAGGTACGAGGAATGACGTTATTGTATTTCTTAGAATGATTTATTTGGAGAGAACAATTGAGACAAATGATCAATAAACCCTCCGACACTCATGACGTTATTGTATTTCTTGGAATGATTTATTTGGAGAGAACAATTGAGACAAACGATCAATAAACCCTACGACGCTCTGTATCTTGGGAATATTTGGTTGGATGAAACCCTCTATCCACTACTTTGAATGAGATAGCTAAGCCGATAAGGTACGAGGGATGACGTTATTGTATTTCTTGGAATGATTTATTCGGAGAGAACAATTGAGACAAACGATCAATAAACCCTCCGACGCTCTGTATATTGAGCATATTTGGTTGGATGAAACCCTCTAACCATTGGTGTCTCTTAATTAGGAATGAAACCATGACATTATTGCATTGGTCGATTTAAGCACATGACCCAACACTTAAGGCTTAGAACACCGTGCGACTTAATGTGGAAATCAAATAATAGGTAGATTTCCTTAGGGTCATGTCCTAAGATATTTAGGGTCAAGTCTTTAAATAATAGCGACCAACACAATGACTATTGATTCATATATAGGAGATAAGATATTCTACACAACACAATGGCTCTTGCGTCTCGGTATGGATGAAACCCCCGGACCACAGTGGTTCACCATGGGACAATAAGCCGATAAGGTACGAGGGATGACGTTATTGTATTTCTTTGAATGATTTATTCGGAGAGAATAATTGAGACAAACGATCAATAAAGCCTCCGACGCTCTGTATCTTAGGCATATTTCGTTAGATGAAACCCTCTAACCACTACTTTGAATGAGATAGCTAAGCCGATAAGGTACGAGGGATGACGTTATTGTATTTCTTGGAATGATTTATTCGGAGAGAACAATTGAGACAAACGATCGATCAATAAACCCTCCGACGCACTGTATCTTAGGCATATTTGGTTGGATGAAACCCTCTAACCACTATTTTGAATGAGATAACGTCCAATAATAACCAATGTAGTCTTTTAATTAGGAATGAAACCACGACATTATTGCATTGGTCGATAAAAGCACATGACCCATCACTTTTGGCATAGAACACCGTGCGACTTAATGTGGAAATCAAATAATTGGTAGATTTCCTTAGGGTCATGTCCAAAGATATTTAGGGCCATGTCTTTAAATAATAGCGACCAACATAATGAGTATTGATTCATATATAGGAGATAAGACATTCAACACAACACAATGGCTCTTGCATCTCGATATGGATGAAACCACCGGACCATAGTGGCTCACCATGGGATAATAAGCCGATAAGGTACGAGGAATGACGTTATTGTATTTCTTGGAATGATTTATTCTGAGTGAACAATTGAGACAAACGGTCAATTAACCCTCAGACGCTCTGTATCTTAGGCTTAGCTTATTTGGTTGGATGAAACCCTATAACCACTACTTTGAATGAGATAACGTCCAATAATCACCATTGGTGTCTCTTAATTAGGAATGAATACACGACATTATTGCATTGGTCGATTTAAACACATGACCCAACACTTTAGGCTCAGAACACCGTACGACTTAATTAATGTGGAAATCAAATAATAGGTAGATTTCCTTAGGGTCATGTCCAAATATATTTAGGGTCATGTCTTTAAATAATAGCGACCAACACAATGACTATTGATTCATATATATGAGACAAGACATTCTACACAACACAATGGCTCTTGCGTCTCTTTATGGATGAAACCCGCCGGACCATAGTGGCTCACCAAGGGATAATAAGCCGATAAGGTACGAGGGATGACGTTATTGTATTTCTTGGAATGATTTATTCGGAGAGAACAATTGTGACAAACGATCGATCAATAAACCCTCTGACGCTCTGTATCTTGGGCATATTTGGTTGGATGAAACCCTCTAACCACTACTTTGAATGAGATAACATCCAGTAATCACCATTGGTGTCTAATAATTAGGAATGAATACACGACATTATTGTATTGGTCGATTTAAGCACATGACCCAACACTTTAGGCTCAGAACACCGTACGACTTAATTAATGTGGAAATCAAATAATAGGTAGATTTCCTTAGGTTCATGTCCTAAGACATTTAGGGTAATGTCTTTAAATAATAGCGACCAACACAATGACTATTGATTCATATATAGGAGACAAGACATTCTACACAACACAATGGATCTTGCGTCTCGGTATGGATGAAACCCGCGCGGACCATAGTGGCTCACCATGGGATAATAAGCAGATAAGGTACGAGGGATGACGTTATTGTATTTCTTGAAATGATTTATTCGGATAGAACAATTGAGACAAACGATCGATCAACAAACCCTCCGACGCTCTGTATCTTGGGCATATTTGGTTGGATGAAACCCTCTAACCACTACTTTAAATGAGATAACGTCCAATAATCACCATTGGTGTCTCTTAATTAGGAATGAATACACGACATTATTGCAGTGGTCGATTTAAGCACATGACCCAACACTTTAGGCTTAGAACACCGTACCACTTAATGTGGAAATCAAATAATTGGTAGATTTCCTTAGGGTTATGTCCTAAGATATTTAGGGTCATGTCTTTAAATAATTGCGACCAACATAATGACTATTGATTAATATATAGGAGACAATACATTCTACACAACACAATGGATCTTGCGTCTCGGTATGGATGAAACCCGCGCGGACCATAGTGGCTCACCATGGGATAATAAGCAGATAAGGTACGAGGGATGACGTTATTGTATTTCTTGAAATGATTTATTCGGATAGAACAATTGAGACAAACGATCGATAAACCCTCCGACGCTCTGTATTTCGGGCATATTGGGTTGGATGAAGCCCTCTAACCACTACTTTGAATGAGATAACGTCCAATAATCACCATTGGTGTCTCTTAATTAGGATTTAATACACGACATTATTGCATTGGCCGATTTAAGCACATGACACAACATTTTAGGCTTTGAACACCGTACGACTTAATTAATGTGGAAATCAAATAAAAGGTAGATTTCCGTAGGGTTACGTCCTAAGATATTTAGGGTCATGTCTTTTAATAATAGCGACCAACACAATGACTATTGATTCATATATAGGAGACAAGACATTCTACTCAACACAATGGCTCTTGCGCCTCAGTATGGATGAAACCCCCCGGACCATAGTGGCTCACCATGCGATAATAAACCTTAATTAATGTGGAAATCAAATAATAGGTAGATTTCCTTAGGGTCATGTCCTAAGATATTTAGGGTCATGTCTATAAAATATAGCGACCAACACAATGACAATTGATTCATATAAAGGAGACAAGACATTCTACACAACACAATGGCTCTTGCGTCTTAGTATGGATGAGACCCCCCGGACCATAATGGCTCTCCATGGGATAATAAGCTGATAAGGTACGAGGGATGACGTTATTGTATTTCTTGGAATGATTTATTCGGAGAGAACAATTGAGACAAACGATCACGCTCTGTATCTTGGGCATATTTGGTTGGACGAAACCCTCTAACCACTACTTTGAATGAGATAACGTCCAATAATCTCCATTGGTGTCTCTTAATTAGGAATGAATACACGACATTATTGCATTGGTCGATATAAGCACATGACCCAACACTTTAGGCTTAGAACACCGTACAACTTAATTAATGTGGAAATCAAATAATAGGTAGATTTCCTTAAGGTCATGTCCTAAGATATTTAGGGTCATGTCTTTAAATAATAGCGACCAATACAATGACTATTGATTCATATATAGGAGACAAGACATTTTACACAACACAATGGCTCTTGCGTCTCAGTATGGATGAAACTCCCCGGACCATAGTGGCTCACCATGCGATAATAAACCTTAATTAATGTGGAAATCAAATAATAGGTAGATTTCCTTAGGGTCATGTCCTAAGTTATTTAGGGTCCTGTCTATAAAAAATAGCAACCAAAACAATGACTATTGATTCATATATAAGAGACAAGACATTCTACACAACACAATGGATCTTGCGTCTCAGTATAGATGAAACCCTCGGACCATAGTGGCTCACCATGGGATAATAAGCCGATAAGGTACGAGGGATGACGTTATTGTATTTCTTGGAATGATTTATTCGGAGAGAATAATTGAGACAAACGATCAATAAACCCTCCGACGCTCTATATCTTGGGCATATTTCGTTAGATGAAACCCTCTAACCACTACTTTGAATGAGATAACTAAGCCGATAAGGTACGAGGGATGACGTTATTGTATTTCTTGGAATGATTTATTCGGAGAGAACAATTGAGACAAACGATCGATCAATAAACCCTCCGACGCACTGTATCTTAGGCATATTTGGTTGGATGAAACCCTCTAACCACTATTTTGAATGAGATAACGTCCAATAATAACCAATGTAGTCTCTTAATTAGGAATGAAACCACGACATTATTGCATTGGTCGATTTAAGCACATGACCCATCATTTTATGCAAAGAACACCGTGCGACTTAATGTGGAAATCAAATAATAGGTAGATTTTCTTAGGGTCATGTGCAAAGATATTTATGGCCATGTATTTAAATAATAGCGACCAACATAATGAGTATTGATTCATATATAGGAGACAAGACATTCAACACAACACAATGGCTCTTGCGTCTCGGTATGGATGAAACCACCGGACCATAGTGGCTCACCATGGGATAATAAGCCGATAAGGTACGAGGAATGACGTTATTGTATTTCTTGGAATGATTTATTCTGAGTGAACAACTGAGACAAACAGTCAATAAACCCTCCGACGCTCTGTATCTTGGGCTTATTTGGTTGGATGAAACCCTATAACCACTACTTTGAATGAGATAACGTCCAATAATCACCATTGGTGTCTCTTAATTAGGAATGAATACACGACATTATTGCATTGGTCGATTTAAGCACATGACCACTAGTGGAAAAAAGCTTAAGGGCTGCGGTCAAAAGTGGCCTAAGGGCTACGTTTTTTGACCGCAGCAATTAGAGTAGCAGCCCTTAATATATAGGAAGGGCTGCGGTTACGAACCGCAGCCCTTAGAGAATTAAGGGTTGCGGTCGTAAGAAAACCGACCCTTGACCACAAAGGTCAGCGGAATAGGGAAAACCGCACCCTTGGCCATTTAAGGGCCGCGGTTTTCCCTATTAACCGCAGCCCTTATTTGTCCAAGGGCTGCGGTTTTCCCTATTAACCGCAGCCCTTTTGTTATTTTTTTTTAAAAAAAATTCAGCTATATAATAATATATATGCGCTCGTTCCCTGTGTCGCTGGTTCCTTGCTGCTTTGCTTTGTTCCATATTACAAACCTCATAATGCATATATATATATAGAGTTCCCAATTATATATGTAATAATTATATATATATAATAATAATAATGTTAAAGAGTACATTATTAAGGCAAAATTATATTAATTCTAATACAAAAAGCTACATTAACGCAACAACCGAATAGCTTGCCAACTTGTTTCGAACTTCTAGCTAGTTCTTGCAAAATCCTAACCAATGTATCGTCATAGACAATCTTCACAAATGTAGGTTGCCAACTTGTTTCGAACTTCATCCAATTCTTCAATTGTGAATTCATCCAACCTTGGTGCGTCGTTATCCATGTAAACCTTGCAATAATATGAATATAATAAATTAATAAGATCAAGTCAAACATTTACAATATATAATAACAACTAACTCTTGCAATTAGCTAATTAAACAATCAATTTTCGAGTTGATTTTGTCGATTTTTGTGAATTTGAGCTATTTTACATCCCAAAACTAACTACATGCATGTTATATATATATATATAGGAGCAAAACTAACACACACCACTTACTTTATGCATAGTTGAAATGTTAATGTCATATTTAGGTGCAAAAGATTAGAAGTTCAATTTTTAGGTTCGTTTCGGGCGCGATTTTTGTGAATTTGAGCTATTTCACTTCCCAAAACTACCTACATGTTACATATAGGAGCAAAACTAACACACACCACTTACTTTATGCATAGTTGAAGTGTTAATGTCATATTTAGGTGCAAAAGATTAGAAGTTCAATTTTTAGGTTCGTTTCGGGGTCGATTTTTGTGAATTTGAGCTATTTCACTTCCCAAAACTAGCTACATGTTACATATAGGAGCAAAACTAACACACACCACTTACTTTATGCATAGTTGAAGTGTTAATGTCATATTTAGGTGCAAAAGATTAGAAGTTCAATTTTTAGGTTCGTTTCGGGGTCGATTTTTGTGAATTTGAGCTATTTCACTTCCCAAAACTAGCTACATGTTACCTATAGGAGTAAAACTAACACACACCACTTACTTTATCCATAGTTGAAGTGTTAATGTCATATTTAGGTGCAAAAGATTAGAAGTTCAATTTTTAGGTTCGTTTCGGGGTCGATTTTTGTGAATTTGAGCTATTTCACTTTCCAAAACTAGCTACATGTTACATATAGGAGCAAAACTAACACACACCACTTACTTTATGCATAGTTGAAGTGTTAATGTCATATTTAGGTGCAAAAGATTAGAAGTTCAATTTTTAGGTTCGTTTCGGGGTCGATTTTTGTGAATTTGAGCTATTTCACTTCCCAAAACTAGCTACATGTTACATATAGGAGCAAAACTAACACACACCACTTACTTTATGCATAGTTGAAGTGTTAATGTCATATTTAGGTGCAAAAGATTAGAAGTTCAATTTTTAGGTTCGTTTCGGGGTCGGATTTTGTGAATTTGAGCTATTTCACTTTCCAAAACTACCTACATGTTACATATAGGAGCAAAACTAACACACACCACTTACTTTATGCATACTTGAAGTGTTAATGTGAAATGTAGGAGCAAAATATTAGAGTTCAAGTTTTGGGTTAGTTTCGGGGTCGATATGATTATAGTTAATTTATGCTACAATTTCCAAAATAAACTAATTCTTACCTATCAATTTAATCTAAATTAAATAAACTAATTAGTTACATACCTTTTGAAGATAATCGATGTCAGTACAACGGTTGACTATATCAAACATGTACCGCAGTACGTAATAGCCACAATCAACACCATTCTTTTGTTGCGGACACTGAAATTCACCAAATTTAAACATCCACAAACATTCATGTTAAATTTAGAGTATATATGAAAATAAATGGTTCGACATAAGATTCACCAAAGTAGTTACCTCAACTGATATCCAAAGAGGAGCTTTTCCTAATCGAAGTCCAAGTCCATAATGGTGCTTCATCACACTACATCAATACATTATAAGATGTTTATTATATATATATATATATTAGGTACACATATTGTTCTAGTTAAGTTACCTATTCAATAGTGACTTGACTAGTAAGCTCCGTGGTGGTTGTCGACGAAGAGAATCAAAGTGGTAAACGTGATTATTTGACAAACATATCACAATGAGCGTCCAATGGAGACTATATAAGGAAATAATATAAAGTTACTTATTCAACAATTCGGTGAATTTTGTTATCGATATATGGAACAAGAAGGCAAGTTATCTAAACAAGGAAATAAAGTTATAGAAAATAAAGTAAAGCATCAAGTTTGGTGTAACAAGCTTACGCTTCAATATATGGAACAAGGATGAACTTCTCTTCTAACCGATGTGATTGTTTGAAACTAGTTTCCAGATATTCTTTCACATTAGTTTTGTTTTTTAAACAATTGTCATCTCGCATCATACTTGGACATAACCAACCAATCTTTGTCTCACTCATATTTTCATTCAATTCAGTACACAATAACCTGAGAAAGCATATAATAAAAAGTAAACATACTTATCATGGAAGTTGAAAACTATTATAAACTTGTAAATTAAAGTAAGATATGTATGTATCACCTCATGAAAGCTTGTATCATTGTTCCACTCAACATGTCTCCACGTAAGAATTCTTTAACATCGTCTTTGGAAATCCATGTAGATGACTCATCAGCGTAGTTGAATTGTTCCTTCCCCAAAGGAACATGTATTGCAGTATCATCGGGCAAATCACTAACACACTCATGCAACCAATAACATGCCTTAGTAAGGCCTTGCACCACCAACGGCTCGAGAAGTGGATTGCTTGACATACTAACTTGGTCATCGAACACATTTGGTTCAATTTCAAGACGTCCAATTGCCTCCTTAGCCATCTTGTTTGGTGAACCGACCTTTTTAGCCTTCTTGTCATGTGAACCACCTTCCTTGAAACCTAGTAAAAAGTAATAATAAGAATATTACTAATTATTATATATATGACATAGAAAAGTAATATAATCGGAGTTGATTATTACATATATAAACTAACGCATATATATATGTATGTTTATCGGTGTACCTCATCTGAAAATCGCACCCATGCACGCGGCCACAGAACATAACTACCATGGGCGTCACTCAGTGTATGTAGACTAACCTCCGGTTTTGGCATCGGAAGACCTAAGTCTTCAAAACCAGGCTCAATGTAGTCGATGCTCACCACATAGTGATCATTGTTCACTATCTGGTGATGCACTCGTACTCGATCACCAGGAGGTTGTGCATGGCCACTAGCTACCACAATCAGACTATCAGAATCATTTTCTTGAACTAATAGTCGGCATGGGGTCTCCTCCTTTGAATCAAAACAAGTCATTAATAGTTAAGCGATGAAACAACATATTTAGAATTGCATGCACTAAGGGACAATAAATAGTTAATTAATAAAGCACAGTGATTAAGCGTGATAAATTAAACCAAATACAATGATTACCTTCAACTCGGGTATTGGTGGATCAGGTGCATGCATCGTTTGATTATCCGATGTTTGTGGAACACCGATCGGCTGGCTAGATGGAACATCACTACCTTTCTTCAATGAGAAGGTCGGTAAACCCATTTGCTCCATCATAGCATTGAAGTTATGTGTCATCTCCTCTCTAAGCTCCTCCCGACTGCGGATTTGATAGCCTCCACATCTACCGACGCCGAATTCACACTACTTGCACTTGATTTTGACGTTGTAGTGTATTGTTCACCATATACCTTTCGCACACCGAGGCGGACACCTCCCACGCCCCTCACACGACCACTATGGTCCTTTCCTAGAGTTTCGTGCAAAGCATCCATGTGTGCGGTAGGAGTGAAATAACCCGTTACCTCCTTTTCCTTTAATCCGATCTAGAAATAAAACAACAACAGACAATTGGACGTTAAAATTTTTCAAAAAACCAAACGTACTACAGAATAAGTTGCCGACGAAGAAGTTGCCAGGCGCAAAGAGCAGCCGGCAGCCCGGCCAGCGGTGGCGGCCGGCCCGGTTTTGCCCAGCATTGCCGGCCGGGTCCAGCTTCTGCACCGGCGCAGGCCGGGGGCCGTGCAAGCGGGGAGGGGGCAAGGGGGGGACTGTAAGGGGGGGCGTGTAAGGAGGGGGAAAGTGCGGGTGTGGGGTGTGGGGGGTGGGGTTACTTGAATAATGATATTTACGTTCCCGAAATCCAACCAACAACAAAGTAGAACCTATAAATCTACTTAATATCAATATTTTAGGTTATATTATCATGTTTCACAAGAAATTGGAGCCCATTGACTCAAACTATTCGAAAATGACATGAAATGGCCAAAATAGGCCTAAAATGATATTTACGTTCCCGAAATCCGACCAACAACAAAGTAGAACCTATAAATCTACTTAATAGCAATATTTTAGGTTATATTATCATGTTTCACAAGAAATTGGAGCCCAGTGACTCAAACTATTCGAAAATGACATGAAATGGCCAAAATATGCCTAAAATGATATTTACGTTCCCGAAATCCGACCAAAAACAAAGTAGAACCTATAAATCTACTTAATAGCAATATTTTAGGTTATATTATCATGTTTCACAAGAAATTGGAGCCCAGTGACTCAAACTATTCGAAAATGACATGAAATGGCCAAAATAGGCCTAAAATGATATTTACGTTCCCGAAATCCGACCAACAACAAAGTAGAACCTATAAATCTACTTAATAGCAATATTTTAGGTTATATTATCATGATTCACAAGAAATTGGAGCCCATTGACTCAAACTATTCGAAAATGACATGAAATGGCCAAAATAGGCCTAAAATGATATTTACGTTCCCGAAATCCGACCAACAACAAAGTAGAACCTATAAATCCACTTAATAGCAATATTTTAGGTTATATTATCATGTTTCACAAGAAATTGGAGCCCAAAGGACTCAAACTATTCGAAAATGACATGAAATGGCCAAAATAGGCCTAAAATGATATTTACGTTCCCGAAATCCGACCAATAACAAAGTAGAACCTATAAATCTACTTAATAGCAATATTTTAGGTTATATTATCTTGTTTCACAAGAAATTGGAGCCCAAAGTGACTCAAACTATTCGAAAATGACATGAAATGGCCAAAATAGGCCTAAAATGATATTTACGTTCCCGAAATCCGACCAACAACAAAGTAGAACCTATAAATCTACTTAATAGCAATATTTTAGGTTATATTATCATGTTTCACAAGAAATTGGAGCCCAAAGTGACTCAAACTATTCGAAAATGACATGAAATGACCAAAATAGGCCTAAAATGATATTTACGTTCCCGAAATCCGACCAACAACAAAGTAGAACCTATAAATCTACTTAATAGCAATATTTTAGGTTATATTATCATGTTTCACAAGAAATTGGAGCCCAAAGACTCAAACTATTCGAAAATGACATGAAATGGCCAAAATAGGCCTAAAATGATATTTACGTTCCCGAAATCCGACCAACAACAAAGTAGAACCTATAAATCTACTTAATAGCAATATTTTAGGTTATATTATCATGTTTCACAAGAAATTGGAGCCCAAAGTGACTCAAACTATTCGAAAATGACATGAAATGGCCAAATTAGGCCTAAAATGATATTTACGTTCCCGAAATCCGACCAACAACAAAGTAGAACCTATAAATCTACTTAATAGCAATATTTTAGGTTATATTATCATGTTTCACAAGAAATTGGAGCCCAAGTGACTCAAACTATTCGAAAATGACATGAAATGGCCAAAATTGGCCTAAAATGATATTTACGTTCCCGAAATCCGACCAATAACAAAGTAGAACCTATAAATCTACTTAATCGCAATATTTTAGGTTATATTATCATGTTTCACAAGAAATTGGAGCCCAAGTGACTCAAACTATTCGAAAATGACATGAAATGGCCAAAATAGGCCTAAAATGATATTTACGTTCCCGAAATCCGACCAACAACAAAGTAGAACCTATAAATCTACTTAATAGCAATATTTTAGGTTATATTATCATGTTTCACAAGAAATTGGAGCCCAAGTGACTCAAACTATTCGAAAATGACATGAAATGGCCAAAATAGGCCTAAAATGATATTTACGTTCCCGAAATCCGACCAATAACAAAGTAGAACCTATAAATCTACTTAATAGCAATATTTTAGGTTATATTATCATGTTTCACAAGAAATTGGAGCCCAAGTGACTCAAACTATTCGAAAATGACATGAAATGGCCAAAATAGGCCTAAAATGATATTTACGTTCCCGAAATCCGACCAACAACAAAGTAGAACCTATAAATCTACTTAATATCAATATTTTATGTTATATTATCATGTTTCACAAGAAATTGTAGCCCAGTGACTCAAACTATTCGAAAATGACATGAAATGGCCAAAATAGACCTAAAATGATATTTACGTTCCCGAAATCCGACCAACAACAAAGTAGAACCTATAAATCTACTTAATAGCAATATTTTAGGTTATATTATCATGTCTCACAAGAAATTGGAGCCCAAAGTGACTCAAACTATTCGAAAATGACATGAAATGGCCAAAATAGGCCTAAAATGATATTTACGTTCCCGAAATCCGACCAATAACAAAGTAGAACCTATAAATCTACTTAATCGCAATATTTTAGGTTATATTATCATGTTTCACAAGAAATTGGAGCCCAGTGACTCAAACTATTCGAAAATGACATGAAATGGCCAAAATAGGCCTAAAATGATATTTACGTTCCCGAAATCCGACCAACAACAAAGTAGAACCTATAAATCTACTTAATAGCAATATTTTAGGTTATATTATCATGTTTCACAAGAAATTGGAGCCCAGTGACTCAAACTATTCGAAAATGACATGAAATGGCCAAAATAGGCCTAAAATGATATTTACGTTCCCGAAATCCGACCAATAACAAAGTAGAACCTATAAATCTACTTAATAGCAATATTTTAGGTTATATTATCATGTTTCACAAGAAATTGGAGCCCAGTGACTCACACTATTCGAAAATGACATGAAATGGCCAAAATAGGCCTAAAATGATATTTACGTTCCCGAAATCCGACCAACAACAAAGTAGAACCTATAAATCTACTTAATATCAATATTTTATGTTATATTATCATGTTTCACAAGAAATTGGAGCCCAAGTGACTCAAACTATTCGAAAATGACATGAAATGGCCAAAATAGACCTAAAATGATATTTACGTTCCCGAAATCCGACCAACAACAAAGTAGAACCTATAAATCTACTTAATAGCAATATTTTAGGTTAGATTATCATGTTTCACAAGAAATTGGAGCCCAGTGACTCAAACTATTCGAAAATGACATGAAATGGCCAAAATAGGCCTAAAATGATATTTACATTCCCGAAATCCGACCAATAACAAAGTAGAACCTATAAATCTACTTAATCGCAATATTTTAGGTTATATTATCATGTTTCACAAGAAATTGGAGCCCAAAGTGACTCAAACTATTCGAAAATGACATGAAATGGCCAAAATAGGCCTAAAATGATATTTACGTTCCCGAAATCCGACCAACAACAAAGTAGAACCTATAAATCTACTTAATAGCAATATTTTAGGTTATATTATCATGTTTCACAAGAAATTGGAGCCCAGTGACTCAAACTATTCGAAAATGACATGAAATGGCCAAATAGGCCTAAAATGATATTTACGTTCCCGAAATCCGACCAATAACAAAGTAGAACCTATAAATCGACTTAATAGCAATATTTTAGGTTATATTATCATGTTTCACAAGAAATTGGAGCCCAGTGACTCAAACTATTCGAAAATGACATGAAATGGCCAAAATAGACCTAAAATGATATTTACGTTCCCGAAATCCGACCAACAACAAAGTAGAACCTATAAATCTACTTAATAGCAATATTTTAGGTTATATTTTCATGTTTCACAAGAAATTGGAGCCCAAGTGACTCAAACTATTCGAAAATGACATGAAATGGCCAAAATAGGCCTAAAATGATATTTACGTTCCCGAAATCCGACCAATAACAAAGTAGAACCTATAAATCTACTTAATAGCAATATTTTAGGTTATATTATCATGTTTCACAAGAAATTGGAGCCCAGTGACTCAAACTATTCGAAAATGACATGAAATGGCCAAAATAGGCCTAAAATGATATTTACGTTCCCGAAATCCGACCAACAACAAAGTAGAACCTATAAATCTACTTAATATCAATATTTTATGTTATATTATCATGTTTCACAAGAAATTGGAGCCCAGTGACTCAAACTATTCGAAAATGACATGAAATGGCCAAAATAGACCTAAAATGATATTTACGTTCCCGAAATCCGACCAACAACAAAGTAGAACCTATAAATCTACTTAATAGCAATATTTTAGGTTATATTATCATGTTTCACTAGAAATTGGAGCCCAGTGACTCAAACTATTCGAAAATGACATGAAATGGCCAAAATAGGCCTAAAATGATATTTACGTTCCCGAAATCCGACCAATAACAAAGTATAACCTATAAATCTACTTAATCGCAATATTTTAGGTTATATTATCATGTTTCACAAGAAATTGGAGCCCAGTGACTCAAACTATTCGAAAATGACATGAAATGGTCAAAATAGGCCTAAAATGATATTTACGTTCCCGAAATCCGACCAACAACAAAGTAGAACCTATAAATCTACTTAATAGCAATATTTTAGGTTATATTATCATGTTTCACAAGAAATTGGAGCCCAAAGTGACTCAAACTATTCGAAAATGACATGAAATGGCCAAAATAGGCCTAAAATGATATTTACGTTCCCGAAATCCGACCAATAACAAAGTAGAACCTATAAATCGACTTAATAGCAATATTTTAGGTTATATTATCATGTTTCACAAGAAATTGGAGCCCAAAGTGACTCAAACTATTCGAAAATGACATGAAATGGCCAAAATAGACCTAAAATGATATTTAAGTTCCCGAAATCCGACCAACAACAAAGTAGAACCTATAAATCTACTTAATATCAATATTTTAGGTTATATTATCATGTTTCACAAGAAATTGGAGCCCAGTGACTCAAACTATTCGAAAATGACATGAAATGGCCAAAATAGACCTAAAATGATATTTACGTTCCCGAAATCCGACCAACAACAAAGTAGAACCTATAAATCTACTTAATAGCAATATTTTAGGTTATATTATCATGTTTCACAAGAAATTGGAGCCCAAAGACTCAAACTATTCGAAAATGACATGAAATGGCCAAAATAGGCCTAAAATGATATTTACGTTCCCGAAATCCGACCAATAACAAAGTAGAACCTATAAATCTACTTAATCGCAATATTTTAGGTTATATTATCATGTTTCACAAGAAATTGGAGCCCAAGTGACTCAAACTATTCGAAAATGACATGAAATGGCCAAAATAGGCCTAAAATGATATTTACGTTTCCGAAATCCGACCAACAACAAAGTAGAACCTATAAATCTACTTAATAGCAATATTTTAGGTTATATTATCATGTTTCACAAGAAATTGGAGCCCAGTGACTCAAACTATTCGAAAATGACATGAAATGGCCAAAATAGGCCTGAAATGATATTTACGTTCCCGAAATCCGACCAATAACAAAGTAGAACCTATAAATCTACTTAATAGCAATATTTTAGGTTATATTATCATGTTTCCCAAGAAATTGGAGCCCAAAGGACTCAAACTATTCGAAAATGACATGAAATGGCCAAAATATGCCTAAAATGATATTTACGTTCCCGAAATCCGACCAAAAACAAAGTAGAACCTATAAATCTACTTAATAGCAATATTTTAGGTTATATTATCATGTTTCACAAGAAATTGGAGCCCAAAGTGACTCAAACTATTCGAAAATGACATGAAATGGCCAAAATAGGCCTAAAATGATATTTACGTTCCCGAAATCCGACCAATAACAAAGTAGAACCTATAAATCTACTTAATAGCAATATTTTAGGATATATTATCATGTTTCACAAGAAATTGGAGCCCAAAGTGACTCAAACTATTCGAAAATGACATGAAATGGCCAAAATAGGCCTAAAATGATATTTACGTTCCCGAAATCCGACCAACAACAAAGTAGAACCTATAAATCTACTTAATAGCAATATTTTAGGTTATATTATCATGATTCACAAGAAATTGGAGCCCATTGACTCAAACTATTCGAAAATGACATGAAATGGCCAAAATAGGCCTAAAATGATATTTACGTTCCCGAAATCCGACCAACAACAAAGTAGAACCTATAAATCCACTTAATAGCAATATTTTAGGTTATATTATCATGTTTCACAAGAAATTGGAGCCCAGTGACTCAAACTATTCGAAAATGACATGAAATGGCCAAAATAGGCCTAAAATGATATTTACGTTCCCGAAATCCGACCAATAACAAAGTAGAACCTATAAATCTACTTAATAGCAATATTTTAGGTTATATTATCTTGTTTCACAAGAAATTGGAGCCCAGTGACTCAAACTATTCGAAAATGACATGAAACGGCCAAAATAGGCCTAAAATGATATTTACGTTCCCGAAATCCGACCAACAACAAAGTAGAACCTATAAATCTACTTAATAGCAATATTTTAGGTTATATTATCATGTTTCACAAGAAATTGGAGCCCAGTGACTCAAACTATTCGAAAATGACATGAAATGACCAAAATAGGCCTAAAATGATATTTACGTTCCCGAAATCCGACCAACAACAAAGTAGAACCTATAAATCTACTTAATAGCAATATTTTAGGTTATATTATCATGTTTCACAAGAAATTGGAGCCCAGTGACTCAAACTATTCGAAAATGACATGAAATGGCCAAAATAGGCCTAAAATGATATTTACGTTCCCGAAATCCGACCAACAACAAAGTAGAACCTATAAATCTACTTAATAGCAATATTTTAGGTTATATTATCATGTTTCACAAGAAATTGGAGCCCAGTGACTCAAACTATTCGAAAATGACATGAAATGGCCAAAATAGGCCTAAAATGATATGTACTTACAATGGCATTGACTTTCTTTTCTGTAACGGGATCAGGTAACACTCTGTTTCCCTTTGCATCAACCCCATGCATCGAACACCACCAATCAAGGACCCTGTCTGGTTGACGAGCCGGTGTAACTGATGTGGTTGTAGAGGTAGTTGTCGTTGTCGAATCCTGTGTGGGGTAATGGGCAAACATCCACTTTTTTCTCGCCTCATCGTAGGAATGGGCACCCAAATGATGATAATATTTCCTTGCTTTTGCACTCGCGCTTTTTTTCTCACGTCTTGCCTGAAAAAAACACATAATTACAAACAAAAGATTAGGTGTTATATACAATCATACTCGAGCTAAGTGTGGTAAATATAATTAAAATCCTTTGCTCACAACGACTTAGGGGTAGTATTTTTGGCAACAAATGCTTCCCACTCTTCGAGTTTGATATTTCTCCATATTTGATATGGTAATGTGGTGGGTTCCTCTCGAATTTTCCAATGCAACCTCAGCTTCGATTTGCTTTTCTCCCCCATAAATTTTCTTCTTCTTTGTACCCGTTCTTTTCCTCCGCTTAGTAATCCAACCGGACACTAACTTAGCCTTGAAATCTCGAAATCTCTGAGCAAGCGCGGATTAAAATAGATTCTTCTTGGCTTCATCATCTTCGATATTGAAGAGATTCTACAAAAAGAACGAACAAAAATATTAGTTTTCACATTTGTTGTAATAGATTAAATTCTATCATTAGTACTACATACACATATTTATTAAAATAAGAAACTAAATGGTAGTATGAAACTTACCATAGTGTTATTCCATAGTAATTTCTTCATCCCCTCGGGCACCTCTTGCCACGAATGCAAAATGGAGAGCCTCCGGACGCAAAGGCCAATATGTTTGCCATACTTAGAACGCCACACACCACAAGGTTGACCCAAGTTATCGTACTCTAAAGTCATATGCAAGTGAGTAGCACTTATTGACTTTGTAGGTCCTCTTCCCTTTCTCTTTTTCATCACTTTCGATTTTCTTTGTTGTTGATTTGTTTGTAACTCCCGTTGTTGACCTTCTTTCCTACAAACTTGTTGTGCTTTCACAATTGTACCACTTTTTGGATGAAGTTCTTGAAGATCTCGATCTTCGAGATCACCTTTATCTGGGTCCTTCCTCACATCATAAGATTCATCCTCGGTTGTGTGTTCACTAGTCGTCATCTCATCCATATGTAGTAGTAATTATCCCTGCAATTATAAACACATAGAAATTAATATATATGTACAAGTTAAAAAAAATAACAATTTGAATAAGGACCAAAAATAATGGAACATCGGAAGTCGTGGGCCACTAGCTAGGGGTTGGACGGGGGGAGCGGGGCCGTGCAAGGGGGGGGAAAAGTAGCTTGGGGCTGGACGGGGGGAGCGGGCCGGGCAAGGGGGGACCGGGGGGTGCAAGGGGGGGGAAGCGGGAGGCTCGAAATATATAAAAAGACATAAATCGGCCGAAATATATAGGCCTAAAATGATATTTATTTTCCCGAAATCCAACCATCAACAAAGTAGCTCGTATAAATCTACTTAATAGCAATATTTTAGGTTATAAGATCATATTCCACAACAAATTGGATTACCATGACTCGAAATACACGAAAATGACAAGAAACGGCCGAAATAGGCTTAAAATGACGTTTACTTTCCCGAAATCCAACCATGAACAAAGTAGAACCTATAAATCTACTTAGTAGTCGTATTTTATGCAATATTATTACATTCAACAAGAAATTGGAGTCACATGACTCGAAATACACGAAAATGACATGAAACGGACGAAATAGGCCTAAAATGACCCTTACTTTCCCGAAATCCAACCAACAACAAAGTAGCACCTATAAACCTACTTAGTAGTCGTATTTTATGCAATATTATTACATTCAACAAGAAATTGGAGTCACATGACTCGAAATACACGAAAATGACATGAAACGGACGAAATAGCCTTAAATTACCCTTACTTTCCCGAAATCCAACCAACAACAAAGGAGCACCTATAAACCTACTTAGTAGTCGTATTTTATGCAATATTATTACATTCAACAAGAAATTGGAGTCACATGACTCGAAATACACGCAAATGACATGAAACGGTCGAAATAGGCTTAAAATGACGTTTACTTTCCCGAAATCCAACCATGAACAAAGTAGCACCTATAAATCTACTTCGTAGTCGTATTTTATGCAATATTATTACATTCAACAAGAAATTGGAGTCACATGACTCGAAATACACGAAAATGACATGAAACGGACGAAATAGGCCTAAAATGACCCTTACTTTCCCGAAATCCAACCAACAACAAAGTAGCACCTATAAACCTACTTAGTAGTCGTATTTTATGCAATATTATTACATTCAACAAGAAATTGGAGTCACATGACTCGAAATACACGAAAATGACATGAAACGGACGAAATAGCCTTAAATTACCCTTACTTTCCCGAAATCCAACCAACAACAAAGGAGCACCTATAAACCTACTTAGTAGTCGTATTTTATGCAATATTATTACATTCAACAAGAAATTGGAGTCACATGACTCGAAATACACGAAAATGACATGAAACGGCCGAAATAGGCTTAAAATGACGTTTACTTTCCCGAAATCCAACCATGAACAAAGTAGCACCTATAAATCTACTTAGTAGTCGTATTTTATGCAATATTATCACATTCAACAAGAACTTGGAGTCACATGACTCGAAATACACGAAAATGACATAAAACGGACGAAATAGGCCTAAAATGAGCCTTACTTTCCCGAAATCCAACCAACAACAAAGGAGCACCTATAAACCTACTTAGTAGTCGTATTTTATGCAATATTATTACATTCAACAAGAAATTGGAGTCACATGACTCGAAATACACGAAAATGACATGAAACGGCCGAAATAACCTTAAAATGATGTTTACTTTCCCGAAATCCAACCAACAACAAAGTAGCACCTATAAATCTACGTAATAGTCGTATTTTTGGCTATATTATCATATTCAACAAGAAAATTGAGTCACATGACTCGAAATATATGAAAATGACATGAAATGGACGAAATAGAGATAAACCTGAGTATATGTCTCATGATTTGTTGACCTTCTGCCGTTTCTTAGGAGTTTCAACATGTATCCCTTCCGTGTGATCAACACGCATATAGTTCTCAGACATATTTACATCATCTTCCACGCTATTTTCAGGATAGGTAAACGTTGGGATATCCTCAAATGCATCATACTCTTCCTCATCCTCAACATCACCGATGCCCAGAATACTCCTTTTGCGAGGTACAACAATTGACCACTTATTATCAGCAGGATCAGTTACATAGAATACTTGTTTAGCTTGTGATGCAAGTACAAATGGCTTTTCAGTTTCACGTAGACGACCCATGTCCACAAGAGTGAATCCGCAAGGATCATCTTTTTTTACGCAACGTCGATTATCATCAACCCAATTGCAACAAAAGAGACAAATATGAAAAGCTGAGTAGTCAAGCTCCTATATTTCTTGAATTCGCCCATAATAGTTGGTGGCAGCAAGAACGGGAGACTTATCTTTCGAGCTTGCGTATTGTGTAGATGACGCCACAAGTGAAACACCACTATTCTGTCGCGATGTTGACTTAAGATCTTGACGTTCAGTCCAAAACGTATACCCGTTAATATCATAACCCTCATAAGAGTGTACAGATTCACGGGGACCAAATGCTAACCACTTGACTGCTTTGAAATCATTTTCATCTAAATCATCCACTACTCGATGATGAAACCAATCAATGAACGTCTTATTATGCATTTGCGTCAATGCCCTTATTCCTTTTCCAGGGTTGCTAACACGTAATTCCTCCATATGCTCATTTAAATAAGGATGGACAGCTGCCACGTGATGCAACACAAATAAGTGAGCTTGTGTACGCTTTTCGACAGAAGGTGAGATTAATTTTGAGCCAATCGTACCCTTGCCCTCGAGTCTGCCCTCGTGTCGAGATATCGAAACGCCAATAGGATCAACACCAAGAACATACTCGCCACAAAATTACCGACCTCTTCACCACAATCCCTTGAATAATGCTACCTTAGGTTGTGCAAGATTTCGAACTTTATCCTTCAAAGTACCCATATATCTCTCAAAAGGATAGCACCACCTCAAAAACACTGGACCACACAACTTAATTTCTCGAACTAGGTGGACAATGAGATGCACCATAATGTCAAAGAATGCAGGGGGGAACATCATCTCAAATTTGCATAAAGTTTCAACTATTCTAGCCTGCAAGTCATCGAGTGTCGACGGTTGTAGCACTTTGCTGCATATTGTATGAAAAAATGAACAAAGTTCTGTAATGGTGTGCCTCACATGCTTTGGAAGTATCCCACGAATTGCAATCGGTAAGAATACTTGCATCATGACATGACAATCGTGAGATTTCATACTCGATAACTTCAACTCACCATTTAAGGTAACAAATCGCTTCATATTCGATGAGTACCCAGTTGGAACCTTAATGCCATACAATGACTCGCAAAAAATCCGTTTCTCAGCTTTCGACAGCGTGTAGCAAGCTGGTGGCAAATAATTCTTCTCCGAATCATCCACCTTTTTTCTTTTCCCAGTTTCCTCATCAACCCCTTCCTCCACTACTTTCTTTTTCCTTCCGGCCCTTTTTTGAGCCCACAACTCCGGTCGAAGCTTATTTTTTTCCAAGTGAAGACGTGACGCTTTAACATCCTTTGTCTTACCCGGAATATTCATAAGTGTCGCAAGAATAGCATCACAAACATTCTTCTCAATGTGCATGACATCCAAACAATGTCTGACTTTTAAATCTTTCCAATATGGGAGTTTCCAAAAAATAGACTCCTTTTTCCATAATCCTGTAGTTCCATCAACTTCATTCGCAGGTTTACCATAGATCGTTTCAATGCCCTTAACCTGATTATAAACTTCAGTACCAGTTAATGGTCTACGAGCAACTTCCTCTTCAACCGTCCCATCGAAGGCCTTTTTCTTAAACCGATAGGGATGGTCGCGTCTAAGGAGTCTTCGTGTGCGCATATAGACATGTTTGCAGCCCTTAATGTGTGTAGACTTCATGTCATCTATACAAATCGGGCACGGTTTTTTTCCCTTTGGTCTTATACCCAGATAAGTTCCCATAAGCTGGAAAGTCGTTCATTGTACAGAAAAGCATGGCACGCAGAGTGAACATCTCATTAGCATACGCATCAAATACCGACACTCCTTCGTTCCACATCTTCTGTAAATCTTCAATAAGTGGTTGAAGGTATACATCTATGTCATTTCCAGGTTGTTTCGGCCCCGATATGAGAAGCGACAACATGATGTACTTGCGTTTCATGCACAACCAAGGAGGCAAGTTATAAATCACTAAAACTACTGGTCATGTACTATGCTGAGAACTAAGATTGCCAAAGGGATTCATGCCATCCGTACATAATCCAAGCCTCAAATTCCTATCCTCGTTACCAAACGGCTTATGCACCCTATTGATACTTTTCCACTCAGGGGAATCAGTCGGATGCTTCAACAAACCGTCTTTCTTCCTACGATCTGCATGCCACCGCATATTCTTCGCATCTTTTTTTACTGAGAACATGCGCTTAAATCTAGGTATTATGGGAAGATACCACAACACCTTAGCTGGTGGTCCTTCACTACCCCCACCCCTTCACGCCTGTACCTTGATAATCCACAACGTGGACACTCATCTAAATGCTCATACTCATTACGATAAAGCACACAATCGTTTGGACAAGCATGTATCCTCTGGTACTCTAAACCGAAAGGACACATGAGTTTCTTAGCATAATAGTTCGACTTTGGCAGATCATTTCCATCAGGGAGCATATCAGCTAAAACTTCCAACAACGACGTGAAACCGCAATCCGTCCAACCCGCTTTCGACTTAATATTGAAGAGTGTTATCACAATGGGAAAGTTTGGTGTACTTCGTACAACCTGGATACAATGGCCTTTCAGCAGCCTCAGACATAGACTCAAACATACGAGGTCGTTTGCAAGACTGATCTTCAACCTCTTGTATCATCTCGTCTACCCGATCTCTATCATCATCCCCATATTCATCATCCCCATACTCACCATCCTCGAAATCATCACCTAATTTATCCTTCTCCTCTTCACATACATCGTTCATTATCCTACAGCTTCTTGCATATCTCCCCTCCTCACCATGCCAAACCCATACGTGGTATTGAGGCCTAAACCCACGACGAAAGACATGCTCCCTAAGCAAATGAATACTACTAACCTTGCTCACATTTCCACAATCTAAACAAGGACAATAAAAGTCGATCGCTCCGGAAGATGCTTGGTATTCTAATGCGAGATTTACAAAATTCTGAGACCCCATTCACAAACTCAATCGATTCACGGCTACCATACATCCAAGTACGATCCATCTCATTCATGAAAACCTCTAATTAAATACAACCAATTATAAGTATCAATCATTTAAGCACATTCACATGCAAGACAATCACATATTGAAAACACGCACATATAAATGGAGGCTAAGAGAGTCACATGTGCAAATGTATGCATGCATCCGAAGGTCCTTATCACTCCAACCTAACCCATCCTTGGACGTTTAATCTCACTAGTGAATATATGCCAACTCTTCAATTCTAAGGAAAATCCGGCAGCATTTCCCTACAGTTCTCCAAGTACACAATGTAGATAATTGATTATCTACATATGTACACAGAGAACAATGTAGAGAAACGACAAGCCAAGACTTTCCTTAGAATTGAAAAGAAGACATACATTCACCACCTAAGTGAGATCAAACGTCCAAGGACAGTCCCAAACAGGGGACTATTCAAGACTTACTCCTAATGAGTAAGTCTTGAACGGGTATCTAGGTATATGATTGATGATATGATGATTCATATAACTTAAACATTTCATAGCTTAATTAAATTGTTTTCATCCAATCTCATATCAAGAAATATACATACACATAGATTGAATCTACATATACACAATAAATGAAGATATATAATGAATTGTCTTTATCATAAATACATACCAATAACAACTAATATGGAGATCGATCTCTATATATACTCTGCACTATCTCCTAGTTGATTTGCCGCTTCCAATATGCTAATATCTAAGACACATAAAACCGAAAAAATTGTTAGCATATAGTAAATGCAAATTGCATATTATTATAAGAAATACATTCATATATATAAATTATCATATCTTACCCACATTGAAACACATTACAACTAAATTTTCTCATTTAAACTATTAACAAATTATAAATGAAATTTGTTTGCATTAAACTAAGTTAATAGCTAATGTAGCTAATCAAATAATTCAATTAACTTTCGGGTTCCGAAGCACGACCCTTTTGTATAACTTTTCTGCAATTTCAGTCACACTCAAATGCAACCTTTAATTTCTCTCCCAAACGAATATAAACATATTAGAAAATAAAAATAAAAATAATTAAAAAGGCAACCTTTAATTTCTTGACCAACTGCGTGAGAGAGGGTGGCTGGCGCGCAGGTGGGTGGCGTGCATGTGGGTGGCGCGCACCGGTGGCAGGCGCTCAGGTGGTTGGTGCGCAACGGTGGCAGTCGCTCAGGTGGTTGGTGGTGCGTGGGTCTGCGTGGTGCGCTGGGGATGGCGCGTAGGAGGCTGCGTGGCGCGCACAGGAGGGTGGACCGGAGCTCAGGGGGTGGTTCAATTCGAAAGCTAGGGCTCAGGGGGTGGTTCAATTCGCAAGGGTAGGGCTCAGGTGGTTTCGCTGCTGCGTGGTGAGGAATTTTTCGTGAATGAAAAATTGGGTGGAGCGAGGGAAGAATTAAATGAGAGCGAGGGAAGAATTTGGGGGAAAAAATAAAACAAAGGGTTGCGGTTGTGTAGAAAACCGCAGCCCTTCCTTTAAGGGGGCAGTCGGGCCCAAAACCGCCCTTCGTGCAATAAAGGGCTGCGGTTTTGGGCCCGACCGCAGCCCTTAATGGAAGGGCTGCGGTTTTCTACACAACCGCAGCCCTTTTACAACAGCAAATGGCTTTTTTTCCACTAGTGGACCCAACACTTTAGGCTCAGAACACCGTACGACTTAATTAATGTAGAAATCAAATAATAGGTAGATTTCCTTAGGGTCATGTCCAAAGATATTTAGGGTCATGTCTTTAAATAATAGCGACCAACACAATAACTATTGATTCATATATAGGAGATAAAACATTCTACACAACACAATGGCTCTTGCGTCTCGTTATGGATGAAACCCGCCGGACCATAGTGGCTCACCAAGGGATAATAAGCCGATAAGGTACGAGGGATGACGTTATTGTATTTCTTGGAATGATTTATTCGGAGAGAACAATTGTGACAAACGATCGATCAATAAACCCTCTGACGCTCTGTATCTTGGGCATATTTGGTTGGATGAAACCCTCTAACCACTACTTTGAATGAGATAACATCCAGTAATCACCATTGGTGTCTAATAATTAGGAATGAATACACGACATTATTGTATTGGTCGATTTAAGCACATGACCCAACACTTTAGGCTCAGAACACCGTACGACTTAATTAATGTGGAAATCAAATAATAGGTAGATTTCCCTAGGTTCATGTCCTAAGATATTTAGGGTAATGTCTTTAAATAATAGCGACCAACACAATGACGATTGATTCATATATAGGAGACAAGACGTTCTACACAACACAATGGATCTTGCTTCTCGGTATGGATGAAACCCGCCGGACCATAGTGGCTAACCATGGGATAATAAGCTGATCAGGTACGAGGGATGACGTTATTGTATTTCTTGGAATGATTTATTCGGATAGAACAATTGAGACAAACGATCGATCAATAAACCCTCCGACGCTCTGTATCTTGGGCATATTTGGTTGGATGAAACCCTCTAACCACTACTTTAAATGTAATAACATCCAATAATCACCATTGGTGTCTCTTAATTAGGAATGAATACACGACATTATTGCATTGGTCGATTTAAGCACATGACCCAACACTTTAGGCTTAGAACACCGTACGACTTAATGTGGAAATCAAATAATAGGTAGATTTCCTTAGGGTTATGTCCTAAGATATTTAGGGTCATGTCTTTAAATAATAGCGACCAACATAATGACTATTGATTAATATATAGGAGACAATACATTCTACACAACACTATGGCTCTTGCGTCTCGGTATGGATGAAACCCTCGGACCATAGTGGCTCACCATGTGAAAATAAGCCGATAAGGTACGAGCGATGACGTTATTGTATTTCTTGGAATGATTTATTCGGAGAGAACAATTGAGATAAACGATCAATAAACCCTCCGACGCTCTGTATTTCGGGCATATTAGGTTGGATGAAACCCTCTAACCACTACTTTGAATGAGATAACGTCCAATAATAACCATTGGTGTCTCTTAATTAGGATTGAATACACGACATTATTGCATTGGTCGATTTAAGCACATGACACAACACTTTAGGCTTAGAACACCGTACGACTTAATTAATGTGGAAATCAAATAATAGGTAGATTTCCTTAGGGTCATGTCCAAAGATATTTATGGTCATGTCTTTAAATAATAGCGACCAACACAATGACTATTGATTCATATATAGGAGATAAAACATTCTACACAACATAATGGCTCTTGCGTCACGTTATGGATGAAACCCGCCGGACCATAGTGGCTCACCAAGGGATAATAAGCCGATAAGGTACGAGTGATGACGTTATTGTATTTCTTGGAATGATTTATTCGGAGAGAACAATTGTGACAAGCGATCGATCAATAAACCCTCTGACGCTCTGTATCTTGGGCATATTTGGTTGGATGAAACCCTCTAACCACTACTTTGAATGAGATAACATCCAGTAATCACCATTGGTGTCTAATAATTAGGAATGAATACACGACATTATTGTATTGGTCGATTTAAGCACATGACCCAACACTTTAGGCTCAGAACACCGTACGACTTAATTAATGTGGAATTCAAATAATAGGTAGATTTCCTTAGGTTCATGTCCTAAGATATATAGGGTAATGTCTTTAAATAGTAGCGACCAACACAATGACGATTGATTCATATATAGGAGACAAGACATTCTACACAACACAATGGATCATGCTTCTCGGTATGGATGAAACCCGCCGGACCATAGTGGCTAACCATGGGATAATAAGCTGATAAGGTACGAGGGATGACGTTATTGTATTTCTTGGAATGATTTATTTGGATAGAACAATTGAGACAAACGATCGATCAATAAACCCTCCGATGCTCTGTATCTTGGGCATATTTGGTTAGATGAAACCCTCTAACCACTACTTTAAATGAGATAACATCCAATAATCACCATTAGTGTCTCTTAATTAGGAATGAATACACGACATTATTGCATTGGTCGATTTAAGCACATGACCCAACACTTTAGGATTAGAACACCGTACGACTTAATGTGGAAATCAAATAATAGGTAGATTTCCTTAGGGTTATGTCCTAAGATATTTAGGGTCATGTCTTTAAATAATAGCGACCAACATAATGACTATTGATTAATATATAGGAGACAATACATTCTACACAACACTATGGCTCTTGCGTCTCGGAATGGATGAAACCCTCGGACCATAGTGGCTCACCATGTGAAAAAAAGTCGACAAGGTACGAGGGATGACGTTATTGTATTTCTTGGAATGATTTATTCGGAGAGAACAATTGAGATAAACGATCAATAAACCCTCCGACGCTCTGTATTTCGGGTATATTGGGTTGGATGAAACCCTCTAACCACTACTTTGAATGAGATAACGTCCAATAATAACCATTGGTGTCTCTTAATTAGGATTGAATACACGACATTATTGCATTGGTCGATTTAAGAACATGACACAACACTTTAGGCTTAGAACACCGTACGACTTAATTAATGTGGAAATCAAATAATAGGTAGATTTCCTTAGGGTCACGTCCTAAGATATTTAGGGTCATGTCTTTAAATAATAGCGACCAACACAATGACTATTGATTCATATATAGGAGACAAGACATTCTACACAACACAATGGCTCTTGCGTCTTAGTATGGATGAAACCCCCCGGACCATAATGGCTCACCATGGGATAATAAGCAGATAAGGTACGAGGGATGACGTTATTGTATTTCTCGGAATGATTTATTCGGAGAGAACAATTGAGACAAACGATCTATAAACCCTCCGACGCTCTGTATCTCGAGCATATTTGGTTGGATGAAACCCTCTAACCACTACTTTGAATGAGATAACATCCAATAATCACCATTGGTGTCTCTTAATTAGGAATGAATACACGACATTATTGCATTGGTCGATTTAAGCACATGACCCAACACTTTAGGCTTAGAACACCGTACAACTTAATTAATGTGGAAATCAAATAATATGTAGATTTCCTTAGGGTCATGTCCTAAGATATTTAGGGTCATGTCTTTAAATAATAGCGACTAACATAATGACTATTGATTAATATATAGGAGACAATACATTCTACACAACACTATGGCTCTTGCGTCTCGGTATGGATGAAACCCTCGGACCATTGTGGCTCACCATGGGATAATAAGCCGATAAGGTACGAGGGATGACGTTATTGTATTTCTTGGAATGATTTGTTCGGAGAGAACAATTGAGACAAACGATCAATAAACCCTTCGACGCTCTGTATTTCGGGTATATTGGGTTGGATGAAGCCTTCTAACCACTACTTTGAATGAGATAACGTCCAATAATCACCATTGGTGTCTCTTAATTAGGATTTAATACACGACATTATTGCATTGGTCGATTTAAGCACATGACACAACACTTTAGGCTTTGAACACCGTACGACTTAATTAATGTGGAAATCAAATAATAGGTAGATTTCCGTAGGGTCACGTCCTAAGATATTTAGGGTCATGTATTTTAATAATAGCGACCAACAAAATGACTATTGATTCATATATAGGAGACAAGACATTCTACACAACACAATGGCTCTTGCGCCTCAGTATGGATGAAATCCCCCGGACCATAGTGGCTCACCATGCGATAATAAACCTTAATTAATGTGGAAATCAAATAATAGGTAGATTTCCTTAGGGTCATGTCCTAAGATATTTAGGGTCATGTCTATAAAAAATAGCGACCAACACAATGACAATTGATTCATATAAAGGAGACAAGACATTCTACACAACACAATGGCTCTTGCGTCTTAGTATGGATGAGACCCCCTGGACCATAATGGCTCTCCATGGGATAATAAGCTGATAAGGAACGAGGGATGACGTTATTGTATTTCTTGGAATTATTTATTCGGAGAGAACAATTGAGACAAACGATCACGCTTTGTATCTTGGGCATATTTGGTTGAACGAAACCCTCTAACCACTACTTTGAATGAGATAACGTCCAATAATCTCCATTGGTGTCTCTTAATTAGGAATGAATACACGACATTATTGCATTGGTCGATATAAGCACATGACCCAACACTTTAGGCTTAGAACACCGTACAAATTAATTAATGTGGAAATCAAATAATAGGTAGATTTCTTTAGGGTCATGTTTTTAAATAATAGCGACCAATACAATGACTATTGATTCATATATAGGAGACAAGACATTTTACACAACACAATGGCTCTTGCGTCTCAGTATGGATGAAACTCCCCGGACCATAGTGGCTCACCATGGGATAATAAACCTTAATTAATGTGGAAATCAAATCATAGGTAGATTTCCTTAGGGTCATGTCCTAAGATATTTTGGGTCATGTCTTTAAAAATAGCGACCAACACAATGACTATTGATTCATATATAGGAGACAAGACATTCTACACAACACAATGGCTCTTGCGTCTTAGTATGGATGAAACCCCCCGGACCATAATGGCTCACCATGGGATAATAAGCAGATAAGGTACGAGGGATGACGTTATTGTATTTCTTGAAATGATTTATTCGGAGAGAACAATTGAGACAGACGATCTATAAACCCTCCGACGCTCTGTATCTCGGGCATATTTGGTTGGATGAAACCCTCTAACCACTACTTTGAATGAGATAACATCCAATAATCACCATTGGTGTCTCTTAATTAGGAATGAATACACGACATTATTGCATTGGTCGATTTAAGCACATGACCCAACACTTTAGGCTTAGAACACCGTACGACTTAATTAATGTGCAAATCAAATAATAGCTAGATTTCCTTAGGGTCATGTCCTAAGATATTAAGGGTCATGTATTTAAATAATAGCGACCAACACAATGACTATTGACTCATATATAGGAGACAAGACATTCTACACAACACAATGGTTCTTGCGTCTCAGTATGGATGAAACCCCCTGGACCATACACTAGTGGAAAAAACCTTATCTGTCACTTAGTAACAGATTCTGTTTTTACAAAACCGTATCCGAAAATCATTAAAAAAATGGGAGGGAAAGCTGAGCGGAAAATCTGATCCGGTCCTTTAGTAAACCGGATCAGATTTTAGAAACCGCTCCGATTTTCTAAAATCTGATCCGGTTTAAAAGACCGGATCAGATTTTCCATAATTTTTTCTAAAACAAAAAACCCGCGTTTTCCTTCACCCAAAATAACAAGCCCAAAAAACGAGCTTAATCGCAATTAAAACGCGCCTCTTTTTAGAGGCCCAGGCCCAAAGCATGGATGAAATGTTTTTAGAGCCCAACGTGCCTCTTGTTAGGCTCCCCAAGCTGAACTATTTCCTCATTTCCTCTCTCTCCTCTCAGCTCCTCCCTCACACACGCCGGCAGATCCCTAAGCTCTCTCCTCTCTCCTCATGAAACGAAGAACGAAAACGAAGAACGAAGAACGAAGAAACGAAGAAACGAAATGAAGAGCGAAAATGGAGAACGAAGCGATTTCGTCTCCTCTCTCAAAATTCGTCGCTCGTGATTCCAGGTATGAGGTTTTTCGTTTTTTGATTTAGTTGTAATTTCAGATCTCGTTGTAATTTTTTCGATTTTATCAATTTTTTCAGATCTGAAGTCCTCTCTTAATTTTCGTTTTTTATTTACGTTTTTCTATTTTCATTTTTAGGGATAGTTCGTTTTCTTAATTTTGTGTACTTTACATCCCTCTCTCTTCATCCCTCTCATGGCGGGCTCAAATTCAAGGTTTTTCTTATTTGAGTTCACTCAATTAATTGATTAATTGTTACATCCATTGAAGTTGATATTGTTGACCCTTGCGTTTTGAAGATGACTTAACCACAAAAGACATATTGTATTTTTTTTATGATGTTGCTAGGTAATTCATTCTCGAGCAAAGAGAATACTTGATCGAAGATTAAAATGGAGAATTAATCGAAGATCGAAGTGAAGATGTTCGAATGATGAAGTATCAAGCTTGGAGTGAAGATTAGAATACATTAGGATGTATTTAATATCTTCTTGTTAAGGTTGAGTGAATGCTCAATTTAGTTTGTGTTGAATTCTCAAACGGAACTTGGTTCTGTTCCCATGAAAGGAACAGACACTGGCACAGTTAGGAACAAGGTTAAGGATCAGACTTAGAAATAACTTAAGGAACCTCTAATACTTCCAAAGTGGTGCGCCTAAGATTATTTTTGCGCCCAACTGGTTAGTTAGGAGTCCTAGGTTAATTTTTACTAGATCCACTATTTTAGGGAGTTTGTTATTAGTTTGCTAGGAAAAGATTTAAAATGATTTTCTGTTTTAATTAGGATAATATCAAACCTATTTAAATCTTATCTTTTATATTTTAATTAAACCAAAAGATTTTATTTTCAAAATCAAATATAATTTTTGGTTATAAAAAGATTTTCTTTTTAAATACAAATATGGTTTTTCGGTTTTAATTAATTTATTTATAAAGATATTTTCCTAAAAAACTATTTAAAGTAAATATTTTAATTACTCCCCAAGAAATTAGATATCACACCTAATCAGAAATTAGATATCACACCTAATCACTACTGCTACACGTTTGTAGTTAGTGGTTAGTGGGCTTAATTAATTTCTTCTTAAGTCTAAATTAATTTAATTAGATTAATTATTCCCCAAGGATTTAAAATCACGTAATGTTTACTACTTCTTATTTTTAAGCTAAGTAGTGGGTTGAGTGGGTTAATTTTTTTTCAAGAAATATTTTATAAAAACTAATTAATTAATTAAGTTATGGACATCATGGGATAATGGACTTAATCAGATGGGTAGTTTATGTCTTGCCTAAGTACTCTATAAATAGGCGCCTGAACCTTAGATTATTTTGTGTCTGACTTAGCTAAATATTCTTAGTTGTCTTAAGAGTCAGTGACGTTCCTAAGAGAATTCATACTTACTTTATTCGAGTTATTACTCTTCCATTGTCTTACAAATTGTATTTTTGGGTAAGGGTTTGAGTGAACTCTTGTAAGTGTGAGAAGCTTTGAGTGAAGCATGAGAAAGAGAAAGAGAAAGTAACTTTGAGGGAAGTTCGAGAGGAACGACAGTTGTGGGAACTGTTGTTGGGAACTTGAGTTTAGGAACTCAAGTTGTGGCTCGAGAGAAAAGTAATAGGTTTGTAAACAGAGTCGTTTGGCCTATTATAGTGGAAAGTTTGAGTTAAAATCCCTTGTGATCGAGGTTGTTTCTTCCTATTGGGCCTAGGAAGTTTTTCCTCGCTAAAATCTCTCGTGTTCCCATTATGTGTTCCCTAGTTAACTTTTAATTCCGCAAAAAGTATAACATATTCTCTCACTATAATTCACCCCCCCTCTTATTGTGCTCATATTATACAACAATTGGTATCAGAGCGGGAACGCTAAAAACACAGGAAACCCTGTTGAGTTCAAGATCTTGGAAAATATGAATACTAGAGAGAAACTGGAAGAAGGGTACTCTACACAGAGGCCACCGATGTTCAATGGCAAGTTCTATACCTCTTTGGAAGAACGGAAATGGAGATATTCATCAAAGCCGACAATTACCAGGTATGGAGAGTCATAGAGGTAGGCGATTTTGAAGTCACTACCACTAATGACAAGAACGAGGTAATTTCTAAATCCATGTCTGATTTCGATAAAGAAGATTTCGAAAAAATGGAAATCAATGCTCTTGCTATTAAACTTGCTTCATTGTGGTCTTGGACCTCATGAACACAATCGTGTCATGGGATGCAAAACCGCAAAACATATATGGAATCTTCTTGAAGTCACTCATGAAGGTACGAGTGAAGTTAAGAGATCGAAAATAGATCTTTTAATGAATCAATATGAACTCTTTCTAATGAAACCAAAAGAATCTATTCAAGACATGTTTACACATTTTACTAATATTATTAATGAGCTAACCTCTCTTGGAAAAGTAATTACCTCTGAGGAACAGGTACGAAAGATCCTAAGGAGCCTTCCTAGGGATCGATGGATAGCTAAGGTTACTGCCTTAAAAGAAACTAAGGACTTTACGAAGTTCAATCTGGAACAACTTGTTGGTTCCCTTATGACTCACGAGCTACAAATGGACAATGAGAATGAAGATATGTCCAAACAGAAATCGATTGCCTTGAAAGCCGATGAAAGTGATGACTCGAAACCTGACGAAGAAGAATCCGCTCTCATGGTCCGAAAATTCAAAAGGATGTTTAGGAACATGAAGAATGGAGACTACAAAGGTAAAAATAAGAAATACTCTAACAAACTTGTTTGTCATAAATGTGGCAGTTTCGATCACTTTATCAAGGAGTGTCCTCAATGGGAACAAGACAAAGGCAAAGGAAGGGAACGAAGCAAAGATAGGAACAAGGAGTACAAGAGTTCCTATACCAGATCTGATATGAAGAAAGCTATGGTTGCTGCATGGGGAGATTATGACTCCGAAGAAGAAGATGAACCTCAATCTAATGAGGAAATAGCAAACTTTTATCTCATGGCTCTTGATAATTCCGAATCTGATGAAGAGATAGAATCTCTTGAGGCAAGTTTAGACACAATTAAAACTCGTCTTAATTCTTTAAGTAAAGAGAAATTAGTTTAGTTTATTGTTGATGCTGTAAATAATTGCAAAGATGAGTCTACTAAGTTGAAACAATGTCAACATGCTTTAGTAGTTGCAAAGGAACATACTTCTTGGCTTAAAAGTATTCGAACTGATATTGAACAAAGATTTTTTGAGTTGTTTGATAAAAATCTAAAATTAAAAGAGGATTTCGAAAATCTTAAAAATGAGAACTACTTATTAAGCCTTGAGTTATCTCAGTTAAAGGAGTTTGTTCCTGAAGTGAGTTCCTTTGACATTAAGTCGGTTCCCTTACAAAGCTTCAAATCGAAATAAATGAATTGAAAAATCATGTTTCGTTTTTGGAAAAAGAAAATAAGGAACTTGAAGGGAACTAAACTTTAGTAGGAACAAGAAGAAGTTCCTACCTATTCCGAATTGGATTAAGAACCCTCAAACCAAACGAACTGAAGCTCTTGGTTTTAATCACAAAAAGAAATTTGAAAAACCTAAAAAAAAAGTTGATTTACCAAGTGATAAAGTTTGTATGTTTTGTGGAAACACTGGTCATTATACAAACTCATGCCCTATTAGACTTGGTCGTTTTAACGAAAACTTGGAAACAAGTAAATTAACTTGGAAAAAGAAATCTATTGTTCCTGAAGGAAAGGAACCCAAGAAAGATTGGGTTCTTAACTCTAACAATTAGTTTTCTTGCAGGCTAGAGTGAGGGGGAACAACACATGGTACCTAGACAGTGGTTGTTCTAAGCATATGACTGGAGATAGATCAAGATTTCTCTCACTCTCTGCCTATGATGGTGGAAGTGTGACTTTTGGTGACAACATGAAAGGCAACATAGTTGCCATGGGCAAAGTTGGTAAGTCATCGTCACATTCCATAAATAATGTTTTTCTAGTTGATGGTTTGAAACATAATTTGTTGAGTATTTCCCAGTTCTGTGATAAGGGGAACTTTGTGAAATTTAATAGTGAAAAATGTTTGATCGTCAACAAAAGCACAAGGGATGTCGTTTTAGAAGGAACAAGGAAAGGGAAGACATATGTTGTGGATCTTAACTTTGTTCCCAAAAATAAGTTTACATGCCTTAGTGTTATTGATGATGATCCTCTTTTATGGCATATGCGTCTTGGACATGCTAGTTTTTCTTTGCTTGACAAACTTCGTTCTAAAGAACTAGTTTTAGGTCTACCTTCAATTAAGTTTCATATAGATCGTGTTTGTGATGCGTGTGCTAAAGGGAAGCATGTTAGATCCTCCTTTAAGTCTAAGAATGTGGTGAGTACCACAAGACCATTAGAGTTGATTCATATGGATTTGTGTGGACCAATGTGGATTCAAAGTAGGAGTGGCAAGAAGTATGTGTTGGTTATTGTCGATGACTTCTCTAGATTTACATGGGTTATTTTTCTTTCTAGCAAAGACGAGACTTATGATGAGTTCCTTGTCTTTGCAAAGAAAGTTCAAAATTTGAGTGGTCAAAAATTGTTACACCTTAGATCCGACCATGGCAAGGAATTTGAGAACTTTAAGTTTGATGACTTTAGTAGGGAACATGGCTTGGACCACAATTTCTCCGCCCCTAGGACACCTCAACAATATGGTGTTGTTGAAAGGAAGAATAGGACCTTAGAGGAAATGGCTAGAACTATGTTGATAGCTAGTGGTCTTCCTATGAACTTTTGGGCCGAAGCCGTGAATACTGCTTGTCATATTATAAATCGTGCCATGTTGAGACCTTTGTTAAATAAAACTCCCTATGAGCTATATTTTGGTAAAAAGTCCAATATTACATATTTCAGAACATTTGGATGTAAATGTTTTGTCCATAATAATGGAAAATAAAATCTTGGAAAATTTGATGCTAGAAGTGATGAAGCTGTATTTCTAGGATACTCTTCAACTAGCAAAGCTTATATAGTTTATAATAAAAAGACTATGTGTGTAGAAGAAAGTATGCATATTATTTTTGATGAATCAGATAAAATTATTCCAAGCACACAGGTTGATGATGACTTCAAGATAGGTTTGGTAAAAGACCAAATTCTCATTGATGAGACTTTGGAACAAGAAGAAGTCATGGGAACAAAGCCTAAGGAATAACATCATGTTCCTGTTCCCAACGAAGAAGAAGAACTAGGTGAGAATACACAAGTGAATGAATCCACTATTGTTGAACCTGATTCCCAAGAACAGGGAAGTGAAGATGATCAAGGAACTCTACAAGAAAATCAAGTTTCCATCCGGATTTCCAACCAAAGCCTTGGAAACATCAGCATTCCCATCCCGTGGAACTCATAATCAGTGACATAAACAAGGGAACACAAATGAGGTCTCAAATTAGAATTTTTTGTGCTTTTCAAGCTTTTCTTTCTATGATGGAACCTAGGAACCATGAAGAAGCTCTCACTGATGCTGATTGGATTGTGGCTATGCAAGATGAACTCCATCAATTTGAAAGGAACAAGGTTTGGCACCTTGAACCTAAACCTAAACACAATAAGGTTATTGGTTTGAAATGGGTGTTTAGGAACAAGTTGGATGAGTTCGAAACCATAGTAAGGAACAAGGCTCGTTTGGTTGTGAAAGGATACAATCAACAGGAAGGTATTGATTACGAAGAAACTTTTGCTCCTATTGCTAGATTGGAAGCTATTAGAATATTTATTGCATTTGCTGCTTTCATGGGTTTTAAATTGTATCAAATGGATGTGAAATGTGCGTTTATAAATGGTTATCTAAATGAAGAGGTTTTTGTGGAACAACCTCCGGGTTTTGAAAATAAAGATTTTCCAAATCATGTCTTTAAGCTTGACAAAGCTCTTTACGGGTTAAAGCAAGCTCCAAGAGCATGTTATGAAAGACTTTCAAAGTTCCTTCTTGAAAATGAGTTTAAAAGAGGAAAATTAGATCGAACCTTGTTTTTAAAATCAAAAGGGAAACATTTATTAGAAGTTCAAATATATGTTGATGATATTATATTTGGTGCCACTAATGAATCTTTGTGCAAGGACTTTGCTAATCTCATGAGTAAAGAATTCGAAATGAGTATGATGGGTGAGCTCAATTTCTTCTTGGGATTACAAATCAAACAAACAGAATAAGGAATCTACATCCATCAACAAAAGTATATTAAGGAACTACCGAAAAGTATGGTTTGGAGGCGTCTAAAGTAAATCATACACCTATGGGAACTTCAACCAGGTTGGATGAGGATGCTATAGGAACGAGTGTGGATCAAACCAAGTATCGAGGTATGACTGGCTCATTATTATATCTAACTGCAAGTCGTCCTGATATTGCTTTTAGTGTAGGTCTATGTGCGAGGTTTCAAGCCAATCCAAAGGAATCTCATCTCACAGCAGTGAAGAGAATCCTAAGATACCTCAAAGGAACAGATGATATGAGCTTGTTCTATTCGAGAAGTGATACCTTTGAATTGAAAGGATTTGCAGATGCTGACTATGCTGGAGATCTAGTCAATAGAAAGAGTACATCAGGTATGGTTCAGTTCCTTAGTCATAGTTTAGTTTCTTGGAGTACCAAGAAGCAAAACACAGTTGCTTTATCTACAGCTGAGGCTGAATATGTTGCGTAAGCAGCAAGATGTTGTTCCCAAATGCTTTGGATAAAACAACAACTTCGTGACTATGGAATTTATTTTGATTGTGTTCCTATCTATTGTGATAATACTAGTGCTATTAGTATTTCTAAAGATCCTGTGCATCATTCTAGAGTTAAGCATATTCATATTAGGCATCATTTTCTTAAGGACGATGTTGAAAAGAGCCTTATCAAAATGGAATTTTGTGAAACCGAACGTCGATTACCGATATTCTGACTAAGCCCTTAAATAGAGATAGATTTGAAAAACTGAGACTTGAACTTGGCTTGATTAAGTTGAAATAATTGCTATAATCTTTCTCCCTATTGGTTTGATTCTTTGGCATTATGTATGTGTGAATAAATTTGATGTTTTTATTTGTTTAAATACATCACAACTTTTATATGATTATTTCATATGTATAAGTGAAAATGTCTGAAAACTGCTCACCAATGTCCAATAATATTACCCTTAGTGTTCTTAAGACAATTCTATGCCTTAAGAGTTAACAAGGAATTAAAGGATTAATTGCGTTCCAAAGTAGCAAAATTCGTTGTTCCCAAACGCTGCACCCAGTGTATTAGATCTAGGATTTCCTTCAATTTCTGAAATTCAAATTAAAAATCCAAAACATATTATGTTCAGATTTTTTCCTAAAAATCTGACTTTACTCCCTTTATTCTTTCCTAATATCTCTCAAATTAGTTGGGAAATATTATCTTGTAATTATCTTTAATTTCTTTATTTAATTCTCTTTATTTATTTTTTTCTCTCCTCAAACCGTGTACAAATACTGCGGTTAAGTTAATTTTTTCTTTCCTTCTTCCTCCATTAATTAATCTTAAGTTTTCCCACTAAACCAAAATTGTACCTCTTCATCTCAATAAAACCGTCCCCCTTCACAAACATGGACCTTACAAAAACTCCTCACTCTCTCACTCAACAAAAACTCGAAAAACTCTCTCCCTCTTCTACCCACACCAAATCTCCAACTCCCATGGACATCTCACCAAATCCACCAAAACGGATCTTGAGAAAAAGGAAACAAAGTGAAGAAACTGTGGAGATGGAAGTTGAAGAATCGCATGCAAAGATTGAGGGCTGCTGTTCCTGTTAGAGGAACAACCAAGATCGCGAAAAGGAAATCAGTCGCATCTCAGTATGTTCTTGGTTTATGTGTTAATTTTAATTGGTGTAGAAGGGTAAATTTTAGTAAATTACTTGATTTGGTAAAATTTCAAGGTTGGGAACACCTCTTTGAAAATTGCTATGGCCAATGTCTAGTTCCCAAACTTATGGACGAATTTTGTGATAACTTTTCAATTGATGAAGAAGGGAATTGTTCTACTCTTGTTAGAGGAACCCAAATTGATTTTAATGCTGAATTTTCGGGAAATTTATTTGGTGTTCCTGTGACGGGAACTGATGTTTACTTCAAGAAACAACGAGGTTCTTACCCCTTTTCTGATATCTCTTTTGATGAACTTATTGTGGAATATGGTGGTAAACGAGGTACAACTTTTCTTGATCACAATCTCCTTTCCCCTTACCACAAAATACTTTTCCACATTCTCAAGAAAGCCATTTTGCCTCGCCTTTCTAAACGTGCTCAAGTTAGCATGTTAGATTTGATGTACATTCATTGCCTAGCTTCCCATAAACCAATCAATTTTCCATCTTTAATGATTCAACACATGAGTCATTGTATTGAAAACGGATTTGTTGTTGGCTATGGAGCTCTTATTACGGAAATTTTAATTAAGTTCAATGTGAAGCTTAATGGAGTTCCTAATATTGGTTTGACAACGGGAAATTTGCTAAATGCTAGGGCCTTGAATAATTTGAATGTGTGTCTTCTTGATGGTGATGTGGTTAAAGGAAGAGGAATTATGGATGATGATGAGGAAGAAGATGAATGTGATGGAGAAGAGGATGATGAAACCAAAATTGAGGTCGAAAAGGAAAAAGAAAAAGAAACAGAATAAGAAAAGAAAACTGAAAAAATCGAAAAAGAAAAAGAAAAGAAAAATGAAAAACTAGAAACAGAAAACCAACGAGAAGACAGAGAAAAGGCAAAAGGAAAGAAAGTGGTTGGCATGGAAGAATTGGAGAAGGAGAAACCAGCTTTGAGAGCTTCTCGAACTAGTCAACGAGTTCGAAACATGAAGGTGTTAAATTCTCCTTCTTTTGTGCTTGATGAAAATGATAGTATTGATGATGATGAAGTTAGGGTGATTGCCAAAGAGGCCTACGAGGCTTGCATTCCTCCATTAAGGGAACAATCCCATGTTTCCATGGACACCACTCCACCTAAAACCGCATCTCCACCTACTCCTAAACCACAAAACACCCCAATTCCTCCTCCTTCCAAACAGACTACATCTCCCGTTCCCAAGGGAAAGAAACCTGCAGTTGTTCCCATCTCAAAGGAACAAACTGATGTTCCTGATCCTAAGGAACACCTTGCCGAAACCAACCCACATAACACCTCCCCTTCTTCAT
This sequence comes from Beta corolliflora, assembly GCA_947648045.1. NCBI lineage: Eukaryota > Viridiplantae > Streptophyta > Magnoliopsida > Caryophyllales > Amaranthaceae > Beta > Beta corolliflora. The sequence continues at coordinate 1,919,669 of CANSZD010003157.1, read as the reverse complement.
CCCAAAACCCTACTATCGGTGCTACTTATACCTTTGCTCATGCACAAAGGTTAGATTACTTGTTTACATTGGTTATGGGTCACTCAGAAGCAATGATGGAATTCGCTAATGAAGCAAAGGGAGTGAATGGGCTAGTACAAGGGTTGACGGAGAAGGTTGCCAAAGCTTTAGCGGGTCAAAATATGATTATGGAGCAACTTGGAGATATGACCATGACCCTCTAAAAGATGGACAAGAATTTGATGAATTTGGAGGATATTGTGTTCAAGCTTGCTAAGACCGTCGAAAGCAACCATAAGGAAGTGATGGTCAATTTGGATGATGTGGTGGAAGAAGTAGTCGAACAACCCTCCTCTCCTAAGCCTTAAACACTCTTCTTCGTTTTCTTATTATGGGACCAATTTTTTTTGTGTATTTTCTTTCCTTCCTTCGCATGCTACAATGGAACAATGTTAATTTGATAATTCTAAGTTGAATCTTTTTGCATGTGTGCGTCTCTTGAATGGCTAATATTCTTGGATTGCGGTTTTTGAGAGTTGAATGCTTTATTCGCTTGTACTAACCAAATTGTTTCTAACAAATTTTGGTGGTGTGATGTGTTTTGATAGATAAATTTCATATTATCGAAATCGCGGGATAATGTTTTTGAAGATGCCAAAGGGGGAAAGAGAAAGGCAATAAGAGTAAATATTTTTTTCAAGTTTATTTAAAATCGTGTTTTCTCTTAGTTAACAAAATAAAATAAAAATAAAAAGTCTATTAGAATTTAACTTAGTTTATGTGACCTATTTACATTAAATATTATATTGTATATGCCTTTTGTTGCCATCTTCAAAAAGGGGGAAATTGTTGACCCTTGCGTTTTGAAGATGACTTAACTACAAAAGACATATTGTCTTTTATTTATGATGTTGCTAGGTAATTCATTCTCGAGCAAAGAGAATACTTGATCGAATATTAAAATGGAGAATTAATCAAAGATCGAAGTGAATATGTTCGAATGATGAAGTATCAAGCTTGGAGTGAAGATTAGAATACATTAGGATGTATTTAATATCTTCTTGTTAAGGTTGAGTAAATGCTCAATTTAGTTTGTGTTGAATTCTCAAACGAAACTTGGTTCTGTTCCCATGAAAGGAACAGACACTGGCACAGTTAGGAACAAGGTTAAGGAACAGACTTAGAAACAACTTAAGGAACCTCTAATACTTCCTAACTGGTGTGCCTAACATTATTTGTGCGCCCAACTGGTTAGTTAGGAGTCCTAGGTTAGTTTTGACTAGATCCACTATTTTAGGGAGTTTGTTAGGAAAAGATTTAAAATAATTTTCTGTTTTAATTAGGATAATATCAAACCTTTTTAAATCTTATCTTTTATATTTTAATTAAACCAAAAGATTTTGTTTTCAAAATCAAATATAATTTTCGGTTATAAAAAGATTTTCTTTTTAAATACAAATATGGTTTTTCGATTTTAATTAATTTATTTATAAAGACATTTTCCTAAAAAAACTATTTAAAGTAAATATTTTAATTACTCCCCAAGAAATTAGATATCACACCTAATCACTACTGCTACACGTTTGTAGTTAGTGGTTAGTGGGCTTAATTAATTTCTTCTTAAGTCTAAATTAATTTAATTAGATTAATTATTCCCCAAGCATTTACAATCACGTAATGTTTACTGCTTCTTATTTTTAAGCTAAGTAGTGGGGTGAGTGGGTTAATTATTTCTCAAGAAATATTTTATAAAAACTAATTCATTAATTAAGTTATGGACATCATGGGATAATGGACTTAATCAGTGGGTAGTTTATGTATTGCCTAAGTACTCTATAAATAGGCGCCTAAACCTTAGATTATTTTGTGTCTGACTTAGCTAAATATTCTTAGTTGTCATAAGAGTCGGTGTCGTTCCTAAGAGAATTCATACTTACTTTATTCGAGTTATTACTCTTCCATTGTCTTACAAATTGTATTTTTGGGTAAGGGTTTGAGTGAACTCTTGTAAGTGTGAGAAGCTTTGAGTGAAGCGTGAGAAAGAGAAAGAGAAAGTAACTTCGAGGGAAGTTCGAGAGGAATGACAGTTGTGGGAACCGTTGTTGGGAACTTGAGTTTAGGAACTCAAGTTGTGGCTCGAGAGAAAAGTAATAGGTTTGTAAACAGAGTCGTTTGGCCTATTATTGTGGAAAGTTTGAGTTAAAATTCCTTGTGGTCGAGGTTGTTTCTTCCTATTGGGCCTAGGAAGTTTTTCCTCGCTAAAATCTCTCGTGTTCCCATTGTGTGTTCCCTAGTTAACTTTTAATTCCGCAAAAAGTATAACATATTCTCTCACTATAATTCACCCCCCCCTCTTATAGTGCTCATATTATACAACAGATATCAATTGCGCGTTTTTAGATTTTGAGAAATTTCATATTTTATGTTTGGTTAGTTTCGCGTTTTTAGGGTTTCTTCACAAGCTAGAAGTGTTGAAACCCATGGATTCGTGGATGACCTTTGTTGACTCATCTCTAAAAGTATTTTTGGCGTTTTTTGGTTTTTTGCCGCACCGTAATTCACTTATAGAAGTAGTTGGTCAAGCTTACTTTCGTTGATTTGATAGGTTTTATAACCTTAAATGTTATACTTCCTGGCGACATTTCAAGATTATGAATTATAACTGTTTAATCATTTTGTGATACTAAGTACCTTTTATGTGCCTCAATTTGAGGTACCGCTTTGTCTTTTTATTCATGAGTATTGTTGATTTCTGATTTATCTACAGCTTTACACCGCTTATATATTTGTATTTGATATCGGTTTCTTTTAAAGTTCGTGGTTCATTTCCCTTCTATACAATTTTGAGTTCCGATTTATTTTGACAACCTAGGTTCTATGTGTTTGATATTGATCTTTTTAAGGTTCGAGGTTCAATTTTGTTTTCGTGTGTGTAATTCAAATTTTCTGACTTGATAATGCTATGATAAAGATCCAGCATAGATGATTATATGTACATATTAGATTGTGCTATGTATCCTGTTACTTCACAAGGAGCCTGACCAATTCACTTGATTATGGAGGTGATAAAAGCGTGTAGAATGTCCTCTTACTGTGTTCATTTTTTATGAAGCCCTGGTTCTGGTCCGTCTTTTATCATGCGATTCAGTTTGTATACATTAATGGAGTCCAAGTTAGAAAATGAGCAGATGTGTGAGAGAGTGGGTGTCCGGGTGTGTGTAGGGTGGGGAAGGCTTAGAATGATTGAGCCTCAAGGCCCTCAACAGGTTTAGGCTAAGTTGAGCTCGTTTAGTTTTCTTTTTATGGCATTACATCATTCTTTTATGGAATCGATTATTTTGTTGCAAAGCCGGCACTTTGTGACTTTGTTACGGTAGTGTACCTAAGAACATGTATACCGGCTATTTGTTCCTAGTCGTACTGTGTGGTGAGAATGCGTGAAATATAGAATTTTTCTTCGAAGGATGTGAATATGTATTATTTTTCCTCCGTTCGAGGAGGGTATAACTATGCTCTTAATCTAAATGTTTTTTCTTGACAGGTTTTGCCGATATTGTATTTTTATTTAAATATGACTCATCACTATGTGGAGCATGATCTGAACATTCTGGCAGATAAATGGTGGCTATCTTGGATGTAAAACTCTTAATCTGAAGCTTGACGGATAATTGATATTAACATGAGCGATTATGCAAGATTTCTACATAGTGATAGTTTTGAAGGTAGTATTCATATGTTAACATCAAGTTTCTGCTTGTATATACTTTGACTAACAACACTTGCACGCATTCCTTGGTTCATTTTGTAAATACATTCATTTGACCACCCATTGTTTGGTATTTAAGAATAATTTGGTTGATCGATGTCTCTGCAATGCTTTTATCTCCAAAGTTATTTAGTTGTATGTGTTTTTACTCTCGTTGCTCCCGGTTCCGCATAACCGTGATTAGTTCCCGTTTTACTCTCGTTGCTCCCGGTTCGTTGGTTCAATTCCCGTTCATCTTTCTCGACTTCCTTCTTATCTTGCTTTGATGACGTTGACGAGGTAGTATTGAAGAGCTTGTGATGGCCAAACTCGTCTTCCCTTATTTGCTTTGTGTTATCTCTTCCTGGATAACTCCATTCTGCTTTACAATTTCTCCTTTATAGCTAGTGTCATGCAAATGTGTTCTTTGAAGTTTCATATTTATTTTGGTGTTTTTCTGTCTAGATGGATGAATATCCGCTAAATGCAACTAATTGCCTTCTCGCAAAATCTGTTTGAGAATTCATTGATAGTCATTTGTCTTTGTATGGTGCTTCATAGGCCATGGACCGTTATTTTCAGAATGTGCTTGTTATCCCGAGAACCTTGTTATGTAATGTGTCCAAAATTAACTCCCACAGTCACGAAACTATTTGCACCTAAGAAACATGCTCTTATATCGATAATAGCTTTATTTGCGGTTTCTCTCTTTCAATCTTTGTACAAAAACTATTTGCGCCTAAGAAACATGCTCTTGTACGATTATTGGTGCAATAAATAAATGTACTAGTTCCCATCTATAATATTTAGTAATATTTTTCTTACTCCCTTAGTGTAAATGTAGAACTTGGTGACTTGTACAATTCTACCTAGATTTATAAAGAACGAGCTTAATGTACTTAATTTGTTGGTTACTATTATAGCTCTTAATTAATGTATACTTGGTAGGAACAAATCAGAACATGAATGTTATATTGCTCTCCTGTTTGATCTTACATTGCTCCCCTGTTTGATTTTTGAGTTTCGTTTAGGTAGAGTTTGACAGGATGGGACTATTGGGGCTGTGCAGGGGGGTGTTTGTGTGCTTGTTTTGACTCATGATTGTCTCGTGACTCGAGTATTAGTAATTATACTGCTTCTATTCAATCTATGTGCAGTAAAACAATTCCACGATATATCACATTCATCCTTCAACCAATTCCTACAATTTGTGGATATATAGTTTTTATCCCTTGATTAGTCTACTAAAGTACTAACATTGGAGATAGATTAATGAATTTGATGGGCTGCATTGATTTTGCTGCATCATGTAGATCTATAGTATTTGAATCAAGATCTGGTGATATATTATGGTTTGACTGATGATTTCGTTTGTGGTTTAGGTTTTTACATTTTGATTGATTAATTTGAATTGGTTTAGGAAGCTTCTAGTGCTCACTTACTATCCTTTTATTTTGACGTTCAAAGCAAACTGCTTTCTCTCGTCATCTCTTACTAGGAGGGTAGTAGTCCTAGAGATTTTGCAAAAGTGGGGTATGTGTGTGTCAAATTGACCGACTGTTTTAACTTCTCTGTTTCTCCTTGCAGATGCTATGACATCTGGTCCCGTATCGATTTTCCATCCGCAAGATTATAACTACATGTATTGCAAGCTTGAAGAAGCCTATGATAGCGAATGACGGTTAAATCTTATAGGAGGACCATTGAAGTATAAAATTATAATGTCATAGTTGTGTATGTTAATATTTTTATGTATTTAATTATTTATGCTTTAATTGGGCATAATATGCTTAAAAAAATGAGTTTATATATATATATATATTATTGATTTTGTATTGATCAATAATGAAAAAATGAAAAAAAAAAATTTGGTTTTTGGGGGCGTTATCTGATCCGGTTTTCACTAAAATCCGGATCAGATAATCTAGTTAACTGATCCGGTTTTCACCCAAAACCGGATCAATAAATAATTTACAGATCCGGTTTTGGACCGGATCAGTAAATATTTTGGATCTGCTGCGAGCCCATCCGATGCGGACCAAAACCGGATCAGTAAGCCCGATTTTGACAACATCGGATGGGCTTTTTTCCACTAGTGATAGTGGCTCACCATGGAATAACAAGCCTTAATTAATGTGGAAATCAAATAATAGGTAGATTTCCTTAAAGTCATGTCCTAAGATATTTAGGGTCATGTCTTTAAATAATAGCGACCAACACAATGACTATTGATTCATATATAGGAGACAAGACATTCTGCACAACACAATGACTCTTGCGTCTCGGTATGGATAAAACCACCCGGACCATAGTGGCTCACCATGGGATAATAAGCCGATAAGGCACGAGGGATGACGTTATTGTATTTATTGGAATGATTTATTCGGAGAGAACACTTGCAACAAACGATCGATCAATAAACTCTCCGACGCTCTGTATCTTGGGCATATGTGGTTGGTTGAAACCCTCTAACCACTACTTTGAATGAGATAACGTCCAATAATCACCATTGGTGTCTCTTAATTAGGAATGAATACACGACATTATTGCATTGGTCGATTTAAGCACATGACCCAACACTTTAGGCTTAGAACACCGTACGACTTAATTAATGTGGAAATTAAATAATAGGTAGATTTCCTTAGGGTCATGTCCTAAGATATTTAGGGTCATGTCTTTAAATAAAAGCGACCAACACAATGACTATTGATTCATATATAGGAGACAAGACATTCTACACAACACAATGGTTCATGCGTCTCAGTATGGATGAAACCCCCCGGACCGTAGTGGCTCACCATGGGATAGCAAGCCTTAATTAATGTGGAAATCAACTGATAGGTAGATTTCCATAAGGTCATGTCCTAAGATATTTAGGGTCATGTCTTTAAATAATAGCGACCAACACAATGACTATTGATTCATATATAGGAGACAAGACATTCTACACAACACAATGGCTCTTGCATCTCCGTATGGAACAAACCCCCCGGACCATAGTGGCTCACCATGGGATAATAAGCAGATAAGGTACGAGGGATAACGTTATTGTATTTCTTGGAATGATTTATTCGGAGAGAGTAATTGAGACAAACGATCGATCAATAAACCCTCCGACGCTCTGTATCTTGGGCATATTTGGTTGGATAAAACCCTCTAACCACTACTTTGAATGAGATTACGTCCAATAATCACCATTGGTGTCTCTTAATAAGGAATGAATACACGACATTATTGCATTGGTCGATTTAAGCACATGACCCAACACTTTAGGCTTTGAACACCGTACGACTTAATGTGGAATTCAAATGATAGGTGGATTTCCTTAGGGTCATGTCCTAAGATATTTAGGGTCATGTCTTTAAATAATAGCGACCAACACAATGACTATTGATTCATATATAGGAGACAAGACATTCTACACAACACAATGGCTCTTGCGTCTCGGTATGGATGAAAACCCTGGACCATAGTGGCTCACCATGGGATAATAAGCCGATAAGGTACGAGGGATGACGTTATTGTATTTCTTGGAATGATTTATTCGGAAATATATAGGAAATATAAGGTACAATAAGCCGATAAGGTACGAGGGATGACGTTATTTGCATTACATATAGGAAATATATTTATTGGAAAATATTATATGGGCATGTCCTAAGATTTCCCGGGACATTTCCTAAAATAAATGCGATCCTAAAAATCAACCAAATAAATTACTATTGATTCATAGGATGCAAGAAGCTCTACACAAAATAATGGATCTGATTGCATAGGTTTTTATGTGAACTATAGGTAATTCATGCTATCCACATACGATTGGAAAATAACTAAAATAATTACCGTGTGCGAAAAACGTCCACCCATGTCTTATAATTAAGACTTTCGTAGTTGGAAGTTGACGATTATGTGAAAGAAAAAGAAAAACTATTAACACAGATGACAAAAAAAGACACCCTTCTCAGTACGATGGATTACTTCCGTATGGCTATACAATCAAACCATTAGGTTTAGGACATCACCAAGAACGTCTTAGGACCTGCCCTAAGACATGATTATCCGGAGACTAAACCAATCTCTCGAGATAAATGAACCAAACAGACTATATTTTGCGTAAAAGTGAGACCATTATTGTCGTTTATGGGAAGTGCAAATTAAATTTGATACGAACAAAACATATGATAAACTTAAACAAATCCACGAGTATAAATATAGTCAATCTTATGTTTTAATTAAACGGACATACATAGTCAATCTTATGTTCTTAATTAAACAGACATACATACTAAAATGTAGACCAATCCTGAAAACACTAAATTTCATTAACTTGTTACTACGTATCACATCAAATAGGCTATTGGCCAGGATCCAGGGGAAGTTCTTAGGCCTTGATGATGCTATTATTGTCGATCAGGTAGTGGCAAACCTTTAGGTGGTCTTCCAAACATCCATGTTTACTGCTGAACAGACGTACATTCTCCACACTCTTCCCCGAAAAATCGGCCCACATTTGCCTAATTTGCCAATGTTATCTAATCGGGAGACGGTGACCTCTGTACTAAAATGCGGTTTTGACCCTAACCGAGTAATTGTGAAGCGTATTATATGGCTTGCCATGTTCATGGAAGGTTTTTGGTACAGAAAGAGCGGTTATAAGAATACAAGAAAATAAAAACAAACGTTAGTGAATGGTAAAGAGGAAGTTTCTTACATTTCCAGTTACGATGATTGGAGAGTCAATAGGTCTTTGAAGATCCAAAGGGCTTTGGTTGCCATCCATCAGTTCTCCACCCAATCTGAATTCGCAATCCTACCGGGCGTAATTCACCCAATCAGCATATCTTTGGAATGCAATGTTGAGCGGAAGGTTTTCGAACATAGTCATCCTTATACCAGGATCCCCACTCACTAAACTCATAATTGTGATAACAATCGTAGCAGCATCATGGGGGACTTGATAACCAGTTCTGAAGTTTGCAGTTGTAAGGTCTTCACGCCGTGGTTGCAGCCACATACTCTAGCCGTACTCCTCACACGCTTAGAAGACCATGGTTGCACTTGCAGCCGACGTACTCGACCCATATTTCTCACATGCTTATCTTTGAAGAAGTTGGTTTTTCCGTTGAAGAAGATGAACAAATTAAGATGTTTTTTTAGGGGAACAAATGAAGATGTTTGTTGACAGTCACACTTGCCTTCCACAGTTCCTTTCCTCTCTCTCTCTCTTATAAAAAAATTCAAACGTTGTAATGCAAAACTAAATGAACTTCAAACTTAGGTAGTTTACGATCCAGTTTTAACAAAATTCAAACTTATAGAAAAAGAGCATTCAATGAAAAACACTAATGCAAGGGGACATCCGGACATTTGCTACACCTACCAACTACTAATAGAGTATTAAAAAATATTAATTATGTTGATTTAATATAATATATATTATGTTATTTTAATTTTTTATCTATATTACGTAAAAAACAATTTTATTTATATTTTTTTAATGCGGTATTTGATATTATACGATTTTATGAAAAAATAAAAAGGAAAATAACTATTTGATGAAGGAGAATTGTCAAGTATTATTGTCAAAAAAGTAAGAAGTAATCTTATCCTAAATTCACAAGTTTGCAAACATAATATATGGAAATATAATTGTTGGAAAATATTATAAGGACACTTCCTAAGATTTCCTGGGACATTTCCTAAAATAAATGTTTATCCCCAATTCTTTAGAAGTTTTTTTAAACAATTTATCATGCCATAACGTCCATTTTTCAATTTCGCACTAGACTGAATATTACGAAAAGCAAATAAAATCAATTATGAAATTTATAAATAATAATATATTTGATAATTGTAATTGACCAGGGGCATCGCCCGGGCCAAAATACAAGTTTCATTATAAAAAGAGCATTATTGAATAAAAACACACTAATATAACGCAAGCCAATGAAAGGCCTAATTGAATAGTAGGTAATCTAAGAGCCTAGAAGAGTTATGAACTTATGCCTCTTGGAGAAAGAATTAACTCCCTCCCATAAATCCCAATGAATGTTTTATGTAACTGGAGTCAAATATATTCGACCATAAGATTTGACAATAATAAATTTATTCATCTCCTTTACATTATAGAAAATGAAGTTATTACTAAATTTTCTTAGGTCATGTCCTAACGTAGCCTAGGTCGTGACCTAAAATCATTGCCATGCTGAATAAAAAAATAGTGAATTTTATATCTAATTATTTGATGTTTTGCAACAAAACAATGGTATAGGTAAAAGTTGTTAGGTCATATCCTTAAATAGCATGGGGCATGTCCTAAAATAATTGCCATGCTAAAAAAACCACCAACCCAATGGCTATTGATTCAATGACGCAAGAAATTCAACACAACACAATTGCATCTGACTATATTTGGTATTATGTGAATTATCCCTCCAACGCTCTAAGCCTATAATGTTGCATGGATCAATGAACGCTCCGACGCTCTGTATCTTGGGCATATTTGGTTGGATGAAACCCTCTAACCATTACTTTGAATGAGATAACGTCCAATAATCACCATTGGTGTCTCTTAATTAGGAATGAATACACGACATTATTGCATTGGTCGATTTAAGCACATGATTCGACACTCTAGACTTAGAATACCGTACGAATTAATGTGGAAATCAAATAATAGGTAGATTTACTTAAGGTCATGTCTTTAAATAATAGCGACCAACACAATGACTATTGATTTATATATAGCAGACAAGACATTCTACACAACACAATGGCTCTTGCGTCTCCGTATGGATGAAACCCCCCCGGACCATAGTGGCTCACCATGGGATAATAACCCGATAAGGTACGAGGGATGACGTTATTGTATTTCTTGGAATGATTTATTCGGAGAGAACAATTGAGACAAACGATCGATCAATAAACCCTCCGACGCTCTATATCTTGGGCATATTTGGTTGGATGAAACCCTCGAACCACTACTTTAAATAAGATAACGTCCAATAATCACCATTGGTGTCTCTTAATTAGGAATGAATACACGACATTATTGCATTGGTCGATTTAAGCACATGACCCAACACTTAAGGCTTAGAACACCGTGCGACTTAATGTGGACATCAAATAATAGGTAGATTTCCTTAGGGTCATGTCCTAAGATATTTATGGTCATGTCTTTAAATAATAGCGACCAACACAATGACTATGATTCGTATATTGGAGACAAGACATTCTACACAACACAATGGCTCTTGCGTCTCGGTATGGATGAAACCCCCGGACCATAGTGGCTCACCTTGGGATAATAAGTCGATAAGGTACGAGGGATGACGTTATTGTATTTCTTGGAATGATTTATTCGGAGAGAACAATTGAGACAAACGATCAATAAACCCTCCGACGCTCTGTATCTTGGGCATATTTAGTTGGATGAAACCCTATAACCACTACTTTGAGTGAGATAACGTCCAATAATCACCATTGGTGTCTCTTCATTAGGAATGAATACACGACATTAATACATTGGTCGATTTAAGCACATGACCCAACACTCTAGGCTTAGCACCGTATGACTTAATGTGGAAATTAAATAATAGGTAGATTTCCTTAGGGTCATGTCCTAAGATATTTAGGATCATGTCTTTAAATAATAACGACCAACACAATGACTATTGATTCATATATAGGAGACAAGATATTTTACACAACACAATGGCTCTTGCATCTCAGTATGGATGAAACTCCTGGACCATCGTGGCTCACCATGGGATAATAAGCCGATAAGGTACGAGAGATTACGTTATTGTATTTCTTGGAATGATTTATTCGGAGAGAACAATTGATACAAACGATCAATAAACCCTACGACGCTATGTATCTTGGGCATATTTGGTTGGATGAAACTCTTTAACCACTACTTTGAATGAGATAGCTAAGCTGATAAGGTACGAGGGATGACGTTTTTGTATTTCTTGGAATGATTTATTCGGAGTGAACAATTGATACAAACGATCGATCAATAAACCCTCCGACGCTCTGTATCTTGGGCATATTTGGTTGGATGAAACCCTCTACCCACTACTTTGAATGACATAACGTCCAATAATCACCATTGGTGCCACTTAATTAGGAATGAATATACGACATTATTGCATTGGTCGATTCAAGCACATGACCCAACACTTTAGGCTTAGAACACCGTACAACTTAATTAATGTGGAAATCAAATAACAGGTAGATTTCTTTAGGGTCATGTCCTAAGATATTTAGGGTCATGTCTTTAAATATTAGCGACCAACACAATGACTATTGATTCATATATAGGAGACAAGACATTCTACACAACACAATGGCTCTTGCGTATCGGTATGGATAGAACTCTCAGACCATAGTGGCTCACCATGGGATAATAAGCCGATAAGGTACGAGGGATGACGTTATTGTATTTCTTGAAATGGTTTATTCGGAGAGAACACTTGAGACAAACGATCAATAAACCCTCCGACGCTCTGCATCCCGGGTATATTTGGTTGGATGAAACCCTCTAACCACTACTTTGAATGACATAACGTCCAATAATCACAATTGGTGTCACTTAATTAGGAATGAATACACGACATTTTTGCATTGGTCGATTTAAGCACATGACCCAGCACATTAGGCTTAGAACACCGTACGACTTAATGTGGAAATCAAATAATTCCTTAGGGTCATGTCCTAAGATATTTAGGGTTATGTCTTTAAATAATAGCGACCAACACAATGACCATTGATTCATATATAGGAGATAAGACATTCTACACAACACAATGGCTCTTGCATCTCGGTGTGGATGAAACTCTCGGACCATAGTGGCTCACCTTGGGATGATAAGCCGATAAGGTACGAGGGATGACGTTATTGTTTTTCCTAGAATGATTTATTCGGAGAGAACAATTGAGACAACCGATCAATAAACCCTCCGACGCTCTGTATCTCGGGCATTTATGGTTGGATGAAACCCTCTAACTACTACTTTGAGTGAGATAATGTCCAATAATCACTATTGGCGTCTCTTAATTACGAATGAATACACGACATTATTGCATTGGTCGATTTAAGCACATGACCCAACACTTTAGGCTAAGAACACCCTACCACTTAATTAATGTGAAAATAAAATAATAGGTTGATTTCCTTAGGGTCATGTCCTAAGATATTTAGGGTCATGTCTTTAAATAATAGCGACCAACACAATGACTATTGATTCATATATAGGAGACAAGACATTCTACACATCACAATGGCTCTTGCGTCTCGGTATGGATGCAACCCCCTGGACCATAGTGGCTCACCGTGGGATCATAAGCCGATAAGGTACGAGAGATGACGTTATTGTATTTCTTGGAATGATTTATTTGAAGTGAACACTTGCGACAAACGATCGATCAATAAACCTTTCGACGTGTTGTATCATGGGCATAATTGGTTGGATGAAACCCTCTAACCACTACTTTGAATGAGATAATGTCCAATAATCACCATTGGTTTATCTTAATTAGGAATGAATACACGACATTATTGCATTGGTCGATTTAAGCACATGACCCAACACTTTAGGCTTAGAACACCGTACCACTTAATTAATGTGGAAATCAAATAATAGGTTTCCTAAGATATTTAGGGTCATGTCCTAAGATATTTAGGGTCATGTCTTTAAATAATAGCGACCAACATTATGACTATTGATTCATATATAGGAGACAAGACATTCTACACAACACAATGGCTCTTGCGTCTCGGTATGGATGAAACCCCCCGGACCATAGTGGCTCATCATGGGATAATAAGCCGATGAGGTACGAGGGATGACGTTATTGTATTTCTTGGAATGATTTATTCGAAGAGAACACTTGCGATAAACGATCGATCAATAAACCCTCCGACGCTCTGTATCTTGGGCATATTTGGTTGAATGAAACCCTCTAACCACTACTTTGAATGAGATAACGTCCAATAATCACCATTGGTGTCTCTTAATTAGGAATGAATACACCACATTATTGCATTGGTCGATTTAAGCACATGACCCAACACTTTAGGCTTAGAACAATGTACGACTTAATTAATGTGCAAATCAAATAATAGGTAGATTTCCTTTGGGTCATGTCCTAAGATATTTAGGGTCATGTCTTTAAATAATAGCGACCAACACAATGACTATTGATTCATATATAGGAGACAAGATATTCTACACAACACAATGGCTTTTACGTCTCGGTATGGATGAAACCCCCCGAACCATAGTGGCTAAACATGGGATAATAAGTCGATAAGGTACGAGGGATGACGTTATTGTATTTCTTGGAATAATTTATTCGGAGAGAACAACTGAGACAAACGATTAATAAACCCTCCGACGCTGTGTATCTCGGGCTTATTTGGTTGGATGAAACCCTCTAACCACTACTTTGAATGAGATAACGTCCAATAATCACCATTGGTGTCTCTTAATTAGGAATGAATACACGACATTATTGCATTGGTCGATTTAAGCAGATGACCCAACACTTTAGGCTTAGAACACCGTACGACATAATTAATGGGGAAATCAAATAATAGGTAGATTTCCTTAGGGTCATGTCCTAAGATATTTAGGGTCATGTCTTTAAATAATAGCGACCAACACAATGACTATTGATTCATATATAGGAGACAAGACATTCTACACAACACAATGGCTCTTGCGTCTCGATACGGATGAAACCCCCCGGACCATAGTGGCTCACCATGGGATAATAAGTCGATGAGGTAAGAGGGATGACGTTATTGTATTTCTTGGAATGATTTATTCGAAGAGAACACTTGCGATAAACGATCGATCAATAAACCCTCCGACGCTCTGTATCTTGGGCATATTTGGTTGGATGAAACCCTCTAACCACTACTTTGATTGAGATAACGTCCAATAATCACCATTGGTGTCTCTTAATTAGGAATGAATACACCACATTATTGCATTGGTCGATTTAAGCACATGACCCAACACTTTAGGCTTAGAACACCGTACGACTTAATTAATGTGCAAATCAAATAATAGGTGGATTTCCTTTGGGTCATGTCCTAAGATATTTAGGGTCATGTCTTTAAATAATAGCGACCAACACAATGACTATTGATTCATATATAGGAGACAAGATATTCTACACAACACAATGGCTCTTGCGTCTCGGTATGGATGAAACCCCCCGAACCATAGTGGCTAACCATGGGATAATAAGACGATAAGGTAAGAGGGATGACGTTATTGTATTTCTTGGAATAATTTATTCGGAGAGAACAATTGAGACAAACGATTGATAAACCCTCCGACGCTCTGTATCTCGGGCATATTTGGTTGGATGAAACCCTCTAACCACTACTTTGAATGAGATAACGTCCAATAATCACCATTGGTGTCTCTTAATTAGGAATGAATACACGACATTATTGCATTGGTCGATTTAAGCAGATGACCCAACACTTTAGGCTTAGAACACCGTACGACTTAATTAATGTGCAAATCAAATAATAGGTAGATTTCCTTAGGGTCATGTCCTAAGATATTTAGGGTCATGTCTTTAATTAATAGCGATCAACACAATGACTATTGATTCATATATAGGAGACAAGACATTCTACACAACACAATGGCTCTTGCGTCTCGGTACGGATGAAACCGCCCGGACCAAAGTGCTTCACCATGGGATAATAAGCCGATAAGGTACGAGGGATGACGTTATTGTATTTCTTGGAATGATTTATTCGATGAGAACACTTGCGACAAACGATCGATCAATAAACCCTCCGACGCTCTGTATCTTGGGCATATTTGGTTGGATGAAACCCTCGAACCACTACTTTGAATGAGATATAGTCCAATAATCACCATTGGTGTCTCTTAATTAGGAATTAATACACCACATTATTGCATTGGTCTATTTATGCACATGACACAACACTTTAGGCTTAGAACACCGTACAACTTAATTAATGTGAAAATCAAATAATAGGTAGATTTCATTAGGGTCATGTCCTAAGATATTTAGGGTCAAGTCTTTAAATAATAGCGACCAACACAATGACTATTGATTCATATATAGGAGACAAGACATTCTACACAACACAATGGCTCTTGCGTCTCGGTACGGATGAAACCCCCCGGACCATAGTGGTTCACGATGGAATAATATGTCGATAAGGTACGAGGGATGACGTTATTGTATTTCTTGGAATGATTTATTCGAAGAGAACACTTGCGACAAACGATCGATCAATAATCCCTTCGACGCTCTGTATCTTGGGCATATTTGGTTGGATGAAACCCTCTAACCACTACTTTGAATGAGATAACGTCCAATAATCATCATTGGTGTCTCTTAATTACGAATGAATACATGACATTATTGCATTGGTCGATTTAAGCACATGACCCAACACTTTAGGCTTAGATCACCGTACGACTTAATTAATGTGCAAATCAAATAATAGGTAGATTTCCTTTGGATCATGTTCTAAGATATTTAGGGTCATGTATTTAAATAATAGCGACCAACACAATGACTATTGATTCATATATAGGAGACAAGACATTCTACACAACACAATGGCTCTTGCATCTCGGTACGGATGAATCCGCCCGGACCAAAGTGTTTCACCATGGGATAATAAGCCGATAAGGTACGAGGGATAACGTTATTGTATTTCTTGGAATGATTTATTCGATGAGAACACTTGCGACAAACGATCGATCAATAAACCCTCCGACGCTCTGTATCTTGGGCATATTTGGTTGGATGAAACCCTCTAACCACTACTTTGAATGAGATATCGTCCAATAATCACCATTGGTGTCTATTAATTAGGAATTAATACACGACATTATTGCATTGGTCTATTTATGCACATGACACAACACTTTAGGCTTAGAACACCGTACAACTTAATTAATGTGAAAATCAAATAATAGGTAGATTTCATTAGGGTCATGTCCAAAGATATTTAGGGTCAAGTCTTTAAATAATAGCGACCAACACAATGACTATTGATTCATATATAGGAGACAAGACATTCTACACAACACAATGACTCTTGCGTCTCGGTACGGATGAAACCGCCCGGACCAAAGTGCTTCACCATGGGATAATAAGCCGATGAGGTAAGAGGGATGACGTTATTGTATTTCTTGGAATGACTTATTCGAAGAGAACACTTGCGATAAACGATCGATCAATAAACCTTTCGATGCTCTGTATCTTGGGCATATTTGGTTGGATGAAACCCTATAACCACTACTTTGAATGAGATAACGTCCAATAATCACCATTGATGTCTCTTAATTAGGAATGAATACAAGACATTATTGCATTGGTCGATTTAAGCACATGACCCAACACTTTAGGCTTAGAACACCGTACGACTTAATTAATGTGCAAATCAAATAATAGGTAAATTTTCTTTGGGTCATGTCGTAAGATATTTAGGGTCATGTCTTTAAATAATAGCGACCAACCCAATGACTATTGATTCATATATAGGAGACAAGACATTCTACACAACACAATGGATCTTGCGTCTCGGTATGGATGAAACCCCCCGGACCATAGTGGCTCACCATAGGATAATAAGCCGATAATGTACGAGGGATGACGTTATTGTATTTCTAGGAATAATTTATTCGTAGAGAACAATTGAGACAAACGATTAATAAACCCTCCGACGCTCTGTATCTCGGGCATATTTGGTTGGATGAAACCCTCTAACCACTAATTTGAATGAGATAACGTCCAATAATCACCATTGGTGTCTCTTAAATAGGAATGAATACACGACGTAATTGCATTGGTCGATTTATGCACATGACCCAACACTTTAGGCTTAGAACACCGTACGACTTAATTAATGTGCAAATCAAATAATAGGTAGATTTCCTTAGGGTCATGTCCTAAGATATTTAGGGTCATGTCTTTAAATAATAGCGATCAACACAATGACTATTGATTCATATATAGGAGACAAGACATTCTACACAACACAATGGCTCTTGCGTCTCGGTACGGATGAAACCGCCCGGACCAAAGTGTTTCACCATGGGATAATAAGCCGATAAGGTACGAGGGATGACGTTATTGTATTTCTTGGAATGATTTATTCGATGAGAACACTTGAGACAAACGATCGATCAATAAACCCTCCGACGCTCTGTATCTTGGGCATATTTGGTTGGATGAAACCTTCTAACCACTACTTTGAATGAGATATCGTCCAATAATCACTATTGGTGTCTCTTAATTAGGAATTAATACACGACATTATTGCATTGGACTATTTAAGCACATGACACAACACTTTAGGCTTAGAACACCGTACAACTTAATTAATGTGGAAATCAAATAATAGGTAGATTTCATTAGGGTCATGTCCTAAGATATTTAGGGTCAAGTCTTTAAATAATAGCGACCAACACAATGACTATTGATTCATATAAAGGAGACAAGACATTCTACACAACACAATGGCTCTTGCGTCTCGGTACGGATGAAACCCCCCGGACCATAGTGGTTCACGATGGAATAATATGCCGATAAGGTACGAGGGATGACGTTATTGTATTTCTTGGAATGATTTATTCGAAGAGAACACTTGCGACAAACGATCGATCAATAATCCCTTCGACGCTCTGTATCTTGGGCATATTTGGTTGGATGAAACCCTCTAACCACTACTTTGAATGAGATAACGTCCAATAATCATCATTGGTGTCTCTTAATTACGAATGAATACATGACATTATTGCATTGGTCGATTTAAGCACATGACCCATCACTTTAGGCTTAGATCACCGTACGACTTAATTAATGTGCAAATCAAATAATAGGTAGATTTCCTTAGGATCATGTTCAAAGATATTTAGGGTCATGTATTTAAATAATAGCGACCAACACAATGACTATTGATTCATATATAGGAGACAAGACATTCTACACAACACAATGGCTCTTGCGTCTCGGTAAGGAAGAAACCGCCCGGACCAAAGTGTTTCACCATGGGATAATAAGCCGATAAGGTACGAGGGATGACGTTATTGTATTTCTTGGAATGATTTATTCGCTGAGAACACTTGCGACAAACGATCGATCAATAAACCCTCCGACGCTCTGTATCTTGGGCATATTTGGTTGGATGAAACCCTCTAACCACTACTTTGAATGAGATATCGTCCAATAATCACCATTGGTGTCTCTTAATTAGGAATTAATACACGACATTATTGCATTGGTCTATTTATGCACATGACACAACACTTTAGGCTTAGAACACCGTACAACTTAATTAATGTGGAAATCAAATAATAGGTAGATTTCATTAGGGTCATGTCCTAAGATATTTAGGGTCAAGTCTTTAAATAATAGCGACCAACACAATGACTATTGATTCATAAATAGGAGACAAGACATTCTACACAACACAATGGCTCTTGCTTCTCGGTACGGATGAAACCGCCCGGACCAAAGTGCTTCACCATGGGATAATAAGCCGATGAGGTAAGAAGGATGACGTTATTGTATTTCTTGGAATGATTTATTCGAAGAGAACACTTGCGATAAACGATCGATCAATAAACCTTCCGATGCTCTGTATCTTGGGCATATTTGGTTGGATGAAACCCTATAACCACTACTTTGAATGAGATAACGTCCAATAATCACCAATGATGTCTCTTAATTTGGAATGAATACACGACATTATTGCATTGGTCGATTTAAGCACATGACCCAACACTTTAGGCTTAGAACACCGTACGACTTAATTAATGTGGAAATCAAATATTAGGTAGATTTCCTTAGGGTCATGTCCTAAGATATTTAGAGTCATGTCTTTAAATAATAGCGATCATCACAATGACAATTGATTCTTATATAGGAGACAAGACATTCTACACAACACAATGGTTGTTGCGTCTCGGTGTGGATGAAACCCTCGGACCATAGTGGCTGGGATAATAAGTCGATAAGGTACGAGAGATGACGTTATTGTATTTCTTGGAATGTTTTATTCGGAAATAACAATTGAGACAAACGATCAAAAAAACCTTCGACGCTCTGTATCTCAGGCATATTTGGTTGGATGAAACCTTCTAACCACTACTTTGAATGAAATAATGTCCAATAATCACCATTGGTTTTTTCTAGTTAGAAATGAATACACGACATTATTGCATTGGTCGATTTAAGCACATGACCCAACACTTTAGGCTTAGTACACCGTTCAACTTAATTAATGTGGAAATCAAATAATAGGTAGATTTCCTTATAGTCATGTCCTAAGATATTTAGGGTTATCTCTTTAAATAATAGCGGCCAATACAATGATTATTGATTCATATATAGGAGACAAGACATTCTACACAACACAATGGCTCTTGCGTGTCGGTATGGATGAAACCCCCCCGGACCATAGTGAGTCACCATGGAATAATAAGCCGATGAGGTACGATGGATGACGTTATTGTATTTCTTGGAATGTTTTATTCGAAGAGAACACTTGCGACAAACGATCGATCAATAAACCTTCCGACGCTCTGTATCTTGGGCATATTTGGTTGGATGAAAACCTCTAACCACTACTTTGAATGAGATAACGTCCAATAATCACCATTGGAGTCTCTAAATTAGGAATGAATACACGACATTATTGCATTGGTCGATATACGCACATGACCCAACACTTTAGGCTTAGAAAACCGTACGACTTAATTAATGTGGAAATCAAATAATAGGTAGATTTCATTAGGGCCATGTCCTAAGATATTTAGGGTCATGTCTTTAAATAATAGCGACCAAAACAATGACTATTGATTCATATATAGGAGACAAGACATTCTACTCAACACAATGGCTCTTGCGTCTCGGTATGGATAGAACTCTCGGACCATAGTGGCACACCATGGGATAATAAGTCGATAAGGTACGAGGGATGACGTTATTGTATTTCTTGGAATGATTTATTCGGAGAGAACAATTGAGACAAACGATCGATCAATAAACCCTCCGACGCTGTGTATCTTAGGTATATTTGGTTGGATGAAACCCTCTAACCACTACTTTGAATGATATAACGTCCAATAATCACCATTATTGTCTCTTAATTAGGAATGAATACATGACATTATTGCATTGGTCGATTTAAGCACATGACCCAACACTTTAGGCTTAGAACACCTTACAACTTAATTAATGTGGAAATCAAATAATAGGTAGATTTCCTTAGGCTCATGTCCTAAGATATTTAGGGTCATGTCTTTAAATAATAGCGACCAACACAATGACTATTGATTCATATATAAGAGACAAGACATTCTACACAACACAATGGCTGTTGCGTCTCGGTGTGGATGAAACCCTCGGACCATAGTGGCTCACCATGGGCTAATAAGTCGATAAGGTACGAGAGATGACGTTATTGTATTTCTTGGAATGATTTATTCGGAAAGAACAATTGAGACAAATGATCAATAAACCCTCCGACGCTCGGTATCTCGGGCATATTTGGTTGGATGAAACCCTCTAACCACTACTTTGAATGAAATAATGTCCAATAATCACCATTGGTTTTTTCTAATTAGGAATGAATACACGACATTATTGCATTGGTCGATTTAAGCACATGACCCAACACTTTAGGCTTAGAACACCGTATGACTTAATTAATGTGGAAATCAAATATTAGGTAGATTTCCTTAGGGTCATGTTCTAAGATATTTAGGGTCATGTCTTTAAATAATAGCGACCAACACAATGACAATTGATTCTTATATAGGAGACAAGATATTCTACACAACACAATGGCTCTTGTGTCTCGGTATGGATGCAACCCCCTGGACCATAGTGGCTCACCATGGGATAATAAGTCGATAAGGTACGAGGGATGACGTTATTGTATTTCTTGGAATGATTTATTCGGAGAGAACGCTTGAGACAAACGATCGATCAATAAACCCTCCAACGCTCTGTATCTTGGGCATATTTGGTTGGATGAAACTCTCTAACCACTACTTTGAATGAGATAACGTCCAATAATCACCATTGGTGTCTCTTAATTAGGAATGAATACACGATATTATTGCATTGGTCAATTTAAGCACATGACCCAACACTTTAGACTTAGAACACCGTACGAGTTAATTAATGTGGAAATCAAATAATAGGTAGATTTCCTTAGGGTCATGTCTTTAAATAATAGCGACCTACACAATGACTATTGATTCATATATAGGAGACAAGACATTTTACACAACACAATGGCTCTTGCGTCCCAGTATGGATGAAGCCCCCGGACCATAGTGGCTCACCATGGGATAATAAGCCGATAAGGTACGAGGGATGATGTTATTGTATTTCTTGGAATGATTTTTTCGGAGGGAACAATTGAGACAAACGATCGATCAATAAACCCTCCGACACTCTGTATGTTGGGCATATTTGGTTGGATGAAACCCTCTAACCACTACTTTGAATGAGATAACGTCGAATAATCAATTTATTCGGAGAGAACAATTGAGACAAACGATCACCCATCCCCTCCGACACCCTCTTTGTCTCAATCTGGAAATTAAACTAAGTTTAGTGGAGATAATAAGAAATTTGTTAAAGCTGGCCTGTGTTATGTCGGGTCATTTAGTGAAATAAAACAGCCTTTTATATTCAATAAACACGTATGCGGAAAGGTAATTCTTTATTTCGTACTAGAAATTAGAAAACGTGTTTTAGCTACCATATGTTCTAAGTTAAGCAAATATTCCGTGTCAAAAATGTTTTCCTAGCAGCAAATATATAAATACGTGTATCTTCTTTTTGTCTTTCATTTAAGTACATAATCAATAGGGGAGAAATATTGGACGTGATTATACCCCTTGGCTCCGTGGTCGGTAGTCGTGATATGAAAATCTTATGAACTATACGTCGCGGGATCGATTCTTCTTTAATGCGAGATGAGTAATCTCTTTTTGTAATTTTTAAACCTTTTATGAGATCAAATGGTAAATAACTAAAAATCTATTTTTTGGCTTTTTCTACGTTATTTTTAATTATTATTAACCACATATTGTTACTAATGATATTTTTGTCCCAAACATGACCATTTTTTCAAAATTAATACTTGCAATGTTATCTAATGTTTGTCATAAATTTTAATTCTTCCTAAAACATGATTATACAGTCATTGTTCATTTGAATCCAGATAACAAACCACAGTCTACTGGAATAAGTTGGCTGGATCAACATGATAGTTGAAGCTTTCTTTGTTATTGGAACACAATAGTTGGGTCATCACCCAAAGCCATATAGTTGGGTTATCACCCAAATCCCCATAGTTGGGTCATCACCCAAATCCCCATAGTTGGGTCATCACCCAAAGGCCGATAGCTGGGTCATCATCGAAAGCCCCATAGTTGGGTCATCACCCAAGAACCCCCCAAAATTGAAACAACCAACAGTTAGGCTGTTGAATCTGATAAAACACTGAAAGAACCCCGAAATCGATTAAACAGAAATCGAGATTGAAGAACATGATGGTTTTGTTCATGCGAAATGGAGTATAGACCTAAATCAAACAAATCAAGACAACTGAAATCGAACTTTTCCCAAAACCAAAACCCTAGATATGTAAAGAAGACTGAAATCGAGCTTTCCCTAAAAGCACACTTCCACCCTTGGTGTTTGCGCGAAGAAGATTCACTTATGCGTGAAGAGTATAGTAACAAAAAAGCAGTTAATTGATCGAAAATGGTCGAGGAAGGAGATGAGATGGGTGGAGAGAGAACGCAGGGAAGGAAGTAGTTCATCGGGGTTCAGGGGGAAAAAGAGAAGAGAGAAAAAAAGATGGGTAAAATTTTTTTTGGTCAAAATAATTAATTTCAGAAAAATGAAATATTTTAAGTATTTTCTTATTAATTTTTTGAAATTTACAAAATTATTTTAAGTATTTATCAAAAATATTTCTGATTTTAGTAAAAGAAATGAAAAAGAAAATGGCTTGCTGAGTTGGCAAAACATGTGATGCATAGCCCCTTTGACTTCCGTTGACTTTGGTGGTCATAATTTTGGTATGATCGCTGAAGAATCATCCACCAATGTGGCTGGTGGTTGTAAAGTCTATATAAAAGTGCAACGGTTAAGAAGCCATCATCATAATTTAAAAAGAAAAGCAGGACAATGATGCCCTACAAGTTGCTGCTTTTCCATACAACACCTAGACTAGCTGATATTGTGTGATATCTCTCTGTTTTTACGGATCCGATGCTGCTGATGTTTTCCACCACATGTTCCAAGTCTGCCGTCTCACCGATTCTCTTTTCTTAAGTCCAAAACCAAGAATGACAATGATTTTTTATCCCACATTTTTGGACCGTGACTGATTTTTCATATCCCATCATATTTAGTTATTTACTATTAATATTTTTATTTTATTATTCTTTTCATATGGTCTGGTAGAGTAATTTATAGGATTAATCAAACATTTTCTTAAATCAAAAGAATGCAATTCGCATTACTGTTACGTCACTTAAACTCCCAAGTCCCCAATATTTTAGTTTTCATTGAGCACTATAAATTCCTCTTGGAATTTAGTACGACACTTTTTTTCCTGGCTAAAAAAGAAGTTTTCAATCATGAAAAGTCATATGACATTTACAATAATAAATATCAAGTATCAACCCTAAAGTAATATAAATCTAAAAATCTAATATTGTAATCAAGAAAATTAAAACTCGAGTGCACTCCAAATTTATGTGACTTGACCCAAAAACTTGTAACATATCTAAAATAATATGGACTTGCAAATTCCCAATCATATTCGCTGCAATCTTCAATCTAAAAATAGAAAAACAAACAAACGAAACTCATACTACAAGAACTAATAATCCCCATAAGAGAGGAAACTCTCGCGAACAGAGATAAATTCGTTATGAGAAAAACTAAAGCGCTATAAAAATAAAGAAAATCTATTAAAGGAGGAGCTTACCATCAACTAAACTAATTGTTGATGACAACCCCAAGGAGAGAGAAAATCGAGAGCTAATTCTTACTCCAACAAGAGACTCTTGGGTGTGTCTTGAGTGTATCACCATGGAGAGACTTTGAAAAGTGTCTCTTGGAGGAGATACCATTGGGAGAAATGGAAAATAACTCATTGCCCCCAACCAATTAATCAATTGGTGACACATGGCACAAATGAATGAGTTTCATTAATTGACATGGAGACCATTACATTTTGATATACAATGGAGAGCTCTTTAAAGAGCTTCAGTGTTGTTGGGTGTTTTTTAGATATAGTTTTTAAGAGTAGCTTGAAGAGAGAGAATGTTAGAGAGTTTACCGGAGAGTCATTACCATTGTACATGCTCTAAGAACTTTAAGCAGGAGTTGGTTGAAATCGCTTCTGATTTCCAAATTTTTGGAACTAAAACTAGATGGTTGTCTCGAGTAGCTCGCTAGTTGTCTCATCTCATTGTCACCTCTATTCATACCCAACACTTTCCTTTCAGTTTCTAATTTTTTTTCAAAAATCAGAAACGAGTTCAAGAGTAATACCTTCTAAATTGTATATATTTGAGGTTATGGCATAATAGTTCAATATTCTTATATTAAACCATAATTATAGTTTGAATTTTGGCCAACCAAGTATTTTTGGGGTACAAAATTCTTCCTTGCCGTAGGGTGAGAGAGATTTTCTGTACGTAGGGGACTAGGGTCAATTAAGACTCAACAGTACGAGACCAAAACTAAAGAAATGGAAACGAGTCAACAAAAGTGATCCGATGCTGGATAGTGCTTCAAAAGCTAATCATAATCTATCTTCGAAAGATGACTTTTTTTTTCCTTTCAAAACTGAGGAACTGAGGAGGACAAAAGGAACTTTTGCAATGTTTTGACTTATACTATGTGAATCACTGAATTGTGGTAGCTATTTGAATTTTAATTAGACCACAACCGAAGTTGAAATGATTCATAATACTTCCTCAATTTCTTTTTACTTGTAACGGTTTGCCTTTTACATTATTCACCAACTCTACTTAGTTTATATTTGGTGATTTATAGTTAAGGAAAAACATATTCATGTGGGATTTTGTTAGATTCGTCTCAATGTATATTTCCCGAATATCTACTTTTCATAATTTTTAATTATCGGTAATTAAAGATATTAATGATTGAAGTTATGCATTGGCAAACGTGAAAGTCAAACGGTTGCAACCAAAAAGAAACAGAGGAAGTATCTATTTTGATAAAAAAAGAGCGATGCATAATTGATTACAAGGGGATTAAATGTTATATCTTTAGCAAAATAATATGTTGAAACATGTCTTAAATTATTTGGCGCTAGGTTTAACCAAGCACGGGAGTCTCGTTGCCTGCTCAGCGAGATAGGGTCTAGAGGTGAAACACCCTGGTGGGGGCGTGGGGGCAATGACCCCGAAGTTTTTCGGTGAACGTGATTTAGTAAACCGTTTCTGTTTTGATTTCAGTTATAGGCCCAGTCTGTTTAGTTAATTAGAAGGATACTATATAAACCTTCTAATTAACTTCTACCTCCATATTATATAGGAAAAATGGAAACTAATAATCACACCTTTGCCAATTCTGCTCAAAACAATCCAACCTTTTCGAAATCCTGAAACAACCCCACCTTTATACCCCATCTTCAAAATGAGCTCTTTACCGGTTTGTGAAATTGGTAACTTGTTTTAGAAGGTGACTTGCCACGTGTCACCTTCTGATTGTTTTTTTTTTAAATAAAAGAATTTATAAAAAAATATTTTTCTTCCCCTTCCCTCCCCTGCTGGAGCCCCCATCCCCTTCCCTCTTCCCCAGCCGTCCTCCCCTGCCCTTCCCTTTTCCCCCTGCCTCGCACACCTCCACCTCCTCCACTCTCCCACCCTCTCCAATACCACTTTGCGCTGCCCCTCTTGCACTCAACTCGTCAAATTCCCTCACCATCAGGGCCCCACCGCTCTCCCCAAAAACATCGACCTTCTTCGTTTCTCTCTCCTCCTCCAACCCCGAAACCCCACCACAATACCCAACTCTCACACCCCCTCCTCCACGACGTCGTTTTCCTTTCCTCCCTCAAAATTGGGGAATAAGGGAGGAAATTTGAGCCGTTGATTTCGAGAATTGTGCCGTTGATGCGAGGGAGGAAGACTAAGGTGAGAGATTCAGAGAGGAGAGAGACGGAGGTGGAGGATAGAGAAAGTTGGAGTAAGATGGATTTTAGCCGGTGAAAATGATCTTCGCGGTAGAAATCCGTGGTTCGACACTTAATGTGTTCTTTCGATTATTTGGGTTTTAGGGTTGAATGATGATGATTGATGATGATGGGTCAAAGTTTGGGGTGGGTTTAATAAGGTGTGGGTTGCTTTGAAGGGGAATTTGCTTCGTAGGGAAAGCTGTGAGATAGAAAAGAATGACGCGAGTTGCACCATTTGTTATGGGACTGATGTCAGGTTATTAGCCCGTGTTTCAGAGGAGTGGTACTCCTTTGATTGGAGAGAGTAGTAAAGCTAAAGACGCGTTTTGGTAGAGGATGGGGGTATGAATCAGCTACATTCAAGTATGGTTTCCGGGCTAGGGGTAGTGGTTTCGAGGTGGAGGATTCCGGGAAGGGCTTTTTTGGTGTGGGTGTTATGGTGGTGTGGAGGTGGTAGGGGGTGGTGGTGGTGCCCATGGTGGTGATGGAGAGGCTGCCATGAAAGAAGGATGTAAGGTGGGAAGAGAGAGTGGGAAGAGATAGATTAAAGGACAAAAAAAAAAAAAAAAAAAAAATATAACCTGTTAAATATGTTGGAGGTAAAATGGCTTGTTTTGAGAAGATGGGGGGTCGAAAGGTGGGATTGTTTAGGATTTCGAAGAGGTGAGATTGTTTTGAGTAGAAGTGGCGAAGGTGGGATTATTAGTTTACCAAGATAATCTGTACTATCTATTCCCGAAGATAATAAAATTGTTTCTCCTCTGCGCTGCAGTTTTAGTTAACAGCATTGTTAGTGAACCACGTTAAGTCTGCATGTTGTCCTACTTTAATTATTTGTTTGTTAATTGCATCTGTCACAACACAATAAATACTAAATATTGTTGGATCTAGTAGTAAAGATTTGTATCTCTGGTATCAAACCCTATTACAAGTATTTAAAATGGGGATTTCCCTTACCCCTTTACTCCCAAGAACCTTACAAGGAGTAGTATCGTCTTAGATTTTTTCAAGGTCATGAGGAAAAACCTAACCCTAAACAATGAGCTTTATTCTTGCTTGTTCTTTTTTTTTTAAAAAGGAAAAGATAATAATCAAATGATGGATTGATGGTAAAAGAAAATTGAACAAAAGGAATGGATCTTTTATGTTGGAATTGACCTTTAATTTTGCTGGATTAATCAACGATTAATACTAGTATAGATCAAAAAAAAATTGAAGATGAAAATTGAAAGGGGAGGAGAGTGCAGTCTACTGCACAGAGATTGGATGAGGAGAGAGAAAGAAGTCAAAAAAGATGGTTAGAGTTTCCTTTTATTCTCTTCCTTTATGTTGTTGCTTACATATTTTAATTCCTCATTTCTAACGCTATTGGAAATTAGGGAAGAAAATCACAGGTTTGAGACTTTGAGGGTTTACATTTACCATCGTTCTTCCGCTATTCAAGATTATGAGCGTTTTTTTCTTTCTAAATTAAGCATCAAAAATATACTTCATCCGTTTTTTTAATAAATGACACAAAGAGGAAGTGGGGGAATACCAATGAGCTTAGAGAGAGAAAGTTGGGATCACTTATATAACCAATCAAATTTGAGTATTGAGTAAAGTAAGTAGGTGAAACAATTAAATGATGACAAAGATGTAATAAATGACAAATATTTTTCTACTTTTAGCCATGTGTCACTTATTATGACATTTCCTAAAAAGAAAACGTGTCACTTATTAAAAATGGAGGAAATATTTTTTTAAATGCGGCGGAACTACCCAGTCATGCACGTTCCCGAGCGATCGCTCGAGGTACTCCCCTATTGGCCAGCATGGCAAGGAGCCTAGGTGGCACATGCCTTACAAAAAGAAATCTTTATTGAACTTTTATTCCACATACGGTTGTCTGCTTACGCTTACAGATACCTTTGAGGATTTTCTTCTTTCATTCTTCATTTCTCTCTAAATGAACAAAATTCTACTCATTGCTAATGATTTCTACTCATTTTTCCAAATGAGCAAACTTCTCTGCTCATTTTCTCAAATGAGCGAAAACTCCAATATTAGTCACTTATCTTATCAAGTGGAATAACTCATCAACAAATATCATTCTTCGCAGATTTGTTGTATGTCATAACTTTTCTTTTTCTTGACGACTTTCTCATTTATCAATAAATAAATATGGATTATAGTGGGGTTTGATTGTTACACCAACCTTAAGTGTCTTTCAAAACGCAAGCAACAATTCTGGATATTTGACATAATTGTAGTGATGGTAGGTTGGCTACAATTCTACAATAAGTGGTTTTACTGATTCGTTTATGGCTAATAATTATCCCTTTCAAAGGTTGATTTGTCATAGTCTCTCCATTCCGGGAAGAAACAAAAACTTTAGGAGGTGTTTGGTATGAGTACAGTAAACGGAATGGAAAAGATTTGAATAAGGAGGGAAAAGGGTAATAATAAGTGTTCTGGGTTGTTTGGTATCACATTGGAATGGAAACGAATATGACTCACTCACTTTCCTCTTGTTTGGTATAGTCAATAATGGAATGGAGTCACTTTTTTATATTTATTTTTTTTCCCTTTCAACTTAACACATTATTTAATACTTGTTTCTCCTGCTTATTGTTTGGTATAGTCAATAATGTAATTGAGCGGTAAAACAAAATCCTTATTATTGCACTTGCCTTTGGAACTGCTCGGTATCTATGAACTTCAGTGCGAGCTGCAATTCAGCAACAACAATCATATAGTCACCAGTAGTTTGATTTCAATATTATACAATTCAAATTACTATATATACCGCCCAATAAACTGCGGGGGTATTCTAATTTCTAACCATGGACATTCATTGCTAAAATTAGTTCTACAAATTACTTCCATAACTAGGATAGACAACCAGGTGGAGGGTATTAAAAAACCCGTCAATCCGAATCATCTTTTTAGATGAATAACAATATTGGGACAACAAATTACAAGATCAAAGAGGACCAAATTTGACAAATGAGTACGATTATAACCAAAGCAATATGAAAAAATTAGGGTTTTATCAATTAATACAAACAAGAAATTATCAAAGTAAATCAGATGGGAAAATCATTATAAGCTTCATCTAAACAAGATCTGACAAAATGGAGATGAAATTATCCTGAAAAATTCAAAATTTGAAGCCCTAATCTAATTTCGCAGCTATAACATAAATTTAGTCGGGAAAAAATTGAAGCCCTAATCTAATTTCGTAGCCATAACACATATAAAACGCTGAATTGAAAATTTCAACACCATAATCAAAATCGAATGAAAACTCGCAAATTCTATACGAAAAAATATTTCCATACGAAGAAATCAATCAAAATTTGCAATCAAAAACTTACACTGATGTTAGAGCGTGAGAGATATGCTGAAAAATCGAAATGCTATGATTAATTCTCAATGATTTCCATCTTGAAGAGGAAAGAGAATGGCGGCTGCAAGCTAGGGTTTTGTTTGAGGAGTGAAACGTTATTTGCTTCCTTAGGTTTTTAGTTGGAAACAACTTGGGGGGATGTGTTTCCCTCAAGTAACGGTAATTGTTACTTTACACACTAACCAAACAAGTAGACACGGATTTTGTTACTTGATTATGTTTCTTTTGTGAAAAAACATGATACCAAACACCCCTTAATGTCGTGAAAAAGGTTTATATCCCTAAAAATAAATGGCATTCAATTTTGGAATTGTACTAGCAACATTATAATCCATATCTAGCAAAGTAAATGCAATGAAATAGTAGAAATATCAGTCCCATTAGCCTACGCAAGGAAATAACGGAAAATTTCATGTTTTTTATATGTTGTTTTGAGAGAGGATAGTTTCGCGTGTTTAATTATATGCAATCGAGAGATAAGGGACCAGCCATCAATAATTGTCCATCAATTGTCATAGGTTAGAATCAATAAAGTTTTTTTTTTTTCTGGAGATGAATATAGAAATTATTGATATATAGGTGGGTTGAGGCTAGAAAAGGAACTAGAACTGTGAAGTATTTTGACTTTTGTAGCAAGAATGGTTGTTCTTCGATCTTCATCATAAAAAAGCGAAAAGAGAAGGAAAGAAAAGAATGGTAGTTGACCGGTATCAATTGATATTATCCTCTCGTCCATTAGTAAGGTCTTGTTCTCTTCAACTTACAATGATGGTTATTTTACTAAATAATCCTAATTTTTCAACTTATTCACTATTCTATACTTCTTCCCTTTTTTTAGATGATCCGTTTTGACTTTTGACACTATTCACATATGTAACTTTGACTATTTTTTGTGATTTGTACTTAAGGAAAAATATAATCATGTGAGATCTTGTTAGATTCATCTCAATGTATATTTTCAGAATATCAACTTTTTGTAATTTTTGCTTATTGATTATTAGATATATATATATAAAGGTTTAAAATAGTGCATTGACATGTGTGCCCAAGGTAAACGGGTCAACTAACAAAAACAGAGGAAATATATTCTTATTTTTAAATTCAATATATACTTCCTCCATGCTTTTTCTATTGCAACAATTGAGTTTTCACGTTTGCCAATGCACAATTGTAAGTATTAATATCTTTTCTTACTTTTTAGTAAAAATTTAAAAATTTAATATGATGAAAGTATTTATTGAAACGAATCTAACAAGACCCCACATGACTATATTTTTCCTTATGTAAAAATCACAATAGCTAAGAGTGGTGGGTGAATAGTGTAAAAACCCAATTGTTGCAATAGAAAAAGAACGGAGGAAGTGTATATCTATTAGTTTTTCACCAAAATAGTGAAATGTCATTAATAATTGACAGAATTAAGGCTTGTTAGCCCATCAAAGCTTCTTCTTTTTTAGTAGCTTATATGGCTTCCTTCCCTGTTCCTTCTCCCTGTCCTCCCTAACCTCACTTTCTTTCTCCTTAGCTAAATCCAAAAAAGTTACCAGCGGATATCTTCAGTAGGCAACGATCGCTCCTCCACCGCTGAAAAACAAGACCACCTTTACCCCCACCAACAACAACTGCCTCTCCAGTAACCAAGCAACTCCATGAACAACACCAAGAAACGAAAACATACCTTTATTGTTCAGAGTAACAATGTGGCTCTTTCAGAAATAATAAGAAAACTTAAGAAGAAAAGTTAATAAGAAAAGTTCGGAAAAAATAAGAAAAATTCAGAAAAATTAAAAAAATCCGGAAAAAATAAGGTAAGAAAACATACCTTTATTGTTGGTAATAAATCGAAATTGACAAATTTTATCATTTTGTCTCCAAACTTTATAAAGATGGTGGCACACGGGCGATGCTGAAGAATGGAGAACATCGATGGTGTAAATGAAGGGTGAGGATGAAGGTGATCTGAACATCATTTAATGAGTTAACAAGTTAATTAGTGGATATTGAAAGAGTAAAGGAAGATGTGAAGGGTATTTGATACATTTGTGAATAACTAGGGGTATGTGGTAAATTTTGAAAATAATAAAGATTTGTGTATAATGAAAAGTCGAAAAGTCGTGGGTATTTGGAGACGAAACCGTAACAAAGTTTATATCCAGTAAAAATCAGTTTTAATAATTAACATCTAGTATAAATAAGATGAGGTGGACTTACCATAGATATGATAGAATCATGTCTTTATGAGTAAGTTTGACAATGATATTATACATAAAGAAATTATTTGTGCATTAGAAAGACAAAAAAAGGTGTCCATTATCAATGGAAACAAATTGGAAGTAGATGAAATTTTTGTAGATCGATCATACATTAAATGAGAGAATGAGGTCTCGCAATTAGAAAATTTTTGTGGGATCGTCGACTTGAAATATCTGCTTCTTTAAAGATACATTACTTGCCACATCTTTTTGTAATTTACATATTAATATTACCATACGTTGCCTACTTGCCTAAGGCCGAAATCATGTTCCTACTACCTCGTAAGAATGGCAAAGTTGATAAGGTAAGGTGATAAGTGCATGTTAAGTTTTTAGGTCGTTGATGAATAAGAAATTTTTTCGAGCTGACGATCCTATAAACTCTTGAACATCATTGACTTGTCTTCTCCATCCAAAGCCTGGGGTCATAATCCACATAGATTTATCTACTTTCAAATTATATCCATCAATAACGTAGAATTTTAATTAGTTTACCTATTTAATGTACATATAATTCCTTTGTACATAATCTCAACATCAAATTTACTCTTAAAGTCGAGTTTTTCACCAATATATAATAGCTACATCTCATTACGATCAATCTTATTATAACCACTGAAACATAGCCACAACATCAAAGACCACTCTATGATGCAAAAGCTACTTAACAACTTTCAAACCTTGATAAAATGAAGGGAACATGAAGAACACTAATTATCACTTTATCAAATTAACAATAAGATCTCGATCATTCTTTTCCTCGTGTACCAAGAGAAGTTAAAATCCAGTCATGCCTTTATCATGATCAAAAGACTGTTGCAGTAGAAGACACATGCAATTTTGGATGTTTTCCTTTGTGGAATCGATAGAAAGCATATAGGAGTAAGTAATTAAAGGTCGTATAGATAGGTATGATATATTGATATATATATAGGTTAGAAGAGACACACTATATATAATTGATGGAAGTTGCGGCAAGGGGTAAAATGTATACATATTTGTGGGGAAATATGATAAGGCCTTGTGTTGATGTCCTAGGCAAATAATTTTGCCTCACGAAAACTGTGACGAAAAAGATAGTATCAAAAGCGACTCTATCCCTCTCGCCATGAACCACTCATGACATAGTTTGATTGATTAGGAAATATCCTTTATTATTGTTGTATGATGGAATTGATGATACAAATGTTGTCACCTTTAATAAATAGGAGTTTGATGTCGTGAAAACAAGCCTCAATCCTTTGATGCCTTATCGAAAGGCGAGCTTCCGCTTGAAAAAAAGCCAAAGATAAGATCAATGGGTTCGAATCGATAAACATATTGGATTCGTGATTGCGAATAAGAAAGATCAATGTATATCAAGCTTCGTTATAGATTTTGAATCCATCAAATTCAACTACTATATTGAAACTATGGTTTATAATCATTGTACAATTTAATTTGAGGGGAAAAAGTATCAAATGCGGCCAGGTACATTCAATACGTTAACTGACATCGAAACATTATAACGTGCTTATTTTATTTATAAAATAATAAGTTATAACTTAAATGTATCATATGTGCGTGACAGTAGAAATTGTCTGACTAATAAAATATTCCATTTTAGTATAACCGAGTTGATGACCTTAAGGTTGCCGCCTTCAACAATTAGGTTTTCGATGTCGAGAAACAAGCTCCTTTGTTGCCTTACCCAACCCCAAGGATAGAGCTTTTGATCAAAATGCCAAAATTAGGACCAATAATCCACTAAGTATATTATGTTCATGATCCCAATTAACAAAGCTCAATACTAAGCTTCCATTGTGGATTTTGTATCCATCAAATGCAACTACTATATTGAACTTAAACTAGGGTTTCATCATTGTCTAGTTCAAATTAAAGGGAAACAAATATCGATTGTACGCCTATTCACTTTCTATTAAACGCTCAATGACATTAAGCTATGTCATAAACCTCATAACGGCTCGATTTATATAGCGCTAATGAAATTTTAACTTAAATGTTCCCCATGCAACTGTTAAAAAAAATTTCCCCATAAATACTAGCTTAAAAGCACATTTGACACCAAATGGTGAGTAACAACTTAACGTCATAATGATATAAGAAAAAAAATAATGAAACCTAACCATTCATAAACAACAATTTTGTTGTCTCAAATAGTCTTCATACTCAAGTAAAGTTTGTTGAAGTTGGGCACATTGAGTAACAGAGTTGCTAACCTTCCATCTCTCTTTATCTCTCCTCATCTTCAGAATCTTGGAACCCAAAAGTAAAAATTATAAATCCTAAACAAAAGGTAAAGTTTAGAAAGGTGGGGAAATAAGGGGGAAAAGTAATATTTTTCCCTTCCTTCTTTTTCATAGAAGAGAAGTTGAATTCAAAGTTTCTAGTGTGAGAAAGTTAGAACTAAAAATTCAAAAAAAAAAAAAAAAAGAAATTACTTGTCCATTACAAAATTCTGAAAGTTCCCCCATGAGAGAAAAGCATAAACTGTACAGGAAAGTTGAGGTGGGCTGAGAACAAAAAAAGAGGAGAGAGAAAACAGCTCATCTTCCTTTCTGGTTTCATATCTTTCCAGGGTTTTGAAGAAAGGTATCATTAAATCTTATTAAAGCTTTAATTTTGTGGGTTTTTAGTTAATTTAATTTTGATAAATGATTGATCTTACTTAAAAAGCTGAAATTTTTTATGGGGTTTGGGTCATATTAATGCTATTTCTGTACTGTCCAATTAATTTAAAGTTGAAAGCTTTTCTGGGGATCAGTGATGGGGAAAATTTGCAGCTCTTTTTTTTTGTTTTACTAATATCTGATATTTACTTTATTTAGTATTATTTCAGTATCAACATGTTTTATTGTTCTCCTCTTTATGTTTGTGTTCATATACCATTTTTTTTCTTTTGACAGTGATTTTTGTATCTTCAATTTCCCCTGCTTCAGATGTGTAAATCACAGCTCAGCAAATATATATAGGTATGTAGTTTCAGAAATTTTTGTCAGAGTGATGTTATATATGTTTATTTGTAGTAGAAATTTCATATATTTATAGAATTTTATTTGGATTTTGTTTTTGGTTGTTTGAATTTTGTGGTAGGTAAGAATATAAAGTGAAACAGACAACATAATTTTGTTTTTTTCTCAAGCATATAATTGCACATAGAAATCTGGTCTGTCAAAGTTCTTCTCTTCTCTTTGGCTGCTATTCTTTCTCAACATTAAACCATTTTCACAAGGTGCTAAAAATTTCATGCTGGGTATCATTTAGCTTCAATTTGTTGTTACTTGAACCTAAGTTTGTGATTGGTAGCTGGAAATTGGAGGTAATTCTGAGAAAATTTTGGAGTTGGAAGGTGATTCTGAGCAATTAGTTGCAAAATCGGTGCCGCAATCCATGAATTCCAAGTGCTTCATCTGTTTAGTTGTTATTTGGAGTCCTGACTCCTGAATTGATTTTCCTTGAGTTTTGTTTGCATGTGACTAATTTGTGGTATTCTGTCGTTTTTTCTTATCGGGGGTTTGAGTAATACAGGTGTATTATTTTGGGCTAATTTCAGGTCTTCAAGTATAATTAGGTGTATGATTATGGACTAATTTGAGGAATACATGTAATTTTGTATCTGATATTGAGTAGTATAAATGTATGATTTTGGACTGATTTGAGGTATTTAAGTGTAATCTTGAATTTGGGTTTGAGAGTTATAGAAGTATGATCTAAGCATAGTTGTATGAATGAATTATGTAGATGGTCATAATTTTACTGTTAATGTCTTTTGACCCCTGTGCATGCGTCTTGAAATTTTGGAGTAAAGATGAGAAAAATTGTGTGACTTTATATATCTAATTATCCATATGCTGTACATTATGGGTTCTGACAGAGATTTATTTCCTTCTGTGCTGCAGCAAGTAAATTACAGTAATGTTAGCAAAATGGGAAAGAAAGGAAGCTGGTTTTCAGCAATTAAGAGGGTCTTTACACATAGCTCTAAAGAGAAAGTAGCTGATGTGAGTGGACTTTACTGCTTCAAGATATAATTATTCAATCTTCATGTTCAGATTTATAAACTATGTGTAGATGCCGCAGAAAATGGGAATTCATACAGTTACTCAGATCCTCAGTTTTATAAAAGATAAAAAGACGGTATATCGTGATTTTCAGATAATTAGGGAGCTCGAGTTCACATTTCACATCTCTAATGTTTATTAGAACTTATGTGGTTTGGTATTTGTTATTTGGTTGTTATGTTGCAATCTCATTCATGGTTCCTGAGAAGTTAAGTTACCTCTTGCTATGTAAATCGATAGGGAACAGAGAAGAAAAGCTCGACAGAGAAGAAGAAGAAGAGGGGGAGGGGAAAGCTAAAGCATGGAGATTCGTTTTTACCTTTTGCCAGAGAGCCAAGCAGCATTGAGAAAATACTTGGGGAGGTTGAGAGGGAGCATCATATTACAAATTATGGGCCTCCGACTCCACCTGAGCAGCCAAAGGTGGCAGCTCGTCATGTAACGCCTCCGCCTGTGAGAACTGCTCTTCCACCTGTTAGAACTGCAACTCCTCCTAGAACTGCTACTCCTCCAAGAGCGCCTACTCCTCCAAAGGCCCCTTCCCCTCCAAGGGAAGCCGATCAACTAACTCCATCTTCAAGGGATGCCACATTGACGCAGGCAGCTCCCCCAAGAACGCCTTCTCCCCCAGTGCGAAGGGTAGCTTCTCCTCCTCGGGCTGCAACCCCTGTGAATGTTGCGACTCCTGCTAGGATTCCTTCTTCAAGGTCTGTTCAACTCCGGAGGCCAGAGCCAACAATAAGGGAGCAGCATGCTTGTGCTACTAAGATCCAGGCAGCCTATAGAGGATATACTGTAAGTTGTATGAACTACTGTGTATTTGTTTGGGATTCTTTTGTTTCTTGTAAGTCGAAAGGTGGTATACACTTATCTATTAGTAATTTAGTATGTTATATTGTGGGGTTATAATTTATACAGCCAAGTAGCCAACTATTTCCCTTGCTGGAAGTATTACATGGAAACTGTGTAACATGGGTTCTTGAGAGCTGCTGATTATTGGTCTTTCTAGTGCATTGAAGAGGAATTGAGGTTGATGCCCCCCGTTTTCGATGCAATTTGGAAACTTTACTCTGATATATTACAGCTAATATTTGCTTTGTAAGAATAAGACCAGTCACCCTTCGTAGAAGGCTATTGATTTTGAGGCTCTGGTTCTCATGATGATCTTTTCTAGGTATAACCTGTCTGACAATACAAAAATCTAAATCGATAGGCACAAATCAAGGGGAATAAGTGTCTAGAGTATTACATTGTAGAATGACTTACCAGCAGTTGGGAAACAAAAGACACTTGCTCCAAACATACATGGAAAAGTTTGTGGAAGGAAA
The DNA here is from genome assembly GCA_947648045.1 of Beta corolliflora. NCBI lineage: Eukaryota > Viridiplantae > Streptophyta > Magnoliopsida > Caryophyllales > Amaranthaceae > Beta > Beta corolliflora. The sequence goes on along the minus strand of CANSZD010003157.1, from coordinate 1,881,630 downwards.
GTCCTGCTTGTAAGATAAGGTTTTTGGTTGTGTGCTCATGGAATAGGCTTAATAGATATTCCAATTTGTCAATGCTAGAGCGAATGACGCTCTTAAATATTATTTCCATCTGAGAAAGCAATTGCTGTTGGACAATATCTTATGGTAAAAAAGAATCTAACAATGTATTTAGGTATGAAACTGAATAATTAAGGCTGTCAAACCCTAAACAAGCCACCTCTTATATTTTTTTCAAGCAAGGATTTGTTAATTGGGAATCTTTCGTTTCTAAGTTCTGAATTCATATGCCTTTTCTGAAGCATCTACTTGGTGAATTTGATCTAAAGTCTCATATTCCACGTCACTTCGACTGAATATTGCGCATGTGCTACAGGCAAGGAAGAGCTTTCGGGCTTTAAGAGGTTTGGTGAGGCTGCAAGAAGTAATGAAAGGGCATAGTGTGAAGCGGCAAACAGCAAATGCATTGAAATGCATGCAGATGCTGGTTCGCGTACAAAATCAAATTCAGTCACGGCGAATTCAGATGTTAGAAAATCAGGTGCTACAGCGTCAGGCTGCATATAAGAATGAGCAAGACCAAGAAAGCAGCTTTTCCAAGTGGATGGTAAGTTTCATGTTCATCTTTTCTGTGTATGATAATTCCCTCCATTCAAGCAATTCCATTCCCAACCAGCATAAAATCGTGGATTTTTTTATAAATGGATGAATTCTCTTGCAGTCTGAGAACCAGGATCAATGGGATGATAGCACGCTGACTAAACAAGAAATTGAGGCTAGAATGAAGAGGAAGTATGATGCAATTGTTAAGAGAGAAAGAGCAATGGCCTATGCATATTCCCATCAGGTACTTTCTCTCTTTGGCTTATATCATAAATGGGTTTTCCTGAGCCATTCTGAACTATTTAGCATAGAATATGGACTCGTTTCTGAAACGGAGAAACCTCGGTTCCCAGCGATTATTGGGCTTCATTGGTATGGAAACAGTTCGGAAATGGAAACATTTTGAAAAAGAGGGAAACCTAATGTGCCAGAAGTTTCCATGTTTCACAGATTCTCAAAGCCATAGCAAGAGGTTTTTTATGCATAAAGAATTGTTACTCTTGCAGTTCTGAATCAATATCAGTAGGTAGTAGCACCTTTTTCTGTTTGCTTTGTTTTAAGAGAGAGCCTATACAGTAATACAGTACACAGAAGGTAATGCTAAAAAGTAAGCAGGAAAACCAGATGGCTGGAGACCTACCAAATTGGATAGCAAGATGATTATTTTGGGATGTGGGGATGTGTATATTTGTAAATAATAACTGCACTTTTGATTTCTGAGGGCCCCGACATCTAAAAGGTACTTTGTGCGGTTCCAGCGTCATATTCTTGTTGTCAAAAGGAAAACTATGCTGATCATGATTTTTCTGTAATGAGAAGCAATGGAGTGATAGGTTATTTTTGCATTTACATATGGTTAGGTAGGTTTGTCCATCTAAAGTAGGTATTAAATAGACCATATTTTAGCAAAGAACTATTGATCTTGAGTTTTTGTAGTTAGTAGATTTGCATTTTCTTCATATTAACCCTAGAAAAAAGGTCATTACTTTCGTAAATTTGGAAGGGAAATGTTCCAGAGACTTGTGCAACAGCAATCTGACAGTGACTAGTTTTTTTTTTTTCGGTGTATCTTTGTTAGTTGTGGAAATCAACTCCAAGAAACGCAAACGGAGCTTTAGCAGACTTTCGGTCAGGAGGATATCCCTACTGGTGGAACTGGTTAGAACAACGCCAAATACCACCATTGACACCTACAAACCCTTCACGAAACCCTGCCACAAAGAACTTTCTAGCAACGCCTACTAGAACAGCCACAGAGTTCAAGGCTAGCCCAGTTCCCCATTCGAGCAACCTTGGAGGATATGGTAGTCTCGGGTTCGACAATATGGATAGTTCGACTCCAAGATCCACAAGGTCATCTGTAGCTCCAAGATCAAGACAGATGAGAACTCCTCCAAGTAGATTTCAGCAGAAATTTTCTAGAGGCAGTGCAGCAACATCACCCTTTAATGGGGGAACATTCAAAGATGATGATAGCCTCATGAGCTGCCCACCTTTCTCGGTCCCGCGTTACATGTCTCCTACTGTCTCTGCTAAGGCTAAGTTAAAAGACATCCCTATCCCGGACAGCCCAAGTAGTACCACTGGTGAGCCTAACAGACGGATGTCGTTTCCTTTTACTCAAGGCGTTGGATCTTTCAAGTGGAACAAAGGTAAAGAAACTAGTTCACCAAGTCCGAGTGTTTTAGGGAAGAACCAGTCAGTGCAATCTATAGGAAACATGAGTGTTGATTCTACAGCTTCTATGCCTGCATCTGTAGGAAGAAAGCCATTTAACCGTTTCGTGTGATTATTTTTGTTACTTTCTTCTTCTCTTTCTCTTATTAGGCAAATTATTTTTTTATGTTTCAATCTTTTTTCATGGTTTTTCGAATTTTGTGTTTTTGTGTGCGCTTATGTTTAACGAGTTACAATTGCTGATGTATACTAATAAAGACGATGTAGGATGTGATGGCTTGTAATTACTTTGATTGTAAAAGGGTCGGATTCATGTAACAGTGAGCGGTGCAATTTTAAATTACTATTGTTTGGGAATTTGGATGTACTAAGCTTAAAGTAGCGTCTACTTTTCAATTGCTTTAGTAACCTGTCCCAATTTTACAGTCGTCTTAGAGTGAGTGGCAAAAAATTTATCATAAACTTGGGTGTACTCTGAGCATGGTACACCAGATTAATTTTTTTTGCTCATTGCTCATTTAAAATCATCTAAATGAGCAAAATTTAATTTTGGATGTACCATGTACATTATACATTCGGGTGTATGATGAATGAACTCCAATGAGTGGTGTACTAACAGGTCACATGTATAGTTCCTACAAATTGCATGTTAACTTGGAAGGATAGTTAGGGCATGTTTGGCAAAGCTAGCGGTTCTAGTAGCTGTTAGCTGTTGCAGTAGTTGTAGTTGTAGCTAGGGGTGTAAGTGGATTAGACTGGATTGGACTTTCCCAAATCCAAATTAAGTCCAAAGTTTTTTGGACTCGAGAAATTGAGTCCAACTCCGATCCAAATAATTTTTGAGTCCAGTCCAGTCCGATAATTTTTTCTTGAGTCCGAATCCAGTCCAGTCCAGTCCAGTCCGATTATTATATTATTTTTTTCCCCGATTTAGATTCAATGATTCACAACGTTTTATCATAATTGAATTTGAAAAATTAAGCTTATTATATCCATTCCATAAAATAAGTTACATGCATCTTTTATATTATATATATAAATATTAAATATACATACATTATATATATAAATATTAAATATAAATTATATATAAAAATATTTTTGGAATGGACTGGACTTATTGGACTCCAAAGGGGTGAGTCCAAATCCAGTTCGAAAATATTTGGACTCGAAAATTTGAGTTCGAGTCCGGTCAAAAAATTTCGGTCAAGTCGGTCAGACAAGTTTGGACTAGGATTGAATTGGACTTCTGGACTTTTCGAGTCCGCTTTCACCCCTAGTCAGAATTTGTTTGGGGTTAGGCTATTAGTGTCTACTAATGCTTGTTAGCAATTAAAGTAGTTGTTTAATTAGAAGTGTTTGGCAAAAGTAGCTTTTGAAATTGTAAAACACAATAAATGGCATTTATTCAAATGTGAAACGAACCAAACAATTTCATATGTTCATTCAATAGTAAAATTAAATATTTATTTTTTCCAAGAACTTACATAAAAAGAAGTATACGACTTTTTAACTGCTCAAAGAAATGTATAAATTTAAGATAATATTCAACCCTAAAAAAATTATATTACCTATTTTAACTAAAATGCTTGTGGAATGAGGTATATAAAATATTGTGAAATATTAGTTAATCTTATCTTCAAAATAAATATTTAAATCACATCCATGCTATTTTAAAGAAAAAACAATGAATTGTCATAAATAAATCAATTAATAAATAGAAAAAGGAAAAAGAAATTAAAAACATTGGTCAATAATTCTACCTTTATCTTTATTATATAGTAGTGTTTATTTCTTTGACCGCTACCTTTAAATCTCAAACGTTACTTGTAGTAACGTTCTACAACCGCTACCCATAATTTACTTCAACCGCTACCCGCTACTATAACCACTACCTTACCAAAGACTCATAATTTTCTCAAATAGCATTTCGATCTTGTCCAACCGCTACCCACTACCTAAAACGCTAGTGCCCAATAGGGCCTTAGATAATCATCATTTGCTTACAATTATTAAAACACTACATAACTCAACATTGCTGTTGATTAGGGTCGGAGATTCCCAATTTACCTGCGATATGTTACGATTAAGTGAGGTCCTTTTTCTTTACCATATTAAAAAAAAGAGTTTGGATAGATTAATGCTTTATGGCTTGACGACTTGTTCTGTAGCATAACAAGTACTCTTGGTCATTCTTCAAGTACTAACAATTTGTGGTTGATTTTATCATTGAGTTATAATTGTGCCATAATCCATATACTTAATCATGAGGTGTTGAGAGTTAGGACAAAGTAACTGATCTTGCTCCGAGATTAATTAGAGCTTGCGGACATGGGGTTGTCTCGGGATCAATCCTCATCAGGGGAAGGAGAGAAGGGAAGAGTTGTTGGGCGTGGACTGAGTCCTTGGGAGAAAGGATAGGCCCAAGATCTTACGTAAAAAAATGATTAATATTTTCTATGATTTGTGTGTAATAAAAAAGTTAACGAATTTAATGACATCTAGTTCTGGACAAGAGCATAGTACATCAAAAAAGTTAAGTAGTTGGAAACTGTATAGAATTCTGAAATGGTTGGAAGACAACGTAGAAACTTGAGAAATACAGGGTATAAGTATAACGTTGAAAAACCCAAAATTTTAAATTGTATAATTTTATTAGCATACTCTAAAAAGTATCTTATTATATTGTATCGTATTATAGATAATTTTATGCGAATTAGTGTTGGAGATTTAGAGTATTAGATGTATTGGTTTCATGTCACGTGGTTTTGAATTGCAATGGTTATGGTGGCGTGACTCGAATCAACATGAGTTATAGAGTTTATTAATGTATTTATTACATTGATGAAGGAGTGTTCGCTCGGCTAGAGCGAGCGATCAGAATTGGCAGGGAACGCGAAAACTGACAAGAGTGCGCGAGGAGCGCCAGCTCCTCCTCTGCGCTGTCTTGTTTTCGCGTCTCTTCGGTTAGTTTGTGACGGTTATTTGTCATATAATACCGGATGTTCCTGTGTTTCAAAGACTCTAATTCATTATTCCATACATGTTTATGAAAGCAACAAGAGAAACTTCTCTCTCTTGAAAAGCATAAGTTCATTGTTCATCACATCAAATTCTTTCACACACTTATTCTCATTTAACGATTATCATAGTGAGCGTGATCATCGTTGTTTCTTCTTTGTATCTCGAGAGTGAATTCCGTGTAACCCGTGCTCAAAGTAAGGGTCGGAATATTGCTTTTGGGAAAGCGTATCGCGCCTAGAAGAATGTTCTTCGTTGTTCCTTGTAGTCAAATTCGTGATCCTTGTATCATCTTTGTAGCATTCCTAACAATCCAAAAGCAATATCTATCGAAGATGACTACGGTTCGTGAGATGACAACGAATTTTCACAAACTAGACAAGTTTGAAGGCGTGGGTTTTCGTAGATGGCAAAATAAGATGCATTTCCTCCTTACCTCTCTAAGTGTGGCGTATGTCCTAAGCACTCCCAAACCCGAGGAAGTGGAAAATGAAACTGTTGAAGCAACTAGGAAGAGAAACAAATGGGAGAACGACGGTTACATATGTCGTGGTCACATCCTTAACGGTATGTCGACACTTTGTTTGATGTTTATCAATTTGTAGAATCCGCTAAGATTCTTTGGGATGATTTAGAAAGTAAGTACATGGCCGGGGATGCTTCTAGCAAGAAATTTCTTGTTAGTAATTTCAATAACTTTAAAATGGTTGATTCAAGGCCTATTATGGAACAATTTCATGAAATTCAAAGAATCTTAGGGAGTTTTAAACAACACAACATAGTGATGGATGAGACCTTTGTAGTTTCCTCTATTATTGACAAATTGCCACCTAGTTGGAAAGATATAAGGAATTCTCTTAAGCATAAGAAATATGATATGAATGTTGAACAATTGGGTGCTCATCTTCGGATTGAAGAGGGCATTCGGGTCCAAGATGGACAAAAGGATGTCAATCCTAATTCTTCCACCGTTAACATGGTGAAGGATGGTAAATCAAAGGAGTCTTCTAATCCTAAGAAGAGGGCTAACAATTTCACCAAAGGCAATAATGGGAAGAAGCCTAAGTTTGGTGGAGGTGCTCAACGAGGTTGTTGGGAATGTGGAAAGCCCGGTCACTTCAAGAAGGATTGCACCATTTGGAAGAAGAAAATGAACAAAAAGAATGGTGGGAATGGCGAGTCTCGCCAAACCCATGCCAAACAAGGTATGAGTACACAAGCTTCACTTAATTCAAATCTGAATTTTGTGTGTATGATTTCTGAAATCTTTTGTGTACAGGATGATTGTTCATGGTGGATCGATTCGGGAGCATCAAGACATGTATGCAAGGAGCGGTCTCTATTCAAGACCTTCAAGGAGGTTGACAATGGAGAAGTTCTTTACATGGGAAATGATTCTACGGCTAAAGTTCCAGGCATAGGACAAGTAGAATTAGTTTTTAGTTCCAGAAAGCCTCTTATTTTAAGAGATGTGTTGTATGCTCCGGAACTTAGGAGAAATTTAGTCTCTGGTGCTACCTTGAATCGATTAGGTTTTAAAATGGTGTTTGAAGCTGATAAATTTATATTGTCTAAGGGTGGTGCTTTTGTAGGACTTGGTTATCTTTGTAATAGCATGTTTAAACTTAGTATTTCTGATGCTTTGAAAGATACTTTGTTTGTTGTCAATGACAATTCTTCTCTATGGCATAATAGACTTGGTCATGTTAACTATAAAAAGTTGTATTCCATGTCTAAGCATGATTTGATTCCCTCTTTTGATCCAAGTATAGAGAAGCGTAGAACATGCATGTTAACAAAGATAACTAGAAAATATTTTCCAAACAATGTAGAAAAGGATACTTCATTCACTAGTGGAAAAAAACACAAGGGCTGCGATGCAAGGGCTGCGGTTTATTGCAAAACGCAGCCCTTAAGAGTGAAGGGCTGCGGTTAGCATGAAAACCGCAGCCCTTTAGTAATAAAGGGCTGCGGTTTTGGTCTTAACCGCAGCCCTTTAGTGAAGGGCTGCGGTTTTTGGGCTAACCGCAGCCCTATTGGGCCTTAAGTTCTTTATTATTCTTTGCCCCAGCCCCTAATAAACTCCCTCCAATTCTTTCATTCCCTCGCTGCTGAAACACCCCTCTCTCTCTCTCTCCTCCCATTTCATCTCCTCCTCTTCTTCTCCTCAACTCAGGCCTAAAATCTCACAAAAAAAAACCGCTCAACTCAGCCCTAATGGCCTAAGCTTCGAACTGACATCGATGTTCGAACTCTTCATCTCTACTCCTTCATCTTCTTCTTCTTCGATGTTCGACATTCAAAAGAGGTCATCAAATGTGCGATTTTTTGGTAGATCTTGGCGGTTGTGCGACATTCAAACCGCGGTTGTTGTCGTTCTTGTTGTTGTTGGTTTGCGCCTGGTGTTGCCGTGGCTCTACTCCTCCTTCCTCTCGCTTGTTGCGCAGATCTTGGCCGGTGGTGGTGCTGGTTGCTGAATTTTTAGGGCATTTTTTACCGATGAAGAATGTAATCATCTTATCAAATTGGGTAAGGTTTAAGTATAATTTTGATTTTATTTCCTTTTTCGGCATTTGGTTTTGATTCATATCTTTGGTCCGGAAAATTCAAGATTTAATTGCTTCAATAAATATGGAAGATTATATGCTTACATACTTAAATTCCTCATTTCCGATTGATTCTCTGAAGTGTTTGAAAATTTGTGTTTTCTCTCTGAAATTGAAGGTGTTTTATTGGGTTTGATTCGTTCAAATGAGTCAAATTCGTGTTGTGTTCATTGCGATCGACTAATTTCAACCTAAATTGATGCATATATGTGTTTTTCGGGCATCCGAAGAGGTTCTGCGGCGGAGAAGAAACGGTGGACTCTCAATGACTTCGACATCGGAAAACCTCTCGGTAGAGGAAAGTTTGGTCATGTCTACTTGGCGAGAGAGAAGAGAGTATGCAATCTTCTATTTTTGTTCTTTCTTTCGTTTCTTCAAATAGTTTTTTTTATTAAGTGTATTGTTTTACGTGTTGATTTTGATTCAACATATATTGGCTTCTTTTAACCTAGAGATATATTGTGATCTACATTTAATTCATAGCGGTAATTAATAGAAACAAGGAGAATTAACTTATTTTTAATTTAAATCTACGTTGAACAAACTCATTTCGTTTTACCTTGTGTACTCGTGTGAGATCCTTAACATTCTGCCATGGGTAGGGACACTTGCGATAATTCATTTTTTGGGCGAAAATCAGGGATATGTTCAGAAAATGGCAGAGACGGGTGCTTAGATAATTACACGTGTACCCGAATCCAAGTAACATAGTTGTGAAGGGGAATTTTGAGAATTTTCTTAAGCTGTTGATTTTCCGAATCGAGCAATCATATTGTGGCACTCAAAGTACTATTCAAGAGCCAGTGAAACAGTCTCAAGTGGAGCATCGAGATACGGCGAGAAGTTGAAATACAAAGTCATCTTCGTCATCCTAACATACTACGTCTATATGGATACTTCTATGATCAGGTACTGATCTACTTTTATGTAATAAAGTTGCTAATGCAGATGGACATAGTCTCGTGTTTTTGTACGAAGCTGAAATTGTAACCCGTCTTATGTGTGCAGAAACGTGTGTATTTGATACTTGAATATGCGCCCAAAGGGGAGCTGTACAAAGAGCTTCAAAAGTGCAAATTCTTCAGTGAAAAGCGGGCAGCAACTGTAAGTTTCTTTCCAGAATTAAAACTCCGAGGTAGTTTTGGAGGCAAGCAAAGAATGCTAACTAGTCTTTTTGTTCGCATATTTGTTTGGTTGCGGTATATTGCATCATTAGCTAGGGGTTCTCTTCTTGGATTTCGGTTAGCGAGAGAGACATCATAGTGGCTTTGCCTTGACTATAGGTAAGGAGTTTATACGAGAACCATAAGACATTGATTTATATTGTTGATATGTTTAAAGATCACACTTTTTAGTTTATACATTGATTTATATTGCTTGATATGTTGATAATGGATATATCTTTCTTACGTGGAAAGTTCATTTGTTAATAGCATGATACTTGGTTATAATGCTTTTCAGGTGCGTTGCGATGCGAGTATACCATGGCTAATATTATTATTGGAGATGGTGTGAAGAAACCAAAGGGAGACAAGGTTAGAATTCTTTTTCCGATTATGTTTTAGAAATTAGAACCCTTTTATCCGAAGTTGATTGTTCGAGGATGAACCTTATTTATCCCCCTTTTCCCCTTAGTTGAAGATGATTGTTCGAGGAATTAGTATGGGCATTGTAGCCCCTTTGGGATCATAGTCTTTGGTTTTATTGAATTGTTTTGACCTTGATTGGTTGCTTCATGCATATAGTTGGTGAATATTAGTTAGTTATTGATTTTTGAGGGAGTTCTTGGCCTAATATGCATCAAAGTGGTTATTTTAGGACTTTAATTGCTTGATCCATGGATAATGAAGTGATTATAGCTTGATATTTGTGTGATTTATTGGCCTAATAAGCAATTAAGTGAATGTTTTCATGGTTTTTTGTCCATTGATTCATGCAAAAACATGGTGGTATAATGTAATTGTATGCATTTAGTGTCAAAATATAATTTGACAAACTATTATAATCATCTAAGTTGATTCATTTTTAACTACATTTGGGATAAGAAGAGAACATTCAATTTCAAGTGAAATGGCCTAAAATGGCCTATATTAGCCTATATTTGGTTCTATCTTTCCTTTTTTGTGTATTTTCAATCAAAACAACTTATAATCACATTAAACTAACTATATATATGATGTTTGAGGTGTTTATAACTTAAACTAGCATCAAACTACTCGTATTCATTCAATTTCAAGTGAAATGGCCTAAAATGGCCTATATTAGCCTATATTTGGTTCTATCTTTCCTATTTTGTGTATTTTCAATCAAAACAACTTACAATCACATTAAACTAACTATATATATGATGTTTGAGGTGTTTATAACTTAAACTAGCATCAAACTACTCGTATTCATTCAATTTCAAGTGAAATGGCCTAAAATGGCCTATATTAGCCTATATTTGGTTCTATCTTTCCTTTTTTGTGTATTTTCAATCAAAACAACTTATAATCACATTAAACTAACTATATATATGATGTTTGAGGTGTTTATAACTTAAACTAGCATCAAACTACTCGTATTCATTCAATTTCAAGTCAAATGGCCTAAAATGGCCTATATTAGCCTATATTTGGTTATATCTTTCCTATTTTGTGTATTTTCAATCAAAACAACTTACAATCACATTAAACTAACTATATATATGATGTTTGAGGTGTTTATAACTTAAACTAGCATCAAACTACTCGTATTCATTCAATTTCAAGTGAAATGGCCTAAAATGGCCTATATTAGCCTATATTTGGTTCTATCTTTCCTATTTTGTGTATTTTCAATCAAAACAACTTACAATCACATTAAACTAACTATATATATGATGTTTGAGGTGTTTATAACTTAAACTAGCATCAAACTACTCGTATTCATTCAATTTCAAGTCAAATGGCCTAAAATGGCCTATATTAGCCTATATTTGGTTATATCTTTCCTATTTTGTGTATTTTCAATCAAAACAACTTACAATCACATTAAACTAACTATATATATGATGTTTGAGGTGTTTATAACTTAAACTAGCATCAAACTACTCGTATTCATTCAATTTCAAGTGAAATGGCCTAAAATGGCCTATATTAGCCTATATTTGGTTCTATCTTTCCTATTTTGTGTATTTTCAATCAAAACAACTTATAAAAAACATAAGTCTTAAAGATGGTCATTATGAAGAACAACATAAAGAAGTAACTTCTATTATTCTTGGAAAATAGAGTGTATACCTAATTTTTCCATTCATAATTTCGATTAAGGATGGGGAAATGCATCATTCCGAACATAACGGCGAATGATACATTACACCCGAATGGGGAACACGAGCGGGAACAAATGAAGAAGATCCTCCGAAGCAAGATACCCAAAAATAAGTAACGGGAACCCCACTCTCACCTATTATACCCCTTTTGAATTTGAAATCAAGAAACCTATACCATCTAATCCATCGTAATAAATTTTGAACTTGACTATGATTGCTAGTTGGCCATGAATTTGGAATAATTAGAAAAAACTTTAGCAATTTCTTGGTGATGTAAAAAAACCAAACAACTTGGTAATATCTGAGCAAAATATCTTATCACACCATTGATAATGGACAACAAGGAGGGGATTTTCAATTTTCTTCGGAGCCCCTCCCCCTCCCCGACCCCCCCACGACCCCCCTCCCGACCCCCTGCGGCCCCTCCCCCCCTCCCCTCCACGACCCCCTGCAGCCCCTCCCCTCCCCGACCCCCTGCGGCCCCTCCCCCTCCCTCACCGACCTCCCCCTCCCCTCCCGACCCCCTACGGCCCCCTCCCCCCCCCCTCACCGACCTCCCCCTCCCCTCCCCGACCCCCTACGCCCCTCCCCCCTCCACGACCCCCTGCAAAGCCACCGACCCCCTGCAGCCCCTCCCCCTCCCCGACCCCCCTGCACCCCCCTCCCGACCCCCCGCGCCCCTCCCCCTCCCCGATCCCCCCCGCACGACCTCCCCCCTTCCCCGACCCCCTGCGGCCCTCCCCCTTCCCGACCCCCCCCACACCCCCCCATATATAATTTCTTGCCATGAGAGTTGAATTCATGGGATAAAAACTTGCCAAATATAAGGAAGAAAAAGTACAATGATGTCAAAGAAGAACCATACATCAAGAAAAGAGATGACCATTGAAACCCCAAGATGAGTATAATAGCTAGACCACATCCAACAAATAAAGTGCAGATGAACAATTTTTTGGGTTTAGTTTCATCACTACACAAATTGTTAAAAAAAAAAAAGAAATTAGCACCGCTTACCACCGGCGAAATGTAGGTCCGAGCAAGAGTCGATGCAAGTTCGTCGCCCAAGTTCGTCGCCCGAAGTTCACTTCTCTCCCAAAAAAACCCAATTGTTAGGGTTTGGTTGATGAGTACAAAAAATTTTTTTAAAAAAAGAGAAAATAAAGCTTACCGCCGGCGAAGTGAGGTGGAGATGGGTCGCTGACGTTGGCTGGAGGAAGGAGGAGAGGCAGGTGGAGGTGGAGTCGACGGAGTTTCGTCGCTGCAAAATCGCCCAAATTCCCTCCTTTTTGTTGTTGAAAAAAAAAACCCGACTGAAAGACTTAAATTAAACCCCCCCTTTAGAAATCAACGACGGTTTCTGACCGTCGCCCAAGCTACAAAAAATTTCTGCTTTACTTCCACAAAATCAACGACGGCTTTTAGCCGTCGTTACTTATTACCGACAGCTAAACCGTCGTTATATGCTACAACTGCCGTCGGTGATCAACGACGGCTTCAAGCCGTCGCTTTTTTTTTATATACCGACGGTTTTGTTAGCCGTCGCTGATAGGCCGTCGTTATTTTGTGATTTTCTTGTAGTGTAGGCTTATATAACATCATTTATTTGTTTCTAAGTACATTTTGAGTAATTAAAAGGCCGTTTTAGGACATTTTCGATTATATAGGCTCGGCACCCCGCTTCCCCCCCCCCCCCCCCCCCGGCCAAGACTCCCGCACCCCCCCTGCTGCCCCCGACCCCCGCAACCCCCCGCTAGTCCCCCGCTAGAACCCCACCCCACCCCCCTGCTACCCCCTGCGCCCCTGCTGCCCCCCTCGCTACACCCCCTAGCACGGCCCGGTGCTTCCCCTCCTCTGCCCCCACCCCCGCCCGGCCTCCCTGCCCAACCCCCTGCGCCCCCGGCCCTGCAACCCCCCTTCCCCCGCTAGAACCCCACCGCACCCCGGCGCCCCGCTACCCCCTGCGCCCCCTCTTGCCCCCTCTACACCCCAGGCCCGGCGCTTCCCGTCCTCCTTCCCCCGCCCCACCCCGGCCTCCACTCCCCGCCAACCCCTGCAACCCCCCGCTAGCCCCCTGCTAGCCCCCCACCCCACCCCATCGCCCCTGTGCCCCTGCTACACCCCTAGCACGCCCAAAGACCCCCTGCTTCCCCTCCCCTGCCAGCCCCCCCGCTGCCCCCACCCGCAACCCCCTGCTAGCCATTTGTTGTTGTATTGTAAGTTGCCATGTACTTACAACATCAACAAATTGAAAGTTGTTCTTGTGGAGTGGGTCCGTCCAGCTTCGCTTTGTAGTACTTGCATAGATATAGTTTCAACTCCAAATTATAGCGGTTTTGGTTTTATTTGCCGGTTCTATCATCTCTAGAAAAGTTGCTTTTGAGGGATTCGGATGTCGATCTTGGTGGAGTTGTTGTAATGTCTTCATGGCTGTTCTTTGGTTGGTTATTTTTTGATGGTTGTGATCCCGCTCATATATTGCAATTTGAACATTCGAGGGCGACCTCGAACTAATGTAATTTAGTTATTATTTTCTCTATATTCGTGTAAAAAACATAATTTGTAATGAAAAATGATACTTATATATATATATAAACTGTTTGGGAACATTTAGGACAAAAAAATCCAAAAAAAAAAATTTTTTTTTTTATTTTTTTTGGGTCACAAGGGCTGCGGTTTTTGGAAAAACCGCAGCCCTTAGTGGGTTAAGGGCTGCGGTTAAGGGCTAAAACCGCAGCCCTTAACTCACCAAGGGCTGCGGTTTTGGCCCTTAACCGCGGCCCTTATGTGGCCAAGGGTCGCGGTTTTCTTACGCCAGCGGCCCTTAAATATGGAAGGGTGCAGGTTCGAACCGCAGCCCCCTTCATATATATTAAGGGTCGCTACTCTAATTGCTGCGGTCAAAAAACGCAGCCCTTAGGCCACTTTTGACCGCAGCCCTTAGGCTTTTTTCCACTAGTGATTGCTTGATTTGGTGCATAGTGATTTATGTGATTTCCATAGCACTCCTTCCTTAGGGAACAAGAAATACATGATAACTTTTATTGATGATTATTCTAGGTTTTGTTATGTATACTTGTTGTTTACTAAGGATGAAGCCCATGATAAATTTAAGATCTATAAAAATGAAGTTGAATTGCAACTAAATGACAAAGTTAAACGGTTTAGAACCGATAAAGGTGGTGAATTCTATGACCCAAGTTATTTTCAATCTACGGGCATTATACATGAAACAACCGCAGCTTATACACCACAACAAAATGGTATAGCGGAAAGAAAGAATAGAACTTTGCAAGAAATGGTAAATTCTATGTTATCCTATTCAGGTTTAAGTGATGGTTTTTGGGGAGAAGCTATTTTAACAGCTTGTCATATTTTAAACCGAGTTCCAATGAAAAAGAACGAGGTTACCCCATATGAACTTTGGTATAAAAGAAAACTAAACTTGAGTTATCTTAAAGTTTGGGGATGTAGGGCAATCGTAAAAGTGCTGGAACCCAAACGTAAAAAGTTTGGTGAAAGGGGAGTTTAGTGCATCTTTATAGGGTATGCTCTTCATAGCAAATCCTATAGGTTCTATGTTATAGAACAAAATGACTTTTGGTCAATTCACACTATTGTGGAGTCAAGAGATGCAATTTTTGATGAAAACAGACATTCATCAATTCCTAGACCAAAGGATATTACTCCTAATACCAATATTCAAGCAATTGATCAAACTAACATTGATCAAGGAGTTGAAATTGATCAAACCAACATTGATCAAGAAGTTGATGAACAAACTCTTGATGAGAATGTTGCATCAACATCATCACAACCTAGGAGAAGTAAAAGGGCGAGAAAAGAGAAATCTTTTGGCCCGAATTTTCATGTATATTTGGTTGAAGGATCAAGGAGTTCCATAGTGACTAAGTTTCCATATATATTTAATGTGGAAGAGGATCCTTTAACATTTAATGAGGCTATGAGGTCTCAAGATGCCGCTTTTTGGAAAGAGGCAATTGATGATGAGATGGATTCCATCATGGGAAATAATACTTGGGTTCTAGCTGATTTACCTCTTAAGTGTAAACCAATAGGGTGTAAATGAATTTTCAAAAAGAAAATGAAAGTGGATGGGACTATTGATAAGTTCAAAGCCCGTCTTGTGGCTCAATGTTTTTCACAAAAACCGGGTATTGATTATTTCGATACATATGCACCCGTTGCTAGAATCTCTACCATAAGATTATTAATAGCTCTTGCGGCTATTCATAAGCTTGTGATCCATCAAATGGATGTCAAGACGGCGTTCTTGAATGGAGAACTAGAGGAAGAGGTTTACATGCGACAACCGGAAGGGTTTGTCGTGAAAGGTCAAGAGCATAAAGTATGCAAGTTGATTAGATCATTGTATGGGGTAAAACAAGCACCAAAGCAATGGAATCATAAGTTTGATGAGGTTGTGTTGTCTAATGGTTTCAAGTTGAATAATTCAGACAAGTGTGTGTATAGCAAATTTGATGACAACGGTAATGGTGTCATGATTTGTCTATATGTGGATGACATGTTGATTTTTGGAACGGATTTATCACAAGTTGAATGGACAAAATCCTTTCTATCTTCAAAATTCTCCATGAAAGATTTGGGGGAGGCGGATGTCATCTTAGGTATAAGAATTAAGAGAGACAATGGAAAATTGATCTTGTCACAATCTCATTACATTGAGAAAGTGCTCAAGAAGTTTAATGTTAGTAATTGTTCTCTTGTTTCAACTCCTATATATAGACCCAAGTGAAAAATTGTTGCCAAATGATGGTAATGTCGTGTCTCAACTTGAGTATGCGAGGGTTATAGGTTGTTTGATGTATGCTATGACGAGTACTAGGCCGGATATCGCGTTTGTGGTAGGGAAATTAAGTAGATATACTAGTAATCCTAGTATGGAACATTGGCAAGCTATTCGTCGAGTATTAAAGTATTTAAGGAAAACCATGGATTATGGTTTGTCCTATAGTGGATATCCTTCGATTTTAGAAGGGTATTCGGATGCAAGTTGGATCTCTAATAGAGAAGATCATTCCTCCACAAGTGGATGGGTATTCCTCCTTGGGGGAGGTGTTATATCTTGGGCTTCCAAGAAACAAACTTGCATTGTGGATTCTTCAATGACATCGGAGTTTATCGCATTGTCATTGGCAAGCAAAGAAGCCGAGTGGTTAAGGAATCTCATGTTTAAGATACCTTTGTTGCCAAAACCAATTTCACCTATTGCTATACATTGTGATAGTGATGCAGCATTGGCAAGAGCTTATAGTCAAGTATATAACGGTAAGTCGAGACACATTGGTGTGAGACATAGTTATGTCCAAGGACTTATCAAAGATAGTGTTATCACTGTTGACTATGTGAGAACTACGTATAATCTAGCGGATTGTTTCACAAAGGCATTAGTTAGAGATATGGTAAACGGATGGCAATCGGTTTAGGATTGGTGCCCATTGATAATCACGAGTAGGGAAATCTTAACTTAACGCCCAATAAGACGTTGGGTCTTGAGTTCAATAAGATTAATTTCCTTATATGATGATTGAAAGAACTAATATAATCATCCAAGGTAAAGTTCTTTAAATCTGTGATGGTTTAAGAGGTTGTATAATCTTAATAGGTCTCTTGACATTATGCTTTATCACAGGAGCATGTTTCTTCTAAGAGATCTACCTATGTGAGTGCGAGGTTTGGCCGCTTCAAGGAGCTAGTGGGCATAGCTTTGATGCACTTATGAATGATACAGACACATGGCTATTTTAGTGTCAAGTATATAATGAGAACAAGTATTTAATCTTGTGTGTATAATATCTTCAAGTGTTCATTATGTATTACTAATGGTTCAAACGTTTAACGACACCATTTGGATACGAATGCTTGGAATGTGTATTGTACTAAGTGGAAGTTCAAGTCTTTGTACACTTTCATTTATGCATGAGGTTGTTTTTGTAGTGATGATGTGTGTGCTAGTAATACAATTGAATACTCTAAATGGGGGAGGATTGTTGGAGATTTAGAGTATTAGATGTATTGGTTCATGTCACGTGGTTTTGAGTCGCAATGGTTATGGTGGCGTGACTCGAATTAACATGAGTTATACAGTTTTTTAATGTATTTATTACATTGATGAAGGAGCGTTCGCTCGGTTAGAGCGAGCGATCAGAATTGGCAGGGAACGCGAAAACTGACAAGAGTGCGCGAGGAGCGCCGACTCCTACTTGGAGTGCCAGCTCCTGCTTGGAGCGCCCGCTCCAGCAAGGAGCGCCAGCTCCTCCTCTGCGCTGTCTTGTTTTCGCGTCTCTTCGGTTAGTTTGTGACGGTTATTTGTCATATAATACCGGATGTTCCTGTGTTTCAAAGACTCTAATTCATTATTCCATACATGTTTATGAAAGCAACAAGAAAAAACTCTTTCTCTTGAAAAGCATAAGTTCATTGTTCATCACATCAAATTCTTTCACACACTTATTCTCATTTAACGATTATCATAGTGAGCGTGATCATCGTTGTTTCTTCTTTGTATCTCGAGAGTGAATTCCGTGTAACCCGTGCTCAAAGTAAGGGTCGGAATATTGCTTTTGGGAAAGCGTATCGCGCCTAGAAGATTGTTCTTCGTTGTTCCTTGTAGTCAAATTCGTGATCCTTGTATCATCTTTGTAGCATTCCTAACAATTAGATCATTAGTAAAAGTTCAAAATCTTTGAGTCCAAAAGCCAAACTTGACTATATATGAATACAATTTACTAGCTTTTTAAATGTAAAAAAGATAAAACGTTGAGTTCTACATGCAGTATATACAAAACTTGCTCATAATTCCAAAGTGTAAGATTTTTAACTATTAGCTATTTAGATTCATTTTGTGACGTCACAAAAACAATCAGAAATTATCGTACCATGTCACATCAATTTGACTGAAACAATTTTTAGTGTTAAAGTGAGGTACCAAAGTAGAACTAGTTGGTAATCTTTGGTACCCAAAATGGAAATATTCCAATCGATCCTAAGGTATCCAAAAGTAAAATTTTACAAAATCTCAAGCATTCATAATGCAATTTTACTAATGCCCTATTTATTACCTTCGACCAAACGGCGATAAGAACTTAAAGCATGACTTGTCTATCAAAGATCCAACTAAGAGAAACAGAAGTTGCTTGTTTGGACCTCTTTTGAGTCCTCTCCTCCAATCTTCTAAATCTTAGAGGTAAAGCGCAAACATAGTCCTGAGCCTTTTGCCCCTCCGGCGACAAGCCGGTAAGCTTCTCAACCTTCCAACGGCGCACCAAATACTCCATAACGTCGACGTAATCGGCAATAGTGTAAATTCCAAGCCTTTGAGCAACAGCAGAAAAATGATCAAACAGATTGTCATCACGGCCGTCGTACATGAAGTGGGCAGGCATTGTAATCTTTTTCCTCATCATGTCCGCAAAAGCAAGGATGGTTGTATCAGGGTCGATTTCGAAGAGCTTCTCCACTATTTTGGCGTAAGCATTTTCATGGCGTTTCTCATCAGCAGCAATAATTCCACAAATTTGTGCTAACTTGAGATCACCATGTTTTTTGGCTAGCTTTGCTGTGTTGGCATGGGAGATAAAGGTCGCCCTTTCTTGAAATGTTGTGTATATGAAACCATTGTAAGGATTGTTCTCAAGCCCAACATACTACAGACGAAACATTTAGTATGCCATGCATAAGTAATTAAGTTCATGTACCAATAGCTTATTGCATGCTAAATTGCTAACTCAAGGACAGAGTTGAAAGAAAATAAAAAGAACAATGGCTTGTGTTTAAAATAATGGTTAAGACTTGAGCAATATATTCACGTTCTGTGAATGTCAACAAACTTTATACTGAGTTCAAAGTTGATCTACAATATTGGGTTGTTTGATTGACATAAATATATATATGAAAAGTAGAAGTTCTAGGAAGTAAAATAAGGTGAGGTTGTTTGCTATCAATAATGTAGGAAGTTGCACTTCTCAGGGGCGGAGCTAGCTGGGGGGACATGGGAATAGATGTTCCCCACTTTGAAAAAAAATCACGGATTTAAAACAAAAAACAAAAAATATGAAAAGATGAAAAACACACGTGAAAGTGAAAGCAAAACCCACCCAAAAAAAATAACGAGGAGAGAGAAATTGAGAAAACGCACCAGCCATTCGCCCAGCCCCCAGGCGCCCTGACCGCTGGAACCCAGCCTCCCGGTCGCCCAGCCGTGAGCCGCCCACCCTCGCCGCCAAGTGAGTTTTTTTTCTAGACACTAAGTTTTAATTTCAATTTTTTGAGGTAATATTTGTTAATTGTAGAGGAAATTAACTTGTGAATTGTTGGGGGGTTGGGGCTTGTTAATATTTCTAGACCCTAAGCAAATTTCATGTTGGGGGGTTGGGGCTTGTTGAGCCTCTGGGTGAGTGACCTTGTGCGAGGCAGAGACAATTCTTCTTACCACGGGTTCCCGAAAGGGAGCTAAAAAAAAAGTATATATACTACTCATTTACTTATGCTAACAAACTTTCTAAAAGTTAGGAAACAATATAACTAACTAAACAAACTTTACTCAACTATAAACTCCAACATTATGGTTGAATACTTGAATTGATTTGTTGTTGTTCATGATTTTTTGAGTTGATTTGTTGATTCATGTTTTAGGTTTATTTGGTTTGTAATTTGTAATTTCTTATTAATCAAACTGATAAGCACATTGTTTTTGTCTTGTATTTTTGTGATAATAGGCTTGTTGTCTTTTTAATGAGCCTAATTTCTTGTTTAGGAAGGGTGTTTTGTATTTTGTGTATGAGCTAAGAAGATATGTGCCAAAAGTTTTATGTTTAAGATGGGTTCTACTTGCTTGGATTTGGATTTCGGATAAGAAACTTGAGGAGGACTCCAGAAGTCGAGTTTTTATATACGGACTGATCTTAGGGGCTTAGGACTAATTGTTTTCTCAATTAGGAGGAGGTTGAATGCAGGGGTTTATATCCCTCTTAATCTTAGGGAAAAATTTCTTTTTTCTTTCCAAATGAGGGGAAGTGGGAGGGAGTGCAAAGTTGACTATGAGTGTTTCGCAGTGGACATCCGTGGTCCGTAGTTTGTCCCCCCAGGTTGAAAATCTTGGCTCCGTCACTAGCATTTCCTAGGAAGCTCTACTTCTGACAAAATAGAGGAAGTTGCTTACTGTACTTAAGGGGATCTAGGTAAGTAGAACTTGCCATGGGAAATTTTACATCCCATGAGCAACCAAATAATTTTTGTCACTTCCTAGAAATTGGAATTTCAAGGGAAAAATAATTTCCTAGGAAATACTGCTTCCTACCTTCAATCTACCTTCAATCAAATAAACAGCACCTAGCTTATTCGTCATCGTTTTTTGTTTTTTAAAAACTAAAAACAGAAAACTAGAAAAAGTGGTTTTCAAATTTTAGTTGTCAGTTTTCAAAATTATCATGTTTCGAATAAGTTTCACTAATTTTTGGTTCATTATAGGACATATATTATATGACTTCCAAAAACAAAAAACCAAAAAACTGAAAATAACATTGATACCGTACAAGCCCTAAGCTTTTTTTTTACCTTTGTATGCAAAATTCTTAATTTTATATATATACATGTATCTAATTAAAACACTTTTTTCCCCTTTCTTGGGCTCAATAATCTAACCTAGTTTCCCTATATTAATTTATTGGTGGTGAAATACAAAAAGATCAAAAGGAATTAATACATCATAATCTTCTGAAAATCCTAACAATAACAGAAATCTCAAGTAATTATAGTGTGAAGACATTTTGAACAAGACACAAACTTTTTACTCATTTCTTCTCTCATTCATTTAATCTTGTGGTGCTGAATATAGCTTACAACCTAGTCTTTTATAGACTGAATTAGCAAGCAACTTCCTAGGAAAGTGTTGCAAATAACGGCATAAAAGCCAGCCTTAACTAGAAGACAAAAAAACATAATGATTGGCACAGATGGCCAGAGAGAATCATCCTAGAGATGGCTGCACTCAAGGTAGTGCGCACACTCCTTGTACTATTTTACTACCTGATACAAGGAGGTTACTTTAACACTGTCCCTCAAACTGAGAGTGGAGAGGATTGAAGAACTCCCAGCTTGAACAGTAGAGATTGATGTTGCTTAGTTGTCAAGATTTTAGTGAGAACATCAGCCAATTGATGTGCAGTAGGGACATAGGTAGGAAGAACATCCCCTGAACTGACTTGATCCCCGACGAAGTGACAATCAATCCCCACATGCTTTGTTTTATCATGATGTACTGGCTTAGATACAATAGGTAATGCTGCCTGATTATCACAAAAGATAGGAGTAGTGTTTAGATTTTTCAAGCCAAGATCTTTAAGCAATTGCTTGATCCAGATAACTTCACAAATAGTCATGGCAAGTGCCCTGCATTCAGCTTCTGCTGTTGACCTTGCAACCACAGATTATTTCTTAGATTTCCATGTGAGAGGAGAGTTGCCAATAGGGGTGTAAGTTATTTGGTTAAACACCGAAAACCAAACCAAACCAAATCGAATTAGTAATTTGGTTTGGTTTTTATTGAAATTCGGTTTGGTTTGGATTCAAATTTTTTTTTTTTCGGTTTTTCGGTTTGGATCGGTTTGGGTTTTGGAAAACCGAAAAAAAACCGAAAAATAGAAACAGGAGTACAGGGGACTATGTTGAAACTTGAAATAATAAAACTCAAACCCAAAGCCCAGCCCACTTATCTTTTGAAGTCCTACCCAAAGCTAACCCTAGGAGACACTCAGTCACTCTCCTCTCCTCTCCCTGACTCCCCACGCCGTTTCTCTCTCCTAAGTCCAAAATGTTTCTCTTCTCTATCTTCTCTATCTTTTGACTATTTCTCTCTCTCCTCTCGCCGGTTGAAGAGGTTGAAGAAGGTCAGGTATTTTAATCTCTGTGTATTTTTTTTTGTTTATTCTTTTTAATATTAGTTACGAAAATATGGAAATATTGTCATTGATCTCTGTTATTTTTTGTGTTTATTTTTTTTAATATTAGTTACGAAAATACCAAATTATTGTCACTTAACATACTAATTGATCTCTGTTATTTTTCTGTGTTTATTTTTTTTAATATTAATTACGAAAATACAAAAATATTGTCATTTAAAATACGAATTTGATCTTTTTTTTGTGTTTATTTTTTTAATATTAGTTACGAAAATACGAAAATATTGTCCCTTAAATTAGTTGTGTAAATGTCAGTATATGCTTTGAACTCTTTGAATCTTTCATGTGGTGATTATTGAAAGATGTGTATATGATGATTTTGTTTATACCAAATTAATGTCATTGATAATACGAAATTAGTCTGTTATAAAATTGTTATTTTTGTCTGCGTTCAATTTTTTTTTTAAATTAGTTACGAAAATAGGAAATTGATATCACTATTATTTTGTTATTTTGTAGAATCATTTAGACATCTAGTAATGTCTTCTGCCGGAAATGTTGAAGCTCCACAACAACCACAACCATCTGCCTCCTCCAAGAAGGGAACTAGGAAGCGTATGAAAGATCGATCACCAATTTGGGAGCACTTTGAGAAGCAAGAAACAGATGGTGCTTGAGGACGTTGGTGAGGATGGCTTGAGCCCCGAGACTGTTAATATTGAAGATGACTAAGCTATGCCTACGAGACGTTTCTTGCTCTTAGCTGCTGCCATTTAAGAGTTTATGTAGTTGATTTAGCATTTATAATGAAGTGTTTGTATTTTTAAAAATTGTTTGGTAGTATCAACATAAACATGTATCAAATGGTGGGAATTTTATGTTGGTGGCATGCTGCCATTTTCAAGTGGTATTTTGTATGATGTAACTTGGTAGTTGGTAAACTTAGGGCTTGGAAGGAGGGTTATTTTTATCAAAAAGTTTGGTTTAAATTCGGTTTGGTTTTATCTTGGTTTGGTTTAATTTCATTTCGGTTTGGTTTGGATTTTGGAATATGAAAAAAATTCGGTTTGGTTTGGTTTGGTTTGGATTTTGAAATATAAAAAAAATTCGGTTTGGTTTGGTTTGGTTTGGTTTTTGGTTTTAAATTTTGGTTTGGTTTGGTTTGGATTGAGTCGAATTTCGGTTTGGATTTGGTTTGGAAATTTCAAAACCGAATTTATTTCGGTTTGGTTTGGTTTTGACCTAAAACCAAACCAAAAACCGAACTTACACCCCTAGTTGCCAATCATGATACGAAAACCGGTTGTGGATCTCCTAGTGTTAGGGCGGCCCGGCCCAATCACTATCATAGTAGGCTTAAAGTTTTGCTTTGGCATCGACTTGCTAGGAGAATGCCTTGCTCTCTTGAACCCGGCTAGATACCTAAGCACCCTTTTTGCGGCTGTTAGTGAACCGTAGTAGGAGCTCGCATGAACCGACTCGAACGTGCACGGTATATGCAATGTCCGGGTCTAGTGATTGTCAAGTATATTAGCTTGCCTATAAGCCTTTGATACATTTCGGAGCTTAGGTAAAAGATCTCCTGAGGATGTAAGCAACTTCACATGTGTGTCCATGGGCAGCTTCAAAGGTCTGCATTGCAACAAACCATAGTCTTCAAGAAGATCTGTGATGTATTTTCTCTGTGACAAGAAAATACCTTGCTCATTTCTGTCAACTTCAATGCCTAGGAAGTATTTCAACTCTCATAGGTCTTTCATTTTGAACTCAGTGCTAAGAAATTGCTTTGCTTGAACAATGCTTGTCATGCTGTTGCCAGTGAGTATGAGATCATCTACATAACCTAGTATAGTTGTAAATGTAGAGCCTTCTTGTTTCACAAACAGTGAATAATCAGCATTAGATTGAGTGAATCCATTTCGTTTCAACACAGAACAAAGCTTAGTGAACCACTGTTTGGGTGCTTGTTTAAGCCCATACAGTGATCTCAAAAGCTTACATACTTTAGTGTTGTTGCCAGCAGCAGTTACAACACCCTTTGGTTTATCAACATCAAATCTGAATCCCTGCTTCTCATATCCAGGAGGCAATTTCATATACACAGTTTCTTCAAGTTCTCCATGTAGGAAAGCATTTTTCACATCTATTTGATGTGTATGCCAACCTTGAATGGCTGCAACAGCAAGAATTGACCTTACAGTGGTCAATTTGGCAACTAGAGCAAAGGTCTCTCCATAATCCAGACCATATTGTTGCCTATTTCCAAGAACTACAAGTCTAGATTTGTATCTTAGACTTTGTCTCTGTGGATCAAATTTAGTTGTGTAGATCCACTTGCAACCAATAGCATGTTTCCCTCTAGGAAGATCTGTGATTTCCCATGTATTGTTGCTCTCCAAGGCCTCCAGTTCTTCATTCATGGCTCTCAACCACTGCTTGTGTTTAGCTGCTTCTTTAAAGAACTTGGGATCAGGTTATTTCTCTATTGTGCTCAGAAGACAGGTGTACTGATTAGTGACTTGAGTGTTAGTCACCTTTTGAACACAGTTTGCTCTTACTTAATAGTCACTATGCCAAGCAGGAGCCTTGTGTTCTCTTCTAGATCTTCTTGGTGATACTACAGTATCAGTAGGTACCTCAGTTGTACCATCAAGTTCTGCATCACCACCTTCTTCCTAAATGATCTCCTCATCTCTTTCCTTCTGTGTTTCTTCATCACCATCTTCACTCCACACAATGTTTTGTTTAGGAGGCTCACATACATCTATACTTTTGTGAGATGTAGAGTGAAAAATGTGATAAAGATAGATGTTTTCATGAAATTTCACATCTCTTGACACAAAAGATACTCCACTAACAAGATTGTGAAGCTTGTACCCCTTCTGAGTATTTGAGTATCCAATAAAGACACAAGGAATACCCCTTGCACCAAACTTATCCTTTCTTCTATCAGGGTTGTATGCCATAGCTAAACACCCAAAACATTTCATCATATTGTAGTTTGGCTTCTTCTCATAGCACACTTCATAGGGACTCTTTCCTTTATGAACAGTACTAGGCAACCTATTAGTGATATAGCTGTCATCACACAATCACCCCAAAAATGAAGTGGAAGACCACTCTAAAATCTTATGGCTCTTGCCATTTCAAGAACATTTATGTGCCTCCTTTCAACTCTGCCATTCTGTTGTGGCCTATCAGGGCATGATGTCTGATGAATTATGCCCAATTTTTCAAAGTAGGGCCTGCATTTGCTATCATCAAATTCTAATGCATTATATGACCTTATGATTTTCACACTTTTCCCAAACTGAGTCTTTGCCATATTCACAAAATTTTCTAGTGCACCAAAAGCATCTGACTTCAGTTTCAATAGATGCACCCATGTCACTCTTGAGTAGTCATCTATCAAAGTGAGGAAGTACCTATACTTCCCTTTGTAGCTTACCTTGTAAGGCCCCCATGTATCCCTGTGCACCATTTCTAGCAGCTCACTTGCTCTTGAATCACTTTTTCCAAAAGGCAACTTTGTGAATTTTGCCAAAGGACATGTAATACACACATCCTGGCATTCACTCTTCACATCAATGGAATCAATCATAGCAAGTTTCTTCATTGGTTCATGTCCCAATCTGTGATGCCACATGGCTTCTTTGCTCAATTTTGGAACATTCCTAATTACATTAGGAAATCCAGTGTAATTTTGAGCATTCATAGCTACCCTTTTCCCATTTCTCTGAATAGCATAGCTAGTCTGTTCTTTAATTCTGTGAAGGGTCGGGTCTTCTCAACAGGTTCATTTATCAAATAGTAAAGACCATTCTCACTTCTTCCTACAGCTCTTATTTTTTAAGTCACACAATCTATAATCAGGCAGTATTTATCAAGAAATGTAGCCTTACAATTCTGGTCTTCACATAATTTGTTCACAGACAGCATATTATGTTTGAAAGCTGGAATATACAGAACATTAATCAACTTTATATTGCTTTCTAGCATCACATTTCCAGTGTGTGTGACTTTAGAGGTCTCACCAGTGGGCAAATTAATCAGAGAGTTATCTTTGCACATCACAACATGCTTTAACATAGAGAAATTTCCAGTCATATGATCTGAAGCACCAGAATCCAGAATCCATGTATCTATGTTCACAGAATCAGTAAAATAACATGACACCATACCTGAGTAATGTATGTCCATCTCATCTTCAGTATCTTCACCTTTAGATGGGGTGGGTAGAAGTCTCAGGAGTTGCTCAAGTTGTTGAGCAGTAATAGTGGTGTTGCTACTTGAGATTGACATGTTATCACTCTGATTTTGAGCATTTGCAGCTACCTTAGCACCATATTGCTTTCCCTTGCTCCATTTTTGCTGACCATAAGTGTTCTTCCCCTTTCCTTTGTTGTATGGAAGAGCCTGATTCCTTGCCTTGTTCTTGGGAAACCCCACTACAAACCAGCAGCTTTCCTTTGTGTGCCCACTCTTGCTGCACACAGAACATTGAGTAGTTGGTGGAGCACTACTTGTGGCTCCCCCTGCCCCTTTACTAAACATAGCTAGGGTTTCTGGTTCTTCTTTCACTTGACTTAACAGCTCTCTCTGAGCTTCTTCTTGCTCTAGGAAGCTGCAAGCAGTTTTAACTGTAGGAAGTGGAGACATCATGAGAATGTTACTTCTCTGAGTTCCATAAACTTCATCAAGCCCATTCAAAAACTGAAATAGCTTGTATTCATCTTGTTGCTGAGTAAGTGCTTCAACAAAGCTTGTTATCTCCGCTGTTACAGTAGTGATAGGAGGAAGAGTATTCAAGGAGTCCAGTTCCTCCCAATGACATTTCATCATAGTGTAATACTCACTCACCTGTCTACCTTGCTGTTTTGCTTCATAAAGTTCCTTGTTTAGCTTATACTTCCTTGAACCATTTGTAAGAGAGAATCTTCTCTCCAGCTGCTTCCATATCTGATGAGCATTGCTCACAAACATCACAGATTTCTTAATGGATTCAGTCACAGAACCCAGTATCCAGGATATGATCATACTGTTACATGTGTCCCAGGCTTCTCCTTTAACAACATCTTACTCATCCCGTTTTACCACGCCTGTTACAAAACCCAGTTTTCTTTTAGAAGCTAGACCAATCTCCATTGATCTCTTCCAAAATCTGTAATTTGCAGACCCTTGAAGTTTTTCTACAACCATGAAGTTGTTTCCATCAGATGGATGGAGATATAGAGGGCTGGTTGCCTCTATAGTTCTATTAGTCATAGTAGATTTCTTTTTCTTTCTAGCTATTTTGAGGTAAAACTAAAATTCTTAGATGAATTTCAGAGTAAAATTGGCAGAAGAACGAGATATATTGTTAATTTTCGAGCCTAAGCTCTAATACCATGAAGAAATTTTGAGCAAGACACAAACTTTTTACTCATTTCTTCTGTCATTCATTTAATCTTGTGGTGCTGAATACAACTTCCTAGGAAAGTGCTGCAAATAACGGCATAAAAGCCAGCCTTAACTAGAAGACAAAAAACATAATGATTGGCACAGATGGCCAGAGAGAATCATCCTAGAGATGGCTGCACTCAAGGTAGTGCGCACACTTCTTGTACTATTGTACTACCTGATACAAGGAGGTTACTTTAACATCATGAAATCTTCGTTTATCTCAAGTCACAAAAGTGAAAATATGTAAGATACACAATGTCAGTTCTTCTACTTCTTAGAGCACTAAAATATATACTTCCCCTATTTCAAAATATTTGACACACTCCCTCTTGGCACGTTTGCTAATGCATATCCTTAACCATTAATATACTAATTCTATGTTGAGATGAATCGTCTAACATTTACATGACTATATTCTTTTTACGTATTATTAGTTACCATAAAACCCAATCAAAGAAGAGTGTAAAATGGTACAAATTAAATGTCAAACAGTGTTAAGTATTTTGAAACGTATCGGCAAAAATATATACTTATTAACTCTTCATTTTATGCTACATATAACTTTTCATAAATAAATTCAAGAGAAGAAAATCTCACCATTCCAGAACCAATCAAATACTGGATAGTTCTCTCAATGGCTTTCATGTCAACACGACCAGTGATATAAAGGTATTTGCTGAGAAGATCACCATGTCTATTCTCTTCAGCAGTCCATGCTCTTGTCCAAGTTGCCCATGAAGACGAACTCGCGCCTGTTTCATTTGTGACTCCATCAAAATTGTTAAGCATTGATTGGTATGTTGGAAGAGCTTCTTCTGTGATCATATCTCCTACCAAAACTGTATAATAATCATCAGGAATCGCATTCGTCCTGGCTCTCATCTCCTTAAGCTCTTCATAAAAACCATCTGAAGTTGGATCAGGAAGAAAATCTTGAGGTTGCCAACATTTCTCAACAGGCTTCAAATGGGTCAAAATATTACTTTCTGCCCATTTCTCCAAGGATTTGAATATCTCAATCTTTTCAGGTGGCATAGAATGTGTCACTTGATGATCTTGTATATTCCGGCTACTGCTAGAAGGCCTTTCCCGATTTTTTACTTCTCTACAAAACATTTGGGTAAATGTAATTTAATTTTCTTTCGTTCTGTTTTGATATATACATTTGCTTTTGCACAATTTTCAATGAATATATTTGATAATCATCCTATACTTTGTGGACCATAAAATGATAATCTAATTAAGGCAATGCCTGGGCCAAAGACTAATTCTTAAAAGAGAGAGTTAGTTAGTCTTGAATACTCCCTCTGTCCCATTATACTCTTTACACTTTCCTTTTTCATCTGTTCCAAAATACTTTTTACACTTTTATTTTTAGATATGACCCACTATTATTTTTATCATTTTACCTCTTAACATTGTCTCACAATCTCTCTACTCCAAATAAAATAATACCACTCCTACTACCTACCAACTCTAACCATTGGCCCCCACTCTCTGTCCACCAAATAAAGTAGTGCTACTTTACTACCTACTAAGTATTAACTCCTATCACATCTACTTTTAAAATAAAATAACAATTGATAACCAAACAACAACTTATCATCTAAAACTACGTGCCCTGATAAGTGTCAAGAGTATTTTGGGACGGAGGGAGTATAAAAATTCTCATATGAAAATAAATAATCGTACTAGAAAACAATTAAGGATTTGCTAAATTTGATGCAATCTAACTAATTGATCTTATCTTTTTATACAAGGGGAAAAAAGTGTAAAAAGATGTACTCTCTGGTTCTTTTTTATCTACACACTTTTCTTTTTGGAACATTTCTTTTAAATCTACACATTATTTTTAATACCTTCTTGGATGTGGGCCCTACACTTTCTTTGTCAAATCAAAATTTAAACTCTCATATAATATACTTCCTCAGTTACTAAATAAGTGTTACATTGAGTAAATTAACACTATTCATCCGCTCACTTTAACTCTATTTTCTCGCCATTATATAAAGAAAATTATAGTCAAGTGGGATCTTGTTAGATTTGACTCAACATATATTTTCAAAATATCAATTTTTCATAATTTTTACTTGGTCTACATTTAAAGATATTAATCATCAAAAAAGCATATTGGGTTACGTGAAAAAGTGAATGTAAGACTTATTTAGGAACGGAGGAAGTACTTTTTTGCTAACTTTTTCTTCCCTCACATATTTATTGTCTTCCTTCTCTCTTTTATTCGTGTCCTCTCATTCTCTCATTGTTTTCACTTATTCATTGATTATGATGAAAAAAGTGTCCTGTAATTAAATAGAATCGACAGGTTGGTCCTACCCTAGGACCTAACCTAGTATTTCTTTCCTTATTAAAAAAAAAAAAGCAACGAAAGTAGTAAACAGTTACATGATTAGCAGTTACCATTCATTACCACTTGTACCAGTTATTGGTCAAGTAGTTCGAATTTTCATTCGGTACCTACAATAATGTACTATTCTTAAATGACCAGAATTGAGAACACGAAAAGGAATGATTTGAATCTGATCCAACTAACTATTCTCCCAGCTGGTATACTCTTTATTCCTGTAATGAATGAGGCTTGTTATTAGATTTTCTAATAGATTTTGCCATTATTGGACCATTAGCTATATATATAAATACATATTAGTTTCTGTAGAGTATGCCTTGATTTCTTGGCGAAGAAGAGAGAGATTCGAAGCTCCAACCACAGCAGCCCGAGCGGGAGCATCGCAGCTCGGCCGAGAAGACCAGCCTGGGCGGGCGTGTGTATGGCCCTGGCGGGCAACTGAGCAGCTCGGGCGGGCCTGCCTGTCTTCCTACATTTTGCCTTCGAGGCAGATTGTCTTTGTAAAACCTGCACCGGGCGGGCAAGTGTTGGGCTCGGACGGGCTGTCTGGCCCGGGCGGGCAGCTTGCCCTGTTTCGCGATTTCGTGTTTTTAATCCGAATTTTTCCGAATTTAATGTTTTGGGTTTTGGGTCATTTTGTAAACTTAAGGATGTCATATATAAGGCATCCTAAAGTCATTTAGAACCCTAAGATTCAAATTAGCCACAAAATATAACTCTCTCTCTCTACCTCTCTCTCTTCTTCTCCATTGTAATTCCTCCATTAGAGAGGCTAAAGAAAACTCCAAGGTTCTTGCTTGTGGATGTAGGTCAAGGTTGACCGAACCACGTTAAATCTTTGTCTCTCTTTATTGCTTACTTTTCTCACTTAAAGTTTACAACTTTGCATTTATTGTTGAACTTGAAGTTAACTAGCAAACCCTAGGTCCTAGAAATTGCATTTATTGCTAACAGTTTCCAACGGGGCATTAGCTCAATTTATTTTCTATTTTTACACAATTCTAACAAATTTCCTCAAAATTTAATATTACTATAACAATAAGTTGGAAAAATAACAAGGCACGAGATGGGAGCTTATAATCTACCACCTCAGTTTATTTAAATCTACCTAGTTTGACTTTTATGTTTGTTAGCATAAAAATATGCTCATTAAAATCTTTAATTAATTATCTATAAGTAAAAATTATAAAAATTTAGTATTAGTAAATTATATATATAAATAAATATTACAAGAACATGACTATGTTTTTCATTTTACATAAATCATCCATAATTGTTGAAGTGGAATATGTAAATAATGTTGAGTAGAAAATATATAAATTAAAGCGGAGGGAGTAGTTTTTAGTGATTAAACGAAAGCTTAAAAATCTATGATGTATACCTGTCAAGTCGATGTTTTCGTTATGGACATTGCTTTCACATCAAGCTATATATATGTGTGTGTGCTCTCTCTTATGCTGATCTAGTACATTATTACTTCTATCATATGTTGTTCGATTATTCAACTAAAAAATTTGAGAAAAATGAGACGAACTTTCAACTTATTAGTAATTCTAGTTTGTTATGAAGTGTTCTTTTGGATGCCACAAAAGGTGAGGAAAAAGAAAGAACAAGTCAAATATATAAAAGATAAAACTAAACACATAATATCCAATTCGCCAACTTAAAAAGAAAGATTTTAAGCAAGAATAAAATATTCAATGACCCCTCGAAATAAAAAGATAATGAGGGAAAAAAACCATATTATAAACAAATGATGAAGGCGATCAAGGAACAACAAGGACAAGAAGGGTGGAGGGAGAAGAAGAAGCGCAAAAATAAAGGATAATTATTTAAAGAATAAAGATAAAAGAAGAGCTCACCTATGGGAGGAGCTGAGACTAGAAGTGATGAAGTACTTGGAAAAGAAAGAAGCCATCATTGATTACTCAGCTTTTCTTAGCTTCTCTCAACAACTATGGGAAGTTGGGTATTACTAAATTGGTGGTTACCTTTGAATGGTGTTGGACCTACGTAACCTTGAATGAATTTGCATTTGACGTATGGGCATATAGAAACCGGGAAACGACATGAGTTCATCAATGCAATTATGCAAAGCTCATTCAGCAAACTAGCTATTTCCTACTCCTTTTCTAATTAAGTTGTTCTAGTTTAAATTTCTACATCATTCACATATTTTACTTTAATGATATACTTTAACTAATTTATGAAAACAAAATGTTGATGTTATGTAGAATATAATGTTATATACTTCCTCCGTTTCATTTTAAATGCAATGTTTTCTTTTTAGCGATTTAAATTAAATGTAACAAATTATTTCTTTCCATTTATGGTATGATTTTTGACATGAAATTACCAAAATGTCCCTCATTAAAAATTAAAACCTCATATTATATACCCTAATTGATTATTAACAAAATTAATCTAATCTTATTACACTAACTTCCTCCACCTATCACACACTCTCTCTGCTCTTCTACCACCTACCCCACCCTCTATATCATCTTCTAGACCACCACCATTTCCACCAACAATTTCCAACACTAACTTCCACCACCAACCACCACCTCCTCCACCCTTATCAACCCAACCACCACCACGAGCCTTGCAACCACCGCCGAACTTCTCGAATTTCACCGCCTCGACCAGATCTCCTCCCAACCACCACCAATTCGATCTTCTCAACAACCATCACATCTCTTCTTCCCCTCTTTCTGTGGTTGACTTGGGTTTTCGAATTTCACCGCCAAACTCTCAAATTTCGCCACCATGAACAAATCTCACTTCTTCATCACCCTCTCTTCGATCTCTTCACCATTACATCTCTTCTTCTTCTCTTTTTTTGGTTGATTTGGGGTTCGAATTTCAGTGGTTGGGGTTGTGGTTTGCGACTTGTGGTGGTGTTCTTAAGGTTATTTGGTGGATTTCGGTGGTGTTAGTGGCGAATTTGGATTTGGTGGTGGATTTCTGTGGTGTTGGTGGTGAAATTGGGGTTATTTGGTGGATTTCGATGGTGTTAGTGGTGAAGATAGGGTTTGATGGTGGATTTCGGTGGTGTTGGTAGTGTTTTGGTGATGGTGGCGTTTCGGTGGTGTTGGTGGCGCCTCGGTGGTGTTAGTGCTGCCTCACTGGTGGTGGCGGTGTCTTGCTGGTTGTGGTGGATGAGGTGGTGGTGGCAGTAGGTGGTGGCGGCATTAGGTGGTGGTGGTACTTGGTGGTGCTTAATTAAGCCAAACAATTGCCCCCACTTTTGTTAATATAATCAACCCTTATAAATTCTGCCTAGGATTCTGTGCCGACCAAATTGATGCATTTAAAACAAAAAGGTAGGAGGAAGTATAGAAATTAACTACTCCATTCGTGCAATAATATTCTAAACAATTTCCTTTTTTGCGTGGTCCCACCATTATTATCTAACAGTTCCAACATTCTTTTTGGCCCACTAATTCATATCACGTCTACTTTTCAATTAAGGAAAAAAGTTATTTGATAACCACATTACAATTTATCTCCTTAAACTAAGTGTCCCAACCAAGAGGTGTTACGATCTTTCGGGGATGGAGGGAGTATGTTTAATTTTACTAAGTTAGAATTAGAGAAATTAAAGTTAAAGCTGTACATTGACAAACGTGAAATGTCGACGTGGAGGGAAAATTTTCATAAAACTACCTTTTATAATCAATTTTTTTTTTCATAAAACTACTTTTTAAAAATTTTCTTTAAAAAACTACCTTATATAACAAATTTATTTCAATATACTACTTTTTGACCATTAATGAGGTTTAACCACCAATAATGGGGTCACCACAAAATGCTTTTATCTCTTCCATCGTCTTTCTTCCCTACCCCACCGGCCGTAACCCTTAAGGCGGCGACAATCATTTAATGATTAATATTAACTATAAACATAAAATGATAGTATATTGAAAGAAATATGTTATATAAGGTAGTTTTGAAAAAAAATAATTTAAAAGGTAGTTTTTTTGAAAAATGTTAGTTATAAAAGGTAGTTTTTCGAAATTTTGCCAAAGTTTTTTTAAAAAAGAGAAGTATGATTGCTATTATGTAATTGGTCAAACCTTTCAGTACATCTATAAGCTGAAAAATAGTTTTTAACTAAAGGAAATTTTAATATATTTTTTTATATACTTCATTAAATAAAATCAGAGCATGCCTCAGATTTTATCTACCACATTTACCATGCATGTATCATCCATACATGTACATTTTTTTTAGGGAAAAGTCAGTACCATTCTCATTCATCAATACATGTACATTAAACATTTATATCTTGTAGGGTACACGACATCTATTTTGAATACTTCCAATATGCATATTTTTTTCTTGGATGGAATAATAAAATGAAATTAAAGTGCATTACTCTTAACTCTGTTATGTAGAATATAATGTTATATATAGAAATTAACTACTCCATCTCTGCAATAAATATTCTAAACACTTTTCTTTTTTGCATGGTCCCACCATTATTATTTAACAGTTTTAACATTCTTTTTGGCCCACTAATTCATATCACGTCTACTTTTCAATTAATATTTTTTTTTAATAACCACATTACAATTTATCTCCTTAAACTAAGTGTCCCAACAAGTAGTGTTCAGATCTTTCAGGGATGGAGGGAGTATGTTTAATTTTACTAAGTTAGAATTTGAGAAATAAAAGTTAAAGTTGTGCATTGACAAACGTGAAATGTCGACGTGGAGGGAAAAATTTCACAAAACTACCTTTATAAATAATTTTTTTTTTCAAAAAACTACATTTTAAAAATCTTCTTTCAAAAAACTACCTCATATAACAAGTTTGTTTCAATATACTACCTTTTGGCCGTTAATGAGGTTTAACCACCAATAATGGGGTCACCACAAAATGCTTTTATCTCTTCTCCACTCATTTACATCATCTTTCTTCGATACCCCACGGGCAACAACCCTTAAGGCGACATTCATTTAAAGAAATATGTTATATAAGGTAGTTTTGAAAAAAAAATTCAAGGTAGTTTTTTGAAAAATCTTAGTTATAAAAGGTAGTTTTTTGAAATTTTGCCAAAGATTTTAAAAAAAGAAAAGTATGATTGCTATTACGCGGAGTAATGACACTACTCACTACTCACTACCACTACTCACTACTCACTACTTAGAGTTTAGACCACATTTTTTTTTGACATCAAAAGTCTACGTTTTTTTAACAAGCAGAATGCCATAATGTGGTTACATGATTACATCAATACATTATGGTGGTTTATACATTAATTAGCCTAATAATTGCAGCTAATCAAGTACCATTTTTTTTCTGCTAGTGGCCGGTATGCATATCTATTCTTCTGCACTCCTGCAGCGCATCCAACGTTTTTCATCAACTATTATTATAAACTTTTCCGGGTCCCTTGAATTTAAGAAATTTACTTATCAATGTACCTGTCTACCTTATTAAATAAAGGGTGATGTTGAGGAAAGAAAGCCTATTTCTTTCATCAACGTTTCATAGTACATTGAGCAGCCGACACTATTAGAAAAAGGTCACTTTGTCTCTTGAGTCTCTCAATGAGAGGATTAAGGATTAGGGTCTATCTTGAAATCATGAGTCAAGGGTGGACATTTTTGCAATTTTACTTTGTGTCAGGCCCAAATCTTTATTGTTTGTTGTTTCAGTTAACTGGTTGAAATTTTCCTACGGAAAAGGCAGGAAAACTTACCACTGAAAATTACTTATTTTCCTAATTAATTTTTACTTATTTTGAATTATTTTGCCATTTTACTAGCTTTAGGAGAACTAATATTACCTCCATTCCACAATGGCACAACAATTTGAACGCTTTCCCTTTTTATTGGTCTGAAAATAATTTAAGCACTTTTCTTTTTACATGATTTTAGCAATCTTATATTTGTAGCGCAACAATGTTATATTAATAATTATTATCCACTTTTTTTTATATAACACAATCTTTTACGACCATTGAAATAGTAAGACAGATTCCCAATATCTATTGTTATATCACATCTACATTCCTAATTTCCTATTAGAATTACAGACAAATTATTTAAAAATATTCTTTTAATTAAATACTCTTTGTGCTGACAATTTTTTAGGTTAGCTTGCTGCAAAGGGAGCCTATAGTCATATAATCTTTTTCCATATACTATATTTTGCTTATAAAGTTCATGCAAAGATAATTTCGAGATGCTCACTAGCTAGTCACTCCCTATTTAGTAACTACTAGTGTTGTATTCACTATTTTGATGATGAAAAATACTTAGTTGTTTGTATAGTTTTATTTTGGAAAAATATAAAAATATAAAATTCTAAAAATATAATTTTATTATTTTTAATATGCTTACATATATTTTATCTTGTGGAGAAAGATTAATAGATTTTAATCTAATCAAGATATTGTATGATTACTCTTTTATTATATGGTATGTTTATTGGATCTTGTTGAGCCAATATGGTTTTGATGATGACAAACTAAAGTAATAACTAACAAGATTTATAAGTTTTATGTGTGCAAGGTTCATGAATTAATAATGGTGCTTTATAAAGATAATAAGTGAAGTTCCTGAGTTGGAATTCCAAGTGAAGAATGAAGTTCTTGAGTTGGAACTCCAAGAGAAGAAGAGTTTAGCTACATAAGGGTGTAATTAGGTTTCTTATGTAAGAAACAAAGATCATCATAAGGTAATGAATTGGAACTATGGAGTTGTTCCTTTGAATAAAGGAACTGTTCCTATGGAACTATGTTAGTGGAACTGGTATAGGAAACTTGTGTCTAAAACTGACGAACTGACACTATCATAATAAATTAAAGGAACTAACGAATTAAAAGGAATAAGACATATGTTAAATAATGCAACAGTTAGTTTGTGTCGTTTGAGTGATTAAAGCCTAGAAAATAGGAAACTGTTTTTATTTGTTAAAAATCTGATTTTAAGGAAAATATTTTTAAAGGAAAGATTTTATCTTTATTAGAAATAAAATCCTTTTCGGTTTTAGAGAAAAATATTAAAAGATATTATTTTGATAAAAGGATTTTATTTTGGTTTTATTAATTAAAATATTTTCTAATTAAATCAGATTTATATTTATTGCACAAGTAGTTGCTAAAATTAAGGAAGCAGTAGTAATTCCATAACACACATTGAACTTAGATCGTGGAGATTATGGGTGTCAAAAGGAACGTGTTCCTCTAGTTGAGGAACGTGTTCCTCTAGTTGAGGAACATCATGAGAAAATATTTTTACCACTAACACATGATTTTATCCTACATTCTAGTTAATCACTGCTATAAATACTTATGTCTAATTATGTTCCAAAGTGTGTCGACTTTTAGTAGTCACACCAAAGTGTGTCTGACAAAGTGATAATTAATCTACAAATGTATTAATTTGAGTATCATGTTTATTGAGTCAGTACCACCAAAGTTCAAAGTTCTAAGTTCCAAGTTTCATTACCATATCAGTTCATTGTTTCATTAGTACTTTCTATCATTCTACTATTCTGTATTTCGAGTTGAAAAAAGAGTTGAAAAGAACTCTTATAGTTTGAGATTAGGGAAGGGGTTTGAGTGAACTCTTGTAAAGTGTTAGACTTTGAGTGAAGCGAGAGAAAGAGAAAGGAACTTCGAGTGAAGTTCGACAGAACAACAGATTAGAGGGAATCGTTGTCGGGACTTGAGTTTGTAGAGGAACTCAAGGAGTGGCACGAGAGATAATAGGTTTGTAACAAAGGTGTTTTGGCCTATTATTGTGAAGAGTTGAGTTTAAAATTCCTAGTGGTTGAGGTTGTTTCTTCTTGTTGGGCCCAAGAAGTTTTTCCTCGTAAAAATCTCTTGTGTCTTTCTCTTGTTCCTTTCATTGTTTTATAATTCCGCAAAAAGTTACGTTAATTTCCCACACATACAATTCACCCCCCTCTTGTAATGTTCCTCTCAGAAGTAGCAATTGGTATCGAGCTAGAACTCACGAAAAGTAGGAAACTCTATTGAGAAAAAGATCCAAGGAACATGAATACCACCAAGAAGCTCGAAGAAGGTTACTCAACATTACGGCCTCCAATGTTCAACGGGAAATTCTTCACATACTGGAAGAATCGGATGGAGATCTTCATCAAGGCATAGAACTATCAGGTATGGAGAGTCATAGAGGTTGGAGATTTCAAAGTCACAACAAAAAATGAGAGGAACGAGGTAGTTTCTAAACCCATCCCGTGATTTTGATTCAATTGACTATAAGAAATTAGAAATTAATGCTAAAGCTATCCAACTATTATATTGTGGTCTTGTACCTCATGAATACAACCGTGTCATGGGGTGCAAAACCGCTAAACAAATATGGGATTTACTTGTAGTCACTCACGAAGGAACTAGTGAGGTTAAAAGGTCTAAAATTGATTTACTAATGAATAAATATGAACTCTTTGCAATGAAACCATATGAGGCAATTCCTGATATGCTTAATCGATTTTCTAACATTGTTAACGAGTTAGAGTCTCTTGGAAAGTATATTTCATTTGAGGAACAGGTTCACAAAATTTTTAGGAGCTTGCCAAAGGAGAAATGGATGGCCAAAGTAACTGCTCTTCAAGAAACCAAAGATTTCACCAAGTTCAATCTAGAGCAGCTAGCTGGTTCATTGTTGACCCATGAGCTCCAGTTAGGAACTCAATATGGTGAAAGTTCCACAAATCGGGCGCTTGCTCTAAAGGCTGATAAAGAGGAAGAAGAAGAGGAAGAAGAAGAGGAAGACTTTGATGTAGAAGAAACTATGAAGCTTGTTCGAAAATTCAAGAGGATGTACAAAAATCTGAAATCGAACAAAACCAAAGGTAAAAAGTCTTCTAATTCAAAAATTGAATCTGGTTGCTATTAATGTGGTAGCTTAGATCACTATGTTGAAGAGTGTTCCTCTTGGGAACAAGAATCTGAATCCCAAGAGGAACTTTAGGACAAAGGAACTGCTCAGTTATGTCTAATGGCCAAATCTGACTTTAAGTCTAAAACTGAATTACGTATTAATAAGTCTAATGTGTGTTCACGAAAGGAACTCAAGAAAATGTGGGTTCCTAATTCTTATAATTAGACGTTATGAATGCCTTAGTGAGGGGGAACAATATATGGCACCTGTTGTTCCTTGCGTTTATCTAGTGAAGTATTTAAATTTCTCTCACTCAAAAGGCATATAAAAATTATAGAGATGATTTTGTTAAGTAAGTTATGATGTCTTGTTTTTCTCGAAATGGCAAACTCATCTAGCGTGCATATGTAGAGTTTTTGTGAAATGTCTTCCATATGAATGCGTGTCACCACAATTGTTTTTATGTTTTATGCATAGTCATGAGTTAAACTTAATAGATGACTCACTGATTTCTTTGTAATATTACCCTTACTGTCCATATTGCTAATTGTTAGTCAAAAGGAAGAGGAAGTAAAAAGTGTAGTTCCTTTCATTCAAGGAACTCATTTGTTATACATTCCAACCACACCGAGTGCATTACATGTGAATGTCCAATTATGAGTATAAAGGAGCAATATCATTCTCTAAATTATCAAACCTCTTTTTCCATCATTTACTTTTAAAAGATCTCAAAAATCCTCCTAACCTTTCATATTATACTTTCATACCTTTTTCTTTCTAATCAGTTCACCATATATCCAAATCTTTCAATTTGTGTTCCTCCACTATAACTTTAAATATTGATGATGCAACATTTGAGGGGGAACTAAGGAAAGAAAAAAAAAGTTTGAGGGAGAATAAGTTGATATGGAGATGAAAAAGGAGAGATTGAGGGAGACAAAAAAGAAATAAAAATATGAGAGCAAACAGGAGAATAAAGGGAGAGATGTGTGAGAGGGATATAGAGAAGAGATTCAACGTTCCATAAGTTATTCAAGTTTCTACTTCTACAAAGCTGTCATAAAATCTATGGGTTCTAGTAGTCCCATGTATATTCCTTTAGTATCAAATCTGAAGTAAACAAAAGGAATTAATTAGTTCCTTGAAACTTAAAGCAAGGAACAAACAATGGATTTTCATTCAAAATATCGAAAAAGAAGTAAGGAACTGCATGTTATTTAAAAGGAACTGACGTGTGTTTTCAAAGGCAAATCACAAAGTAAACTACAAGTTTAGGAAATGTAATGGTGGAGGAACAAGTGACCAATTCACACACACACACACACACACACACACACACACACACACACATATATATATATATATATATATCCACTTAGCCTATTCTAACCATTCCTTCATAAAAAATGAGCCTTTGATCTTCTCTTTGAATTTTATTGGACATTCTATTTATTTTCTACTCTATGGATTGCACTTTGGTACAATGGTGGTTTATGTTTAGTATGTCTTAGCTTCTTTAACTAATTGATTAACATATGCATGAGGATGGCTAATATTACAAGATTGATGTTTGAGCAAATTAAAAAATTTAAACTCATATTTGACCATTAATTATATATTTATGGTGGTGTAGTGTCACTATAAGTTTGGAAGATTGATCATAAATTCTTGAAAAATAATACGCTTTTTGATGATATCAAAAGGGGGAAGATAATGGCAAAGTAGCTTATTTATTGTTCTTATTCTGGTTCATTCTCTACTTAACATGATCTTGCATTGTTATATTATATTTTATTTGTGTTAGTTTTTATATTACTTTGCTTTGGTCTGTCATCACCAAAAAGGGAGAAATTGTTGAGCCAATATGGTTTTGATGATGACAAACTAAATTAATAACTAACAAGGTTTATAAGTTTTATGTGTGCAAGGTTCATGAATTAATAATGGTGCTTTATAAAGATAATAAGTGAAGTTCCTGAGTTAGAATTCCAAGTGAAGAATGAAGTTCTTGAGTAGGAACTCCAAGAGAAGAATAGCTTAGTTACATAAGGGTGTAATTAGGTTTCTTATGTAAGAAACAAAGATCATCATAAGGTAATGAATTGGAACTATGGAGCTATTCCTTTGAATAAAGGAATTGTTCCTATGGACTATGTTAGTGGAATTGATATAGGAAACATGTGTCTAAAATTGACGAACTGACACTATCATAATAAGTTAAAGGAACTAACGAATTAAAAGGAACTAGACATATGTTAAATAATGCAACTGTTAGTTTGTGTCGTTTGAGTGATTAAAGCCTAGAATATAGAAAACTGTTTTTATTTGTTAAAAATCTGATTTTAAGGAAAATAGTTTGAAATGAAAGATTTTATCTTTATTAGAAATAAAATCCTTTTCGGTTTTAGAGAAAAATATTAAAAGATATTATTTTGATAAAAGGATTTTATTTTGGTTTTATTAATTAATATATTTTCTAATTAAATCAGATTTATATTTATTGCACAAGTAGTTGCTAAAATTAAGGAAGCAGTAGTAATTCCATAACACACGTTTAACTTAGATCGTGGAGATCATGGGTGTTAAAAGGAACATGTTCCTCTAGTGGAGGAACGTCATGGGAAAATGTTTTTACCACTTACACATGATTTATCCCACGTTCTAGTTAATCATTGCTATAAATACTCATTACTAATTAAGTTCCAAAGTGTGTCTGACTTTTAGTATTCACACCAAAGTGTGTCTGACTTTTAGTAGTCACACCAAAGAATGTCTGACAAAGTGATAATTAATCTACAAAGGTATTAATTTGAGTATCACATTTATTGAGTCAGTACCACCAAAGTTCAAAGTTCCAAGTTCCAAGTTTCATTAGCATATGAGTTCATTGTTTCATTAGTACTTTCTATCATTCTACTATTCTGTATTTCGAGTTGAGAAAAGAGTTGAAAAGAACTCTTATAGTTTGAGTTTGGGGAAGGGGTTTGAGTGAACTCCTGTAAAATGTGAGGCTTTGAGTGAAGCAGAGAAAGAGAAAGGAACTTCAAGTGAAGTTCGAGAGGAACAACAGTTAGAGGGAACTTTTGTCGGGACTTGAGTTTGTAGAGGAACTCAAGGAGTGGCCCGAGAGATAATAGGTTTATAACAAAGGTGTTTTGGCCTATTATAGTGAAGAGTTGAGTTTAAAATCCCTAGTGGTCGAGGTTGTTTCTTCTTGTTGGGCCCAAGAAGTTTTTCCTCGTAAAAATCACTATGTCTTTCTCTTGTTCTTTTCCTTGTTTTATAATTCCGCAAAAAGTTACGTTCATTTCCCACACATACAATTTAACCCCCTCTTGTAATGTTCCTATAGAAATAACAGATCTATTAACTTAGAATCTTTTGAATAAAAAGATTCTTAGTGATTAGAGATTTTGCTTGTTGTAATTGTTGTGCAAAATAGGTTGGAATAATCGTGGCTAAAATTGTGGGAAGAAGTGCATGAAAAACGCTAACCACTGCTGGATATTTCCACTAACGAGATAGTGGAATCGGTTGCTAACTTCATGGGAGTTATGGCTCAAGATCATGGAGATCATGGAACATTAACGCCTACATTTCAGCTGATGCAATCGTGGATTTCCAGTTGAAGAATCATGACCGTTGCAGCAACTATTTAAGGAGAAATACATGTTCGAAATTACTTACAACTTTCAAGCATTCAAAAGCGCAAATTAACATAGAAAGTTTTTATGTATTTGCTTCTCATCCTCCATATCATATCATTGTAATATTTCGAGTGTTTGGGTGAGTGAAAAATTCACAAAGTGTTTGTGTAATCAAGTGAGAAAAGAGAAAGAGAGAAAGAGAAGACTTCGAGTGAAGTCAAGTGATTCACCGGTTCGGGGAAGCTGGGTGATTGGGAAATCACTTCGGGGAAGCTGGGTGGATCGGGAACAAGTTCCTAGTGGAACAAAGAAAGGTCCAGCAATAGGTTGAAAGAAGTGTCTTTTGGCCTAGTATAATAAGAAAAGTGTTGAGTCAAAACCCCTTGAGGTCAAGGTTTTTCTTCTTATTGAGCCTAGGAAGTTTTCCTTGTAAGTTAAATATTGTGTGTCTTTTTCTCATCTCTTTAAAGTTAGTTTAATTCCGCAAAATTGTTTAAAATTCCCACAACTACAATTCACCCCCCCTCTTGTAGTTGATCGAGTGTTCATACTAGAATAGCAATTGGTATCAAAGCCTAGTATCTCTAGAATCAGTTAACATTGAGGAGATTGTACCTGGCAACATGAGCACTACGGGAGAAAAACTTGATGAAAGTTACTCAACCCAACGCCCTCCTATGTTTAATGGCAAGCACTATCCATAATGGAAGAATCGAATGGAGATCTTCATAAAAGCAGAAAACTATCAAGTATGGAGGGTCATTGAACTTGGCGACTTGGAAGTTACAAAGAAGATTGAAAAACCCCTTGAAGATTTTGACAAAGATAATTTTGACAAAATGGAGATGAACAATATGACCAAGAAACTACTCCACTGTGGTCTTGGTCCCCATGAGCACAATAATGTCATGGGATGTAAGACTGCTAAGCAAATGTGGGAACTCCTTCAAGTTACTCATGAAGGAACAAGTGAGGTGAAAATATCAAAGATTGATATGCTTATGCATAAATATGAATTGTTTCAAATGAAATAAAAGGAGCCTGTTCAAGACATGCTCACTCGCTTCTCGAACATTATAAACGAGCTTAAATCTCTTGGAAAAGTCATTTCTCCAGAGGAACAGGTTCGAAAGGTCCTAAGGAGTCTTCCACAGGATGAAAAATCACTAGTAGAATAAATGCTTATTGCTGCGGTCATTAAGTGGCCTATTGCGGCGGTTTTGGCCGCGCAACAATTAAGGGCGCAGCAATAGGTAATTAACCTATTGCTGCGATTTTTGACCGCAGCAATTGGCCTGCATATTGCTGCGGTTTCTAGCCAAAACCGCAGCAACAGGCACATGTACAAGTAAATTTTTTTTTTTTTCAATTTGCCCTCAAGCTTGAAACATA
The DNA here is from genome assembly GCA_947648045.1 of Beta corolliflora. Taxonomy (NCBI): domain Eukaryota; kingdom Viridiplantae; phylum Streptophyta; class Magnoliopsida; order Caryophyllales; family Amaranthaceae; genus Beta; species Beta corolliflora. The sequence goes on along the minus strand of CANSZD010003157.1, from coordinate 1,837,787 downwards.
AAAATGTTAACAAAAAATAACAAAATATATCAAGGCTCACAACCAGCAGGACAACAAAATAGGTAAAAGCTAACTAGATTACATTAGATCTTGAAAACTAAAAAATGAAAACACCTGCAATTTAAAATCAGAGTCCTAAATACATCATTGAATTCAAAAGTTTCAACATCACCAATCAGATCTAAATTCTAACAATATATGGAAGTCAAAAGAGCTAATTATTAACAACTAGGATTTGAGAAAAGAACATCAAATCTAACATATTATTAACAACTAGGATTTAGGGGTAATCATCATAGCTTCGCTGAACTCAAAAGTGGACTTTCAAAATGAACTTCCACATCTCCGAGATCTGGAGTTGCATACACTATATTTCAATTCTTTAAATAAAATAAAACACAATTTAGAATAAATGAAAGATTAAAAGTATAGAATTCCTCAAAAGGGCGAGAACTCAAATAAAACTTTCTGATATTACCAAAACAATCAAGGATCCAAATCACCAACATCAACCATTTAGTTCAGCTTAAAAAAAAACCGATATGCAATCTAAGCTTCTTCAAAGAGACGAAAATTCAAATTGACATAAGTAACAATCAAATAAAAAAAAATCTGATATGACAAAAACATCGAGATCGCAGGGTAGCAAATCAATCAATCATTTAATCTCTGAAAAAATAATAATTCATCTTTAAAAATCAACCAATATATTCATCAAAACAAATCAACTACTGAATGCAGTCGCACAATGCAATTTCAAACTTCGGATCAATAGTAGACAGAAAATTCTCGATATTTCAATTCTTCGCAACTACTGAATGTAGTTACAAAATGCAAGCATATATTTCTTTAAAAGGCGAGAATTCAAATCTAAACATGCAACATTGAAATCAAAATTTCTCACAAAACAAAAACAATCAAGATCACAATGCAACAAAATCAATCACTATATCTCAAAAAAAGAATCATCACTCAATTCATCATCGCAAATCAACTAGGTAATATATTCATTAAAACAAATCAACTAACTAAATTGCCGGTGTTCAGCGAGGCTGAAGTGAGACCGCGAACGGTGCGACGCCATTTCAAAATCGTCGCGAAGTCGCCGGTCTGCGGAGAGGAGAGAGAACTCGCCGGCGAATTTCGACGAAGATTTCGAACTCGCCGGCGAGAGGAAATGATGATGATGAACGATGTCGTGTGCAGTAGAGATTGGGGCGGATGGGGTTTTGGATTTGAGGGGTGTTGTGAGAGGAAGGATGAGTGAGAGAGAGGAGATCGAGTGAGGAGGGAGAAGAATGAGTGAAAACGGCGGTCTGAAGGAGAATGACAAGGAAACCCTAGTTGAGGCCTTTTATTAATAAATTTAAATGTCTATTGCTGCGGTTTCTCCTAGGAACCGCAGCAATAGATTAAAATATTATTTTTTAATAATATTTTAATCTATTCTTTGCGGTTTTGGTTGGGAACCGCAACAATAGGTCTGGTCAAACAATCAACGAAATTTGAAAAAATTTCCCGTTGACATATATTGCTGCGGTTTTTAGCCACAACTGCAGCAATATGTTTAATTCCGATTTTTCCTTTTTTTTCGTGGTTTATTGCTGCGTACGGGTAAAACCGCAGCAATACCACCGTAGCAATAAGCAAAAATTCTACTAGTGAATGGATGGCCAAGGTTACAGCACTATTGGAAACAAAAGACTTCACAACATTCAACATCGAGCAAATTGCTGGTTCCTTGATGACCCATGAGTTGTATCTAGGAACTCATGAAGCTGAACCTGTCAGACCTAAGGCTCGGCTCTCAAGTCGAGGAACAAGAAGATTCGAGAGGCGATGATGAAGAAGCAGCCATGATCGTAAGAAGGTTCAAGAAATTCTTCAACAAGAATTACAAAGGGAAGGTGACAAGGAAACCAACAAAGTTAAGCTGTCATAAATGTGGAGGCCTTGATCATTTCATCAAGGAGTGTCCTCAATGGGAAAACGAGAAAGCAAAAGGAAAGTTCAAGGAGAAGGGTAAGGAACAACAGAAATCTTTCTCCTGAACTGATATAAAAAGAGCTATGGTAGCAGCTTGGGAGAGTCGGCTCGGACGAGGGAGCGAGGAGCAGACGAGAGGAAGAAACTGCTCATCTATGTCTCATGGCAAAGATTGAGGACAAAGAGGCACCTTCAAACCCTGAGGTACGTTTTAACACTATTGAAGAGGAACTTACAGAACTCAATAAAAGCCTGACTTGTAAAATTATTAGTTGAAACCTTAGATGACTATAAGGAAGTTTGTGTAAAAAGACAACAAGTTGAAAACGCCTTAAAATTCACTAAGAAACATTCAAATTGGGTGAACTCATTAAAATCTGATACTGAAAAAAGATTTTTTGAACTTTTTGACAAAAATTGAGCCTTTCAAGAAGCTTTTGAAAAGGTTAAAAATGAGAACTATCTTTTGAACATGGAATTGGCGAGTTGAAACTATTTGTTCTGAAGGAACAGTTCCTTCAACTAATACCGAGTTGATTTTGAGAAATTAAAACTCGATTATGAAAACGCTTTACAAGAAAATGCGGTATTAAGAAAGGAACTGGATTCCTCGAGGAACAAACTTCCTAATCCGATCGATTGGATACAAAAATATCAGAACAAAGGAAGAGATGGTCTTGGTTTCAATCATAAGAAGAAGAACAAAAAGAAAAAGTATGTTGATATGCCAAATAACATAATATGTTCTTACTATGGGAACAGTGGTCACATAGTGTTAGACTGTTCCACCAGAGAAGAACGTATTGAGAGGAATACTTACTTAGTTAAACAAGTTTGGAAAGTTAAAAAAGACTCAAGTCCAACAAAGGAACCCAAGCAAGACTGGGTTCCTACCACTGACTAGTTGTTTTGGATACAGACTAAAGTGAGGGGGAACAACCTGTGGTTCCTCGACAACGATTGTTCTAAGCATATGACCGGAGACAAATCAAAGTTTCTCTCACTTTCAGTTTACAATGGAGGAACTGTGACCTTCGGAGACAATCTTACAGGTAACATAATAGCAGTTAATAAGATTGGAAAATCTTAGTCACATTCCATAGATAATGTATTTTTAGTCGAGGGTTTAAAACATAGTTTACTTAGCATCTCTCAGTTTTGTGATAAGGGTAATATAGTGAAGTTTACTAATGAGTCTTGTGCAGTCAGCAATGAAAGTACAGGAACCAAGATCCTTAAAGGAACAAGGAAAGGGAATACTTATATGGTTGACCTAAACCTTGTTCCTAGGAACAATCTCACATGCTTGAGCGTGATTGAAGAAGATCCCCTACTATGACACAAGCGTTGCGGTCATGCCAGCTTGTCACTATTACACAAACTAAGTGGGAAATACTTAGTGATTGGTTTACCAACAATTAAATTTATGCACCATGGTGTTTGTGATCCATGAGTAAAAGGCAAGCAAGTGAGATCCTCATTCAAATCTAAGAAAATGGTAAGCACACCAAGTCCATTGGAACTCCTTCATATGGACTTATGTGGCCCTGTACGAGTCCAAAGCAGATCGGGTAAGAGATATGTATTGGTTATTGTAGATGATTTTTCTAGATATACATGGGTTATCTTTCTTCATAGCAAAGATGAAACCTTTGATGAGTTCTTAACCTTTGCTAAAAAGATTCAACGAACTAGTGGTTATAAATTGAAACACTTGAGATCTGACCATGTTAAGGAGTTTGAAAACTCCAAATTTCATGAATTTTGCAGCAATGAAGGGTTAGATCACAATTTCTCTGCTCCAAGGACAGCACAACAGAATGGTGTGGTTGAAAGAAAGAACCGGACCTTGGAGGACATGGCTAGAACGATGATTATTGCAAGCGGTCTTCCAAAGAATTTTTGGGCTGAAGCAGTGAACACGACATGCTACATCATCAATCGAGTCATGCTAAGACCAATCACATTGAAGACTCCCTATGAACTCCTTAGAGGAAGAAAACCCAACATCTCTTTTTTCGTGTCTTTGGATGTAAATATTTTGTACATAACAATGAAACGGACAATATATGAAAGTTTGATGCTAGAAGTGACGAAGCTATATTTCTAGGATATGCTTCAAATATTAAGGCTTACCGAGTTTACAATAAACGAACAATGTGCGTAGAGAAAAGTGTCCATATTATCTTTGATGAAACTAACTCCCTACAGGAATCAAGTTATGATGATAACTTTGAAATTGGATTGACTCCACCTGAAGAGTCAAACCACTGTGATGAGGAACTAACCGCTGCAGATAAGGAAAAGAAGCATGTTCCTGAACCTGAGAACCTCGTGCCTAATCCTCAGGGGGAACAAGCAGAAGGAGGAACCCAGGAAGAAGAAGGAACACCTGAACCTGAAGAAGATCAAATAACACAAACACCTCAAGAGGCACTAGAAGCAACTACAGCAACCAGGAGATTTAATCCAAAGCCTTGGAAACGCCAAAATTCTCACCCCTTAGAATTAATCATAAGTGATATGGAAAAGGAAACTCAAACAAGATCCCAAATGAAGAATTTTTGTGCTTTTCATGCTTTTCTATCTATGACAGAACCTAAGGATCACATGGAAGCACTAAAAGAGGTTGATTGGATAAATGCTATGCAAGAGGAACTAAATGAGTTCCAGAGGAACAACGTGTGGCACCTGGAGCCCAAGCCAAAGAACCCGAAAGTAATTGGACTTAAATGGGTCTTCAGGAACAAGCTTGATGAACATGGTACAGTCATAAGGAACAAGGGCAGACTTGTAGCCAAAGGGTACAATCAACAAGAAGGTATTGATTTCGATGAAACCTTTGCTCCTGTTGCTAGGATATAAGCTATTAGAATTTTGATTGCTTTTGCAGCATTTATGGGATTTAAGTTGTACCAAATGGACGTAAAATGTGCATTTTTAAATGGCTTTTTATTAGAAGACGTCTATATGGAACAACCTCCCAGATTTGAAAATCACGATCTTCCAAATCAGGTCTATAAGCTTGATAAAGCTCTTTATGGGTTAAACAAGCTCCTAGATCTTGGTATGAAAGATTATCAAAATTCTTGCTTTCACATGATTTCATTAGAGGAAAAGTTGATAGGACCCTGTTCCTTCGTTTAAGAGGAACATACATTTTAGTAGTTCAAATCTATGTCGATGATATTATATTTGGTGCTACTAATGATCTTCTATGTAAGGAATTTACTGATCTTATGAGTAGTGAATTAGAAATGAGTATGATGGGAGAATTGAACTTCTTTCTCGGTTTGCAAATCAAGCAACCTAAAAGAGGAACAATGATCCATCAACAAAAGTATGTAAAGGAACTGCTGAAGAACTCGAAGAATCTAAAACCAACCACACTCCCATAGGAACAAGAACAAGGTTGGATGAGGACACAAATGGTAAGTGTGTGAATGAGAAGCAATTTAGAGGTATGATTGGATCTTTACTATACTTAACTGCAAGTAGACCAGATATTGCTTTTAGTGTTGGTTTATGTGCAAGATTCCAATCAAATCCCAAAGAATCTCATTTGACGACAGTCAAGAGAATCTGAGGTGTTTGAAAGGAAGTGATGACTTATGTTTGTTCTATCCTCGAAGTAATGTAGTTGACCTAGTAAGTTATTGGGATGCAGATTATGCTGGGGACTTCGTTAATCACAAAAGCACCTCAAGTATTGTCCAGTACCTAGGAACAAGTTTAGTCTCATGGAGCTCAAAGAAGCAGAATATTGTTGCCTTGTCCACTGCAGAAGCAGAGTATGTGGCTGCTGCTGCTGCTGCATGTTGTTCCTAAGTCCTATGGATCAAGCAACAGGTAAGAGAATTTTGTATTAAGTTTAAGTGTGTTCCTATATACTGTGATAATACTAGTGCTATCTGCATCTCCAAGGACCCAATATATCATTCAAGCGTCAAACACATACATATTAGGCATCATTTTCTTAAGGACAATGTTGAAAAAGGTCTTGTTAAAGTTGAATTTTGTCCAACTGAAAATCAAATTGCTGACATTTTGACTAAATCACTTCGAAGAGAAAAATTCGAAAAAATTCGCTTAGAGCTAGGGATGATTAGAATTCATTGAGTATGCTACTTCTAATGAACCCCTATGGTGTAAGTCTACTCTAAGTGACCATCAAAATTTTATGAATTTATTCATACAATACTTAGTCAAGGTAAAGGATTCGCATTAGTCTTCATAATATTCCCCTTATTGTCCACACATACATTTTGAGCAGAATCTGGTAAGGATTGTGTACATTTAGCTTGCACATGTAACATGCATGAGTTCATTTTTTTTTTGGCAATTCAAAATTGTTATTGATAACCAAAAAAATGGTGCGAAAACAAACAAACTAGAGGCAAGCCAGAAATCTTCAACCAAGAAGATAAGCAAGGCTTCCTAACACAAACTACCAAAACAAACTAAATAAACAACAAAGTTCTATCTTCAGCCTTACACCTAGCTGCTACCCTAAAGATTACATCTTTAATGACTTGTCTAGGATGAAGGAGCTGATTCTTGAAAATCTTATTATTTCTCTGAATCCAGATGGCATAAACTGCTTCATTGAATAACATGACATATACTCGGACTTTCTGTGATTTACTATGAGCCTTTACACAGGCGTGTCTCAGTTCAGCTTCAAACCCCTGACCCATGCTATTAACCTGTAGTAAACCCCTGACCCATGAGTTCATTTTTATTCTTCCCTTTTATTCATTTAATACCGTAAATATCTTCTTCACTTTTTTTATTTTCTTCTTCGCAAATTTATTCCTTATATATTTTTTTTTCTTCTTCATTCATCTTCCACAAAATTTTATTTTTGATTCAATGCAACGTTTCACCAACGTCTAAGTTCACAACTTGAAAAACAAAATTCAATGGATTACGAGAAATGGGAAGCGCCGTCATAAATTACCTCATATTCTCCCATTAATCTACCCCCTCATAAAACCCTCCATCAAATCAACCCATTTTTACACGGCAATTTCACTTTTTACCTCAAAATCATCAAACTCTGCAAAACCACTCAAACCCTCACCAAAAAACCTCTCATCTTCTCCATCTCTCACCAAAGTTCATCAATGGCGCCCAAGAGAAAAATCTCGGATGAAACCAAAAACTTTCCTGCCGAAAAATCATCTCCACTGGTTGACTATAATGAAAGCGAGAACGAATCTTCTAACTCTAATGAAGATTCCATGGGTTCTCAAGAAAACTCATCGGCTCATGAGGTTGAAGATGCTGAAACAGAGCAAGAGAAGGAAATTCTGGTTCCTACCAAACGCGGTAAGAAATCAAAATCTTTTAAGTATATAATAGGTTTTGTGTCGATCTTGCTTGGTGCAAGAAAATTAAGTGGGTGGAGTTTCTTGATGTTGTAAAATTTCAAAAGTGGTCTAAGGTTTTGTGTTCTGATGAGGGTCTCTTTGAGGATGAAATGAGCGAATTTTGCTCAAAATTTGAAAACACTGATGGGTTATGCATTAGTATAGTTCATGGAAACTTAGTGAAATTTAATGAACAACGCATTTCTGAATGGTTTGATGTACTGAATGAAGGGTACAAGGAATATATTAAAGGTAGGGCAAAATTGAATGTTAATGGTGCTTCAAATACGAAAATTCTGATCTATTTTGGTGGTAGTTCTTCTGACCAATCTCTGGATCAAAAAGATCTTTCCCCCTTCCATAAAATGCTTTTTCAATTAGTTTAGCGCTTTATTTTACCAAGAACCTCCAAAAGGACTCAAGATAGTCTTATGGATCTCTCTCTCATGTACTGCCTTGCTAATAATATAAAGGAAAAATTGATAGTAGCAGTCCCAACTATGTGCGTTCCGCCATTTTTAATCCCAACTAAGGATTATTTCTGATCAGTCCCAACTTTGAGGTATGTTTTACAAAAATGATCCCAGTTGACTGGTGACCCATATTACCGGTTAATTTTTTTTTTACTTTTTTTTACCTGTTTTAATACCTTCTCCCTCCTCTTTCTCTCTCCTTACTACCTTCTCACAGTTGTAGTCCTTGCCACCCCCTGATAAGTCGGTTTTTAGTTGCATAATAGTAGAATTTTAAGTCTCATTTTCATGTAGTTTTTAGTACATCTTAGGTTTATCTGCATTACTTGAGTAGTTTTTGAACCATTTTGTTATTTCGAGATACTTTTGCCTCTACTTTGTGATTTTCAGGTTCTTGTGGCCGTTTGTGGCTAAGAGAGGCTAAGATGGTTCGTAGATGGTCTACATAGTGGTTCCCGGAAGCGAGTAAATGAGTTTGAGTTTTTTGGGATTGAAGAAATGATGATCTTTGAAGAATATTGGTTTTCGCGGGACCACGCACATTTCCGCTTGCCCAAGCGACGAGCCGCGGGACCAAGTAGATTGTTGCTTGCCCGTGCAAATCTGTGAAGAAAATAGCAAAAAGGTTCAGTCTCGCGTGCACGCCCAAGCACATTTCCGCTTGCCCATGCACCATGGTGCACGCCCAAGCACCTTTCTGCTTGCCCGTGCAAGCTGTTGGCCAGCTAAAATCCGCAAGTTTCTTTATTTCCTTTTTAGGTTTTTGTAAACATTAATTAGGGTTTAGTAAACATACTTTTGGGTAGTTTTTTTATTAAGAGAGAAGATAGTATTACTTTTTAGAGAGGTTTTTGAGAAAAAACTCCATTATTGAACCTTGATTTCTACAAGTTGGCTACTTTGGAGTTTGGATAGATTCATTCAAGTAAAGACTAAGTTTTTCTAATCTCCTCTCTTCCTTTATGGTTATGTCTTTTAGTTAATTTCTTAATTGCTTTGTTATTTCAATTATGAGTGAGTAGTTCTATAATCAAGGGTTAAGTTGAATCCTAGCAATGATTAATGCATGAATTCCCCCCCCCCCATAACCCCAATTTGATGTGATTAATTGTCCTTGCTTGATTGAATTGTGCTTATTTTCATTATCATACTAGGGACAGGTGATTTTGAATTGATTCCTTATGTCTTGTTTTCAATGGGAATTGAATCTAGATGGATTTGTTGATTCAATCAAGAGTATGAATATCTCTATTGGAATAAGTAGATAGGATTACTAGGAATTTGTTTGTGATGCCATGTTTAATGTCTTTTTCTTGCATGATTCCATGGGAATAGTTATGATTGCTTGTTTAGAGTAGCCATAGGTACTCGGGAGAGATCTTTGGTATTTTTAGGGTGCATTACTCCTTTTGGATCATTGATTATGTTTATTGGGATGGGAATTATTCATGTATTATTCGTGCTAGTGGGGATACTTAATTCTAGGTGCTTTTATTGATTGATTTTACCTCGTGTGTTATTGCTAGTTGTTATAGTTTAGCGTTAATATTAGTTTAACATCTCTTCCACCATCGTTTGTCACTTGTTTAGTTAAATTGAGTCAAAATATCTAGTGTTTGATACCGTTTGTCTCTGTGGATTCGACCTTGACTTGCCCTACTACATAGTTAGGAGGTTAGTTAGGAATTATCTTTGTTAGGTGCGCGACATGCCTATCACCCCCCACCTCCCTCCTCCCTCCCCGCCACTTCCTCCCCCCTTCCCCGCCACCCCTCCCGAACCCTAAACCTTTCTCCCTTCAACATCAATTTCCGCCACCTCCAACCTCCAATTTCTCACTCCAACGTATAATCCCCCCTTTCCTCCCACCCCTAAAATCCCCCCCAAATCCAAGAAAAATGAAGCAAAAGCGAGAGGAGAAAGGAAACGCGATAGCTCTGCCAACATGCCGACAACAACAAAGAGATTCCTTGTATCATATGACAATAGAAGAAAATGCTATTTGATTTAGAAACCCACTAGCTGGAGCCACTAAAATCTGGGGCAGTAAAATTGACTCTATATATACACGAGGAATAAAATTACGGTTTTTTCACCATATACCCCTGATAAATTTTTTTTTCCACCATATACCCTTTCAACTTTCCAAATTCAACATATACCCTCAACGTTTCAAAAAATACATCCACTTACCCTTTTGACTAACGGTGTTAGACTTCCGTTAGTCATTAGGCCCTAATCCTCTCCTAACCCTAATTAACTAACTTAAATCAAACCCTAATCCTAACTCTAACCCAATTCACTAACTTGGGCCCTAACTACTAACTTGGGCCCTAACCACTAACTTGGGCCCTAACCCTAACCACCCCTTACCCCCACTGCACCACCATCCCATCACCACCACCACGTCACCACCACCACCCCAACCCCCCTCCCCCTCCCCCCTTCCTCGTCACCACCACCACCCCCCCCCCCCCCCTTCCTCGTCACCACCACCACCCCCTCCCCCTCCCCTTCCCCCGCCCCCCTCCCCCTCCCCTTCCCCTTCCCCCACCGACCCCCTCCCCCTTGCCCTTCCCCCGTCACCACCACCTCCCCTCACCGTCTCTCGTCGCGAACCCCCTCCCCTCTCCCGCCCCGTCGTGAGCTCCTCTCCCCTTCCATTGTCGCGAACCCCCCTCCCCTCTCCCCGCCCCCATCGCGAACCCCCTCTCCCCTTCCCCCTCGCGAACCCCCCTCCCCCTCTCCCCGCCCCGTCGCGAACCCCTCTCCCCTTCCTTTAGTCGCGAACCCCCTCCCCACTCCCTCGCAACCCCACCCTCCCCTCCCCTTTCCCATGCTGAATCGCACCCCTGAAGCTAAAAAAAGTCGAAACCTTGTTGAATTCGAAACCAATAATCGAATAGGATGATGCTGATCTCGAAACCGACCCGACATCGAAAAATCCGGGTTCGAAACCAAAAACTGGGTTCGAAATTCTCTGAAGGATCCGGGGTCTCGAATGAAGTTCGAAATTCGAAGGGGAGGGAGGTTATGGGACTGCGGGGAAGGGGAAGGGGAGGGAGGGTCGCGGGGGAGGGTGGAGGGGAGGGGGCGGGGAAGGGGAGGGGAGGGGGGGGCAGGGGGGGGTGGAGGGGGGCAGGGGGGGGGGGAGGGAGGAATGGGGGTGGTGGGAAGGTGTTGGGGTGGTGGTGCGGTGGGGGAAGGGAAAGGGTAAGGGGGGGGGGGAGGGTGGTTAGGGTTAGGGTTAGTGTTAGTAAGTATTACATTAGGGGTTAGGGTTAGGGTTAGGGGTAGATTTAGGTTAGCTAATTAGTGTTAGAGGGGGGTTTAGGGCCTAATGACTAACGGAGTTTAACGCCGTTAGTCATTAAGGGTAAGTGGATGTATTTTTTGAAACGTGGAGGGTATATGGTGAATTTGGAAAGTTGAAAAGGGTATATGGTGCAAAAAAAATTTGTCGGGGTATATGGTGAAAAAACCGATAAAATTATTAATGTTTTGCCTTTTCATGAGCATAATAATTGCACAAGCATTGAGGGCTTGATGAGCTATAGGTATGATTGTATGATAGGACACTTACTGGAAGATCCATTGGGAGATTCCAGTTCTGATCCTAGGATTCGTTTATGTGTGGTATAACCAAGGGTTTTGCAATATAGATTGTGCTGCTGATTGCAATCTGTAATTGGGATGTTATCCCCTGTTTGTTTAGTGCGTGCGTCCGTTCTTCTGTAAGAAATATGGAATTGCTTCTTACTTTTTTTTGGGTGTTCTTGGTGCTATAGATGCTCTCTCATCAATAGATGTCAACTTTGTCTGATATACATACAAGAATTTTGAAATTGTCAATGATCATGAAGTACCGGGGATTTGTAAGCTCTCTCATCTCTGTATGTTTTTTCATTTGCAAATTGCTATATTGTGTGGTTCAATACTACCAAGCTGGAAAGAACTTATTCCATGTCTAAGGGATTACCTATGACAACAATGTTTATCTTCATGCTTCGTCTTTCCCCTAGGTTTTTGCGAAAGTGTCGAGGAGAACCACCCGCATCTACCCATTTTAGTTTTCGGTTGATTTTGATTACTTTTAAGTTCACCAAGTTCTGATGTGTTGGGGAGGGGGAGGGGTTTCGAAGGGGATGGCAGGGGATGGGTGGCAGTTTTGAGGGTGGGGGAAGGGAGGGTAGGGTGGACGATCCACTAGAGGAGATAGAATATGAGAGTTAGGGGAAAAAATAAAAGAAAAAATTATATTACCTGTTGTAGCAGGTCATTTGACCTGCTGGGACCAATTTTGTAAAAAATGATGCATAGTTGGGACTGCTCAGAAGTAATCCTTAGTTGGGACTGAAAATGGCAAAGCACCTATAGTTGGGACTGTTCCTGTCAATTTTTCATAATATAAAAATCAACTTTCCCTCTTTAATGATCTCTCACCTTTCCTATTGCATTGGTCACAACAACAAAATTGGGTATGGAAATCTTGTTACCACCATACTCAAGAAGTGCAAAGTTAAACTCCATGCGAGTCCCTCTTTTGAACTTGAGCTAGAGAACTTTTTGACTAAAGATACTTTATCTAGACTTAGTTTGAGGGTTCATGGTGGCAAGGTTGAGTAAGATGTTGAGGAGCCCAAGGTGAAGGGAGAAACTGGGGTTAAGAGGAAGCAAGTTGAAAAAGTCAGTACTGGGGAGTACAAGGTCTGTACGCAAGAGTTAGAGACTAGCAGATTCTAAGTTTCCAAGGGATCAGGGTCAGGGTGATGCTGTAATGATAGATCTGGATGAGGATCTTGTCTCTCCAGGATCTAATGCTGTGGATTTCCCTCTACTCTCCACTACCAGTCTTCATAGTATCCTGCATGCCATTCAGGAGTCCCTGTCTCTCCTGCACTCCAGGATCCAGGGTGTGGAAGCCAGAGTTGCTAGGGTGGATCTCCAGCAGGGAGCGGCTTCTTCTTCTTTGTCAAGAGAGGAAAAGCTGTTGTGAGAGAGAAGATTGATGTTGTTGTCACTTCCTTCTCCATCAGCACCAAACCCTAATTCCCTTTCCCCTTCAATTATTCTGTTAAACAATTTTAATATTGGTTTTTGGGTTGTAACTAAGCAATGGTGACTTGTTGCTACTTTTTATCTCTTTTTGGATGTGTGAATCACATCAGTTTCTTTTGGTTATCTATTTTATTTCTTTCTTTTCATATTCTATCTTTCCATCTTTTTGCTTTCTTCTCTTCCTTTCCTTATTTTCTTGAACTCGGCTTGTGCATAATTCTTGTCTAGTTACATCGATATTGCCTTTGCATGCTCATTACAATGTCTGGATGGCTAGTATTATTAGATGATATGCTTGAGCTACTTTTTATTGTTCTTGTTGTTATGGTTAAACTCTTCGAGTGTTGCTGGTTTCTTTAAAAGTATTTGATGATGACAAAAGGGGGAGTAAATGGTGCATATAAAAAATTCTGGTTTCCTCAGTTTCTATAGTGATGATTTTTGAAAATTTCTCTCTGCATTTCTTCTTGTTACAAAACTTAGTATTTCTTTGTTTTATTTTTAAATGTTTTAGCTTTTGATTCTTTTGCTTTGGTTTATTTTTGTTCTTTATTTTTTATTTTATTTTTATTTTTTGTCGATTTAATATTTTTATTTGCCTTATATTTGCCATCATCAAAAAGGGGAATATTGTTGTATTCATTATTTTGATGATGACAAATACTTAGTTGTTTGTATAGTTTTATTTTGGAAAAATATAAGATCCCAAAAATTTAATTTATTATTTTTAATATGCTTACATATATTTTATCTTGTGGAGAAAGATTAATAGATTTTAATCTAATCAAGATATTGTATGATTACTCTTTTACTATATGGTATTTTTAATGGATCTATTAACTTAGAATCTTTCCACTAACTTAGATTCATAGTTATTAGATTTTTAGGTGAAAATAAGTTGGGTAGTTATTCAAATTAAAAATTCAATCATGGTAATCTTAGATTCTTAGTTATTAGAGATTTTGTTGTTGTAATTACTGTGCAAAATAGGTTGGAATAAGCGTGGCTAAAATTGTGGGAAGAAGCGCATGAAAAACGCTAACCACCTGCTGGATATTTCCACTAACGGATAGTGGAATCGGTTGCTAACTTCTTGGGAGTTATGGCTCAAGATCATGGAGATCATGGAACATTAACGCCTACATTTCAGCTGAAGCAATTGTGGATTTCCAGTTGAAGAATCATGACCGTTGCAACAACTATTTTAGGAGAAATACATGTTCGAAATTACTTACAACTTTAAAGCATTCAAAAGCGCAAATTAACTTAGAAAGTTTTTATGTATTTTAATCTCATCCTCCATATCATATCATTGTAATATTTCGAGTGTTTGGGTGAGTGAAAAATTCACAAAGTGTTTGTGTAATCAAGTGAGAAAAGAGAAAGAGAGAAAGAGAAAACTTCGAGTGAAGTCAAGTGAGTTCACCGGTTCGGGGAACCTGGGTGATCGGGAATAAGTTCCTAGTGGAACAGAAAAGGTCCAAGCAATAGGTTGTAAGAAGTGTCTTTTGGCCTATTCCAATAAGAAAAGTGTTGAGTCAAAATCCCTTGGGGACAAGGTTTTTCTTCCTATTGGGCCTAGGAAGTTTTACTTGTAAGTTAAATATTGTGTGTCTTTTTCTCATCTCTTTAAAGTTAGTTTAATTCCGCAAAATTGTTTAAAATTCACCACAACTACAATTCACCCCCTCTTGTAGTTGATCTAGTATTCATACTAAAATAACAACTAGCAAACTTTTTAGCTATATAATTCAAGTAGATTTTACCAATTACATCCTTAGCACATTAATATTTTAGAACTCAAAGCTTAACTTGCCTATCAAAGATCCAACCAAATGAAAAAGAAGTTCCTTGTTTGGCCCTCTCTCGAGTTATCTCCTCTAGCCTTCTAAACCTTGGAGGTAAATTGCACACATAGTCCTGAGCTTTTTGTCCTTCCGGCGACAACCCACGGAGCTTCTCGACTTGCCAACGACCCACCAAAAACTCCACAATGTCGACGTAGTAGCCGGTGGTGTAAATGCAAAGCCGCTGAGCAACGACTGAAAAATGATCGAACAAATTGTCATCACGGCCGTCATACATGAGGTGGGTTGGCATTGTTATTGTAAGATAGTCAATCCCTTTACCTTGGGTTATGATCTTCATTATTATTAAATATATACAAGGCAATAATATAAACGTATAAAGACCTACTATAATTACAAGATTACTATCTAATACACCCCCGTAGTTGGAGCGGGAGGAAGGCAAACGCTCAGGCTGGACCGAAAACGAGTGAAGAGATGACGTGGCAGTCCGTTAGTGAAGATGTCAGCATACTGATGAAGTTATGGAGTGAGACTTAGACACAGTTAAACTAAGTCCATGATGAAGAGTACCTTTAACATATCGTAACACTCGTTTGAGAAAATGGAAATGAGGCTCTCAGGGAGAGTGCATGAAGAGGCAGATCTGCTGAACAGCATAAGCAATGTCAGGACGAGTGAATGTGAGATACTGAAGGGCGCCGGCAAGGCTGCGGTACAGAGTCGGGTCCTTGACAGGAGGACCATCAGTAGCACTTAGCTTAGAAGAAGTATCAACCGGGGTGGTGACAGGGTTACACCCGGTCATAGAAGCACGAGCTAAGATATCCTTGGCATACTGTTCCTGTGAGAGGAAAAGACATGTAGAAGTACGAGTAGCAGTAATACCAATAAAATGATGAAGAGATCCAAGGTCAGTCATAGCAAATTCACGAGACAGTGTATCAAGAAGAGCATTGCTAGAAGCAGTCAAAACAATTCCATCAACATATAGAAGAAGATATGCTATATCAGTACCCTGCCTGTAGATAAAAAGAGAGGTGTCACAAACACTGCTGGTAAATCCCTATGACAAAACAAAGTTAGCAAACCGTTGATACCAAGCACGGGGTGCTTGCTTAAGACCATAGAGAGATTTGCGGAGCTGACAGACATGATTAGGCACAGAGGAATCAATGAAACCAGGGCTGATGCATGTAGACAGTTTCCTTCAAGTCACCATGAAGGAAAGCGTTCTTGACGTCCAGCTGATGGATGGGCCAAAAACGAGAGACTGCAAGCCCTAGAACAGTGCGAATAGTGGCCGGTTTGACAACCGGGCTAAATGTTTCATTGCAATCAAGACCAACCTGTTGATTTTTACCATTGCCTACCAAGTGGGCCTTATAGCGGGCCAAAGAGCCATCAAAGTTAAATTTATGACGATATAACCATAAACTCCGAATACTATGGGCACCAGGGGGGAGCGGTACCAGATCCCAAGTATGATTATCAATAAGAGCACGATATTCGTCCTGCATGGCTTTATTGCAGTTAGAGTCACGAAGGGCGGAGAGGTGGGATTTGGGAAGAGGGGAGAGAGGTGGAGTAGTGGTGACATGGAGGTTGAGACGGTGGCGAGGGGTTAAAATTCCGTGCATAGCACGGGTGGTCATGGGGTGGGTGGGTGGTGGTGGAGGTGAGGGAGGAGGGGGGAGGAGGAGAGGTCACCTGGGGCAATGGTTGGGTTAGGGGGTAGGCGAGGGGGGTGGGAATTTGATTGAGTAGTGGGGTGGTGGGGTGGGGAGTGAGGTAGAGGGGAAAAAGGAGGGGCTCGGTATTGGGTCGGGGGAGGGAGGGGAGCTCGATATTGGGCTTGGGCTAGGGGGTAGGGGAAGTAGGGAGGGCCGGGAAGGGGGAGAAGGGGACGGGTTTGGAGAAGGGGGGGAAGGTGGAGTGGGGGAGCGAACAAAAGGGGGAGGGAAGGCTGGGCGAGGCCCAGTAGAGGAGGGTTGGCGGGATACGAGAAGGGGGAAGAAGGAGTGGGGTTTGAGTCTGTTTGAAGGAGTGTAGGAGGTGTAAGAGTGAGTGAGGGGGAATTGGGAAGAAAAATCAGGGTCCAAAAATGTGTAAGAGGAGGGGGAAGTGGATGAAGGGGAGATATTGTGGAATGGGAAGACATGTTCATTAAAGGTGACGTGACGAGACATGATTATTTTACCGGTGGTAAAGTCAAGACAACGGTAACCCCGATAATTCATGGGGTAACCAAGGAAGACACATCTAGTGGAACGGGGGGAAAGTTTGTGAGGCCGTTTAGATGAGAGATTTGGATAGCACAAGCAACCGAAGACACGGAGGTGATCATAAGAAGGGTGTTTGTGATAGAGAAGAGAGATGGGGGAGCGGAAACGAAGGGATTTGATGGGAAGGATGTTGTGAAGATAAACGGCCGTATGAAGAGTCTCAACCCGAAATGAGGGGGAGAGAGGCATGATAGAGAAGGGCAAGGACCATTTCATTGAGACGACGAATCATCCTTTCGGCTTTGCCATTTTGAGAGGAAGTTTGCGGACATGAAAAACGGAAAGTGAGTCCATTAGTCATGGCAAGCTGATGAAAGGGGGTATTATCAAATTCGCGACCTATATCACGTTGAAAAGATTTAATAGAAACATTGAATTGAGTCCGAACATAGGCACTAAATTGCAGAAATTTGGTAAACGCTTCAGACTTATATTTGAGGGGATACACCCACACATAATGAGTGTAATCATCAAGTAAAACAAGATAATACTTATAACCACGTTTGCTTAATAACGGAGAGGTCCATAAATCACTATGAATTATATCAAATGGAGCAACAGTGGAAGAAGTAGAATCATAAAACGGAAGTCTTTTGTGTTTACTAATTTGACAAGAATCACAAAGATAGGAACCACGCACAAAGATAAGAATCACAATGATGATCTTTGAAGAATATTGGCTTTCGCGGGACCACGCACATTTCCGCTTGCCCAAGCGACGAGCCGCGGGACCACGCACATTTCCGCTTGTCCATGCGACGAGCCGCGGGACCAAGCAGATTGTTGCTTGCCCGTGTAAATATGTGAACAAAAGAGCAAAAAGCACCTGTCTAGCGTACATGCCCAATCACATTTCCGCTTGCCCCTGCACCATGGTGCATGCCCAAGCACCTTTCTGCTTGCCCGTGCAAGCTGTTAGCCAGCTACAATCCGCGAGTTTCTTTATTTTCTTTTTAGGTTTTTGTAAACATTAATTAAGGTTTATTAAACATACTTTTGGGTAGTTTTTTATTAAGAGAGACGATAGTATTACTTTTTAGAGAGCTTTTTGAGAAAAAACTCTATTATTGAACCTTGATTTCTACAAGTTGGCTACTTTGGAGTTTGGATAGATTCATTCAAGTAAATACTAAGTTTTTGTTATTTCAATTATGAGTGAGTAGTTCTATAATCTAGGGTTAAGTTGAACCCTAGCAAGGATTAATGCATGAATTCCCCCCCATAACCCCAATTTAATGTGATTAATTGTCCTTGCTTGATTGAATTGTGCTTATTTTCATTATCATACTAGGGACAGGTGATTTTGAATTGATTCCTTATGTCTTGTTTTCAATGGGAATTGAATCTAGATGGATTTGTTGATTCAATCAAGAGTATGAATATCTCTATGGGAATAAGTAGATAGGATTACTAGGAATTTGTTTGTGATGCCATGATTAATGTTTCTTTCTTGCATGATTCCATGGGAATAGGTATGATTGCTTGTTTAGAGTAGCCATAGGTACTCGGGAGAGATCTTTGGTATTTTTAGGGTGCATTACTCCTTTTGGATCATTGATTATGTTTATTGGGATGTGAATTATTCATGTATTATTCGTGCTAGTAGGGATACTTAATTCTAGGTGCTTTTATTGATTGATTTTACCTCGTGTGTTATTGCTAGTTGTTATAGTTTAGCGTTAATATTAGTTTAATATCTCTTCCACCATTTTGTCACTTGTTTAGTTAAATTGAGTCACAATATCTAGTGTTTGATACCGTTTGTCTATGTGGATTCGATCTTTTTTTGACCAGTTGACTTGCCCTACTACATAGTTAGGAGGTTAGTTAGAAATTATCTTTGTTAGGTGCGCGACACACCTATCAAATTTTTGGCGCCCTTGCCGGGGACTAACGGTATTAGATTAGTTTATCCTTGATTCATTTAGCTAAACTTATTTTTGTTCGATCATTATTACTCTTTTTGTTGCTTGATTTTTCCTCTTTCAGTCTTTTTGTTGCATGCGCACTCGTAGCAAGGGTTCAGAAGATCTAGCTACTCTTGATCGCGAGATTGAAGCCACATCAAGGAGATTAGGAGGTCAACGAAGAAGACAACAGCATGGATCAACAATGGGAGATGAAACACCACCAAAGTCTCTACGGGAGTATGCTATGCCCGATGAGACCACCACCACCATTACCAGGCTAACCACCACTGCAACACACTTCGAGCTTAAGCCATAATTTATTCAATTCATTTCACAGGACTCTTATGCGGGAACACCAAAAGAGAGCCCTACTGATCATTTGGCTAGCTTTCTAGAGAAGTGTAATACATTGAAATTAACAAATGTTTCTGATGACCTAATTCGATATTGTGCTTTTCCATTTTCTCTCAGGGATGAAGCAAAAGAGTTGAAAGAAGAAGAAGTGAGGAAGATCGCCACATGGCCAGAACTGAAAAAGGCCTTTCTCTACAAGTTCTTCCCTCCTATGAGAACTTCAAAGTTCAGAAATGAAATATTGGGTTTTCAACAACATGAATTGGAGTCTCTCTATGAGGCATGGCAGAGATACAAGGCTTTGTAGCGTCAATGCCCACACCATGGTATTCCTGAGTGGCTATTGATTCAGACATTCTACAATGGTCTGAAACATGATGTTCGAAGTTCTATTGATGCCGCATCTGGCGGTACTTTCATGGCCAAAACTCCGGAAGCTGCTAAGACATTGTTGAATGATATGGTTGCCAATAATTATTTGAATGACTGGAGTGTGTCTCGTGGAGCCCCTAAAAGGAGAGGTAAGTATGACGTTGATGCTATTGCTACTTTGACCAACACTGTGCAGGTTTTGGCAGCCAAGGTTGAACAATTGAGTAGTGGACCAATAGCACCTGTTTGTGAGATTTGTGAAGTGCAAGGTCACTCAATGAATGAGTGTCAATACATCACCATGGGAGCGATATCTGAGCAAGCCAATGCCCTCCTAAACACAAACACAAGACCACAAAACAACCCATACTCAAACACATATAACCCAGGTTGGAAGAATCATCCAAATTTCTCTTACAAAAATAACCAACCTCAACCTCCACACACAAATTACTCTCAACCACCTGGTTTTCAATCGAGACCACCTTTCAGCCCCTCCTCCTCATCCTCAACATCCAACCTTCAAACCATCTTAGAGAATTTAGCTTCTCTCAGGCAAATCAAATTGAATATCAAGCGAAGCAGAATGACTTCTTCAGCAACTCCCTTCAACAAATTCATGCTCATAATAAAATGATGGAGAATCAGATGACCCAACTTGCTCAACAAACCAGTCACCTCTGAAAACCTTCAGGCCAACTTCCAGGGCAAACTGAATCGAACCCAAAGGGGTATATCCATGCTATCTCATTGAGAAGTGGTAAAGAATTGCAAGACCCCGCAAGGAAGGTGAATGACAAAAGGAAGAGTGCAGAAGAGTCTAAAAAGCCGAGTGAAGAAGATCAAGGCGAAAAAGTGTTGAAAGAGGAAGCTAAGGAGACTGAGAAAAAGGAACCTGATGTCATACCTATTGCACCATACAAGCCACCTGTTCCATTCCCTCAAAGATTGGCACAAGTAAAGCTAGAGAAGAAGTATGGGAAGTTCTTTGATATTTTGAAGAAGTTGCACATCAACATCTCTTTCTTAGATGCTATCTCAGAGATGCCTTCTTATGCTAAGTTTTTGAAAGACATGCTTTCCAACAAGAGAAAAATTGAAGAAAATGTTACTGTTTCAGTACTAACAACTGAGTGTAGTGCTATTGGAAGCTAGGAGATCTAGGCAGTTATTCTATTCCTGTTAAGCTTGGTGATATTGAAATCAAGAATGCCTTATGTGATCTTGGGGCAAGTGTCAGTCTCATGCCTTTGTCAATCTGCAAGAAGCTTAATATGGGTGAACTGAAACCCACACGTATCTCCTTACAACTAGCAGATAGAACAGTCAAGTTCCCCCTTGGCATCCTTGAAGACGTTCCTCTTAGAGTTGGAAATTTTTTCATTCCATGTGATTTTGTTGTTATGGAAATGGAAGAAGATGCACACGTTACCATCATTCTTGGGAGACCCTTTTTGGCTACTGCTGAAGCCATAATTGATATGAAAAAGGGGAAAATCACCTTTGAAGTAGGTGACGAAAAGATGGAGTACACACTCACAAACTTTATGAATTCTCCATCTATGGGAGAAGTTGTTGATAGAGTGGATGCTCTCAATGAGGATACCTCGAGTATACCTATCACTCATAATGGCGCTATCTCTTCTTCTACGTCGATTGAGATATCACTTGAAAAAATCCAACATTTAGTTGATGAGATTAAGGCAGAGTGGGCGGGCGCGGATGTGTCGTTGTGCACCGCACCCGGCCAAAGATAAAATTTCTCCTACTCTCTTTTACACTAAAGCAGTATAATGGAAGTAGGGGTCGTATCCACAGGGAAACAGGGACGAGTTTAGTACTTAGCGTGATTCGAAACCTAGATTAAGCTAAGGGCCGAGAAACCTAATTACAAAGGGGGGTTTCGGGTTGATAATAAACAAACTAAAACTAACTAGCATATAAACAAAATGAGAAATCAATATGGAAAGATCTTGAATCCGATTAACATCCACTTCAATTCATTATCGATCATTGAACATCCACTCTAATTATTTCCATAATTATCTATTGTCGAGAATTAATCTCGTGTTCTCCTTATTCTTAGTTGAATAGCACGATCAGCGTGACTATAAAACCCTAACTAAAGGATAACCTAGTCCGATAGCGTCTAAGTTCAATCCAATAGCAAAGAATAAACACGAGAGAACTAACGGACACGCTAACGTCATACACGCGATAAACATTCAACAGTTGATTCAATTTCCCTAAGAAATAACCAAGATGATCAGCATCTAAATTACTCCCTAGTTTGCTACCAATTGATAAAAGAATAAAACAATCCGATTCTATTCTTAAATCTAGCATTAGATTAATCACACAATCAAACTAGTAACGTTCCTAGCATAATTATGCAATAATCATAAATCACAAGCATAGAAATTGAACCATAATCAAGGAAAAGAGAAAGAGAGGAAAGATCTCACAATAACGGTTGAAGCTTCATGTTAATTGATCCAAGAACAGTTCAAGCTACAATCCGATAGCAAAAACCAAATCCATAGTTGAAATCCCTAAAAATTAAACTAAGAAATGAAAACTAAAACTAGGAAATGAAGAACAAAGACTAAGAAATGAAGAACAAAGAGAAATGAAGAAGGAAAGATGAAAAGAGAATCATGAAGAAGGAAGGATGAGGAGAGGAGTATCCTCTCTCTCCCCTCAGCTTGCCACTCCAAGGTCTACATTTCAGCTCTCTCCTCTTCGTCCTCCTCTTCGTCTCCCCTCAAAAGTTAGGTTTTAGGAGCTTTTAAACCCCGCACAAAATCGTGGCCCCAAACCGTCAAAAGCGTCGCGAGTCGCGACACCGATCGCGAGTCGCGAAGGGGACTCTGCCATCCCGCATGATTTGGGCCGGGCAAGAGCATCGCGAGCCGCGACGAGCATCGCGAGTCGCTAGGGGCGGGGGTCGCGAGGTGCGGCGATCCCTTGCGAGTCGCGAGCCCGTGGCTTGGCATGCGTGCGTCTTGGCGAGCCTGGGCCAGTGCGAGCCGGGCGCTGCTTTGACGAGCGAGGCTGGCTGGGCGATGCTTGCGATGCGGGCCGGATGGGCGAGGCGCTGGGCAAGCGAGCTTCGCGAGCTTGCGATGCTTGTCTTTGGGCGATGATGCTTGGGCTTGGCGATGATGCTTGGGCTTGGCGATGATGCTTGGGCTTGCGGTGGAGTTTGATGCTTGCGGTGATGCTTGGGCTTGCGGTGATGCTTGGGCTTTGCTCGGCTCAAATGCACTTCACCTTGGAAGCTCGGAATACATGACATTAACACAACTTATCTCGCAACACTCCGAACTTCCGCTAAGAGTTAAATAAAACACGAATGTTAACAATTACAATCAAACCCTTAGCAAAGTGCACCCAAAGTAACGTAAATACTACGTATAACTTGAGCGTATCACAGAGCAGAGCATTATGAAGAAGAACTTGTCATCCATATTTACAATCTTGGAAAACATCAATACTTGGATGCGATCCACCGGGGTTTCCGAACCCTTCACTCTCCCCTCCTTAGCGAGGTTTTGTGAGTATCCCGCCCTTTCTTTGTGTCTTCTCTTTCATTGCACATTGAGGACATTGTGCATTTTAGCTTGGGGGAGGGATATATCGCATCTTGTGTACATATTAGTCATCATTTAGGCATTTTTTTTTATTTCCCATTTTTGTATGTAGTTTCATTTTTAGGATGCATCTTGCATATCATTGGCATAGTAGTTTTTGCATTTAGTTTGCATTTAGGAGTAGTCGCCCAATGATAGCAAAGATCTATGCATGTGCTTGTGAAAATAGAAAAAATGTTTTTGAGAATCTCATAGTTAACAAGGAATTGATTGGTTTGTGGTAAGATTGGTCTCTCCTATGTGCGATTAGATCAGTGTTGGTAGCTACAATCTAGTGAGGATGTTCTTATGCCTTATAGACTGTCATCTTTTCAGTCTTCTTTCTTTTGTGTGTGATGCTCTTCCTTGACGACTATTCTCTAGAACTTGCATTAATACTCCTTGAAACCGCATTGACTTGTTTATGCATTGAATATGATTAAGGCAATTGTTGTTTTCTGAGCTACATAGCCAAATGCCACCTACATTGATTACTCCTTTTTGTCACCCCTGTGAGCATGACCTTTTCATTTTGTTAACTACATCTTTAGCCCTTTTACCTTGTCCTACCTAGGGGATTGTGAAGCTATGTTGATGAAGTTAAGTTGTGACATTGGAGATTTATTGTGGTGTTTGATGTGATATAATGCTTAGTTAGAACTCATGATCTCGTGTTCGAGTTCATTTCCTCAGAGTTACTTTTAATACTCCTATTAATTTCCTCTATAGATGATTTTGGTTAAATCCTTCGAAAAAAAAGAAAATAGAAAAAAAAACAAAATGAAAAAAAAGATTGTGATTTATGTCTTTAGTATACAATAAAAGGAAATTGGAGTTTCTATTTGAGGATTTATGGTTCAGTTAATGAAAAAAAAATATGAAGTGCAATTGGAATGCTTGTGTTTGGAGTTTGGTAATTGTTGTCAAAGGTGTTTGAAAGGCTTCACTTTCCCCTTTCAGCACCACTTTCCTAAAACTTTCCATACCCATACCTTAAGCTTTCATTACAACCCATATGAAGTCCTCATGATTCTTTGCATGTAACGTAGTCTCGTAGCGGTGGAGAGTGAGAAGATATGCAAGCTTATGGTAGGATATAGTCAATGGAATGGAGCCTTGAGCGATCATTTGATCCTTTTTATACACATGAGAGATATTGTGCACGACTAAAGTGAGAGCTACTATATTCATGATTGAGTCAAGCTTAGGGGAGAACTTGTGGTAAGATGGTTGCTTTTCCTTGTGCTATACTGTGAGGTTTGATTATTTTCTACGATGATAACTTTGAAATTATGTTTGAATTGGTTTTGAAAATTGGCATGCAAACTTTGTTTGAGGCGGCTATTGAACTCCTTCCTTGATTTCTTAGTTTGGATTGCTTGGGGACAAGTAATAGTTTAGCTTGGGGGAGTTTGATAAGTCGGTTTTTAGTTGCATAATAGTAGAATTTTAAGTCTCATTTTCATGTAGTTTTTAGTACATCTTAGGTTTATCTGCATTACTTGAGTAGTTTTTGAACCATTTTGTTATTTCGAGATACTTTTGCCTCTACTTTGTGATTTTCAGGTTCTTGTGGCCGTTTGTGGCTAAGAGAGGCTAAGATGGTTCGTAGATGGTCTACATAGTGGTTCCCGGAAGCGAGTAAATGAGTTTGAGTTCTTTGGGATTGAAGAAATGATGATCCTTGAAGAATATTGGTTTTCGCAGGACCACGCACATTTCCGCTTGCCCAAGCGACGAGCCGCGGGACCAAGCAGATTGTTGCTTGCCCGTGCAAATCTGTGAACAAAATAGCAAAAAGGTTCTGTCTCGCGTGCACGCCCAAGCACATTTCCGCTTGCCCATGCACCATGGTGCACGCCCAAGCACCTTTACGCTTGCCGTCTGCAAGCCGTCGCGCCTAAAATCCGCGAGTTTCTTTATTTCCTTTTAGGTTTTTGTAAACATTAATTAGGGTTTATTAAACATACTTTTGGGTAGTTTTTTATTAAGAGAGAAGATAGTATTACTTTTTAGAGAGCTTTTTGAGAAAAAACTCCATTATTGAACCCTGATTTCTACAAGTTGGCTACTTTGGAGTTTGGATAGATTCATTCAAGTAAGGACTAAGTTTTTCTAATCTCCTCTCTTCCTTTATTGTTATGTCTTTTAATTTATTTCTTAATTGCTTTGTTATTTCAATTATGAGTGAGTAGTTCTATTTTCAAGGGTTAAGTTGAACCCTGGCAATGATTAATGCATGAATCCCCCCCGATAACCCCAATTGATGTGATTAATTGTCCTTGCTTGATTGAATTGTGCTTATTTTCATTATCATACTAGGGACAGGTGATTTTGAATTGATTCCTTATGTCTTGTTTTCAATGGGAATTGAATCTAGATGGATTTGTTGATTCAATCAAGAGTATAAATATCTCTATGGGAATAAGTAGATAGGATTACTAGGAATTTGTTTGTGATGCCATGTTTAATGTCTCTTTCTTGCATGATTCCATGGGAATAGGTATGATTGCTTGTTTAGAGTAGCCATAGGTACTCGGGAAAGATCTTTTGTATTTTTAGGGTGCATTACTCCTTTTGGATCATTGATTATGTTTATTGGGATGGGAATTATTCATGTATTATTCGTGCTAGTGGGGATACTTAATTCAAGGAACTTTTATTGATTGATTTTACCTCGTGTGTTATTGCTAGTTGTTATAGTTTAGCGTTAATATTAGTTTAACATCTCTTCCACCATCGTTTGTCACTTGTTTAGTTAAATTGAGTCAAAATATCTAGTGTTTGATACCGTTTGTCTCTGTGGATTCGACCTTGACTTGCCCTACTACATAGTTAGGAGGTTAGTTAGGAATTATCTTTGTTAGGTGGGCGACACGCCTATCACCCCCACCTCCCTCCTTCTTCCCCTGCCACTTCCTCCCCCTTCCCCTGCCACTCCTCTGAACCCTAAACCTTCCTCCCTTCAACATCAATTTCCGCCACCTCCAACCTCCAATTTCTCACTCCAATGTTTAAATTTCTTCTTCATCACAAATCCTCCTGATTTTTTCTTCCTCCTCTTTCTCTCTCCTCCCTCCTTCATCCCTTGTCACCCCTCTGCCTCCCCCTTTCCTCCCACCCCTAAAATCCCCCCCCTAAATCCAAGAAAAATGAAGCAAAAAGCAGAGGAGAAAGGAAACGCGATAGCTCTGCCAAGATGCCGACAACGACAAAGAGATTCCTTGTATCATATGACAATTGAAGAAAATGCTATTTGATTTAGAAACCCACTAGCTGGAGCCACTAAAATCAGGGGCAGTAAAATTGACTCTAAATATACATGAGGAATAAAATTATTGATGCTTTGCCTTTTCATGAGCATAATAATTGCACAAGCATTGAGGGCTTGATGAGCTATAGGTATGATTGTATGATAGGACACTTACTGGAAGATCCATTGGGAGATTCCAGTTCTGATCCTAGGATTCGTTTATGTGTGGTATAACCAAGGGTTTTGCAATATAGATTGTGTTGCTGATTGCAATCTATAATTGGGATGTTATCCCTGTTTGTTTGGTGCGTACGTCCGTTCTGGCTGTAAGAAATCTGGAATTGCTTCTTACTTTTTTTTGGGTGTTCTTGGTGCTATAGATGCTCTCTCATCAATAGATGTCAACTTTGTCTGATATACATACAAGAATTTTGAAATTATCAATGATCATGAAGTACCGGGGATTCGTAAGCTCTCTCATCTCTGTATGTTTTTTCATTTGCAAATTGCTATATTGTGTGGTTCAATACCACCAAGCTGGAAAGAACTTATTCCATGTCTAAGGGATTACCTATGACAACAATGTTTGTCTTCATGCTTCTGTCTTTCCCCTAGGTTTTTGCAGAAAGTGTCGAGGAGAACCACCTGCATCTACCCATTTTAGTTTTCGGGTTGATTTTGATTACTTTTAAGTTCACCAAGTTCTGATGTGTTGGGGAGGGGAGGGGGTTTTGAAGGGGATGGCAGGGGATGGGTGGCAGTTTTGAGGGTGGGGGAAGGGAGGGTAGGGTGAACGATCCACTAGAGGAGATAGAATATGAGAGTTAGGGGAAAAAATAAAAGAAAAAATTATTTTACCTGTTGTAGCAGGTCATTTGACCTGTTGGGACCAATTTTGTAAAAAATGATGCATAGTTGGAACTTGGGACTGCTCAGAAATAATCCTTAGTTGGGACTGAAAATGGCGAAACGCCCATAGTTGGGACTGTTCCTGTAAATTTTTCATAATATAAAAATCAACTTTCCCTCTTTAATGATCTCTCACCTTTCCTATTGCATTGCTCATAACAACAAAACCGGGTATGGTAATCTTGTTACCACCATACTCAAGAAGTGCAAAGTTAAACTCCCCGCGCCCTCTTTTGAACTTGAGCTAGAGAACTTTTTTTACTAAAGATACTTTATCTAGACTTTGTTTGAGGGTTCATGGTGGCAAGGTTGAGTAAGATGTTGAGGAGCCCACGGTGAAGGGAGAAACTGGGGTTAAGAGGAAGCAAGTAGAAAAAGTCAGTACTGGGGGGTCCAAGGTCTGTACGCAAGAGTTAGAGACTAGCAGATTCTAAGTTTCCAAGGGATCAGGGTCAGGGTGATGCTGTAATGATAGATCTGGATGAGATCTTGTCTCTCCAGGATCTAATGTTGTGGATTTCCCTCTACTCTCCACTACCAGTCTTCATGGTATTCTGCATGCCATTCAGGAGTCCCTGTCTCTCCTACACTCCAGGATCCAGGGTGTGGAAGCCAGAGTTGCTAGGGTGGATCTCCAGTAGGAGTAGGTTCTTGCTGCTGTCAAGAGAGGAGAAGCTGTTGTGAGAGAGAAGATTGATGTTGTTGTCACTTCCTTCTCCATCAGCACTAAACCCTAATTCCCTTTCCCCTTCAATTATTCTGTTAAACAATTTTAATATTGGTTTTTGGGTTGTAACTAAGCAATGGTGACTTGTTGCTACTTTTCATCTCTTTTTGGATGTGGGAATCACATCAGTTTCTTTTGGTTATCTATTTTATTTCTTTCTTTTCATATTCTATCTTTCCATCTTTTTGCTTTCTTTTCTTCCTTTCCTTATTTTCTTGAACTCGGCTTGTGCATAATTCTTGTCTAGTTACATCTATATTGCCTTTGCATGCTCATTACAATGTCTGGATGGCTAGTATTATTAGATGATATGCTTGAGCTACTTTTTATTGTTCTTGTTGTTATTGTTAAACTCTTCGAGTGCTGCTGGTTTCTTTAAAAGTATTTGATGATGACAAAAGGGGGAGTAAAGGGTGCATATAAAAAATTCTGGTTTCCTCAGTTTCTATAGTGATGATTTTTGAAAATTTCTCTCTGCATTTCTTCTTGTTACAAAACTTTGTATTTCTTTGTTTTATTTTTAAATGTTTTAGCTTTTGATTCTTTTGCTTTGGTTTATTTTTGTTCTTTATTTTTTATTTTTTTTTTATTTTTGTCGATTTAATATTTTTATTTGCCTTATATTTGCCATCATCAAAAAGGGGAATATTGTTGTATTCATTATTTTGATGATGACAAATACTTAGTTGTTTGTATAGTTTTATTTTGGAAAAATATAAAATCCCACAAATTTAATTTATTATTTTTAATATGCTTACATATATTTTATCTTGTGGAGCAAGATTAATAGATTTTAATCTAATCAAGATATTGTATGATTACTCTTTTATTATATGGTATTTTTAATGGATCTATTAACTTAGAATCTTTCCACTAACTTAGATTCATAGTTATTAGATTTTTAGGTGAAAATAAGTTGGGTAGTTATTCAAATTAAAAATTCAATCATGGTAATCTTAGATTCTTAGTTATTATAGATTTTGTTGTTGTAATTGCTGTGCAAAATAGGTTGGAATAAGCGTGGCTAAAATTGTGGGAAGAAGCGCATGAAAAACGCTAACCACCTGCTGGATATTTCCACTAACGGATAGTGGAATCGGTTGCTAACTTCTTGGGAGTTATGGCTCAAGATCATGGAGATCATGGAACATTAACGCCTACATTTCAGCTGAAGTAATTGTGGATTTCCGCTGAAGAATCATGACCGTTGCAACAACTATTTAAGGAGAAATACATGTTCGAAATTACTTACAACTTTCAAGCATTCAAAAGCGCAAATTAACTTAGAAAGTTTTTATGTATTTTAATCTCATCCTCCATATCATATCATTGTAATATTTCGAGTGTTTGGGTGAGTGAAAAATTCACAAAGTGTTTGTGTAATCAAGTGAGAAAAGAGAAAGAGAGAAAGAGAAAACTTCGAGTGAAGTCAAGTGAGTTCACCAGTTCAGGGGGAACTGGGTGAGTGGGAATAAGTTCCTAGTGGAACAGAGAAAGGTCCAGCAATAGGTTGTAAGAAGTGTCTTTTGTCCAATTCCAATAAGAAAAGTGTTGAGTCAAAATCCCTTGGGGACAAGGTTTTTCTTCCTATTGGGCCTAGGAAGTTTTACTTGTAAGTTAAATATTGTGTGTCTTTTTCTCATCTCTTTAAAGTTAGTTTAATTCCGCAAAATTGTTTAAAATTCACCACAACTACAATTCACCCCCCTCTTGTAGTTGATCTAGTATTCATACTAAAATAACAACTAGCAAACTTTTTAGCTATATAATTCAAGTAGATTTTGCCAATTACATCCTTAGCACATTAATATTTTAGAACTCAAAGCATAACTTGCCTATCAAAGATCCAACCAAATTACCATAACTGGAATAGAATTACCATTGCCAACATAAATAGAACGAATATGACTCAAATTAGATGAATTGACAAGAGTACCTGGATCCGCAGTTAAATGAGAGGAAGCACATGTGTCCATATACCAAGAGTCATCAGGTTGTTGAAGAGATAAAGTCTGAAAAGCAGCACCAATATCAGTAGGCTCAAGAGCATCAAATTCAGTGAGATACGCTTGACCATAGCCACGGGGCTGATTAGGAGTGTGAGAACGCGTCCATGTTGGACGCCAAGAAGGTTGTTGTGGCTGCCACGGGGAGGCCCAGCCTGCCTGAGTTGGGTACGGGCATGGCGGGACTGCCCAGTAGGGTGGAGGGGGCCTCCACATAGGGTGGTATGGAGGTGGGGCAGCAGCCATGGGAGGGCGCTGCACATGACCAGCAGCAGCAGGGCGAGGAGCTGAGCCTCATTGGGACCCGCGGTTGTTACGGCGGGGCTGACGGTGACCACCCTTGGGTGGTGGGGGACGTGGTGAATCAGACCACCCCTGGGAATCTGACGGTGGGGACGCCGGTGTGACAAGGGCAACAGGGGAAGGTGCAGGTTCATCACGAACTGCCTTCCTTTGTTGCTCTAATTGGAGCATACTCCACGCCGTTTCGAAAGACGGAATTTGCTGGTTAATAAACGAAGCCACTGTGTCATATTCCGCCGGCAAACCACGCACAAGTTGAAGAACTAACCGTTGTTGAGTAATCGGGGAATCTACATCCGAAAGTTAATCGGCAAGTTCTTTGAGACGATGACAATAATCATCCAAGGAAGACATGGATTCAAGTTTAAGATTATTAAATTCATGTTCAAGCGTTGCAACACGTGAACCTTTATTGTTGTGGAATAAGTGTTGAAGTTTCAACCACGCGTCGCGAGCCGTGGTTTCTGGTTCGAGAATCCTCAAGCAAAGATCGTCAGAAATGGAGCCATAGATCCATTGAAGAACATGGGAATCTATCTCCTGCCAAGTAGAGAAATCTGCGTCGGTTTTCGCCGGTGGTGCGGTTCCATCAACATGGTGCAACACCTTGTAGCCACGAAGGTGAAGCTTGAAGAGTTTAACCCATGAAGAATACGAGACCTTCGATCCGTCAAGCACACTCACTTTGTGTTGGATGTTGCCGACGGTATATACAGGGTGAAGACCCTTGATGGTCGATTGCTCGAGGTTGGGGTGGGGTGTGTCGGAGTCGCCTGCCATTGCCAAAGCTAATGGTGGGGATGAGGCACGTGTTTAAGGGTGAAGGGTGGAGGCGCCGTGGCAGCCTGAGGTCCTAGGAGAAGAAAGAAAACTTCCTTGCTCTGATTACCATGTAAGATAGTCAATCCCCTTACCTTGGGTTATGATCTTCATTATGATTAAATAGGAATACAAGCTAGGCTATACAAGGCAATAATATAAACGTATAAAGACCTACTATAATTACAAGATTACTATCTAATAGTTATCTTCTTCCTCATCATATCCGCCAAAGTAAGGATGGTTTCGTTGGGGTCGATTTCGAAGAGCTTCTCCACTATTTTGGTGTAAGCAGTTTCATGATTTTTCTCATCAGCAGCAATAAGGCCACAAATCTGTGCTAGCTTCGGATCACCATGCTGTTTTGCTAGCCTTGCTGTGTTGCCGTGGGAAATGAAGGTTGCCCTTTCTTGAAATGATGTGTATATGAAACCATTATAAGGATTGTTTTCAGCACCAACATACTGCAAAATATAACACACATAGACATGCTTATCATAAGTTTTTTTTATAAGGTAAAGAGAAACCTTGACAAGTTGGGGGGAATAAAGGGGATCCCAACTTAATTGCTTAGGGTGAGAATCGATCCCAAGACTTCTTGGAACCAGGAGGGAAGCTCTAACCACTAGGCTATCCCTCACTTTCACATGCTTATCATAAGTGATCAGCCTAAAAGTCGTTGAGTTTAAAATACTACCTCCGCTTCACAATACATGCACTATTTTTATATGACACACAAACCAAGGGTGAGGAGAGAGAGTTGTGATTGCATTTCAAACCCATGAGATTATGTTTTAAATGGTGCATGTATTATAAAACGGAAGTAGTATAAAATATGAAAATACTAGCAATAGGGTACAAACTGATATCATTCCAAAAATACCAACCTAGATAAATATAGGAACAAGAATAACAAGTGACTCTACGTGATTACCCACTTACAAGCCCACTAACAAGTAGCAAGTAACAAATCTACTGACAAAATAAATGCTTCTAATATGAGAGAGTGGCTCTACGTGACTTGCTGATTTACAGGAAACCAATTAACTACCCATTAACTTTGAAGGCATCTCAACAAAAGTATCCAACTATACCCAAAAGAAAAATAATGGGGTATAGTTCATCGATTTTGAAATACTTGGAACACGAGGAGAGATAAACGTTTTTAGTAGCTTAATTATAAGATTTCTATCATTTTTTGATTGGTTAAACGTAATTGGTTGTGTCACTAAGATATATAACGGTTTCATATATCATATTTACCAAGGAAAACAATATTATTATCACATTTGTGTAGCCAACATATTAATAATCTTTTAGAAAATTCTTCTGCTGAACTAAAAAGCTCACAGTTGAACACAAGTAATATTTTTTTATCAACACCACAAATCTAGACGGGTTCTTTTAGTTCACATAATTGCATGCAATAACCAATAATTAAGATGAATTTTCATTACTTACTCCCTCTATTATTAAATAATTGTCACATGAGTGTAATATGTGTACTGTGCAACACAAGTAATATTTTATTCTAATTTGCCTATATAACTAATTACTTAATTATTTTAAATAATGCGATTCTTCTTTCCAAAGTCTACTTCATATTATATGAACATGGAGGGTGACTCATCCTAAGAGATATATAATTTAGGGTTAGAGAGGATCTTACCATTCCAAACCTATTATATGAAATTGTAGGGGAAAAGAATTCTCACCCTTAGAGATATTTATAAATTAGGGTTAGGGAGGATCTTACCATTCCTGACCCAATCAAATACTGGATAGTTTTCTCAATGGTTTTCATGTCTACCCGACCAGAGAGATAAAGATACTTATTAAGAAGATCACCATGTCTATTCTCTTCAGCAGTCCATGCCCGGATCCAAGTTGCCCATGAACTCGCACTCGCGCCCGTTTCATCTCTCACACCATCAAAACTATTAAGAAATGATTGGTAAGTAGGAAGAGCTTCTTCTGTGATCATGTCTCCTACCAAAACTACATAGTATTCATCTGGAATATTTTTTGTCCTAAGTCTTAACTCCTCAACTTGTTCATAAAAAGTCTTTGAACTTGGATCAGGAAGTAAATCTTGAGGTTGCCAACATTTTTCAACTGGCTTTAAATGCATCATAATATTGTCCTCCACCCAATTTTCTAAGGACTTGAATATCTCAATCTTTTCAGGTGGCATAGAATGCGTTACTTGTTTAAGCACCTTACATCTTGGGATGTAAGACTTCGGGCTTGTTCTCTTCGACATAAAACAACTGAATTGAACTGAACTGAATTAAATTATAACTAATTAATAGTAATGATAATAATTTAGGAACTGAACTGAACTGAAAATAAGCTGGGGAGAACAGGCTTATTGGTAATAAAGTGACAATAGTGATGTTTTAATGAAAAAAGGAGTAATCTTTAAACAAAAACAGAGAGATAAATAACCAGTTATACATATATATACAAATGAATTTACAGCTTTTATAAAAGTTTTACTAACTAAAGTAGTACCAAGCATTATATTGTTTGGTTTATTGGTAATAAGGTTTGTGTCTTACAACTTTCATATCGTAGAATTAGACTCCGTTAAGAGCATTTGTGCTTAGTGATACACCTAATATGAAGAAACTTTTTGTCCATCTCCTTCACACGTACACTATAATAAATTACACAAACGACACTATATTATCATGGTCTTAATTGGCTTTAAATGACATATTAAAGTTGACTTTATTTTTTCCTAAAAAATGTTCTCATGTCAGGGGTTAGGTGAGCGATGGACTAAAAACTCCCATACTCGGCCACTCGGGTACAATTCAAAAAACCCTCGAGAAACTTAGGCCGTTAAACTGGATCGAGGTGATTTATGCACCATTTTGTTCGAATAGGACAACAACCAGCTCCTCCTATAATATCACTCTCAGTCTCCCACATACAGTTTAGAATGCCATTTTGGCATTTACTGTTAAGGATAAGAGTTGACAGAGTCCAAACTCTATCCTATAGTTTGTTATAGCTTACTAATGTACGTAGCTTTGTATTCTTATAATATTGTTATACTTAGCTTTATCTCTTCTATAGTATAGCTACTATTATTTAATTTATTGTTAGGCGTACTTATCTTTTTGTAACTACTTCCGTAACCATGTACTATAAATATTATCTAATGATAAACGTAGAACTCATTCTTCCAATTATCATTTACATGTATCAAGCCACTGATCCTCAATATCATTTTTTTTGCTACGCTCACCATGACTACCTAAACTAATTCCCTCATCAACTCCTCTGAGCCTTCCAAACCCTTAACCATCATACCTCCGTTTAAAAACTCACCCCTTCCAACTACATCATATGGAAAGCCCAACTTGAAACTCTCCTCATTGGCTAGGACCTTCATCAATTTATTGATGGTTCCTCCATGCCACCCCCTTCGAAAATCACCAATACCTCTGGTGAATCCATCCTTAATCTAGCTCATGTCACTTGGATTCGCCAAGATAAATTACTTTTTGGTGCTCTTGTTGGCACTCTCTTTCCTTCTTTGGGACCCCTCATCTCTCGAGAACTCATTCAAAGAAGCTTGGGATCTCCTTGCCCATACCTATGCCAAACCCTCCCATGGCCACATTAAACAACTCAAAACTCAAATTAAAAACATTAAGAAAGGCTCCTCCTGTGTTGATGAGTACATGAACAAATTTCGTCGCATCGTCGATGAATTGCCTCTCCTTGGAGCCCCCCTTGACCCTGAAGATGTCACTGACTATGTCCTTGACGGTCTTGACTCGAACTACAAACCCCTCATCGATGCCGTTACTCACCGTGACCACCCCATTTCCATTGATGAACTCCATGAAAAACTCCTTCGCCTCTCCCTCACCTTACCCGACCCTACCCACTCTCCCTCCCCTCTCTATCCACCTACGGCTCACCCCACAAACACACGCCCAAAGACCCCATCATCACTCTTGCTCCTCCAACTACCAACCCAAATCTCGGCCTTCCCACGCCAACAACCGAACCCACGCAACCCCTTCAAGGGACGTTGCCAATGGTGCAACGTCCAAGGCCACACCTTGACATACCCTCCCACTTTTTAAAGACTTACACCCCGCTATCCAACCCCCCCCCCTCGCACCTCCTCGCCAACCCGACCACTCACCTCAAGTCCATGCCACCACCATCTCATCTCCCCAACCTACTGCAACAGCCCCCCCTCCAATGTGGTTGCTGGACAGTGGTGCGTCGCACCACGTGACGACCGATAATCTCGTCAATCTCTCACTCCACTACCCTTATGATGGCACTAACGAGCTTGTTATTGGTGATGGCTCCGGACTCCCCATCACGCATACGGGTCTCGCTCATCTCTCCACTCCCACTTCATCTCTTACTCTCTCTAATGTTCTTTATGTTCCTACTATGCACAAAAACATTATCTCTCTCGCCCAACTTTGTTTGGATAATGATGTTATTGTCGAACTCACTGCTTTCTTTTTTTGTGTCAAGGACCGAGCAACGAGGCAACCCCTTCTTCAAGGCCAAACTAAAGATGGTGTTTACTAGTGGCCTCTCTCTACTCCACCTCTAGCTCTCACCTCCAACACAAAATCTATCGACTGTCATCATCGCTTCGGTCATCCATCATTTTCAACCTTGAATAAATTGATGTCCACTCTAGCTATTCCTAAAATTTCAGATTTTCCATGTAATGCTTGTCATATTAATAAAAGTCATAAACTCCCTTTTGGAGAGTCCTCTCTAAGTACTACTTTTCCCCTTGAAGTTGTATTTAGTGACCTTTGGTCCTCACTTGTGTACTCTTATGACTCTTTTAAGTATTACATAATCTTTGTGGATCACTATACCAAATTTATTTGGCTCTATCCCCTTAAAAAGAAATCTGACACTTCCATCATATTCCCACAATTCAAAGCTCTTGTTGAGAAACGCTTTAGTCGTCCCATTCTCACCCTCTATTACGACAATGGTGGCGAATTTCTCAAACTCACTCCCTTCCTTGCCTCCCATGGCATCAATCATCTCACCTCTCCTCCTCATACCCCTCAACACAATGGATATGCGGAACGTCTTCACCGCTACATTATTGTTGAAACTAGCCTCTCTCTTCTCTCACATGCCTCTATGCCTCTTCCCTTATGGCCTCATGCCTTTCAAACAGCCGTTTATCTCATTAATCGTATGTCTACCCCCACCCTTGCCAATCAAACTCCCTACTTCAAACTTCATGGCACTCCTCCCAAATATGATCACCTGCGCAACTTTGGTTGCCTATGCTACCCTTGGCTCCGCCCCTACACCACCCACAAACTCGATCCCTGCTCCAAGCCCTGCGTTTTGTTGGTTATTCCCCTACCCAACACGCCTACCTTTGCCTTGATCCTACCACCTATCGCCTCTACTCTTCTAGGCATGTGCGCTTTGTCGACGCCACATACCCCATCTCCACTCCTCCCCCAACCCACCTCGCCAACACACTCCCTTCCACTACCTTGGTGTGACTTTTCGTGCCCCCTTCTCTCACCCAATGTTCATTGTCCCCTCTCCTCCTAAACTCGCTACAACCCCCCCTCCACCAAATAACAGCCCCCCTCCCTCACCCCGTCTTGCCCGGCCCACACTCCAACTCCTCTTCCCACTCCCCCAACCTCGCCTACCTCTCACCCTACCTCACCCGCTTCCGCACCCCCTCTCCCACCTCCCCCTCACCCTTACTCTACTCGCGCCTCTCACAATATCTATAAACCTATCCACAAGCTCAACCTCCATGCTCAACTACAACCTACCGAGCCACAACCCTAAAACAAGCCCTTGCTCAACCCGCTTGGAAACAAGCTATGGCCCTCCAATATAATGCTCTCATCACCAACCACACATGGGAACTCGTTCCCTGCACTCCCAACCAAAACTTAGTCGGTTGCAAGTGGGTCTTTCGAACCAAATATAACTCCGATGGAACCTTCCAAAAGCACAAGGCACACCTAGTTGCCAAAGGCTTCCACCAAAGACCCGACCTCGACTACACCGAAACCTTCTCTCCCGTTGTCAAACCTGCAACCGTGCGTCTTATACTAAGTCTTGTTGTAACTAACCGTTGGCCTTTGCGCCAACTTGATATTTTTTTTTTAAAGTAATTGAAGTATATATTAACACCAAAAAAACATTTACATCCTGAAACCAGTCTTGAGGGATACGAGCTCCCCCCAAGACAAGCCAAACTAACTAGTTCAAAACAACTAACAACCACCTAAAACATTTTTACAAAGTATTAAACCAATTCCTGTCATTTCTTGACACCTTCTTTGGCATAACAAGGAAAATCCTCCTTCTAACATTATCTCTGATCCAGCTCAACATATGTTGCACAGTTGGAACTCTTTGATTCCATTTACTCTCATTTCTTGCATACCAGATACCATAAACTGCACCTGCAACAGCAGCATTCCAAGCAGCACGCTGGAACTTACTCTTCTTGTTGTTTGTAATCCACCTCAGCAATCTATTAATATCCTCCACTTGAGTTCCCATATCCATCCATCTTTTAATCTGGTTCAGGATCTACCAACTTGATATTAATGATGCCTTTTTGCAGGGAACTCTCACGGAAGATGTTTTCATGGTTCAACCTCCGGGATTTATTGACCCTGCTCATCCTACTCATGTATGTCGCTTGCGCAAGGCTATTTACGGCTTGAAACAAGCTCCAAGAGCCTGGTACACTGAGCTCCGCACCAATCTCACAAGTGTTGGGTTCACCAACTCATTGTCCGATACCTCGCTCTTCTACACTCGAAGCTCCCAACCTCTATATGTACTGGTTTATGTCGACGACATCATAATCACAGGTTCATGTCCTCACTCGGTCTCGGCATTCATTCGCAACCTTGGGCAACACTTCTCTCTCAAAGACTTGGGTAATCTCTCTTATTTTCTTGGTGTGGATGTTCAACCTACAACTCACGGTTTGTTTCTTAGCCAGCAGAAATATATCGTTGAATTGCTATGTTGTGCCAACATGAATAATGCCAAACCTGTGAGCACTCCCATGGATCCCAATACCACGTTGTCCCTTCACTCAGGCACTCCTCTTGATGCCCCAACTGAATATCGTACACTTGTGGGCAGCCTTCAATACCTTGGCTTAACTCGCCCAGACATTGCGTTTGCGGTGAATAAGCTCTCCCAGTTTATGCATCGACCTACTACCGCTCATTGGCAAGCCCTCAAGAGGCTCCTACGCTACTTAAACGGCACTCTAAACTATGGTCTTAACATCTACCGCAACTCACCTATGACCTTACATGCTTATTCCGACTCGGATTGGATCGGTGATCGGGATGATTTTATTAGTACGGGTGCCTACATGGTTTATCTAGATCGAAATCCAATCTCATGGAGCTCCAAAAGGCAACGGTCCGTAGCCCGGTCCTCCACTGAAGCCGAGTTCCGCTCCCTTGCTAACACCACTGCTGAAATTACATGGTTGGGTAATGTCCTTCACGAGCTTGGCATTCCAATCACCCTTACTCCCACCATCTACTGTGATAATATTGGAGCTACCCACCTTGCTGCAAATCCGGTTTTCCACTCTTGAATGAAACATCTTGGTGTCGATTTTTATTTCATCCGAGAAAAAGTTCAAGCTGGGTCTATTCGTGTTAATCGCGTTGCCAACGACGATCAACTTGCTGATGTCCTAACAAAGGCCCTTGCGCGTCATCGTCTTAACATGTTGTTATCCAAGATCGGACTTACCCCTCGACCGTCCATCTTGCGGGGGATGTTAAGGATAAGAGTTGACAGAGTCCAAACTCTATCCTGTAGTTTGTTATAGCTTACTATTGTACGTAGTTTTGTATTCTTATCATATTGTTATACTTAGCTTTATCTCTTCTATAGTATAGCTACTATTATTTATTGTTAGGCATAGTTATCTTTTTGTAACTACTTCAGTAACCTTGTACTATAAATATTATCTAATGATAAACGTAGAACTCATTCTTCCAATTATCATTTACATTTACTTTGTGTAAAATACTAACTAGTCTTTAAACAAGAAAATTCGTATAATATATTGATCTATTCTTGCAAAATGCAAAATATTAGGATTTTCTTATAATTACCACCTTTTTTTACCACATGTTTGTGCATTATCATCTTATACCTTTTTTCTTTGAATTAAGTAACTTAACTCGCCACCACCTTAACTCGTCTTCAGGTGAATTTTCAGGCCGAGTAGGGCGGGCTTGCCAAATTGCCGCTACTAAAACTATTAAGTATATGAATAAAATGGTACATGAGTATTTTTTTTTCAAGAAAAAAAAATGCTAGACGAGTGTTTGCATTATATATAAATTTTACTCTAGCTGTTGGTCCATTTTTGGAAAGGTAGCTGTTGGTCCAGTTGAATCAAAACATATGTATTTTTTTTAGTATTTTGCGACCTTTTTCCTGTTCGAAGTATATTTTTTCTTTTTCTGAAAAACAATTGTAGCTTGGCTTTGTTTTTTATTTTTATTTTTTTACATATGGCGCTAGATCTGTTAGTAGCTTCTTCATCTTTAGCAAAGATAACAATTTGAAGAATGGTCATTGACAAATGAAAGATGTTAAACTTTCCATATTTCAAAAGAATGAGTGTTATGATAATTTCACAAGTTATGAACTTACATAGTACATACACCTATTTAACCAGGTTTAAACTTCTCTATTTTCGATAATAGGAGCTTCTTATCGTAATAACTTACGAAAGAGCAGTGGAAGTGATACATGTTGGTACTACAACTACTCCGTAAATAAATATTACAAAATGCGTAAATAAATCATAGATAACAAAGAATAATTTATTAAAGATCTCATAAACTAGAGACTAAAGGAGTAAAAGAGGTGAGAGAGAAAACTGACCTAGGAGAAGAGTTGAGAGTAGAAGTCACAAAGAACTTGGGAGCTCTGAGACTGAGAGTGGTCGTCTGGGGAGGAAATGGAGAAGTCATGTTTGTTTTGTCTTCTCTCGTCTCAGCTATTACTAGATATATATAACTTAATTAGACACTCCGTATTCGGTATTTAAAAGGAAACTGTGGAAAAAAGTTTTCCATTTCTTTGTAAATACTCTTTCCGTCCCATTTTATAGTTCGCGTTTTATTTTGGGCACGAGAATTAAGGAAACAAGGATTGTGGTGTACATGCATAGGGAGGTGTTTTTTTTGGTATTATTGTCATTAAAAAGTGAAAAAGAATGGGAACATTATATGGGTGGGTATGTGAAAAGAGGAGTGAGAATATAAAGTGTTTTTTTTGTTATACTTGACCAATGAGATTGAGGGAGCATTAATGAAAAGGAGGAGAGAAAGAGTAAAAAGTGATGTTCTAAAATATAAACAAGGTTATTATCCAAATCTTCTATTAAGCGGGGAATTATAAATCGATCCCAAAAAACTCCTTGAAAGATAGGTTTCTCTCGCCTTGTTCGCACGGCTTGACCTAACCCTAAGGGTTGATTTCTTCCTTCAATCATGGAGGGAGAATTAATCAAACGCTGCGAACGACTTAAGATTAATGATGCTGAAGTTAATGTTTTCGATACTGCTGAATTCGGAGGCGAAGAGGAGACAAATCAGTTCTCTTTGCTTCTCGTGGGACGTGTGGTGACAGAAAAGAATTTCAACGTGGAGGCCTTTAAACGCACAATGACACAGGCGTGAAGTTTGACGAAACGTCTTGTGATTCGTATGATTGGCCCGAACAAATTTGTTTTCCAATTCTTTCACTAGAGAGACAAGGAAAAAGTTATGGAGGGGAGACCGTGGTGCTTCGATAATCAATTGTTGGTCCTTAATGAGATCACGGGCAACGAACAACCGTCTGAGGTAACCTTAACGCACTCCCCTTTCTGGATTAGACTTAAAAATCTGCCATTTAATTGTCGAACTACACCAATATGCAAAACCCTAGTTTCGAACTTAGGAGATTTAATGGAGATTGAAGAGAATTGTGTGCAACTTGACAATTATAGACGAGTTCGAGTGAATATGGACATAACTAAACCCTTGTGTCGTTTTCGAAACATTAAAAGAAGGGATGGTCGAATTATACAGGTTGATCTCGCCTATGAACGTTTGTCATTCTTTTGCTTTTTGTGTGGAACCATTGGGCACAGTGAACGAGATTGTTGTAATGTGGATGAAGAGAATGATCAGGATAATGTTATGGGGTGGAGTAAAGCTTTACGTGCCACTCCTAGAAAGGGATTACAGAAGATGTTAGAGGAGGTAGAAGAGGTAAAGGCATGCAGGAGGGTACTATTTGTGCCAAAGCCGAGTGGTAGTGGGGAGGGGCGCGGCCATCGGTCGGTGCGGGGGTGTGGGCGAAGTATCGTAGGGGAAAGACTTGGAGACGCTCGGTGATCAGTGAAGTAGAAGAAGGAGGGGAGCGGCTGGTGCTAGGTGAGAAGGTGAAGGGCTCCCTTCTTTGTGGGAGAAGTCGAAAAATCTATAGAAGGGGAGCTCGAACTTTCTGGAGGGCTGGTGGTACGACTGTCGCGTGCCTACCAAAAATAACCTAACTATAACCTTCTAACAATGTAGTCGGGTAAGTCAGAGTCGATCCCACAGGGAATTGGATTTATCTTATTATTTCTTGTGTTAGTTAAAAACCCCTGTTTTTGATAGAATATTAATTAACTAAATAAACTACTAAATAGAGAATACCTACTAAATGACTAAAACTAAGAAAGGGATAACCAAATATAATAGAATAAGGGTCGGGAGATATTTTAATGGTATTGGAAAATTAATTGATCATAGAATTAATAAATCATGAATGAAAATTAGACAAGTTATGCATATACCTTAACGTTAACCCAGAACACAAACAAGTATTCTAAACTTCCCTTAGTTTGCAAATAAACCAAATAAGCTCTTGGAATATTGTCTAACTAACTAATAATCTAGAACAAGCTCTCTAGACTCGATTAATTAGCAGCATGAAGGACTAGGAAGAAGTTAACTTAAGCCATAATTACACAAGCTCGAATTATGCAACTTAAAGGATTAAATAACCATAGGTATTACGACAAGCTTTAGTCGCCAATCAAACACCTAATTGCTACTAGCGGATTTAACTAGGACAATTACGTATCACAAGCCAAAATCCTAGCAAGTCAACTAACAAATTACACTAAAGATGGCCAGTCTAAAATATACTTTGATAAGTTACCACAATAAAAATAAGTTTATTAATCCATCAAAACATAAACATAATCATCTAACAAGAAAGATCACAACTTTTTCATTCTCACAATTCAATAATCCAATACTAAGTATATCTCCCTACCCTAAAAGGTTTTAGCCTAACATATTAAGAACAAAAATAATACTAAGAAGAACCAACTTATTCTTTATTGAGAAATACACAATCTAAAAGCTATACTAACAATCCAATCTAATTATTAATTGTATGAAGATGAAACTAGTATAAAAACATCTAAACTAAAATACCAAAAGTTGACGAAAGAAGCAAGAATTTCCTCTGTTCGCTGTACACTGTTGTCTGTAATTTGAGGCACGCTGTTGTCCGTAATTTGGTGCTGTTATGTAATTGAGTGCCGCTGAGTGCTATGCTGCTCTGCTCCTCCCTAATTCGCTGCTCTAATGTTCCCCTAACAAACCCCTAAATTTCCTAATTCTCCTCAAATTGCTACCTCCTTTTCTTTTCTTTTCACCTTTCCTTTTTTTAGTTGTATATCTTCACACTTAATCTTCTTTTCTTCATCAAGTCACACGCCCCAGCACACAAGTAAAATAAAGCCCATGTGGCTACTTTTAATTTCTCACAATATAAGCCCAAGTAGGAGAAGGAAAATGGGCTCCCCAAATGCAATTGTAAATTTGTTGCCCAAATCATCTTCCTGCAGACAAATAAATAAAATCGTAGTAACTTATGTCCCGGAAGATAAACAACTTAAAACTCCTTGTAAGATATAAAACTTAATATAAATCAAGAGTTTAAGATAATAAAAATACACACTTTTACGACCCTATCAAACTCCCCCAAGCTTATACTTTTGCTTGTCCTCAAGCAAAGAAATGAAAAACAAGGAAAGTTCAACTCTTGACAAAGGGATGAGATGTAGCTAAACACAGCAAGCATCTAACAATAGCATCAAACTAGCATATATGCAATCAATGAACTCTCAAGGCCACTTACAACTTCTATGAACCAACCATAAGTTACGTTTGCTAAATAGTAGTGAAACAACCTCAAAGATCATTAGGACTTTACTCATGGATGTAATGGGGTTAAGGTAAAGAAAGGTGTGGTAAAAACTCTAAGACTAGTAGAGCGAAGCGGCACCACAAACATTATAGAAAAACACACCAACTTTATTAACTTGATAAACCATCTCACTAAGTTTCATGACTCTAAATTTTATGTCTTTGTCAAGTAGCTCTTATAACGAGATTTCAACTAGTGACTCCCGGTCCAATTG
Source organism: Beta corolliflora (assembly GCA_947648045.1). Classification (NCBI taxonomy): domain Eukaryota; kingdom Viridiplantae; phylum Streptophyta; class Magnoliopsida; order Caryophyllales; family Amaranthaceae; genus Beta; species Beta corolliflora. Next base: position 1,794,003 of record CANSZD010003157.1, on the reverse strand, counting down.
GCCCAAGGCACTAGGCATGAAAATACCCCAACGAGTCTACTCACTCGAGCTACCTATACAAAAGATAGAAACACCACACGTACATATTTGGGCAAATTTTTTTTTTTCATTCTTTTTAATATCAGAATCTTTTTCATGTTCTGTTTTCAGAGTTTTCAATTTTTCACTTTTGTTTTTCCATGCCCAAACATTGATACGCAGAGCCTTCAAAATATGAAACTTTTTTTTTTCAACATATAAACATCACCACTCAATTATGACATATTCCACTTTACAATTACAAATGCTCTACTAATCTTAGATAAGGGTAAAACACTTGTTTTTCTGGTAAAAGTTTATTTTGTGAGTGTAACATGAAAATAAGCTAACAAAGCACGAAGTTGGCTCACTAGAGGAAAATGTCATTGGTAGGCTTTTTGGCTCAATGTGGTGGTACAACTTAAATGCCTAAATCATCTCTTATTTTTCACTTCACTACAAAAATAGCTTTAGCAAAACGATTGAAAATTCACATAGTTATGACTTTTAGAAGTTCATACAAAGGCATATACACAAGTCCAAACACCAAAGTCAAATATAGTGGAGCTAAATTTTGCAAAATTTCAGCAGCATCTCCCCTAAAACTGGACAAAAACCAAACAACTAATAGTTGTTTTCAACTATAAAAAAATCATACCAAAATTCCAGCATACTCCAGCACAAACATTTTCAACACAACCACACATTCTCCACAAATTCAAGCATAATTCCTCCCCCAATCTTAGATCATACATTGTCCTCAATGTGGGAAAAAGAAAAAAAAAAAGAAAAAGGAAAGGAATAGAGCTCACCGGATTAAGGAATATGTTGAACTTCGAACCTTTCTCCCCCAAGCTTAAAGCACATGACTGAGTGTGGTTGGTGCTGTAAAGTCCAGCAGGGAAGTAGAAGGTCACTAAAGATGGGGAGTGCAGAATGGTGCTGAAGCACATGACAGAGTCTTTGCCACTTTAGAGAGCTGCCATAGCCATGGTACCAATCGAGAACCAAATGTAGTCCCTCCCCCAAGCTTGGAAGACAGGCTACTCGGCTCTCACCCGACTGGAAGTGTTGATATCAGATGCTAAGAGAAAATGTTCCTGCACCAGGATAAAGAAAACCATATACGTACCACTAAACACAACAAAGGTGTGTGGGGAGGGGGAAAAACAAAGAAAATAAAGACTAATTCCTACAAAACGAAGAAAAATGAATAAAACTAAATAGGAGAGATAGAAATTCTAGAATGAAAAGACAAAACTCCCAGACAAAACGGCGCCAAAATTTGGTACGACTGTCGCGTGCCTACCAAAAATAACCTAACTATAACCTTCTAACAATGTAGTCGGGTAAGTCAGAGTCGATCCCACAGGGAATTGGATTTATCTTATTATTTCTTGTGTTAGTTAAAAACCCCTGTTTTTGATAGAATATTAATTAACTAAATAAACTACTAAATAGAGAATATCTACTAAATGACTAAAACTAAGAAAGGGATAACCAAAGATAATAGAATAAGGGTTGGGAGATATATTATGGTATTGGAAAATTAATTGATCATAGAATTAATAAATCATGAATGTAAATTAGACAAGTTATGCATATACCTTAACGTTAACCCAGAACACAAACAAGTATTCTAAACTTCCCTTAGTTTGCAAATAAACCAAATAAGCTCTTGGAAGATTGTCTAACTAACTAATAATCTAGAACAAGCTCTCTAGACTCGATTAATTAGCAGCATGAACGACTAGGAAGAAGTTAACTTAAGCCATAATTACACAAGCTCGAATTATGCAACTTAAAGGATTAAATAACCATAGGTATTACGACAAGCTTTAGTCTCCAATCAAACACCTAATTGCTACTAGCGGATTTAACTAGGACAATTACGTATCACAAGCCAAAATCCTAGCAAGTCAAGTACGTAACAAATTACACTAAAGATGGCCAGTCTAAAATATACTTTGACAAGTTACCACAATAAAAATAAGTTTATTAATCCAATCAAAACATAAACATAATCATCTAACAAGAAAGATCACAACTTTTTCATTCTCACAATTCAATAATCCAATACTAAGTATATCTCCCTACCCTAAAAGGTTTTAGCCTAACATATTAAGAACAAAAATAATACTAAGAAGAATCAACTTATTCACTATTGAGAAATACACAATCTAAAAGCTATACTTACAATCTAATCTAATTATTAATTGTATGAAGATGAAACTAGTATAAAAACATCTAAACTAAAATACCAAAAGTTGACGAAAGAAGCAAGAATTTCCTCTGTTCGATGTACACTGTTGTCTGTAATTCGAGGCACGCTGTTGTCCGTAATTTGGTGCTGTTATGTAATTGAGTGCCGCTGAGTGCTACGCTGCTCTGCTCCTCCCTAATTCGCTGCTCTAATGTTCCCCTAACAAACCCCTAAATTTCCTAACTCTCCCCAAATTGCTACCTCCTTTTCTTTTCTTTTCACCTTTCCTTTTTTTAGTTGTATATCTTCACACTTAGTCTTCTTTTCTTCATCAAGTCACACGCCCCAGCACACAAGTAAAATAAAGCCCATGTGGCTACTTTTAATTTCTCACAATATAAGCCCAAGTAGGAGAAGGAAAATGGGCTCCCCAAATGCAATTGTAAATTTGTTGCCCAAATCATCTTCCTGCAGACAAATAAATAAAATCGTAGTAACTCATGTCCCGGAAGATAAACAACTTAAAACTCCTTGTAAGATATAAAACTTAATATAAATCAAGAGTTTAAGATAATAAAAATACACACTTTTACGACCCTATCAGCTGGCGTGTGATGGAAGGGAGGGGTTAGTGTCATCGGGGGGATCAAGGGGTTGTTCTTACTAGTGATGGAGACCGGGAGGGGAGGGGAATGATGGAGATACGTAATGGAAGGGGGGAAAGTGTAGCTGATGGGGACAGCACCGAGGGGGAGGGAGTTAAATTTCTGGTGAGTGGGATAGGGGCTACCGAAGCCAGTGATGTGTCGCGTGTGGGAGAAAATGTGTTAGGGAGAAAGAAGGGGGGTGCCGTTGAAACTATTTTATATGGGAGGAGGGAGGAAGATGAGGGGGTGAAAAAGGGAGGTAAAAAATGGCGTAAGCTGGCAAGAGAGAAAGTGGATGTTATGGAGGGAGTGGAAAGTGAAAACTGATGAGATGTTGTTTGATGGTGGGAAGAGGGCGAGAGAGTTGATGGATAATGGCGAGCGAGGGAGTTAACTTGACTTCCAAGAAAGCTTGTTTCATTGTTGATAATTCGGGTTGGTGCGAGGCGAGGCCTGACTTAGAGCAGACCCGCCGAGCCCAATGAGTATCATGAGTTATAACTGTAGAAGGCTGGGGAACCCCTCTGTAGTTACTAGCCTCCGGGATCTTATCCGGAGGGAGGCCCCATCGATGATTTTCTTATCAGAGACGAATTGAAGCTTAGCAGAGCGGAATTTAAGAGAATTCGAGGAAGATTAGGTGAGTTCTATTGGTTGGCTGTTGATTCGATTGGGAGGTCCAGAGGTCTTGCTATGTTGTGGAGGAAGGATTTAGATGTAGTGTTGCTTTCTATGTCGGTTCATCATATTGATGTGGAGGTGCGTCAAGGGTTGAGGGAGGAAAAGTGGAGGTGTACGGGATTTTATGAGTGGCCAGAGGTCCAAAACAGACATCTATCTTGGAGTTTGTTGAGAACTCTTACCTCACATTCAGAGTTACCATGGCTATGCTTGGGTGATTTTAATGAGATTTTGCGCTGGAGTGAGAAGAGAGGGGGAAATGATCGTGCTGAGTGGCAAATGAGCAACTTCAGAGAGGTTCTGGATGTGTGTGGGTTCAAAGAGGTTGATTTCAAGGGGTATGAGTTCACATATGAAGAGAAGAGGGAGCAAATATTCAGTGTCGGTTGGATCGAGCCTTTGGGACTGAAGATTGGTTTGATATTTTTCCGACAGGTCAGCTTCTTCATCTTGATCGAGAGTGGTCTGATCATGCGCCGATTAAACTCATACTTTAGCACCGTGAAAGTGGAGTGGCTTTGGGTGAGAAGCCATTTCGTTTTGAGCAATATTGGGCTAAGTAGGATGAATCTGAGAATGTCGTTGCTAGTGCATGGTAATGCTATATGGTCATGTGTTCATGAATTAAGAACAAAATTTCAAAGTGGCCTCATAACATAATATAATATTTGGTGGTATGACATCATGTCCATCATCAAAAAAAAAAATTGCAAACACATTGACGTGTAGAGCCAAGATCACTCTTTTGTATAATTGGTGATGATGATTTTACACAATAATAAAAAAAATCAAAGTAGTGTCAATTGCTACATGATGCTGCACCTTAATCATACAAAGGACAAAAAAAAGGGCCAAACTCTCTGAATTCTTATGGGTGAAGAGGATGATAAAATAAATATGGCCTGACTAACTCAAGTCGAGATCAACAAAAAAAGAGCAATCGTTAACTGCTTGTCGTCACCAATTGAATTGAAAGAAAGAATGATAAATGAATAACAAGATTTACTAGTTAACAGAGGAATTACTTGCGAGTAATCGGCTAGTGTGGTGCTAATTCCGGTGAATTACTTGTAATCAGCTAACATGCAGGACAAACGCAAGATTAGCGGTGTATTTATACACTTTGGAGAAGGAAAAAAAGATAAAACCTAATACTTATTTGATTAGGATTATTTCTCCGAATCCAAGAATTAATAGAGTTGTGGGTAGTTCATGACTCTTGGCCGCAAATCTTAGTAACACAATGATTGTCATCTAATTACCAAGCCACAATCAAATTTGTCGAGACCTCGTCATACCAAAACACAACAAGTCGTGTTCATGACATGGTTTCGAGGGGGCAATTTGTAGACACTAAAAATTTATTAGTGTTTTACAATTAAAATGAATTAATTATTATTGAGCTAAAATAAATATAATTAGCGCAGTTTAATTAATTTAGCCCACCTAAATAAAATATTCAAATTAAAACAAAACAAATATAATTTGGGTTATTAAATATTTGGGCCAGTCCATATCACTAGTCCAAATAAGATGATTAAACGGCAAAGGTAAAAAACGACTTCCAAGTCATAAAACGGGCCCAAGTCCATAAACTACCAAGTCCATGAAGGGATCTCCATTCCCTATAAATAGACCTCTTCTCCTTCAATTGAGAGGACCAAAAAAAATGATTATTCTCAAGAGCTCATAAATTTCTCTTGGAATTCTCTCTGCAAATAGTCAACAAACACATCAAATCTGTGTCGACTGTTCAGATACACTTAAACATATTCGATCGAGATTCAAGCTCGGTCAGCCCTCTTTCGAATACACCCAAACAAAATTCAAACTCAGGTTGACGTTGACAAAACGTCATCCCACACTCAAACTCAGATTGACGTGGACAAAACGTCACCCCGAACTCAAACTCAGGTTGACGTTGACAAAACGTCATCCCGAACTCAAACTCAAGTTGACGTTGACAAAACGTCATCCTGCGCTCAAACTCGATTTGACGTTGACAAAACGTCATCCTGCATTCAAACTCAAGTGGACGTTGACAAAACGTCACTCTACACTCAACTCCATGTCGACATCAACACGTGTCACTCTCTCCGGTGTGGAACGAATTAGAGGACTTAGTTTATTTTTATTATAAACTGTCTACAGAGATTGTATTGAAATAAATTTTCTTTGTTGCTTTGTTTCTTGTCTTATATATTTGGAAAAATTGACAAAAATAAGTCAACCTTTGCCCGATTCACCACATTTAAGTCAACCTTTTGAAAATCTAGAGATAATACAAGATTTGCATCATTTAAGACAAATTTAGGTTGATCTAAAAGTTAACCTGCTAACCCAAGTAAACAATAGGTTAATGTTTAATTATGATTTTAATTATGATTAATTAAGACCACTAACCCAACCTCACCACTAACCACCATTAACACAACCCCACCACCAACCACTTGCTAACAACGGAACCCGGCCCCCACCACCACCACCACTAACCCAACCCCACCAAGACCAACCCGGCCCCACCACCACTATCAACCCACCACCACCTCTGTCACCCATCCCAAAACCACCCAAACCCCAAAACCGGCATATCCACCCAAACCCCAAACCACCCCGGCCTAAAACCACCCAAAACCCCCACACTGAAACCACCCAAACCCCGGCCCAAAACCACCCAAACCCCCAACCTAAACCCAAATCTTGAATCCACCATACCCAACGAAAACCCTAGCCCGAAACCACCATTTTCCACCCGCTGCACCAAAAACCAACCTGCACCGAAAAGCCACCACCTCCTACCAACCCAAACCCATTTATCCACCAAAACCCGAAATCAACCACATCCTCAACTGCCATAACAACCCACTATCACCAATCCCACCCAAAATCCGACCAACCCCTGCCAATCCCCCCTTCACCAACCTCACCCACCAACTAAAATCGCCACCCCACCAGCTCGTCAAAAAAAAGGAGGAGCTCTGAAACCCAGCCCGAAATCACAATCGATCTTCTCCTCCTCCTTCAATTGACCCCGAAATCACAAGCGGTGGTTGGTGGTGGTTGTGGTAGAAACAGAGAAGGAAGGAATTGATGGCGGTGGTTGGTGGTGGTGCCTGTGAATGAAGGAGGAGGAACAAAGACGGAGGAACGTGGGAGGAGAAGAGAGAAAGAGGGAGGAGATTAGAAGTGGTGGTGATGCCGAATGAAGTGGGAGGAGGAGAGAGAGGAGGGGAGGAGATTAGAAGAAAGATGGAGGAGTTTAATTAAAGAAAAAAAGGAAAAAAAATCAGAATATTTTTATCCGGTTGCGAACAAGTTACAGGTAATCTGACCTAAATTTGGCTTAAATGATGCAAAGTTTGTATTATCTCTGGATTTTCAAAAGGTTGACATAAATGTGGCGAATCGAGCAAAGGTTGGTTTATTTTTGTCAATTTTTCCTATATATTTTGACTCGAAATTTGTGTATACAAATTTTGGCACGCTCGGTGGGACTATCTCTACCTCTCATCTCTGTTTCGTTATCAACAACAAATCTGAGAAATGGCATCGAGGAAGAACATTTTTCGATCTGCTGAAAACGTTGCTGACACCCCGCAAAAATCTATAACATTAGGTGACTTTATGGAAGACATGAGTCTTGGTTTTCACACCAAAAGAATGAAGAAAGATGTTGTCACTGCTTCTGTTATGGTGACCTCAGTTAAAACAGTTGAGGAACAACTCGCTGATATGAACATCTTACTCTAGAAATTGATGAAGGACGGAGACGGAAAGGATGCTCAGATCAGACTCCAAAACGAGCAAATTGCTGCCCTCAATGAGAAACTTAGTAGAATCCCAGGCGACGCATCATCAAGCCAAAGTACTGATGAAAGCGAAGACGAGAGTGGTGACAACCCTCAGCGTCCACCAACAGCTCGACAACTCGAATTGTTGATAGCTCGTGCTGTCAAGAATCAACTTGGGGAAAGCTCACAAGGAAGTCGTCACTATGTAAAGCCTTATACCAAGAGAATTGATAAGTTGCATATGCCTTTTGGCTACCATTCCCCAAAGTTTCAACAATTCGATGGGAAAGGAAATCCTACGCAACTCATTGCTCACTTTGTAGAAACATGCAACAATGCTGGTACCACAGACGATTTCCTCGTCAAACAGTTTGTACGTTCTCTTAAAGGGATGGCCTTTGATTGGTACACATATGTACCCTCACAATCCATCAATAGTTGGGATCAAATGGAGGAAGAGTTCCTAAACAGGTTCTATAGCACTCGACGTACTGTCAGCATGGTTGAGTTGGCTAAGACTCACCAATGGAATGATGAGCCCGTCATTGACTACATTAATCGTTGGCGGGCTTTGAGCTTGCAATGTAATGATCATTTGTTCTGCAGTTGAAATGTGCATCCAAGGCATGCATTGGGATTTGACCTACATCTTGTAAGGGATCAAACCCAAAACATTTCAAGAACTAGCAAGTAAAGCGCACGACATGGAGCTTACAATTGCTTGTCATGGAAATGAATCAGACTCATCTGACGCATCAATAGAGGATCCGTCGACGCCATGATTGTGAATATTATTCTAAGTTAAAGATCTAGGGGCATGGAAACAAAACCTCATGGATACAAGCAAAAGAAATTATCCTAAGCAAGAGGGTAAACTGCAAGTCAAAAATTCTAACTCCTATGCAAGAGTATAAACTGCATACCGAACGAAACAAAAGAAAACTCCAAAGCAAGAGTATAAACGGCACATAAAAAAAACTATATCCTAAGCAAGAGTATAAACTGCAAGCAAATAAAAATGAAACTCCTAAGCAAGAGTTTAAACTGCACACACAAAAATATCCTAACTCCTATGCAAGAGTCTAAACTGCAAGCAAATAAAAAACGAAACTCCTAAGCAAGAGTACAAACTGCCACCAAAAAATTCTAACTCCTAAGCAAGAGTCTAAAGTGCACGCAAAAAAAAAAAAAAAAAACTCCTAAGCAAGAGTGTAAACTGCACACCAAAAAAAATTCTAACTCCTAAGTAAGAGTATAAAATGCATACCGATACAAACAAAAGACTACTCCTCAGCAAGAGTCTAAATTGCAAGTCAAACATGACAATTCCTAAGCAAGAGGATAAACTACATATGACGAAACAAAAATAAATGCAATACTCCTTGCTCGCAAGAGTCTAAACTGTGAACGGCGAAATAAAAAAAAATGCAATACTCCTTGCTCGCAAGAGTCTATACTGTGAACGGCGAAACAAAAAAAATTGTAATACTCTGGCTCGCACGAGTTTAAATTGTGAGCTACGAAGCAAAAAAAAGTTCTAACTCCTAGCCCACAAGAGTGCAAACGAGTGAAGGACGAAATGATAACTCAAGCCAAAGTTTTTTCGAAAAACACAATTGAGAAAGCATCAAAACAAAAGCAATTCTTGGGTTAATGAACAATCATTTAACAAAAAAAAATCATGGGTTAGGTAACATACCTCGAGGGTGAGATTGACTTGTTAGGGGACCGTCTGGAGGTGTACGTGTCGCGGTGCCCAACTTCGTCTTCAAGGGGCTATGCTGGAGGTGTCAATGTCACGGTGCTAAAGACATATGAGTAACACCCCTAACGAGGCTCACGAGTGATAAAGACATATGGCCCATCGCGACGAAATCCCCGTCTTCGTCTTCAAGGGACTGTTTGGAGATGTTATTGTCGCGATGCTAAAGACATATGAGTAACACCCACGACGGACTCACGAGTGCTAAAGACATATGGCCCATCATGACGAAGTCCCCATTAGGAGGTGCTATGTTGGCCTCTAAAATTGAGATGTGTCTTTGCGATCTTAAGGAGTGGGGCAATGAAAAATTTGGGTCGTCTTTCAAGAAACCGAAAAAGAAAAGGAAAGAGCTAAAGAAGCTAAATGCAGGAGGTCTTACACCGCAGCAGATGGATAGAAGGATGCGTATTTTGAGAGAGATTGCTGATCTCTTGGCACTTGAGGAGAGTTATTGGAAGCAACGTTCTAGAGTGTTTTGGCTTGCCGAGGGAGATAAGAATTCTAAGTTTTTTCATCAGAGAGCTTCGGAGAGAAAGAAGAAAAACACAATTTGAGCCATTAAAGATGAGAACAACGTTGAAGTAGTGGGTGATAATAATGTAGGGAGGGTGGCGGTGAACTATTTCAAATCAATGTTTACGTCCTCTAATCCTTCGATGATTGAAGAAGCACTTCACCACTTTCAAGCTCGAGTGTCAGAGGAGATGAATGAGATTTTGCAGGCGGAGTATAACGAGGAGGAGATTCGCTTTACCCTTAGCCAGATGCACCCGATTAAGGCCCATGGCCTTGATGGTATGTGTCCTATGTTTTTTCAGTCATAGTGGCATATTGTGGGGCCTTCTGTACCAGATATGGTTCTTAGAATTTTGAGAGGTGGTTCGATCCCTAGCCATCTTAACCGTACTTTAATTACTCTCATTCCAAAAAAGAGTAATACGGAGTATATGATGGATTTTAGACCTATCTCTTTGTGTAATGTGGTTTATAAGTTGGTATCAAAAGTGCTTGCTAACCGTCTCAAAAAGTTTCTGGATAAAATTGTTTACGTTAATCAAAGTGCCTTCACTCCGGGCGCTTGATTACGAGATAATATTTTGGTTGCTTTTGAGGTGTTCCATCATATGAAGCATCTTCGAAGTGCGAGGGAGGGTTAGTTATGAAGTGGATATGTCAAAAGCATATGATCGGATTGAGTGGGATTTTTTAGATGTTGTCTTGATGAGGTTCGGGTTTGATACGGGTTGGAGGAGTAGGGTTATGGAGTGTGTTCGATCCATCACTTTTGCGGTGTTGGTGAATGGGAGGCCTACTGAAGATTTTGCTCTGAGTAGAGGGATTCGATAGGGAGACTCACTCTCTCCCTATCTCTTTATTTTGTGTGCAGATATCTTTTCTCATTTATTGCGCAGGGCTGAGGAAAATAATTCTTTGAAATACATTAAGATTGCTTCATCGGCCCCTTCTGTCAATCATCTTTTGTTTGCTGATGACTGTATAATTTTCTCTAGAGCTTTAATGCGGGATTCGGGAGGCAATTAGCGGGCTTTGCATGTTTAATTGTGAGCTTTCGTCGGGACAAAAGTGAATTTTGATAAGACAACTATCTCGTTTAGTCATGGGGTGCCGGGCCTGGCGACCATTGTGTATACAAATTTTGGCACGCTCGGTGGGACTATCTCTACCTCTCATCTCTGTTTCGTTATCAACAACAAATCGAGAAATGGCATCGAGGAAGAACATTTTTCGATCTGCAGAAACGTTGCTTGACACCCCGCAAAAATCTATAACATTAGGTGACTTTATGGAAGACATGAGTCTTGGTTTTCACACCAAAAGAATGAAGAAAGATGTTGTCACTGCTTCTGTTATGGTGACCTCAGTTAAAACAGTTGAGGAACAACTCGCTGATATGAACATCTTACTCTAGAAATTGATGATGGACGGAGACGGAAAGGATGCTCAAATCAGACTCCAAAACGAGCAAATTGCTGCCCTCAATGAGAAACTTAGTAGAATCCCGGGCGACGCATCATCAAGCCAAGGTGCGATGAAAGTGAAGACGAGAGTGGTGACAACCCTCACCGTCCACCAACGACTCGACAACTCGAATTGTTGATAGCTCGTCTTTGTCAAGAATCAACTTGGGGAAAGCTCACAAGGACGTCGTCACTATGTAAAGCCTTATACCAAGAGAATTGATAAGTTGCATATGCCTTTTGGCTACCATTCCCCAAAGTTTCAACAATTCGATGGGAAAGGAAATCCTACGCAACTCATTGCTCACTTTGTAGAAACATGCAACAATGCTGGTACCACAGACGATTTCCTCGTCAAACAGTTTGTACGTTCTCTTAAAGGGATGGCCTTTGATTGGTACACATATGTACCCTCACAATCCATCAATAGTTGGGATCAAATGGAGGAAGAGTTCCTAAACAGGTTCTATAGCACTCGACGTACTGTCAGCATGGTTGAGTTGGCTAAGACTCACCAATGGAATGATGAGCCCGTCATTGACTACATTAATCGTTGGCGGACTTTGAGCTTGCAATGTAATGATCATTTGTTCTGCAGTTGAAATGTGCATCCAAGGCATGCATTGGGATTTGACCTACATCTTGTAAGGGATCAAACCCAAAACATTTCAAGAACTAGCAAGTAAAGCGCACGACATGGAGCTTACAATTGCTTGTCATGGAAATGAATCAGACTCATCTGACGCATCAATAGAGGATCCGTCGACGCCATGATTGTGAATATTATTCTAAGTGAAAGATCTAGGGGCATGGAAACAAAACCTCATGGATACAAACAAAAGAAATTATCCTAAGCAAGAGGGTAAACTGCAAGTCAAAAATTCTAACTCCTATGCAAGAGTATAAACTGCATACCAAACGAAACAAAAGAAAACTCCTAAGCAAGAGTATAAACGGCACATAAAAAAAACTATATCCTAAGCAAGAGTATAAACTGCAAGCAAATAAAAATGAAACTCCTAAGCAAGAGTTTAAACTGCACACACAAAAATATCCTAACTCCTATGCAAGAGTCTAAACCATGACAAATAAAAAACGAAACTCCTAAGCAAGAGTACAAACTGCCACCAAAAAATTCTAACTCCTAAGCAAGAGTCTAAACTGCACACCAAAACAAAAAAATTCTAACTCCTAAGCAAGAGTCTGCACACCAAAAAAAAATCTAACTCCTAAGCAAGAGTCTAAAGTGCACGCAAAAAAAAAAAAAACTCCTAAGCAAGAGTGTAAACTGCACACCAAAAAAAATTCTAACTCCTAAGTAAGAGTATAAAATGCATACCGATACAAACAAAAGACTACTCCTCAGCAAGAGTCTAAATTGCAAGTCAAACATGACAATTCCTAAGCAAGAGGATAAACTACATATGACGAAACAAAAAAAAATGCAATACTCCTTGCTCGCAAGAGTCTAAACTGTGAACGGCGAAATAAAAAAAAATGCAATACTCCTTGCTCGCAAGAGTCTATACTGTGAACGGCGAAACAAAAAAAATTGTAATACTCTTGGCCTGCACGAGTTTAAATTGTGAACTGCGAAGCAAAAAAAAAGTTCTAACTCCTAGCCCACAAGAGTGCAAACAGTGAAGGACGAAATGATAACTCAAGCCAAAGTTTTTTCGAAAAACACAATTGAGAAAGCATCAAAACAAAAGCAATTCTTGGGTTAATGAACAATCATTTAACAAAAAAAAAAATCATGGGTTAGGTAACATACCTCGAGGGTGAGATTGACTTGTTAGGGGACCATCTGGAGGTGTACGTGTCGCAGCGTGCCCAACTTCGTCTTCAAGGGACTGTCTGGAGGTGTCAATGTCGCAGTGCTAAAGACATATGAGTAACACCCCTAACAGGCTCACAGTGATAAAGACATATGGCCCATCGCGACGAAATCCCCGTCTTCGTCTTCAAGGGACTGTTTGGAGGTGTTATTGTCGCGGTGCTAAAGACATATGAGTAACACCCACGACGGACTCACGGTGCTAAAGACATATGGCCCATCATGACGAAGTCCCCATTAGGAGGTGCTATGTTGGCCTCTAAAATTGAGATGTGTCTTCGATCTTAAGGAGTGGGGCAATGAAAAAATTTGGGTCGTCTTTCAAGAAACCAAAAAAAAAAGGAAAGAGCTAAAGAAGCTAAATGCAGGAGGTCTTACACCGCAGCAGATGGATAGAAGGATGCGTATTTTGAGAGAGATTGTTGATCTCTTGGCACTTGAGGAGAGTTATTGGAAGCAACGTTCTAGAGTGTTTTGGCTTGCCGAGGGAGATAAGAATTCTAAGTTTTTTCATCAGAGAGCTTCGGAGAGAAAGAAGAAAAACACAATTTGAGCCATTAAAGATGAGAACAACGTTGAAGTAGTGGGTGATAATAATGTAGGGAGGGTGGCGGTGAACTATTTCAAATCAATGTTTACGTCCTCTAATCCTTCGATGATTGAAGAAGCACTTCACCACTTTCAAGTTCGAGTGTCGAGAGGAGATGAATGAGATTTTGCGGGCGGAGTATAACGAGGAGGAGATTCGCTTTGCCCTTAGCCGATGCACCCGATTAAGGCCCATGGCCACGATGGTATGTGTCCTATGTTTTTTCAGTCATAGTGGCATATTGTGGGGCCTTCTGTACCAGATATGGTTCTTAGAATTTTGAGAGGTGGTTCGATCCCTAGCCATCTTAACCGTACTTTAATTACTCTCATTCCAAAACAGAGTAATACGGAGTATATGATGGATTTTAGACCTATCTCTTTGTGTAATGTGGTTTATAAGTTGGTATCAAAAGTGCTTGCTAACCGTCTCAAAAAGTTTCTGGATAAAATTGTTTCTGTTAATCAAAGTGCCTTCACTCCAGGGCGCTTGATTACGGATAATATTTTGGTTGCTTTTGAGGTGTTCCATCATATGAAGCATCTTCGAAGTGCGAGGGAGGGTTAGTTATGAAGTTGGATATGTCAAAAGTATATGATCGGATTGAGTGGGATTTTTTAGATGTTGTCTTGATGAGGTTCGGGTTTGATACGGGTTGGAGGAGTAGGGTTATGGAGTGTGTTCGATCCATCACTTTTGCGGTGTTGGTGAATGGGAGGCCCATCGAAGATTTTGCTCGAATAGAGGGATTCGATAGGGAGACTCACTCTCTCCCTATCTCTTTATTTTGTGTGCAGATATCTTTTCTCATTTATTGCGCAGGGCTGAGGAAAATAATTCTTTGAAAGACATTAAGATTGCTTCATCGGCCCCTTCTGTCAATCATCTTTTGTTTGCTGATGACTGTATAATTTTCTCTAGAGCTTCAATGCAGGATTCAGAGGCAATTAAGCAGGCTTTGCATGTTTAATTGTGAGCTTTCGTCGGGACAAAAAGTGAATTTTGATAAGACAACTATCTCGTTTAGTCATGGGGTGCCCGGGCCTAGGCGACTGTTGTGTATACAAATTTTGGCACGCTCGGTGGGACTATCTCTACCTCTCATCTCTGTTTCGTTATCAACAACAAATCTGAGAAATGGCATCGAGGAAGAACATTTTTCGATCTGCTGAAAACGTTGCTGACACCCCGCAAAAATCTATAACATTAGGTGACTTTATGGAAGACATGAGTCTTGGTTTTCACACCAAAAGAATGAAGAAAGATGTTGTCACTGCTTCTGTTATGGTGACCTCAGTTAAAACAGTTGAGGAACAACTCGCTGATATGAACATCTTACTCTAGAAATTGATGAAGGACGGAGACGGAAAGGATGCTCAAATCAGACTCCAAAACGAGCAAATTGCTGCCCTCAATGAGAAACTTAGTAGAATCCCAGGCGACGCATCATCAAGCCAAGGTACTGATGAAAGCGAAGACGAGAGTGGTGACAACCCTCACCGTCCACCAACAGCTCGACAACTCGAATTGTTGATAGCTCGTGCTGTCAAGAATCAACTTGGGGAAAGCTCACAAGGAAGTCGTCACTATGTAAAGCCTTATACCAAGAGAATTGATAAGTTGCATATGCCTTTTGGCTACCATTCCCCAAAGTTTCAACAATTCGATGGGAAAGGAAATCCTACGCAACTCATTACTCACTTTGTAGAAACATGCAACAATGTTGGTACCACAGACTATTTCCTCGTCAAACAGTTTGTACGTTCTCTTAAAGGGATGGCCTTTGATTGGTACACATATGTACCCTCACAATCCATCAATAGTTGGGATCAAATGGAGGAAGAGTTCCTAAACAGGTTCTATAGCACTCGACGTACTGTCAGCATGGTTGAGTTGGCTAAGACTCACCAATGGAATGATGAGCCCGTCATTGACTACATTAATCGTTGGCGGGCTTTGAGCTTGCAATGTAATGATCATTTGTTCTGCAGTTGAAATGTGCATCCAAGGCATGCATTGGGATTTGACCTACATCTTGTAAGGGATCAAACCCAAAACATTTCAAGAACTAGCAAGTAAAGCGCACGACATGGAGCTTACAATTGCTTGTCATGGAAATGAATCAGACTCATCTGACGCATCAATAGAGGATCCGTCGACGCCATGATTGTGAATATTATTCTAAGTGAAAGATCTAGGGGCATGGAAACAAAACCTCATGGATACAAACAAAATAAATTATCCTAAGCAAGAGGGTAAACTGCAAGTCAAAAATTCTAACTCCTATGCAAGAGTATAAACTGCATACCGAACGAAACAAAAGAAAACTCCTAAGCAAGAGTATAAACGGCACATAAAAAAAACTATATCCTAAGCAAGAGTATAAACTGCAAGCAAATAAAAATGAAACTCCTAAGCAAGAGTTTAAACTGCACACACAAAAATATCCTAACTCCTATGCAAGAGTCTAAACTGCAAGCAAATAAAAAACGAAACTCCTAAGCAAGAGTACAAACTGCCACCAAAAAATTCTAACTCCTAAGCAAGAGTCTAAACTGCACACCAAAACAAAAAAATTCTAACTCCTAAGCAAGAGTCTGCACACCAAAAAAAAATCTAACTCCTAAGCAAGAGTCTAAAGTGCACGCAAAAAAAAAAAAAACTCCTAAGCAAGAGTGTAAACTGCACACCAAAAAAAATTCTAACTCCTAAGTAAGAGTATAAAATGCATACCGATACAAACAAAAGACTACTCCTCAGCAAGAGTCTAAATTGCAAGTCAAACATGACAATTCCTAAGCAAGAGGATAAACTACATATGACGAAACAAAAAAAAATGCAATACTCCTTGCTCGCAAGAGTCTAAACTGTGAACGACGAAATAAAAAAAAATGCAATACTCCTTGCTCGCAAGAGTCTATACTGTGAACGGCGAAACAAAAAAAATTGTAATACTCCTGGCCTGCACGAGTTTAAATTGTGAACTGCGAAGCAAAAAAAAAGTTCTAACTCCTAGCCCACAAGAGTGCAAACAGTGAAGGACGAAATGATAACTCAAGCCAAAGTTTTTTCGAAAAACACAATTGAGAAAGCATCAAAACAAAAGCAATTCTTGGGTTAATGAACAATCATTTAACAAAAAAAAAATCATGGGTTAGGTAACATACCTCGAGGGTGAGATTGACTGTTAGGGGACCGTCTGGAGGTGTCTGTGTCGCAGTGCCCAACTTCGTCTTCAAGGGACTGTCTGGAGGTGTCAATGTCGCAGTGCTAAAGACATATGAGTAACACCCCTAACAGGCTCACAGTGATAAAGACATATGGCCCATCGCGACGAAATCCCCGTCTTCGTCTTCAAGGGACTGTTTGGAGGTGTTATTGTCGCAGTGCTAAAGACATATGAGTAACACCCCTGACGGACTCACAGTGCTAAAGACATATGGCCCATCATGACGAAGTCCCCATTAGGAGGTGCTATGTTGGCCTCTAAAATTGAGATGTGTGCTGCTGATCTTAAGGAGTGGGGCAATGAAAAATTTGGGTCGTCTTTCAAGAAACTGAAAAAGAAAAGGAAAGAGCTAAAGAAGCTAAATGCAGGAGGTCTTACACCGCAGCAGATGGATAGAAGGATGCGTATTTTGAGAGAGATTGTTGATCTCTTGGCACTTGAGGAGAGTTATTGGAAGCAACGTTCTAGAGTGCTTTGGCTTGCCGAGGGAGATAAGAATTCTAAGTTTTTTCATCAGAGAGCTTCGGAGAGAAAACACAATTCGAGCCATTAAAGATGAGAACAACGTTGAAGTAGTGGGTGATAATAATGTAGGGAGGGTGGCGGTGAACTATTTCAAATCAATGTTTACGTCCTCTAATCCTTCGATGATTGAAGAAGCACTTCACCACTTTCAAGCTCGAGTGTCAGAGGAGATGAATGAGATTTTGCAGGCGGAGTATAACGAGGAGGAGATTCGCTTTGCCCTTAGCCAGATGCACTCGATTAAGGCCCATGGCCCTGATGGTATGTGTCCTATGTTTTTTCAGTCATATTGGCATATTGTGGGGCCTTCTGTACTAGATATGGTTCTTAGAATTTTGAGAGGTGGTTCGATCCCTAGCCATCTTAATCGTACTTTAATTACTCTCATTCCAAAAAAGAGTAATACGGAGTATATGATGGATTTTAGACCTATCTCTTTGTGTAATGTGGTTTATAAGTTGGTATCAAAAGTGCTTGCTAACCGTCTCAAAAAGTTTCTGGATAAAATTGTTTCTGTTAATCAAAGTGCCTTCACTCCAGGGCGCTTGATTACAGATAATATTTTGGTTGCTTTTGAGGTGTTCCATCATATGAAGCATCTTCGAAGTACTGAGGGAGGGTTAGTTATGAAGCTGGATATGTCAAAAGCATATGATCGGATTGAGTGGGATTTTTTAGATGTTGTGCTGATGAGGTTCGGGTTTGATACGGGTTGGAGGAGTAGGGTTATGGAGTGTGTTCGATCCATCACTTTTGCGGTGTTGGTGAATGGGAGGCCTACTGAAGATTTTGCTCTGAATAGAGGGATTCGATAGGGAGACTCACTCTCTCCCTATCTCTTTATTTTGTGTGCAGATATCTTTTCTCATTTATTGCGCAGGGCTGAGGAAAATAATTCTTTGAAAGACATTAAGATTGCTTCATCGGCCCCTTCTGTCAATCATCTTTTGTTTGCTGATGACTGTATAATTTTCTCTAGAGCTTCAATGCAGGATTCAGAGGCAATTAAGCAGGCTTTGCATGTTTAATTGTGAGCTTTCGTCGGGACAAAAAGTGAATTTTGATAAGACAACTATCTCGTTTAGTCATGGGGTGCCCGGGCCTAGGCGACAGTCTATATCGAGCTCTCTTGGTGTTCGGGAGGTTGATATTCATGACATGTATCTAGGCCTACCTACAGTGGTTGGTCATTCAAAAAAGGTGATTACTAGAGAGGTAAAGGAAAAACTCTGGAAAAAGCTCCGGGGATAGAAGGGGATGGTTCTTTCTAAAGCTGGTCGGGAGGTTATGATAAAGGTTGTAGCCCAATCTCTCCCTACCTACGCGATGAGGGTATTTAATTAAATTTCCATCCTCTTTTTTGTGATGAGATGAGATCCTTGATTTCTCAGTTCTGGTGGAGTCAAAAGAATAATGAGAGAAAGATACACTGGATACCACCCTTACTGTAACAACCCATAATTTTGCTCCTAGTTTTTCGGTAAAAGTTTTCCCTAAAACTATTATTTTCTCTAAATTAATGATTTTTATTCTTTTTATTTTGGGAGCCGAATTATTATTTTATTATTATGGCGTGCTAATGTGTGCATTATATTTATATTTATAATATAATTTATTAGAATTATTTTCATTATTAAGTATTTTCAAAGTTTAGGCGCGATTTAGGAATTTATCGATTTATCGCGTGACGGACTTTTAATGCGTGGACCTTTGATGACTTGGGCCGAAATCATCTTGGTGTGGTTGGGCTTGGACAGCCGGCTATGGGGAGGGAGAAAGAAGAAACTTCTCTTCTTTCATTTCTTTTCTTTTATTTGATGACCCTTGGTAGTTTGTAACCCCCATAACCCCCCTAATCATTTCTCCTAAACCCTTCATTTTTCCTTGCCATAAAATTCTGATTTTTATTAAAAGAAGTTCAGCATCATTCTCATTTAACCCTCACCGTTTTCAAGAAAAGAAAGAGAGAAAAGGAAGAGGAAAAGAATAGAAAGGTTCAACCCGGTTTTTCCTGTCACACCTTCACGAAAATAACCGTAGCCGGAGATCTAACCGTTAGATCGTCTTAAAATTTGGACAGAACGTTTACAACATCTTGTTATTAACTTTGACCAGAGAGATTTAGAATCCGATCTTTTTATCACCGGGAATCATGGTCGGAACAGAGCAGTGCGAAATAAGAGTTTTCAACGTTCAAGAAGAAAACGCCCAGTGACTTATTGCTACAATTTTCATTCGTGGAGGACTTGGATTGCACATATTTTTCGTATCTCTTTAGACTCGCTCTCCTCCCGACGTTCCAGGTAACTAGTAGTTATCTTAGAACAATAGTGATTAGGGTATTATTCGGTATTAGATTATTACGCTAGGAATTGTTTAAAATACTTTTTGAATGAAATTATTGATGAAATTTGATGTGAATATACTTGATGCATTCTGTGTGAATATTGTATAAAGAAAAATAATTTTCGTCTGATTTTTAGTATTTATTAGATTTAATGGGTATTTTGTGCGTTTTTGGCTTATTTGCATAATAATTATTAAACGAATGTTAAAATAACTGAAATTATTTTTCATAGATCATGTTATATGTGTAGTATGTATTCCATGCCTTGGAATAATTTTTTCATACTGTTTACCTGTTTATTTAATTGATATATCTGTTTTTGTATTATCGTTTCTGTCAGTATATAAATCATGAAAATTATTTATGGAAGCCAAAAAATTCATTTCTTTGTACATTATGTATTTTCGTGAGTTTATTCATGTTAGGTAAATTTTTGGTAATATTTGGGCGTTTATTTATATTTTTAATTATTATTTAACTTTATTGAGTAATCTGTAAATTAACGTTTAAAAATACCTTTAGAGTCCCAAAACTATAAATAAAAATATTACCATGTCAGTAGAGCCATTAGGGTAGTATGATAATTTTTTTATGATTTTACTGTTCGAAATTATTAGTTTAATAATTATTATTGTGTTTTTGTTGTGAAATTGAGGATACTCTTTTAAATTATTTGAGAGCTTGTTATTCAGAAATAATTTGTAATCTATTATGTTCTTGGTTGCTGATGTTCAGTAGGTTGCAGTAAGTATTATTGGGTATCCTTATGTTTATGTTTGATTTATGAGAAAAATGATTAATTGTTACTATTCATTTATTTATTAAGCCTTGGAGTTAATTGGTGATGTATTTTTGATTGAATTGTTGGTGCTGTAAAAACTAGTTTAATATCATTGTTGATGTTTAGAGTTATTCAAGTGTTTATTGTGGGAGACATTTGTTGAAAGTTTGTAAGTTATTATTTTTGAGGAATTATGAAAAGTTGTTTTGATGAATTATGGGTATAAGGCCGGGTGGCATCCCTTTGACGAATGTTTTTGAGATCAATGATACTTTGATGATATTTATGATTTTATTTTTGAGATAAGAATATCCAGTGGGATAGATGTAGTCCCCGGTGAAGAACATGCCAACCACCTGGTTTGCGAACTAGGGGTACACCTGGGTTAATTGTTGTCGTCCGAGAGGTCAGGGAGTTCTGCGTATTCTACCCTGCATCGGGAGTTTGGTCATTCTTAGACACAGGCAGTGGGGAACGTAAGCCCATAGACTGACCTGGAGATTGCGATCTGACAAACCTTAGGAAGTGAATTGCGATTCACTGGCGTTCGGTTTCTGACTCAATAACTTACTTTACCTATACTTTTATTTTTATAAAAGTACTCTTGAGATTATTTATTTATTTTTATCCAACTCACTTGCTATTTATTATTCATTTGCGTTATTTGTGAGTTATATGGAAGTGGATGCATATTGTAGTTGACTTGACTTTATTATTTCCTTTCTTATTAATCTATGTCTGAATTGTACTTTGATTTCATTTGTTCTGGGAGAACTGCTAGTTACTCCCCACTGATTGTGGATTGTTGTTATATATTTTGCAGGTTATGTTGATGGGAATCTTCTTTGGTTTTGGGCTCGGGTTGAGATGTGAGCATTAAAATGTTAGATGTTTTAGGCCTAGACTTTTAGTTAGTTGAAGAGTTAGTTTTATCTTTTGGATATTACTCTAATTAATTTAATTTATTTATACTATTTACTTATGTTGGTTTATCACTTAGTTATTTAAACGCATTTCTTGTAGTAGTGACATTCCCAGAAGACGATGTTTCCGCCATCGTCCTATTAATACTATTATTATTTCTTTCTTTTCCGCTTTGAAATTCTGGGGTGTTACAGTTGGTATCAGAGCAAAACGCTCCTAAACTCTGAAAAAGAGTTGCTAATGATTCTTTTGAATTATTAGTTAGCAATAGGAGATAAAATTTGTTTAGAATTAAGTTTTATAGTTTCACTATAATGAGAGTGTGATGGGTAGAGTGAGTAAAAGGGAAGCCTTATGGGAATGTGGTGTGCTCTCATGCTTATGGAGCATTTGTTATATGTATAGTTACTTGTATTATTGGTGGAATTAGTCTACCAAGTTTGTTAATCTTATTTGCAGGGCCTCTTACATGTAATTTATTTTCTCTTTTAATAAAGTGCGCAGCGAAAGCAAAGTAATTTATAGCCTTCTTGGATTAGTTGTGTGTTTAATTTGTTTTGTGTTTTGCAATTTAAAAATAAGCTTTAATTTTATTTTAATATAGTCATGTGTGTTGCATTGCATTTATTTTATTTGCTGGTTGCTTGATAGTATATGTTATTATGTACGACGGTATATATTTTCTGTTCTTTTTCAATTAAGTGTTGTTTTTTATGTGAGTACTACGTATCTGTTTTATTATTTACAAAACTTTCCAGTTTGAATTTATATTCCAAATTATATTTTAGATCTTTGAACTTAATAAATTTTATACTTATGTTAGAGTTATTTTCTGATTTTCAAATTTTGTTATTGTTAATATTTTGACATACTCTTTTGAAAAACGTTTAATTTCAATTGTTTTATAATGGTTTGGAAAAAGAAAGGGGTTATGAAATTGTCTTTCAAGATATTCTTCAAATTTCTCTTACCGTCTTTGACCATCTATATTTATAAATATTTTCCTTTTAATATTTTTATTTTTCATGCTAATCCTTGTTTAGCCTTTAATAATGGTAATAAGTTTTGTAGTCTTTGAAAATAAAGGTACTTTAATGAGTTGTCTTGGTGTTAGATTGAAATGTAGACGCAAACTATTTTGTTTTAAAGGTTAGCATTCAACAACTTTTACTTTACTTACTTTTCTTATTAGCATTATTTTTTTTCCAACTCAAATGCGTAAAACGATCTCATTTACTGTTTGTTGTTTCTTGTTTAAATATTTAGTGCTTTCTCATTTCATAGCAAAATTTTGGTTGTTTTCTTTACTTCTTATTTAATTATCTGACTTTAACTATTTTGTTTTATATTCTTTGGAAAGGAAATTTATATACTCAGTCTAAATTTTAAACTTGTTTGAGTTGATATTAAGTCATAATGGGTGATTCATTTGACTTGTATGTCAATTTGATAAGTGTAAGTTTTAAACTTGTTTGAGTTGATATTGAGTCATAATGGGTGATTCCTTTGACTTGTATGTCAATTTGATAAGTTGACACATTTTATCTATTTGATTTAATTTCCTTTTTGAGTTGACATTAAGTTTATATTGGGTGATTCCGTTAAACTTTAATGTTGATTTGATAAGAAGGCTTTCAAATATTGTTTTGTTGATACTAGGTTGCAATGGGTGGTTCCATGCACGTTTGTGTCGACTTGGCAAATTTTATAATTGTTGTTTATAATTTATTACTTATCGCCTATTTATTATTAGTGTTTCGTCGTTGTAAAATTTATTTTAAAATTATGAATTTCTTTGGTGAACTTTAAATTTCATATATATGTTTAGGAGGACGTACGCCCTTATAACATATGTCATGACTTGTGTTCGTAAGTGCTACTTTAATAAAGCAGCTAGCTACTCTTTATTAAAGTGTTCTTATCTCTTTAAGTGGAATATAAGCCTGTGTGGTTACCTCTATTTAAATTGGTTTGGCTATCTATTTACGAACTTTTTCTTCTTCTTTTCTTTTATAAAAATATTTATGTATGGTCGGATTTATTCTTTTATAATTTTACGTAAATATTTATTCATGCTTCTTTTACAAAATTACCTATAGTTTATTGTGCAAAAGTTTTTACCTTAAACTTTCTAATACTTGTCTTTGGTTCTTTCACATTTTATAAAATGATTGTTGTTACCATGCTTTTTTCTTGTACAACTCTTTTGGTCTTCCAAAATAAAATATATATATTATTTGAGTTATCAAATTTTTATACCTGCAAAGTTGTTTAGTTCTTAACTAAAATCCATCGATTTCTGTTTTCTTAATGTTCTTTATTTAGAGTATTTTCTTTTGTCTCTTGGTTGTTTTGAAGTTTCGAGGACGAAACTCTTTTAAGGAGGGGAGATTGTAACAACCCATAATTTTGCTCCTAGTTTTTCCGCAAAAGTTTTCCCTAAAACTATTATTTTCTCTAAATTAATGATTTTTATTCTTTTTATTTTGGGAGCCGAATTATTATTTTATTATTATGGCGTGCTAATGTGTGCATTATATTTATATTTATAATATAATTTATTAGAATTATTTTTATTATTAAGTATTTTCAAAGTTTAGGCGCGATTTAGGAATTTATCGATTTATCGCGTGACGGACTTTTGATGCGTGGACCTTTGATGACTTGGGCCGAAATCATCTTGGTGTGGTTGGGCTTGGACAGCCGGCTATGGGGAGGGAGAAAGAAGAAACTTCTCTTCTTTCATTTCTTTTCTTTTATTTGATGACCCTTGGTAGTTTGTAACCCCCATAACCCCCCTAATCATTTCTCCTAAACCCTTCATTTTTCCTTGCCATAAAATTCTGATTTTTATTAAAAGAAGTTCAGCATCATTCTCGTTTAATCCTCACCGTTTTCAAGAAAAGAAAGAGAGAAAAGGAAGAGGAAAAGAATAGAAAGGTTCAACCCGGTTTTTCCTGTCACACCTTCACGAAAATAACCGTAGCCAGAGATCTAACCGTTAGATCGTCTTCAAATTTGGACAGAACGTTTACAACATCTTGTTATTAACTTTGACCGGAGCGATTTAGAAACTGAACTTTTTATCACCGGGAATCATGGTCGGAACAGAGCAGTGCGAAATAAGAGTTTTCAACGTTCAAGAAGAAAACGCCCAGTGACTTATTGCTACAATTTTCATTCGTGGAGGACTTGGATTGCACATATTTTTCGTATCTCTTTAGACTCGCTCTCCTTCCGGCGTTCCAGTTAACTAGTAGTTATCTTAGAACAATAGTGATTAGGGTATTATTCGGTATTAGATTATTACGCTAGGAATTGTTTAAAATATTTTTGAATGAAATTATTGATGAAATTTGACGTGAATATACTTGATGCATGCTGTATGAATATTTTATAAAGAAAAATAATTTTCGTCTGATTTTTAGTATTTATTAGATTTAATGGGTATTTTGTGCGTTTTTGGCTTATTTACATAATAATTATTAAACGAATGTTAAAATTACTGAAATTATTTTTCGTGGATCATGTTATATGTGTAGTATGTATTCCTTTCCTTGGAATAATTTTTTCCTACTGTTTACCTGTTTATTTAATTGATATATCTGTTTTTGTATTATCGTTTCTATCAGTATATAAATCCTGAAAATTATTTCTGGAAGCCGAAAAATTCATTTCTTTGTAGATTATGTGTTTCCGTGAGTTTATACATGTTAGGTAAATTTTGGTAATATTTGGGCGTTTATTTTTATTTTTAATTATTATTTTGGCTTTATTGAGTAATCTGTAAATTAACGTTTAAAAATTCTTTTAGAGTCCGAAAACTATAAATAAAAATATTACCATGTCAGTAGAGCCATTAGGGTCGTATGATAATTTTTATATGATTTTACTGTTCGAAATTATTAGTTTAATAATTATTATTGTGTTTTTGTTGTGAAATTAAGGATACTCTTTTAAATTATTTGAGAGCTTGTTAGTCAGAAATAATTTGTAATCTATTATGTTCTTGGTTGCTGATGTTCAGTAGGTTGCAGTAAGTATTATTGGGTATCCTTATGTTTATGTTTGATTTATGAGAAAAATGATTAATTGTTACTATTCATTTATTTATTAAGCCTTGGAGTTAATTGGTGATGTATTTTTTATTGAATTGTTGGTGCTGTAAAAACTAGTTTAATATCATTGTTGATGTTTAGAGTTGTTCAAGTGTTTATTGTGGGAGACATTTGTTGAAAGTTTGTAAGTTATTATTTTTGAGGAATTATGAAAAGTTGTTTTGATGAATTATGGGTATAAGGTCGGGTGGCATCCCTTTGACGAATGTTTATGAGATGAATGATACTTTGATGATATTTATGATTTTATTTTTGAGATAAGAATATCCGGTGGGATAGATGTAGTCCCCGGTGAAGAACATGCCAACCACCTGGTTTGCGAACTAAGGGTACACACGGGTTAATTGTTGTCGTCCGAGAGGTCGGGGAGTTACGCGTGTTCTACCCGCATCGAGAGTTTGGCCATTCTTAGACACAGGCAGTGGGGAACGTAAGCCCATAGACTGACCTGGAGATTGCGATCTGACAAACCTTAGGAAGTGAATTGCGATTCACTGGCGTTCGGTTTCTGACTCAATAACTTATTTTACCTATACTTTTATTTTTATAAAAGTACTCTTGAGATGATTTATTTATTTTTATCCAACTCACTTGCTATTTATTATTCATTTGCGTTATTTGTGAGTTATATGGAAGTGGATGCATATTGTAGTTGACTTGACTTTATTATTTCCTTTCTTATTAATCTATGTCTGAATTGTACTTTGATTTCATTTGTTACGGGAGAAGCTGCTAGTTACTCCCACCGATTGTGGATTGTTGTTATATATTTTGCGGAGTTATGTTGATGGGAATCTTCTTTGGTTTTGGGCTCGGGTTGAGATGTGAGCATTAAAATGTTAGATGTTTTAGGCCTAGACTTTTAGTTAGTTGAAGAGTTAGTTTTATCTTTTGGATATTACTCTAATTAATTTAATTTATTTATACTATTTACTTATGTTGGTTTATCACTTAGTTATTTAAACGCATTTCTTGTAGTAGTGACATTCCCAGAAGACGATGTTTCCGCCATCGTCCTATTAATACTATTATTATTTCTTTCTTTTCCGCTTTGAAATTTTGGGGTGTTACACTTACAATCTCCAAATCAATTAATGGCATAAACCGTACCCCTAAATCCCCACGATGATCTCACCAACTCTTCTCTTCTATACCCAAAGACAATGGTGAAGCCTTATATTTTGACTGATATACCTTCGAGACAAGCAACTCTTTGTTTTTGTGAATTCTTACAGCTTGCTTTGCCAGCAACGCTTTATTGAAAACATGCACATTTCTAATACCTGATCCATTCCATCCTGTTGGCAATTCAATGACCTATCTCCTTTTCTAATCGATTGGTTAAGAATCACCAGATCTTCTCCAAAGGAACCTTGAGAAAATAGCATTCATTTTATCAGCAACTTTCTTGGGAAGAAGAAACAATAATAGCACATGTTGACAAAGAGAAGTCAAGCTGTAACACCGTAGTTTTCACTCTTTATTTTTAGCGTTGTTTACATTAAAATGATATTTTTACGTTAAAATAAAATAATTTATTATTAAAAGCTATTTTGAAAGTGTATAATTATTTAATTATTGTATTATGTTGTTGTGATTATTAATTTATAAAAGTGTATATATATTTATTTAGTAATTTCGTTAGTTATATATATAATGTGCGTATTTATTTTATCATATGGTTAGTAATTCTATAAATTTAAGTAGCGTGTGATTTTATTTTAAGCGTTAAATATATTTTGGACCGACCAACGTAACGAAATTTCAAACCCATTCTATACACCATATGGTCCGAAATTTTGGGTGTAAAAACATTGGATGAGCATCTCCATTTAAGCTTTTTAACCACCAAGAGATGAGGAGTCAAGCCTTCATATATGAACCCCCCCATCAATTGCCACCATTAACCCCCCATTAACCCACCATAATGCACCCTTAAACTCTTTGCTTAGTGAGGTGAATCTCATTACTTTCTGCACTTTAACCCCCTCCAAAATCTGGAAACAATCAGAAAAAAACGTGCTTCACAACTCTTCTTCTTCTCTCTATCGCATTTTCGGCCATTTCTACACACCCATTTTGTTTGCATCGTATCTCCTTCGTTTCTTATCGGAATTGGGCGTGTGAGTAGTCGAAATTCATCTACTCGGAGAGATCTTGCTCGTGGTGTCATCAGTTTTTGAAGATACTGGAAGAATTGGTCGCAGTTTGCGTTTCAAGCAGACGAGTCATCCGGTTTTCTTGGAGTTTTCGGGAGCAATGTTATTCTCTTCTTTCTCCGCCGTTCTAGTATTATTTTCCACCTAAAATTAAGGTAACTAACGGCGATCCTAGTACGATTAGAATCTGTTTAGGATTTATCTAGTTTTAATACTAAGTTGGGTTAGTGTTGATTTTAGGAATTTGGGTGGGATGTTATATGTTGTTGTCATGTTTTTTTTTTTTTGTGAATTATGTGATTATGTGATTATTTTGGGTTTTGTAGTTTGATAAATATGATTATATATAACCGTCAATTATAAGTTATGGATGTTATTTTAGAGTATAGTTTGTTCATGTTCTTGGGTTCATATATGCCACTACTACAAAAGCCATACGTTGGGGACGATGTTTCCTCGACGCCTACATACAAGCGTTAGGAGGGTTGTGAATTCCCGCCTTTTCTCGATGCTTAAAAGCGTCGGCATTATGTGCGTTGCTTTTATGTGTCGTCCAAGACACGTGCAGTGCACATGCTACACTTAGCGCATCAGATAGGAATGCTAGCTATAGGCGGGATGAATATCGCGCTATTATTTTGGAGCAAATTAAAACAAATTGAAACCCAAAACTACCTACTCACTCCAACTTCCCATACACTACCACGCACGTCCTCTCTCATTCAACTAAATCAAACCCTAATTCTTCAATTCAATACACTCTTCAGTTCGCACCCAACAGGTATGTCTCTGATTCTTTTTGTTGATTTTATTTTTCGTTTCACATGGTTCGATTTTTCCATTGATGAACTCTGTTCATCTTCAACCTCTTATCGGTCCTAAAGCAATCGCGAAGCTTCGCGAAATTGAACAATTTCACAACGAATTTTAGGAAATTTCAATACAAGTCTTCGATAGGTTTGTCTCGAAATTTTTTTCTTCTAATTCCGTAACATTGAATCGGATTTTCTTTCATTGAATTTCCGTTGAATTACGAAATTTCCATTGAATTCCGAAATTTCCATTGAATTATGCGATTTGTCTCGAATTTCCATGGAATTACGCAATTTGATACCGAATTTTCTTCAAATCTCCATTGAAGCCGCACGCATTACACAATTCAACAAGGAATTTCAAGGAAAACTCAATAAAGGTTAGGGCCGAAGCCGGCCCAAGTTGTGAAGCGTTTACTCGATCGCCTTGTTGGACGCCCTTTCCCCGGTGACCTCTCTCTCTTTCTCTATTGGTTTTCTGTTACTTTTGTGTTATAATGGTTGTTAGAAAATCACATAGGGAGATATATATAACATGTGTACTATGTTATACGCGGACTCTTTGAACTGTGATACTTGCATACTTATTCGACATTGTTACATGAAGGCCTTTTAAGTTGTTTATTGTGTTTCAAATTTCAATGAGAATGCCTGAGCACTGTAATTTTATGTCTTGGCTACATGTTGGATATGGGTATTGGGAGTGTCAGAGTAGTAAAGCTGGTGTCTTTGTTTCTTGGAAAATCTTACATTTGTGTCTCCATTATCTTTTTGTTTTAACCGGTTGTTTACCAAATGTAGGGAGTTTTTGAAGCATCAAGCTTCTTATGACAGAGATGAGATATACTATTAGATGAACCTGTAATCTTTTCACCTAGATTAGCAAAGTAAATGTAGTCATCTACTGATTTTTTGGTTAGTTCCACTTATAGGTGGTAATCTTTGCAAGAAGGCTTTCGAATTTGGACGGACTTATGTGGTTAGGCCCAAAGGCAAGCACCTGGCTACTGTAGTGTGGCTACATGGCCTTGGTGTTTGTTGATTTTTAGTTGATGATATTCATCACGAGCATGTATTCTTCCTCTGCTTGCTTTTTTTTTAATGACAAAACATGGTTCAATTGTTGTTAATTTCCTTCACACCAAAGTTAATGGACTTATAGAGATGCAAAACTGTTTCCAAGATCTGTATTCTGGATTGTGTTTTATTTTTTTGTCTTTGTTTTGCAACTCAATATGTCTTAGTATTGTGAGTTGGTGTTTTTTTTAATGACTTGATTCTTCGAAGGCAATCACAATTAGCTAAATTCTTTTGCTTTTACTTTTACTTTTAAAATTCAAATTATGTCATATTAATATTGCTCTACAGATTTAATTTCTTTTGCTTTTACTTTTGAAATTTCAAATTATGACTTATCGCTTTTTTAGTTTATGTACTTTGTAGTCCCTTGTTCTCCTATTTGCTTGGCTTGCACACGTTCCTATCCCTTTATTTCTTTGCTGGTTCTTTAATGTTTGGTACATGTGGACTATGGTCGTTTTACGAGCATTTGCTTCCGGAGCATCTTTATGCTTGGCAAGTTTTGTGTCAAATGGATCCAATGTTTATCGACCGATATGAATTAATTGTGGATTTGTTTAACATATTTTACGTGAGTCTAAGTAGTTTAAATTTTCGGTTAAGAAATTGTTGCAATTGGATCTTTGGCATAAAACAATAACTCATACTCTGCACCAATTGTCATTTGTGAACATCTTCTTTTTCTTTGCTTGATCTTCACGTGTGATGGTTCTTATTTGTTATCGTATATTTTTTTTTTGTAGACATGGATTCTAGTTGGATAGATTTACCAAAAGGCAATCTTGCTTATTATAATGGTTGCATGAAATTCTTAGAGCTTGCTAAAGAGACTCTTGTTGAAGGAAAAACTCGATGCCCATGTAATAATTGCAAGTTAAATAAATGGTTTAAGTTGGAAAAAGTAGGAGGCCATATTTTATTGTACGGTTTTTATAAGAACTACAAAAATTGGATTTTTCATCGTAGTCATCAAGTGGGTAACAACTTAGGGCTCCCTAGTGATCAAGCAAAGGGAGTAGGTCGAGATGATATTGATGGGTTACTAAATGCAGCTTTTAGGGTTGGTAGTCCACAATCCACTAACGAACCCTCGTTATTAAATGAGTTAGATTCTGATGACGAAGATTTAAATGAGATTCATGAAGAGGTAAATTTTCAATACGAGGTAGATGATGAATATGTATCAATTAACACCGACGCAGAAGAGACGAAGTACAATAGACTCAAAGAAGCTTCTAAAGAGAGTCTATATGAGGGATGTACTACTTTTTCAAAGCTATCATTTCTATTGCACTTATTTCACCTTAAGTGTATGTGCCACTGGTCTACTGAGTCATTTAATAAATTGCTTGAACTTCTATTAGATGCATTTCCTCATATTATGGAGTTCCCATCGTCTTATTACGAAAGCATGAAGATTATTAAAGATCTGGGTTTAAGTTATGAGAAAATCCATGCATGTCCAAATGATTGCATGTTATATTGGGGGGATTTTGCATACAAAAGTGAGTGTCATATTTGCCACACACCAAGATGGCAAAATGTGAACGGCAAGCAAGGCGATACAAGTGAGAAAGGTAAAGAAACATGTAAGAAGGGGGTGCCAGCTAAAGTAATGCGGTATTTTCCTCTCATCCCTAGACTAAAGAGGCTTTACATGTCATCTAATACCGCAAGAGACATGAGATGGCATTTTGACCGCAAGGACGAAAAAATCATTAGCCACCCGGCAGATGGAGAGGCTTGGAAAAAATTTGATGATAGATATGAGGAATTTGCTAAAGATCCTCGTAGTGTTAGATTGGGTCTAGCAAGTGATGGTTTTAATCCATATCGTCTTATGAACACTAATTACAGTACATGTCCAGTGATCCTGATTCCTTATAATTTGCCTCCTTGGCTTTGTATGAAGTCATCCTCATTTATTTTGTCCTTGATTATTCCTGGAAAATATGGTCCCGGTATTGATATTGATGTGTATTTGCAACCACTAATCCATGAGTTAAAATTGTTGTGGGAAGGTGTAGATGCCTTTGATGTTTATAGTGGAAAAAACTTTAAACTACGAGCATCCTTACATTCCACTATAAATGACTTTCCCCATATGCTATGTTGTCGGGTTGGAGTACAAAAGGTTATAAAGCTTGCCCTACTTGTGCCAATTCTACTCGTTCATATTATTTTGGTGGTAAAATTGTCTACCCCGGTTCTCGAAAATGGTTACCGATTGATCATCCTTACCGTTCTCAAGCTGATTTATTTGATGGGAAAGAGGAATATGGCCTTGCTTCGGTCCATGCTAGTGGGACAGAAATTTTGAAGCAGCTAGAAGAAGTTAATTATGTTTATGGAAAATCAAAAACGGTTCCTAAAAAAAGAGGGCAAAAGAAGTTGAGGATGATGAAATTGATAATGATAATGATAAGGTTCTTTGGAAAAAGAAAAGTATATTATTTGACTTA
The DNA here is from genome assembly GCA_947648045.1 of Beta corolliflora. Lineage (NCBI taxonomy): Eukaryota > Viridiplantae > Streptophyta > Magnoliopsida > Caryophyllales > Amaranthaceae > Beta > Beta corolliflora. The sequence goes on along the minus strand of CANSZD010003157.1, from coordinate 1,762,056 downwards.
GAATACTGGGAACATAATCTTCTTAGACACAATTTAGATGTTATGCACATTGAGAAGAATGTGTGTGATAATCTCTTAGGAACTCTTTTAGAAACTGAAAAGAGTAGAGATGATAAGAAAGCTAGGGAGGCTCTCAAACAAATAAATATAAAATCTCATCTTTGGCTTCAAACGCATCCTAATCGTGTTAAAGAGTATATGCCTCCAGCTTCATACAACATGAATAAAGAAGAAAAAGAACGGTTTTTGAGAGTCTTGAAAAAGCTCAGAGTTCCTGATGGTTATGGATCAAATTTGCAAAGATGTGTGAACATGAAGGAGCGTAAACTTATTAATATGAAAAGCCACGACAATCATATCCTCATGCAAGAAATCCTTCCTGTTGCTTTAAGAGCATCAAATGCCACAAAAGTTATTGATTTGCTTGAGGAGTTGTCGTACTTTTTTAAGAAGATTTGTTCAACCACCATTGATAAAGGAGAGTTAGATACCATTCAGTCAAAGCTTGTGTTGACCCTTTGTAAGATGGAGAAAGAGTTCCTGCCAACATTTTTCACAATTATGGTTCATCTACTAATTCATTTAGTGGATGAGGTTAAACTCGGCTGACCTGTTCATTATAGATGGATGTATCCTATTGAAAGGTCATTATTTCTAATTTCATATTTTCTTTTAATTTGTTATTTTTTTCTATATAAAAATCCACCGTCAAATCTTCTCTTATCTCTTTCATACTCACAATCTTCATATATATTAAGGTACTTGGCCTTTCTGAAATCTCATGTTAGCAATAAAGCACAACCTGAAGGGTCCATAGCTGAAGGGTTCCTTTTATGGGAGACAATTACATTTTGCTCGAGATATTTAGAAAGTGTTGATACCATGTTCAACAGACCGAAAAGAAATGATGACGGGGTTCCACACATCAATAACTATCTATACAACTCAGGTTGTCGCGTCATTGGAAAGAGAGAAAATGTCCGTCTTGATGACAAAAGTTTAAAGCAAGCACATCGCTATGTTTTACTTCATTCGGATGAGATGAAACAAGTGTTTGAGTAAGTACCATTATTGGTTATTTAGTGAATGTATCAATTATTAAAACTTTAACAATAATTTTTTTTCAAATTCTTAAGTGATTTCCTGCAAGTAAAGCGGCAAGAGCATCGAGTGGGCGAAACTGCGGCGAATGAATATAATGAAAATCAATGGAGACTTAACGAATTCTCCGATTGGTTGCAAAACCGGAGTTATATGCTTTAAAATTTCGGGTTGCCTTAATTATTTTATATATCAATCAAAGTTTAACTTAATATTTTACCCGGAATTATAGATCCATAACCTAGATGATAGCACGAGTAGAAGGAAAGTTGAGGAAAGCGTTGGCCGGTGGTTTAAGCAATCGCGGTAAAAGGATGAAAAGCGTCATTATTAATGGCTATAAATTTGATACCGTGGATCGTGAACGATTTCGGAAGACACAAAATTCGGAGTGATGGTTGAAGCCGATGGCCAAGAGTATTATGGAAAACCGAAAGAAATTTTTGAACTTGATTACTATGGTTCATTTAGGGTTGTAATGTTTCGTTGTGGTTGGGTTGACATTCGTAGGGGTTTCAAAACATACCCGAGTGGTGGCGAGTTACTTGTCAACTTCTCGAAGTTGATGCACACTGGTCGAAATTTGCATGATGATCCATTTGTTTTCTCTTCTCAAGCAAAACAAGTTTTTTATGTTGAGGATGAGATACAAAAAGGATGGCTGCACGTAATTAAGACTAAGCCCAGGGACTTGTTTGATATACCTGAGGATGATGAGATTCTAGAATAGAAGGGTTTTGAGTTTTTAGAATTTTATCATTGTTCATTTGTGGATATATGTTTTGATTCTGGATTCGAGTTCTTAACTTTTATTTAATGGTACTACTTTGTCTACTCCACATATATCTTTCTTATTATTCCTCTATTTGCTTTTCCCTCTTGATTTCACTCTGTATATACTTAAAAAATATGTAAATGAATGTGATATGTTGTGGATTATTTTGATTCGGTGAAAGCTTTGCTGAGGATATTGATTATTGATGTCATATTAGATCGATTTATAGTATAAGCCACTTAATTAGGCTCTGTTGTTAATTTTTTGGTTAATTGCTTCATGCTCTTGAAACTTTTGATGTGCAAACTTTTAATATGTGAGGAAATTTATGATTGCAAACTGTTAATAGTTTGTATATGTCTTATTTTAATCTTTAAGGATAATGTACCCTCTTTATTTTTTGGCTTGTCTTGCAGTGATATATTATGACTTATCGAGGGAAGAGAACGAGGGACGTACATGCAGATGACCAGCCTAGTTCATTGTCTTCTCAGTCACCAAGTGCTGCTGCTGCACACACCTCTCCTTCAACCGAAAATGCATCACAACCAAACAAAAAACAAACCCTCCAATCACAGCCATCTGAAGTTCCTTCTAATGTTAGATTTGGACCATTTTGCCCATCAATTGCCACCACAACAAAGGTTATGTCTCCATGTTTGAATACAGAAAGTGCAACAACTAGCAAACCAGTAGCTATATGGAAAAAACCTTGCATTACATCAAAACCAGTCAAAATCCCTCATCCTTCTTCTGGTCATATCTCACCTCTCAATCCATCTACTGTTACATCAAAACAGCTCAAAGTCCCTCTTACTTCCTCCGTTCATATCCCGCCTCTCAATACATCTACTATTACATCAAAACCGCTCAAAACCCCCACTGGTTCTTCCGGTCATATCCCATCTCTCAACACATCTACTATTACATCCAAACCGCTCAAAATCCCTCATCCTTCTTCTAGTCATATCCCACCACTCAACCCTTCTACTATTACATCAAAACCACTCAAAATCCCACATCCTTCTTCTGGTCATATCCCAACACATCTCAACCCATCTACTATTACATCAAAACCGCTCAAAATCCCTCATCCTTCTTCTGGTCATATCCCACCACTCAACCCTTCTACTAATACATCAAAACCGCTAAAAATCCCACATCCTTCTTCTGGTCATATCCGAGCACCTCTCAACCCATCTACTAGTACCCCGCTCAAAATCCCTTCTAATTCCTCTGATCCTATCCCACCTAGTAGGTCGCCTTCTAGTCATAACTCCCCTACTATCTCACCTCTTAACCCATCGAATCCAGTAAGCAAACAAAGCAAAAAGAGGGTGAAGAATCATTAAAGAAGTCAAGAACATCAAAATCATACGGTCAACATCATATCCAGAGTGGCCTTTAAATGTTCAATTTGATAAGAAGGAAGAGGTTATGACAAAGGGTAATGTCTTTCCTTGATGGTCTACTAGGATTTTTACTTATAGTGGTATCTATTATATCTATTTATGCTATTCTAATATGTTTTTATGCAACGTCATCCCATTATTTATCTCTATGCAGATGCTAAAGGTAACATCGCATTGGTGAGTGGTTCTATTCCAACAATCAATGTGTGGAGTAACAACGGCGTTAAATACTGTGTTGAATTCAACGAGTTTTACCAACCGCTTAGGAAAGGTGGAGATATCTTGGTCAGATTCATTGGTAGCATTGCAAAGGTAGAGACCTACTGTCCGGTTGGAGAAGTGAATTGGCATGACGTCGATAAGAATCGAAAGCTATGTTGGTAGAGGAGGTCAAAGTAAGTATATATCCGATCTTCTTCTTACTCATTTTCCGACCTTCCATGTCAAGAAATAATAACCGGATCATACATTATTATTTCAAGATGAAGTATATTTCATTCTCTTAGATGTAAAATCAGTTAGTAATAGAAGTATATTTTATTCTTTGTCCTCCCTAATTATGTCTATATATACTTGTTTTTCAAGGCATAAAAACACCATCTATCTAATATTAGTAATCTTTGAAAACCTTGCAGTGAGCTATTGTTTTATGTTCATATCTTTGTTGCAGTCAGTTGAATCATGTTCTTTGTGCTGTTTACAATTAGTACTTTAGGAGTAGTATATGTCAGCACAATCCAACTGAGAAAAGAAAACAAGATCGAATATAACCAGAAAATTGCTCTATTTAGCACCTGTTAAAAAAGCAGCTAATAAACAGAAAATGGACTAGATTAAGTGGCTGAAGTTTTCTAGATTACTCTATTGGTGGGTCATAGCTATCTATCAAACTATTGAAATTTAAGAACACGAGACTATTATAGCACAAAGACATGGAATCCTCACATGCATATCCAAAGTCTTACTAAGAATTTTATCATCCAATTACTAATATTATTATTCTACTTATAGCCCATATATAGTTCTATATATCCTTGAAAGAAAATACAGCATACCCAAACTTTCTCACTAAAACCCTCAATTGTATTTGATTTTCCCTACTCTCATAACTTTCATATCTTTTCTACTTTATTTTTTGAACTCTCATATATCTTACCATGTTAATTTCTCTCAGAAACTGCTTAATTTCCTACTCCCCTTGAACTCAGTGATTTCCTCATGTGTCTTGGCCTTGATAAATCTAAAGTGGCAGAGGAAGCTATTCTAATATGCTTGCACTCCCCCCCCCCTTCCTAGCCTCCCACCCCCCGCCCCTCCCCCTGCTGCACTCCCCCCACACACACACACCCCCGCACACCCCCAACCCCTCCCCCATTGATGCCCCCCGATGCACTCCCCCACCCCCACACACCCCCAACCCTCCCCCCATTCTTGCGCCCCTGCTGCACTCCCCCACCCTTCCTAGCCTCCCGGCCCACTGCCCCCCCCCCTGCTGCACTCCCCCCACACACACACACACACCCCCCGCACACCCCCAACCCTCCCCCCCATTGCCCCCCCGCTGCACTCCCCCCCAGCCCTTCCCAACCCCTGCTTGCACTCCCCCCACACCCCCATTTCACTCTTTTGTTTTAAAAAATCTGTTTCATCTGATCTGAAAAATGTAAGAAGGCATAAATCTCAATGGACGCTTTATTGTTCTCTCTTCCTAAAAATAACACAGGCCCTAGTTTTGTCAAAATCAAAATAACATAGCTTTCTTGAACATGGACTTCATTGTTGTATTTGAAAGACCCTAAGACAGATAATCCATAACAATGTGCTTGAAAATTGGCCATTAACTTTTTGTTGCTTCATGTATAAATACATCTGTCCATATACTTCCTATGTTCTTTAAAATTGCAACATTTCGACTTTCAAGCTTGCTAACACGTAACTATTTTCTTACTGCCCATAACTATTTTCTTAAAGGAACGCTTTGTAATTCCTGATGGTCCTGAATGCGAGAAACAAATCCTCAAGCGTGCTAACAGAAGTTGGAGGCATTTTAAACACCATCTCAAGTCACATTACTACAAACCAGATGACATGACTCTCGATGAGATGTGTAATTTGCAGCCACCATACGGAATTACTAGTAATCAATGGATAAAGTTGGTTAAGCACTGGCATTCAGAGCTAGGGAAAGTAAGTTACTTAATTATGATTGACATTTGATAAATCTTTGTTTTGTTTTTTTGATAATTATTTTTTTTTCTTTAATATGAGTGCAGAAATTGTCAGAAGTTGGGAAAGATGCACGAGCTTCCCTAAATCAACTTCACAGATGTGGCTCCAAGAGCTTTGCAAACAAGCAAGCTGATTATGTATGATTCATGAATATTAACATATATATATCTAGGAAAAATCTTTGTGGAATATATATATGTAACTAATCTTGTAGAAATTTTCTATGATCGTTTTTACATTTAAAAAATTATTAGGAGGATGAGCATGGAGAAAAAATGAGTTTATTAACTCTTTGGAAAAAAGCTCATATTGGAAACGATGGAAGCTTTCTACCAGACACACTCACAGAAGAATTTATGGTATAAGTACAAATTAAAATAAAATAATAAGCTTGCTTCCGTTTATTGTAAAATAATACTTCTTACATTTTATATCTTAATATTTGTGTAGGATGATGCATATGCCAAGTTTGAATCATTGAAGCAAGCAAACCCTTCCAAGTCTGACTTAGAACTTGAAGATGAAGCCTTTGAGCACACCATGTATGTTGGAGAGATTCTGAACGTCCCGTAGGTTATGGACTTGGAGTTCGAAAGGGAGACATTTACGGGGTGCATGGTGTCCCTGAAGAAGCGAGGGTGTGGAAGAGTTCGAAAGACGGTCGAGTTCATGGAGAATGATAAAGAAGAATTGTCCACTCTAAAGAAGGAAAATAGATTGTTGAACACCCAAGTCCAAGAGAACAAAGAAGAAGTGTCCGTTCTCAAGAAGGAAAATAGCTTGTTGAAAGCCAAAGTTCAAGAGAACAACTCTCTGCTCAAAACTCTTGTTGGACAATTTTCTCAACTAGTAGGTAAAGTTCGTAAAGGAGAGGCTTCAATGCACCTTTTAGATTGTGCACAAGCAGTCTTGGAAGTGACAAACCAAAAGGTACCTTCCTATTTTCAAGCTTTACCTAAATTCCCTTTCCTTATGAATGAGCTACTTGAGAACGGTCATTTGTGGTGTTGTGTATATTCTCCTATTGTCTTTGTTGTCTTTGCTGTCTAGAACCTGTCATATGCTCATGTTTCTTGATAGAACAAGAATAACGAGCATATGTATTTAGCCTTACTTGTGTTAATACTATATGTGTGCTTGATTCAATGCTATCCAAATGTAGAATTTTCGCGGCTTTGCATTCCCGATCTATCTTTGTTTAAATGTAGAACTTTCTCTCGTCCCGATGAAATACTATGTTAAATTATCGGTATGCTTGATCACTATCCATATGTAGAATAATCCACGTCCTGATCCGTAGTTCAGTGTAGACTTTCCGCTTCCAGATCAAGGATATATACCAATATAGTGAAGAAGTTGATCTGCTCCTGCAGTTCATCAAATTTCAAGTTGATGTGCCATAAAAGTCGTGGCCTCAATTGTGTTTCACCAAAAAACATGATTAATTAATACTGCAAGATACAGTGTTGGACATAATTACATAACACAAACACAGAGTTTTTGCTATTTAGCAAGCTCTATTGATTCAAATCTTTACCAAGAGAAATGTTTAGTAAACATCTTGTATAAACAAGTGATAATAATGACTAACGGAAGGGGGAAACACATGGAATTTCAGCTTCTCTTCTCGAATTACTCTAAAACAGATTATGACCGAGTTAGAGCATTATACATAGAGTGTTGGAGAATGAAGAAGCTGCCGGATGACATATAGGAAGATTGAAGTCTTTGCGTATACTTATGATGGAAGATACCGTTGTCAAACGGTTATGACCGAGATGACATAGGAACATGATAATTCTCGCTCTTTTATGGGATTCATCGTAATCATTTTCTCTTCTATAATCCCCAAAATTTTCTATTGGATAGATTTGTAAGTTTAAGGTTTACGTTATACTATAGTATATACTTTGGATGCTTTTGGGTTTAAATTGTTAGTGCTAAATATATTAAAATGTAAAATTATGAACAGCAGGGATAATTTTGTTATCAAATATTATGGACAATGCAAGATTACTTTAGAATATGAGCCACATTATATAGTTCTCGATTTGACGAACTCTAAACTTTTATATTATCATTACTGATTATATTTTTTGTCTTTCTTTTCTCCTTTTGAAGGTACTCGAAAATAATGAAGGTGCAACAGATCAAGAACGGATGGCTTCAAAGTAGCTACCATCATATCGTCATCTATTTTAATTTGCTAGCGCGCTAGATCTTATTAGTTAGCTTATTTTCAAGGCTACTTCACTTTGGATATTTTTATTAGACTTAACTACTACATACAATTTGCAATTATGTTTATAGATAGGCTAGGATTTTGGTGAATATGCAATATTTGTAGGGATTTTAATTATATTAGTATACATTTATAATATATTGATCAAAGTATTTTTTTTTAATCTTATATATCTTCAAGTTTCAATGTTTATTTTATTCTAGAGTAATTAAATGTACAGCATGTGTGTGTTCATATATATATATATATATATATATATATATATATATATATATATATATATATATATATATATATATATATATATATATATATATATATTTGTTAATTCGGAAAAATAGCAAAAGGGACTACAAAAATCGAAATACATTTTATAGCCATGAAATTTTGCCAAACAAATATTAAAATTTGAATCCAACTTCTCTTTTAACGATGCCAAAAAGCGTCCAGATTTAGACGCGGTAAGGTGCTTCAAGTCATCGCGAATGGAGACGCTTTTACGCGACGAGACAATTGGGGACTATGTTAGGCGTCGAGAATGGCGACGCTTTTAGGCGTTGTGAATTACCTACTCAATTGGCGCGACGCTTTTTCAAAGCGTCGCAAGCAAATTTAGCGACGCTTTTTGGCGTCGCCAAATGGGTTAAAAAGCGTCGCGAAAACACGCTTTTTGTATATGGCGTGAAATTTGTTATATTTGTATTATGAGACTTGAGTGATTATATTGTTATCATGGCATGATGTAATCTCTTTGTTTTTTTTATTGAAGAGTGACGATGTATACTTGTGAATGATGTTTAGATGAATTTGTAGTTAGTGTAATGGATTGTTGCCACCAAACTACTCATGCTATTGCTAGTTCTTATTTCTTCTTCCTTTAGTTTTCTGGTTTTGGAGATGTTGTGGCATTCTCTTTCCTCTAGCTTTGTGCGTATTACATGGTAGTGTAGTAGAGTGTTGAAGCATGCTTTGCTCTTCATTTTTGTCTTCTAGCGTGTTATACTTGGTGGTGCAGAGGAATTAGTGTGGATCAAGTTCTGACTTCTGATATGAGTTCTACATTTTTTTTTTTACTTTTTTTTTTTCTTTCTTCTAGTTAGTATTAAACTATAAACACATGAGGCTATAAACACATGTTGGTTCACCTCATGAATTTCTTTGTAGAAGTTTTGCTGTACCTTCGAGATGTTAGTTCTAGTGATTGGTTTTGACTTTCTTGTTATGATTTTACATTATTATCTTTAGTCAAGCTATGTTTTAGTTTATGTCATTTTATACTCAGCAATTTTGATAAGTTGTTACTATGACCATGTTTTCATGAGGTGCTATTTACATAAGTATATGACAGTATTGATTTAATTATTTTAAGATGGATTGGTTTGTTTGTATCAAGTTGGGATTATGATAATGTTGTAGTTTTATATATCAACATCTAAGTTGTCGACGTTACAGTACTCGAGGGAGAATAATACTGTCTTTAGTACCGTTTCTCCAAGAGTTACGTACCGAGGGTATTATAACTAACGTTGTAATTAACCTTGTATCCAAACTCAGACAAGGAGTGTGTAGTAGTTGGAGTATTTGATTATACTGTGTTTTTGGTGTATAAGTATGTTTTAACGTTGGTTTATTCTTTTAGTTGGGTGAAATGATTTTTATTAGTATTATAATTACTATTACGTACTTTGAGAAGAATAAATATTGTTGAATTGAGACTCTTGGATTGCGATCCTAGTTTCTGCTGATTTTAGGTGTAAGACCTGAAGGGCACCCTTATTATTTATATTTGATGAATAAATGTTGAATAAATTATAGTTTTTATTTATAGAAATATTTTATTGAGATTAAGATATCCGGTGGGATAGATGTAGTCCCCGGTGAAGAACATGCCAACCACCTAGGTTGCGATTTAGGGGTATTACCTGTGTTAATTGTTGTCGTCCGAGAGGTTGGGAAGTACTGAGCTGGGTACTATCCTGCATCGGGAGTTTGGCCATTCTTAGACACAAGCAGTAGGGAACGTAAGCCCCTAGGCTGTCTGGAGATTTCGATCTGACAAACCTTAGGAAGTGGGTTGCGATCCACTGGCGTTCTGCTCTTTCTCAAAACCTATTATATTATTTTGTTTATTTATTTTGGAGGCTTATGCTATGTATCTTGTATGCTTATCTTAAGTTCATTATTGTTGATTTACATTATTTAAGCATGTTAAACTGTTAGCTATTATTTGGTGGTTATTTGATTCAGTTTGATATTTTATGTTTTATTAATGCCTGATAACTCCTATGTGGATCCTAATTGAGCTGGGAGAGCTGTTAGTTACCCCCCCACTGATTGTGGATGTTGTTGATATATTTTTGCAGGTTATGTTGATGGGAATCTTCTTTGGTTTTGGACTCGGGTTGAGATGTGAGTATTAAAATATTAGATGTTTTAGGCCTAGACTTTTAGTTAGTTTAAGAGTTAGTTTTCTCTTTTGGATATTAATCTAATTAATTTAATTTATTTATACTATTTATTTATGTTGGTTTTATCACTTAGTTATTTAAACGCATTTCTTGTAGTAGTGACATTCCCAGAAGACGATATCTCCGCCAGCGTCCTATAATACTATTATTATTTATTTCTTTTTCCGCTTTGAAATTCTGGGGTGTTACATCAACATTCCATTTATCAAAAGAACCCTACCTGCATGAGATAACGTAAAATGTTTCTATTCTCCCACTCCATTATTTATTTGCGTTATATATAAATTTTATTCTAGCTGTTTGTCCATTTTTTTTAAGGGTAGCTGTTTGCCCATTTGAAATCAAAACATATACTTCCTTTAGTATTCGAAGTATTTTTTTAGTACTTGCTTCCTTTAGTATTCGAAGTATTTTTTCTTTTTCTGAACAAAAATTGTAGCTTGACTTTTGGTTTTGTAAATATGCTAAATCTGTCAATAGCTTCTTCATCTTTAGAAAATAAAGATAACAATTTGAAGAATTTCAAAAGAATGAGTGTGATGATAATTTCACAAGTTACGTACTTACATGCACCAATTTAACCAGGTTTAAACTTCTTCATTTTTGCTAATTAGGAGATTCTTGTCGTAATAATCTACTAATAAATTAAAGGGATGCATAAAGTTATACATTTTGGTATACAACTACTCAATAAAAAAAATTACAAAAAATGCGTAATTTAAAAAGAAATTATACGAAACAAAAAATAAATTATTACAGATCTCATAAACTAGAGAGTGGAGTAAAAGAGGTGAGAGAGAAAACTGACCTAGGACAAGTGTTGAGAGTAGAAGTCACAAAGAACTTGGGAGCTCTGAGAGTGGTCATTATTTGGGGAGGAGATACAGAAGTCATTGTTTATTTCATTATTTGTTTGTTTTGTCTTGTGCCACCAATTACTCTATATTCAAAAAAGTAATGAATAAGATGTGCATTGAAAAATCACAATGCGTGTTTCAATTTATATAATACTTCTATGATGGGTGAATTTTTCATATTCTATGAAATAATTTATTATTTGAAAAAAGAGGAACACTTTAAGCAGAACATGTGTTAGGGTCTACGTAGGTAACCGGCTGATTCACAACTGAAAATATTATACTTTCTACGTTTCAAAATATAGTGATTGATTATCTTTTTAATAGGAATTAAAGAACAAAAAATTTAAATGTACCGGATTCACAATAACTTATTGTACACCGAAAACCGTATGATATAGTCAGTTTCGTTTGATATAGTCAGTTTTTGTATGATATAATCACCTTTTATATAATCAGTTTTTGTATAGTCAATTTTCCCATGTAGTCAGCTTTCGTATGATATAGTCCATATTTTCTAATATAGTCGGGTTTTATGTAATAAAGTCAGTTTGGGTGCACAATAAATTATTATGAACCTAGTCCATCCATGACGTTTTAATTAAACAAAGTAGAATTTTTTAGGAATATAAAGAGCTTTTGTTTATTTAAATAAGAAACAATGAACCGTTAAATGAGTACAACCAACTAGAGTTAATGAAGGGAATTAAGGAAATGGAAAATTTAAAGAAAAAGGTCAAAGATGTCATATAATAACATTAGATATGGGTACAATTTTCCACGATAAAATGAAAATATGAGAGGATTTGCAATAAGGGTATATTAGAGAAAAAAATTAAAGATATTTTTGTAAAATAGAAACAAGCAGGATATTTTAAGACCCATAATGAAAATCAACCACTATCTTTTAGGATGGACGGAGTAATACTTGAGGTATAACAATCTTTGAGTACCGAGTACCAGTGGCGGATCTAGGAATTGAGCTACGTGGGTTCGAAGTCTTTTAAAAAAAGATTGAGATAAATTAATTGAAAATTTCCAATGTCTTTATCTAAATTCCAAATTAAAACCGATGACTAAAAAAGTTAACATGTTGGGCTACATTTTTAGAAAATAATATATGGATCAAAGAGGTATTAGAAAACCAATATAATAATAGAGAGACCATTGCCAAAAATGAAAGTGTTCAAACTAATTTGGGACAAATAAATAAGGAAACGTTTCAAACTATTTTGGGATAAAGGGAGTAATTTTAAATATAATTAGCAATTGATTAGCAGTATTTTAAGCATTTAAAATAAAATAGTATAAAAAAATACAGATAGAATACTGAACACTTTAAAAGATACTAATTATATACAAGAAGATATCAACTATTTACAAACAAAAAAGTTGCAAGAAAAAAAAAATCTAAAAGTAAATTGGTAGAGTAGTGATGATAGATAATATATTTTTATTTAAAAGAAACAAAAGGGAAATGAGAAAAAGAGCTTAGAATGGAAAGAAAACAAAGAAACAAAAGGAAAGTCGTTGAGAAAGAAAAGAAAAGAAAAAATGAAGATAAAGTAGATAAAGCTGGTAGTACTAGGGCTGGCAAAAGTTTACCCAACCCGATAACCCGACCTAGGCAAAAGTAGTACTAGGGTTTGGGTTGAGATTTTCGACCTGAAATTAAAAATGGGTCGATCCAACCCGACCTGAAAATATAATGGGTTAGGTTTGGGTTGACTTTTTAAACCTGAAAACAACCCGAATAACCTGATTTAGAAGTCGGATTATTTTCAAGTCCGGTCAACCTAAAATTAACCCAAATTTTCATAACTTATACAACATATCTTTTGTTATTCTTATTTGTATTGAGCCAAGCCCATTTCTTGGATCACATAAATTTCATTTCAAATCATTAACCCATACTTTCATAAATTAGCGTGTATAGTTAAATTTCATTTCAGGTCATTTTGGGTTGGTTTCGGGTCAACTCGAAATCGGTAAGGTCGGGTTTGGGTTATGATTTTCGACTTGAAATTAGAATCAGGTCGGATTTGGGTTAGGGGTAAGTGACCTGAAATATAAATCAGGTCAACCTGAAACTGACCCAACCCGACCTGATTGCCAGCCCTAGGTAGTACAACACATGAGGAGTTGAAATAAAAAGAAATTGCTGTCATGGGGACTTGATCCCGCCGTCGCACTGAGAGAAGGGAATGGATATACTCTACGGAGCTTGTCAACCACGAAACCAAGCGGTGTCTAACTGAATTATACAGAGGCGCTATTCTTATAACCCGTTTCTATTTTCTGGATTTTTGTTTATTTTTTTCCGATTTTTTTCTTGGATTTTCGTGGGTTCAGTTGAACCCACGCTAGATCCGCCCCTGCCGAGTACATTGAAAATTTTAATCCATAGACCTTACAGAAGTTTGGCGAACTTTTGTGTACATGACCTTTTGTTCGAGTTAAAGCTTATAATGGGCTGTCGGGCTATGAGCTAGAGTTTGGTGGGGTGGGGCCTCAAAGGAAACTTTTAATCTGCAAGACTGAAACTCGGGCCTAATTGAGCTTCCAATTAGTCGAATATTTCAAAGCTGAATGATCCAATTAATCCAATATATCAAAAATGCATGGTGAACGGTAAAAATGGTTGATGGGTAAAATGAGAAACGGATCCAGGTCCGAAGCGGGCGATGATATTTGATGCAGCACCCGTTTGTCACCCAAATGGTCGATGAACGAACGATGAACATCATCTAGGATTTCGGGGTGCTTTCCTATATCAATCAAATGTTTGATTTATTTCTTAAGTTAGTAGGCATCCTTCCCATATGGCACCTATGTGACTTGTATCTTGTTTCACAGGTTATTGATTTGTCCTAGGTTTCCATTCTTCTCCCTCCTCTCTTTTCTTTTCCTCTGTCATTGCAAGACTACCTTGGCATGTCATATACTCATATTACTTTCTTTACATGTTGGATTCATTGACCATAAGTGGAGACCCCAAACTTAGTATAATTATTATTATGAATAAATCAAACTTGTCATTTATATGGAAAAGCACTATAAACTTATACTTCCTCCGCTCTTTGTAGATACTTAATTATCTTGAATATATTAACCATTTCTTTATTTTCCGATCGCCTGGAAGGGGCAAAAGAAACATCTTGTTGTTTTTTTTCAACAATTTCTGATCTCTAGTGCCTCTCAGTAGGATTTGAACCCAGATGAAGTTAAAAAAAATGCAGCACTAGTCAAACTTTATAAACTTTAACCACAAATTTCCACCACTAATTATATGATCATATGAGATCTTGTGAAATTAATGTCAAGTTGTAGTTTGAAAATATAATTTTTCGCTAATTTGTATTAATACGTAATTGAAGAAATTTATGGTCAAAGTTGTGCATTAGAAAATGTAAAAACTCAAGTGTTATATAATCTTTGTGGAGCGAAGGAAACATTTAATAGTGTCAGTTTTCCCCATTAATTTTTGTCTGCGTACTCGTGGCAACACTACATCCCTAATGTTATTGCTAAATTTGATTTTCCGTTTACTCATCTCAATTGCCTTCAGTGCAAACGGAACAAAACAGGAAACATTGGGAAAGAAAATCATGACCTCAACAAAAGGATAATTAGCACCCACCAATGGTCATCACGGAACTTGTACTGACGCATTTAATGGTGAAGTAGTCAACTATAATTTGGAGAAGCAAAAACAAGGAAATGTGGGTTGGACTCTAAAGTTTGCATCTTTTTCTCCTTCAATGACACTCATGTTTCAATTACATCACCACTACTTGGATTGCTATAATCAGTGAGGGCACTAGAATTCCTAAGCGTAGGAGTAGGTTCTCTACAATCTACCATAAGTGGGAAAAACCATCGACTTTCCGGCCCCGAAACCAAAGTCTGCCTCAGTCAATCCCATATTGCACCAGCTAGTAAGCCGGTAGATGTCTTCCTTATGCACCATTCTGATAGCTTCTGTCTCAGATTTTTGCTCTGAACGAAGAACCTCCCCTCCATTTATCTCTTGATAAATTGTAGTAATTTTCTGATTAATATAAGCCTGAATGAACCTCTTTGACAAGGTCTTGAAGCCTGCAACTTATCAGCTTGTGCCATTACGTATGTGACGAGGTTACCTATGGAACCCATAGGGAGCGGTGACCTCATTCGCCACCGCATGTTGATAGTAAATGAAAGCTCTGTTTGTTCAGCTTGCAACACAGTTGTAGTGTATGCAGTAGCCAAAGTCTGCTCCCAAAGATACCCGGTCACATCCTCCAATTTGGTAGGTTTAGGAACCAGCTCACCTGCAGCTCTGGCCTTCAGGCTGCTTAATGCAACTGTGTTGAACACGAAACTCTTGACCACCACTGTAATGGGAGTCGACTGTTTATTTAGAGGGTCCTAAAGAGAGCAGGCCAAAATATACTAGATCCTTATGCCTTGCTAGCGAGGGCAGCCCAGTGCTTATGGAATTAAGGTTCCTAACGAGGTTGTGTCGAGGACATGGATTTTTTTGAGTTCGATGCATGTTAGTTATACTTCATATTGCAAGTATTTCCCTTTGTAATAGGTGTATGAAGATTACTATTCCCACTGTCACAAAATAGTCCTCCAAAATAGTCTTAACACTCTTCTTTTTTGTTAGTCCCAAATTAGTTTAACAATTTCATTTTTAGCATGACCCCAACTATTAGTATATTAGTTTTCTAACACCCTTTTGGCTCCTACTTTATTTCTATCAATAAAAAATATCCAACGTTCTCTCTTTTCGTACAAAAACTACATCACCTACTCCTATCACATCAACCTTTTAATATAATAGCATTTAATATCAAACTACGTGTCCTAACAAGCTTTCAAACCTTTTTGGGACGAAGGGAGTAATTAATGACTCCCCTATTAAAAGATTTCCAGCTTTGCCTCTGGTCGAGGAGTTGTTGGAGCATGTAGCACCTAATTACCACCACACTCCATTTTATCTGAATGGCCAAAAGGGTCTGGTTCTGAGATATGTTCTTCAGAAGAGAGGAACTTGATAAGCAGCTTCAGTTTACAAGGTGAGGTTAAGACAAGCGAGAGATAGCCCTGTAAGAGGGTAGACCGGTAGAATTAGTCTAGAGTCTATTCGAGTGTAGTCTTTAGGCCCCTAATATCAACTTCATGAGATGTTGGAACAGTCGTGGAATAGAAATTAAAAGAGGCACGGGTGGAGGAAAGATTTAGGTGAGCAGAGAAAGAGTAAAGTTTTGTGTTTCTGAGCAATAACTTCCCCGTCATAGCTAATACAGACAAATAACAGAACAAGATTACACTGAATCTCTAAAAGATTAAGCAGGTGATTCTAGGCTTTCTAGTTTACTCTTACACTGGCAGCATTTATTCCAAGACCACCACAATTTCCTAACCACGCTCGATTATAATGCATCGGCCATTTCCAGTTGAATATTGCTCTCACATACTGCTACAATATAAACAAAGAGAACTGTATCTCAATTGTTAGCCGAGATTGGCATAGCATCATGATGGATGCTTTTACCACAATTTAGGATAGAATCGGAAAGCTGCCCACCATTATTTGCCAGCAACTAGCTTAAAGCTTCTGCTATTGCAATTCATCAATCTTCATCAATGACTACCCCCCCATGTGACGAGACTGAACACTGTTAAATACAGCTTAGAATAACGAAATATTGCAGACCAAAAGTAAGATACACCTACACACAACATTCCAAATTTCCAACAATCCCAAATACCATGGATCTATGAGTATGCCGTGGCGTATTATGTAATCTCACTCTGAGTCTCAAAACTTTCTTTGCAATGCAGTATGCTTTGAAATATATGGTAATAGTAGACTCAAGAAAAGTGATAAATATGGAATACACATGAAGTAGCAGTTTGTCTTAAACACAAAATTGTGATCCCATTCCAAGCCCATATTGAAAATGCATATTAATTACATGGAATACCTCAAACATTTACAATGCATCTCTTCACAAATATGCAATGACCATGCTATTTGCCTTCTCTGTCAATCATTAAGGGAGATGGTGGTATCATGAGTTTGGACGTACCTTCCCTTATCGAGTCTTCTTGCGTTCTTTCTGAACTTGTATTTGCTGTTTTGATCATGGAGCCATCAGACGGAATCACCTGAGAGCTTTGGGACAGATCATTGCCATTAGTCATTTCTCCATCTTCACAAGGCGATTCTGAGCACCCTAGCTCGCCATTTACATTGTCTTGTTTCCTACACAACTTGTCTTGAGCAATATCATAGAAATTTGCTGTTCGCACTTCCTGAGCAAGTGAGCACCAACAACAGCAAAACCACAAAGCACAATCAGAAATAGCAGGATTGCCACAACAAGATGTATTCCTCGGTAAGTTAAACCTCTTCCTCATACGTATCCTCCAATAACCACCGTAGAGTAAACCAAACCCACAAAGTAAGAACCCAGTAAGTCCTAAAGCCTGCCTAACACCATCATTATCGACATTGAGGCCAGCCAAATTGAAAATCCAAAATGGGGCAGAACAAAACAAGATGAAAGTTGCAATGTGAACATACATGTTCCCAAATCCTAACCTCTCCATGTTCCATCCGAAAACACAGAAGCTGCAAAATAGTGATAGATAAGCTACAGAAATATCATCCCACAGATCAAAAATTCCACCTCTCCATATTGGTCGATTCTCAACAATCTTTGCATCTTCTCTCACCACAAAGGATAGCCTCTTCTCTAGAGAATTTGACCTTAAACCATTCATACTTTCACATGCCGCATTCATAGGAACTTGGGCTTCCTCATCAACAGGGAGTTCATCTTCATATTCCTTTCCTAAGGGACTAAGAATTGTGTAAATTCCTGCTATAGCTGGTGCACCTATGGCAACTGAGATACAAATTGCAACTCCAAGTGGAGGCCTCTCGGATCGTTTGTATCCCACGTTAAGACCACAAAGGCTATATTGAGCAAAACAATTCAAATGAAGAAGCAGAATAACTACTAGCATATGTGCCCATTCATGGGGCTTGTAAGTCCCATTCTTGCAGTAAATCTTTCTTAGCTTAGATATGTCTTGCGGATTCCACCTCACGAGTAATGCTAAATGGTAAAATCTTTGAGGGTGTTGATACAAGCACATGAGAGTAAAAAGGGCATTGAGGATTTGATTGTTTACTTCGAACCACGCATTTCTCTGAGACTTCTTCGGAAGAGCACTGTTTAGCATTCCAGTCATGACAAGAAACAAAATCGCCCCAGAAACAGCGACACAAGTAATCCAAACGAACAAAGCCAAGTTCATGGGGTTTCTAAACCACTCTTTGCAAGTTTTCTTTAGAGACTCCCCATTAATCTTATGTGCCAACCCACTTATTCGTTCTCGTAGCCTATGACTACTAGGAGAAGGTACAGCACGAGACGTCTCATCTCTACCTGCAGCAATCTCCCAGAATTTGCTTGATGGTCTACTTAAGAGGGCATATCTCTTATTTCTTGGAATTGCATCAATTTCAGTTTGCCCCTCCTTTGGAGGTGTTGAGCAATGAAGAGGGCTTGCACTCTTTAATTCAGGACTTTTAGCTCCTTCATTTTCCTCTTTGACAATAAAAACCTCATGTTTAGCCATTCTTAGATCAAAATTAAAGCTTTCTTTTGCTCAAATTGAGATTTTGTTCAACTAAACAATGATTACAACTTCCACATAACGCTCTTTCCAACCCTAAAACAAAACCCATCAACAATTAATCACCAAAAATATTAAATACCCATCTGGGTAGAAAGCTCAAAATCAACCCAGAAACAGAAATACCCAGAATTCAATCAACAATATCTAAATCAACAAATCACTTCATCAACAGTAAATTTCATACAGCAATATTTAATGCAAAACCAAATCTTGCCAATAGTGAAATTAAAGGAAAACCAAATATCAAACTTTCTCAGGATTAGGAAAAAAAAGACCACCAAAATTAATTTTACTTGCTAAATAATGGCAGATTATATTATATGGGGTAGATGAAGAAGATAAAAATGGACCTTAAAAAAATCTGATGAGCGCAGACCAAGTCGAACAGAATGATTGTGTAATGAAAACAGACTTGAAATTAGTCGCTCAACCAATATACTTATCTCTTTTTACTGGCAAAAGTTTTTTCAACATTCTTTTAGTTAAATTATTGGAGCTTAAGGGTGACAGACAGATATTTATGAGTATAAATAATACTATAAAGAATTTTTTGTTTAACGGAATAATAAAGAAAATAAAAGGAGAATAAATCGAGCATAATCCGAGGTGTTGGATAATAATGGAGTATCTTTGGAGTTCCAACATGAGAGAAAATTAGAGGAAAGTGGGATTGGCCCACTTGAGTAGATTTCACCGACACCAATTGACCAATTGGCCTCAATGAAGCAAGGAATTTTATAGTTACTTTGTTTTTATTAATGGCAACATTTGAGATTTTAGACTTGTATAGAGGATGAGCGCGAATTTGACTCTTATTGTACAGGTTTTTGTTTCAAAATACATTTTAAGAAAAAAGTAGTCAACAACTCTTTAAAGGAAGACTCATAAACTTAATTACATATTAGGAAATCATAGGGACAACTTCAAGACTTATCCAATGTAGATTTCTCCGTCAAAACTTCTTAATTGGTCGATGAGCCAAAGATAGAGTTCGGAAGTGAGAGTAGGAATATGACCAGGAAACAAATTAGGGCATTGTTGGCCTCTACTTAATACAATTCATTGATCTATTTTTATGCAATTAAATAACCAAGCAATATTTTCATGCACTCTATAAACTAATCTACGTTGGTTTATAAAACAAGCAAAAGACTAATTTTTCGTGATATGTTAGTTATGCAATTAAAATTATTAAAAATCTAACAGGTTATCCAAATTATCTGAATTTAGTATTGGAACATTTGTTTAGGTCATCATTAGCAAAAATAAGCATATGAATGGTGATGAGCATTAAACATATAAGCATGCATATGAAAAGTATAATTTATAGAAATATAAAAAAAGAAATATTATAGACGTAGAATATACAAGAGCAAGAATTCCTTTAAGATCTACATCATGAAAAGTAGATTGTTAGCATAATCATAATTCAATTGGAATTGCCCCTTAAGAATTATACATTTTGTCGCCTAGGTGCCGGTATAAAAATCCACAGAAGGAGCAATCCTAAAGCTTGAATAGAGATTGAATGAAAATGTGTGATTATGTGTTTTAAGTATTTGGAGAGTATTTGGATTGATTTTCGTAGTGGGAAGCGTATGAAAAGTTCGTAGGAAAGTGTGTCAAAAAATCAGGTGAAAACGAGGTCTATATGTAGGGAAAACGAAAGAAACCTAGGATAAGATTGAAGGAAGCGCGGCCTTGAGCCTATTGCGCGGCATGCATCGGTGTTGTGCGAAATGCATCCGCTTCTGCTCTTTTGAATTTTGTTGATTGTCTCGATGTCGCGCGAAAATGTTGGCGTGCCAAACACATTCGATTCACAAATCACTTATCTTAAGGAATACAAATCTGATTTTCATAATATCTTTTAGTTTAGAAAATATTTATTGAAAACACAATTAATTATTAGGAATGATTAATATTTATTGAAAATACAATTAATTATCAGGAATATTTAATTGGGATTTTCGAAAATAGTCTTTAAAAATGTAATTAATAATTATCATGAATAATTAATTGGGTTTTAAAACTGAGCTTGGAATAATAAATAGACTTTGTGTTCTTAAAACGATTTTGGGCTTACCTCTTTGGATTGCTCTTCCTTTGGACCGGACCAATTAGGACGACATTAAGTTTCATCATTGGGTACTAAAATGGGGAGACATGATTATGTGACTACACACTAGTAGAATAATTGTATATTGTTTGCGGCTTTTAGGTGTCCTATTGCTGCGTTTTTTGCACCGCTGCAAATCAAGGTGCAGCAATATTATCTATTGATGCGGTTTTAGAACCGCAAAAATAGGTTAATCCATTGATGCAGTTGTATCCTAAAACCGCAACAACAGGTACAAGTAATTTTTTTTTGCTTTTTAAACTTTAATCTTTAGATTGAATTCAGCAATAGAGTGCAATTACAAAACAAAAAAATCTAAAACAAACAATATATTACAGATTAAATTAATATATTCAAAAGAAATGATACTTTTTACAAGCCCTCATTACAATAATGTATATCAAATATTAAAAAAACAAAAAATAAGAAAATCGAAAAGAAAACCAACTGAAAACAGCATACACAAAAAAGTAAAATAAAAACAAAAAACGATAAGAAAAATAATAAAGAAAATACTTACAAAAAATAAAAATAAACTAAACCAAAACTCAGAGGATGAGAACCAAATTCAGAGGATGAAAACAAGTTAAGCGACGGAGAGGTCGGATTCGAGCGACGACGAAGTCGGGAGAGAGACGGCAGGATGAGTGCCGACGAGTAATCTTCTCCCCTGAAACCTTTAAATATAATCAGTGTTTTAGACACACAAACAACGATTCTTATAAATATCAAGTTGCACTTTTTTGGGGGAAAAGCTGGCGAAACACGCTAATCGATACAACTTTTACTTTTTGTCAGAAATCACAATCTTACTTTTTGACAAGTAAGATTTAGTACACATAAACAAGGGTTGGTTTATAAGTAACAAATGTCTCAAACACATAAATAGGGGTTGGTTTATCAATAACAAGTGTCTTTAATTCACAAACAGGGGTTTATATATTAAAATAATGTCCGTGATAGTGGGGAGGCTGCCCTCTATCTAATAGCGTTTTATCAACCCTCGGGTTGTTATTGGCATATACTACCTCCGTTTTACAATACATGCTCCATTTTTCACTTTTGGATGTTTCACAATATATATATCTCTTTTGGATGTTTCACAAGCCATAATACATCCCCTCATTTAAAACATAATCACATGGGTTTAGAATGCAATCACAACAGTCTCTCACCTCACTCTTGGTTTGTGTGCCATATAGAAATAGTGCATGTATTGTGAAATGGAGGTAGTATCTAATAAATTCAAATTTGGTATGTATCGGATTAGTTAGGCTTGTTGGTACCAAGATCTCGTTCCAATTGGTATCATCAATGGTACAAGGTGATACTAAAATTGTACCATTTGGAAGAGGTTTAAGTATCAATTAAATAATTTTTGGTGCCAGTTATATCTCGTTTATGAATATGCAATCCAAGCTCACATCGGATTGTTGGACACCGCGAATTTCTCATCAGGACCATGGCTGGCTGAATAGTTAATAGGATGGGGAAGACTGGATTGGTAGTTAGCTATCATGAACATTTTGATCGAGAAGAACAATTTGCAACTTGTTACTGAACATGTCATATCCTATTGTACCCCAACAAATCCGAATAATTGGTGCCTTCTAAGGATGACAATTCAGTCCGGATCCTACCTTGGTCCGCTCCTATCCCATAAAAACATCAGATATCCTAATCCGACTCCGACTCCGGCTTTAAGGAAGCTAGTCCTTTTTTATTTATATTAATGTATTATGCATGTATAGTCTGACTCTGACTTTGAGGCAATTGCATTATATAAGATTTTTCCACTGAAGAAATGAGTGTTAAGAGAAACAGTAATGATTAGATTATTTGTAGTATATAAGATTTCCATATGATTGTTAAAAAGAATAGTAATGATTAAATTATTTGTATTATAGAATATTAGTCTATTAAAAAAATGGGGCGAAAAGAAAAGTTAGATCGGGTAGGAGTCGGATGTTAGGATTTTAAGTCCGATCGGATTTGGATTCTCAGACTTGGATGTCGGATTTAAAAAGTGACTTCTTGTAGTGCCAGAGTCGGATTATGCACAATCCGATCCAAATCCGACTCGTTGCCATCCCTAGTGCCTCCAAAAACCTATACGAAAATTTGGAAAACTATCCCTCAATAAAAGAAAAAAAATTGGAAAATTGTCAAAGGACCAACTCAACAAAAAGCTTAAGTTGATGGTTGGAGTCCCAAGAATAGATTTATACTCCATTACGCCCCCTCACGCGAGAGCCCATTGGGCTTGAAGTGTGGATGCAACACAAGCCTCCATCATACCTTGCGCTAAATATTCCACTTACAAAAGAGGGGTGGATGAGATTTGAACCCGTGACCTTTATATCACGATGGCTCTGGTACCATGATAAATTTGATAGAACTGAAAGAAGGCCTGGGCAACCCAATAAGGAGGAGGAGAGTTCGGTCCACATACAAGCTCAAAGGAGGTTACATACTAAAGCCAATTGGCAATAGTAGGAGTAGCTCATCTAGCTTATATTATGGTATTTTCTCTTCTCTTTCTCCAATGCGAGACAACTCATATGTGCACAATATATATGGGGTTCAACACTCCTCTTCACATGTGAGTGCTTAGAATTAGAGCACACTGGTAAGGTACACATTAATAATCCTCATTGGGAATGAACGCCCAATAGAGGCCCTTTATCCAGTTGCTTGACAAATGCCCAGTATGAAAGGCCCAACAACCTGGGCTCTGATACCATGTAAAAGGACCAACTCAACCAAAAGCTTAAGCTGATGGTTGGAGTCTTAGGAATAGATTTATACTCTATCAAAAATACGAAGAAAACTAATTCCCTGAATATCCATATATAGTTTCTATGCAGCAAACCAAGCAATGGAGCAAGAACATAAACTTGAATTTGAAGTGAAATTATTATCAAATCTCTCATCCCCAAATTTTCTCCCATTCTTTGCTCGATCAATTCTTCCCTTTTATTCACTACCAAAATGCTTCTGTTCTACAAGGCCACTTCCACAACACAACAAGAAAGACATATAAGTAGCTTGAAAACTTACATAACATACTTGTTATTAATTTTAATTTACAGAGTTTTTAAATATGATGATGTTTATGACTTTATAATTTTTAAATAATGAAAATTAACTAACCAAAGCAGCCTACCCCATAAGAAAATCTCTCTCTCTAACCTCTCCCCATGCAAACCCTAGCAATTTAACTCTCAAACCCTAAAAGCCGCCACCCCAGGCTCGATGGTGGTCGGCCGCCGGCGAGCCTGTCCCTAGCGTTCGTCGTTCGATTAGTAGGTTAGCTTCCCTCATCCCCCTCGTTCCCCCCGTTGTGTGTGCGTATTCCTTTCCCCTTTCCCCTGTGGTTATGCGCCTCCTATCGCCCTCCCCCTCGGGTGTCATCGGTTAGCGCGTCTCCCCTTCCCTTGGTTGTTTGTCGGTTCGTGCATCCTCGAGCTCTGTGTCCCTGTTTTCCGTTTTGCTCGCCGAGTCTCCCCCCTCCCCTGGTGGTGTCGTGTCTCCCCTTCCCCTCCCCCTGGTTGTGTCGTGTCTCCCCTCCCTCTCCCCTGGTGGTGTCGTGTCTCCCCTCCCCCTCCCCTGGTGGTGTCGTGTCTCCCCTCCCCCCCCCCTAGTGGTGTCGTGTCTCCTCTCCCCCCTCCCCCTTGTTGTGTCGTGTCTCCCCTCCCACTCCCCCTTGTTGTGTCGTGTCTCCCCTTCCCCCTCCCCGGTTTATGTTTGAGTTTTCGACTTTAAGGTGTGGTGTTATGAATCTAGTTATGGTTTTTTTAGTTTGTTTAATGTATGGTTCTTCCAGATCCAATATCCCTTGCCTTTTTGTGTATGGTTGTACTTGGGTGTTCGTTGGTGGTGATCGGTGGGCAGTGCAAGGTTGTTTGTTTCCTATGACAAAGAAAGATCTAGAAAACCGGTGAATAAAGCCAATGATCCTGGCGTTGACCATGGGGATTATGCCGCTTTAGGAATTCGAGTGTTGGTTAAGATGAGAGGAGGTTATCAATTCAAATCTGTTGTGCGTCGTTCTTCTAGGTTTGGGATTGTGAGGTTGGATCTTCGGATCCATAAGTGGGGCGAAGTTCATCAATCTAACTCGCCCCAATTTCTCGGATTGGCTTGAGGTGTCATCACACCTAAAAAATCATCTTGTGGGAGGCCCTCCAATTTGATTTGGAGCAAGTTTCGACCTCCACATACATCTTTCGAGTTTCAGTCTAATGAGACTAAACTCCGGGTACCCTCGCAGTAGGGTTAGAAGTCACCAAAGAGACGTGACTTCATTGTTAGTTGATTTAGTAGAATCCCAGGAGAATGTTTCTCTTTAAGGACCTTGGGATTTCGCGTTTAGTGGACATTGGGGTCAACTAGCTGTCGTGCGGCAATCTCTCACTTAAGATCGTCAGAGTTTCGTATCACAACAGGGTCCCTCTCATATCAGGTCTTTTTCATCAAGACATATAACCCAACATCATCCGCCATCGCTCAAGACAAACTTCTTTTGGAAGGGACATATAATAGTTAGGTTTTTCTTCATAAAGTATGTACGAGCTAATAAAACTCTTGTTAGTGTTAGTTTGTTTCTATTTGGTTGTATTAGCATTAAGCTGTACTCCGGTTTTAATTAATGCAAATTTTCTTGATGTCAAAAAAAAATTCAATAGGCTAATGTTTATGATTTACATAGCATGCTTGTCATTACTTGTTTACCCTTACGCCTAATATATATACTCTATAGTTTTTCCTTCACTTCATCATTTCCATGGCAACCCCAACATAGGAATTGCACACTTTTTAGTGAGACAACTAGTATTTTGGCTCGGGCTATGGCCCGGGTCAGTACTATTATCAAATATATTATTATTCATAGGTTTCATACACTAGTGGAAAAACAAGGAAGGGCTGCGGTCAAAACAGCCCTAAGGGCTGCGTTTTTGGCCAACAACCCTTTCCATAGCGACCCTTGATAAATAAGAAGGGCTGCGGTTTAGGTTTTTAACCGCATGACCCTTCTACGAAGGGCTGCGGTTTTAAGCCTAAACCGCACCTATATAAGTGAAGGGTGCGGTTTAGGCTTAAAACCGCAGACCCTTCACATTCAATTTTTTTTTTAAAAAAATAAATTGCACCCCCCCCGCCCCCACCCCCGCCCCCACCCCCCAGCACCCACCCCCGCCCACCCCCCCCACCCCCACCCCCCCCACCCCCCCACCCCCCACCCCACCCCGCCCCCCCCCCCACCCCCCCCGCCCACCCCCCCACCCACCCCACCCCCCGCCCACCCCAAAGACCCCCCCCCCCCGCCCACCCCCTACCACCCCCCCACCCCCCCCCGCCCACCCAGCCCCCCACCCCCCCCCACCCCCCCCCACCCCCACCCCACCACCCCCGCCCACCCCCGCACTCCCACCCCACCCCCCCCCCCCCCTTTTGCCCGCCCACCACACCGCCCCCCCCCCCCGCCCCCCCCACCCCACCTACCCCCTTCACTCCCCGCACCCCCCACCCAGCCCACCCTCCGCCACCTCCTCCACCCATTCTTTGCCCGACCACCCCAGACCCAACCGACCCCATAGCCTAGCCCGGCTGACCCACCATGGCGGTCCCCCCCCCCCCCCACCCAAAACCTCCCTTCGACACAAAAAAAAAATCGATCAAATTGCAATAATAATATATGACAAGTTTTTGAACGTAATATAATAATTAACTTTAAATATGTATATATTTAATAATGTAAAAGTGTACATAGAATTGATACAAACTAGTAGATGTATCATAAGCAATCATCGCAAATGTGGGACACCAACTTATCCCGAACTTCATGTAATTCGATGCGTGGTGAAGGCCCTCAAATGTGGTGTGTTATTCATATAAACCTTGCAAAACAACCAAGGAATAAACACATAATATAAGAATTCAATCATTTACAGTAGTTAGTAGTTCTAAAAATGACATATACCTTCCCGAAATTCAATCAAAAACAAATGCAAGCCTAAAACTCTACACACTAGTTATATTATACCTTATATTATCATATTGAAAAAGAAAATGGAGTTAAATGAAGCGATAAGTACGAATTGGACGCGAAAAGGCAAAAATAGGCCTAAAATGCCCTTTTCGTTCCCAAAATTCAACCTACAACAATTGCAAACCTAAAAATCTACACAATAGTTACATTATGCCTCATATTATCATGTTCAAAATGAATTTGGGGTTAAATGACTCGATAAATACGATTTGGAAGCGTAAAAGGCAAAAATAGGCCTAAAAATGACATTTTCGTTCCCAAAATTCAACCTACAACAATTGCAAACCTAAAAATTTACACAATAGTTACATTATACCTCATATAATCATGTTCAAAAATAATTTGGGGTTAAATGACTCGATAAGTACGATTTGGAAGCGAAAAGGCAAAATTAGGCCTAAAATGACCTTTTCGTTCCCGAAATGCAACCAACAACAAATGCAAGCCTAAAACTCTACACAATAGTTACATTATACCTCATATAATCATGTTCAAAAAGAATTTGGGGTTAAATGACTCGATAAGTACGATTTGGAAGCGAAAAGGCTAAAATAGGCCTAAAATGCCCTTTTCGTTCCCAAAATTTAACCTACAACAATTGCAAACCTAAAACTCTACACAATAGTTACATTATACCTCATATAATCATGTTCACAAAGAATTTGGGGTTAAATGACTCGATAAGTACGATTCGGAAGCGAAAAGGCTAAATTAGGCCTAAAATGACCGAGAATCGGGTCACATGGCAATGGAATGCCCATCAGCTGGTAGCGGCGGAGATTTTGAGAAGTGTTACAAATGTGGAGAGCATTCCATTGCCATGTTACCTCACTCTCCACATTTGTAACACAATCCCACCACCCCCTCGCCACTATCCCCCCACTTGCACTCCCTCATTGCCATGTAGGCGTAAAATGACCTTTGATTTTCGTTTCCGAAATTCAACCAAGAACAGAGATGGAAGCCTAAAAATCTACTCAATAGTTACATTATACCTAAGCCCTCCCCCATCCCCCGCCCACCCCCCACCCCCGATAAGTACGATTTGGAAGCGAAAAGGCAAAACTAGGCCTAACATGACCTTTTCGTTCCCGAAATGCAACCAACAACAAATGCAAGCCTAAAACTCTACACAATAGTTACATTATACCTCATATAATCATGTTCACAAAGAATTTGGGGTTAAATGACTCGATAAGTACGATTCGGAAGCGAAAAGGCTAAATTAGGCCTAAAATGACCCGAGAATCAGGTCACATGGCAATGGAATGCCCACCAGCTGGTAGCGGCGGAGATAGTGAGAAGTGTTACAAATGTGGAGAGCATTCCATTGCCATGTGACCTCACTCTCCACATTTGTAACGCAGTCCCCACCACCCTCGCCACTACTTGCCCCACCGCACTCCCCTCATTGCCATGTAGGCGTAAAATGACCTTTGATTTTCGTTTCCGAAGCCTAAAAATCTACATAGTTACATTATAAAACAAAAAAGAAAATGAAAGATAGTAGTGATACCAAACATGGAGTTAAATGACTCGAGAAACATGAATTGGAGGCGAAAAGGCAAAAATAGGGCTAAAATCACATTTATGTTCCCGATATACAACCAACAACAAATGCAAGCCTAAGAATCTACATAATAGTTACATTATACCTCATATTATCATGTTCAAAATGAAATTGGGGTTAAATGAATCGATAATACGAATTGGACGCGAAAAGGCAAAAATAGGGCTAAAATACCCTTTTCGTTCCCAAAATTCAACCTACAACAATTGCAAACCTAAAAATCTACACAATAGTTACATTATGCCTCATATTATCATGTTCAAAATGCATTTGGGGTTAAATGACTCGATAAGTACGATTTGGAAGCGAAAATGCAAAATTGGAGAAATTACACATACACGAGTTTATGTCTCATGATTTATTGACCTTCCGCCGTTTCTTAGGATCCTCAAGTACATGTATCCCTTCCGTGTGATCTACACGCATATAGTTCTCCGACATATTCACATCATCTTCCACACTATTTTCGGGATAGGTAAAAGGGGGAGGTCCTCAAATGCATCATATTCTTCCTCATTATCAACATCACCAATACCGAGGATACTCCTTTTACCGTGTACAACAATTGACCACTTATTATCGGCGGGGATCGGTTACAAAAAAAACTTGCTTAACTTGTGATGCAATTACAAATGGCTCCTCAGTTTCACGTAGACGACTAAGGTCAACAAGAGTGAATCCGCAAGGATCATCTTTTCTTACGCAACGTCGATTATCGTCAACCCACTTGCAACACAAGAGGCAAATATAAAAAGTACGATAGTCCGGCTCCCATATTTCTTCTATTTGCCCATATAATTGCTTTCGGCATGTACGGGCGACTTATCCTTCGAGCTTGCGTATTGTGTAGCCGACGCGCCACAAGTGAAACACCACTATTTTATTGCGATGTTGACTTGAGATCTTGACGTTCGAGTCCAAAAACGTATACCCATTAATATCATAACCCTCATAAGAGCGTACGGCTTCACGAGGACCAAATGCTAACCACTTGATGTTTCGGGAACACTTTCATCCAAATCATTCACTACTCGTTTATGAAACCAATCAATGAAAGTCTTGTTATGCATTTGCGTCAATGCCCTAACTCCTTTTCCGGGATTGCTAACACGTAATTCCTCCATATGTTCATTTAAATAAGGATGGACGAATGCTACGTGATGCAATACAAATAAGTGAGCTTGTTTACGCTTTTCTACGGAAGGTGTGATCAATTTTGAACCAATTGTGCCCTTGCCCTCAAGTACGCCCTCGTGTCGGGATGTCGGAAGTCCAACGGGATCAACACTAGCAAAATACTCGGCCACAAAATTACGATCTCTTCACCCACAACCCCTTGAATTATACTACCTTACGGTTTGTGCGGGATTAGAACTTTATCCTTCAAAGTGCCCATATATCTCTCAAAAGGATAGCACCACCTCAAAAACATCTTGGACCACACGGCTTAATTTCTCGAACTAGATGGACAATGAGATGGACCATAATGTCAAAGAATGCGGGGGAAAAAACATCTCAAATTTGCATAGAGTTTCAACTACTGCGGCTGCAAGGAATCGAGGGTCGACGGTTATAGGACTTTCTTTGCATATTGTATGGAAAAATGAACAAAGTTCGGTAATGGTGTGCCTCACATGCTTTGGAAGTATCCCATGAATTGCAATCGGTAAGAATACTTGCATCATGACATGACAATCGTGAGATTTCATACTCGATAACTTCAATTCACCATTTAAGGTAACAAACCGCTTCATATTCGATGAGTAGCCGGTTGGGACCTTAATGCCATACAATGACTCGCAAAAAATCCGTTTCTCTCGCACGTGACATCGTGTAGCAAGGCGATGGCAAATAATTCTTCTCCGAATCCTCCACCTTCTTTTTACTTTTAAGAGTTTCATCATCAACCCTTTCCTCCACTACTTTCTTCTTCCTTCCGTCCCTTTTAAGGCCCACAACTGCGGTCGAAGCCCCTGTTTTTCCAAGTAAAGTCGTGACGCCTTAACATCTTTTGTCTTGCCGGAATATTCATAAGTGTCGCAAGAATAGCTTCACAAACATTCTTCTCTATGTGCATGACATCCAAACAATGTCGACCTTTAGATCTTTCCAATATGGGAGTTTCCAAAAAATGGACTCCTTTTTCCATAATCCGTAGGTCGATCGGCCTCACTAGCGGGTTTACCAAAGATTGTTTCAATGCCCTTCACGATTATAAACTTCGATGCCGGTTAATGGTCTATGAGCAACTTCTTCTTCAACCGTCCCATCGAATGCCTTCTTCTTAAACCTATAGGGATGGTCGCGTCGAGGTGCCTTCGTGTGCGCATATACACATGTTTGCGGCCCTTAAGGTGTGTAGATTTCATGTCATCTACACAAATTGGGCGGGGGTTGTTTTCCTCTCGTCTTATACCCGGATAAGTTCCCATAAGGTTTGGATAATCGTTCATAGTACAAAAAAGCATGGCACGCGAGTGAACATCTCATTAGCATACGCATCAAATACTAACACTCCTTCGTTCCACATCTTACGTAAATCTTCACAAGCGGTGGGAGGTATACATCAATGTCATTTCCGGGTTGTTTGGGCCCCGATATAAGAAGCGACATCATGTACTTGCGTTTCATGCACTGACCAAGGAGGCAAGTTATAAACCACTAAGACCACTTGGCCATGTACTATCTTTGCGACCGAGATTGCCAAAAGGGTTCATGCCATCCGTACATAATCCAAGCCTCGAGTTCCTATCCTCATTACCAAATGCCTTATGCACCACTGTTGATACTTTTCCACTCGGGCGAATCAGTCGGGATGCTTGAGCGAGCCGTCTTTCTTCCTACGATCTGCATGCCACCTCAAATTCTTCGCATCTCCTTTAATTGAGAACATGCGCTTAAATCTAGGTATTATGGGTAAATACCACGACACCTTAGGCTGGTGGTCCTTCACTACCTCCGGCTCCTTCATGCTTGTACCTCGACAATCCACAACGTGGACACTCATGTAAATGCTCATACTCATTACGATAAAGCACACAATCGTTAGGACAAGCATGTATTCGCTCGTACTCTAAACCGAAAGGACACATCAGTTTCTTCGCATAATAGTACGACTTTGGCAGTTCATTTCCATCAGGGAGCATATCAGCTAAAACTTCCAACAACGATGTGAAACTAGAGTCCGTCCAACCCGACTTTCGACTTAATGTTGAGCAGGTGTTCTCACCGCGGAAATTTTGGTGTACTTTGTACAACCTTGGATACAACGGCTTTTCGGCGGCCTCGGACATAGACTCAAAAATACGAGGTCGTTTACACGGCGATCTTGACCTCGTGTATCATCTCGTCTACCCGATCCCTATCATCATCTGCAAACTCATCATCCAAATTCTCATCCCCGAACTCATCATCCTTCTTTTCTTCACATACATCGTTCATTACTCTAGAGCTTCCTATATACTTCCCCTGCTCACCATGCCAAACCCATACGTGGTATTGAGGCCTAAACCCACGACGAAAGACATGCTCCCTAACCACATGTATACTACTAACCTTGCTCACATTTCTACAATCGAAACAAGGACAATAAAAGTCGATCGCTCCGAGAGGATGCTTGATATTGTAATGCGGTTGTACGAGAATTCCGAGACCCCTTTCACAAACTCAATCGATTCACGACTACCATACATCCAAGTACGATCCATCTCATTCAAGAAGACCTCTAATAATTAAACACAACCATTCATTATAATGCATCAATCATTATTTAAGTACATACACTCACATATCATCATATCACACACGTATAGAGCAATCTAAGATAGTGACATGTTCAATTGTATGCATGCGGCCAGAAAGTCCTTATCACTCCAACCTAACCCATCCTTGGACGTCTAATCTCACTTAGTGAATGTGTGCCAACTTTTCAATTCTAAGGAAAATCAGGCGGCATTTCCCTACGGGTTCTCCAAGTACACAATGTAGATAATTGCTTATCTACATATGTACCCAGAGAACAATGTAGAGAAACGATGAACCAAGATTTTCCTCGGGATTGAAAAGAAGACACACATTCACCACCTAAGTGAGATCAAACGTCCAAGAACGATCCCAAACCGGGGGACTACTCAAGACTTACTCCTAATGAGTAAGTCTTGAGCGGGTATCTAGGCATATGATGACAATTCAAACAACTTGTAGATTTCATAGCTAAATTACATTGCGTTTTCATACAATCTCATATCAAGAAATATACATACATTATAAGAAATACATATATATATCAATAAATTATCATAACTTAATCAAATTGAATCACATGACAACTTTGTCTCATCAACAAATTAAATCAAACAAAAAAGACAACGAAATTAAACTAGTTACCTCTTAACACCAATGATAAGCAATGAAGAGAGTAGAGATAGTTGGAACTTTATTTGCCTTCCTAAGCCTCTTCTTCCTACAATTAACAAAACCCACATTGCACATTAATCATTTAATTCAATTAAGAAAAACAAAACTAACTTAAAAACATTAATTCATACTTAACTAAGCAAAAAAATAGCTAAACCCAAGAGCTAGCAATGAAGAAAGAGTAGGGCGAGTGGTGGTGGTAGTTGTTCTTTGCCACTTGTGGGTGGTGGCGCTGCGTAGTGGTGGAGGAGCTCCACACCCTAAACCCACTCAAAT
The DNA here is from genome assembly GCA_947648045.1 of Beta corolliflora. Lineage (NCBI taxonomy): Eukaryota > Viridiplantae > Streptophyta > Magnoliopsida > Caryophyllales > Amaranthaceae > Beta > Beta corolliflora. The sequence goes on along the minus strand of CANSZD010003157.1, from coordinate 1,728,835 downwards.
GGTGGAGAAGAGAAGAGAAAAGAAGAGAAGAGAAGCTAAGAGAAGAGAAGAGAGGTGAAGAAAGAGAAGGGTTGTGGTGGTGAAGCAATGTGGGTGCTCGGCGTCGGGGCTCCGGTGATGGGGCGTTAGGGTTAATGTGCGAGTGAGTGAGAGGGAGGGAGGGGTTTTTCGCTCGTCAAATGCGTGTAAGGGAGGGAAATTTAGAAAATATGTCTACCTACTGTACATGTGTGTGTGCGCGCAAAACGTACTAGAGATATGGGATGGGATCAGAAGGGCTGCGGTTAGTCTAGAAAACGCAGCCCTTCGTTTATGAAGGGATGCGGTTTTTAGGTTAACCGCAGCCCTTCATTAGTAGGGCTGCGGTTAGCCTCAAAACTGCAGCCCTTCATACTGCATGAAGGGCTGCGATTTCTTGTTAACCGCAGCCCTTCAATAAAAGGGCTGCGGTTTCCAAAGAAACCGGCCCTTCATAAGAAGGGCTACGTTTTTAATAAAACGCGGCCCTTCTTCTTGCCCGACCCCCTTCCTTTTTTTTCCCCTAGTGATAATTGATTTTATTAACTCTTCGTAAATTTCTATCTAGTGCAAAATCGAAAAATGGACGTTATGGCATGATAAGTTGTTTTTTTAAGAAAAACATCTAAGGAATTGGGGATAAAAATAACAATTTCAATGGAATTGGGGTAACAAAATGTTATTACCTTAATAAAAGTGTTAGAGATCAAAAAAATCTTGTATATGTCTTTATAGTTACATATAACTATAAGACTTTATTATGTTATACTTTGAAACATTAAACTTTAAAATTGTAGTGGATTGGTGGTTAAACTCTCACATTTTATTTCAAAGGTCATGGGTTCGATTCCTAGTAGCTACACATTGTTAATATTTTTAATGAGATCATAAACATATGGCACATACGATGGAGAGTGCCATGTGGCACCGTTCCTTTGATAGGAACACCTTTTAATATATATATTTATATAGATATGAAAACGAGAGAAACAAAGATAAAAGAGGGAGAGACAAAACTCATTACCAAAAGGTAATATTGTAATTAATATAAATTTTCCATGTAGGAAAAATGTTACAACTAATATGTAATGGGGAAGTATAAGTTAATTGCACAATATAACAAATGGATCATTGGGTCGTATTGGGGTTAATTTGCACTTGTGTCATGTTGTATGTTTTTATCAAAGGTTGAGTGAACTTGTGTCATGTTGTATGTTTTTATCAAAGGTTGAGTGAACTTGTGTCATGTTGCACACTTTTTAGTGAGACAATATGAAAACGAGATAAACAAAGATAAAAAAGGGAGAGATAAAACTCATTACCAAAAGGTAATATTGTAATTAATATAAATTTTCCAAGTAGGAAAAATGTTACAACTAATATGTAATGGGGAAGTATAAGTTAATTGCACAATATAACAAATGGATGATTGGGTCGTATTGGGGTTAATTTGCACTTGTGTCATGTTGTATGTTTTTATTAAAGATTGAGTGAACTTTCTTGGCTTCCTTGAACGCTTACAACCTTTGATGAGATGCGTGCGTGATATTTATCCAATTTACTTTGATGAGATGGGTGCATCTCTTCACCTTAAAAAGATAAGTTTCGGGTCTGATCAGTACCACTTGAGTTTGATTAGGTCTAATCAAGTTCAAACTTAAGATAAAAGCAAGTTTGATCAGGTCCAATCACGTCTTAAAAGTTTAGTTCAGATACGTTCAGGTGAACATGCACCCTTAAACGTGGTCATAACGAAGCCTTGCAATGCACATAAAAGTATGGGGTGTAACTGTTACATCATAACTTATGGTGTAACAGTTACCTCACACGTGTGAAATCAACCTCAATATAATATCACAGATCTCTCTTTATTTCTCTCCACCTTCTTCAATTTCATTTCTCCATAAAAGTCCCAAGCTGGAACTCAGCTAACAAACATCATCAATAGCGAAATCAAGCGCCGACGATCAAGAACGACTACGAGCATGTAAATCCGTCATTGAAGGCACGTCTCCGAGAGTCATTGTGTTTGGGGTAAATCCGGCAAACCTAGATTCTTGCCATTTTCGAGATTTGCTCTTAGAAATCGAACGAACCGGACCATAAATCGAATGATATATAACCACATTTTTCAAGATTTGTTAGTGGAGGTTGCCGACTTGAAAGTACCACCATGTAGGCCATTTTGCAGAGGTTTGAGTAATTGAAGGAGAAAAAGAGAGAAACTAGGGAGACAACCGAAAATCGAGCCATTGATATCCTCCTTGTTTTCGAAATTGATTTCGAAAATTGATTTGAAATTAATTTCGGAAATTGATTTCGAAATTGTTTTTGGGAAGCCATTGTTACAAGTCGCTCAAGTTCTCAAGCTCTGCACTAGCCATTGGAGTTGGGCTGTGTAGACACATAATCGTGTCTCCCCATTTAAGGATCCAATGATGAAACATACCGCGGTATTAGTTGGCGCGACCCAACGGAAGAGCAATCTAAAGAATCAATCCAAAATTGTGTTTTGAAATGATATTCTAAAGCCCTATTAATTTTTCATGATGATTAATTGTATTTTAAGCCCACAAAATATTTTAAGTCCATTTAAGAGCCCAATTAAATATTTATTATTTTAATTAATATTTTTATTATCTTTGATAAATATTTTAAATATAAATAAGGTTTTACATCCGTAAAATTCAATCTAAGGATTTTAGGGATAGAAAATAATCTTCAAAAGACGCGTAGAATCAAAAACCGAATATGCTGGAATATGCGTCGGACGCGGCGGCTGCGCTTAGTGCGCCACGTGCGTACAGCGCATTGGCCAGAATGCGTCAGGCGAGCAAATGAGCGCCTGACACGTGGATTTGTGACTCACATAGAGTCCTGCGTCTGATGCAAGTCCTGTGTGAGACGCAAGTTTCTTTATTATCTTTTCAAAAACGCGTTTACACATGTTTAAATCTGATTGGGCAGACCACGTCGATCACGCCAATCTGCGCCTGACGCGTGGCCTTGCGCCTGCCACGTCGGACTGCGCCTGGCGCAGTAAGGCGCGTGCAGCGCACGCCCTTTTGTCTATAAATACTAGTGATTTCCCGAATTACGGACGGCTTTTCATTATTATTTTACGAACACGAAATCCTTACGAATACTATTATGAATCTCAAAATACTTGAATCCTTTCAAATCAATTTCAATTACTGATCATACTACGTTCCTGGTTCCACAATTGCTTCGCCTAAAGATCGTTGCGCTCTTTAATCTAAGCCGCATAGGTATAACTCCTGAGGATCCTTGAATAATCAATTATATTTATTGCCTTGAAGTTACTAACAATTTATTTCATGATGTAGATCTGTAAGTAATAATCGTTCTAGTGTATATTCTAACCCTTTTTTATACTTTATTTTATATTCATATTATTATTATTCTTGCATATGCATTATTATATGCTTGCTTGATTATTCCATGCATATTATATGATTGTCCTGCTTTATTGCTTTTATCATCCACGTGTTATTACGCTAATCAAGACCTAAAGAAGCTGTTCTAACATTAATCGATTAATTTGGAAAGCACGCTAGGTTCCCTGTGATTGATTGCATAATAATTTGTCACTAAAAATTAGTCTTTTATGTGTTTCCTGAACCAACCTAGACTAAATATTTTTAGGGTGTTTAAAATATTATATGATTATTCTTTGGCATAAAATTTGTAATGAATCAATATTTAGTAAAGGCCAGCAATGGGCGAACTTGGTTCATTATGACCATATTCGTACCCTCACCCCCGAACTCAATCTTTGGTTCATTTTGACCATCTATGGAGTCTAGACGGGGAAATCTACATTGGATAAGTCCCACAATTTGTCCCTACAGTTTCCCATATCCAATTAAGTTTATGATTCTTCCTAAAAAGAATTATTGGCGACTTCAAAACAATTTTCAATGAAACCTTTACAATGGGGTAGTCAAATCTAATACGCGCTCACACCGCGCAGGCGAAATAAAAACACGCCTATAATTTGGCGACTCCACTGGGGAGGATTTAAAAAAAAAAAAAAAATTTAAATGAGTGGGTGAAACTTGAAAAATACGATTCATTCTTATTTTATGCATTTGAATAATATATTGTTTTGCATATGCATGGCTATTGTTCAGCCACCATAAGGATAATCTACCTTGCCTCATTAGCACATGTTCTATGTGTGAGGTCACCGCCGGGGGGTTTGCGCTTTGTCCTTCCAAAAAGCTTCCTAAGCGATAGTGTTGGATCTTAGTCATAAGCAAATCTACCCAACCATGGCATTGTTTTCTTGTTCCTGACTCGAGAACTGGAGTGCGTCTTACACGTGGCCACCTTTTTAAGCAAAGGTACGAAGCGTGGGATCAATCTCTTAGTCATGGACCCTTTTCAGCCTTAACCTAAACCTGACCAATAGTTGAATGTAGAACTGGACTTTAGGTTGAGAACTTTTGCATCCATGTTACCTGACATTTATGTGTGATTGCAATTTTTGCCTGCTAATATGTTATTAACATGTTGATATGTTTTGCGCCTAAAAATAATGCAAATCGCGTCTAAAACTAATCGTCGTTTTCGCCCGAACCTTCGTCAATTTACCAATACGCATGCCGCAGAACATTGCGCCAAACGCATTAAGTTGCGACTGGCGCAACGTTCCTGCGCCAGTCGCATAGCCTGCACGCCGCGGGTAAGTCGCGTGACGTGCAATCTATTCGTCCCATGCTTATTGGTCTTTTGACCTTTGTTCGAGTCTAAAAATAACAAATTTGCGTCAATGTTAGTCTGTCAAACTCGATTTGGTTAGTGCGTCAGTCTTCGTGTCCTGACTTTATGCTAAATTTGTCAAAGCATCGCCTAAACTGTCATGAAAACGTGTGTGGGGTCAATACGCTAGACGCATGAGGATGCGCTGACGCATTGACCTGCGTCAGACGCACAACACTGCGCCACACGCACCTTGGCTACGTGGCGTGCTGTTTGTGCATCTTGCGTTTTCCGTCACTTTAGGCAATGTAGTGGCAAATTCAGTATGATGTTCTTGTTTGCATGCATTAGAGTCATTGACTGTTCAGAACGTCTTGCGTCTAATTTCACCTAAATAAAAAAAACAGTCTTTTCATGCAAGGTCGAGTCTGTCCTAAAAAGTGCATTTAGGAAAAATGGTCATGTAGAGTTAGAATCATCATGCATGTCTGCCTTCTCCCTGCTGTTCAACAATTCCTCCCTATCCATCTTATCTTACCATATTCACCAATTTCAAAAAACTTACATCTTTTAAAATCAATCCTACACCATATTCTATTCTACTCTTTTTCGAAAAGCATTTACTAAACACCATCATACATGACATTCAAATATATATTTTCAAAATTAATCTATCATCTTTTCCTAACAAAAGATAAAACAAGGGGTTCCTTTCAAAAAATGAATTTCGAAAATTCTAAGCCCAGTTCAAACTTCAAACACCTTTATTCAATCCAATCCAGTCAATCCAGTTCACTTGCATTCATATTAGGCCCGCTAGCATTAGAGTCCATCTTAGGCCCATATAAGTCTAGCCCATGTCAAAACCTAGGCCCATTTACATCTTTATGTGAACCCTAGTCTATGTCAAGCCCAATCTAAGTCTAATCCCAGTCTATTCCATTCTAAGTCCAATCCTAGTCCATTTCTAATGTCAAGCCCATGTGCATCTCCCAGTCTAAGTCAAACCCCTATAAGACTAAGTCCAAAATCAGGTCCATATAAGGCCCTGCTCACTTCCTAAGTCTAATGAAGTCCATTTCCAAACCCATATAGGACGAAGTCCAAACCAGTAAGTCTAGCGAAGCTAGCACCCTTTAAGACCATACGGCACCCATTGACCTAGCGAAGCTAGTCATCCCTTAAGTCCATAACGGCACCCATTGGCCTAGCGAAGCTAGTCATCCCTTAAGTCCATAACGGCACCCTTTGACCTAGCGATGCTAGTCATCCCTTAAGTCCATAACGACACCCTTTGGCCTAGCGAAGCTAGTCATCCCTTAAGTCCATAACGACACCCTTTGACCTAGCGAAGCTAGTCATCCCTTAAGTCCATAACGGCACCCTTTGGCCTAGCGAAGCTAGTCATCCCTTAAGTCCATAACGGCACCCTTTGACTTAGCGAAGCTAGTCACCCTTAAGTCCATAACGGCACCCATTAACCTAGCGAAGCTAGTCCTCCCTAAGACCATAAAGGCACCCTCCGAGTTTACGAAGCTACTCATACCTTACATCTACAGCAGTCCAAAATCATCAAGTCTGGCGAAGCCAATTCCCCCCTAAGTCTAGCGAAGCTAGCATAGGCAACCCTTCTAAGTCTAGTCTGCTTGCATAGTCTAGTCCAGTCCAGTACAATCCAGTCCACATTTGCATCTGCATATAGTTAGGCCCATACGCCATCATAACCATAATCTTAGCCATTTCTACTCATTTCCCATGTTCATTCCCATTTCCGCTTTCATCTTCATTTCTCATCTCTTATCTCCATTTCCATTTCTCCATCCCTCATTTCCATTTCTCATTTCGAAAGCATCATTTCTTAAAATTTACGAGGTCCATTCAATTTCTGTTCAGGACAGGTCGTGAGATGATAACTTGGGAACGCCCGAAAGAGAGGATACAAGGTCAACCTACTCCCAGACTCGTCAAACGAGTTCTCACCTTTTCAGACGCGTCTTCTGAAACCTCTGAATCATTTGAATCATCATCTGAAATGGGGGACACTAATGAACAGCTCAGTGCCATTATGGCCCAACTTCAACTGATGAACTCTCGTCTTGCGGAACAAGACAAAGAGATTAAGGCACTGAGAGAGAAACTAACTGAGGAAGAAGCGCAAGATGACACTCCGCCTCCACCACCACCTCTTGGCAAGACCGAGAAAGAGCGAGGTTTGAGAAACTCGAGCAATTGATCCGGTCGATTCATGCGCTCGAGGGTCGGGCTCATGGCCATGACACCATTGATCCTGAACTGAGGGAAAAGCTCCCTAAAAAGATAACATTGGGTGATCTCCCCAAATTCAAGGGGGTCGAAGACCCAGATAATCATTTGAGAGCTTTCTCCATATCTATGGCTCTCAAGGGTATGAGCAAGGACCTGTTTACTTATGTCTTTCCCTTGACCTTGGATGCACATCCATCCAAGTGGTTCGAGTCCTTTGAATAAGACCAAGCTGAATGAGTGGGACTATATCTGGGAAGAGTTCCACAAACAATAAATATACAATACTCAGCTTCCTATTGGCCTTCGTGAGTTGGTGTTAACTAAACACAACTCCAACTAAGATTTCGTCACCTTCCTTAACAGGCGGAGAGAAAAAGCTCCACAAATGACTAACAGGCCATCTCAAGAGGATCAAATTCGACTACTGATCCGTAACCTACAGCCTAAGTATGGGGATCATATTAAATTCCAACCCATAGAGTCTTTCACGAAGCTCTATAAGGTGGGCCTGCTGATCGAAGAAGAGGTACAAGCCAACAAGAACAAGAGTTCCAACAACAACAACTCTTTCAAGAAGAGTAATAACAACCCTTCTACCTCTAAAAGCAATGACATCAATGACATTCACTCCATTACGCGTGACTCTAGAAGAACCCTTCACTAGGCTTCATGCAAAAGGATCACTTCAGCCTATTGGCCCTACTCCGGACCCTGATCCTGAGAAAAGATCCAGTAAATGGAATCCCAATGCCTACTGCAAGTACCATCAAGGAAACGGGCATATGACATCACATTGCTGGACTTTTAAGCATGCTCTACAGGATATGGTTGAAGACGGTAGATTGCCAATTTCGCATGCAGCAAAAGTCAACAATAGCGGCAACACCTTGGGCAGTGCCTAAATAATGCCGGGGCATGGTCATTTAACGCTAGTTTTCTAGGTTGAGTCGGAGAGTCCCTCCCATAGCTCCTTCATTTCCTTTCTTGTCGAGTCTATGTCATTTAGGTTTTTATTTCTAATAAGCCTTATTCTATTTATTTCTAATTAATAAAATAATTGCATTTTCATTTTCATTGGCCTTCCATCATTTTATTTATGCTTCTAATTTGATGATGAAACTTAAATCACTTAATGAACTTGACTAATAATAATAAAAAGAGGTCTGAAATAAAAATAAAAATAAAAATAAAAAAGGGACATACTTTGGATCAAGAGTTATTCCCCTCTCCCTTCCATTACCTTTCATAAGCCATCCTCATACAACCAAGGAAAAACAAAGATCCTTTAAATCATCATCTTCATTAGCCAGATATTCCTTCGACATCAAAACTCCACAAATATCCTTCAAGCCTTCCACTACCCTAAACCAAAATTGTGTGCAAGCCTCACTACATTACAAAAAATACCAATGCCAGGCAAAATAAAAAAAGTGAAAGAAATTCAAAGTGCAAAAAAAAAAGCAAAAGCAAAACGCACAAAAGTGCTAAAAGAAAGAGCCAAAGGCAAATTAATAAAAAGTCAAGCTAGGGGGCTTGCACACAAGTTCTATCCCTCATTCAAATCCTTCAACACATCAAAACCTTAGCCTGTATAATTCAAATCCATGATCCTATATATGAACTTTCATCAAAGCTTCAAGCCTTACACCTTTCAACCTTTCATCAATCCTAACTCCTTTTTCAAGGTATGTCCAAGCCCGCTAGGTTGAAAACCCAAAAGGGCGGCCTAGGCAAAAGTTAGGGCACAAAAAAAAAGAGAATAAAAAAAGAAATCGGATCCCGGAACTACGAATGGTGCGATTCCGCAAGGATACATAGGATCCCTCATCTCGAGGTCCGACCGCTAAAATAAAATAAATTATTCAAGGTATAATGATTTGATTTTTGTAGAGTTCGGGAGCATAATCTCTTTCTAGATCTCGACATAGACTCGAGTCTGAACCTAGCCTCGTTAAAACCTTTTCCCACCTACATTCATTTGAGTCACAAATTTAAACATTTTTTTTAATTCAAACTCTCCTTGTCCCCGAAGGACTCTCAGATAATTCCATGGTTTAACGGCGGTATTTGACTTTGCCTATATCAACTTCCCAAAGAAGAATCCCGGCCGGCAACTTTCAACGTTCAAGACATATCAACTACATTTCAATCAAGGCTCATAATGCCTAATTCATGGCAAGCTCACCCAAAGTGGGGGCTTCCTATATGTGTGGTGGTTCCTCCAAATCAAACTCCCGAAGAGTTGTAATCCAGCGGACCTCGTTTACGGACCCCGATTATTTACTAAAAATGATTTTCGAAAATCATTCTATCTATTTCTGATCATTCTATCATTCTACACATACTCTAGCCTTGCAAAATCCTGACCTTGCATTGCAGTCTCGCAAAACCCTAATCTTGTATTTCATACATTCTAGTCTTGCATAACCCTGACCTTGCATGACGTGTCAACCCTTAGCTTTGCATAACCTTAATCCTTGCATAGCATCTCATGCATCCTTAGAGAGTCTAAGTTTGCATTACTGCATCATTATATGCTTTATCTGAGTTGTTTGCACCTATCTGCTAACATCTTCTTCTGCAGGTAATCAAATTGCTTGTAGTTATTGTCGTGCATACTAACTTTGTTTTGTAGAGACCGGCGTATATAGATCAGTTCTAAACTGCAAAGCGTTTAGAATCGTTCTCCGTCCCGACACCGTATACTTTGACTATCGGTTTCCTGAACCTCAGTCTGCACTCGCCATAGGAGTTGATCTGCACTCGTCATTGGTTCTCGCGCTTACTCGACAATCGTCATTGGCTGGTGTTCGCTGGTCGCCGGTGATGCAGTGGTGTGGCGGTGCGGCGGGGGAGAGGATCGAGGTGAGGTGAGGTGGTGGATGTGGGTGATAGGTGAAGGTGAGGTTTTGACTTTTGAGGGGGAGGGGAGAGAAAGATATTATAAGAGTTAATAATGACACATGTTTGGTGAATATATGATGACATGAAAGTAATAAATAATGATATCATTTGTGTTATAAATGACATTAGGTTGTGTAATACTTCCTCTGTTTCTTTTTAAGTGCAACACTTTTACTTTTGCACTATTCACACACCTCACTTTGACCGTATCTTTTTACTGATATATAAAAACAAAAATGATCATATAAAATGTTGTTGGATTTGTTTCAATGAATATTTTCATAATATCAACTTTTCATAACTGTAACAAATACATAATTAGAGATATTAATGGTCAAAGAGGTGCTTTGGCAAGCGTGAAAGTCAAAGTGTTGAACTTATTTAGAAACGGAGGTTAGGATGATAAAGTATATAAAGAGAAATAAGTGAAAATGATATTGCAAAAAAATGACATAAATAAAAGTAATAATGATATCATTTTTCTTAGAAATGATACATAAAAAGTTGAAAATTAATAATGTAATAGAGATAAATGATACAAGTTTGGTGATTAATGACATAAAAAATGAAATTTAATTAATGATATCATTGTTCTATAAATGGTATCAATTTGTGTAATAATGATAAGGTATATAAAGAGTTGACTAATTATTATGAAATATGTAAAAATTACATGAAACAAATCCAAAATGATACAAGTTTGTTGAAAAATGACATGGAAGTCCGTACTAATTAAATGACACGAACGAGCTTTATAAATGACATGAAACAAATTCAAAAAAAATGATATGAAATATGGTCAATAATGACATAAAATAGTTTTATAATGACATGACATAAGTTTGCTGAAAAATAACATAAAAGTTAGTAAAAATGATATCATTTCTATTATAATGATACAAGTTTGGTGAAAAATGACATAGAATTTAATAATAATGACATGAAAGAGTTTTATTATAAATGACATGAAATAAATTCGAAAAAATGACATGAGATAGCTCCAAAATGATATAAAATACGACAATAATGACATAAAATAGTTTTATAATGACATGATATAAGTTTGCTGAAAATTAACATAAAATTTAGTAATAGTGATATCATTTTTATTATAATGACACAAGTTTGCTAAAAAATGACATAGATGTCAGCAATAATGACATGAAAGAGTTTTATAAATGACATGAAACAAATTCAAAAAAATGACATAAGATAGCTCCAAAATGATATAAGGTACGTCAATAATGACATAGAAGCGAGTAGTAATGACATAGATTTTAAAATGATATGAAACATACCAATAATGACATGCTAAGTTACCAATAATAACTTATATCATCTTCCCCAATTTAATTATTATTTTTCAACTCTTTATATACCATAGCATTATTACTCATTTCTACTGCCTCTGTTTTTTTATAGATGCTACATTTTCCTTAAATGGAAATGTCATAATAGATCTTCTGTACCATAAATGGATCACTTTTCACCCTAAAGATTTTAAAATACTTATTAAAAAGTTGGTGGTCCCCACTTTCTCCCTTTTAAAATACCCATATTTTGTTCATTAACAAATGTTTTTTTATTCAAAAAGTGGTGGTCCCCCACTTTCTCTCTCTACCTTTCTTAAAAACTCACCACTTTCTCTCTACGTACCATCTATAAAAAAACAAAGGAAGTATGTTATTATTACTCATTTCTATGTTATTTTTCAACAAACTTGTATAATTTTTCCTACTTTATTGTTATTTTTAAACTCTATATATGTCATAACATTATTACTTATTTCTATGTCATTTTTAAGGAAACTTATATCATTTTCTCCACTATTATTATTATTTTTCAACTCTTTATATACATAGTATTATTAGTCATTTATATGTCATTATTACTCATTTCTACGTTATTTTTCAGGAAACTTATATCATTTTCCCCAATTTTATTATTATTTTTCAACGCTTTTTATACATAGCATTATTTGTCATTTATATGTCATTATTATTCATTTTTATGTCATTTGTACTCAATTCTATATCATTTTTTACTCATTTTCAATCTTTTATGTCATTATTGACGTGTTTCATATTATTCTGAAACTGTTTCGTGCCATTTTTATATATGTTTACGTCATTTACGAAATTCTTTCATGTCATTATTAATATATTTTGTATCATTATTTTAGAACTCTTTCATGACATTATTGGTCTATTTTGTGTTATTATATTATTGTTGTTAGTATGTTTTATATTATTTTAAAATTTTATTCCATGACTGATAAGTGCATATTCTAACATTATTTAGTTCCATATTAGGGTGTATTTACATGTAGTATTAGAGCATTTACATTGCATTTTTGCATATTTATGTCCCTTTTAATAAGCTACTATGATTTCACGGGTTGTTTGGTTTTTTGATGTAAACTCAAGTACTTTGAACTCCTATTTGAGGACGTGATGATTAACGTACTTGGATGACCTTCAAAACGACATATTACGTGTCCAAAACGGATTGGAATTGAAGAAGATACAAATGGCTTTGTGTAATTGTGTGAAACATGACACCTATTCACCATTTTGACCATTAATTTTGACAAAAAATTGATAATGAGATAATTCCAACTGGGTTGGAAATTAGACTTCAAGGGCTTTCCAACGATATATTACTTGTTCGAAACAAAACTCTGAATCAAAAGTTATAACTATTCGAAGTTGAGCTGGAGAATCTGACGGTTAATGGACAACACGTCCGTGTCACTTTTGACACACCGTGTTGCTCTGATTTCTCCTAGCCAGTAAATTTTCTTTCGTAGGATATTTATGTAGTATCGAGTCAACACGTACGTGTCAATATTGACACGTCCGTGGTGGTCTGCTCCGTGACACGTTTTGTTTTGTCGGCTTTGTTATTTTAGGAAGTTATAAATACTCTTTTATTTATTGTAGGAAAATTGGAATTTAATAATCCAACCTTTAAGGGGTCTTCTTAAAACAGTCCCACTTATAAGTTTTTTTTGAATAATCTAACCATTTGGGGTTGTCTTCTCATAATGGACCTAGGTGACTTGTGACCTGAACATCAGGTTTTTTTATTTTCTTTTTTTCCTCCTCTTACTCACTTCTCTCTCCTCTTCCTTCTTCCACTGACCACCACCGTTTGGCCACGGCAACCCCTCCACCCAAAACATCAGCCCACCACACTCCACCACCCGAAACAACCTCACCCCCACCATTTTCGAACTTCTGGTGGTCTTGCGCACATTTGCCGGCGCGAATTGGCTCGGCGGTCGAAGGTCTTTATTTTTTCGTTCGTTCTCCCTTCTTCTTTTCGATTTTTCGCGGTGACATGAGGGGAGAGGGGGACGGGTGGGATGGGGAAGCGCGGGGGAGGGGGGTTGCAAGGGCTGGGTGAAAGGTTAAGGGGAGATGCGAGAAGAGAGGGGGAGGAGCGATAGGGGTATAGGACGAAGGGGAGAAGAGAAGGAGTGGGATGGTGGGGTGCAGTGGGGGGTGTAGGGTGGGGCGGGGGTGGGGTGGGCAGTGAGGTTGCAATGGGGTTGGGGTGGGGCTCGGAAAGGGCTCGGGTGGGGGTGGGGTGGGGGCTGCGGGGGCTCGGGTGGGGTGGGGTGGGGGCTGCAGTGAAATGGGGTGGGTTGTACCGGGTCAGGCGGTGGGGGGTAGGCTTAAGGTGGGGGTGGGGGGTGGGGGGGTGGGGGGTGGGGACGTGGGGTGCGGTGGGGGTGTAGGTGGGGTGGGGTGGGGTGGGCAGTGGGATTGCGGTGGGGTTGGGGTGGGGCTCGGAAGGTGGTGATGTTTGTGGTGGCTAGGTGGTGGTGTTTGTGGAGGAAAAGAGGTAGAGGGAGGGAGAAAATGGGGTGACTAATGATAGTGTGACACGTGTCATACTTGACTCGCTATACCTGGTCACAACAGTCAAGGTCCATTATGAGAAGACAACCCCAAAAGGTTAGATTATTCAAAAAAAACTTATAAGTGGGACTGTTTTTAAGAAGACCCCTTAAAGGTTGGATTATTAAATTCCAATTTTCCTATGGGATATAGTTTATTGTATATACTTTTTAGGGTTTCTAGAGAGAAGTTAGAGAGAGAAACTTGTAGATCTTCATTGTTCTCTAAGACTCTACCTTTCTTCCATTAATTCAAGTATTTATTTTCTCCTTCTTTTCTCTTTGTTTTCTATTATGAAGTTTACTTATTTTCTCTAGTTTGTTTATTTATTTCAATTATGCTTGAGTAGTTCTTTAATCTATGGATAAGTTGAATCCTAGTATGAATTAATTAATGATTATTTCTTCAATCCCCAAATTAATTGTTTGATTGTTCTTGCTTAATTGATTGTGCATATACCAATACTAGATTAGGGATAACTAGTATTGTTATTATTCCATTGTCTTGATCACAACGGGAGTTGGGTTTTGACGGATTTGAGTATTTCAATTATGGATATGAAATTCTCCACGGGAGTAGGTAGAATGAATTGTTACGAAGTTACACTAGAGGAAAAAAGCCCAAGGGCTGCGGTCAAAAACGGCCCAAGGGCTGCGTTTTTTGACCGCAGCCATTAGACTAGCAGCCCTTGACATTTAGGAAGGGCTGCGGTTTTTAACCGCAGCCCTTAGCGGGTTAAGGGCTGCGGTCAAGGAAAAACCGCAGCCCCTTAGTGGGGTCAGGGTGCGGTTAAGGGCCAAAACCGCCATGTGAGTTAAGGGGTCGCGGTTTTAGCCCTTAACCGCACCCTTAACCCACTAAGGGCCGCGGTTTTTCCAAAAACCGCAGCCCTTGTGACCCAAAAAAAATAAAAAAATTTTTTTTTTTTTTTTGAATTTTTTTGTCCTAAATGTTTCCAAACAGTTATTACAAATTATAAGTATCATTTTTCATTACAAATTATGTTTTTTACACGAATATAGAGAAAATAATAACTAAATTACATTAGTTCGAGGCCGCCTCGAATGTTCGAATTGCAATATATGAGCAAGGATCACAACCATCAAAAAATAACCAACCAAAGAACAACCATGAATACATTACAACAACTCCACCAAGATCAGCATCTATCCGAATCCCTCAAAAGCAACTTTTCTAGAGATGATAGAACACAGTAAATAAAACCAAAACCGCTATAATTTGGAGTTGAAACTATATCTATGCAAGTACTACAAAGCGTAAGTGGGACAGACCCACTCCACAAGAACAACTTTCAATTTGTTGATGTTGTAAGTACATGGCAGCTTACAATACAACAACAAATGGCTAAACAAATGACTAGCAGGGGGTTGCAGGTGGGGGCGACGGGGGTGGCGCAGGGGGTAGGGGAGGGAAGCAAGGGGTGATGGGTCGTGCTAGGGGTGTAGCGGGGGCGGCAGGGGGGTAGTAGGGGCGCCGGGGTGGGGCGGGGGGCTAGCAGGGGGGCAGGTGGCGCAGGGTCGTGGCGAGGGTCAGGGGGTGCGGCAAGGGGCCGGGCGGTGGGGGCGGGGGCGAGGGGAGGGGGAAGCAGGGGCCTTGGGTCAGTGCTAAGTGGGTGTGCAAGGGGGGGCAACAGGGGGGTATATTTTTTATTCTTTTATGTAAATTTTTCTATATTCTTTATAAGTATGTAGGAGAGGTCGAGAGGAGTACTGTTTAACTGTGTTTTTTATTACTATTTTTTTTATTAAACTAATTGATTTTTAGGTGTATATTCCGGAAGGCATAACACTCCTTTGCACCACTCGAAAACCAGGAAGGTACTTAGGAAAGAATCCTATGCCTCCAAAAAATCATAGAGAAAGATATGTTCCCTCATTTAGTTTTTGATAAATTTAGCAATGCCTCCATGTGGGTCGTCCAATCATTCAATTGCATCTCTTATTCTCTCGCTCTTACATCGGGCCATCAAGGTCATCTACCATTTACTATGTTTATCAAATCAAATGATTCATATTGCAAATTAGCCTTTTTCATTTTCATTCAACAAATGGAATTTCATCTAGTATTTTCTTTAATCTAATTAACCATGCATCTCGTTGTTAGCAATTAGCATCATGGTAGAGAATGTCCTAAAACGGCCTTTAATTACTCAAAATGTACTTAGAAACAAATAAATGATGTTATATAAACCCATGAAAACATTCACTTAATTGCTTATTAGGCCAATAAATCACACAAATATCAAGCTATAACAACTTCATTATCCATGGATCAAGCAATTAAAGTCCTAAAATAACCACTTTGATGCATATTAGGCCAAGAAATCCCACAAAAATCAATAACTAACTAATATTCACCAACTTTATGCATGCAAAGAAACAATCAAGGTCAAAACAATTCAATAAAACCAGTACCATGATCCCAAAGGGGCTACAATGCCCATACTAATTCCTCGAACAATCATCTTCAACTAAGGGGAAAAGGGGGATAAATAAGGTTCATCCTCGAACAATCAACTTCGGATAAAAGGGTTCTAATTTCTAAAACATAATCGGAAAAAGAATTCTAACTTTGTCTCCCTTTGGTTTCTTCACACCATCTCCAATAATAATATTAGCCATGGTATACTCGCATCGCAACGCACCTGAAAAGCACCTGAAAAGCATTATAACGCCATGACCAAAGATGAATGATGTCTCAGCCAAAAAAAACATGTAAAGTTCTCACCAAAGAAAAAGAAAAAAAGTACTGAAGAAGAATGTATCATTGCCAATCACAACGGTAAATTACGGTTGGGACCAACATCAACTAATAGACATTCAATCAAAAAAAAAAGTAAAAAGCATAAAATTTACTTCTCTAAAGTGCACGGACTTTACACATCCTCTATACATCCGAGATATCATATCTTTGCATGTTAAAGGGGAGAATGTGAACCAAAGTGTAATGTTCCCGGGTGTGTAATGAACACTAAAAGAATTTGGATCCAAACATCAAACCATCTACAAGAAAAAGGATGGATTTCCTCATCCAAGATCTCGTTATCTTGTTGTCTAAGGCAACCACTTAAAATGAAGAATTTAACATGATTTTATACAAGGACCCCTTTGGGGAAGGTGTAAACCCAAAAACGCCATTCACTACACAAAGAATGAGACATCTTATAGATACCCTAAAAGAAGATACGCGACTATTACTTTTTGACGAAGAATGACACGAGACATTTCGATGGCTATGAGTATTTAATACTCAAGTGCAAGTGATTTGATCGTATTACACGAACCACATACCAGAAATTTACATGTTTCTATGATGCATCATAAGGCTATTTCTATTGTGAACTTTGCCTTGTGTATTGACTTAATAAAAAAGGGATATTTGTGTGTAAAATTGGATAAAAAAAAAAATCCAAACCACCGAAGAAACAAGCGAGCCCCAATGGCCCTTACTATTTTTTATTTCGCCCCGCAATCAATACCCCACGGTAAAAAACACCTTAATTTAATATCGTCAATATAATAACCCACCTCAAACTTTTTGCAATGAGTCTAAGAACATCCACACTCAAATAATCTCATTCCATAGATCACAATAAAAAAAAAAAACAACTTTTATCAACGAATTACAAATACCCAAATTCACTAAGTTCACATATGATTCAATTATAAGAAAAATGGATGAAAATCATTTGTTTTAAAAACAAACAAGAAAATTCAAAATTGGGGTAAAGAAAGAAAACGCCCCATTTTTTTTTAAAAAAAATTTAATTCTATTTAAACCCTTTAACCTTGGGGGGAATAGCTATCAAAAAAAAACTTTAAATTAATAAATGGTTGGCAATAATATTTTTGTAGGGTGGGGAGGGGCTACGGGATTTTTGAGGGGAGTGGGGGGTATATTAATTTAATACCCCCTTTAAATTTTCACCCACCCCCCCAGAGCACCAAAAAACAAACAAATTTATAAAGCGAACATCACTACACCATCAAATTAAAATTCCCTAGTGTTAGAGTGCCGCGTTTAATGTCTTTAATTTGCATGATTCCACTGGAGTAGGCTTGATTGCATATTAAGGAAGCCATAGATACTCGGGAGAGGTCTATGGCATTTTATAGGGCGTACTTTTCCTTGTGAACATTTAATTGATTAATTTAGGGTAGGAATTATTTTGTATTACTTCATGCTAGTGGGGATACTTAACTCTAGAGTCTTTTATTTATATATTGGTTAGTATAGTTGATTCGACCATCATCGATATTAATATCCTTTAGTCTTACCATTATTTAAGGGATAATTATAGAACAACTTTCTCTCTGTGGAATCGATCCTGACTTACCCTACTACATAGTTTGAAGGATTAGTTAGGTTATTTATTTTTATTTGGTGTGCGACACGCCTATCAATGACATTAAGGAAATATTTCATGTTATTTTTAGATATATTTTATGTCATTATTGATATATCTCTATTATATAAGTGAAGGGGGAAGGCTATGGCGTCCCCCTATCAAATTACTCAAAAGCCGTCATGATTTTTTAAAACTTAAAATATACCCCTAAATATTCACAACACACATTAAGTAACTTAACAAAAATAAAACTATCCTTAAATTATTTCTACAAACCAATTCAAAAAGTCAAAACTAATAGGAATTAGCCCACAAATATAGAAGATATCTTAGAAACATAAATTGATTAAAATATTTGTAATAAACTTGAATTAGCAATAAAAATGAAGAAATAAAAAATTAATCAACTCGAAAAAAGAAATAAATAAAATAAAGTTCAAACTTAACAAATAAAAATATGTGGTTTCCTTATGTCCATTTTTTGAATGATATATTAATAAGTGCATACTTTGTTTATGACATTGAAAAACAATTGTCAACTTACATTATAAAAAGTTTTCGCCGCACATGTATTGGACGCACATGAAGTTTGTTATTTGAGAATACGGAAGTTCGACCAGAAAAAATTTTGTCGCACACATTGCATGCATAGGTAGCTAGTTGTACTTATATCATTATGAGTATAATATATGTCATTATACAGCTTATCAATATTTGTGAACTTCATGTCATTATTCACCAAACATAAATCATTTTTAACTTATAAGATCCATTCAAAAAAACTTATACTCTCTCTTCTCCCCCTAAAAACCTGACCCCCTCTCACCCATCCACCACCCCTATCCACCACCTCACCTTCCCACCGCACACCAGACCACCACACCACCCAGCGAACACCAGCGAGCACAAAACCCCAGAAAAAGCTCATGAACACCAGCTAACACGAAGACCATCGGCGAGGACGAACACCAGCGAACACGAATTTCGTTGCTATTTTTCTCATTTCTCTGCGTCTAGAAAAAGCTTCTTTTGTTTCTTGCTCGATGTTTCTTACTCCTTGTGTTTTAGGACGTTGTTTTCTTCTCCCTCACCACAACTCTTCAATGGAGTTTCCTCCACATGCACCTCAACTTCGAGGAATGAAGATACCAGCATCGAATCGCAAAGCCAAATCCAAGAAATTTTACCGAATGCGAAGCTTTCTCTAGTGTCATTAGAGTACTTTTTGATGAATTTTATTGTTTAATTTTATCGAATTGCGAATCTTCACGTGTTAGGTTTTTCGAGGTGGAAAGATAGAGGGAGACCAGAGGAGAGAGAGAATGTCGAGACGGGGAGAAAAGTGAAGCGAGGAGGTTGGTTGGTGAGGAAGAGGAAGGAGAAGAAAAAAGTTGGATGTAAACATTTCACACGTGTGAGTTATGCTACATCATAAATTATGGTGTAACATGTTACATGACCTAAGACGATTTCATATAGCAAACAACCCTATTATGCTTGGAGGATGATAAAATATGGTGAAAATAATGTATTGATGGACATCCTAAAGTACAGGGCTAATATATAGCGCTAAAGAAAACATAAAGTTAATAGGAAACAATTACCAAACCTATTTTTGATATATAGGAAACAAGTAACACATTTTACTAATAATATAGGTAACCATTAGTTAAGAAACTTAATAACATAAGACTTATGGTAAGTATAAACAATCACATACACTTTCCTAATAAGAGTAACTCGTATTGCAAGCATATGAATTAAGCATTAGTAAAAAACTTCTATGGACCTGGTCCACACTAAATTTAGTGTGAACGTAATGCTTGTAGATGTGATTTATGAAAAAAGGGCCACTATGTTAGAAAAAATAGATACTTCAGTAGCTACAGATTATAAAGGGTGACTATATAAAGTGTAACTTTCATTATAATAACTAATGTAAAAAAAGGGTGGTTGTATGAAAAAAAATTCACTATGTTAGATTAATTTTAGATTGTAAAAGGTGACTATATGAAAAAAGAGTCACTATGTCACATGGATAGCTTTTGTCCACACTAATATCTGTGTGGACCAGGTCTACGCAAGAATAGCTCTAATAATCATCAATTGACCTGGGTCCCTACTATGTGGAGGAGCCGATCGATATCAAAAATGTACCAAATTTCTCTTTGCGTATCCCATCATTAAGAATATTACTGAGCCTTACTGCATCTATAGTTTACAGCGGGTTAGTAAACTACTAGGGGGAATACATACCGTATCTCGGTAAGTAATCATTACTACTTGTAGGCGTGTTTTTATTTCGCCTACGCGGTGTGAGCGCGTATTTGATTTGACTACCCCACTGTAAAGGTTTAATTGAAAATTGTTTTGAAAGAAGTCGCCAACAATTCTTTTTAGGAAGAATCATAAACCTAATTGGATATGGGAAAAAACATAGGGACAAATTATCCAATGTAGATTTCCCCGTCTTAACTCCATAGATGGTCTAAATGAACCAAAGATTGAGTTCGGGCGTGAGGGTACGAATATGGTCATAATGAACCACATTCGCCCAAAGTTGGCCTCTACTAAATATTGATTCATAACAGATTTTATGCCAAAGAATAATCAAAAAACGTTTTAAACACCCTAAAAATATTTAGTCTAAATTAGTTCAGGAAACACATAAAAATACTATTTTTTAGTGATATGTTATTATGCAATCAATTTACAGGGAACCTAGCAAGTTGTCCAAATTAATATGATTAATGTTAGAACAATTCTTTAGGTCTTTGATTAGCAAAAATAACATATGGGTGATAAAAGCAATAAAGTAGGGACAATCATATAATATGCATAGAATGATCAGGCAAGCATATAATATACAAAGGCATGAATAATAATAAAATAAAATAAAATAAAAGAAAATATAGAGAAAGGGTTAGAATATACAGTATAGCGATTTTACATTAAAGATCTACATCAGGAAAGAAAACTGTTAGTAACTTTAATATAAAAATAATTTATTTAAGGACCCTCGGGATTATACTGTGGCTTGGAGTGCCGCAAGATTGACAACCTTCGGGATGAGCAATCGTGAAGCTCGAAAATACGAATGTATGTAGATTGAATGTATTTGTGTTTGAAAGTATGAGTTTTGTAGGGAGATTTTGTAGTTCGTAGAGAGCTTCGTAAGATATTCGTCGAGTTCGAAGTGTGTTAACGTGAAAAATCCGTCATTTTTAATATGTACGGAAATCGAGCCTATTTATAGAGAAAACCATCTTTGCGCTTCACGCGCCACTGCGCCCGGCGTAGGCGACGTGTCAGCGCTTGACGCGGTGTGACTAGTAAAAAGCATACACGTGGTACGTGCTTTCAAAAAAGATAAGAAAGAAATTCTGCGTCTCAAGCAGAGAGCCGCGCTTGACGCATGACTCTGAATGAGTCAGAAATCCACGTGTCAGGTGCGGATTAGTGCACCTAACACGGGTGGATAGATATGCTCCGACGCACGAGGCGTGCGCCGGGCTCAAGGCCTGCGCCGGGCGCGGAGTTTGTGCGCTAGGCGCACCGACTGACTCTGCCGTACCTTTGCCGACTTTATTTAAAACGCGTTTTAAAATATTTCTTTTATCCTTTAATTAAGGATATCTGATTTTACGGGATAAAATCTGGATTTAACTTAAAAAAAATATCTTTTAGAAATATTTATTAATAAAAATAAATCAATTAATTATCAATTAATTGGGCTTTTCAAAGAATTGGGCTCAAATACAATTAATTATCATGAATAATTAATTGGGCTTTAAAATAGGACTTTAACACTTTTCGAAATAGTTTTGGCATGGTTGTTGGGACTTGCTCGCCCTTGGGTCGGACCAATTAAGAACACGGTATGTTTCATCATCGGATCCTTAAATGGGGAGACACGATTATGTGTCTACGAAGCCCCCCACTTTGGCCGAGGCTCATAATGCCTAATTCATGGCAAGCTCACCCAAAGTGGGGGCTTCCTATATGTGTGGTGGTTCCTCCAAATCAAACTCCCAAAGAGTTGTAATCCGCGGACCTCGTTTACGGACTCCGATTATTTACTAAAAATGAATTTTGAAAATCCTTCTATCTATTTCTGATCATTCTATCATTCTACACATACTCTAGCCTTGCAAAATCCTGACCTTGCATTGCGGTCTCGCAAAACCTTAATCTTGCATTTCATACATTCTAGTCTTGCATAACCACGACCTTGCATGATGTGTCAACCCTTAGCTTTGCATAACCTTAATCCTTGCATAGCGTCTCATGCATCCTTAGAGAGTCTAAGTTTGCATTCTTGCATCATTATGTGCTTTATCGAGTTGTTTGCACCTATCTGCTAACATCTTCTTAACGAGTAATCAAATTGCTTGTAGTTATTGTCCCGCATACTAACTTTGTTTTGCGAGAGGCGGCGTATATAGATCGGTTCTAAGCCTGAGAGCATTGAGAATCGTTCTCCGTCCCGGCACCGTATACTTTGACTATCGGTTTCCTGAACCTCAATCTGCACTCGCCATAGGAGTTGATCTGCACTCGTCATTGGTTCTCGCGCTCACTCGACAATCGTCATTGGCTGGTGTTCGCTGGTCGCCGATGATGCAGTGGTGTGGCGGTGCGGCGGGGGGGGGAGGATCGAGGTGAGGTGAGGTTGTGGATGTGGGGTGATAGGTGAAGGTGAGGTTTTGACTTTTGAGGGGAGGAGAGAGAAACATATTATAAGAGTTAATAATGACACATGTTTGGTGAATATATGATGACATGAAAGTGATAAATAATGATATCATTTGTGTTATAAATGACATTAGGTTGTGTAATACTTCCTCTTGTTTCTTTTTAAGTGCAACACTTTTACTTTCGCACTATTCACACACCTCACTTTGACCGTATCTTTTTACTGATATATAAAAACAAAAATGATCATATAAAATGTTGTTGGATTTGTTTCAATGAATATTTTCATAATATCAACTTTTCATAACTGTAACAAATACATAATTAGAGATATTAATGGTCAAAGAGGTGCTTTGGCAAGCATGAAAGTCAAAGTGTTGAACTTATTTAGAAACGGAGGTTAGGATGATAAAGTATATAAAGAGAAATAAGTGAAAATGATATTGCTAAAAAATGACATAAATAAAAGTAATAATGATATCATTTTTCTTATAAATGATACATAAAAAGTTGAAAAATAATAATGTAATAGAGATAAATGATACAAGTTTGGTGATTAATGACATAAAAAGTGAAATTTAATTAATGATATCATTGTTCTATAAATGGTATCAATTTGTGTAATAATGATAAGGTATATAAAGAGTTGACTAATTATTATGAAATATGTAAAAATTACATGAAACAAATCCAAAATGATACAAGTTTGTTGAAAAATGACATGGAAGTCAGTACTAATTAAATGACACGAAAGAGCTTTATAAATGACATGAAACAAATTAAAAAAAAATGATATGAAATATGGTCAATAATGACATAAAATATTTTTATAATGACATGACATAAGTTTGCTGAAAAATGACATAAAAGTTAGTAAAAATGATATCATTTCTATTATAATGATACAAGTTTGGTGAAAAATGACATAGAATTTAATAATAATGACATGAAAGAGTTTTATTATAAATAACATGAAATAAATTCGAAAAAATGACATGAGGTAGCTCCAAAATGATATAAAATACGACAATAATGACATAAAATAGTTTTATAATGACATGATATAAGTTTGCTGAAAATTGACATAAAATTTAGTAATAGTGATATCATTTTTATTATAATGATACAAGTTTGCTAAAAAATGACATAGATGTCAGCAATAATGACATGAAAGAGTTTTATAAATGACATGAAACAAATTCAATAAAATGACATAAGACAGCTCCAAAATGATATGAAGTACGTCAATAATGACATAGAAGCGAGTAGTAATGACATAGATTTTAAAATGATATGAAACATACCAATAATGACATGCTAAGTTACCAATAATAACTTATATCATTTCCCCAATTTAATTATTATTTTTCAACTCTTTATATACCATAGCATTATTACTCATTTCTACTTCCTCTTGTTTTTTTATAGATCTTTATATTTTACCTTAAATGGAAATGTCATAATAGACGCTACATACCATAAATGGATCACTTTTCACCCTAAAGATTTTAAAATCTTATTAAAAAGTTGGTGGTCCCGACTTTCTCGCTTTAAAATACCCATATTTTTTCCTTAACAAATGTTTTTTTTTTCAAAAAGTGGTGGTCCCCACACTTTCTCTCTACCTTTCGCTAAAAAGCTCCCCACTTTCTCTATGTACCATCTATAAAAAAGCGAAGGAAGTATGTCATTATTACTCCATTTCCATGTTATTTTTCAACAAACTTGTATAATTTTTCTTACTATATTATTATTTTTAAACTCTA
The DNA here is from genome assembly GCA_947648045.1 of Beta corolliflora. NCBI lineage: Eukaryota > Viridiplantae > Streptophyta > Magnoliopsida > Caryophyllales > Amaranthaceae > Beta > Beta corolliflora. The sequence continues at coordinate 1,704,188 of CANSZD010003157.1, read as the reverse complement.
TATATGCGATAACATTATTACTTATTTCTATGTCATATTTCAGGAAACTTATATCATTTTCCCCAATATTATTATTATTTTTCAACTCTTTATATATATAGTATTATTAGTCATTTATATGTCATTATTACTCATTTCTACGTCATTTTTCAGGAAACTTATATCATTTTCCCCAATTTTATTATTATTTTTCAACGCTTTTTATACATAGCATTATTAGTCATTTATATGTCATTATTATTCATTTTTATGTCATTTGTACTCAATTCTATATCATTTTTTACTCATTTTCAATCTTTTATGTCATTATTGACGTGTTTCATATTATTCGAAGCTGTTTCGTGCCATTTTTATATATGTTTACGTCATTTACAAAATTCTTTCATGTCATTATTAATATATTTTGTATCATTATTTTAGAACTCTTTCATGACATTATTGGTCTATTTTGTGTTATTATATTATTGTTGCTAGTATGTTTTATATTATTTTAAAATTTTATTCCATGACTGATAAGTGCATATTCTAACATTATTTAGTTCCATATTAGGGTGTATTTACATGTAGTATTAGAGCATTTACATTGCATTTTTGCATATTTAGGTCCCTTTTAATAAGCTACTATGATTTCACGGGTTGTTTGGTCTTTTGATGTAAACTCAAGTACTTTGAACTCCTATTTGAGGACCTGATGATTAACGTACTTGGATGACCTTCAAAACGACATATTACGTGTCCAAAACGGATTGGAATTGAAGAAGATACAAATGGCTTTGTGTAATTGTGTGAAATATGACACCTATTCACCATTTTGACCATAACTTTTGACAAAAAAATTGATAATGAGATAATTCAAACAGGGTTGGAAATTAGACTTCAAGGACTTTCCAACGATATATTACATGTTCGAAACAAAACTCTGAATCAAAATTTATAACTATTCGAAGTTGAGCTGGAGAATCTGACGGTTAATGGACAACACGTCCGTGTCACTTTTGACACACCGTGTTGCTCTGATTTCTCCTAGCCATTAAATTTTCTTTCGTAGGATATTTATGTAGTATCAGGTCAACACGTCTGTGTCAATATTGACACGTCCGTGGTGGTCTGCTCCGTGACACGTTTTGTTTTGTCGGCTTTGTTATTTTAGGAAGTTATAAATACTCTTTTATTTATTTTATGGGAAATAGTTTATTGTATATACTTTTTAGGGTTTCTAGAGAGAAGTTAGAGAGAGAAACTTGTAGATCTTCATTGTTCTCTAAGACTCTACCTTTCTTCCATTAATTCAAGTATTTATTTTCTCCTTTTTTTCTCTTTGTTTTCTATTATGAAGTTTACTTATTTTCTCTAGTTTGTTTATTTATTTCAATTATGCTTGAGTAGTTCTTTAATCTATGGTTAAGTTGAACCCTAGTATGAATTAATTAATGATTATTTCTTCAATCCCCAAATTAATTGTTTGATTGTTCTTGCTTAATTGATTTTGCGTATACCAATACTAGATTAGGGATAACTAGTATTGTTATTATTCCATTGTCTTGATCACAATGGGAGTTGGGTTGTGATGGATTTGAGTATTTCAATTAAGGATATGAAATTCTCCACGGGAGTAGGTAGAATGAATTGTTAGGAAGTTAGAGTGTCGTGTTTAATGTCTTTAATTTGCATGATTCCACGGGAGTAGGCTTGAGTGCATATTAAGGAAGCCATAGATACTCGAGAGAGGTATATGGCATTTTATAGGGTGTACTTTTCCTTGTGAACATTTAATTGATTAGTTTGGGGTAGGAATTATTTTGTATTACTTCATGCTAGTGGGGATACTTAACTCTAGAGTCTTTTATTTATATATTGGTTAGTATAGTTGATTCGACCATCATCGATATTAATATCCTTTAGTCTTACCATTATTTAAGGGATAATTATAGAACAACTTTCTCTCTGTGGGATCAATCTTGACTTACCCTACTACATAGTTTGAAGGATTAGTTAGGTTATTTATTTTTATTTGGTGTGCGACACGCCTATCAATGACATTATGGAAATATTTCATGTTATTTTCAGATATATTTTATGTCATTATTGATATATCTCTATTATATAAGTGAAGGGGGAAGGCTATGGCGTCCCCCTATCAAATTACTCAAAAGCCGTCATGATTTTTTAAAACTTAAAATATACCCCTTAATATTCACAACACACATTAAGTAACTTAACAAAAATAAAACTATCCTTAAATTATTTCTACAAACCAATTCAAAAAGTCAAAACTAATAGGAATTAGCCCACAAATATAGAAGGTATCTTAGAAACATAAATTGATTAAAATATTTGAATTAAACTTGAATTAGCAATAAAAATGAAGAAATAAAAAATTAATCAACTCGAAAAAAGAAATAAATAAAATAAAGTTCAAACTTAACAAATAAAAATATGTGGTTTCCTTATGTCCATTTTTTGAATGATATATTAATAAGTGCACACTTTGTTTATCACATTGAAAAACAATTGTCAACTTACATTATAAAAAGTTTTCGCCGCACATGTATTGGACGCACATAAAGTTAGTTATTTGAGAATACGGAAGTTCGGCCAGGAAAAAATTTTTGTCGCACACATTGCATGCATAGATAGCTAGTTGTACTTATATCATTATGAGTATAATATACGTCATTATACAGCTTATCAATATTTGTGAACTTCATGTCATTATTCACCAAACATAAATCATTTTTAACTTATAAGATCCATTCAAAAAAACTTATACTCTCTCTTCTCCCCCCTAAAAACCGACCCCCTCTCACCCATCCACCACCCCAATCCACCACCTCACCTTCCCACAAAACACCAGACCACCACACCACCCAGCGAACACCAGCGAGCACAAAACCCTAGAAAAAGCTCATGAACACCAGCTAACACGAAGACCACCGGCGAGGACGAACACCAGCGAACACGAATTTCGTTGCTATTTTTCTCATTTCTCTGCGTCTAGAAAAAGCTTCTTTTGTTTCTTGCTCGATGTTTCTTACTCCTTGTGTTTTAGGACGCTGTTTTCTTCTCCCTCACCTCAACTCTTCAATGGAGTTTCCTCCACATGCACCTCAACTTCGAGGAATGAAGATACCAGCAATGAATCGCGAAGCCAAATCCAATAAATTTTACCGAATGCGAAGCTTTCTCTAGTGTCATTAGAGTACTTTTTGATGAATTTTATTGTTTAATTTTATCGAATTGCGAATCTTCACGTGTTAGGTTTTTCGAGGTGGAAAGATAGAGGGAGACCGAGAGGAGAGAGAGAATGTCGAGACGGGGAGAAAAGTGAAGCGGGGAGGTTGGTTGGTGAGAAGAGGAAGGAGAAGAAAAAAGTTGGATGTAAAAATTTCACACGTGTGAGTTATGCTACATCATAAATTATGGTGTAACATGTTACATGACCTAAGACGATTTCATATAGCAAACAACCCTATTATGCTTGGAGGATGATAAAATATGGTGAAATTAATGTATTGATGGGCATCCTAAAGTACAGGGCTAATATATAGCGCTAAAGAAAACATTAGTTAAGAAACTTAATAACATAAGACTTTTGGTAAGTATAAACAATCATATACACTTTCCTAATTAGAGTAACTCGTATTGCAAGCATATGAATTAAGCTTTAGTAAAAAACTTCTATGGACTGGTCCACACTAAATTTAGTGTGAACGTAATGCTTGTAGATGTGATTTATGAAAAAAAGGCCACTATGTTAGAAAACATAGATACTTCAGTAGCTACATATTATAAAGGGTGACTATATAAAGTGTAACATTCATTATAATAACTAATGTAAAAAAAGGGTGGTTGTATGAAAAAAAATTCACTATGTTAGATTAATTTTAGATGGTAAAAGGTGACTATATGAAAAAAGAGTCACTATGTCACATGGATAGCTTTTGTCCACACTAATATCTCGTGTATGGACCGGTCTACGCAAGAATAGCTCTAATAATTATCAATTGACTCAGGTCCCTACTATGTGGAGGAGCCGATCGATATCAAACATGTACCAAATTTCTCTTTGCGTATCCCATCATTAAGAATATTACTGAGCCTTACTTTGCATCTATAGTTTACAGCGGGTTAGTAAACAACTAGGGGGAATACATACCGTATCTCGGTAAGTAATCATTACTACTTGTAGGCGTGTTTTTATTTCGCCTACGCGGTGTGAGCGTGTATTTGATTTGACTACCCCACTGTAAAGGTTTTATTGAAAATTGTTTTGAAAGAAGTCGCCAACAATTCTTTTTAGAAAGAATCATAAACCTAATTGGATATGGGAAAAAAAATAGGGACAAATTATCCAATGTAGATTTCCCGATCTTGACTCCATAGATGGTCTAAATGAACCAAAGATTGAGTTCGGGGGTGAGGGGTACGAATATGGTCATAATGAACCACATTCGCCCAAAGTTGGCCTCTACTAAATATCGATTCATAACAGATTTTATGCCAAAGAATAATCATAAAACGTTTTAAACACCCTAAAAATATTTAGTCTAAATTAGTTCAGGAAACACATAAAAATACTATTTTTTAGTGATATGATATTATGCAATCAATTTACAGGGAACCTAGCAAGTTGTCCAAATTAATATGATTAATGTTAGAGCAGTTCTTTAGGTCTTTGATTAGCAAAAATAACATGTGGGTGATAAAAGCAATAAAGCAGGGACAATCATATAATATGCATAGAATGATCAGGCAAGCATATAATATACAAAGGCATGAATAATAATAAAATAAAATAAAATATAGAGAAAGGGTTAGAATATACAGTATAGCGATTTTACATTAAAGATCTACATCAGGAAAGAAAACTGTTAGTAACTTCAATATAAAAATAATTTATTTAAGGACCCTCAGGATTATACGTGGCTTGGAGTGCGCAAGATTGACAACCTTCGGGACGAGCAATCGTGAAGCCTGAAAATCTGAATGTATGTAGATTGAATGTATTTGTGTTTGAAAGTATGAGTTTTGTAGGGAGATTTTGTAGTTCGTAGAGAGCTTCGTAAGATATTCGTCGAGTTCGAAGTGTGTTAACGTGAAAAATCCGTCCTTTTTAATTTGTACGGAAATCGAACCTATTTATAGAGAAAACGACACTTTGCGCTTCACGCGCCACTGCGCCAGCGCGGTGACGTGTCAAGCACTTGGCGCGGCGTGACCGATAAAAAGCGTACACGTGGTACGTGCTTTCAAAAAAGATAAGAAAGAAATTCCGCGTCTCAAGCGAGAGGCGCGCTTGACGCTTGAGACTACGAATGAGTCATAAATCCACGTGTCAAGTGCAGATTAGTGCACCTAACACAGGTGAACAGATATGCACCTGACGCACAGACGTGCGCCAGGCTCAAGGCCCTGCGCCAGGCGCAGGTTTGTGCGCTAGGCGCACCAGCCTGACTCCTGCCGTACCTTTGTCAGCTTTATTTAAAACGCGTTTTAATATATTTCTTTTATCCTTTAATTAAGGATATCTGATTTTACGAGATAAAATCTGGTTTTAACTTAAAAAAATATCTTTTAGAAATATTTATTTATAAAAATAAATCAATTAATTATCAATTAATTGGGCTTTTCAAAGAATTGGGCTCAAATACAATTAATTATCATGAATAATTAATTAGGCTTTAAAATAGGACTTTAACACTTTTCGAAATAGTTTTGGCATGGCTCTTGGGACTGCTCTGCCCTTGGGTCGGACCAATTAAGAACACGGTATATTTCATCATCGGATCCTTAAATGGGGAGACACGATTATGTGTCTCTGAAGCCCCCACTTTGGCGAGGTTCGGAAGCCGATAGTCAAAGTATACGGTGTCGGGACGGAGAACGATTCTAAACGCTCTGCAGTTTAGAACTGATCTATATACGCCGCAAAACAAAGTTAGTATGCAAGACAATAAGTACAAGCAATATGATTACCTGCAGAAGAAGATGTTAGCAGATAGGTGCAAACAACTCAGATAAAGCACATAATGATGCAAAAATGCAAACTTAGACTCTCTAAGGATGCATGAGACGCTATGCAAGGATTTAGGTTATGCAAATCTAAGGAATGACACGTCATGCAAGGTCAGGGTTATGCAAGACTAGAATGTATGAAATGCAATGCAAGGTCAGGGTTTTGCAAAGCTGCAATGCAAGGTCAGGATTTTGCACGGCCAGAAGATGTGTAGAATGATAGCATGAGTAGAAATAGATAGAATGATTTTTGAAAATCATTTTTAGTAAATAATCGGGGTCCGTAAACGAGGTCCGCAGATGACAACTCTTCGGGAGTTTGATTTGGATTGGAGGAACCACCACACATAGGAAGCCCCCACTTTGGGTGAGCTTGCCTTAAATTAGGCATTATGAGCCTTGATTGAAATGTACTTGATCTGATATTGCAATGTAGTTGATCGATATTGAAAGTTTTCACTAGGGATTGTCTTTGGGGATTCTTCTTTGGTATAGGCAAAGTCAAGTATCGCCGAAACCATGGAATTGTCGGAGAGTCCTTCGGGGACAAGGAGAGCTTGGATTGAAAAATAAAAGGTTTAAATTTGTGACTCATATAAATGTAGGTGAGAAAAGGCTTTAACGAGGCTAGGTGCAGACTCGAGTCTATGTCGGGATCTAGAAAGAGATTATGCTTCTAAATTCTAGAAAATTAAATCATTAGACCTTGACTAGTTTTATTTTATTGAAGCGGCCGGACCTCGAGATGAAGATTCCTACGTATCCTTGTAGAATCAGACAATTCGTAGTTCCAGATCTGATTTATTATTATTATTATTCTTTTTTTGTGCCCTAACTTTTGCCTAGGTCGCCCTTTCGGGTTTTCAACCTAGCGGGCTTGGACATACCTTGAAAAAAGAGTTATGGTTGATGAAAGGTTGAAGGTTAAAGGCTTTAGGCTTGATGAAGGTTGAATTGGTTGAAATAAGGTAAGGATCATGGATATGGGTTTTAAAGGTTTGATGGATTGAAGGATTTGAATGAGGGGTAGAACTTGTGTGCAAGCCCCCTAGCTTGACTTTTTATTTCTTTGCCTTTGGCTCTTTCTTTTTGCATTTTTTTTCTTTTTTTAAGTCATGTACGTTTTCTTTTGCTTTTGCTTTTTTTTCGCACTTTGATCTTTTTTACTTTTTCATTTTTGCCTGGCATTGATCTTTTGTGTAGTAGGGCTTGCACACAAGTTTGGTTGAGGGTATTGGAAGGCTTGAAGGATATCTGTGGAGCTTTGGTTTATGGGAGGATTGTTTGGTTTATGAAAGGTAATAGAGGGGAGAAGGGAATAACTCCTGATCCAAAGTATGTCCTCTTTTTTATTTTTTTCTTTTTTTATTTTATTTCGAGATCTCCTTTTTTATTAGTCAAGTTCATTAGGTGATTCGAGTTTCATCATTGAATTAGAAGCATAAATAAAATGATGGAAGGCCAATGAAAATGAAAATGAAATTGAAAATGAAATTCTTTTATTAATTAAAAATAAATTGAACAAGGCTTATTAGAAATAAAAACCTAAATGCCATAGACTCGACAAGAAAGGAAATGAAGGAGCTAGGGGAGGGACTCTCCGGGCTCAACCCTAGAAAACTAGCGTTAAATGACTAAGCCACGACGTTATTTAGGTGTTGCCCAAGGGGTTGTTGTTATTGCTGACTTTTGCTGCAGGCGGAATTGACAATCTACCGTCTTCAACCATATCCTGCAGGTGATTCTTTAAGGTCCAACACGCAGATGTTGGATGTCCATTCCCTTGGTGGTACTTGTAGTAGGCATTTGGATCCCACCTCTTGGATCTATTTTCGGGTTCGATGTGCGGAGTAGGGCGAATAGGTGAAGTGCTCCCCTTGCATGAAGCCTAGTGAAGGCTTCTTCTAGGGACATGCCTAAAGGTGTGAATGTCCTTTGAGGTTTTTGATAACCTCTCTTTTCAGTAGCTATGGCATTGACCTCATTGCTTTTGGAGCTAGAAGGGCTATTGTTACTCTTCTTGAAAGAGTTGTTGTTGTTGTTGGAAGCCTTATTCTTGTTGGCTTGTATCTCCTCCTCAATCAGCAGGCCTACCTTATAGTGCTTCGTGAAAGACTATATGGGTTAGAACTTGATATGATCCCCATACTTCAGCTACAGGTTACGGATCACCGGTCGGACTTGATCCTCTCGAGATGGCTCATTAATCATTTGTGCGGCTTTATCCCTCCATCTTTTAAGGAAGGTGACGAAGTCTTCGTTGGAGTTTTGTTTGGTTAACTCCAACTCACGAAGGCCAGATGGGAAGGCGAGTATTGTATACATATTATTTATGGAACTCTTCTACGATGTAGTCCCGAGTCATTCGGCTGGCCTTATTCGGTGATCCGAACCACTTACATGGATGTGCATCCAAGGTCGAAGGGAAAGACATAAGCAAACGGGTCCTTGCTCATGCCTTTGAGAGCCATAGAGATGGAAAATGCTCTTAAGTGATCATCTGGGTCTTCGACCACCTTGAATTTTGGGAGGTCACCCAATGTTACCTTTTTAGGGAGCTTTTCCCTCAGTTCAGGATTAATGATGTCATGGCTATGAGCACGACTCTCGAGTGCGAGGTGAGTGGATCAATTGCTCGAGTTTTTCAAGCCTCAGTGCTGTGTTGGTCTTGATCGGTGGTGGTGTCGCCTTGCTCGTCTTCTTCGATTAGCTTCTCCGTTAGTGCCTTAATCTCTTTGTCTTGTTCCTCAGAAGAGAGTTCATCGGTGTGAGTTGAGCCATAATGGCACTATCTTTGTTCATTAGTGTCTCCCATTTCGGATGATGATTCAGAAGAGTCGGAGGATTCGTCTGAAAAGGTGAGGATGCGCTTGATTAGTCTGGGAGTAGGTCGACCTTGTTGCCTCTCTGTCGGACGTTCCTAAGTTATAATCTCACGACTGTCTCGAGCGAGAAATCGAATGGACCTCGTGAATTTTAAGAAATAATGTTTTCGAAACGAGAAAATGAGATGAGAAATGGAAATAAGAGATGAGAAATGAGAAGTGGAAATGGAAATGGGGAATGAAAATGGGAAATGAAAATGGAAAATGATTTTGAAATGAAAATGGAAATGGTTATGGGTTTTGGGCTAATGAACTTGACCATGATGGAGACATGGGCCTAACTATATGCAAATGCAGACATGGACTAGGCCCGGACTATGCGGGCGGGCTTGGATTGGGGTTTGGTGATGATAGGAGATACTAGACTTTGAACTTACGGGTGAGCAAGTAGGCTTAGACTTTAAGTAAGACTGGACAATAAGGGAGACTAGACTCTTAACTTAAGTCAAGTAAGCTAGGAAACTAGACTTTGAACTTACGGGTGAGCAAGCCAGCTAGACAACTAGACTTCGAAACTTACATTAAACTAAGCAGGCTAGACTCAAAAATTGCCTATGTGGACTTATGGAATGCTAAACCTTGAACTTACGGGTGAGCAAGTAGGCTAGACTTTAAGGAAGGTTGGACACTCTTAACTTAAGGCAAGCAGACTAGGCACCTAGACTTTGAACTTACGGGTGAACAAGCAAGCTAGACAACTAGACTTCGGAACTTACATTAGACTAAGCAGGCCAGACTCAAAAACTGCCTATGGACTTATGGAATGCTAGACCTTGAACTTACGGGTGAGCAAGCATGCTAGACATTAAGAAGGCTGGACAATAACAGAGACCAAACTCTTAACTTAAGGCAAGCAGGCTAGGCAACTAGACTTTGAACTTACGGATGAGCAAGCAGGCTAGACAACTAGACTTCGAAACTTACATTAAACTAAGCAGGCTAGACTCAAAAATTGTCTATGGACTTAAGGAATGCTAGACCTTGAACTTACGGGTGAGCAAGCAGGCTAGACATTAAAATTTCCTATGAACTTAAGCAATGCTAGACCTTGAAATTACGGGTGAGCAAGCAGGCTAGACACAACAATGCCTATAGACTTAAGGAATTCTTAGACCTTGAACTTACGGGGGAGCAAGCGGGGTTTGGACTTTAGAGGAATTTGGGCTATTATGAACTTACGAAGGAATTGGACTTGACTAGGGCTTACATGGAGATGTAAACTAGACCTAGGATATGAATTGGGACTAAATGGACCTAAGTTTGGATTAGATTAACATATTGGTTTGATATAGACTTGGAGATGCATATGGGCTTGACAGTGGAAATAGACTAGGATTGGACTCGAGAATGAAATGGTGAGACTAGATTTGGGTGGGCTTGACATAAGCCTGGGGTTCACGTAAAGATGCAAATGGGCCTAGGTTTTGACATGAGCTAGACTTATATGGGCCTAAGATGGACTCTAATGCTAGCGGGCCTAATATGAATGCATGGACTCAAATTTTGACGGGCCTTATATGAATGCAAAATGGACTCTAATGCATATGGGCCTAGAATGAATGCAAGTGAATTGGGTCGATTGGATTGGATTGGATTGAAGGTGTTTAGAATGGGCTTAGAATTTTCGAAATTCATTTTTGAAAGGAACCCCTTGTTTTATCTTTTGTTAGGAAAAGATGATGGATTAATTTTGAAGAATATTTTCTTGTGTTGAATGTCATGTATGATGGTGTTTAGGAAATGCTTTTGAAAAAAGAGTAGAATAGGAGAGGGTGTAGGATTGATTTTGAAAAAATGTAAGATTTTGAAATATGGTAAGGTAGGATTGACAGGGAAGATTAGTTGAACAACATGGAGAAAATAGGAAGAGGTAGACATGTATGACAACTCTAACTCTACAATGAGCACTTTAGATGCACTTTTTAGGACCGGGACTCGACCTTGCATGAAAAGACGATTTTTTAATGTTCGATTAGGTGAGACTCCTAGAATGACCATGTATCACACGAATGCAGATAGACAAGCATAGGACTGAACGTAGGATCGACCATTACGGCGACTAAATCGACTAAAAGTGCGCGATGCACAGACTGCGTGCCGCACAGCATTACTGCGCGCGACGCATAGCCGTGCGTCTGGCGTGGGAGTGGTGCGTCAGGCGCAACTTAATGCGCTTGGCGCACTACTCCCCGACACGTTTTTCGGGGATTTAGGCAACGAATTGGCTAATTGACGAATTTTTCTTGTTTGTTAGATGCGATTTTAGGAACGACGCATAATAATGACAATTTGACAAAATAATAGCAGGCAAATGTCATATAACATGGATGCAAAAGTTCCAACCTAAAGTCCAGTTCTATGTTTGAAACTATTGGTCAGGTTTAAGTTCAGTCTGAAAAGGGTCCATGACTAAGAGATTGATCCCACGCTTCGTACCCCTGGCAAAGAGGTGGCCACGTGTAAGACGCACTCCGGTCTCAAGTCAGGAACAAGAGAACAATGCCATGGTTGGGTAGGTTTGCTTATGACTAAGATCCAACACTATCGCTCAGGAAGCTTTTTGGAAGGACAAAGCGCAAACCCCCCGGGGGTGACCTCACACATAGAACATGTGCTAATGAGGCAAGGTAGATTGTCCTTATAGTGGCTGAACAATAGCCATGCATATGCAAAACAATATATTATTCAAAGGCATAAAAATAAGAATGAATAATCGTATTTTTCGAGTTTCACCCACTCATTTATAAAATTAATTTTTAAAATCCTCCCCAGTGAAGTCGCCAAATTGTAGGCGTGTTTTTATTTCGCCTACGCGGTGTGAGCGCGTATTTGATTTGACTGCCCCTCTTGTAAAGGTTTTATTGAAAATTGTTTTGAAAGAAGTCGCCAATAATTCTTTTTTGGAAGAATCATAAACCTAATTGGATATGGGAAAAAACATAGGGACAAATTATCCAATGTAGATTTTCCCGTCTTGACTCCATAGATGGTCTAAATGAACCAAAGATTGAGTTCGGGGGTGAGGGTACGAATATGGTCATAATGAACCACATTCGCCCAAAGTTGGCCTATACTAAATATCGATTGGTAACAGATTTTATGCCAATGAATAATCAAATAACGTTTTAAACACCCTAAAAATATTTAGTTTAAATTGGTTCAGGAAACACATAAAAAGACTATTTTTTTAGTGATATGTTATTATGCAATCAATTTACAAGGAACCTAGCAAGTTGTCCAAATTAATTTGATTAATGTTAGAACAGTTCTTTAGGTCTTTGATTAGCAAAAATAACATGTGGGTGATAAAAGCAATAAAGCAGGGACAATCATATAATATGCATAGAATGATCAGGAAAGCATATAATATACAAAGGCATGAATAATAATAAAATAAAATAATAGAAATAGAAAGGGTTAGAATATACAATATAGCGATTTTACATTAAAGATCTACATCGGGAAAGAAAAGCGTTAGTAACTTCAATATAAAAATAATTTATTTAAGGACCCTCGGGATTATGCTTGTGGCTTGGAGTGCAAGATTGACAACCTTCAAGACGAGCAATCGTGAAGCTCGAAAATACGAATGTATGTAGATTGAATGTATTTGTGTTTGAAAGTATGAGTTTTGAAGGGAGATTTTGTAGTTCGTAGAGAGTTTCGTAAGATATTCGTCGAGTTCGAAGTGTGTTAACGTGAAAAATCCGTCCTTTTTAATCTGTACGAAAATCGAGTCTATTTATAGGGAAAACGACAATGCGCTTCACACGCCTCCTGCGCCTGGCGCAGCTAACGTGTCAAGCGCATGACATGGCGTGACCGGTAAAAAGCGTACACGTGGTTCGTGCTTTCATAAAAGATAAGAAAGAAATTCCGCGTCTCGAAGCGGGAGGCTGCGCTTAACGCGGGACTACGAATGAGTCATAAATCCACGTGTCAAGTGTAGATTAGTGCACGACACGAGGTGGACGAGATCTACGCCGACGCACGGACGTGCGCCAGGCTCAAGGCCCTGCGCCAGGCGCAGGTTTGTGCGCTAGGTGCACCAGCCTGGCTCCTGCAGTACCTTTGCCATCTTTATTTAATACGCATTTTAAAAGATTTCTTTTATCCTTTAATTACGGATATCGATTTTCGAGATAAAATGTGGTTTTAACTTATAAAAAATATCTTTTGAAAATATTTATATATTAAAATAAATCAATTAATTATCAATTAATTGGGCTTTTCAAAGAATTGGGCTCAAATACAATTAATTATCATGAATAATTAATTGGGCTTTAGAATAGGACTTTAACACTTTTCGAAATAGTTTTGGCATGGCTCTTCGGACTTGCTCTGCCCTTGGGTTGGACCAATTACGAACACGGTATGTTTCATCATCGGATCCTTAAATGGGAAGACACGATTATGTGTCTACACTACTAAAGGCTCACAACTCATTTTACTATGTCAAGCCTATGGTAGTTCATCAAGATTCCTTTCTTCCTACCAAGCAGGTGCACGAGTCTCGTAAGAATAGTACGCGAGCAATTGATGTTCCCATAACGAATGGCTCAAGAGCTCCAGCTAGCCCAAGACGAGATGGACCCATCGATTTGGATGAACCCCTTGAAAAATATCCCAATGATAATCGGTCAACAGGTACAACATTGGCTATTGATCTTATTTACTCACCTCATACTTAACTAGATCTTTGTACACGGCCTCAGCGATATGATCTAATTACGGTGGATTGGAATTCTTGTTTATTGGGGATAATGATTTTGATTTTTCTTATTCTCTTTTGGTTATACTCTTATCGGATTTCCAAAAAATATGGTGAAAGATTTTTCCATTTCATTTACGTTATCCTCTTCTTTATTACGTCACTCTATTTTGATTTTTCCAAATTTTCTTTTTTTAATAAGTCCATCTTCGATTGTCTTTTTTTGGGGGAGGGGGCTTAGGTGTAATCGGTCTTCCTCTTCCGTCATCCGAGGCTGGAAGGATAGAAGGAAGTAGTAGGGGCTCTGGTTGGACTACTCACCCCATTCATTCCCAGTGAATCCCTCTTCTCCCTAAGAATTGAATGAACCAAGTTCGCCTATACGAGAGTGAGGAATAAAAACCAACAATCAACTTTCGACTTTTGATGTCCCACAATTATGCTAGTTTAGAAACGAAGTAGAAGATCGAATCCAAATCTATTTCTTCTCTCAGTCATGTCTTGCATTTCTAGTTCTTAAACAAGTTCAATTGAATAATAAAGAAAAATGGTAAACCACGTTGTTTTTACGGGTTGGAGTTTAAGATCTAGTCGAGTTATGGATGTTTCTACTCAAAAAGAGGAAGTCAAATCCGGCATGACCCGGAAGAATTGTGTGAATTAAGTAAATTGATCCGGTTGAGGCATAAAAGCGTTTTGATTTTGAATTCTTCCCTCCAAGCAGTTGAACTCCGTCAAGTGAATTTTGGGAATATCCCCGATAATAGATGCGAGATCCGCATTTATGAATTAAAAGGTCCGAATGATCAACTCTACATTCCGTTGTTAGAATCACTTTGTTCCAAAAGAGTCTAAGGCAAAGCTAAAGTGGTTCGTATGGCTACTTTACCTACTTGACGAAAGGGAACGAACTTTGTTTCTTTTAAGGTGTTTATGGATTGGATTCGATCGGCGTCACGACATAATCAAAAGGAAGGAGTGACGATTGCGGCGAAGCGCTTTCAAAGGCGACCTGTCGAGTTTCGGCAGTTTCCTAGATTGAAGTAGCCTTTCGTAGGTCCCCGGCCAGAACCACACGTGCAAGTTTCCCTGCATGTGGCTCGTCCGTGCTTTCCGAGACGCTGCCTTTCTAGATTGAAGTAGACTCAACATGGAATAAGAGGGCGGAGCGCACACTTTCGTGTTAATTAGAGCATTGTCAGGAGTGAGTAGGCGGCGCCTACCAAACAAAACTTTCTCGAAGAGGCTCGGCGTATAATAAAGATATAGTTAATACCTTTATGATATATTGTTATCATTGAAAATATTATTTTATTTTTTATTTCTAGTATGTGTTATGATAATATTTGGGAATTATTATATTGAGTTGGAATGTCTCCTTATCTCCTAATCCTACTCTAATTAGGATTATTGAATTTACTATTAATATTCCATTTGGGTTAATAATAACTCTACGGTTATATGCTATCAACCTAAACTTAACATGGTATCCTGGCCATCTAATTATCGGATTGATCTTACGTTTCCGCATAAATTTTCTCGGTTGATGGGTGTCGAAGTTAAACCCACTGGCCGAAGTTACCTATTTTTTAGTGGCCGGATATTTCCTCTTAGAGTTGAGATTTTCTTACCTTTTCCCATCTTCTACTTTTGCAAAAATTCTTGCCAATTTTAATGGCAAAATCAAATTTAAATCTTTTTTGGGTTTTATGGAAAATACAATAAAGGAGGCGCCTTTGGCTATGGTGGTCGCTGAATCGCTGATGGACCAATTTGAGGAGAAAAAGAGCCGAGTTAGCACTGGGTTGACTCGCTCCAGCCCTACTTATGTGATGAGTTCATGCTATTGCGTCGTAGGTTATGAAGTAATTTTTAGTTTTTGTTGGATTTGAGAGAATACTATTTTCAGTTTATGGGAAATAAACAGCATGTCTAAAAGAATTGAATTTCGGCTCACCCTTTGTCGCGAGATATAGCTTAGCTTCTTGAGTCTCCTTGTACTGTAAGACAAGCTTTATTATTATATGGCTCTTCTTGTATCGTGAGACATGGTTTATTGATTCCCCTTGTGCCATGAGATTGGGGTGTAATGTGTTGTGCGCGTGGTTTTGCTTGGAAAAACTAATACAGGGCCGAGCTCGACTTTGCCCAAGAAAAACTAATAGTGGATTAGAGAGATTTTGATTAAGAAAAACATAAACATTATGGGATCGAAAATAATGGTGTTCTCGTTTTGTAAAAAAATTTGGTGTTCGAAAATAATGATGTTCTCATCAAGAAAAAGAAGAAAAAAATTTGACGGGTTAGAAAAAAATGGCGTTCCCGTTTAATTGATATATATGACCCGTTCAATTGATATATGTGACAAGAGGTTTGAAAAGAATGTCGTTCCTCGTATGAGATATATATTTAACATGTGCAACAAGAATCGTGTTCTTGTTAGCGTGGTATTTGGTGGATCCAAAAAGAATGACGTTCGCATCAATATATCTGTTTGATCTTAATTTTATTTATTTCTACAATCGTAACGTTCGTGTTACTGCCGTTGCGATTGCGGCAGGCTATTAGGAATTACGGTATAATAAAGATATGACTAATATCTTTAGGATAGATTGTTAATTTAGAAAATACTTCATCCGTTCTTTTCTTTATTGCAACAATTGGGTCTTTACATTATTCACCCACCACTCTTTTCCTATCTATTGTGATTTTTACGTAAGAAAAAATATAGTCATATGGAGTTTTTAGATTCGTCTCGATATATATTTTCAAAATATCAAATTTTGTGCTTTTGAGTAAAAGGTAATTAAAGATATTAATAGTTAAAATTGTGCATTGGCAAGCGTAAAGACTCACTTTTTGCAATAGGAAAAGAATGGAAGAAGTACTCCATCTGTTTTTTTTATCTTTCTCACTTGGAATCTTGACACTATTCTTACTTAAAGAGAATCTTATTAATTTTTTTCAATTTATAAGAAAAAACATAGTCATGTGGGGTCTTGTTTGATTCGTCTCAATTAATACTTTATTAGTATTCAATCGTTATAATTTTTACTAATATATAGCGAAAGATATTTAAGTTCAAATATGTGCATTGGGAGACGCGCATAGGAAAGTGAGAAGGATAAAAAACGAGGAGGAGTATTATCTTATATATGGTTTATTTCCAATAGGTGTTAAGATAATATTTGGGAAGTATTATGTTGAGTTAAGCAATGTTTCCTTATCTCCTAATTCCGAGTCTAGTTTTTTTTTTTTTTGAGGGGTAATTCCAGTCTAGTTAGCGTTTATTGGATCTACTACAATTTTTTTTTCCTTTGGATTAATAATAATTCTTAACTTTATTTTATATGCTCACAACCTAAACTTAACACTTATGCATAATTTAATTATAAACAATTATAGATGTCATGCATAATTTAATTCTTCTCCTAATCTTATAGAAGTGCTAACAATAGGGACGAATGTGAGTCATTATTGAAAGAAATAAGAATTGAAATGTTTCGAACTCTTAAAAAATACAGTTGATCATCTTGATAGTAAATTGCCCTCTTAGCCTAAGAAAGCAATTTTAGTATCAAAGAGGGCAAATTAAGTTCCCCTCATGCAATATCTTGTATTTGTCTATGATGTACGGAAACGGATACAGACACGACAAGGAAATGGGAAATACTATTTTCTAGTTTGACAAAAAAAAGAAAACGGCTAGGAAACGTCGTACAAAAAATTTACATAAAGACATTATATGACAATTAAACAAATCAACTTCATGAATTAGTACCCCATACTAACTTGATTTTTATGATAAATAGATAAGAAAGCATCAACAGTATTTAGCCTAATACATATTAATACATATCAGTATCTAGGCAAATGGTTGTTGCATAGAGAGATGCTTCTAGGTTGTTGGGAAGAGAGAGAAAGAAGAGAGAGAAGGACTATTGGGTTTGCGGGAGGGTCGACATTATAACTCTCTTCTTGTTCATTAATTTTATTTCCTTCTCTTTTTTTTTTTCTCATTACACAAAGTGAAATGTCGTTTTCCCTTTATTTGTTGTTTCTCTTAAACTTTTAAAATTAAGAGACGTTTCCCCATTTTGGACACGTTTCCAAAACGTTGCCGTTTTCGAGGCTTGTCCGTGCTTCACAACTATTTGTTAATGATCTGGTGGATTATTTTCATAATAATAACCATTAAAAAATGGGTAGTACACAAGTGGTACAAAAATAATTATGGGACAAAAGATTTAAATTTATAGAAAGCGGGGGCAAAATCTACTATTCATGGCATATTTAATCTACTACCCTGTGTTTCTTTTTTATCTTGTTCACTTTCCTTATAGGGGATTTATTTTTATCTGGCTCACTTTAAATATTCCTATTATAACATATTCAATTTTTACAACCATTTCCATTTTCTTCATTTATTGCTACTTGGCCCACGTACATCTAATTGCTTATAATTAAATTATGTATGAGATACGCGTATATTTGTGCTATACTGATCCGTATCTTATAGGTACCAAATCGCTCTAGGAAGACTAGGATGGGTACCAATTGCAAGTGAAAATATTTAAAACTTTGTTTCAAGAACCGTAAAACCACTTGCTACCAAATATCAAATGCAAGTGAAAATGATAAAAGAGCATTGGATATCAAGGATCAAATAAACTGTAAAACCGTATATTTATGCATATATTTGATTCGTTTAAATGAGTCTTTATTATTATTGAATCATTATAATTTTTTTCTAATATATAATGAATAATATTTAGAGTTTTTGTCGATTGAGCCTTTTAAAAGTGCCATTTTGTGAGAAACAACCTTATAAATTTTTTTTTGTGAGAAACAACCTTTAAATGCTTATTTTCTTGTCGGATCGGGCCCCTCGGCCATTTTCCAGGCGTTGACTTGATTTTTCCGGCGAAGGCTTGAATTTTCCGGCGAAGACTTTTTTACCCCTTCCCTCTCTTTTCCACTCCAATTTCTTCCTCCCAACCCCACCCCACCTCCGGCCTCACCCCCATTCTCCATCCTCCACCCTCACCCTCTCGTCTTATCCTTCGCACAAAAAGCCACCGCATCTGGCGGAGGCCGAGATATTTCGTCTCCTTTCTCTCATCTCACCATGGTTGCACAAAAAATTCACCTTGTTGCCATTAACCAGTAAGAAACCATGGCCCTCCAATGTTGTTAACCTAAGAAAACTTCCCCCCAGCTTGTTGCCATTAACAGTAAGAATGGAGACAAAAAAAGGGGGGCGACAGATTTGGGAGAGAAGGAAAGAGGATGAGCGGCGGATGGTGGTGTTCGGTGGCGGCGTTCGGCGAGGGTGGATGAGAGAAAATGAGGGGTGAGGGTTTGGAGGTTGGGGGTGGGGTTGGGAGGAGAGAGGGAGAGAGATATTGTGTGAGGAGAATGAGGAGTGAGGCTAGGAAAGGCGGCGGCAAGGATGGCTCGCGCCCTCGGCTTAGGCCAGGTGCGTGCGGTGGCTTCTTGTGCGAAGGAGAAGGCGAGTGAGAGATGCTGCGTAAGAGAATGAGGGGTCAGGCTGGGAAGAAAGTGAAAGAGATGAGAGAGAATGGTTTGAAGTAAGAAATTGGAGGGAAAAAGATAGGGAAGGGGGTAAAAAAAAAGTCAACGCCGAAAAAATCAAGTCAATCTTGGGAAAATGGTCGAGGGTACGATCGACAAGAAAATGGCATTTAAAGGTTGTTTCTTACAAAAAAAAATTTATAAGGTTGTTTCTCATGAAATGGCGGCTTTTAAATGGTTGTTTTCGACAAAAACTCTAATATTTAAGATCGAAAGTGCGTTGAGAAACGCGTCAGGTTAAAGTAGAAAAAACAAAAAAAAATACAAAGGGAGTAGTATTTTAGTGAATCCATACGATAGTTAGTTGAATAGTTAATAGAGTGGGTGAAGGATTTGGATTGAAAGTACAAATTGCAACTCGCTACGGGAAATATTAATATCGGCTCTGAGGTGGTCTCCCACGCAAACCCAAATAATTTATGTCGCCAAAGGCCTATAAAATATCTGGCGAAGAAATGGAAAATACAACAAAAGCCAATCTTCCTTTCCTTTAGTAAAAAACTGGATTGCTAAATGACGCCCTATAATTTTTAATGTAGCGCCTAAATACGTATAAAATATTGTATTTATATTTTTTTTTTTCACTTTATCCCCTTCCCTCAAGGCCTCACTTCCCCTTCTTCTTCCACACCACCACCACCTTCAAGCCCCATCACCACCACCACCACCATCTTCAACAATGGACCCCATCACCACCATCTTCTTTGAGACTTCTATTCACGTAACCACTGAAATGCATTTACCACTACAAGAGTTGCACTTAACCCTAGTATTGTAAAGTAATCCATGACGAAATGGCACTGGTAAAAATCTTCATGTTTGCAATGGAAGCATCACAAGCATGAAGGAATCTTCGGGTACTTAAAGCGAAGAAAGCCACCCATAGATTCCACAATCACTGCAACAGCTCAACCATTCTTCTCCCCCTTCTTCTCTCTGTTTTTTTTTTTATTTAAAAAAAAATCAAAAAAAAAGGAGGCGTCCACCGTGGACGCCCCACCACCGATGGAGGCATCCTCCATGGGCGCTCTCACCATATGGTGAGGCGCCTGCCAAGGGCGCCTCCACCGGTGGTGGGGCGTCCATGGTGGGCCTTCTTTTTTTTGATTTTTTTTTTAAAAAATCAGTCTATTTGTGTGTGGGTTTAGCGGTGTGGGGCGTGATGGTGGTGGTGGGGTAGGTGGTGGGGTATGATGGTGGATTAGTGGTGGTGGTGGCGGCTCCGGTGGTGGTGGTGGTAGGGAATGGGAGGAAGAGAGAAAATAAATGGAGGTACCTCTTTTATGCTGTATCTTGTAGCAGCATTTCTTACATGCTCTAAAAACTTTATTCGCTCCGTTGATGATGATGGTGGTACGGCGGCGCCGCGCCGGTGGTAGTGTCTGCTTGGCGCCGGCGCCGGTGGTGGTGTGGCGGACCGGTAGTGCCAGTGGTTGTGTGGAAGGGGAAGGTGAAGGGGAGGTGAGGTGAAGAGGAGGTGAGAGAGAAGGAAAGGAGGTATCTTTATACGGTATAAAAATACAGTATTTAGGGCGTTAATGAGAAATTTTAGGGCGTCAAATAGCAAAACCCGTAAAAAAACAAGTGGAAAAATCAAATAGCCAGATATAGTTTCTACACGGCAAAGCAAGCAATGGAGCAAGTACATGAACTTGAATTTGAAGTGAAAATAATATCAAATGAAACCATAAAACCATCACTTCCACCAACCTCTCATCCCGAAACTTTCAATCTTTCTCTCCCTGACCAAATATTTCCTGCCTTTACCAAACCCGTGCTTCTTTTCTACAATCCCAACACCCCAACACGACAAAAAATTGATATAACCGGCCTAAAAACATCTCTCAGCCATAGCCTCGACGAATTTTATCCTCTTGCAGGCCGATTCCTAGACGAGTCTACTATATCTTGGAACAACCATGGCATACCTTTAATCGAAACTAAAATCGATTGCCATCTCTCAACCTTGTTAAGTTCACCACATAAATTAAAATCCCCATCTCTTTCATCACTCTAAACACTAGTCAAGTGCGCCAAGTGATGGGGATTTTTAGGAGAGAGAAACTAAGGAAGTTAGAGAGAGAGAGAGAGTGCTGAGATTGGAGTTTGTGAATACTGGAACATGCAGCAAGTGAATTTTTTTTTTAAAAAAAGGAAAAATTGTCATAAAGTACCTTTTAACGGCACTTTTTTAAAAGAAGCTACGCTTATATCGCGTTTATTTTTCAAAGCTACGCTTATAAGTGGAAAAACGTTAAAAAAGCACTACCATATTTAGAATTTCCTAACCATGATTAACTATTGCCTCCAAATCCCTCCAATGCTAGATTACGAAAGTAACCTCCTTTAAATTACCCCAACCACCCTCTCTCTTCTCTCTGACCTCATCCAGTGAATTCATTCTTCGCTTGCGTTCGCTCGTTCCCCTCTGTCATGGAAACTCGGTGAAAGAGAAATTCACTGCCACTCGTCTCCCCTCTGTCCTATGTCTTCTCGTTTCTTAAGTGTAATTGTGGTGCACGAATGGCACGTGCTGAGGTGCCTCCATGGGGTGATTTATAGGAGGAGCTTGTCATGTTCAAACTCATAAACAATGAGAAAAGCATTAGATTTAATTTTGTATCAAAAAGATTTTATTTTCAAGCATAGCAAATTTGGTGCAATTATGCTTTAGCAAATCACGTAACCCTATGTCAATTGTACATAATTTACCCCAAAATCAAAAAATTGGAGGAATTCGGAGGGAATAGTTAACCATGGTTAGGAAATTCGAAATTTGGTAGTGCGACTTCATAGGAGATGTCAATTTTTCGTTTACAATCAGTTGAATCAAATCGATAACTACCTCAAAAATACATCGGATCTATAGGCCCTCGTAGAAGGTTGTATCAAACAGCGGTGTGAAGGAGGGTTTGTAAAATTATTAGATCTTATCAACCATTGTGATTTTGGCATCATAAAAGTTTATTTGTTATGTATTTGTTAGTTTTGATTTATTTTTTAGATGTCGTATGACTTTAAATTAATGAATTTATTTTAATTTTTTTAAAAAAACTACTTTTGTTGCTTGTTTTTCTTACATTTAGAGGGTTTTGATATATGCAACCATCAGGGTTGCATATAGTTAAGTATTTAATACCTTTTCTAAGCATGGGTAGTACGTGGCTGGTATATGCTCTAAGATTGACAATGAGTCGACACTGGGTTGGGTTCGAGTTTACTTAAACGGACCCAACTTTGTTTAGTTAAACAAGTTGATCAGATTCTTAACTCAACACAACCTGATAATAAATGGGTCGACCTAAAATTGACCTACTAACTACTTTAATAGCATTTCTCAATTTCCATTAACAGCGACTTGATTAGTAATTACTTATTGTTCATTAACATTCTAAGAATTTCGAAGTACAAAGATTCCTTATATAACAATAAGACAAATCCAAATATAAAACAACCTATTTTATTGTTCATTTAACCTGAAAAATTGGTTTTTGGATGGAAAAATAAACGGGTAAGTGGAAAATTTTAACCCAAACCTTACCATCCAAGTAAACATGTTAGATGGGTTGAATTAAGGTTGGAAATTTCAACTTTGACCCAACCCGTAAAATTAAACGGATTGGATTGGGTCGACTCATTTAATACGAGGTTTGAAAATTTCGACCCAACCTGTTATTATTGGGTTGGGTCGATTTTTGCTAGCTGTTAATTACGCTCCACAAACTTCTAGACACAGCTTCAGCAGGAACAACCTACCTTAAGCATTGGGATGCCCTCGCTAGTGAGCAGCATGTAAACAGCCTAGTCCAACCTAACTGAAGCTATCGTCAAGGCATTCCCTCCACTTCTAAGGGTGTTACACTACTGCTTACATATACTTCATGAGTAAAAAAGAGAGGAGATAATTTATTATCTCTTGAGTTACCTAGCTAGATTAATCTTTTCCCTTTCTAATTTTAATAACCTTGTCTTCCATACACAAGCAGAATATGTGAGGGTAACACATATCACAACCACCTGGTGTTACTCTAGCAGGAGAATTTCTCAAGTTCAAATATTCTAGGATTAAAATTATGATTCACATGATACCTAAACCACTCCCAGTCATTCTTAAGAGATAATGATTTCTTCAACTAACCATAATTCCACCAAATAAATCCTCTTAACTAAAAACTCAAAGCTTGACTTCTCTATCATAAACCCAACTGAAACGAATAGAAGGTGCTTCTTTAACCCTCTTTAGTGCTCTCTCTTCTACACTTCTGATTCTTTGTGGTAAAGTGCATACAAATTCCTGAGCTTTACGCCCATCAGAAGAGAGGCCACTGAGCTTCTCAACTTGCCAATAACCCACCAAAAACTGCATGACATCTGCATAATCTCTAGCCGAATAAACTCCAAGCCTAGCAGCAACTGCAGCAAAATGATCAAACAGATTGTAATCACAACCATCATACATGAGGTGAGCCGGCATAGAGATCTTCTTCCTCATCATGTCGGCTAAAGCGAGCATTGTTGCATCAGGGTCGATTTCAAAGAGTTTTTCCACTATTTTGGTGTAAGCTGTTTCATGTCGTTTTTCGTCTGCAGCAATTATACCACATATTTGTGCCAACTTCAGATCACCATGCTCTTTGGCAAGCCTTGCTGCGTTGCCATGCGAAATGAAAGTTGCCCTTTCTTGAAAGGATGTGTATATGAAACCCAGATACGGATTGTTTTCAGCTTTCGGGTCCTGCAACAGATTTTAGTAAGCAGATGATGGAGCAAGTAGAGCAACATCGAACATCAATAAACATGTATTGCCTCAGTTGCGATAGTTTGACTTTCACTGTTCTCAATTTATCACTTTGACATTAAAATCCTTTCTCTTTTTTATTTGCTTTACATTATGTTTTTCACGTTTTCGAGATCCAACTTGAAACTTTAATATCTAAAGTTATGTAGTAGAGAAAATTATAAAAAGTAATTACATATTTGGAAAGCACAATTGAGAGAAATCAAATAAGAGCACACATGTGGTTTTCTTTAAAGTTGTGATGTAGTACCCACAAATGAAATGTAGCAATGAAAAAGAGACGGAGGAGTACATATTAGTGAGCAACTGAGCATGCCATGTATTGAAATTAAAGCTGTATATTCGACATCATAAAATCAAATTGTACCAATGCAAGATTTTCAAAGGTTCTTTTATATATATACAAAGTCTTATTATCTAGTCTCTCATGATCTATACCTTAATGTTCAGCAGACTAACAATGAATAATAATACTTACTATTTAAAGAAAATAATATTATGAAATTATTATTGATTGTTGAATGCAAGTATAATGATCAGCACTTTTTTTCCCATAACTCATATGTGGATCTTATATGATCAAAATAGTAAGTATGCTATTCTTCAAGAGAATTGACATTTACTTCTTCAATTTTTTTAGTTGTTAGTATTTTGACTTTTGACACTATATATTCATTTACTAGCATTAATCGAAATTCTGACTAATTTACAAAAACTAATATTGTGATCTATGATGTTCTTAGATTTATCTTAGGATCAGTTTGATTCAACTTATTTTTGTATTATCTTATCTTATCTTTATAAGATCTTATAAAATATTATACGATCTTATCTTATCTTATAAGATCTTATAAAATATTATCGGATCTTATCTTTATCTTTATAAGATAGTTTATTGTGTGTGTCAAACATCCGATTTTATCTTATCTAAGTCTTATCTTTATCTTATCTTATATGATCCGATATTATCTTATCTTATAAGATCTTATTTTTTTCTAAAATAAGTTAAAATAAGTTGAGCGAACGTAAGCTCAAACATATTCTCAAAATTATCTTCTCTTATAAGTTTTTTTTTTTTAATTCAAAGTTACGCATTGTATGGACGTGCAAATCGAAATGTTCTAACTAAGAAAACTGAGGAAATATAAATTAACAAGTTTTAAGGAGGAAGAAAATGATCTCTCTTACCATTCCTGAACCAATCAAATACTGAATCGTCTTCTCAATGGCTCTCATATCGACACGACCAGAGAGATAAAGGTACTTGTTAAGAAGATCACCATGTCTATTTTCTTCAGCAGTCCATGCTCTTGTCCAAGTTGCCCATGAAGTTGGACTCGCACCCGTCTCATCTCTCACACCATCCAAAGTATTTAGCATTGTCTGGTAAGTTGGAAGAGCTTCTTCTGTTATCATATGTCCAACCAAAACAACATAGTGATCATCTGGAACTTCTTTGGCCCTCTCTTGAAGTTCTTTGATTTCATCATAAAAACCGTCTGAAGTTGGATCAGGAAGAAGATCTTGAGGTTGCCAACATTTTTCAATAGGCTTCAAATACACCAAAATGTTGTCTGCTGCCCAATTCTCTAAGGATTTGAATATCTCAATCTTTTCAGGTGGCATAGAATGTGTTGCTTGATCAAGGATCTTTCGTTCAGGGCTATGAGGTTTCTTCATCAGACTATGTGCTCCCCTATAATTAAAAAAAACATTGCATAGTATGAGATCATGAAAGGTAGTTTTCACAACTTTTATTTAGCGGGTGTCCTAAACACAGATTGAACTTCCTCTATATACAACAAAACTTAAAAATTTATCAAAAAACATGAGATTTTTTTTTAGAAAAACATCAACCATCATCAGACAACATCTCGGTGGTCATTTGCTAATGTAATTTGGCCTAATAGGGGGAAAAATGTCAATATAAAGATTGGACTCAATTACACTTGAATTTGAACACAAGAACTATTAATCTATTATGCACTACTCAGACCAGAAATTAAAAATGGCCTCTTATAAAGTTTGGACTCTTAAAATTTTTGGAATGTATTTTGGACTCTGAAATCTTTAACTTCCCATTTTCCGTTGTAGGGAGTCCCAAAATAATAATCTTGTTTTCCTCCTTAGAGTTACTATTCCAGCACAAATTATTAAAATAGGCAGTTTAAATTTAGCATAAAATTAGACATATCCAATACTAAATTCTCCGAACAAGCTATTTAAATGCCATCTAACCCAACACTATCCCTGACGACATCTCGCACCAAGCGTAGTCATCCCTTCTCTTATCATTCATTTGTTTCCCTTTGAATCTCAAACTACAATAGACAATTCTAAAACAATAACCCGATAATCTTATTGAATGGATTAACTAGCCACTAAGGGGTTTGGTTCACTTTTTTTTGCTTCCATAAAACGGAATCAATTACCTATTCCATTTCTTCTTTTTTGGTTCAACTCCTCGTCAATTCATTACCATTACTTGATGGTAATCGATTTCCCAAATTTGTCACTTTCCCCTCCCCCTCAAGGAACAAAATCCATTTCTTGGTGGTTTGGTGGTAATGATTACCACTCATTTCCATTGGTTGGCTTGAACTAAATAGTCAATAAAGGTAACCATTTTTTGTTACCATTCCCTCCTCTATTTGTGTCGATTTCATTTCTATTCCATATCTTGAACCAAAAGACCCCTAAATGGATAATGTGATTAGTGAATGGATTAAATTGATGACTAAATAGATCAAAGTATTCTTAATATTGAGTTTGGGTTCTTGCCTAATTTTAAGTTAAAAGTAGGCCGTCTATTACAACACCCTACTCCAATAATTTCTCTTACTCCATTAATTCTAAATTCTTTAATTAATTTCCTGTCAAAAAATCTTCTTTATTTATTATCCTCTTATATATGTTGGGTGTACCGTGCGCATGGTACATCCAAAACTATTTTTTTGCTTATTCTTTCGTTTGAAGTCCCGCAAATGAAAGCATAATTCACATAATAGGTAGAAACGAAATGAAGCGAATGAGCAAAAAAATTTCTTAAACCTTGTATATTTTACATCCGGGTCTATGATAAATGTTCTCCTTTTATCAACTAATCTCGATGACATTTACAAATCGGAAAATAAAATAGGTACAATTTATGAGTGAAGGGTACTGGGCATTACAATTTGTTAGTACTTAGTAGTATTAACAAAAAGGTGGGAAAGAGAAAACTTACTTATGAGAGGAGTGGTTTAGAGTGGAGGAGGTCATGCGGTACTTGAGAGCTCTAAGGCTGAGAGAGCTCACATGTGGGAGAGTGTACAAACTTAGAGCCATTATTGTTAATGCTGTTGGCCTTCCCTTTTTTCTGATCAGAGTTGCAGAAATTAACACTGATGAAAGAGAAAATTCAGGAAATGATAGATCATAGATCAATTCAGTCCAATGCTTTTGCCTATTGGTCATTGGAGATTTGGAGCCCTGTGCAATTTTGCAAATTTGCATGTATACTTGTGTAAATTTAATGCAAAACACCAAATTCAAAATTACAATTAGTCACACGGGTAAATGTATCAATCTCCAATTATTTGATACTGATCTAATTAAGTTTTAAGGTTGGATCTTTCAACAAGCCATTTTTTTGATAAACACTATATCTATACTATTGACTTGAGAAAATTTTTATATCGGATATTATCATGATAGAATAATTATTAGTTAAACAAAAATAAAGCAGATCGATCAGTATCATTTTTCTTAAGTCAATAATGTCTTTTATTGTAATTAAGTCAATACTTTATAATATAACTTTGCTCATAATATTGTGCAAGTTCAAATAGCATTATTGATGTCATACAAGTGTACACCTTGGGGATATAAAAGATTTTGATTCAAAACTAATTGGGGTTTACAAAATTTACACACCTACAATTAGATATGTATCATTATTTGTGCTCTATCAATAACTCAATTAAAACATCATCCAACAATGAAAGGTAGTTTGGTGTTACTTTTTAAAATAATGTAGTTTCTACTTTCTAGTAAAAAGTGATTTTTATAACCATTCAAGAAAGTTACCAGTTAAGTCATTTTCTTTCCCTATTTCTCTCCCTATACGCATGTTTAACCTCGATTGTTATAGATATTTTTTAGATGGTATTATTCCCACCTCTAATGGATAATGATACAACACTCACAAAGAAAAAAAGGGATTTTTTTTGTAAGTATGATATATTTTCTCTGATTTTTTTAGTTCTATCCTTTACTCTTTGCAAGTTTAAGTATATATATATTTAATTAAGTATAAGTTAAAAGATATTGTAAAAATATATATACTTCTACGTATTAAGAAGAATCCAGCTAAATCCCAAATAACTATATTTTTCTATACAAATAATACAAGATGGTGAAAGTAAAATTTGTAAATAACGTTGAAAGTAGAAATGGTTGAACTAAAAAAATAAAGGAAGTATTGCTTAGAAAAAAGGAGAACAATCTAACTCCTTTCGAAAATTAGCGAATCTTTTAGAAAGGACCCTCACAGTCAGGGAGAGAAAAGACCAACATAGGCTTAACAAGCCTTAAAACAACCTATTTACGAACAAACTTCACACACACAGCAACTAAGCAAGCTGTTCTAACCAATCTCTATCTTGAGAATGAACGCAGAAGAGTTCAGCTTAGTATAACCAATAAACTACGTTATGAAAACTGAAAAGAACATCACCTTTCACGTCGAGATTTCAAAGAGGTTTGGAGAACTAGAAGACGAAGCTAAACATGCTTGTGCCAGCAGAGAATTTAATGGGTGGAAATAGAAAACTCGCTTTGTTGAAGTGAACAAGTGAGCAAAAAGAAAAATGCATATGCGTTAAATATCAAAATTACAAAATCTCATGTGCCACGCACTGATGACTGACAAATTAGGCGAAGCAAAAGACATAAATGATGAAATGTTCACTAGTGAACCTTCACCATTTTGTTTTTTTCCTACTGAGTCAATAATTGTTTTTTATGTTTCACTAGTAAAAATTGTATTTGTATATCACAAATTTATTTTATATAATTTGTTTGTACATTTAGAAACTATATTTGAACATCAATAATTTTGTATCTTACCTGCATTAGTTTTCTTATACATAAAATATATCTTTGTACATTCACAATTTATTTTGTACATCCAAAAACTAAGGGTGTGTTTATCCCTCAGACCCAAACCCAACCTTCACACTGTGCCATATCAGCTTTCCACTAATTTTTACCTACTTTTTATTCTTCAGACTCACTCCAGACTCATTCCAATTTTACACTTTATCCCTCAGACTCTCTCCAGCCTCTCTACCAAAAGTTTAACATATTATTTTATATTTAATCTATTTTATGTTTTTTTTTTCTATAACGTTAAAATATGACGAGAATATATTGTTCGAGTATTTATCGACTATTATATCATTAAAATTACAATTTATGTAATTATTTATTTAAGATTTTAAGCTTACTTTCATTTTTATAAATTATGGTACACAAACTGAGTACATTTGAAATAATGACATAATTTAAAGGCATGCATAAACATAATTAGTTGCATACATAATTGCTAAAACATAAAAGAAGTACAACCACACAAATTGAAAATTACACACGAAATTTAATTAGCGTCTCCTCCAAAACGCGACCATATGTGTTTCACCAAATCGTGCTGCATTTGGTGACATTGAGCTCGGTTGCGAATTCGCTTATGATTTTCAAAGTACCTGCTCCGGTTTATATAATCATTTCTAAGTAGACCGGTATGAAGTTGTGGACTTTCACTTTGATTCCTTGCTACTGTATAGTTAACGCTAGTGGTCGATTTGGTATCATCTCTTTCATCCTCAATAATCATATTATGTAATATGATGCATGCTTTCATGATATCACCAATTTCACTTTTTTTCCATAAACGTACGGGGTTGCAAACAATCGCAAATCTCTTTTGGAGCATCCCAAAAGCTCGTTCTATATCCTTCCTTGCACCTTCTTGATGTTGAGCAAATAGTTTTCTTTTTTCAAATAACATGTTTGCTCAAGGAATGGTTTTGACGAAAACAGGCCATTCAGGATAGATTATACCATCTGCAAGATAGTATCCTATATTGTACGTGCTTCCATTTATCGTGTACTGGATTTCAGGACCTTGACCTTCAAGCAACTCATCAAATATCGGGGATCGATCCAAGACATTGATATCATTGTTAGATCCTGCAACACCAAAATATGTGTGCCAAATCCATAAATCATAAGAAGCAACAGGGAATCCACGGGATTCCCCGATTTGAAGAAGACGTCGGGTGTCATCGACTGTTGGCCTTCTCAAGTAATGAGGTTCAAAAACCTCAATCACACACACTTACAAAAGTTCATCAAGCATTGTAGTGCCGTACATCCACCAATTCGCACGTATTCATCTACGACATCACCTGCCACTCCATAAGCCAATAACCGAATGGCGACAACGCATTTTTGAAGTGGGGAGAGAGATTTCCTACCAATAGCATCAAATCTTTGTTAGAAATATTCAGAATGATTTTCAAGAGCATTGACGATGCGAAGGAATAACTCCTTTCTCATTCGGAACCTTCGGCGAAATTGTTGTGCACTATACACCGGGTTGCTTGAGAAGTAATCATTCCATATGCGCTCATGCCCTTCCTCACACTTTCTTTCTGTGTTTTTTCTTTTCTTTCTAGTTTTAGTAGGGTTTGAAGGTGATGTATCTTCAATCACATGATCATTTAGGATATCATCTACTAAACCTGTGGAAATGCCACCCCCATATATGAATCATATGTTTGATTATACAATTCATCAAAGGTGTTGGGAGGGTTAAAGTATGACATTATCACTATGCCTTGAGGTTTATTTATAATTTTTCAGAGGATTTGTCGAAAGGTTGCTATGAGAATTTGAGCTCAGAAATGGGTAAATATATAGAAGTTGTGGAGGTTAATAATTCAATGCACAATACTAAAATAACTCAATGAGTACTACAATAATAATGCACTGATCTTTGGTACAATAATTCAAAAAAAAGTGCAATGATATCTGATAAAGTTACTGAAAAGATGGATGTGAGGTAACAAGTCATGCATTGAAATAGACTTGGAGGTGACAACTCACTGAAGTTGGAATCAATTCACCATTATTATTTTGATTATTATTAATAATAATATTACTAATAATTATTATAATTAACGTTAATAGAGAAAATAATTAATTATTATTAATATTAAGAAGTAACATAAGTTCATGAAATATAAACATGCTTAACTGAAACATAGCTACAACATAAATAAACATTAATAAACATAATCAAATTTAGCAAGTTGAAAGCAACCTAATCATCAAAAGTCCATCCATATTTTTCCGCAAGTACTTGCAAGTTTGTACATTCGATACGTCCAAAAGTATGTTAGTACATCCATGATTTCTTTTGCACATCCAAACACTATATTTGTACATCAATGATTTCTTTTTTACATCCAAAAACCATATGTGCATCATAATGGTTTTTGCATCTTACACCATTAGTTATTTTGTATTTCCAAAAAATATGTTTGCACATCCATAATTTTGTTTCGAACATTCAAAAACGTATGTTTATACTTCAAAAGATTCAAAAAACTAATTAAGAGTATTTTCCAAAAAAAACATCCACATGGTAATGTTCACCAAAGAAACATGGTGTCATCTAGCCGGACTCTTGTTAGTTTGACGCTGAGTGGTGCCCAATACCTACTGTTTGTGAGGAATGAGATTTGCTCATAATAGGGTACTAAGGCAAAGCACCATTAGATGTTGGTGGGTTTGTTACGACAGTTTTATCATGCTCTCTCTCACGTTTTTTACAAATTTTATATTTGAACATTTTATTTTTTACTTATTTAAAGGTTACTAAATATTGATACATAGTGATTAATATGAAACTTCTAAAATAGAAAAATAGTAAAAATCAAAGAACGTAAGAAATATCTATAATATTCTTAACCATACTACACCGTTATTTTACGTGTGACGTGCAGGAGATGAGCTGAATGGAACTTAGGGATGTTATTGTCTATTTTGTAAGAAAAAGTAATAGAAAGAGGAGAAGGCCAAATTGCTAGATAAGTAGTTTAGAATCTACCTTTTAAGTTTTAATTATGGGAAAATTTCTATGTAGTCCTAAAATAGTATTATTTACAGAATTAATGACACAATCACACGTCAATCGATATAACTAATGCTTATTTAATGCTTAATATTTCCATTTTTAACTTCTTATATGTAGCCCTAAGAGTGTTGCCAATGGTTAAAACTTAAACCTTTAGGGGGTTTATAAGGAGAGAGAGAAGGAAAAAAATATTAAAGAAAGAAGAAAGAGAAAAAAAGGGAGAGAATAATAAACGGTTCATCTACATGAACCGTTCACCAGGAGAGATAAAGAGTTGGATTGAGGTTGGGAAAAATTAAAGCGCCGCATGTCACAATATTACTGGGCATGCGTCAGCATCTAATGGCTTAAAATGTTTCATCTCAACGGCTACCGTTGTAGAGAATTATTAATGATTTTTCACAGTTATATATCGAATAATTGTCATATTGTAATAAAAAATATATACAATACTTGATGATCCCCTAAAAGAGTTGAACCATTGAGTATGATATAAGGGCTACAAAATTAATGGGTCTTTTAAAATGAAAATCTAGCGCCACATAAGTATTTTAAAAGACAATCAATTATTATATGGATATTTTAAAAGAGATTGTTAAGGAGATCCATTTAAAATTGTACGAAATCAACCACAAAATTAGTACAATTTATCAAGGAGAAAATGGAGCGGAGGTTTTAATGGCAGATATGAAACTTGAGACGCAACGTGTAATGGAGTGTAATGGATTGGGCTCAGGCCTTTATCGACTTAGCAGCTGGTGTAAGCTTGGGTTGAATGAAGCAGACTTTGGGTTCGGAAAGCTTGTTCACATTATTCCATTTGATGGGAGTGTTCCTCCTATAAACAAGAACCTTATTTTTTTCACTGATTATAGTCATCCAAGTAATGGTGATGGAATTGAAGCATGGTGGTTTATGGAACAGAAAGAGATGCAAGTGTTGGAGTCCAACCCACATTTTCTTGTTTTTGCTGCTCCGTCCTAACTACTACTTTTCTAGTTTCTTTTGTTGCTTAAATTAAATCTAGTTGTTCTCTCTCCTTCCTCTCTCTTTTCTCTCAAACAAACACTAGTTTTCTTTTATCATCTAGGGGCTAGTCAAGTGCGCCAAGTTTAGAGTGATGAAAGAGATGGGGATTTTTAGGAGAGAGAAACTAAGGAAGTTGAAGAGAGAGAGAGTGTGTGCTGAGATTGGAGTTTGTGAATACTGGAACATGGGTGATGCTAATGCGTGCAGCAAGTGATTTTTTTTAAAAAAAAATAAAAAATTGTCATAAAGTACCTTTTAACGGCACTTTTTTTAAAAGAAACTAGCTTATATCACGTTTATTTTATAAAACTACCTTATAAGTGGAAAAACATTAAAAAGCACTTCCAGATTTAGAATTTCCTAACCATGATTAACTATTCCCTCCAAATCCCTCCAATGCTAGATTACGAAAGTAACCCTCTTTAAATTACCCCAACCACCCTCTCTCTTCACTCTGACCTCATCCAGCGAATTCATTCTTCGCTTGAATTCACTCGTTTCCCCTCTGTCATGGAAACTCAGTGAAAGAGAAATTCACTGCCACTCGTCTCCCCTCTGTCCTATGTCTTCTCGTTTCTTAAGTGTAATTGTGCTCCACGAATGGCACATGCAAGGTACCTCATGGGCTGATTTATAGGAGAGGTCTATATTCAAACTCATAAACAATGAGAAAAGCATTAGATTTAATTTTGCATCAAAAAAGATTTTATTTTCAAGCATAGCAAATTTGGTGCAATTATGCTAGCAAATCACGTAACCCTAAGTCAATTGTACATAATTTACCCCAAAATCAAAAAATTGGAGGAATTTGGAGGGAATAGTTAACCATGGTTAGGAAATTCGAAATTTGGTAGTGCTTTTTAAAGTTTTTCCATTTATAAGGTAGTTTTGTAAAATAAACGTGACATAAGGTAGTATTTTTTTTTAAAAAAAAGTGCCTTTAAAAGGTAGTTTCCGATAATTTTACCTAAAAAAAATAGTTGGTCACGCCAGAATCATAACTAAATTTGTCATTTGGGCTACCACCATCTCCTTAGGCTGCGACAAACTCTGCTTTTTTTCTTTTCATTATGTTTTAGTTTACACTATCCTTGATTCTCTCTAATGGGGAGTTGTTCTACCTACATATTGGATTACACCTATCTATATTTTGGGTTTATATTGCTCAACTTGTGAGAGTCTGGAGACTTTGTTTTGGGTGTTTTATTTTCTACAATTACAAATTGATTTGCTGATGTGAATTCGTGCGACTTCATGGGAGATGTCAATTTTTCGTTTACAATCAGTTGAATCAAATCGATAACTACGTCAAAAATACATCAGATCTATAGACCCCCTCGTAGAAGGTTGTATCAAACAGCGGTGTGAAGGAGGGTTTGTAAAATTATTAGATCTTATCAACCATTGTGATTTTGGCATCATAAAAGTTTATTTGTTATGTATTTGTTAGTTTTGAATTATTCTTTAGATGTCGTATGACTTTAAATTAATGAATTAATTTTAATTTTTTTAAAAAAACTATTTTTGTTGCTTGTTTTTCTTACATTTAGAGGGTTTTGATATATGCAACCATCAGGGTTGCATATAGTTAAGTATTTAATACCTTTTCTAAGCATGGGGCGGTAGTACGTGGCTGGTATATGCTCTGAGATTGAAAATGAGTCGACCTGGGTTGGGTTCGAGTTTACTTAAACAGACCCAACCTGTTTAGTTAAACAAGTTGATCAGATTCTTAACTCAACACAACCTGATAATAAATGGGTCGACCTAAAATTGACCCACTAACTACTTTAATAGCATTTCTCAATTTCCATTAACAGCGACTTGATTAGTAATTACTTATTGTTCATTAACATTCTAAGAATTTCGAAGTACAAAGATTCCTTATATAACAATAAGACAAATCCAAATATAAAACAACCTATTTTATTGTTCATTTAACCTGAAAAATTGGTTTTTTGGATGGAAAAATAAACGGGTAAGTGGAAAATTTTAACCCAAACCTTACCATCCAAGTAAACATGTTAGATGGGTTGAATTAAGGTTGGAAATTTCAACCTGACCCAACCCATAAAATTAAACGGATTGGATTGGGTCGACTCATTTAATACAGGTTTGAAAATTTCGACCCAACCTGTTATTATTGGGTTGGGTCGATTTTTGCTAGCTGTTAATTACGCTCCACAAACTTCTAGACACAGCTTCAGCAGGAACAACCTACCTTAAGCATTGGGATGCCCTCGCTAGTGAGCAGCATGTAAACAGCCTAGTCCAACCTAACTGAAGCTATCGTCAAGGCATTCCCTCCACTTCTAAGGGTGTTACACTACTGCTTACATATACTTCATGAGTAAAAAAGAGAGGAGATAATTTATTATCTCTTGAGTTACCTAGCTAGATTAATCTTTTCCCTTTGTAATTTTAATGACCTTGTCTTCCACACACAAGCAGAATATGTGAGGGTAACACATATCACAACTAGGGCTGTTCACATGGGTGGGTCGGACCGGAATTTGGACCGGACCAGAGATTCCGGTCCGGTCCCCGGTCCGTGGAAAATGACGATTCCGGGTTTCCGGTCCGGTTCGGTCCAAACCCGGAAAAATCAGGTCCGGGACCGAAACCCGGAATTTTAGTTTTTTTTTTAAACCGCCAACCCAAGTCATTTTTACAGGTCCAAACAGGTCCAACAGGTCCAAAATTCGCAAAACAGGTCCAAATAGAATATTTAAAATCCAAAAAAAAAAAAAAAATCGAAAATCAGGTCCAATAGGTCCGGACCGGAGATCGGACCTGATTTTTCCGGGCCCGCACTAACCGACCGGAAAAAATCAGTCCGGTCCCCGGTCCACCGAATCCCACAAATCCGGTCCACCGGTCCAAGCAGGTCCGGTCCGGTCCGGTCTTAGACCGGTGAACAGCCCTAATCACAACCACCTCGTGTTACTCTATCAGGAGAATTTCTCAAGTTCAAATATTCTAGGATTAAAATTATGATTCACATGATACCTAAACCACTCCCAGTCATTCTTAAGAGATAATAATTTCTTCAACTAACCATAATTCCACCAAATAAATCCTCTTAACTAAAAACTCAAAGCTTGACTTCTCTATCATAAACCCAACTGAAACGAATAGAAGGTGCTTCTTTAACCCTCTTTAGTGCTCTCTCTTCTACACTTCTGATTCTTTGTGGTAAAGTGCATACAAATTCCTGAGCTTTACGCCCATCAGAAGAGAGGCCACTGAGCTTCTCAACTTGCCAATAACCCACCAAAAACTGCATGACATCTGCATAATCTCTAGCCGAATAAACTCCAAGCCTAGCAGCAACTGCAGCAAAATGATCAAACAGATTGTAATCACAACCATCATACATGAGGTGAGCCGGCATAGAGATCTTCTTCCTCATCATGTCGGCTAAAGCGAGCATTGTTGCATCAGGGTCGATTTCAAAGAGTTTTTCCACTATTTTGGTGTAAGCTGTTTCATGTCGTTTTTCGTCTGCAGCAATTATACCACATATTTGTGCCAACTTCAGATCACCATGCTCTTTGGCAAGCCTTGCTGCGTTGCCATGCGAAATGAAAGTTGCCCTTTCTTGAAAGGATGTGTATATGAAACCCAAATACGGATTGTTTTCAGCTTTCGGGTCCTGCAACAGATTTTAGTAAGCAGATGATGGAGCAAGTAGAGCAACATCGAACATCAATAAATGTTAGATAATGTAAACTCCTTGAATCTGGAGTGTGTCTATTGATCAATATATATAGGTTACAATAATCCGAATCCTAATATCATTAATTAGGAAACTCTACAAAATATATCCTAATACAATGAGAAAATATTATCCTAATATTATTCTCTATCACACCCCCGCAGTCATAGCGGGAGGAGGACGTACGCTAAGACTGGATTTAAAATCCAAAAATAACTGTCGAGTAAGGCCTTTTGTGAAAATATCTGCAAACTGATACCTAGTAGGCACATGTAACACACGAACCTGTCCTAAAGCAACCTTTTCTCGAACAAAGTGAATATCTAACTCAACATGTTTAGTGCGTTGATGCTGAACTGGATTGCTGGACAAGTAGATAGCACTCACATTATCACAATAGACAAGTGTAGCTTGACGAAGTGGACAATGCAACTCAAGCAGTAAGTTGCGCAGCCAACAAGATTCAGCTACAACATTAGCGACGCCTCTATATTCTGCCTCTGCACTAGATCGAGAAAGTGTAGCCTGACGCTTAGAAGACCATGAAATAAGGTTGTCCCCTAAGAAACAACAATATCCAGAGGTAGAACGGCGAGTGTCAGGACACCCTCCCCAATCAGCATCAGTATAAGTAATTAAGCGCAGAGAAGTAGAAGGATATAAATGTAACCCATGATCAATAGTACCCTGAACATAACGCAGGATGCGTTTTAATGCATCGTAGTGAGCCTCCCGAGGGTCATGCATAAAAAGACAGACCTGCTGGACCGCATAAGCTATATCAGGACGAGTAAAAGTGAGGTACTGAAGAGCACCTGCCAAACTGCGGTATTTGGTAGGGTCCGAAAACTTAGGACCGGAATCTGCACTAAGTTTGGACTTAGTGTCAACAGGAGTAGCTGCAGGTTTACATTGACTCATGCCTGCGCGCTCTAGATTTTCCTGTGCATACTTCTGTTGGGAGAGAAGCATGTAAGAGGGAGTTCGCGTAACAGCAATACCCAAAAAGTAACTAAGAGGACCCAAATCAGACATAGGGAACTCAGTTTTTAACTGAGTGATGATACGTTCACGCAAACTGTCAGAAGAGGTAGCTAAAATAATATCGTCAACATAAAGAAGCAGATAAGCCATATCAGTACCCTGATGGAAAGTGAACAGAGATGAGTCACTCTTAGTGATAACAAAACCCAAATGCAAAAGATAATGTGCAAACCGTTGATACCATGCCCGAGGGGCTTGTTTGAGGCCATATAAAGCCTTCTTGAGGCGACAAACATGAGTGGGTGTGCTGCGATCTACAAAACCTGGCGGTTGATGCATATATACTGTTTCTTTCAAATCACCATGAAGAAAAGCATTTTTTACATCAAGCTGATGAATAGACCATTTTCGAGTCATAGCGAGACTGAGAACGGTGCGAATGGTTTGTGGCTTGACAACAGGGCTAAAAGTTTCATGACAATCAATACCAACCTCCTGAGACCTGCCATCACAAACAAGACGAGCTTTGTGCCTTTCAAGGTCACCATTAGACTTATATTTATGTCGAAACAACCACATGCAATTAACAATGTTCACCCCCGGAGGCCTAGGTACTAACTCCCATGTTCCAGTTTTAATTAAAGCACTATATTCATCTTGCCTCGCCGCATTCCAATTTGGGTCAGTCAAGGCTAATTTGTGAGATTTGGGAATGGGTGATTTATGTGAAGATGGGTTAGGTGAAATAATAGTTAGGCCATATTTGGGGTTTGGCTTAAAAATTCCATGTTGGCTGCGAGTAATGGGCCGTGTGGGCGGTGTTGGGGCTGGTTTGGTTGGTATTATAGGGCGTAGGCCCCTAAGGGGAGGAGGAGTGTATGCAGCGTGTTGGGCTGGTGAAAGGGTTAGCGTGTGATTTGAGTTTGGAGCCTTGGGAGAACGCTGGCCCAGATCAAGGGAAAGAGGAGTAGGTGATGCAGGATGGTAGGGCGGGCCGGTAGGGGAGTCAGTGGGAATAGGCCCAGAAGCTGGCGCATGAGGGAGAGTTGAGGCGGGCTGTTGGGCAGGATTAAATTTGGGCTGGGCCGTTGAAGCATGAGGGTAACGCATCAGCAAGTGAGTGAGAAGTGGGGAATGTGCATCATGACCCAAAAAATCATAAGTTTTAAGGCTATATTGGCCTAAATTGGCATAAGGAAAAATGTTCTCAACAAATGTGACATGGCGAGAGAAGAAGATCTTATTGGTGGACACTTCGAGACATCGATAGCCACTGTGATTAGGTGGGTAGCCTAAAAACACACATGGGGTAGATCTAGGAGCTAGTTTGTGAGGTGCTATGGCCGTGAGATTTGGATAACATAGACAACCGAATACCCGAAGATGATCATATGCGGGGTTTTTACGAAAAAGAGCCTGAAGAGGGGTCATGTTTTTGAGTGTTTTAGTGGGTAAAATGTTGAGTAGATATGATGCAGTCTCAAGAGCATGGTTCCAAAAGGAAGGTGGAAGTGAGGCATGGAACAAGAGAGTGCGAGTGATATTATTTAGGGTGCGAAGCATTCTTTCGGCTTTGCCATTTTGAGAGGATGTGTGACGACAAGGGAATCGAAAAGCTATTCCACTTTTGACACAAGATAATTTGAAAGGTGCATTGTCAAACTCCCGACCATGGTCACTTTGAAAGCATTTAATTTGGCGTTCGAATTGAGTTTGAATGTATTGTTTAAATGTGAAAAATGTATTAAAAGCTTGAGATTTGTAAACAAGGGGAAATGTCCATACATAATGAGTAAAGTCATCCAAAAGAACAAGATAGTATTTATGGCCATTAGAACTACGTATAGGAGATGTCCATAAATCAGCATGAATAATATCAAAAGCACTCACTGTTGTAGTATTAGAATCATAAAAAGGAAGTCTAACATGTTTCCCAATAGGACAAGAATTACATAAAGTGGAGTCATGCTCCTTATGACAGTCTATGAAATTATTTCGTCTAAGAAAGCTTAAAGAAGAACCTCCCGGATGTCCTAAGCGATCATGCCAAGTGGAGGGAGAGATGGTGGTGAGAGCACTAGCAAGACATGTCGAAGGTTGACTGTGAGTGGTGACAGGATAGAGGTCGCCCGAACTATTGCATCTCGTGATGAGTTTCCCCGTGCGAAGGTCCTTGACAGAAAAACCATAAGGATCAAATTCTATAGAAACTGAATTGTCAGAAGTAAATTTACGCACGGAAATTAGGTTTTTGATGATTTGTGGGGCAAGGAGAACATCACGGAGGGCTAATTGTTTAGTGGGCAAGGTAGTATGACCAAAACCAGTGACTGGAATGCGGTGACCGTTGCCAACAAGAATATAATTATTAGTGCTTAAATTAAAAAGGGGCAAGAGAGTACCTAAATTATTTGTCATATGAGAAGTGGCGCCGGAGTCCATGTACCACCCCTCATCAGGAACCACCATCCCGGGGGACAAGTATGCTTGCGAAAATTCAGTAGGAGACATAAGGGGATTGTATTGGGCTGGCCCAGTAGAATGGGCTTGTTGCTGAGGTACAGTGGGGCGAGAAGAGTGGCCTAAAGTGCCACGAGGCCCAGCAGAGGCAATTGGGTAAGGACAAGGTGGGATGGCCCAGCCTTGTTGTTGCTGCCAGGTCTGAAAGGCTGCCCATTGCTGTTGTGGGCTTGGGCTGGCCCATTGACCAAAGTTAGAAGGTGGACCGAAAGTAGGAGGTGTGTGATTGTGTTGGTGTTGGTGCTGCGTACCCCTACCACGTCCCCTGCCGCGTCCACCCTTGCCGCCTCTGCCGCGGTTGCCGCGGCCTGAACTGCCGCCACGTCCCTGGTGCTGTGGTGGCTGGTGTGGTGGCGCGTCCACTGTGGTGGTGGTGGTGGTGGAGTTTTGAGTTAACAAAACTTGCCCAGTATGTTTCTTATTTTTCCTACGGGATTCCTCCAACAAAATCCGAGAGCGCGCTTCATCAAAGGATGGCAGTGGCTTTGTTTGAGTAATAGACTGAGCTACACGATCGTAATCAGAATCTATGAGGCCAGCACATAGACGGAGCACTAAGGCGCGTTCGGAGACGGGACGATCAACGTTGCTTAGTTGATCTTTTAAGTCTTTCGATTTTGACAAAGAGCGAGATACATCAGGAAAATTGGTGATAAACAAATGATTAAATTGGTTTTCAAGATAGATGGCTCTCATGTCTTTGTTATCTTGAAAAATATTTTTAAGTCTATCCCACGTTTCTTGCGCCGTAGCATTGGTATATAATATGGTGTTGCGGAGTTCAGAAGTGATGGTGTTGTAGATCCACTTTTTCACAATGGAATCAAGGCGGTTCCACTGTGCCGGGGTGATGTCCGAGGGACGAGGAGAGTCGGGATCGATGTGGTCGATTACGTTACATGAGTGACAATGAATTTTGAATAATTCGACCCAACTACCATAGTTCGATTTTTCACGATCAAGAATTTTCGGGACTTTGTTCCGGATGTTGCTAATGGCGTTGGTGGGATGATAGTCATTGGAAGGAGGTGGAGGAGTGGTTTTGGATGTCTCAGCTTCGGCGGTGACCATGGTGAAAATAATACCAGTAGAGAAGAAGATGGTAAGTCAACGTTAGAAGAGGACAGAAAGCCAAGAAAATTTGAGGAAGGATGGAGTCAACGAAAATAAAGCAACAATATTTGATGGATGGGTCAACGCAAAGCAATGTAATGTAATTGAAAATATAGGCAGAAGGTGGAAAAAAATTGGATCTTTAGGAATTTCCTTAAAGAAACCTAAGCTCAGATACCATGTTAGATAATGTAAACTCCTTGAATTTGGAGTGTGTCTATTGATCAATATATATAGGTTACAATAATCCGAATCCTAATATCATTAGGAAACTCTACAAAATATATCCTAATACAATGAGAAAATATTATCCTATTATCTAACAATAAACATGTATTGCCTCTGTTGCAATAGTTTGACTTTCACTGTTCTCAATTTATCACTTTGACATTAATATCCTTTGTCTTTTTTATTTGCTACATTATGTTTTTCACAGTTTTCGAGACACAACTTCAGACTTTAATATCTTAAGTTATGTAGTAGAGAAAATTATAAAAAGTAATTACATATTTGGAAAGCACAATTGAGAGGAATCAAATAAGAGCACACATGTGATTTCCTTTAAAGTTGTGATGTAGTACCCACAAATGAAATGTAGCAATGAAAAAGAGACGGAGGAGTACATATTAGTGAGCAACTGAGCATGCCATGTATTGAAATTAAAGCTGTATATTCGACATCATAAAATCAAATTGTACCAATGCAAGATTTTCAAAGGTTCTTTTATATATATACAAAGTCTTATTATCTAGTCTCTCATGATCTATACCTTAATGTTGTTCAGCAGACTAACAATGAATAATAATACTTACTATTTAAAGAAAATAATATTATGAAATTATTATTGATTGTTGAATGCAAGTATAATGATCAGCACTTTTTTTCCCATAACTCATATGTGGATCTTATATGATCAAAATAGTAAGTATGCTATTCTTCAAGAGAATTGACATTTACTTCTTCAATTTTTTTAGTTGTTAGTATTTTGACTTTTGACACTATATATTCATTTACTAGCATTAATCGAAATTCTGACTAATTTACAAAAACTAATATTGTGATCTATGATGTTCTTAGATTTATCTTAGGGTCCGTTTGATTCAACTTATTTTGTATTATCTTATCTTATCTTATAAGATCTTATAAAATATTATCTGATCTTATCTTATCTTATAAGATCTTATAAAATATTATCGGATCTTATCTTATCTTATAAGATAGTTTATTGTGTGTGTCAAACATCTGATTTTATCTTATCTGATCTTATCTTATCTTATCTTATATGATCTGATATTATCTTATCTTATAAGATCTTATTTTTTTCTAAAATAAGTTAAAATAAGTTGAACAGAACGTAGCCTAAACATATTCTCAAAATTATCTTCTCTTATAAGTTTTTTTTTTTTAATTCAAAGTTACGCATTGTATGGACGTGCAAATCGAAATGTTCTAACTAAGAAAACTGAGGAAATATAAATTAACAAGTTTTAAGGAGGAAGAAAATGATCTCTCTTACCATTCCTGAACCAATCAAATACTGAATCGTCTTCTCAATGGCTCTCATATCGACACGACCAGAGAGATAAAGGTACTTGTTAAGAAGATCACCATGTCTATTTTCTTCAGCAGTCCATGCTCTTGTCCAAGTTGCCCATGAAGTTGGACTCGCACCCGTCTCATCTCTCACACCATCCAAAGTATTTAGCATTGTCTGGTAAGTTGGAAGAGCTTCTTCTGTTATCATATGTCCAACCAAAACAACATAGTGATCATCTGGAACTTCTTTGGCCCTCTCTTGAAGTTCTTTGATTTCATCATAAAAACCGTCTGAAGTTGGATCAGGAAGAAGATCTTGAGGTTGCCAACATTTTTCAATAGGCTTCAAATACACCAAAATGTTGTCTGCTGCCCAATTCTCTAAGGATTTGAATATCTCAATCTTTTCAGGTGGCATAGAATGTGGTGCTTGATCAAGGATCTTTCGTTCAGGGCTATGAGGTTTCTTCATCAGACTATGTGCTCCCCTATAATTAAAAAAAACATTGCATAGTATGAGATCATGAAAGGTAGTTTTCACAACTTTTATTTAGCGGGTGTCCTAAACACAAATTGAACTTCCTCTATATACAACAAAACTTAAAAATTTATCAAAAAACATGAGATTTTTTTTTAGAAAAACATCAACCATCATCAGACAACATCTCGGTGGTCATTTGCTAATGTAATTTGGCCTAATAGGGGGAAAAATGTCAATATAAAGATTGGACTCAATTACACTTGAATTTGAACACAAGAACAGAAATTAAAAATGGCCTCTTATAAAGTTTGGACTCTTAAAATTTTTGGAATGTATTTTGGACTCTGAAATCTTTAACTTCCCATTTTCCGTTGTAGGGAGTCCCAAAATAATAATCTTGTTTTCCTCCTTAGAGTTACTATTCCAAAGACAAATTATTAAAATAGGCAGTTTAAATTTAGCATAAAATTAGACATATCCAAGACTAAATTCTCCGAACAAGCCTATTTCATCTCATACTAACCCAACACTATCCCTAGACGATATCTCGCACCAACGTAGTCATCCCTTCTCTTATCATTCATTTGTTTCCCTTTGAATCTCAAACTACAATAGACAATTCTAAAACAATAACCCGATAATCTTATTGAATGGATTAACTAGCCACTAAGGGGTTTCGTTCACTTTTTTTTTGCTCCATAAAACGGAATCAATTACATATTCCATTTCTTCTTTTTTGGTTCAACTCCTCGTCAATTCATTACCATTACTTGATGGTAACCGATTTCCCCAATTTGTCACTTTCCCCTCCCCCTCAAGGAACAAAATCCATTTCTTGGTGGTTTGGTGGTAATGATTACCACTCATTTCCATTGGTTGGCTTAAACTAAATAGTCAATAAAGGTAACCATTTTTGTTACCATTCCCCTCCTCTATTTGTGTCAATTTCCTTTCTATTCCATATCTTGAACCAAAAGACCCCTAAATGGATAATGTGATTAGTGAATGGACTAAATTGATGACTAAATAGATCAAAGTATTCTTAATATTGAGTTTGGGTTCTTGCCTAATTTTAAGTTAAAAGTAGGCCGTCTATTACAACACCCTACTCCAATAATTTCTCTTACTCCATTAATTCTAAATTCTTTAATTAATTTCCTGTCAAAAAAATCTTCTTTATTTATTATCCTCTTATGTTGGGTGTACCGTGCGCATGGTACATCCAAAGCTATTTTTTTGCTCATTGCTCATTTGAAATCCTGCAAATGAGCATAATTCACATAATAGGTAGAGCTCCAAATGAGCAAATGAGCAAATGAGCAAAAAAAAATTCTTAAACTTTGTATATTTTACATCCGGATTTATGATAAATGTTCTCTTTTTATCAACTAATCTCGATGACATTTACAAATCGGAAAATAAA
Organism: Beta corolliflora; assembly: GCA_947648045.1. Taxonomy (NCBI): domain Eukaryota; kingdom Viridiplantae; phylum Streptophyta; class Magnoliopsida; order Caryophyllales; family Amaranthaceae; genus Beta; species Beta corolliflora. Next base: position 1,659,198 of record CANSZD010003157.1, on the reverse strand, counting down.
ATAGGTACAATTTATGAGTGAAGGGTACTGGGCATTACAATTTGTTAGTAGTATTAACAAAAAGGTGGGAAAGAGAAAACTTACTTATGAGAGGAGTGGTTAAGAGTGGAGGAGGTCATGCCGTACTTGAGAGCTCTAAGGCTGAGAGAGCTCACATGTGGGAGAGTGTACAAACTTAGAGCCATTATTGTTAATGCTGTTGGCCTTCCCTTTTTTCTGATCAGAGTTGCAGAAATTAACACTGATGAAAGAGAAAATTCAGGAAATGATAGATCATAGATCAATTCAGTCCAATGCTTTTGCCTATTGGTCATTGGAGATTTGGAGCCCTGTGCAATTTTGCAAATTTGCATGTATACTTGTGTAAATTTAATGCAAAACACCAAATTCAAAATTACAATTAGTCACACGGGTAAATGTATCAATCTCCAATTATTTGATACTGATCTAATTAAGTTTTAAGGTTGGATCTTTCAACAAGCCATTTTTTTGATAAACACTATATCTATACTATTGACTTGAGAAAATTTTTATATCGGACATTATCATGATAGAATAATTATTAGTTAAACAAAAATAAAGCAGATCGATCAGTATCATTTTTCTTAAGTCAATAATGTCTTTTATAGTAATTAAGTCAATACTTTATAATATAACTTTGCTCATAATATTGGGCAAGTTCAAATAGCATTATTGATGTCATACAAGTGTACACCTTGGGGATATAAAAGATTTTGATTCAAAACTAATTGGGGTTTACAAAATTTACACACCTACAATTACATATGTATCATTATTTGTGCTCTATCAATAACTCAATTAAAACATCATCCAACAATGAAAGGTAGTTTGCTGTTACTTTTTAAAATAATGTAGTTTCTACTTTCTAGTAAAAAGTGATTTTTGTAACCATTCAAGAAAGTTACCAGTTAAGTCATTTTCTTTCCCTATTTCTCTCCCTATACTCATGTTTAACCTCGATTGTTATAGATATTTTTTAGATGGTATTATTCCCACCTCTAATGGATAATGATACAACACTCAGAAAGAAAAAAAGGGATTTTTTTTGTAAGTATGATATATTTTCTCTGATTTTTTTAGTTCTATCCTTTACTTTTTGCAAGTTTAAGTATATATATATATATATTTAATTAAGTATAAGTTAAAAGATATTGTAAAAATATATATACTTCTACGTATTAAGAAGAATCCAGCTAAATCCCAAATAACTGTATTTTTCTATACAAATAATACAAGATGGTGAAAGTGAAATTTGTAAATAACGTTGAAAGTAGAAATGGTTGAACTAAAAAATAAAGGAAGTATTGCTTAGAAAAAAGGAGAACAATCTAACTCCTTTCGAAAATTAGCGAATCTTTTAGAAAGGACCCTCACAGTCATGGAGAGAAAAGACCAACATAGGCTTAACAAGCCTTAAAACAACCTATTTACGAACAAACTTCACACACACAGCAACTAAGCAAGCTGTTCTAACCAATCTCTATCTTGAGAATGAACGCAGAAGAGTTCAGCTTAGTATAACCAATGAACTACGTTATGAAAACTGAAAAGAACATCACCTTTCACGTCGAGATTTCAAAGAGGTTTGGAGAACTAGAAGACGAAGCTAAACATGCTTGTGCCAGCAGAGAATTTAATGGGTGGAAATAGAAAACTCGCTTTGTGGAAGTGAACAAGTGAGCAAAAAGAAAAATGCATATGCGTTAAATATCAAAATTACAAAATCTCACGTGCCACGCACTGATGACTGACAAATTAGGCAAAGCAAAAGACATAAATGATGAAAAGTTCACTAGTGAACCTTCACCATTTTGTTTTTTTCCTACTGAGTCAATAATTGTTTTTTATGTTTCACTAGTAAAAATTGTATTTGTATATCACAAATTTATTTTATATAATTTGTTTGTACGTTTAGAAACTATATTTGAACATCAATAATTTTGTATCTTACCTGCATTAGTTTTCTTATACATAAAATCTATCTTTGTACATTCACAATTTATTTTGTCTTCCAAAACTAAGTGTGTTTATCCTCGACCCAAACCCAACCTTCGGACCGCGCTTGTGCATCGCCTTTTCACTAATTTTTACCTACTTTTTATTCTTTAGACTCACTCCAGACTCATTCCAATTTTACACTTTATCCCTCAGACTCTCTCCAGACTCTCTACCAAAAGTTTAACATATTATTTTATATTTAATCTATTTTATGTTTTTTTTTTCTATAACGATAAAATTTGACGAGAATATATAGTTCGAGTATTTATCGACTATTATATCATTAAAATTACAATTTATTTAAGATTTTAAGCTTACTTTCATTTTTTATAAATTATGGGACACAAACTGAGTACATTTGAAATAATGACATAATTTCAAGGCATGCATAAACATAATTAGTTGCATACATAATTGCTAAAACATAAAAGAAGTACAACCACACGAAATTGAAAATTACACACGAAATTTAATTAGCGTCTCCTCCAAAACGCGACCATATGTGTTTCACCAAATCGTGCTGCATTTGGTGACATTGAGCTCGGTTGAGAATTCGCGTATGATTTTCAAAGTACCTGCTCCGGTTTACATAATAATTTCTAAGTAGACCGGTATGAAGTTGTGGACTTTCACTTTGATTCCTTGCTACTGTATAGTTAACGCTAGTGGTCGATTCGGTATCATCTCTTTCATCCTCAATAATCATATTATGTAATATGATGCATGCTTTCATGATATCACCAATTTCACTTTTTTTCCATAAATGTACGGGGTTGCAAATAATCGTAAATCTCTTTTGGAGCATCCCAAAAGCTCGTTCTATATCCTTCCTTGCACCTTCTTGATGTTGAGCAAATAGTTTTCTTTTTTCAAATAACATGTTTGCTCGAGGAATGGTTTTGACGAAAATAGGCCATTCAGGATAGATACCATCTGCAAGATAGTATCCTATATTGTACGTGCTTCCATTTATCGTGTACTGGATTTCAGGACCATGACCTTCAAGCAACTCATCAAATATCGGGGATCGATCCAAGACATTGATATCATTGTTAGATCCTGCAACACCAAAATATGCGTGCCAAATCCATAAATCATAAGAAGCAACAGCTTCTAATATCATTGTTGGTACACCTTGATGACCTCCGGTATATTGACCTTGTCATGCCGTGGGACATTTATCCCATTGCCAATGCATACAATCGATACTACCAAGCATACCAGGGAATCCACGGGATTCCCCGATTTGAAGAAGACGTCGGGTGTCATCGACTGTTGGCCTTCTCAAGTAATGAGGTTCAAAAACCTCAATCACACACACTTACAAAAGTTCATCAAGCATTGTAGTGCCGTACATCCACCAATTCGCACGTATTCATCTACGACATCACCTGCCACTCCATAAGCCAATAACCGAATGGCAACAACGCATTTTTGAAGTGGGGAGAGAGATTTCCTACCAATAGCATCAAATCTTTGTTGGAAATATTCAGAATGATTTTCAAGAGCATTGACGATGCGAAGGAATAACTCCTTTCTCATTCGGAACCTTCGGCGAAATTGTTGTGCACTATACACCGGGTTGCTTGAGAAGTAATCATTCCATATGCGCTCATGCCCTTCCTCACACTTTCTTTATGTGTTTTTTCTTTTCTTTCTAGTTTTAGTAGGGTTTGAAGGTGATGTATCTTCAATCACATGATCATTTAGGATATCATCTACTAAACCTGTGGAAATGTCACCCCCCATATATGAATCATATGTTTGATTATACAATTCATCAAAGGTGTTGGGAGGGTTAAAGTATGACATTATCACTATGCCTTGAGGTTTATTTATAATTTTTCAGAGGATTTGTCGAAAGGTTGCTATGAGAATTTGAGCTCAGAAATGGGTAAATATATAGAAGTTGTGGAGGTTAATAATTCAATGCACAATATTAATTAAAATAACTCAATGAGTACTACAATAATAATGCACTGATCTTTGGTACAATAATTCAAAAAAAAGTGCAATGATATCTGATAAAGTTACTGAAAAGATGGATGTGAGATAACAAGTCATGCATTGAAATAGACTTGGAGGTGACAACTCACTGAAGTTGGAATCAATTCACCATTATTATTTTGATTATGATTAATAATAATATTACTAATAATTATTATACTTAACGTTAATAGAGAAAATAATTAATTATTATTAATATGAAGAAGTAACATAAGTTCATGAAATAAAAACATGCTTAACTGAAACATAGCTACAACATAAATAAACATAATCAAATTTAGCTAGTTGAAAGCAACCTAATCATCAAAAGTCCATCCATATTTTTCCGCAAGTACTTGCAAGTTTGTACATTCGATACGTCCAAAAGTATGTTAGTACATCCATGATTTCTTTTGCACATCCAAACACTATATTTGTACATCAATGATTTCTTTTTTACATCCAAAAACCATATATGCATCATAATGGTTTTTGCATCTTACACCATTAGTTACTCCCTCCGTCCCAAAATACTCTTGACACTTATCAGGGCACGTAGTTTTAGATGATAAGTTGTTGTTTGGTTATCAATTATTATTTTGTTGAAAAAGTAGATGTGATAGGTGTTAGTAGGTAGTAAAAGTAGTATTATTTTATTTGGTGGAGAGAGAGTGTGGGCCAATGGTTAGAATTGGTAGGTAGTAAGAGTGATATTATTTTATTTGGAGGAGAGAGAGTGTGGGCCAATGGTTAAAAGGTAGAATGATTAAAATAATAGTGGGTCATATCCAAAAATAGAAGTGTAAAGAGTATTCTGGGACAGATGAAAAAGGAAAGTGTAAAGAGTATTCTGGGACAGAGGGAGTATTTTGTATTTCCAAAAAATATGTTTTGCACATCCATAATTTTGTTGCTGAACATTCAAAAAGGTATGTTTATACTTCAAAAGATGCAAAAAACTAATTAAGAGTATTTTCAAAAAAAAAAACATCCACATGGTAATGTTCACCAGCAAACATGGTGTCATCTAGCCGGACTCTTGTTAGTTTGACGCTGAGTGGTGCCCAATACCTACTGTTTGTGAGGAATGAGATTTGCTCATAATAGGGTACTAAGGCAAAGCACCATTAGATGTTGGTGGGTTTGTTACGACAGTTTTATCATGCTCTCTCTCACGTTTTTTACAAATTTTATATTTGAACATTTTATTTTTTACTTATTTAAAGGTTACTAAATATTGATACATAGTGATTAATATGAAACTTCTAAAATAGAAAAATAGTAAAAATCAAAGAACGTAAGAAATATCTATAATATTCTTAACCATACTACACCGTTATTTTACGTGTGACGTGCAGGAGATGAGCTGAATGGAACTTAGGGATGTTATTGTCTATTTTGTAAGAAAAAGTAATAGAAAGAGGAGAAGGCCAAATTGCTAGATAAGTAGTTTAGAATCTACCTTTTAAGTTTTAATTATGGGAAAATTTATATGTAGTCCTAAAATAGTATTATTTACAGAATTAATGACACAATCACACGTCAATCGATATAACTAATGCTTATTTAATGCTTAATATTTCTATTTTTAACTTCTTATATGTAGCCCTAAGAGTGTTGTCAATGGTTAAAACTTAAACCTTTAGGGGGTTTATAAGGAGAGAGAGAAGGAAAAAAATATTAAAGAAAGAAGAAAGAGAAAAAAAGGGAGAGAGAATAATAAACGGTTCATTTACATGAACCGTTCACCAGGAGAGATAAAGAGTTGGATTGAGGTTGGGAAAAATTAAAGCGCCACATGTCACAATATTACTGGGCATGCGTCAGCATCCAATGGCTTAAAATGCTTCATCTCAACGGCTACCATTGTAGAGAATTATTGATGATTTTTCACAGTTATATATCGAATAATGGTCATATTGTAGTAAAAAATATATACAATACTTGATGATCCCCTAAAAGAGTTGAACCATTGAGTATGATCTAAGGGCTACAAAATTAATGGGTCTTTTAAAATAAAAATCTAGCGCCACGTAAGTATTTTAAAAGACAATCAATTATTATATGGATATTTTAAAAGAGCTTGTTAAGGAGATCCATTCAAAATTGTACGAAATCAACCACAAAATTACTACAATTTATCAAGGAGAAAATGGAGCGGAGGTTTTAATGGCAGATGGGGATTTTTAGGAGAGAGAAACTAAGGAAGTTGAAGACAGAGAGAAAGAGTGTGTGCAGAGATTAGAGTTTGTGAATACTGGAACATGGGTGATGCTAATGCGTGCAGCAAGTGATTTTTTTAAAAAAAAAAAGAAAAATTGTCATAAATATCTTTTAACGGCACTTTTTTAAAAGAAACTACCTTATATCACGTTTATTTTATAAAACTACCTAATAAGTGGAAAAACATTAAAAAGCACTACCAGATTTAGAATTTCCTAACCATGATTAACTATTCCCTCCAAATCCCTCCAATGCTAGATTACGAAAGTAACCCCCTTTAAATTACCCCAACCACCCTCTCTCTTCTCTCTGACCTCATCCAGCGAATTCATTCTTCGCTTGCATTCACTCGTTTCCCCTCTGTCATGGAAACTCAGTGAAAGAGAAATTCACTGCCACTCGTCTCCCCTCTGTCCTATGTCTTCTCGTTTCTTAAGTGTAATTGTGCTCCACGAATGGCACATGCAAGGTACCTCATGGGCTGATTTATAGGAGGAGCTTGTCTATGTTTAAACTCATAAACAATGAGAAAAGCATTAGATTTAATTTTGCATCAAAAAATATTTTATTTTCAAGCATAGCAAATTTGGTGCAATTATGCTAGCAAATCACGTAACCCTAAGTCAATTGTACATAATTTGCCCCAAAATCAAAAAATTGGAGGAATTCGGAGGGATAGGAAATTTGAAATTTGGTAGTGGTTTTTAAAGTTTTTCCATTTATAAGGTAGTTTTGTAAATTAAACGTGACATAAGGTAGTTTTTTTTTTAAGAAAAGTGCCTTTAAGAGGTAGTTTTCGATAATTTTACCTAAAAAAATGGTTGGTCACGCCAGAATCATAACTAAATTTGTCATTTGGGCTACCACCATCTCCTTAGGCTGCGGCAAACTCTGCTTTTTTTCTTTTCATTATGTTTTAGTTTACGGTATCCTTGATTCTCTCTAATGGGGAGTTGTTCTACCTACATATTGGATTACACCTATCTATATTTTGGGTTTTATTGCTCAACTTGTGAGAGTCTGGAGACTTTGTTTTGGGTGTTTTATTTTCTACAATTACAAATTGATTTACTGATGTGAATTCGTGCGACTTCATGGGAGATGTTAATTTTTCGTTTACAATCAGTTGAATCAAATCGATAACTACGTCAAAAATACATCAGATCTATAGACCCCCTCGTAGAAGGTTGTATCAAACAACAGTGTGAAGGAGGGTTTGCAAAATTATTAGATCTTATCAACCATTGTGATTTTGGCATCATAGAAGTTTATTCGTTATGTATTTGTTAGTTTTGATTTATTTTTTAGATGTCGTATGACTTTAAATTAATGAATTAATTTTAATTTTAAAAAAAAACTACTTTTGTTGCTTGTTTTTCTTACATTTAGAGGGTTTTGATATATGCAACCATCAGGGTTGCATATAGTTAATTATTTAATACCTTTTCTAAGCATGGGCGGTAGTACGTGGCTGGTATATGCTCTAAGATTGAAATGAGTCGACCTGGGTTGGGTTCGAGTTTACTTAAACAAACCCAACATGTTTAGTTAAACAAGTTGATCAGGTTCTCAACTCAACACAACCTGATAATAAATGGGTCGACCTAAAATTGACCCACTAACTACTTTAATAGCATTTCTCAATTTCCATTAACACCGACTTGATTAGTAATTACTTATTGTTCATTAACATTCTAAAAATTTCGAAGTACAAAGATTCCTTATATAACAATAAGACAAATCCAAATATAAAACAACCTATTTTATTGTTCATTTAACCTGAAAAATTGGTTTTTTGGATGGAAAAATAAACGGGTAAGTGGAAAATTTCAACCCAAACCTTACCATCCAAGTAAACATGTTAGATGGGTTGAATTAAGGTTGGAAATTTCAACCTGACCCAAAACATAAAATTAAACGGATTGGATTGGGTCGACTCATTTAATACAGGTTTGAAAATTTCAACCCAACCTGTTATTATTGGGTTGGGTCGATTTTTGCTTGCTGTTAATTACGCTCCACAAACTTCTAGACACAGCTTCAGCAGGAACAACCTACCTTAAGCATTGGGATGCCCTCGCTAGTGAGCAGCATGTAAACAGCCTAGTCCAACCTAACTGAAGCTATCGTCAAGGCATTCCCTCCACTTCTAAGGGTGTTACACTACTGCTTACATATACTTCATGAGTAAAAAAGAGAGGAGATAATTTATTATCTCTTGAGTTACCTAGCTAGATTAATCTTTTCCCTTTCTAATTTTAATAACCTTGTCTTCCATACACAAGCAGAATATGTGAGGGTAACACATATCACAACCACCTGGTGTTACTCTAGCAGGAGAATTTCTCAAGTTCAAATATTCTAGGATTAAAATTATGATTCACATGATACCTAAACCACTCCCAGTCATTCTTAAGAGATAATGATTTCTTCAACTAACCATAATTCCACCAAATAAATCCTCTTAACTAAAAACTCAAAGCTTGACTTCTCTATCATAAACCCAACTGAAACTAATAGAAGGTGCTTCTTTAACCCTCTTTAATGCTCTCTCTTCTACACTTCTGATTCTTTGTGGTAAAGTGCATACAAATTCCTGAGCTTTACGCCCATCAGAAGAGAGGCCAGTGAGCTTCTCAACTTGCCAATAACCCACCAAAAACTGCATGACATCTGCATAATATCTAGCCGAATAAACTCCAAGCCTAGCAGCAACTGCAGCAAAATGATCAAACAGATTGTAATCACAACCATCATACATGAGGTGAGCCGGCATAGAGATCTTCTTCCTCATCATGTCGGCTAAAGCGAGCATTGTTGCATCAGGGTCGATTTCAAAGAGTTTTTCCACTATTTTGGTGTAAGCTGTTTCATGTCGTTTTTCGTCTGCAGCAATTATACCACATATTTGTGCCAACTTCAGATCACCATGCTCTTTGGCAAGCCTTGCTGCATTGCCATGCGAAATGAAAGTTGCCCTTTCTTGAAAGGATGTGTATATGAAACCCAGATACGGATTGTTTTCAGCTTTCGGGTCCTGCAACAGATTTTAGTAAGCAGATGATGGAGCAAGTAGAGCAACATCGAACATCAATAAACATGTATTGCCTCAGTTGCAATAGTTTGACTTTCACATATCTTTCAATCTATACATGGTTTTGATGTGATTCAAATTGGAGGTGAAAGCTTGTTCAAAGAGCTTTCCAACGATAGGTCATATGCCCAATTCCGCTGAGAAACGAGAAAGTCATGACTGTTTTACGAAGAACTGACAAAACTGTTTCGTCTCTGGACCGATCGGGCGGATTTCGCCCGACCCAATCGGGCGGTGCGCCGATTTGTGCGCTACACACGTTTTTTCGGTATTTTTCGTTTTTGAGTTATTTTTTAGGGTTTGTACGAGGTTCCTTATGTTATAAAAGGGCTTCCTGGTGTTCATTATTATTTACACAACTCATGAAACACTTTTAGCCTCTAGAATTTAGGACTCCTTGTATTATTCTCTCTGTTTTTCTCCATCATAGTGAAGAAGCTCTAATCCCCCACCTGTGGACGTAGGTCAAATTTGATTGAACCACGTAAATCCTTGTGTTCTTTTGTTTCTCTTCTTTATTGTTTTTCTCATCCTTATTATTTCATTGATTTTGTTCCGCATTAATCAAACTACAACACCCAGATTCCTAACAAATTGGTATCAAGAGCTTGGTTGTTTAAGATCTTAGTTGTTTATAGAACGAGTTTGATTCAATTATGCCAATGAAATTCGATATTGAGAAATTTGATAGGCAAGTAAATTTTGGCCTATGGCAATTGAAGATGAAAGCCATCTTGGTTCAAAGTGACTGTCACAAGGCTCTTGAAGGTGCATCCAAAAAGCCTTCGGGTATGACGGATGGCAAGTGGGAGGAGATCGATTTGAAGGCACTCTCCGCGATTCATTTAAGTCTATCTAATGAAGTTTTTAGAGAGGTTGCCAAGGAGACGTTTGTTACGGGTTTGTGGTTAAAGTTGGAGTCACTTTATATGACAAAGAGTGTGACCAACCGTCTACTACTCAAATCTAGACTTCATGATCTTAGTCTAGAAGAAGGTAAACCGCTTGAGTCTCATTTAGATGAATTCTTCTCTATTATTATGGATTTGCAAAACATCGATGTTGAGATCGATGATGAGGATATGGCTATTAAGTTGTTGTGCTCTTTAATTTACCACCTTCGTATAAGCATTTTCGAGATACCTTATTATATGGTAAAGATGATTTGAGTTTGCAGGATGTTAAGGAGGCCTTAACTCAGAGAGATTTAATTGACAATAAATTGGTTAATAAATCTAATAATTCTGCTTACATAAATGCTTTTGTTGCTCATGGTGGAAAGAATTCTGGCAAAATTTGTAACTATTGTCATGTGAAGGGTCATATTAAATCTGAGTGTTGGAAATTAAAGAAGAAGAATGGGGAAAAGTCCAATGAGGACCAATCCGCAAATATCGCCAACGATGCCTTTGATGATGATCTTGCACTTTAGGGTTACAGATTTAGGGTTGCGGTTTCTACGATCACTTTATGATTGGTGCCCTTTGAGATCTCTTGGTAAAACGAGAAACCGTGTGGATTTTTTGCTATGGAGTCTATGATAGATTGTTTTTTGAGATTTTGTAACAATCTTGGTTATGCATTAGATTTTAATCTAGTTATGCTATTTCTTATCTCAAATTTGGTACTTTTGTGTTTTGTTAAGTACAATTGCAATTTAGATGTTATCGATGTCAATTGGTTTTCTAGAATTGCTTGAGTTTGTTGTTGAGATGAAGAAGTGTTTGAAGAGAGTTTGGTCAATTTGAGTAAACATGTTTGGCGTTGGTGACTTTATACTCTCGATCTAGATTCTAGGCCATGTGATGGTTTTGTATACGGATTTTGTGTTCGAAGACGCATCGGTACACAATTATAGAAGATGTCCGTTTTCTGGGTTGCCTAAAGTGAGTAGGCTTATGGAATTTTATTTAAGGTGGAGGTTCTATGGTGTTTTTGGTTGAGCATCACTTCTTGGTTCAAGGTGGAGGTATCTTGATTGATTGGTTTCAAGTCAAGGTGGAGATTGTTAATTATGACTTGAAATCTTGTGAATGGCATAAGGGTGACTTTGAATCCACATATCTTTCAATCTATAAATGGTTTTGATGTGATTCAAATTGGAGGTGAAAGCTTGTTCAAAGAGCTTTCCAACGATAGGTCATATGCCCAATTCCGCTGAGAAACGAGAAAGTCATGACTGTTTTACGAAGAACTGACAAAACTGTTTCGTCTCGGGACCGATCGGGCGGATTTCGCCCGACCCAATCGGGCGGTGCGCCGATTTGTGCGCTACACACGTTTTTTCGGTATTTTTCGTTTTTGAGTTATTTTTTAGGGTTTGTACGAGGTTCCTTATGTTATAAAAGGGCTTCCTGGTGTTCATTATTATTTACACAACTCATGAAACACTTTTAGCCTCTAGAATTTAGGACTCCTTGTATTATTCTCTCTGTTTTTCTCCATCATAGTGAAGAAGCTCTAATCCCCCACCGGTGGACGTAGGTCAAATTTGATTGAACCACGTAAATCCTTGTGTTCTTTTGTTTCTCTTCTTTATTGTTTTTCTCATCCTTATTATTTCATTGATTTTGTTCCGCATTAATCAAACTACAACACCCAGATTCCTAACACAATTTATCACTTTGACATTAATATCCTTTGTCTTTTTTATTTGCTACATTATGTTTTTCACAGTTTTCGAGACACAACTTCAGACTTTAATATCTTGAGTTATGTATAAGAGAAAATTATAAAAAGTAATTACATATTTGGAAAGCACAATTGAGATTTGAGAGGAATCAAATAAGAGCACACATGTGGTTTTCTTTAAAGTTGTGATGTAGTACCCACAAATGAAATGTAGCAATGAAAAAGAGACGGAGGAGTACATATTACTGAGCAACTGAGCATGCCATGTAGTGAAATTAAAGCTGTATATTCGACATCATAAAATCAAATTGTACCAATGCAAGATTTTCAAAGGTTCTTCTATGTATATACAAAGTCTTATTATCTAGTCTCTCATGATCTATACCTTAATGTTGTTCAGGAGACTAACAATGAATAATAATACTTACTATTTAAAGAAAATAATATTATGAAATTATTATTGATTGTTGAATGCAAGTATAATGATCAGCACTTTTTTTCCCATAACTCATATGTGGATCTTATATGATCAAATAATAAGTATGCTATTCTTCAAGAGAATTGACATTTACTTCTTCAATTTTTTTAATTGTTAGTATTTTGACTTTTGACACTATATATTCATTTACTAGCATTAACCGAAATTCTGACTAATTTACAAAAACAAATATTGTGATCTATGATGTTCTTAGATTTATCTTAGGGTCCGTTTGATTCAACTTATTTTGTATTATCTTATCTTATCTTATCTTATAAGATCTTATAAAATCTTATCTTATTTGATCTTATCTTATAATATAGTTTATTGTGTGTGTCTAACATCTTATTTTATCTGATCTTATCTTATTTTATATGATCTGATATTATCTTATCTTATAAGATCTTATTTTTTTCTAAAATAAGTTAAAATAAGTTGAACAGAACGTTGTAACACCCCGTCCTTCTACTACTAAGATACTAACAAAGTCTAATTAAGAAATACTAAAAATGACGTTAGCGGAAATAACGTCGGGACGGTTATGCTACTCTAAAACAATAAATAAAGATAATAACTCAAAATTCATAGCTTAAAAGGGAATAAATCTCCGAGTAAACATCATAGTTCTAACATAAAAGAAGTATCCCAAATTGTATCATACTATCAAATCCAAAATACCATGAGACATGCAAGTCTCCCAAAATAAACTTAAATAAAACTAATATCCTTGAAAGCAATCCAAAAATAAGTCTCCCTATGGTCTATATAAAGTTCATCTACCAAAAACAGTACTAGAAGCTTCTTCTCACAACCAACTCTCACACTGCTAGCCCAAGCAGTCAAAAGCCTAGCATTCATTTCCATCTGCAAGATTATATTACATATTTCCACAGTCGGTGGGGAGTAACTAGCGATTCTCCCGAACAATAGCAATCAAAGCACCATTCGAGGTAGATTACTAAGAAAGGAATAACATGCAATCATTACATCATATCATGCACATAGAAATCTTAAGGCTCATAGATAAATCAAGAGATCATCAACAATAAGTAAATATAGTGAGTGACATAATTCCAATATAAAGAAATAATAATAATAAATCAAAATACAACAAGTTATTGAGTCAGAAACCGAACGCCAGTGATTCGCAAATCACTTCCTAAGGTTTGTCAGATCGCAATCTCCAGGTCAGTCTATGGGCTTACGTTCCCCACTGCCTGTGTCTAAGAATGGCCAAACTCCCGATGCGAGGGTAGAACACGCGAGAACTCCCCGACCTCTCGGACGACAACAATTAACCCGGGTGTACCCCTAGTTCGCAAACCCGGGTGGTTGGCATGTTCTTCACCGGGACTACATCTATCCCACCGGATATTCTTATCTCAAAATACAATCATGCATACAATCCAAGTATCATTCATCTAAAATATTCGTCAAAAAGGGGATGCCACCCTACTTATACCCACAGTTCATCAAACAGTTCTTCATAATTCCTCAAAATAAATCACTTATACAATAATCAACAAATAACTCTCACAATAACACTTGAACATTCCCAAACATCATCAATGACAATATACTGGTTTTTACAGCAACCACACTCAATCACAAATACATCACCAATTAACTCTAAATCATATTCATTAAAAGAGTAATAACAATTAAATCATTTTATTCCATAAATCAAACCTAAACATGTGGTTACCGAAATGATGCATACTGTATACTACTGAAAATCAGCAACCCAGAATATATTAAATTATAAATTATATCTGATTTACAAGCCTTCAAACAATTTAAAAGTGTATCCTCAATTTCATCACAAAAACACCATAATAATTATGAAACTAACAAATTCGAGCATTAAAATCACACAAAAATTATCATATAACCCTAATAGCTCTACTGACATGGTAAAATTTTTATTTATAATTTTCGGACTCAAAAAGTATTTTTAACAGTTAATATACAGATTCCTCAAATAAGCCATTATAATAATTAAAAATATAAACAGACGCCCAAAAATTACCAAAAATTCACATAACATGTAAAAACTCACGGAAATACATATTATCCAAACAAATTAATTTTTCTGCCTCTACAAATAATTTTCATGAATTATATACTGACAGAACGTAAATTACAAAAACAGATATATATGAATTAATTAAAACAGTAAACAGTAGGTAAAAATTATTCTAAGTCATGGAATACATTATACGCATGTTACATGATCTAAGAAAAATGATTTCATCAATTTCAACAGTCGTTCAATAATTATTATGAAATTTAGCCAAAAACGCACAAAATACTAATTAAATCAAATAAATATTAAAAATCATGCAAAAATTATTTTTCTCTACACAGTATTTACATAGCATGTGTCACGTATGTTCATGTAAAATTTCGTCAAAAATCTCATTCAAAAAGTATTTTAGATAATTCCTAACGTATTAATCTAATACCGAATACTACTCTAATCACTATGATTCTAGGATAACAACTAGTTACCTGGATCGTCGGAGGCGAGCTGAAAACTTCTGGAAATCCCCACAATAGGCGTGTGACCCTCTTCTTCTTCAAATTCCAAGCACCAAGTATAAGGAAAAAGCCACAAAAACAATTCACGAACAATTATCAAAGAGAAGAAATGAAGAAAATTTGAGAGAATGAAAATGGTGATGATGATGATGATGATGGACGAAAATATTGGAGGATGGCAGCCAAAGGATTCTGATTTTCTAATCAGAATTTGAAGTGAATTAAGAGGTTTAATGAGGTTTTAATTAAAGAAATCATTAAGGGGGGGGTTATGGGGGTTATAAGGCATCAAAGAGTCTTAAGGAAAACAAAAGAGAAAAGAAAAGGAGAAGGCTCTCCTATTACTTCACTTGGCCGGCTGCCCCAAGCCCAAAAGCCACACAAAACTTTCGGCCCAAATTCAACAACGATCCATGCTCCGAAAGCCCGATACGCGATAAAACGGTTAATTCCTAAATCGCGCCTAAACCTTGAAAATACTTAATAATGAAAATAATTCTAATAAATTATATTATAAATATAAATATAATAAACACATTAGCACGCCACATGCGATGCAGCATTTCATCACCCAAGTCGGTCCAACAACGTTACAAAAACGCTACGCGACAAAACAGCATCCTAAACGCCTAAACAAATAACGAAACTAATATAACCTTTAAAATAAATAACTAACAACTTAAAATAAATATATATATAAATATATCACAACATATAAATATATATACACATTTTCACAACACGTTCCAAAATAATCTAAATAATAAATTATTTATTTTTACGAAAAATATCATTTTAATGTAAACAAACACCAAAAATAAAGGGTGAAAATTACGGGGTGTTACAATCACTCCCCCTTAAAAGAGTTTCGTCCTCGAAACTTAAAAACAACCAAGAGACAAAAGAAAATACTTTAGACAAAGAACATTAAGAAAACATAAATCGATGAATTTAGTTAAGAACTAAACAACTTTGCAGGTTTAAAATTTGATAACTCAAATAATATATATTTTATTTTGGAAGACCAAAAGAGTTGTACAGTAAAGAAGCATGGTAACAACCATCCTTTATAAAATGTGAAAGAACCAAAGACAGTATTAGAAAGTTTAAGGTAAAAACTTTTGCACAATAAACTATAGGTAATTTTGCAAAAGAAGCATGAATAAATATTTACGTAAAATTATAAAAGAATAAATCCGACCATACATAAATATTTTTAGAAAAGAAACGAAGAAGAAAAAGTTCGTAAATAGATAGCCAAACCAATTTAAATAGAGCTATCCACACGGGCTTATACTCCACTTAAAGAGATAAGAGCACTTTAATAAAGAGTAGCTAGCTGCTTTATTAAAATAGCACTTACGAACACAAGTCATGGCATATGTTATAAGAGCGTACGCCTCCTAAACATATATATGAAAATAAAGTTCGCAAAAGAAATTGAAAACTTTAATATAAATTTCACAACGACGAAACACTAATAATAAATAGGCGATAAAGTAATAAATTATTAACAACAATTATAAAATTTGCCAAGTCGACACAAACGTGCATGGAACCACCCATTGCAACCTAGTATCAACAAAATAATATTTGAAAGCCAACTTATCAAATCGACATTAGAGTTTACTGGAATCACCCAATATAAACTTAATATCAACTCAAAAAAAGAAATTAAATCAAAACAGATAAAATACGTCAACTTATCAAATTGACATACAAGTCAAAGGAATCACCCATTATGACTCAATATCAACTCAAACAAGTTTAAAATTTAGACTTATCAAATTGACATACAAGTCAAAGGAATCACCCATTATGACTTAATATCAACTCAAACAACTTTAAAATTTAGACGAGCATATAAATTTCGTTTTCAAAGAATATAAAACAGATCAGTCAAAACCAAAGAATTAAATAAGAAGTATTGAAAACAACCAAAATTTTGCTATGAAATGAGAAAGCACTAAATATTTAAACAAGAAACAACATATGGTAAACGAGATCCTTTCACACATTTGAGTTTGAAAAATAATGCTAATAAGAAAAGTAAATTAGTAAGTAAAATAAAAGTTGTTGAATGCTAACCTTTAAAACAAAATAGTTTACATCTACTTTTCAAACTAACACCAAAACAACTCATTAGGGTACTTTTATTTTCAAAGACTACAAAACTTATTAACATAATTAAAGGTTGAACAAGGATTAGCATGAAAAACAAAAAATATCAAAAGAAAAATATTTATAAATATAGATGGTCAAAAACGGTAAGAGAAATTTGAAGACAATTGAAATAAAACGTTTTTCAAAAGAGTATGTCAAAATATTAACAATAACAAAATTTGAAAGTCGAAAAATAACTCTAACATAAGTATAAAATTTATTAAGTTCAAAGATCTAAAATATAATTTGGAATATAAATTCAAATTAGAAAGTTTTGTAAATAATAAAACAGATACGTAGTACTCACATAAAAACAACACTCAATTGAAAAAGAACATAAAGTATATATATTGTCTCACATAATAACATATACTATCAAGCAACTAGCAAATAAAATAAATGTAATGCAACACACAAGACTATATTAAAATAAAATTAAAGTTTATCTTTAAATTGCAAAACACAAAATAAATTAAACATACAACTAGACCGAAGAAGCTATAAATTACTTCGCTTTTTCGCACTCGATAAAAGAGAAAATAAATTACATGCAAGCGGCCCTGCAAATAAGATTAACAAACTTGGTAGACTAATTCCACCAATAAAACAAGTAACTATACATATAACATATGCTCCATAAGCATGAGAGCACACCACATTCCCATAAGGCTTCCCTTTTACTTACTCTACCCATCACACTCTCATTATAGTGAAACTACTAAACTTAATTCTAAACAAATTTTATATCCTATGGCTAACAAATAATTCTAAAGAATCATTAGCAACTCTTTTTCAGAGTTTAGGAGCGTTTTGCTCTGATACCAACTGTAACACCCCGTCCTTCTACTACTAAGATACTAACAAAGTCTAATTAAGAAATACTAAAAATGACGTTAGCGGAAATAACGTCGGGACGGTTATGCTACTCTAAAACAATAAATAAAGATAATAACTCAAAATTCATAGCTTAAAAGGGAATAAATCTCCGAGTAAACATCATAGTTCTAACATAAAAGAAGTATCCCAAATTGTATCATACTATCAAATCCAAAATACCATGAGACATGCAAGTCTCCCAAAATAAACTTAAATAAAACTAATATCCTTGAAAGCAATCCAAAAATAAGTCTCCCTATGGTCTATATAAAGTTCATCTACCAAAAACAGTACTAGAAGTTTCTTCTCACAACCAACTCTCACACTGCTAGCCCAAGCAGTCAAAAGCCTAGCATTCATTTCCATCTGCAAGATTATATTACATATTTCCACAGTCAGTGGGGAGTAACTAGCAGTTCTCCCAGAACAATAGCAATCAAAGCACCATTCAGAGGTAGATTACTAAGAAAGGAATAACATGCAATCATTACATCATATCATGCACATAGAAATCTTAAGGCTCATAGATAAATCAAGAGATCATCAACAATAAGTAAATATAGTGAGTGACATAATTCCAATATAAAGAAATAATAATAATAAATCAAAATACAACAAGTTATTGAGTCAGAAACCGAACGCCAGTGATTCGCAAATCACTTCCTAAGGTTTGTCAGATCGCAATCTCCAGGTCAGTCTATGGGCTTACGTTCCCCACTTCCTGTGTCTAAGAATGGCCAAACTCCCGATGCAGGGTAGAACACGCAGAACTCCCCGACCTCTCGGACGACAACAATTAACCCGGGTGTACCCCTAGTTCGCAAAACCGGTGGTTGGCATGTTCTTCACCGGGGACTACATCTATCCCACCGGATATTCTTATCTCAAAATACAATCATGCATACAATCCAAGTATCATTCATCTAAAATATTCGTCAAAAGGGGATGCCACCCGCCTTATACCCACAGTTCATCAAACAGTTCTTCATAATTCCTCAAAATAAATCACTTATACAATAATCAACAAATAACTCTCACAATAACACTTGAACATTCCCAAACATCATCAATGACAATATACTGGTTTTTACAGCAACCACACTCAATCACAAATACATCACCAATTAACTCTAAATCATATTCATTAAAAGAGTAATAACAATTAAATCATTTTATTCCATAAATCAAACCTAAACATGTGGTTACCGAAATGATGCATACTGTATACTACTGAAAATCAGCAACCCAGAATATATTAAATTATAAATTATATCTGATTTACAAGCCTTCAAACAATTTAAAAGTGTATCCTCAATTTCATCACAAAAACACCATAATAATTATGAAACTAACAAATTCGAGCATTAAAATCACACAAAAATTATCATATAACCCTAATAGCTCTACTGACATGGTAAAATTTTTATTTATAATTTTCGGACTCAAAAAGTATTTTTAACAGTTAATATACAGATTCCTCAAATAAGCCATTATAATAATTAAAAATATAAACAGACGCCCAAAAATTACCAAAAATTCACATAACATGTAAAAACTCACGGAAATACATATTATACAAACAAATTAATTTTTCTGCCTCTACAAATAATTTTCATGAATTATATACTGACAGAACGAAATTACAAAAACAGATATATATGAATTAATTAAAACAGTAAACAGTAGGTAAAAATTATTCTAAGTCATGGAATACATTATACGCATGTTACATGATCTAAGAAAAATGATTTCATCAATTTCAACAGTCGTTCAATAATTATTATGAAATTTAGCCAAAAACGCACAAAATACTAATTAAATCAAATAAATATTAAAAATCATGCAAAAATTATTTTTCTCTACACAGTATTTACATAGCATGTGTCACGTATGTTCATGTAAAATTTCGTCAAAAATCTCATTCAAAAAGTATTTTAGATAATTCCTAACGTATTAATCTAATACCGAATACTACTCTAATCACTATGATTCTAGGATAACAACTAGTTACCCGGATCGTCGGAGGCGAGCTGAAAACTTCTGGAAATCCCCACAATAGGCGTGTGACCCTCTTCTTCTTCAAATTCCAAGCACCAAGTATAAGGAAAAAGCCACAAAAACAATTCACGAACAATTATCAAAGAGAAGAAATGAAGAAAATTTGAGAGAATGAAAATGGTGATGATGATGATGATGGTGGACGAAAATATTGGAGGATGGCAGCCAAAGGATTCTGATTTTCTAATCAGAATTTGAAGTGAATTAAGAGGTTTAATGAGGTTTTAATTAAAGAAATCATTAAGGGGGGTTATGGGGGTTATAAGGCATCAAAGAGTCTTAAGGAAAACAAAAGAGAAAAGAAAAGGAGAAGGCTCTCCTATTACTTCACTTGGCCGGCTGCCCCAAGCCCAAAAGCCACACAAAACTTTCGGCCCAAATTCAACAACGATCCATGCTCCGAAAGCCCGATACGCGATAAAACGGTTAATTCCTAAATCGCGCCTAAACCTTGAAAATACTTAATAATGAAAATAATTCTAATAAATTATATTATAAATATAAATATAATAAACACATTAGCACGCCACATGCGATGCAGCATTTCATCACCCAAGTCGGTCCAACAACGTTACAAAAACGCTACGCGACAAAACAGCATCCTAAACGCCTAAACAAATAACGAAACTAATATAACCTTTAAAATAAATAACTAACAACTTAAAATAAATATATATATAAATATATCACAACATATAAATATATATACACATTTTCACAACACGTTCCAAAATAATCTAAATAATAAATTATTTATTTTTACGAAAAATATCATTTTAATGTAAACAAACACCAAAAATAAAGGGTGAAAATTACGGGGTGTTACAACGTAGCCTAAACATATTCTCAAAATTATCTTCTCTTATAAGTTTTTTTTTTAATTCAAAGTTACGCATTGTATGGACGTGCAAATCGAAATGTTCTAACTAAGAAAACTGAGGAAATATAAATTAACAAGTTTTAAGGAGGAAGAAAATGATCTCTCTTACCATTCCTGAACCAATCAAATACTGAATCGTCTTCTCAATGGCTCTCATATCTATTAGATATTAATCTAGAAAATCTTGTAGATTGTAGAAAAATCATGTAATATATCTAGAACAATCTAGGATATGCCAAAAAAAATATATCTTTGTAATCTAGAAATTAGTAACTAGAAAAATCTAGTTGAGGTCTAAGATATCCTAGAAAAATCTATAGCAAAATCTAGTGGATAGTTCTAGGCATTTCTAGCTTAGAATAATCTAGACTAACTCAATGAATGTCGGTTTAGACAACTATAAATAGGTGTTAGTACCCTTGTTTGTAAAATGAACAACCAAGCATCATTAATAAAAAGTTCCACCATTCATAAAAAGCTCTCCCTCATTTTCCTACTTCACTCCATCATAAACAAAAACTAACATTCAACTATAAAAACATTACTCTCCTAACATAAACATAAAAAACCCACTACAACTTCCATTAACAAAATTCCATCAGTGGAAAATAGAATGAGGAGATTTACAGAGCAGCCACTAGAACAAGCTTTTCAGGCTAAATTAAAATTCTCTAATAATGGAGAAAATAAAAGTAAAAATAGCTACGGTAAAGGAGGTACTTTATATAACCGTAGCAGGGGGAGAGGAAATTACAAAAATCAAGGAACTCGAGAAAATAACCAATCTGGCTCCTATTGCAATTTATGTAAGAAAAATGGCCATAATACACAAGATTGCCGATATAAGTGTAAGAAATGCAAAAGACACACTCATTTTGAAAAAGATTGTTGGTTCCGACAAAAGGAAGAGGCCAATTTTACGGAAAATAAGGAGCCTAGAGATCAATTATTTTATACATGTTTAAATGCTCACCAAGAGTCAAATGATATATGGTATATTGATAGTGGTTGTTCAAACCACATGACTCGGCAATAAAAATTCATTTGTCGGGCCTGGACGAAAATATAAAAACACAAATTACTCTTGGTGATGGAAGCAATCAAGAGGTTGCTGGCAAGGGGACAATAGCCGTTAGAACAAAAACCGGCTCGTCTAAATTTATTTCTGATGTTTTCTATGTCCCCGGGCTTGCACAAAATTTGTTAAGTGTAGGCCAACTAATCCAAAGAGGCTATATGGTGAAATTTGATGCTAATAAATGCCTCATATTTGATAAGAGAAAAGGGCAATTAATTACTACTACTCAAATGGCTCCTAATAAAATATTTCCATTAAGAATGCAAATGGAGCATAATGTTGCCCTAAGCTCTATAATAGATGAATCCACATTGTGGCATTTAAGATTCGGGCATCTAAATTTTAACAGTTTAAAACTGTTAAAACAAAAAGAAATGGTGATTGGGCTTCCACCTATAATTAATGAAAGAAAAATTTGTGAGGGATGTATATATGGCAAAATGCATAGATTGCCATTTTCTACTTCATCTTGGAGGGCTAGAGCTCCATTAGAGCTAGTTCACGCAGATATATGGGGCCCTACCAGAAATCCGTCTCTTGGCGGAAAAAGATATTTTCTATTATTTGTCGATGATTTCACTCGCATGATGTGGGTTTATATTTTGGATCAAAAATCAGAAGCGTTTTCCCACTTCATGCAATTTAAAGCCCTCACAGAAAAACAACGTGGGCATTCAATAAAAATTCTTAGAACAGATCGTGGGGGAGAATTTACAAGTAAAGAATTCAACAGCTTCTGTAAGGAGCATGGGATTAAAAGAGAATTAACAGTAAGACGCACACCTCAACAAAATGGTGTTGCGGAAAGGAAAAATAGAACAATTGCTGAAATGGCCCGCAGTATGATGCAAGCTAAGAATTTACCAAAATATTTTTGGGCCGAAGCTGTTTGTACAGCGGTGTATATTCTCAATAGGTCTCCCACGAAAGCTGTAAAGGGTAGGACACCCTATGAAGCTTGGCATAAGAGAAAGCCAAGAGTGGAGCACCTCAAAGTATTCGGGAGCATCGCATATGCTCACATCCCGAAAGAAAATCGGGAAAAACTCGACGGAAAAGGAGAAAAATGTATCTTCATTGGATACAGTGACAAATCTAAAGGGTATCGTCTCTATCAGCCTGAATCCAAGAAGTTAATCATTTCAAGAGATGTCATCTTCGATGAAGGAGCACAATGGACGTGGACGGAGAATGAATCTCAGGCACGTGAAGGATATTTTCTTCCACCAAGTCCAAGAGAAGATGAAGGCCCAAATCATCCAAAGAACACAGTCATCCTCAAGTCCATCATCACCAAGATCTCCAACAACATCCTCGAGATCGGTGAGTCCAACATCAGGATCAAGCTCTCAAAGCTCCGCCTCCATTAGTGCGACGTTCACAAAGAGATCGGCGACCACCAGGCTACTTGGAGGATTTCCAATGCAATCAAGCTATCATGGCTCTCTTCACAAGCGAACCACAAAGTTTTCAAGAAGCTGCTCGAGAAGACAAATGGATCGAGGCCATGAATGAAGAAATCAAGATGATCGAGAAAAACAACACATGGGAGCTTGTTGAGAAACCTGAAGACAAAGAAGTCATCGGTCTCAAATGGGTCTACAAGGTTAAGTATAACGAAGATGGCTCCATCCAGAAATACAAGGCTCGTCTCGTCGCAAAAGGTTATTCCCAACAACCAGGGATTGACTTTAACGAGACATATGCTCCCGTTGTTCGCATGGAGACTATTAGGTCGATCCTTGCTCTTCTTCGCTCAACTTAAATTACCGCCTCTTTCAATTAGATGTCAAGTCAGCATTTCTAAATGGGGAGCTCGAAGAAGAAATATATGTTGAGCAACCGCAAGGATATCTCATCGAAGGCAAAGAAGACAAAGTATACCGCCTTCGTAGAGCTCTTTATGGGCTTAAGCAAGCACCTAGGGCCTCGGAATAGCAAAATAGATGGCTACCTACTTCAAAATGGATTTACAAAACGCCCAAGTGAGCCATCACTCTATATCAAGGCCCAAGGGAAAGAATTTATCATCCTATGCCTCTATGTAGATGATCTAATCTATACGGGCACAAATTCAAGGATGATTGAAAACTTCAAAAAGACAATGATGAAGGAATATGAAATGACTGACCTTGGAGCCATGAAGTACTTCCTTGGCATGCAAGTCAAGCAAAGCCCAGGAAGAATATTTATCTCACAGGAGAAATATGCAGACGACCTACTCAAGAAATTCAACATGAGTGAATGCAAGCCATTGGCTACACCAATGGCACTTAATGAAAGGCTATCTAAGAACGATGGCAAAGAGAAGGTCGATGCATCAATATATCGAAGTTTGGTCGGCTCTCTCATCTATCTTACACATACAAGGCCCGACATAGTACATGCTGTCAGCATCGTATCCAGGTTCATGAGTGAGCCAAGTAAAGCTCACCTCGGCAAAGAAAAAAAGGATTCTCGGGTACGTCAAGGGAACAAAAGGTTATGGAATTCACGTACGAGACAGAGGAGAATCACAAGCTTACGGGATACACGACAAGATTGGGCCGGAAGTATTGACGACCGAAAAAGTACGAGCGGCTACGTCTTCCAGCTGGGGACCAAAGCCATATCTTGGTCATCAAAGAAACAAGCAACAGTAGCTTTGTCATCAGCAGAAGCAGAGTATGTAGCAGCAACAAGTGCAACATGTGAAGCGGTATGGCTTAAAAGAATTCTCGAAGATCTACAACAGGCATCAGAAGACCCAACAACTATATACTGTGACAACATGTCTGCAATAGCCATGACGAAAAATCCGGTCTTTCACAGCCGCACGAAGCACATCGAGATACGACATCATTTCATTCGTGAGCTAGTCGACAAACAAGAGATCGAGCTACAATTCTGCAAGACGGGGGAGCAGCTCGCTGACATATTCACTAAAGCAATTCCAACAGAGAAATTCATCCAATTCAGAAGACAACTTGGAATCCAAGATTTTTCAGATTAAGGGGGAGTATTAGATATTAATCTAGAAAATCTTGTAGATTGTAGAAAAATCATGTAATATATCTAGAACAATCTAGGATATGCCAAAAAAAATATATCTTTGTAATCTAGAAATTAGTAACTAGAAAAATCTAGTTGAGGTCTAAGATATCCTAGAAAAATCTATAGCAAAATCTAGTGGATAGTTCTAGGCATTTCTAGCTTAGAATAATCTAGACTAACTCAATGAATGTCGGTTTAGACAACTATAAATAGGTGTTAGTACCCTTGTTTGTAAAATGAACAACCAAGCATCATTAATAAAAAGTTCCACCATTCATAAAAAGCTCTCCCTCATTTTCCTACTTCACTCCATCATAAACAAAAACTAACATTCAACTATAAAAACATTACTCTCCTAACATAAACATAAAAAACCCACTACAACTTCCATTAACAAAATTCCATCAATATCGACACGACCAGAGAGATAAAGGTACTTGTTAAGAAGATCACCATGTCTATTTTCTTCAGCAGTCCATGCTCTTGTCCAAGTTGCCCATGAAGTTGGACTCGCACCCGTCTCATCTCTCACACCATCCAAAGTATTTAGCATTGTCTGGTAAGTTGGAAGAGCTTCTTCTGTTATCATATGTCCAACCAAAACAACATAGTGATCATCTGGAACTTCTTTGGCCCTCTCTTGAAGTTCTTTGATTTCATCATAAAAACCGTCTGAAGTTGGATCAGGAAGAAGATCTTGAGGTTGCCAACATTTTTCAATAGGCTTCAAATACACCAAAATGTTGTCTGCTGCCCAATTCTCTAAGGATTTGAATATCTCAATCTTTTCAGGTGGCATAAAATGTGTTGCTTGATGAAGGATCTTTCGTTCAGGGCTATGAGGTTTCTTCATCAGACTATGTGCTCCCCTATAATTAAAAAAAACATTGCATAGTATGAGAGCATGAAAGGTAGTTTTCACAACTTTTATTTAGCGGGTGTCCTAAACACAGATTGAACTTCCTCTATATACAACAAAGCTTAAAAATTTATCAAAAAACATGAGATTTTTTTTTAGAAAAACATCAACCATCATCAGACAACATCTCGGTGGTCATTTTCTAATGTAATTTGTCCTAATAGGGGGAAAAAATGTCAATATAAAGATTGGACTCAATTACACTTGAATTTGGACACAAGAACTATTAATCTATTATGCACTACTCAGACCAGAAATTAAAAATGGCCTCTTATAAAGTTTGGACTCTTAAAATTTTTGGAATGTATTTTGGACTCTGAAATCTTATCCTTCATTTGTTTCCCTTTGAATCTCAAACTACAATAGACAATTCTAAAACAATAACCCGATAATCTTATTGAATGGATTAACTAGTCACTAAGGGGTTTGGTTCACTGTTTTTTTGCTCCATAAAACGGAATCAATTACCTATTCCATTTCTTCTTTTTTGGTTCAACTCCTCGTCAATTCATTACCATTACTTGATGGTAATCGATTCCCCCAATTTGTCACTTTCCCCTCCCCCTCAAGGAACAAAATCCATTTCTTGGTGGTTTGGTGGTAATGATTACCACTCATTTCCATTGGTTGGCTTGAACTAAATAGTCAATAAAGGTAACCATTTTTGTTACCATTCCCCTCTTCTATTTGTGTCAATTTCCTTTCTATTCCATATCTTGAACCAAAAGACCCCTAAATGGATAATGTGATTAGTGAATGGATTAAATTGATGACTAAATAGATCAAAGTATTCTTAATATTGAGTTTGGGTTCTTGCCTAATTTTAAGTTAAAAGTAGGCCGTCTATTACAACACCCTACTCCAATAATTTCTCTTACTCCATTAATTCTAAATTCTTTAATTAATTTCCTGTCAAAAAAATCTTCTTTATTTATTATCCTCTTATGTTTGGTGTACCGTGCGCATGGTACATCCAAAACTATTTTTTTGCTCATTGCTCATTTGAAGTCCTGCAAATGAGCATAATTTACATAATAGGTAGAGCTCCAAATGAGCAAATGAGCAAAAAAAAATCCTTAAACCTTGTATATTTTACATCCGGGTCTATGATAAATGTTCTCCTTTTATCAACTAATCTCGATGACATTTACAAATCGGAAAATAAAATAGGTTCAATTTATGAGTGAAGGGTACTGGGCATTACAATTTGTTAGTAGTATTAACAAAAAGGTGGGAAAGAGAAAACTTACTTATGAGAGGAGTGGTTAAGAGTGGAGGAGGTCATGCGGTACTTGAGAGCTCTAAGGCTGAGAGAGCTCACATGTGGGAGAGTGTACAAACTTAGAGCCATTATTGTTAATGCTGTTGGCCTTCCCTTTTTTCTGATCAGAGTTGCAGAAATTAACACTGATGAAAGAGAAAATTCAGGAAATGATAGATCATAGATCAATTTGTTTCCACCTCTATCATCAAAAAGCCCATGACCAAGTTAAATAGATCAGGCCAAAATCTTATTTGGTCCCCCCCTCCTCCTAATTACTGCAAACTTAATTTTGATGGCTCTAAAATTAGTAACGAGAATGCTTCCTTAGGTTTTGTTATTCGTAATAATTCTGGGGAGGTTCTCCTAGCTGGTGCCAAGTCTCTGGGGCCCCATATTTCTATTTTGCAAGCTGAAGCTTGGCTCTGTAGAAGGAGTTAAAGGAGCCTATTTCTCTTGATATTTCTAATATTATTATTGAAGGAGACAACTTAGCTGTCATTAATTCTATGAAGAATTGTTGGCGTATTCCGTGGGAAATTTCTAACATTGTGAAAGATGCAGGTGTGGCTACAAGATGGTTTCAGGACTGTCAGTTCCGTCACTGCTTTCGCGAAGCTAACAAGGCTGCTGACTTCATGGCTAGGAAGGCGCATGCCCACCCATCTTTACTGTACTGGTTCCCCCCGTACTGTTTGGATTTTTCCCTTATCATCCGAAAGGATGTTTTAGGCTGGCCCCCAGATTAGGGGGTTAGCCTAAGTTTGTTCTCCTTATAAAAAAAAAAAAATAGATCATAGATCAATTTAGTCCAATGCTTTTGCCTATTGGTCATTGGAGCCCTGTGCAATTTTGCAAATTTGCATGTATACTTGTGTAAATTTAATGCAAAACACCAAATTCAAAATTACAATTGGTCACACGGGTAAATGTATCAATCTCCAATTATTTGATACTGATCTAATTAAGTTTTAAGGTTGGATCTTTCAACAAGCCATTTTTTTGATGAACACTATATCTGTACTATTGACTTGAGAAACTTTTTATATCGGACATTATCATGATAGAATAATTATTAGTTAAACAAAAATAAAGCAGATCGATCAGTATCATTTTTCTTAAGTCAATAATGTCTTTTATAGTAATTAAGTTAATACTTTATAATATAACTTTGCTCATAATATTGTGCAAGTTCAAATAGCATTATTGATGTCATACAAGTGTACACCTTGGGGATATAAAAGATTTTGATTCAAAACTAATTGGGGTTTACAAAATTTACACACCTACAATTACATATGTATCATTATTTGTGCTCTATCAATAACTCAATTAAAACATCGTCCAACAATGAAAGGTAGTTTGCTGTTACTTTTTAAAATAATGTAGTTTCTACTTTCTAGTAAAAAGTGATTTTTGTAACCATTCAAGAAAGTTACCAGTTAAGTCATTTTCTTTCCCTATTTCTCTCCCTATACTCATGTTTAACCTCGATTGTTATAGATATTTCTTAGATGGTATTATTCCCACCTCTAATGGATAATGATACAACACTCACAAAGAAAAAAAGGGATTTTTTTTGTAAGTATGATATATTTTCTCTGATTTTTTTAGTTCTATCCTTTACTCTTTACAAGTTTAAGTATATATATATATATATTTAATTAAGTATAAGTTAAAAGATATTGTAAAAATATATATACTTCTACGTATTAAGAAGAATCCAGCTAAATCCCAAATAACTATATTTTTCTATACAAATAATACAAGATGGTGAAAGTAAAATTTGTAAATAACGTTGAAAGTAGAAATGGTTGAACTAAAAAAATAAAGGAAGTATTGCTTAGAAAAAAGGAGAACAATCTAACTCTTTTCGAAAATTAGCGAATCTTTTAGAAAGGACCCTCAACATAGGCTTAACAAGCCTTAAAACAACCTATTTACGAACAAACTTAACAGACACAGCAACTAAGCAAGCTGTTCTAACCAATCTCTATCTTGGGAATGAACGCAGAAGAGTTCAGCTTAGTATAACCAATAAACTACGTTATGAAAACTGAAAAGAACATCACCTTTCACGTCGAGATTTCAAAGAGGTTTGGAGAACTAGAAGACGAAGCTAAACATGCTTGTGCCAGCAAAGAATTTAATGGGTGGAAATAGAAAACTCGCTTTGTGGAAGTGAACAAGTGAGCAAAAAGAAAAATGCATATGCGTTAAATATCAAAATTATAAAATCTCATGTGCCACGCACTGATGACTGACAAATTAGGCAAAGCAAAAGACTAAATGATGAAAAGTTCACTAGTGAACCTTCACCATTTTGTTTTTTTTCCTACTGAGTCAATAATTGTTTTTTATGTTTCACTAGTAAAAATTGTATTTGTATATCACAAATTTATTTTATATAATTTGTTTGTACATTTAGAAACTATATTTGAACATCAATAATTTTGTATCTTACCTGTATTAGTTTTCTTATACATAAAATCTATCTTTGTACATTCACAATTTATTTTGTACATCCAAAAACTAAGGGTGTGTTTATCCCTCAGACCCAAAGCCAACCTTCAGACTGTGCCACATCAGCTTTCCACTAATTTTTACCTACTTTTTATTCTTTAGACTCAATCCAGACTCATTCCAATTTTATACTTTATCCCTCAGACTCTCTCTAGACTCTCTACCAAAAGTTTAACATATTATTTTATATTTAATCTATTTTATGTTTTTTTTCTATAACGTTAAAATATGAAGAGAATATATAGTTCGAATATTTATCGACTATTATATCATTAAAATTACAATTTAGGTAATTATTTATTTAAGATTTTAACCTTACTTTAATTTTATATAAATTATGGGACACAAACTGAGTACATTTGAAATAATGACATAATTTAAAGGCATGCATAAACATAATTAGTTGCATACATAATTGCTAAAACATAAAAGAAGTACAACCACACAAATTGAAAATTAGACACGAAATTGAAAATTATACACGAAATTTAATTAGCGTCTCCTCCAAAACGCGACCATATGTGTTCCACCAAATCGTGCTGCATTTGGTGACATTGAGCTCGGTTGCGAATTCGCGTATGATTTTCAAAGTACCTACTCCGGTTTACATAATAATTTCTAAGTAGACCGGTATGAAGTTGTGGACTTTCACTTTGATTCCTTGCTACTGTATAGTTAACGCTAGTGGTCGATTCAATATCATCTCTTTCATCCTCAATAATCATATTATGTAATATGATGCATGCTTTCATGATATCACCAACTTCAGTTTTTTTCCACAAACGTACGGGGTTGCAAACAATCGCAAATCTCTTTTGGAGCACCCCAAAAGCTCGTTCTATATCCTTCCTTGCACCTTCTTGATGTTGAGCAAATAGTTTTCTTTTTTCAAATAACATGTTTGCTCGAGGAATGGTTTTGACGAAAATAGGCCATTCAGGATAGATACCATCTGCAAGATAGTATCCTATATTGTACGTGCTTCCATTTATCGTGTACTGGATTTCAGGACCTTGACCTTCAAGCAACTCATCAAATATCGGGGATCGATCCAAGACATTGATATCATTGTTAGATCGTGCAACACCAAAATATGCGTGCCAAATCCATAAATCATAAGAAGCAACAGCTTCTAATATCATTGTTGGTACACCTTGATGACCTCCGGTATATTGACCTTGCCATGCCGTGGGACATTTATCCCATTGCCAATGCATACAATCGATACTACCAAGCATACCAGGGAATCCACGAGATTCCCCGATTTGAAGAAGACGTCGGGCGTCATCGACTGCTGGCCTTCTCAAGTAATGAGCTTCAAAAACCTCAATCACACACACTTACAAAAGTTCATCAAGCATTGTAGTGCCGTACATCCACCAATTCGCACGTATTCATCTACGACATCACCTGCCACTCCATAAGCCAATAACCGAATGGCAGCAACGCATTTTTGAAGTGGGGAGAGAGATTTCCTACCAATAGCATCAAAACTTTGTTGGAAATATTCAGAATGATTTTCAAGAGCATTGACGATACGAAGGAATAACTCCTTTCTCATTCGGAACCTTCGGCGAAATTGTTGTGCACTATACACCGGGTTGCTTGAGAAGTAATCATTCCATATGCGCTCATGCCCTTCCTCACACTTTCTTTCTGTGTTTTTTCTTTTCTTTCTAGTTTTAGTAGGGTTTGAAGGTGATGTATCTTCAATCACATGATCATTTAGGATATCATCTACTAAACCTGTGGAAATGTGACCCCCCATATATGAATCATATGTTTGATTATACAATTCATCAAAGGTGTTGGGAGGGTTAAAGTATGACATTATCACTATGCCTTGAGGTTTATTTATAATTTTTCAGAGGATTTGTCGAAAGGTTGCTATGAGAATTTGAGCTCAGAAATGGGTAAATATATAGAAGTTGTGGAGGTTAATAATTCAATGCACAATATTAAAATAACTCAATGAGTACTACAATAATAATGCACTGATCTTTGGTACAATAATTCAAAAAAAAGTGCAATGATATCTGATAAAGTTACTAAAAAGATGGATGTGAGATAACAAGTCATGCATTGAAATAGACTTGGAGGTGACAACTCACTGAAGTTGGAATCAATTCACCATTATTATTTTGATTATTATTAATAATAATATTACTAATAATTATTATACTTAACATTAATAGAGAAAATAATTAATTATAATTAATATGAAGAAGTAACATAAGTTCATGAAATAAAAACATGCTTAACTGAAACATAGCTACAACATAAATAAACATTAATAAACATAATCAAATTTAGCAAGTTGAAAGCAACCTAATCATCAAAAGTCCATCCATATTTTTCCGCAAGTACTTGCAAGTTTGTACATTCGATACGTCCAAAAGTATGTTAGTACATCCATGATTTCTTTTGCACATCCAAACACTATATATCAATGATGTCTTTTTTACATCCAAAAACCATATGTGCATCATAATGGTTTTTGCATCTTACACCATTAGTTATTTTGTATTTCCAAAAAATATGTTTGCACATCCATAATTTTGTTGCTGAACATTCAAAAACGTATGTTTATACTTCAAAAGATGCAAAAAACTAATTAAGAGTATTTTCCAAAAAAAAACATCCACATGGTAATGTTCACCAGCAAACATGGTGTCATCTAGCCGGACTCTTGTTAGTTTGACGCTGAGTGGTGCCCAATACCTACTGTTTGTGAGGAATGAGATTTGCTCATAATAGAGTACTAAGGCAAAGCACCATTAGATGTTGGTGGGTTTGTTACGACAGTTTTATCATGCTCTCTTTCACGTTTTTTACAAATTTTATATTTGAACATTTTATTTTTTACTTATTTAAAGGTTACTAAATATTGATACATAGTGATTAATATGAAACTTCTAAAATAGAAAAATAGTAAAAATCAAAGAACGTAAGAAATATCTATAATATTCTTAACCATACTACACCGTTATTTTACGTGTGACGTGCAGGAGATGAGCTGAATGGAACTTAGGAATGTTATTGTCTATTTTGTTAGAAAAAGTAATAGAAAGAGGAGAAGGCCAAATTGCTAGATAAGTAGTTTAGAATCTACCTTTTAAGTTTTAGTTATGGGAAAATTTATATGTAGTCCTAAAATAGAATTATTTACAGAATTAATGACACAATCACACGTCAATCGATATAACTAATGCTTATTTAATGCTTAATATTTCTATTTTTAACTTCTTATATGTAGCCCTAAGAGTGTTGCCAATGGTTAAAACTTAAACCTTTAGGAGGTTTATAAGGAGAGAGAGAAGGAAAAAAATATTAAAGAAAGAAGAAAGAGAAAAAAAGGGAGAGAGAATAATAAACGGTTCATCTACATGAACCGTTCACCAGGAGAGATAAAGAGTTGGATTGAGGTTGGGAAAAATTAAAGCGCCACATGTCACAATATTACTGGGCATGCGTCAGCATCCAATGACTTAGAAAGCTTCATCTCAACGGCTACCGTTGTAGAGAATTATTGATGATTTTTCACAGTTATATATCGGATAATGGTCATATTGTAGTAAAAAATATATACAATACTTGATTATCAACTAAAAGAGTTGAACCATTGAGTATGATCTAAGGGCTACAAAATTAATGGGTCTTTTAAAATAAAAATCTAGCGCCACGTAAGTATTTTAAAAGACAATCAATTATTATATGGATATTTTAAAAGAGCTTGTTAAGGAGATCCATTCAAAATTGTACGAAATCAACCACAAAATTACTACAATTTATCAAGGAGAAAATGGAGCGGAGGTTTTAATGGCAGATATGAAACTTGAGACGCAACGTGTAATGGAGTGGGCTCAGGCCTTTATCAACTTAGCAGCTGGTGTAAGCTTGGGTTGAATGAAGCAGACTTTGGGTTCGGAAAGCTTGTTCACATTATTCCATTTGATGGGAGTGTTCCTCCTATAAACAAGAACCTTATTTTTTTCACTGATTATAGTCATCCAAGTAATGGTGATGGAATTGAAGCATGGTGGTTTATGGAACAGAAAGAGATGCAAATGTTGGAGTCCAACCCACATTTTCTTGTTTTTGCTGCTCCGTCCTAACTACTACTTTTCTAGTTTCTTTTGTTGCTTAAATTAAATCTAGTTGTTCTCTCTCCTTCCTCTCTCTTTTCTATCAAACAAACACTAGTTTTCTTTTATCATCTAGGGGCTAGTCAAGTGCGCCAAGTTTAGACTGATGAAAGAGATGGGGATTTTTAGGAGAGAGAAACTAAGGAAGTTGAAGACAGAGAGAAAGAGTGTGTGCAGAGATTGGAGTTTGTGAATACTGGAACATGGGTTAATGCGTGCAGCAAGTGATTTTTTTTAAAAAAAAAAAGAAAAATTGTCATAAGTATCTTTTAACGACACTTTTTTAAAAGAAACTACCTTATATCACGTTTATTTTATAAAACTACCTTATAAGTGGAAAAACATTAAAAAACACTACCAGATTTAGAATTTCCTAACCATGATTAACTATTCCCTCCAAATCCCTCCAATGCTAGATTACGAAAGTAACCCCCTTTAAATTACCCCAACCACCCTCTCTCTTCTCTCTGACCTCATACAGCGAATTCATTCTTCGCTTGCATTCACTCGTTTCCCCTCTGTCATGGAAACTCAGTGAAAGAGAAATTCACTGCCACTCGTCTCCCCTCTGTCCTATGTCTTCTCGTTTCTTAAGTGTAATTGTGCTCCACGAATGGCACATGCAAGGTACCTCATGGGCTGATTTATAGGAGGAGCTTGTCTATGTTCAAACTCATAAACAATGAGAAAAGCATTAGATTTAATTTTGCATCAAAAAAGATTTTATTTTCAAGCATAGCAAATTTGGTGCAATTATGCTAGCAAATCACGTAACCCTAAGTCAATTGTACATAATTTGCCCCAAAATCAAAAAATTGGAGGAATTCGGAGGGATAGGAAATTTGAAATTTGGTAGTGGTTTTTAAAGTTTTTCCATTTATAAGGTAGTTTTGTAAATTAAACGTGACATAAGGTAGTGTTTTTTTTTTAAAAAAAGTGCCTTTAAAAGGTAGTTTTCGATAATTTTACCTAAAAGAAATGGTTGGTCACGCCAGAATCATAACTAAATTTGTCATTTGGGCTACCACCATCTCCTTAGGCAGCGGCAAACTCTGCTTTTTTTCTTTTCACTATGTTTTAGTTTACAGTATCCTTGATTCTCTCTATTGGGGAGTTGTTCTACCTACATATTGGATTACACCTATTTATATTTTGGGTTTTATTGCTCAACTTGTGAGAGTCTGGAGACTTTGTTTTGGGTGTTTTATTTTCTACAATTACAAATTGATTTACTGATGTGAATTCGTGCGACTTCATGGGAGATGTTAATTTTTCGTTTACAATCAGTTGAATCAAATCGATAACTACGTCAAAAATACATCAGATCTATAGACCCCCTCGTAGAAAGTTGTATCAAACAACAGTGTGAAGGAGGGTTTGCAAAATTATTAGATCTTATCAACCATTGTGATTTTGGCATCATAGAAGTTTATTCGTTATGTATTTGTTAGTTTTGATTTATTTTTTAGATGTCGTATGACTTTAAATTAATGAATTAATTTTAATTTAAAAAAAAAACTACTTTTGTTGCTTGTTTTTCTTACATTTAGAGGGTTTTGATATATGCAACCATCAGGGTTGCATATAGTTAATTATTTAATACCTTTTCTAAGCATGGCGCGGTAGTACGTGGCTGGTATATGCTCTAAGATTGAAAATGAGTCGACCTGGGTTGGGTTCGAGTTTACTTAAACAGACCCAACCTGTTTAGTTAAACAAGTTGATCAGATTCTTAATTCAACACAACCTGATAATAAATGGGTCGACCTAAAACTGACCCACTAACTACTTTAATAGCATTTCTCAATTTCCATTAACAACGATTTGATTAGTAATTACTTATTGTTCATTAACATTCTAAGAATTTCGAAGTACAAAGATTCCTTATATAACAATAAGACAAATCCAAATATAAAACAACCTATTTTATTGTTCATTTAACCTGAAAAATTGCTTTTTTGGATGGAAAAATAAACGGGTAAGTGGAAAATTTTAACCCAAACCTTACCATCCAAGTAAACATGTTAGATGGGTTGAATTAAGGTTGGAAATTTCAACCTGACCCAACCCATAAAATTAAACGGATTGGATTGGGTCGACTCATTTAATACAAGTTTGAAAATTTCGACCCAACCTGTTATTATTGGGTTGGGTCGATTTTTGCTAGCTGTTAATTACGCTCCACAAACTATTAGACACAGCTTCAGCAGGAACAACCTACCTTAAGCATTGGGATGCCCTCGCTAGTGAGCAGCATGTAAACAGCCTAGTCCAACCTAACTGAAGCTATCGTCAAGGCATTCCCTCCACTTCTAAGGGTGTTACACTACTGCTTACATATACTTCATGAGTAAAAAAGAGAGGAGATAATTTATTATCTCTTGAGTTACCTAGCTAGATTAATCTTTTCCCTTTCTAATTTTAATAACCTTAGTCTTCCATACACAAGCAGAATATGTGAGGGTAACACATATCACAACCACCTGGTGTTACTCTAGCAGGAGAATTTCTCAAGTTCAAATATTCTAGGATTAAAATTATGATTCACATGATACCTAAACCACTCCCAGTCATTCTTAAGAGATAATGATTTCTTCAACTAACCATAATTCCATCAAATAAATCCTCTTAACTAAAAACTCAAAGCTTGACTTCTCTATCATAAACCCAACTGAAACGAATAGAAGGTGCTTCTTTAACCCTCTTTAGTGCTCTCTCTTCTACACTTCTGATTCTTTGTGGTAAAGTGCATACAAATTCCTGAGCTTTACGCCCATCAGAAGAGAGGCCACTGAGCTTCTCAACTTGCCAATAACCCACCAAAAACTGCATGACATCTGCATAATCTCTAGCCGAATAAACTCCAAGCCTAGCAGCAACTGCAGCAAAATGATCAAACAGATTGTAATCACAACCATCATACATGAGGTGAGCCGGCATAGAGATCTTCTTCCTCATCATGTCGGCTAAAGCGAGCATTGTTGCATCAGGGTCGATTTCAAAGAGTTTTTCCACTATTTTGGTGTAAGCTGTTTCATGTCGTTTTTCGTCTGCAGCAATTATACCACATATTTGTGCCAACTTCAGATCACCATGCTCTTTGGCAAGCCTTGCTGCGTTGCCATGCGAAATGAAAGTTGCCCTTTCTTGAAAGGATGTGTATATGAAACCCAGATACCGATTGTTTTCAGCTTTCGGGTCCTGCAACAGATTTTAGTAAGCAGATGATCGAGCAAGTAGAGCAACATCGAACATCAATAAACATCTATTGCCTCTGTTGCAATAGTTTGACTTTCACTGTTCTCAATTTATCACTTTGACATTAATATCCTTTGTTTTTTTTTTTATTTGCTACATTATGTTTTTCACAGTTTTCGAGACACAACTTCAGACTTTAATATCTTGAGTTATGTATAAGAGAAAATTATAAAAAGTAATTACATATTTGGAAAGCACAATTGAGATTTGAGAGGAATCAAATAAGAGCACACATGTGGTTTTCTTTAAAGTTGTGATGTAGTACCTGATGGATTTATTTTCAAGCGGAAGTTATTTGGTTGTATTGTGGGAAAAGTTTATTGTTGAAGATTGATTTGGTGTTGTGGCAGGAGACTTAGATGTAATACAAAATGGCTTGCTTTTTTTTTTCATTCATCCCTTGC
The DNA here is from genome assembly GCA_947648045.1 of Beta corolliflora. Taxonomy (NCBI): domain Eukaryota; kingdom Viridiplantae; phylum Streptophyta; class Magnoliopsida; order Caryophyllales; family Amaranthaceae; genus Beta; species Beta corolliflora. The sequence goes on along the minus strand of CANSZD010003157.1, from coordinate 1,621,628 downwards.
AGCTTACACCATTACATATTTATACTATGTAATGTCGGTTGTTTTGCCGACTTAAACAATTTTCTTGTTGTTTCTAGGTTCCTCTAGATAATTCTATACCCATCTCCCTAATTCTCTTTTTCTATTTTTACAAAACTTCAAGTTACATCTAGTTTTTTCTAGATTTTTCTTCATTATTTAATACTCCCCCTAATGGGAAAAATCTTGAACTCCGAGTTGTCTTCTGAATTGCATGAATTTTTCTGTTGAAATTGCCTTTGTAAAAATGTCTGCTAGCTGCTCCCCCGTCTTGCAGAATTGTAGCTCGATCTCTTGTTTGTCGACCAGCTCACGAATGAAATGGTGTCGAATCTCGATGTGCTTTGTGCGGCTGTGAAACACCGGATTTTTCGTCATGGCTATTGCAGACATGTTGTCGCAATAGATAGTTGTTGGTTCTTCTGATGTTTGTTGTAGATCTTTGAGAATCCTTTTAAGCCATACCGCTTCACATGCTGCACTTGTTGCTGCTACATACTCCGCTTCCGCTGATGACAGAGCTACTGTTGTTTGTTTCTTGGATGACCAAGATATGGCCTTGGTTCCCAGTCGAAAGACGTAGCCACTTGTACTCTTCCGATCGTCAATACTTCCGGCCCAATCGCTGTCCGTGTATCCTATAAGCTTGTGATTCTCCTCTGTTTCGTACAGAATTCCATAACCTTTTGTTCCCTTGACGTACCTGAGAATCCTTTTTGCTGCTGCCAAGTGAGTTTTACTTGGCTCACTCATGAACCTGGATACGATGCTGACAGCATGTACTATGTCGGGCCTTGTATGTGTAAGATAGATGAGAGAGCCGATCAAACTTCGATATATTGATGCATCGACCTTCTCTTTGCCATCGTTCTTAGATAGCCTTTCATTAAGTGCCATTGGTGTAGCCAATGGCTTGCATTCACTCATGTTGAACTTCTTAAGTAGGTCGTCTGTATATTTCTCCTGTGAGAGAAATATTCTTCCTGGGCTTTGCTTGACTTGCATGCCAAGGAAGTACTTCATGGCTCCAAGGTCAGTCATTTCATATTCCGACATCATTGTCTTCTTAAATTCTTTAATCAATTTTGGATTAGTGCCTGTGTAGATTAGATCATCTACATAAAGGCACAATATGAGAAAATCTTGTGATCCTTGGGCCTTGACATATAGTGATGGCTCACTTGGGCTTTTTGTAAACCCATTTTGAAGTAGGTAGCCATCTATTTTGCTATTCCAGGCCCTGGGTGCTTGCTTAAGCCCATAAAGGGCTTTACGAAGGCGGTATACTTTGTCTTCTTTGCCTTCGATGAGATATCCATGCGGTTGCTCAACGTATACTTCTTCTTCGATCTCTCCGTTTAGAAATGCTGACTTGACATCTAATTGAAAGACCGGTAATTTAAGTTGAGCAAAGAAGAGCAAGGATCGACTCGATAGTTTCCATGCGGACAACGGGAGCGTATGTCTCGTTAAAGTCAATCCCTGGTTGTTGGGAGTAACCTTTGGCGACGAGACGAGCCTTATATTTCTGGATGGAGCCATCTTCGTTATACTTGACCTTGTAGACCCATTTGAGACCGATGACTTCTTTATCTTCAGGTTTCTCAACAAGCTCCCATGTGTTGTTTTTCTCGATCATCTTGATTTCTTCATTCATGGCCTCAATCCATTTGTCTTCTCGAGCGGCTTCTTGAAAACTTTGTGGTTCGCTAGTGAAGAGAGCCATGATAGCTTGATTGCACTGGAAATCCTCCAAGTAGCCTGGTGGTCGCCGATCTCTTTGTGAACGTCGCACTACTGGGGCTGAGCTTTGAGAGCTTGATCCTGATGTTGGACTCACCGATCTCGAGGATGTTGTTGAAGATCTTGGTGATGATGGACTTGAGGATGACTGCGTTGCTTGATGATCTGGGCCTTCATCTTCACTTGGACTTGGTGGAAGAAAATCTCCTTCACGTGGTTGAGATTCCTTCTCTATCCACATCCATTGAGCTCCTTCATCGAAGATGACATCTCTTGAAATGATTAACTTCTTGGATTCGGGCCGATAGAGACGATATCCTTTAGACTCAAATCACTTGTATCCAATGAAGATACATTTTTCTCCTTTTCCGTCAAAGTTTTTCCCGATTTTCTTTCGGGATGTGGGCATATGCTATGCACCCGAATACTTTGAGGTGCTCCACTCTTGGCTTTCTCTTATGCCAAGCTTCATAGGGTGTTATACCCTTCACTGCTTTCGTGGGAGACCTGTTGAGAATATATACTGTTGTATGGACAGCTTCGGCCCAAAAATATTTTGGTAATTTCTTTGCTTGCATCATACTACGGGCCATTTCAGCAATTGTTCTATTTTTCCTTTCCGCAACACCATTTTGTTGAGGTGTGCGTCTTACTGTTAATTCTCTTTTGATCCCATACTCCTTACAGAAGCTATTAAATTCTTTACTTGTAAATTCTCCCCCACGATCTGTTCTAAGAATTTTTATTGAATGCCCACTTTGTTTTTCTGTGAGGGCTTTAAATTGCATGAAGTGGGAAAATGCTTCTGATTTTTGCTCCAAGATATAAATCCACATCATGCGAGTAAAATCATCGACAAATAATAGAAAATATCTTTTTCCGCCAAGAGACGGATTTCTGGTAGGGCCCCATATATCTGCGTGAACGAGCTCTAATGGAGCTCTAGCCCTCCAAGATGAAGTAGGAAATGGCAATCTATGCATTTTGCCATATATACAACCCTCACAAATTTTTCTTTCATTAGTTATAAGTGGAAGCCCAATCACCATTTCTTTTTGTTTTAACAGTTTTAAACTGTTAAAATTTAGATGCCCGAATCTTAAATGCCACAATGTGGACTCATCCACCATAGAACTTAGGGCAACATTATTCTCCAATTGCATTCTTAATGGAAATATTTTATTAGGAGCCATTTGAGTAGTAGTAATTAATTGCCCTTTTCTCTTATCAAATATGAGGCATTTATTAGCATCAAATTTCACCATGTAGCCTCTTTGCGGATCAGTTGGCCTACACTTAACAAATTTTGTGCAAGCCCGGGGACATAGAAAACATCAGAAATAAATTTAGACGAGCCGTTTTTTGTTTTAACGGCTATTGTCCCCTTACCAGCAACCTCTTGGTTGCTTCCATCACCAAGAGTAATTTGTGTTTTTATGTTTTCATCCAGACTGACAAATGAATTTTTATTGCCAGTCATGTGGTTAGAACAACCACTATCGATATACCATATATCATTTGACTCTTGGTGAGCATTCAAACACGTATAAAATAATTGATCTCTAGGCTCCTTATTTTCCGTAAAATTGGCCTCTTCTTTTTGCCGGAACCAACAATCTTTTTCAAAATGAGTGTGTTTTTTGCATCTTTTACACTTATACCGGCAATCTTGTGTATTATGGCCATTTTTCTTACATAAATTGCAATAGGAGCCAGATTGATTATTTTTTCGAGTTCCTTGATTTTTGTAACTTCCTCTCCCCCTGCTACGGTTATATGAAGTACTTCCTTTACCGTAGTCATTTTTACTTTTATTTTCTCCATTATTAGAAAATTTTAATTTTGCTTGAAAAGCTTGTTCTAGTGGCTGCTCTGTAAATCTACGCATTCTATCTTCATGTGCTAGAAGGGAGCCCATTAATTCAGTTAAACTTAATTTAGATAAATCTTTATTAGACTCCTCTATAGCAGCCACTATATGATCATAATTTTTGGGGAGACTTCTTAATATTTTCCGAACAACTTGGACATCTTCAATTTTATCTCCATTAGTTCGAATTTGATTTATAATATTTGTTACTCGACTAAAAAACTCTTGAATTGTTTCATTTTCCGCCATTAATAAATTATCAAAGTCTCTCCATAAAGATTGGAGTTTGAAGAGTATTACCTTTTCGGAGTCCCTATATTTTGTCTCCAGGATACTCCAAGCCTCCTTGGCCGTTGTAGCAGCCATAATAGTAGGGAGGATTGTTTCATCTACTCCCCGATATATTAAGGATAGGGCATAATTATCCCTAATCCGATTTTGTTTATATTGCTTTCGTCGTATTTCATCCCAAATAGCTTCTTGGATTAAATCATTTGGTTGTTCATAACCATTTTGTACTAACTCCCACAAATCTTGTGAGATAAATATGGATTTCATTTGAATTGACCATTGCTGGTATTTTTCTCCCTTAAATGTGGGTACCCAATTTACTTGGGGGTAGTTAAATGTGTTTGAAGTTGAAGTGTTTGGGGAAGCCATTTTAGTTTATGTGGTGTTTGGTTTTTATTTAAGGGAGTTGGTTATTTTGTGTTTGGTGTATAAGTTTTATGGGAGTATGATAATTTGTATGATGTAGTGGAGGTTTGGATTTAATGGCTCGGATACCACTGATGGATTTATTTTCAAGCGGAAGTTATTTGGTTGTATTGTGGGAAAAGTTTATTGTTGAAGATTGATTTGGTGTTGTGGCAGGAGACTTAGATGTAATACAAAATGGCTTGCTTTTTTTTTTCATTCATCCCTTGCAGCTTACACCATTACATATTTATACTATGTAATGTCGGTTGTTTTGCCGACTTAAACAATTTTCTTGTTGTTTCTAGGTTCCTCTAGATAATTCTATACCCATCTCCCTAATTCTCTTTTTCTATTTTTACAAAACTTCAAGTTACATCTAGTTTTTTCTAGATTTTTCTTCATTATTTAACAGTACCCACAAATGAAATGTAGCAATGAAAAAGAGACGGAGGAGTACATATTACTGAGCAACTGAGCATGCCATGTAGTGAAATTAAAGCTGTATATTCGACATCATAAAATCAAATTGTACCAATGCAAGATTTTCAAAGGTTCTTCTATGTATATACAAAGTCTTATTATCTAGTCTCTCATGATCTATACCTTAATGTTGTTCAGGAGACTAACAATGAATAATAATACTTACTATTTAAAGAAAATAATATTATGAAATTATTATTGATTGTTGAATGCAAGTATAATGATCAGCACTTTTTTTCCCATAACTCATATGTGGATCTTATATGATCAAATAATAAGTATGCTATTCTTCAAGAGAATTGACATTTACTTCTTCAATTTTTTTAGTTGTTAGTATTTTGACTTTTGACACTATATATTCATTTACTAGCATTAACCGAAATTCTGACTAATTTACAAAAACAAATATTGTGATCTATGATGTTCTTAGATTTATCTTTGGGTCCGTTTGATTCAACTTATTTTGTATTATCTTATCTTATAAGATCTTATAAAATCTTATCTTATTTGATCTTATCTTATAATATAGTTTATTGTGTGTGTCTAACATCTTATTTTATCTGATCTTATCTTATCTTATATGATCTGATATTATCTTATCTTATAAGATCTTATTTTTTTCTAAAATAAGTTAAAATAAGTTGAACAGAACGTAGCCTAAACATATTCTCAAAATTATCTTCTCTTATAAGTTTTTTTTTTAATTCAAAGTTACGCATTGTATGGACGTGCAAATCGAAATGTTCTAACTAAGAAAACTGAGGAAATATAAATTAACAAGTTTTAAGGAGGAAGAAAATGATCTCTCTTACCATTCCTGAACCAATCAAATACTGAATCGTCTTCTCAATGGCTCTCATATCGACACGACCAGAGAGATAAAGGTACTTGTTAAGAAGATCACCATGTCTATTTTCTTCAGCAGTCCATGCTCTTGTCCAAGTTGCCCATGAAGTTGGACTCGCACCCGTCTCATCTCTCACACCATCCAAAGTATTTAGCATTGTCTGGTAAGTTGGAAGAGCTTCTTCTGTTATCATATGTCCAACCAAAACAACATAGTGATCATCTGGAACTTCTTTGGCCCTCTCTTGAAGTTCTTTGATTTCATCATAAAAACCGTCTGAAGTTGGATCAGGAAGAAGATCTTGAGGTTGCCAACATTTTTCAATAGGCTTCAAATACACCAAAATGTTGTCTGCTGCCCAATTCTCTAAGGATTTGAATATCTCAATCTTTTCAGGTGGCATAGAATGTGTTGCTTGATCAAGGATCTTTCGTTCAGGGCTATGAGGTTTCTTCATCAGACTATGTGCTCCCCTATAATTAAAAAAAACATTGCATAGTATGAGAGCATGAAAGGTAGTTTTCACAACTTTTATTTAGCGGGTGTCCTAAACACAGATTGAACTTCCTCTATATACAACAAAACTTAAAAATTTATCAAAAAACATGAGATTTTTTTTTAGAAAAACATCAACCATCATCAGACAACATCTCGGTGGTCATTTTCTAATGTAATTTGGCCTAATAGGGGGAAAAAATGTCAATATAAAGATTGGACTCAATTACACTTGAATTTGGACACAAGAACTATTAATCTATTATGCACTACTCAGACCAGAAATTAAAAATGGCCTCTTATAAAGTTTGGACTCTTAAAATTTTTGGAATGTATTTTGGACTCTGAAATGTTTAACTTCCCATTTTCCGTTGTAGGGAGTCCCAAAATAATAATCTTGTTTTCCTCCTTAGAGTTACTATTCCAGCACAAATTATTAAAATAGGCAGTTTAAATTTAGCATAAAATTAGACATATCCAAGACTAAATTCTCCGAACAAGCCCATTTCATCTTATACTAACCCAACACAATCCCTAGACGACATCTCGCACCAACGTAGTCATCCCTTCTCTTATCCTTCATTTGTTTCCCTTTGAATCTCAAACTACAATAGACATTTCTAAAACAATAACCCGATAATCTTATTGAATGGATTAACTAGTCACTAAGGGGTTTGGTTCATTGTTTTTTTGCTCCATAAAACGGAATCAATTACCTATTCCATTTCTTCTTTTTTGGTTCAACTCCTCGTCAATTCATTACCATTACTTGATGGTAATCGATTCCCCCAATTTGTCACTTTCCCCTCCCCCTCAAGGAACAAAATCCATTTCTTGGTGGTTTGGTGGTAATGATTACCACTCATTTCTATTGGTTGGTTTGAACTAAATAGTCAATAAATGTAACCATTTTTGTTACCATTCCCCTCCTCTATTTGTGTCAATTTCCTTTCTATTCCATATCTTGAACCAAAAGACCCCTAAATGGATAATGTGATTAGTGAATGGATTAAATTGATGACTAAATAGATCAAAGTATTCTTAATATTGAGTTTGGGTTCTTGCCTAATTTTAAGTTAAAAGTAGGCCGTCTATTACAACACCCTACTCCAATAATTTCTCTTACTCCATTAATTCTAAATTCTTTAATTAATTTCCTGTCAAAAAAATCTTCTTTATTTATTATCCTCTTATGTTGGGTGTACCGTGTGCATGGTACATCCAAAACTATTTTTTTTTCATTGCTTCATTGAATCGCCCCCAAATGAAAGATAATTTACATAATAGGTAGAGCTCCAAATGAGCAAATGAGCAAAAAAAATTTCTTAAACCTTGTATATTTTACATCCGGGTCTATGATAAATGTTCTCCTTTTATCAACTAATCTCGATGACATTTACAAATCGGAAAATAAAATAGGTACAATTTATGAATGAAGGGTACTGGGCATTACAATTTGTTAGTAGTATTAACAAAAAGGTAGGAAAGAGAAAACTTACTTATGAGAGGAGTGGTTAAGAGTGGAGGAGGTCATGCGGTACTTGAGAGCTCTAAGGCTGAGAGAGCTCACATGTGGGAGAGTGTACAAACTTAGAGCCATTATTGTTAATGTTGTTGGCCTTCCCTTTTTTCTGATCAGAGTTGCAGAAATTAACACTGATGAAAGAGAAAAATCAGGAAATGATAGATCATAGATCAATTCGTTTCCACCTCTATCATCAAAAAGCCCATGACCAAGTTAAATAGATCAGGCCAAAATCTTATTTGGTCCCCCCCTCCTCCTAATTACTGCAAACTTAATTTTGATGGCTCTAAAATTAGTAACGGGAATGCTTCCTTAGGTTTTGTTATTCGTAATAATTCTGGGGAGGTTCTCCTAGCTGGTGCCAAGTCTCTGGGGCCCCATATTTCTATTTTGCAAGCTGAAGCTTGGGCTCTTAGAGAAGGAGTTAAAGGAGCTATTTCTCTTGATATTTCTAATATTATTATTGAAGGAGTCAACTTAGCTGTCATTAATTCTATGAAGAATTGTTGGCGTATTCCGTGGGAAATTTCTAACATTGTGAAAGATGCAGGTGTGGCTACAAGATGGTTTCAGGACTGTCAGTTCCGTCACTGCTTTCGCGAAGCTAACAAGGCTGCTGACTTCATGGCTAGGAAGGCGAATGCCCACCCATCTTTACTGTACTGGTTTCCCCCGTACTGTTTGGATTTTTCCCTTATCATCCGAAAGGATGTTTTAGGCTGGCCCCCAGATTAGGGGGTTAGCCTAAGTTTGTTCTCCTTATCAAAAAAAAAAAAAATAGATCATAGATCAATTTAGTCCAATGCTTTTGCCTATTGGTCATTGGAGCCCTGTGCAATTTTGCAAATTTGCATGTATACTTGTGTAAATTTAATGCAAAACACCAAATTCAAAATTACAATTGGTCACACGGGTAAATGTATCAATCTCCAATTATTTGATACTGATCTAATTAAGTTTTAAGGTTGGATCTTTCAACAAGCCATTTTTTTGATGAACACTATATCTATACTATTGACTTGAGAAATTTTTTATATCGGACATTATCATGATAGAATAATTATTAGTTAAACAAAAATAAAGCAGATCGATCAGTATCATTTTTCTTAAGTCAATAATGTCTTTTATAGTAATTAAGTTAATACTTTATAATATAACTTTGCTCATAATATTGTGCAAGTTCAAATAGCATTATTGATGTCATACAAGTGTACACCTTGGGGATATAAAAGATTTTGATTCAAAACTAATTGGGGTTTACAAAATTTACACACCTACAATTACATATGTATCATTATTTGCGCTCTATCAATAACTCAATTAAAACATCATCCAACAATGAAAGGTAGTTTGCTGTTACTTTTTAAAATAATGTAGTTTCTACTTTCTAGTAAAAAGTGATTTTTGTAACCATTCAAGAAAGTTACCAGTTAAGTCATTTTCTTTCCCTATTTCTCTCCCTATACTCATGTTTAACCTCGATTGTTATAGATATTTTTTAGATGGTATTATTCCCACCTCTAATGGATAATGATACAACACTCACAAAGAAAAAAAGGGATTTTTTTTGTAAGTATGATATATTTTCTCTGATTTTTTTAGTTCTATCCTTTACTCTTTGCAAGTTTAAGTATATATATATATATTTAATTAAGTATAAGTTAAAAGATATTGTAAAAATATATATACTTCTACGTATTAAGAAGAATCCAGCTAAATTCCAAATAACTATATTTTTCTATACAAATAATACAAGATGGTGAAAGTAAAATTTGTAAATAACGTTGAAAGTAGAAATGGTTGAACTAAAAAAATAAAGGAAGTATTGCTTAGAAAAAAGGAGAACAATCTAACTCCTTTCGAAAATTAGCGAATCTTTTAGAAAGGACCCTCGACATAGGCTTAACAAGCCTTAAAACAACCTATTTACGAACAAACTTCACAGACACAGCAACTAAGCAAGCTGTTCTAACCAATCTCTATCTTGGGAATGAACGCAGAAGAGTTCAGCTTAGTATAACCAATAAACTACGTTATGAACACTGAAAAGAACATCACCTTTCACGTCGAGATTTCAAAGAGGTTTGGAGAACTAGAAGACGAGGCTAAACATGCTTGTGCCAGCAGAGAATTTAATGGGTGGAAATAGAAAACTCGCTTTGTGGAAGTGAACAAGTGAGCAAAAAGAAAAATGCATATGCGTTAAATATCAAAATTATAAAATCTCATGTGCCACGCACTGATGACTGACAAATTAGGCAAAGCAAAAGACTAAATGATGAAAAGGTCACTAGTGAACCTTCACCATTTTGTTTTTTTTCCTACTGAGTCAATAATTGTTTTTTATGTTTCACTAGTAAAAATTGTATTTGTATATCACAAATTTATTTTATATAATTTGTTTGTACATTTAGAAACTATATTTGAACATCAATAATTTTGTATCTTACCTGTATTAGTTTTCTTATACATAAAATCTATCTTTGTATATTCACAATTTATTTTGTACATCCAAAAACTAAGGGTGCGTTTATCCCTCAGACCCAAACCCAACCTTCAGACTGTGCCACATCAGCTTTCCACTAATTTTTACCTACTTTTTATTCTTTAGACTCACTCCAGACTCATTCCAATTTTACACTTTATCCCTCAGACTCTCTCCAGACTCTCTACCAAAAGTTTAACATATTATTATATATTTAATCTATTTTATGTTTTTTTTTTCTATAACGTTAAAATATGAAGAGAATATATAGTTCGAATATTTATCGACTATTATATCATTAAAATTACAATTTAGGTAATTATTTATTTAAGATTTTAAGCTTACTTTAATTTTATATAAATTATGGGACACAAACTAAGTACATTTGAAATAATGACATAATTTAAAGGCATGCATAAACATAATTAGTTGCATACATAATTGCTAAAACATAAAAGAAGTACAACCACACAAATTGAAAATTAGACACGAAATTGAAAATTACACACGAAATTTAATTAGCGTCTCCTCCAAAACGCGACCATATGTGTTCCACCAAATCGTGCTGCATTTGGTGACATTGAGCTCGGTTGCGAATTCGCGTATGATTTTCAAAGTACCTACTCCGGTTTACATAATAATTTCTAAGTAGACCGGTATGAAGTTGTGGACTTTCACTTTGATTCCTTGCTACTGTATAGTTAACGCTAGTGGTCGATTCAGTATCATCTCTTTCATCCTCAATAATCATATTATGTAATATGATGCATGCTTTCATGATATCACCAACTTCACTTTTTTTCCACAAACGTACGGGGTTGCAAACAATCGCAAATCTCTTTTTGAGCACCCCAAAAGCTCGTTCTATATCCTTCCTTGCACTTTCTTAATGTTGAGCAAATAGTTTTCTTTTTTCAAATAACATGTTTGCTCGAGGAATGATTTTGACGAAAACAGGCCATTCAGGATAGATACCATCTGCAAGATAGTATCCTATATTGTACGTGCTTCCATTTATCGTGTACTGGATTTCAGGACCTTGCCCTTCAAGCAACTCATCAAATATCGGGGATCGATCCAAGACATTGATATCATTGTTAGATCCTGCAACACCAAAATATGCGTGCCAAATCCATAAATCATAAGAAGCAACAACTTCTAATATCATTGTTGGTACACCTTGATGACCTCCGGTATATTGACCTTGCCATGCCGTGGGACATTTATCCCATTGCCAATGCATACAATTGATACTACCAAGCATACCAGGGAATCCACGGGATTCCCCGATTTGAAGAAGACGTCGGGTGTCATCGACTGTTGACCTTCTCAAGTAATGAGGTTCAAAAACCTCAATCACACACACTTACAAAAGTTCTTCAAGCATTATAGTGTCGTACATCCACCAATTCGCAAGTATTCATCTACGACATCACCTGCCACTCCATAAGCCAATAACCGAATGGCAGCAACGCATTTTTGAAGTGGAGAGAGAGATTTCCTACCAATAGCATCAAATCTTTGTTGGAAATATTCAGAATGATTTTCAAGAGCATTGACGATACGAAGGAATAACTCCTTTCTCATTCGGAACCTTCGGCGAAATTGTTGTGCACTATACACCGGGTTGCTTGAGAAGTAATCATTCCATATGCTCATGCCCTTCCTCACACTTTCTTTCTGTGTTTTTTCTTTTCTTTCTTGTTTTAGTAGGGTTTGAAGGTGTTGTATCTTCAATCACATGATTTAGGATATCATCTACTAAACCTGTGGAAATGTCACCCCCCATATATGAATCATATGTTTATTTATACAATTCATCAAAGGTGTTGGGAGGGTTAAAGTATGACATTATCACTATGCCTTGAGGTTTATTTATAATTTTTCAGAGGATTTGTGGAAAGGTTGCTATGAGAATTTGAGCTCAGAAATGGGTAAATATATAGAAATTGTGGAGGTTAATAATTCAATGCACAATATTCAAATAACTCAATGAGTACTACAATAATAATGCACTGATCTTTGGTACAATAATTCAAAAAAAAGTGCAATGATATCTGATAAAGTTACTGAAAAGATGGATGTGAGGTAACAACTAACAAGTCATGCATTGATATAGACTTGGAGGTGACAACTCATTGAAGGTGGAATCAATTCACCATTATTGTTTTGATTATTATTAATAATAATATTACTAATAATTATTATACTTAACGTTAATAGAGAAAATAATTAATTATTATTAATATTAAGAAGTAACATAAGTTCATGAAATAAAAACATGCTTAACTGAAACATAGCTACAACATAAATAAACATTAATAAACATAATCAAAGTAGCAAGTTGAAAGCAACCTAATCATCAAAAATCCATCCATATTTTTCCGCAAGTACTTGCAACTTCTTCTCATGAATCTTTCTTTGCAAAGGAGCCATCTTGGTGACATCGGCACAAAGTAGTTGATTTTCAAGCTCCTGCTCTTTCAAATCTGCCATATGACTCATTGATTGTGCACGTGACTCTTCAATATTCTTTGCAACTGATATGGCTTCACTATGATCACTCTCGATGCTTTTTCCCTTCCTCTGGGCAGCTAGTTGTTTCTTTGCAACTTGCTGTGTAGTCTCCTGATTCAGAAATCTTATTCCTTTTTGACGAATCAGTTTCGCTGCCTTTCTTACGTTTGCTCTTAAGTTCAGCTCTGAACTTATCTGTTTCACACACAATACTCCATACATGATCGTACTGGAACTTAGAATTGTAGAGACTTTGGTAAAGTGCACGGGCCTCTGAGAGTTTCAAGGCTTCATTGAATCCACTCCTCTTTTCATACTTGGCATAAGACCCTGCAAACTTTCCAAGTGCATTATTAATTTCCCACCAATGTTGTTTGCAAGTGTTTACCTCTCGTTCAGCTTGATTTGTTTGTCTATTTTCATTGAAGAATGCACAAATTTTCCCCCGGTAGGCATCTGCTCTCTGTGGATTGACATTTACTTCATCTTTGGTAGTATTACTCTACGCCATACCAAGAAGTGTTTCATCTTCTATCGTCAAATTTAGCCATTTTTTCTCTCTGGGTTGACTTACTTTGCGACGTGTAGTAGTACGAGCAGTAGTACGAGTAGTTGTAGTAACATCAATATCTTTCGCCTCTTCAATGCCTACATTAAATGGGGTTATCGGAATTGGATCCAATACTGATGGGTGTAATAGGAGGTTGGTCCATATTATGACTAGTAGGAGTATATTGGTTATTTGGATTCTGGAGAAATTGGGTAAAAGTTTGCACTTGTGCATTTCCCATATTATTAGGATTTGGGGTAGAGAAATTTGAAAATTGGGAATTTTGGGGTTGGTTTTGTTGAGCTAAAAAAGTTTAAAATTGGGCATTGTTTTGCAGTAAGCTCATTAGAGAATTCAAATCAAAATTTTGATATGGATCCATTAAAAAATACAATAGGTTGAATTTGGAAGAATTTGGAGAGAAAGAGATAAATGATATCGGAAAATTTGGAAGAATGAAAAAAATTATACACACAAATAGCTATTTATAAGCAGTTTCACATAATATTACCGTTGGGAATTTTTTTTTTCAAAAAAAAAAAAAAACAGTTGTCACATTTTAATTGGGCAAAATAAATAATATGACCGTTGGCTGCATTGAAGTAGGAAGGAAGGATTGCAAAAAGTGTAGTTGAATGGCTTGTGGGGCCCACTCCTATTTGTTGCATTTAATGCAATCAAGTCTGAGAATGAGTTTGGGAAACTAAAACCCATTCCTAGACTCGCTCAACATTTTGTTCCAATTATCGCTGGTCTGGAAGCAGACTTAGCAAAGTCTGACTTCAGACTCATGCTTCCAGACTAGCGTTATTCTCACTCTAAGTTTGTACATTCGATACGTCCAAAAGTATGTTAGTACATCCATGATTTCTTTTGCACATCCAAACACTATATTTGTACATCAATGATTTCTTTTTTACATCCAAAAACCATATGTGCATCATAATGGTTTTTGCATCTTACACCATTAGTTATTTTGTACTTCCAAAAAATATGTTTGCACATTCATAATTTTGTTGCTGAACATTCAAAAACGTATGTTTATACTTCAAAAGATGCAAAAAACTAATTAAGAGTATTTTCCAAAAAAAAAAAACATCCACATGGTAATGTTCACCAGCAAACATGGTGTCATCTAGCCGGACTCTTGTTAGTTTGACGCTGAGCGGTGCCCAATACTTACTATTTGTGAGGAATGAGATTTGCTCATAATAGGGTACTAAGGCAAAGCACCATTAGATGTTGGTGGGTTTGTTACGACAGTTTTATCATGCTCTCTCTCACGTTTTTTACAAATTTTATATTTAAACATTTTATTTTTTACTTATTTAAAGGTTACTAAATATTGATACATAGTGATTAATATGAAACTTCTAAAATAGAAAAATAGTAAAAATCAAAGAACGTAATAAATATCTATAATATTCTTAACCATACTACACCGTTATTTTACGTGTGACGTGCAGGAGATGAGCTGAATGGAACTTAGGGATGTTATTGTCTATTTTGTAAGAAAAAGTAATAGAAAGAGGAGAAGGCCAAATTGCTAGATAAGTAGTTTAGAATCTACCTTTTAAGTTTTAATTATGGGAAAATTTATATGTAGTCCTAAAATAGTATTATTTACAAAATTAATGACACAATCACACGTCAATCGATATAACTAATGCTTATTTAATGCTTAATATTTCCATTTTTAACTTCTTATATGTAGCCCTAAGAGTGTTGCCAATGGTTAAAACTTAAACCTTTAGGGGGTTTATAAGGAGAGAGAGAAGGAAAAAAATATTAAAGAAAGAAGAAAGAGAAAAAAAGGGAGAGAGAATAATAAACGGTTCATCTGTATGAATCGTTCACCATAAGAGAGAAAGAGTTGGATTAAGGTTGGGAAAAATTAAAGCGCCATATGTCGCAATATTACTGGGCATGCGTCAGCATCCAATGGCTTAAAATGTTTCATCACAACGGCTACCGTTGTAGAGAATTATTGATGATTTTTCACAATTATATATCGAATAATGGTCATATTGTAGTAAAATATATATATATATATATATATATATATATATATATATATATATATATATATATATATATATATATTTTTATATATATATTTTTTATCAATGGCTCTGTTTTTTCTCCCTTTATCAATAGAGCCCAATATTAAGGTATTTCCATAAACTTTTTTTTTTGGTTTTTAGGCTTCACAATAAAAAAAAAATTATTAAATTAGTCAATAATATATTTTTAATTAACCAAAAATGATACATATGGTGAAAATTGGGATGAATTAAAGGAGGGAGAAAATATGTTGGGGTATGGTAAATAGTAGGAGAGAGAATTTAATGACCCCAAAAATTGGTCTAACCATTGGGAGTAAGAAAATAGAGGTTCTTAAGTATGTTGGGTATAAGTGATGTGGAGGAGAGATAAAGTAATAAAATACTTGATGATCCCCTAAAAGAGTTCAACCATTGAGTATGATCTAAGGCCTACAAAATTAATGGGTCTTTTAAAATAAAAACCTAGCGCCACGTAACTATTTTAAAAGACAATCAATTATTATATGGATCTTTTTAAAAAACACTCGTGCGATGTATAGGTAAAACTTTATGGATTATATGAATCCGTATTTTGGCCAACCCCATTTCTAAACACTTGTATTGTGCAATTACTTTATTTTAAACCATTTTTCTTATTTTCTTTTATTTTCCCTTCATCTTTTGTCCTTTTCTCACTCATTTTATCCCCCTATTTGTCTTTTTGTGAATAGTTCATGCGTAAAGTATTGATTCATTTTCAGATATGTTTAACGAGTTTTATTATAACATCGTTTGGAAGAGTTTTTTTGGAATGATATTTGTAGGTATGAATTATAGTTAGAGGTAAATTAAAAATAAAAATGATAGAGTGTGAATATATTCCTTTTGTTTTTTTTTTGTCAAAATTATACTTTTTTTATATGTTAATAATATTGTTCGACCTTTATTTGGAATATTTATCATCAACGTCAACAAATTGAAATGTAGGGCAACAAATAATAAGTATATAAAAATTACATTAAAACAAAGAAAAAGAAATTAAGAAAATTTAAAAATTAAAAATCCATAATAAAGCAACTGAAATTGTTAGTGGAACTTCTTATAATAGTCGGATGTATGGTTGTTAAAATCTCAATCTAGATCTTACGATTCTACGATCCAGAAGAACATCATCGATCCCGATCCTACATAGGATCTTAGTTTGTAGGATCTTTCGATCTTACCCAACTACGAAAAATCACATGATAGGATCTTAATACGATCCTACGACTCTACGATATGATCCTATGATAAAAATAAATTATAAAGTAATTTCACATATTATATTTCTCCTATTAGGTTTTGGTTGCATGTTACTTCAATCTTAGAGTATTATCATTGTTTGCTAATAAAATACGTCATAATTAATATGTGTAGATTTTTAACATGAGATTTTCACTATATTCTAGCATAATTATCTATCTTTTACCCAATTTGTAGGATCTTACGATACTATGATCCGATCCCACCCATTCGATTCTACCAACCCATATGATCCAAATCAGGAACTGGGTCTTGATAACATTGTTCGCATGTTACCGGAAATTTTTAATATACTTGATAGACGTAATAGATTATGTGAAACTCCCCAAAATTTTAATATACTTGATAGACATAATAGATTATAGTGAAAATGCGTTTGTCCTGATTGTTGTATTAGGAATCCTAATGAGATATAAACACTATATTGCAAAAAAAATTATTCTATAACAAATAATATCGGGAAGAGAATTCTAATTGTTATATTTGTTGTGACCTAAAAATGAAGGGTTGATAAAGCAGACACGTGGACCAATCGGAGGCATCCACGTGTCCTAGAAATTGGAGGGAAACCTACCTTTTTAAGGGCTTTTATTCTTCTGGTATTTTAAGGCCCACTTTTTGACATAAGAAATAAACAAAGCCCAAGTCCCAAAAAACGGCTGCATATGATTGACTGAAATTCAGCCTCCAATCATTGCCTACCACGTGTCGAACTCTGATTGCTTAGCCAATCAAATGCTCCCATTCTAGGGTGACCTCAAATGACAGCTTTCAGATTCCAAACACTTTGAATAGTCCCCTCAAAATCAGGTAAAAGGTAGATCATTGAATACTGTGTCATTACTCTGCTAAAATATTCTCTCTCTCTTTCTCTCTCTATCTCTACACCTTATTCCATACCTGAACTGACTTAAGCTTTGGAAGGGGAACCACCACCCAAACCTCCAGGGTTGGTTTCCTTTGCTGCAGGTTCGGAGTGCGGAGCAACGACATCGTTGCACAAGTCTCTCCAAGAACATATTGAGGAAATAAGTTACTTGGCCTATCAGTAGATTAAACATTTGGCGCCGTCTGTGGGGAGACGCAGCGATGACTGACTGTCACTCGTCCAACCTAGCTACAGACCGCAAATATCATATTCGAGTAGAAGACAATGTGGATGATGATCGACCGCCTCGAGGGAGGGATATGCCTCCATCCAATGTTTCCGATCAAAGTTCAGTACCTGTTATCTAGGAAAATCTTGAACGTCCTGTAACTGCTGCTCATCTGGAAATTGTGTTGAATGACTTCAAGACCAAGATGACAGCAGTCGTCCAGGAACAGATTAAGAACAATATGCTGTTTTTCTAGGTGAATCCAGAGCCGACTGCTCCCAACCCACCTCCTCTCCGGGGACGCCCTCAGGAGAATCTTGCAGGTCCAAGTTGACCTGTTCGTCAAGAAGTTTCTTGAAGGACAGCCAGAGAGAAACAACCAGCATGTAGTGAGCAGTGAAGGAAGATGGACTGGAACCTGGTGGTTGGGTCTCAGGATGATCGGCGTCCGAATGGGCATCGGATGGAAACAGATGCTCGGGAAAATCTATAAGCAAAGAAAGTTGCTGCATTGCAACGTTCGGCCACAGGGTCTACGCCTTATTTGAGAGATCCCTTTTTGAAGATACATTCTCGGACAGAAGGAAGAAGTCTGGGTCCTTCCCTTCTTCGTCCAAGGCAAGAAAAAATAGTGGTGCAGCCGATGGTCTATCGACGTGCAGCCCCATCAAATACCTTATCCAATCCTATTTTGAAGGGGTACCGTAAGAAGTTCATACACATTGAGGGGCAGCTGGGAGCCCTCCGGATCAACTGGCCAACCCCATTCTCGGCTAGGATCATGGAGGCGCTCCCTACAATTGAGCCATTTGATGGAACGACTGATCCCGACGATCATCTTTCCGCTAACAAGCATCAGATGTATGTTCAAGCAGTAGATGATGCTACTTGGTGCAAGAATTTTTCGGCTACTCTGAAGGGAGTGGCTCACAAGTGGTTTAACAATCTTCCCCCTAACTCAGTTAACAATTTTACTGAACTCAGTTATTTATTTACCAGTCACTTTGTAGCAAACCGGCAAGAACAAAAGACAAGCATGCATTTGGGTAAGGTCATTCAAGGTCCAAAGTAAGCTATTCAGAGTTTTGTTAAGAGGTTCAATCTAGAAGCTTTGCAGATCTAAGATCTTAATGCTGGAGTGGCTTTTGACGCCTTTATTAGAGGGCTACGACTAGGAAGGTTTAAGTTTGATCTTGTCAAGAAGAAAATCACCAGTATTACAGAAGTCCTAAAGGAGGCTGAAGCATTATACATGCTACTGAAGATTGTGCTGAGGCTAAGCACCCTGAGTCCAAGAAGCCTGAGGAAGTGGTTCAGGCAAAAAAGAACAACCCTAAGAAGGCTGAGACTTGGGCTATAACTTCCACAACTACCTCGTCCAACTGAGGAAAGAGGAAAGAGTCAAAAGCTTCAGTCAACCCAATAGAAGTCAGCAAATATCAGTATTCCATTCTTATGGAGATAAAGGATTAATAAGAGCTCAAGGCTCCAGTTGAGATGAAAACTCTCTATGGAAACAAGGATAAAAGCAAGTATTATCATTTCCATAAGGACTGTGGACATGAGACTAATGAAAGTAAGCATTTTAAGAGGGCCCTGGAAGATTTAGCTCGACGAGGAAAGATGAACTCATACTTGCCCCAAGGGGGAAGGAATTTCAGAAGAAGGATGATCGACAAAGCAAAAAGAGGGAAAGTGAAAGCACTGACGAAGATGTTGTTCTGGTCAAATTTGGTGGGTTTGCAGCTGGAGGACCTAACAATCAGGGGCACAAAAACTATCTCCGGGAGCTCGGCTAAATTTTGTTAACTGATCAGACAAAGGCCGAGCCTTTCCCAAAGGTAAGTGGTCACGAGCAAGACCGGGGAAGTCAAGACCCCTCATGATGATCCGTTAGTTGTTGAAATGAAGATGGCAAATCTAAGGGTGGGAAGGATTTTGATTGACACCTAAGTTCGACGGATATCATCGGCTGATTGTTTGTCCAGGTTGAAGTTTGACGAGAAAAAATTGGTCCTCGTTCACCACCCGATCATTGGGTTTGGGGGAGGAGTTATCCATCCTATGGGGACGGTTACTTTGCCGGTTCGAGTAGGGGAAAATGATATCTCCCGAACTTTCTTCATCAAGTTTCTAGTCGTTAGATATTTAACGACCTACAATGTTATTCTTAGACGACCAACTCGAACCATATCAAAGCAAAGAATTGTTACTCATCTTATGCTCATGAAGTTTGAATGTGACGGAGGACAGATAGGGACGCTTTATGGGGACCAACAGACAGCCAGAGAATGTTATTTAACTACTCTTAAACCATCGTCTTGGAAGATTGAGGAGAAAGACCAGACGAAGGTTGCTGGTGAAGGGAAAACGGCCGAGATTATAATGACGCAAACAACCTCGCTGAGAAAGACAATTGAGAATTCTCAGACGCAGGTTGCTCCTTCAAGGAGAACGTCCGAAACCATCCCCAAAGAAGAAGAGGAAGTATGTGCCGCAAAAGGAAGATCCCCGCTCGTCTAAAGAAGTTATGGCCATCATGGGTTTGGCACTTGAGCGTCCCGTAGTCTATTGAGGCCCCAAAAGACATATATTTAGATGATGCTCGTCCGAAAGGACCCCGAAGATTGGATCTTCTCTTACCTCCGATTTCATGGGAACCATGATAACCTTACTCCAAGAATTTCAAGATGTTTTTGCTTATAGTGTTGAAGAGATGCCTAGAATTGATCCAGAGATAGCTGTTCACCGATTGAATGTTGATCCAAACATAAAACCAGTTCGTGAGAAGAAAAGACATATGGGACTATCCAGAAATCAAGCGGTAGATAAGGAGGTGCAAAGGCTGTTGGAGGCTCGTTTCATCAGAGAAACGTATTACCCAGAGTGGATAACTAATGTTCTCATGGTGCCAAAGCCCAACGGCACATGGAGAACGTGTGTGGACTACACTGATCTCAACAAGGCATGTCCCAAGGACAGTTTTTCTTTGCCTAAGTTGGATCGGCTGGTTGATTCCACGGCCGGCCATGCTTTGTTGAGCTTCATGAACGCCTATTCAGGGTTTCATCAAATTCCCATGTGGCCAAACGACCAGGACAAGACGTCCTTCATAACAGAAAAGGGATTGTATGGCTGGCTGATTATGCCTTTTGGACACAGAAATGCGCCGGCCACTTTCCAAAGACTGATCAATACCGTTTTTCAGCCACAGTTGGGTGGAAACATGGAGGCATACATAGATAATATGATAGTGAAGAGCCAGCAAGAAAAAGACCATGTTGGTGATCAACGAGAGACCTTTGAGACTCTTAGGAAGTATAAGCTAAAGCTGAATCCCAAAAAATGTGTTTTTGGGGTCATGGCCGGTAAATTTTTGGGGTTTCTACTAGATCAGAGGGGAATTGAAGTTATTCCTGAAAAAATTCACGCCATCTTGGATATGAAGTCACCGGCTAAGATTAAGGAAGTACAACGCTGACTGGCTGCCTTGCGGCTCTTGGCCGATTCCTTTCTAAGTCTGGGGACAAATCTCACCATTTTTTTGCTACAATCAAGAAAAAAGCCAAGTTTGAATTGACGGCTGAGGCAGAGCAGGCGCTTCAGCAAGTCAAAGATCATATTCGTCAGTTACCCAGGTTGGTCAGCCTAGCCGAAGGCGAGAAATTATTTGTATACTTGGCAGTTTCTCCTCAAGCTGTAAGTGTTATCTTGCTGGCCAAGCGAGAATCGGTACAAATACCGGTATACTTTGTGAGTCATGTGCTCAAAGATGCAGAATGTAGGTACACTCTAGTTGAGAAGTTCGGATTGGCACTGGTCATGGCCATCCGAAAATTAAGACCATATTTCTTGGCTCACAACATAATGGTATATACTGATCAGCCTTTAAAGCAAGTACTGCAAAAGATGGAGGCCGCTGGACGAATATTAAAATGGGTCGTTGAATTGAACAAGTTTGATATAACTTTTGAACCAAGGAAAAAGGTCAGGCATTAGCTGATTTCATAGTTGAGCTTACTCCGCCAACTATAGATCCAATAGCTGATCCAGCAGAGGGTAGGAAGTATTGGACTCTCATGGTAGATGGATCGTCAACTGCCAATGGATGTGGGGCAGGAATCATTTGTCAATCTCCGGAGGGAGATAAGTTTGAATATGCATTAAGGTTCATGTTCCGGGCATCCAACAATGAGGCCGAGTATGAGGCCCCGCCGGGCCGGAATCAAGACGTGTAGAGCGGGCCGGAGCTTTAGAGATTGAGGCCAAATCGGACTCTCTCTTAGTGGTCAGCCAAGTAAATGGATATTATGAATGCAAGGAAGCATCTATGAGCAAGTACAAGCATCTGATCAAAGACGAGATTGAACCATCAGGCAGATGCTATTTGAAAATTGGTCAGCTCAGCTGATTGTGACATACCAAGGACAGTGTTCTGGGAAGTTAAGTCAAAGAAAAGTATTGATCAAGAAGAAGTATTGATCAAAATTGGCCTTTTGCCAAATGGGGCATGGATATCTTAGGACCGTTTCCTGCGGCTGTTGGACAAAAGAAGTTTGTGATTATAGTTGTTGATTACTTTACTAAGTGGGTAGAAGCGAGGCAAAGGCGAGGCATAACTACCAATGATGTCAAGAGTTTTATTTGGAAGAACATCATAACTCGGTTCGGCATGCCGCAATCAATTGTCTTCGACAATGTTCCACAGTTTGAAACGCCAAAGCTGAAAGATTGGCTGTCAGAAAGAGAGATCAAGGCTCATTTTGCTGCAGTAGCCCACCCACAAGCCAATGGGCAAGTAGAGTCTTTCAACAAGATCTTGTCAAACGACATTAAAAGCAAGTTGGAAAATGCCAAGGGACTATGGGTCAAGAACTACAAATGGGTTTATGGTCAATTACAACTACGGCTAAGAATTCTACAGGCGAAACACCTTTCATATTCGTCTATGGAACAGAGGTTGTCTTGCTCATTGAGATTGAAGAGCCCACCCTATGAGTCATGATGTATGCAGAAGAGGTCAATTGGGCCGCCTTGCGCACTGCCTTGGATCGGTTACCAGAGGTAAGGGGCAACGCACTATTAAGAATGCAATTGTACAAGCTTCGAATGGCTCGTGACTTTAACAAGAGGGTCGCTAGACGACCGCTGAAAGTGGGGGATTTGGTTCTGAGGAAGATGGAAGCCGTAGGACGAGCCAAAGAACAGGGTAAGCTGATAGCAAACTAGGAAGGTCCTTATCTGGTCGTGGAAGAAGTAAGAAGTGGAACATTCCGTCTTCAAGATCTTGATGGACGATCCATACAACACACTTGGAATTCAGACACTCTGAAGAAGTACCACGTCTGACTTAAAGTAATACTCAACAAGAAAAAGTGCCACAACACAAAAAGAGAATTAGGAATGTATGCATGTACCTTGGTTTTTTGCCAAACAAAATTCACATAATATAATTTCTACCTTCTCTCTATACTTTTGATTGTTTCTCTGTTTTACTTAAGTCATTCACTTTAGGGCATTTTTACCATTGGTTAACCAAGTGGTCATAAAGTGACATTAACTTAGCTAAAATTGAAGAAACCAATAACGTCCAAAAAGAATTCAGCTAAAAGAATGAATCACCCCAGTAAGGGATAATCATTTTTATGACGCACATTGCTTCCTAAAGGAGGCCGACCGCACAGCTTAAAAACTTTATTAAAGGTAAGGTACCTACACAAGCATGGTTAGCCAAATTGTAATATTCCCTAGTAAAGGAAACATTATTGTATCCTAAAGGATAACGGCCTGAAATAAGCAAACCTTAGTAAAGGTATCTTACTTTCAAAAGTAAGGTCGACCAAGTAGTAATAATCCTAGTAAGGGGACCATTATTACAAGACGAACACTACCTTCCAAAGGAAGGCGACTTTAAAAATGATAAGCTCCTAAAAGCAATCATATTCAAAGAAGGTTGGCAAGTGAGACTATTACTATGGGCAAAAAACTAATTAAGCACGTCCAATTGTGGGTCAAAAGAAGTTCGGTCCAGGTTGGCCGGTTTCCTTCTTCGATCACGGCTCGTTGGCGGGCGCGGATTTGTCGTGTACGCCTAACCAAAGATAAATTTCTCCTACTCTCTTTTACAATTAAATGTAGAAGGGAAGTAAGGTTCGTATCCACAGGAAAACAGGGACAAGTTTAATATTTAGCGTGAATTAGTACCTAGATGACTCTAAGGGTCGAGTAACCTAATAACAAGGGGGGTTTCAAGTAGATTATAAACAAACTAAAATTAACTAGCAAATAAATAAATTGAGAAATCAATATGGAAAGATCTTGAATCCGATTAACATCCACTTCAATTCATTATCGATCATTGAACCTCAACTCTAATTATTTCCATGATTATCTATTGTTGAGAACTAACCTCGCATTCTCCTTATTCTTAGCTGAATAGCACGATCGGCGTGACTATAAAACCCTAACTAAAGGATAACCTAGTCCGATCGGCGTCTAAGTTCAATCCAATAGCAAAGAATAAACACAGAGAATCAATAGACCTGCTAACGTCATACACGCGATAAACATTCAACAGTTGATTCAATTTCCCCAAGAAATAACCAAGACGATCTGCATCTAAGTTACTCCCTAGTTTGCTACAAAGTGATAAAAGAATAAAACAATCCGATTCTATTCTTAAATCTAGCATTAGATTAATTACACAATCAAACTAGTAACGTTCCTAGCATAATCATGCAAAAATCATAGAACACAATCATAGAAATTAAACCATAATCAAAGAAACTAAATAGAGAGGAAAGATCTCACAATAATGCTTGAAGCTTCATATTAATCTCGTTCAAGAACAGTTCAAGCTACAATCGGCATAGCATAAGCCAATTCCATAATTGAAATCTCTAAAAACTAAACTAGAAAGTAAAAACTAAAAAGAGAAGATAAGAAGAGAAGAATGGAGTGTTGGAGATTCTCTCTCCTTAAGTGTGCTACCCCTAGGTCCAAAAATCAAGTTTAGTATTTATGCTAAAGCTCAAAAATCAGCCGACAATTACACCGACCTAGGGGGTCGCGAGGTGCGAGACTGATCGCGAGTCGCGAAGAGTACTCGTCTTCCGCGCACAAAATGGTCGGGCAAGGGTCGCGAGTCGCGACAGCCTCGCGAGTCGTGAAGGCTGGGTGCTCGCGAGGTGCGAGGATTCTCGCGAGTCGCGAGCGCTGGGCTTCAAGCTGGGCGATGAGCGCTTGGCAGGCTTGGCTGCTGAGCGTGCGGTGCTGCTTGGCGATGAGCGCTCACGAGAGCTGGGCAGGCTTGCTTGCTGGGCTTGCGATGATGGGTGATGATGCTGGTTGCTCGGTAGGCTTGGTGCTATGCTCGGCTACGGCCATGGCGATGCTTGATTGGAACATGTGGCGACGCTTGGCAAGTATAACGATGTTGAGTCGTTCCAACCACTAATGCTTCTAGGAGCTCGGAACTTACAACTTTAACTATAATTAATATACAAAATTCCGAACTTCCGCAAAGGATAATATATATGCAAACATCAACAATTACGAACAAATCCCTTAGCAAAGTGCACCTAAAATATCTCAAAAACATCGTATAACTTGAGCGTATCAAATACCCCCACACTTGAACTTTACTCGACCTCGAGTAAACTCAAAAGTGAGAATCACCAAATAAATCATCACTCAAGCTATCGACACCAAACTACACTCTCCATCAACTACATCATCAACATCACATCTTAACAACATCCGCTCAAAACCTAAACGTAAGGGACGATGATTCCCACACACTTAGATTCGAGCTCATCTGAAAAATTCAAAACGCGACAACAATAATAACCAGCAACACCAACAAGTTTCAAAATGTCAGCTCATGACACACTAAACTATCAGCTCTCCCAAACCTCCAAAAGATGATCTAAAACTACTACTACTATAACTAACTTAGAATAGCAAGCCATGGAACAAAGACAAAAAGGGATAAATTCCATGCTTACTCCCAAAAACAAACAATCAACCAAAAGAATGTGAAAGCCAAAATAAATCTTCACAAAATCAAGGATGAATTCACCAACCTTACCCGAAAACGCTTTCCACCTTATGACACCATCTTCGGCAAATGAGTTTTCAAAGTATATAATTCTCTCTTAATCTCTCATTTTGCCTAGGAGCCTTTTCGGGTTTTCATCCTAGCTTCTCACATTTTTTTCATCTCTCTTCTTTTTCTGGCTCACAAAACTCACTCGCTCAACTAGCCCTTTTTTGCATAGGCCGCCATTTCGGGTTTTCGACCTATCCGAGCCCCCAATTTTGCCCGAGTCGCCCGCCCTTGCCGGTTTTCAACTCAGCGGGTTTCATTTCACCACTTTTTTTTTTTAATATATTTTTTTTTTCATTTTTTTTTCATTTTTTTTTTCAAATTGAAAGTAATAAATACAACATAGATACATGAGAATGAGAATACCCTCCCCCCTACTTAAACTACACATTGTCCTCAATGTGACGACAATTAAAAGAAAAAGTAAACTGAAAATGGGGGGAAAAAAACGAAAATCGGGTAAATCGAAGATCGAAAGCTCAAAACTCATGACAAACAATCCGTCAAACTCAAATTTCTTAACAACACCAACTCAAATCTCATAACTCAACTCACAACCCTCTCCCTCGAATCACTCAAACAAATGACAAATTCAAATTTTTTAATTTTTGAGATTTTCACCTAGCTTAAGAGATCGAAAAGATACATTAACAATCTCAATCCTCTAGTGTTACCAACTCCTAGCTATTGAACTCCTCCCAACGGATTTTCTTTTGTGGATTTTGGTTCCAAGTGGATTAAGATTGGTTGTGGATCTTTTTAGTGGGTGGGCGGTGGTTGAAAGAAAATTTGTTGTGGTGGTGGAAATTTGATGAGAAAATAAAGGAAAAGAAAGAAAATAAAAGGGGTCTCGGGTTGCCTCCCGAGAAGCGCTGTTGTTTAAAGTCTTTAGCTCGACTTAGTACCTTGAGCTCAATAATTGGGCTTGTGCTCCATGTGTGACAATGGTGGCTCCATGTCAACCTCCAATTCAAGTACCCGCAAAATGATTCGAAGAACTCTTGCAATGCATCGTTAGTGGTACAAGCTTTCAAAACAAGGTGGTAAGTCGAGAGGCTTTTTCCTCTCTTTCAACTCGGGCACCATAACCTGCACGTTAGTAGGAGGCACACAATCCTCAACCAAGACATCATCAGCATTCATCAACTCATCAACCTGCTCAATATCAAGAACATCATGCAAAACAGAGTCAACAATGTTAATAGAGCAAAGTGAGTTATCATCCTTAAGTAGAAGCTTAGGATCATTTATATCAAATGCCTCTACCTTCCCCTCAAACTCCAAGGTCAAAGAGCCAGCGCAAACATCAATTTTAGTGCAAGATGTTTTCAAGAAAGGTCGCCCTAAAAGGATTGGGGCGACATGCTTATCAGGTTCCATCTCCAAAACATAAAAATCAGCAGGAAATTGCAATTTCCCAACCTTAACTAACACATCCTCTAATTTACCCCTAGGATAAACATTGGATCTATCGCCTAATTGAATCACCACACCGCTTTCATGTAAATTGCCAAGTTTCAAAGACTTATACAATGAATATGGAATCACATTAATTGACGCACCTAAGTCTAACATGGCTTTAGGAAACATGGTGTCACCTATAGTACATGGGATGGTAAACATGCCTGGGTCACTGCACTTTTGAGGTAATTTCTTTTGAAAGATAGCAGAGACATGCTCGCTAGCCTTCACTTTTTGCACTACCTTTTGTTTTTGCTTTCTTTTCGAAGTACACAATTCTTTAAGGAACTTAGCATACCTTGGTACTTGATTTAAAGCATCAAAAAGGGGAATGTTTACATCACATTTACGAAAGATTTCGTAAATGTCTTTGTTGCGCTCCGCCTCATGGTTTCTCTCAATGCCTCGGGAAATGGTGGCTCTGGTTCATATGGTGGAGGAGGTGATTTTCGGACTTCCTCCTCTTGTTGAGGTGGCAATGATTTACAATCTGTTGTCGGATCATGCTCGATCACCTCTTCCACGATCTCTTTGTCTCGAACCACCAACCTCTCTTTGCTTGCAATTTTCGCTCCACTCCTCAATGTGATAGCACTCACGTTCATTTTAGGGTTGAGTTCTGTTTGGGATGGCAACCTCACCGAATCCCTAGCCTCTAACTTGGTTACGACTCCCGCTATTTGGCTTACTTGGCTCTCCAAGTTCTTGATGCTCGATCGGGTTTCCTCTTGGAACTGCACCATGTTACCCTGCATGTTAGTCACATTTTTAGTTAAAGCATTTAACATTTCTTCAGTGGACGTGCTAGAGCTCGAGTCTTGGCCTTGGGGCCTAGGATAAGGGTGTGGTTGTGGCCTGTTATAGTGCTGTTGTTGATGTTGATTGCCAAATTTGAAGTTAGAATGATCTCTCCACCCTTGCTCGGAAGCATAGGAGTAGGGATCATGTCTCTGTAATGCTTGTTGGCCTTGAAAACCTACAACTTTGACCTCTTCCCTAAATTCTTCTTGCATTTGAGGGCAAACATCAGTATGATGATCTAAAGAACAAATTCTACAAGCTTTTACCTGTTGAACTCTATTGTTCTTTACCATGAACTCACGCATCATCGATGTAAGAGCTTGTACTTGATCCTCGGCCTTTGAAGAGCTAGAACCTGGACTTTCAACATTTACTTTACGATGATTCGATCTTCTACTGAACTGCCTCGAGCCTTCAGCTAGTTCTTCAATGAGTTCTCTAGCTGCAGTTGGGGTTTTGTTTATGAAAGAACCTCCACTAGCAGCATTCACCATTCGCACATCTTCGTCAGAAGAACCATTGTAAAAGTACAAAATGAGGTCTTCATCAGAATAGCCATGATATGGACAACTAGCACAAAGTCTCTTGAACCTCTCCCAATATTCGTAGAAAGACTCATCGTGTTTCTGCTCAATATTGTTGATTTCCTTCTTTAATGTTGATGACTTAGAAGCTGGAAAGAACTTCTCAAGAAATCGCTTCTTCATTTCAACCCAAGTGGAAATGCAACCAGGAGGAAGATAATATAACCAATCTTTAGCTCCATCCTTCAAAGCAAAAGGAAAAGCTCTTAACTTGATTTGTTCATCCTTTGCTCCACTTGGTTTCATGCTAGTACAAACCACGTGAAACTCCGAAAGAAATTTGTTTGGATCTTCTCCATTGAGCCCATGGAACGAAGGAAGCAAGTGTATCAACCCCGACTTCAATTCAAAAGTAGTTACTTCATCAAGAGCCGGAAATGAGATGCACAATGGTTGTTGATCAAGGTTAGGAGCCGTGAGCTCCCTCAAGGTACGAGCTTCAATTCTCGGAGGCATCTCTTCCTCCACTTCAACGTTAAAAGATGATTCTTGAAAATTTTCTCGCAAAATTTTTCTCCACCTGAAAAGAGTCAATTCTAATTCGGGATCGTAATGCAAAGATTCTTTGTTAGTAGTACGAGTGTTAACCATAAACAAAGAGCACAAGCAATACAATCCAAAAACACACTAAATACAAACAAGTAACACCGTTTCCCCGGCAACGGCGCCAAAATTTGGCGGGCGCGGATTTGTCGTGTACGCCTAACCAAAGATAAATTTCTCCTACTCTCTTTTACAATTAAATGTAGAAGGGAAGTAAGGTTCGTATCCACAGGGAAACAGGGACAAGTTTAATATTTAGCGTGAATTAGTACCTAGATGACTCTAAGGGTCGAGTAACCTAATAACAAGGGGGGTTTCAAGTAGATTATAAACAAACTAAAATTAACTAGCAAATAAATAAAATGAGAAATCAATATGGAAAGATCTTGAATCCGATTAACATCCACTTCAATTCATTATCGATCATTGAACCTCAACTCTAATTATTTCCATGATTATCTATTGTTGAGAACTAACCTCGCATTCTCCTTATTCTTAGTTGAATAGCACGATCAGCGTGACTATAAAACCCTAACTAAAGGATAACCTAGTCCGATCGTCTAAGTTCAATCCAATAGCAAAGAATAAACACAGAGAATCAATAGACCTCGCTAACGTCATACACGCGATAAACATTCAACAGCTTGATTCAATTTCCCCAAGAAATAACCAAGACGATCTGCATCTAAGTTACTCCCTAGTTTGCTACAAATTGATAAAAGAATAAAACAATCCGATTCTATTCTTAAATCTAGCATTAGATTAATTACACAATCAAACTAGTAACGTTCCTAGCATAATCATGCAAAAATCATAGAACACAATCATAGAAATTAAACCATAATCAAAGAAACTAAATAGAGAAGAAAGATCTCACAATAATGCTTGAAGCTTCATATTAATCTCGTTCAAGAACAGTTCAAGCTACAATCGGCATAGCATAAGCCAATTCCATAATTGAAATCTCTAAAAACTAAACTAGAAAATAAAAACTAAAAAGAGAAGATAAGAAGAGAAGAATGGAGTGTTGGAGATTCTCTCTCCTTAAGTGTGCTACCCCTAGGTCCAAAAATCAAGTTTAGTATTTATACTAAAGCTCAAAAATCAGCCGACAATTACACCGACCTAGGGGATCGCGAGGTGCGAGACTGATCGCGAGTCGCGAAGAGTACTCTGTCTTCCGCGCACAAAATGGCTGGGCAAGGGTCGCGAGTCGCGACAGCCTCGCGAGTCGCGAAGGCTGGGTGCTCGCGAGGTGCGAGGATTCTCGCGAGTCGCGAGCGCTGGGCTTCGAGCTGGGCGATGAGCGCTGGCCAACTTGGCCGCCGAGCGTGCGGTGCTGCTTGGCGATGAGCGCGCACGAGAGCTGGGCAGGCTTGCTTGCTGGGCTTGCGATGATGGGCGATGATGGTGGCTGCTCGGTAGGCTTGGTGCTATGCTCGGCTACGGCTTGCGGCGATGCTTGATTGGAACATGTGGCGACGCTTGGCAAGTATAACGATGTTGAGTCGTTCCAACCACTAATGCTTCTAGGAGCTCGGAACTTACAACTTTAACTATAATTAATATACAAAATTCCGAACTTCCGCAAAGGATAATATATATGCAAACATTAACAATTACGAACAAATCCCTTAGCAAAGTGCACCTAAAATATCTCAAAAACATCGTATAACTTGAGCGTATCACTCGTCTGAAAAGTCAGGACGAGCCCAATTCCAGGAAGGGGGGAAGTAACCAAGCCTTTGAACTTCTAAGACATACTTAGCCAGGACGAGCGATCCATAGTCCAAATCTTACTCATCTAACATTAGACGAGTCCTTTTGAACTTGGGCATATTTGTTCAAGATTCTTTACTCGTCCAGTGTTGGATGAGCGTCGTTGGACTAAGGAAACTAGTCGAAGCCCGAATTGTTCAAATCAGCATTTTGGACGAGTTCTTTTGGACTTGGACATATTTGTACAAGTTCATTAATCGTCCAACATTTAGGACGAGTTCTTTTGGACTTGGACATATTTGTTCAAGTTCATTTATCGTCCAGCATTTAGGACGAGTTCTTTTTGACTTGGGCATAGTTGTTCAAGCTCATTAATCGTCTAGCATTTAGGACGAGTTATTTTGGACTTGGACATATTTGTTCAAGTTTATTAATCGTTCAGCATTTAGGACGAGTTATTTTGGACTTGGTCATATTTATTCAAGAACATTAATCGTTGTAGGCATGTTTTTATTTCGCCTACGCGGGATGAGCGCGTATTAGATCTGACTACCCCATTGTAAAGGTTTTGTATTGAAAATTGTTTTCAAGTCGCCAATAATTCTTTAAAGGAAGAATCATAAACCTAATTGGATATTGGGAAACCGTAGGGACAAATTAGGGACTTATCCAATGTAGATTTCCCCGTCCTGACTCCATAGATGGTCAAAATGAACCAAAGATTGAGTTCGGGGGTGAGGTTACGAATATGGTCATAATGAACCACATTCGCCCAAAGTTGGCTTCTACTAAATATCGATTCATTACAAATTTATGCCAAAGAATAATCATATAATATTTTTATACACCCTAAAAATAATCTAGTCTAGGTTGGTTCAGGAAACACATAAAAAGACTATTTTTTAGTGATAAGTTATTATGCAATCAATTTACAGGGAACCTAGCAGGTTGTCCAAATTAATCTAATTAATGTTAGAACACTTCTTAGCTCTTGATTAGCAAAATTAATATGTGGGTGATAAAATCATGCATAGGACTATCATATAATAGACATAGAATAATCAGGCAAGCATATGATAGTGTATGAAAATAAATAAAAAGAAAGAAAAAGGTTTAGAAAATACAGTAGAACAATTATTACTTTAAGATCTACATCATGAAATGAATTGTTAGTAACGTCTAGGCAATAAATATAATTGATTATTCAAGGATCCTCAGGAATTATACCTATGCGACTTAGATTGAAGAGCGCAACGATCTTTAGGCGGAGCAATCGTGGAACCAAGAACACAATGATCAAGAATTGGAGTTGATTTGAAAGGATTGAAGTATTTTGAGATTCGTAATAGTATTCGGAAGTATTCGTAAGGATTTTGTGTTCGTAAAATAATAAAATGAAAAGTCGTGTCTGATTCGGGAAATCAGCCTGTATTTATAGGCAAAAGAAACCTGCGCTCCACGCGCGTCCTGCGCCAGGCGCAGTCCTATTTGGCAGGCGCAATGACACGCGTCAGGCGCAGATTAGCGCACCTGACGTGGTCTGTCCAATCAGATGCGAACATATGTAAACGCGTTTTTGAAAAGATAGAAAATAAAGCTTGCGTCTCACACAGGACTTGCGTCAGACGCAGGACTCTGTGTGAGTCACAAGTCCACGTGTCAGGCGCTCATTGGCGTGCCTGACGCGATCTGGCCAATGTGCTGGACGCACGTGGCGCGCTGAGCGCAGCCGCCGCGTCCGGCGCATATTCCAGTATATTCGTTTTTTGATTCTACGCGTACTTTAAAGATACTTTTTTATCCCTAAAATCCGGGGATTGAATTTTACGGATGTAAAATCTGATTTATGCTCAAAATATTTATTAAAGAGAATAAAAGCATTTATGAAAATATTATTAAAATATTAAATATTTGATTGGGCTTTTAAAATAGACTTTAAATGGACTTAATGGGCTTAAAATACAATTAATCATCATGGATAATTAATTGGGCTTTAGAATATCATTTCAAAACACAATGGGGATTGGTTCTTTGGATTGCTCTTCCGTTGGGTCGCGCCAACTAATACCGCTGTATGTTTCATCATTGGACCCTTAAATGGGGAGACACGATTATGTGTCTACAGAAGCCCCCACTTTGACTGAGGTTCAGGAAACCGATAGTGAAAGTATACGGTGTCGGGACGGAGAACGATTCTAAACGCTCTGCAGTTTAGAACTGATCTATATACGCCGGTCTCTGCAAAACAAAGTTAGTATGCAGGACAATAACTACAAGCAATCTGATTACCTGAAGGGAAAGATGTTAGCAGATAGGTGCAAACAACTCAGATAAAGCACATAATGATGCAAACCTAAGGGATGACACGTCATGCAAGGTCAGGGTTATGCAAGATTAGAATGTATGAAATGCAAGGTCAGGGTTTTGCAAGGCTGCAATGCAAGGTCAGGATTTTGCAAGGCTAGAAGATGTAGAATGATAGAATGATCAGGATTGAGTAATATGATTTTCGAAAATTATTTTTAGTAAATAATCGGGGTCCGTAAACGAGGTCCACAGATTACAACTTTTCGGGAGTTTGATTTGATTTGGAGGAACCACCACATATATGGGAAGCCCCCACTTTGGGTGAGCTTGCCTTGAATTAGGCACTATGAGCCTTGATTGAAACGTACTTGATCTTTCTTGAGCGTTCAGAGTTTTTACTGGGGATTCTTCATTGGGAAGTTGATACAGGTAAAGTCAAATATCGCCAGAAACCACGGAATTGTCGAAGAGTCCTTCGTGGAAAAGGAGAGTTTGGACTGAAAAATAAAAAAGGTTTAATTTATGACTCAAATGAATGTAGGTGGGAAAAGGCTTTGACGAGGCTAGGTTCAGACTCGAGTCTATGTCTGGATCTAGAAAGAACATGCTCCTGACCTCTAGAAAATCAAATCATTAGACCTTGACTAATTTATTTTATTGAAGCGGTCGGACCTCGAGATGAGGATTCCTACGTATCCTTGCGGAACCAGACCATTCGTAGTTCCCGATCTGATTTTTTTTTTGTGCCCTAACTTTTGCCTAGGCCGCCCTTTCGGGTTTTCAACCTAGTTTGCTTGGACATACCATGAATAAGGAGTTAGGGTTGATGAAAGGTTGAAAGGTTTAAGGCTTGAGGTTTTGATGAAGATTCAATTGGCTGAGGTAAGGTAGGGATCATGGATTTGAATTATATGGATTAAAGTTTTGGTTGATCGAAGGAATTTTGGAATGAGGGGTAGAACTTGTGTGCAAGCCCCCTAGCTTGACTTTTCTTTTTGCCTTTGGCTTTTGCTTTTTTTACTTTTTTTTTTCTTTTTGTCTTGTGCGTTTTCTTTTGCTTTTGCTTTTTTTTTCGCACTTTGATTTCTTTACTTTTTTTTTTGTTTTTGCCTGGCATTGATTTTTTTTTTTTTTTTTATGTAGTAAGGCTTGCACACAAGTTTTTATGATTTAGGGTACTGGAAGGCTTGGAGGATGTTTGTGGAGCTTTGATTTTGAAGGATTATTTGGCTAATTGAGATGATGGCTTATGGATGATGGAGGGAGAGGGGAATAAATCCTGATCCAAAGTATGTCCTTTTTTTTCTCTTTTTTTTTATTATCAGATTTTTTTTATTAGTCAAAGTCATTAGGTGATTTAAGTTTCATCATTGAATTAGAAGCATAAATAAAATGATGGAAGGCCAATGAAAATAAAAAGAAAATAAAATGAAATTTTAATGGAAAGGCTAAAATAGATGAAGTCCTACAGTGACATAGACTCGATGGGAAAGGATAGAAATGGCTTAGGGTAAGGACTCTCTGACTCATCCTAGGAAACCAAAAATAAAAGACTAAGCCTTTTTGAATTGTCGATGCACTGCGCAAGAAAGAGTTGCTGGTGATGTTGATTCTCGTTGTAGCAAGTATTAGTAGCATATTGTCATCGATCATGTATAGCAGTGCATTCTTAGGATTCAACACTAGTTGTCAAATATTCATTGTTCTGTTGGAATTCGCAATAGAAATATAGGTTGCACCTTTTGAATTTTCTTTTAGGTGCAGGGTTTGGGAGTAAACCCGAAAAAGTGATGATGCCTCTAATGTGAAGGCGGTAGACACTATGGAAGTGATCGCGCCTCTATTGTGAAGGTGCTCAAAAGTAATCTTCATGACTCTAAATGAAGTCGGGGTGGTGATAGTGCGATTGATGAGCTTTAGAGTAGGCTCACATTTTGTTTCTCCTTTAGGCATTCCTAAGTTGTAATCTCTCGACCGGTCATGAACAGAATCGAGTGGACATCGCTTATAAGTTTTTAGAAATCATTTTCGAAATGAGAAATGGAAATGAGAAATGGGGATGAAAATGAGAATGGGAAATGATTAGAAATGGGTATGATTATGGTTATGATGGCGACATGGTCCTAACTATATGCATATGCAGATGTGAACTTGGACTGGACTATGACTTTGAACTTATAGGCAGACTAGGCTCAAAAAGATTGCCTATGACTTAGGAAGGAATTGGCTTCGCCAGACTTGATGATTTGGGGTTTGATGGATCTAAGATGGACTAGCTTCGCTAGAGTCAAAGGTTTTGGGCCATTATGGACTTATGGTAGACTAGCTTAGCTAGACTCGAGGATTTGGACTACTATAGATGTAAGGTAGGAGTAGCTTCGCTAAACTTGGAGGGTGCCTTTATGGTCTTAGGAGTGACTAGCTTCGCTAGGTCTAAAGGGTGCCATTATGGTCTTAAAGGGTGAATAGCTTCGCTAGGTCAATGGGTGCCGTTATGGTCTTAAGGGTGACTAGCTTTGCTAGGTCAAAGGGTGCCATTATGGTCTTAAGGGATGACTAGCTTCGCTAGGTCGAAGGGTGTCGTTATGGTCTTAAGGTATGACTAACTTCGCTAGGTCAAAGGGTGCCGTTATGGTCTTAAGGTATGACTAGCTTCGCTATGTCAAAGGGTGTCGTTATTGACTTAAGGTATGACTAGCTTCGCTAGGTCAAAGGATGCCGTTTTGGACTTAAGGTATGACTAGCTTCGCTAGGTCAAAGGATGCCGTTATGGACTTAAGGTATGATTAGCTTCGCTAGGTCAAAGGATGTCGTTATGAACTTAAGGGGATGCTAGCTTCGCTAGACTTAATGGTTTGGACTTCGTCCTATATAGGTTTGGAAATGGACTCGATTAGACTTAGAGTTGGGCCTTATATGGACCTAATTTTGGACTTAGTCCTATATTGGTTCGAAGTTAGACTTGAAAATGCACATGGGCTCGACATTAGAAATGGACTAGGATTGGACTGGAATAGATTGGGATTAGACTTGGACTGGGCTTGACAGAGACTAGGGTTTACATAAAGATGCAAATGGGCCTAGATTTTGACATGAGCTAGACTTATATGGGCCTAAGATGGACTCTAATGCTAGCGGGCCTAATATGAATGCATGGACTCGAATGTAGATGGACCTAATATGAATGCAAAATAGACTCTAATGCATATGGGCCTAGAATGAATGCAAGTGTACTGGATTTGGATGATTGAATTGGATCGAAGGTGTTTGGACTGGGCTTAGAATTTTCGAAATTCGTTTTTGAAAGGAACCCCTTGTTTTTATCTTTTATTAGGAAAAGATGATGGATTAATTTTGAAATAAATTTTTTTGAATATATGGTATGATGATGATTAGTAAATATTTTCGAAAAAGGTGGAATACAAGAGGGTGTAGGATTGATTTTGAAAATGTAAGTTTTTTTTAAATTGGTAAGATAAGATGGATAGGGAAGATTAATTGAACAGCGGGGAGAAAGTGGGAAGAGGTAGACATGCATGACAACTCTAACTCTACAATGACCACTTTAGATGCACTTTTTAGGACAGACTCGACCTTGCATGAAAAGACTGATTCTTTTTTGAATTAAATGAGACTCCTAAAATGACCATTTTTTTTACGCGAATGCAGACAGACCGAACATAGGATCGACCACCACGACGAATAAATCAAAGAAAAGCATGCGATGCACAGACTGCGTGCCGCGCAAAGACACGCCCGCGCGTGTCCGGCGCGGTAGTGGGGCGCCAGGCGCAACTTA
This sequence comes from Beta corolliflora, assembly GCA_947648045.1. Lineage (NCBI taxonomy): Eukaryota > Viridiplantae > Streptophyta > Magnoliopsida > Caryophyllales > Amaranthaceae > Beta > Beta corolliflora. Next base: position 1,584,634 of record CANSZD010003157.1, on the reverse strand, counting down.
ATGCGCTTGGCGCACTACTCCCCTGACATATTTTTCGGGGATTTATGCGAAGTTTTGGTCGATTGACGATTTTGTTTAGACGCGACTTTTTGGAACGACGCATAATAATGACGATTTGACAAGATAATAACAGGCAAAAATTGCAATCACAGGCAAATGTCATATAACATGGATGCAAAAGTTTCAACCTAAAGTCCAGCTTCTATATTTGAAACTATTGGTCGCTTTTAGGTTCGCCCGAAAAGGGTCCATGACTAAGAGATTGATCCCACGCTTCGTACCCCTACTTAATGAGGTGGTCACGTGTAAGACGCACTCCGCTTCTCAAGTCGGAACAAGAGAACAATGCCATGGTTGGGTAGGTTTGCTTATGACTAAGATCCAACACTATCGTTCGTAAAGCTTTTGGAAGGACAAAGCGCAAACCCCCGGGGGTGACCTCACACATAGAACATGTGCTAATGAGGTAAGGTAGATTGTCCTTATGGTGGCTGAAACAATAGCCATGCATATGCAAAACTGTATATTATTCAAAGGCATAAAAGGAGAATGAATCGTATTTTTCAAGTTTCACCCACTCATTTAAAAAAATTAATTTTTTTTAAAATCCTCCCCAGTGGAGTCGCCAAATTGTAGGCGTGTTTTTATTTCACCTACGCGGGATGAGCGCTTATTAGATCAGAATACCCCATTGTAAAGGTTTTGTATTGAAAATTGTTTTGAAGTCGCCAACAATTCTTTAAAGGAAGAATCATAAATCTAATTGGATATTGGGAAACCGTAGGAACAAATTAGGGACTCATCCAATGTAGATTTCCCCGTCCTGACTCCATAGATGGTCAAAATGAACCAAAGATTGAGTTCGGGGGGTGAGGGTACGAATATGGTCATAATGAACCACATTCGCCCAAAGTTGGCCTCTACTAAATATCGATTCATTACAAATTTTATGCCAAAGAATAATCATATAATATTTTTATACACCCTAAAAATAATTTAGTCTAGGTTGGTTCAGGAAACACATAAAAGACTATTTTTTAGTGAAAAGTTATTATGCAATCAATTTACAGGGAACCTAGCAGATTGTCCAAATTAATCTGATTAATGTTAGAACACTTCTTTAGGTCTTGATTAGCAAAAATAACATGTGGGTGATAAAATCTCGCAATCTTGAATGGCCTTGTCCCCGGCCATTGTAGCTTGGTGGACGAGCTGCTTATTTTCTTTCCTCAACTCCCTTGCTCAGTCTTCAATAATCATGCTTCGAGCAAAAAGCCGCATAGACGAAGAATAAAAACATAGCAAGTGGACGATGTAAAAAATAATGAAAAAAGAACAAGTATAAAATTAGAACAGCAAAGCTAAGTAAGGGATTTACCTCGGCAACAAGTTGGGACATATAGCCAACGTGCCCAGATGAGGCCCCCCTTAACCCCTTGATGTAGGACTCATGGTAGCATTTGAAGAGCTCCTGCTTGAGCTTGTCCCTCTCAGCCCTAGACATTTTGGCGAAGGCTTGGGAGGACTCATCGTCTGAGTCTGCAATGAGAGCAGCAGGCTCTGCTGAGGGTCCTTTGCCCTTATTTGAAAATATGGAGGAGTCAGTTCTCTTGATGGGAATAACGACTGCAAATCTGTTGGACGGACTCATTAGACGTCCACCAACTCCCACCGTCCGAACCATATTTGTGTAGTATGACTCACCTGAAGATAAGGACGCAGATCTATAAGCTGGGGGCTTTTGAGCCACCAGCTGTGAAACCGGCCCGCTAAAGGTCGATCCTTCCTTGACAGCCGCGTCCGGCTGAATCTCCGCTACTGCAGCCGCCTCCGGTTGGTTTTCAATTTGATCAGCCACGTCCGACTGATCCACAGGGAGGAAGGGGAAGATATGTCATTCCTCTCTCAAAAGGGGAGGGGTGGTAAACGAGACATCTACCACCACCAGCGATTTATCCATTGGAAATGGACGAGTCCCATCTCCCGTCCTCTGATTGACGAGAGTAACCTGTTGGACGGACGAGCTCGTCCATTCCGTCTTCTTCTTAGGGACAAAGCCCTTTGGCTTCTTAGCCAGATTAGCGTTCCCGGCTGTGTTAGAAGGCCTCTTTTTGGACGGAACTGATTTCCCAGCTAACTTCTTGGACGTTGGGGCATTCTTCTACAAGAAATAAAGACAAGTTAGAAGAAGTACGTCCGAAGAGAATGTCAAGAGAAAAATATATACAAAGTTCCTTGGACGCACTCTTCTTGCTAAAGGAAGCCGGCCAGAATGGCCATTAACTTCAGACGAAGAACAATGCGTCCAGTCGCAAGATCGACCAGAAACTGTATCTAGACGTGGGATGCAACCATTAAAGTTTTGTACGATGATTGTCCACTGAAGGAAGCCGGCAAAATCTAGCCGCCTTCCTTCTGAGATAGACCCTCGTCCAAATGATGATGAACTCAACAACTAGATTATGGACGAAGACTAATCGTAGAAGGAAGCCGGCCAAGTCTAGTCGAATTCCCTCCACGAAAGATCTTCGTCCAGAAATGTTATGGACAAGGATCTAAAAATTCGACCAAATCCGGACGCCTTCCTTCTACCAAGGATCTACGTCCAGAAATACTATGGACGATTAATCAACCAAGAAGGACGGCCGCGTCTAGTCAGCCTTCCTTCTAGGTTAGATCTTTGTCCAAATGTGTTTGGACGAAGATCCAAGCCAATAGATCGTCTGACGAAAAAAATATCCAAGGTATCAGCCCTTTTTTCGGGCCCCCTCCTGGGACACTTCTTCCACAGATTCGCACTGAACTTCGACATATCTATGTCGCCCTTCCAAGATTTGCGAAGGAGTGTTCTGGCCGCTTCTGCAATGAAAAAATCAAGTTGGTTAGTAAACAAAGACTTTAAACGACACACTTCACTTAGAGATTTGGTGAATTACCTTTATCTTCGGCCAATCGCAAGCCAGCGGCGACCAAGAAGTTGTCCTCAAAAAACATTTCTTTGAAGGGGATCCAGTTAGCTGGCCTTTTCAAAGTCGGACGGTTTGGTTTAGTGTACTCAGCTATCCTGAAGTAGTCCACCACCTCGTCATCAAACCTATCTTCCAGGTCCAAGATAGGTGCTCCTTGTCCGGTGTTCGTCGCTGCCCGGCTACGGTAACGATATCCCCCGGCAATATCCTCGCTGGGAGCCCAGACAAAGATGAAATCTGCCTTCCAATCGTGCATTTTTAGGGTTTATCCCAAGCAGTGAGAAACCCAGGACGATTGTAGATGTTGAACCAATCCCCTTCCACTGTTTTGGGAACCTTGGATACATAGTGTATGTGGGTGAAGGCTGGTAAAGAACGAGTTAAGCCGCGCAACTCGCAGACGGCTATGAAAGTTAAGATGTTGTACCAGGCATTCGGCACCAGTTGGTTATGGCCGATGTTGTAATGCCTTAGCACAACCTCGATGAAGTCGTGAAGGGGAAATCTCAACCCGACGTCCAAGGCCAATTTATAAACGGCAAATTGACCCCTGGAAGCGCTTAGAATGGTGGCTTTCTCGTTAGGGATTACAAAAGAATAGCCCGGCATGGGCATAGCCAGTGACAAGAGACTAGGGTCAGGGCCAAGCTTTTCTAACCATTTACGGTTGACTATTATGAAACCTGGATCAGAGAGGGGACCTAGACGTCTCCTAATCTCAGACGATGTGCTGGAAGGCTCGTCGGACTCCCCAGGAGAGCTAGACTCGCCCTCGTTATTCTCGCTGTTACCTTCTTGCATCTCCACATCCCTTCCGCACGGCCGGCCTCTCGGATTTATTTGATCGGATTCCCTTCTCTATTGTTCCCGGGCGAAGATGGCTCTGCCGCTGGTCGAGTATTTTGGGTTTCCCTTTCCCTTATTTCTCCCTCGGGAACCCGTCCAGTAGATTCTTCCATTTCAGAGCTGGAAGCAGGTAGTATTAACCCTCGTCTTAGACGGGCAGTTTGCTTGACGCGCGCCAGATTACCCTACACAAGTAAAGACTGGGTCGTCTGACTTTGTTGGCCAAATCCATAAAAACAAGGATATGTATGACCGGCCAGAATAGGCCCAGCCCTAGAATGTGTCGAAGAAGAATAACTATGGTTCTAGCGTCAAGGCAAACTCTTGAACGGCCGGGATTATTCGACGAAGAGGAAGAATTAATTTTATAGCTTTTTTAAGAAAAAATAAAGAATAAGTAAGGAAGAAAAAGGAGATACCTGATGAATGCTTTGACGGTCGATATAGAAAAAAGCACAACGAATCTGGCCGAACACACTTTCTCTCTAGAAAGTCAAAAAAATACGGAGTCTCTCTCTCTAGAAAAAATTACTCAGGGTGTTGAAATTGATTTCAGAAAGGACAAAATGAAATATTTATAGGGGGTGAAAACCCACCCAACCAGTAAAAATGACCGGACACATGGCCCTCCAAGGATTAGACGTGCCACTACCCTTCAAAATTGGGTAACTGCTACTGATAAAAGGAAATTAACTGTTTATGCAACAGGTAAATCCCCTTTTAGGGGTAAATGTTGTAACCTAAAAATGAAGGGTTGATAAAGCAGGCACGTGGACCAATCAGAGGCATCCACGTGTCCTAGAAATTGGAGGGAAACCTACCTTTTTAAGGGCTTTTATTCTTCTGGTATTTTGAGTCCCACTTTTTGACAGAAGGAATCAACAAAGTCCAAGTCCCAAAAAACGACTGCATATGATTGGCTGAAATTCAGCCTCCAATCATTGTCTGCCACGTGTCGAACTCTGATTGCTTAGCCAATCAAATGCTCCCATTCTAGGGTGACCTCAAATGGCAGCTTTCAGATTCCAAACACTATAAATAGTCCCCTCAAAATCAGGTAAAAGGTAGATCATTGAATACTGTGTCATTACTCTGCTAAAATATTCTCTCTCTATCTCTACACCTGATTCCATATCTGAACTGACTTAAGATTCGGAGGGGGAACCACCACCCAAACCTCCAGGGTTGGTTTCCTTTGCTGCAGGTTCAGAGTGCGGAGCAAAGGCATCATTGCACAAGTCTCTCTAAGAACATATTGAGCAAAGAAGTTGCTTGGCCTACAAGTATACTAAACAATATTCATATGGTGTAAAGCGTTTTTTATTTATATATTCTCATGGTGCTGATTTTTTTAAAAAAGTTCCTACATAATTAAAAGTTGTATTTAAAATACTCATTTGACAATTTAGCCAATAGGAGAAACTAACATACTATAAACATAAAAAATAAATGTAGTACTACAGCTCGAAGGCAACGAAAAGGACAGTTCAGAAAAAAGTGAAAGAAAGAGTATAGCAAAATCAGCAGATCATGTCTAATTTTTTCGTTTAGTTGATAACTCAAATTTATGTATGGTAGAAACTAGAAACCTGAGACTCAGAGGGATGCCGAGTAATAGATACTTCACCAAGAATATCATCTCGGTTCAAATTAGCCACTTTGACCTCTCATCTCAAATCTACACCATGATCACGAATCCCTACCAACTGAAGATTATAGGTGTAAGAATTTTCCTGAACTTCTCTTCCAAACTAGCATCTGTCTAAGTTGAAAGTAAAGTTGACCTACTACTTCCTTGAAATATAATAATTTTGTTATATCGAATACTCCTTCCGTCTTATAATATAGTGTTTATTTCTCTCTTGAGGTCAAAGGTTAAAATCTTTAATCAAATATTCTCATTAATATATACAAAAAAAATACTCATGTAGGATCTTGTTAGGTTCACCTCAATGTGTACTTTCATAATATCAACTTTTTATTTTTTTTATTAATACGGAATTGAAGATATTGAAGTTCAAAGGTATATCTTCAAGACCGTGCAAAAAGAAAACAAGCACTATATTATGGGACGGAAGGAGTGTATCAGAATATGTTTTTATATATTACTGTAAGATGCATTAGACAAATCGATATATTTTTAAATAATCCCAACTTTAGAAGATGCATTTTCAAGATAATCCAAACTATTTTCATACATTATAGACCTAACATGGATCAAATTTTATGGTTTCAATTGTTTTGAGCACATCCCTTAATTGAGATTATTCTGAAACAATCGAGGGTTTGGATTATTTTAAGACATAGGTGAAAGTTGAAATTATTCATATCAAATTTCCATTAATATATAGTTATCTCGATGTAGCAATGGCGAGAAGACCTAAAATTAAAATTTTAATTATTTTATAAATTTATTAGTTTGAGTAATATATACTAATATATTAAAAAGCGTTCTTAAGTAAGTTTACACGCCACGTGGCACTCTCCCTTTAGTTGTTTCATTCCATGTCATCATTCTGCACATTAAAAAAATAGAACCATGCTCTATATAAGACTCGACCACGTGACCTCAAGTTAATATACTAAAGTTCTAACCAATAAGCTATGCAACATTAGATGATATCTTTTAACATGAAAATGTTAATAACCCGTGGCATCGCGCGGGACTAAAAACTAGTTAAACAAATTATAATACGTCAAAACTAATTCACTTTTCTTAACAGATTTAAGGAAGAGTTGACCATCTCATGACTTGAGCATTTGCATTTAAGGCTAATGAAGCAAATAGTACTAAGGGCCCGTTTGGTTCAAGATATAGAAAGAAAATGGAATGGGAACAATTTGAGGGGGGAATGGTAACAAAAATGGTTTCTTTTTTTGAGTGTCTGGTTCAACTCAAGGAATGGAAATCAATGGTAACCATTACCACCAAATAGTGGATTTTGTTACTTGAGGGGTAGGGGAAGGTAACATATTAAAGGTATCCATTACGATCAGGCATCAAGTAATGGTAATGAATTGGCGATGGATTGAACCAAACAAGAAGAAAAGGAATACATAATTGATTCCGTTTCTTAGGATCCAATAATAATGAACCAAACGGGCCCTAAGTTTTGTCCTCACTGACATAGGGCCAAGGTTCTGTGCACTATGCAGTCAAAGTGGAGGAGAGAGAAAAGGGCCTTAGTTTTGGTGATGCTTGGTGGATAGCAAGGACATGTACGGGCCTTCATCAAACTTTTTGAAAACTTGACTTTTTTTTGAGGGGTTTTGAAAACTTGACTTTAACAGCCGGAAGACGAAAAAAATTTCTTATAAGGTGCATAGTCCTACGAAAAAAATAAGGAGTTAAGGGCACAAAAAGGATCCAAACTATCACTTGTTTCACCATTCAAGACCTATAACTATTTTATGCACCATTTGGGACCTGTGGACAACATTCCGACAAGTTAACTCATTGTTAACTCAACTGAGGTTAACTACACCAAAAAAAAAACTTAACTCACTTGAGTTAATTATATGTTCATTAAAATAAAATAAATACTACTTTAATATCCAAAAAGTACAAGAACTTCATGAATTACACAGAGAAACACAGAACACCCCAAAAAATAAACTCCATTACAACTTCAATCTCCATTCTCATCTTCTCCAAAGCTTCAAAAATTAGTCCCATACAAATAGTATCACATCACCTTTGATGCACTACTCAAAAAATTAAATGATAATTGAAACCCCAGATGAACAAGACTAATTAATAATCGCCCTAAAGATCCTTTTTTTTTAGTTTTCTGAATGAAAATGAAAAACCCCATTTGCCAAATTCACATTTATAGCAAGTCCATTAATCCTCAAAACTAAATAAAACTTCAATAAACGAACATCACATACATATCACAGAAAAACCCCATTAACAAATCAATCTCAAATCAAAATCAACCATTGGGTCAAGTTGAGATGCATATAATATATCAAGAAAAATTAAAAATTTTAAAAGAGGAGTACTGCTTGAAGACACAACTCTCCATTGGAATTCGCAATTTTTGGTGCCAAGATGAATATGCGCAGCCAACATCATCTGAATTGCGGCTTATGATAATTGCTTCGCCATTTTGGATTATAGTGATGCGCTTGCAAAGCAGCTCGAAGCATGTGATAATGGAGGGATGAGATGAGAAAGAGAGAGAGAGATAGAGAATGGTAAGTGATAAGGGTGAAAGGAAAAAAAAAGATTGGTGATTGAAGAAATGATACGAGTGATTTGGTGTTTTTGTGTTTGTAAGATTGAATTGATGTGTTAAGGATGGTGTTTTTGATTCATTTTATTATTCAGAGTAATGTAGAGAGATGATTACTGATTAGGGCATTAAGTAGAAAGATTTGGGTTTTGTACCATGAGTAAAAGTTCATGGGGCGATAGCTTAACCATAGTTAACAATGTTCACTGGAATATGACTCTAGGTCCTAAACGGTGAAAAAAAAACTAATGAGTCCTGAATGGTGAAAATTGTGAAAGTTCAGGTCCTTGTTGTGCCCTTAACTCAAAAAATAAGGGTCTTATAACAGTATATAGTTAATTAATCTCAATAAGTTTAACAAATCTTACCTAGAGACTATACTTCTATCATTTGATATCTTTGCTTTTTGAGATACAACTTTTTCATCTACAACCCACGGCCACCACCACTCCCTCTGGCTTCAACCATAAACTACCCCCAAATTTGGCGAGAGAAGTTCGAAAAAGCTCTGTTAATATTAATGTCCCAACTTTGGACCAAAATTAACCTCCATCATCAATGCAATTCAAATTCCCCCCGAATGCCATGATGCTTCAATAACACTAAAAGAATGATATACCATCTACAAATAATTGGGATTATTGGTGTCGACAATGGTAGGTGTCATGGCCGTAACATGGAAGCTGGACGAAATAACCCCAGAATTCCTTATGTAGGCTGGCTTGTGTCGCAATTTCATCCATGTTTTCTGTTTCTTCAAGAGTCTAAAACTAGTGTAGAATATGCAAGTCATCTTTTACGTTTTACTAATCCTAGGTGTTTTTGGTGTTGATGCGCAAGGTTCGAGGGGAGGGCTGGTTCTTTTTTGTTGGGGCCCTTTCCAAGTTGATGTTGTTTATAGCTCTAGCCACTATGTTTTTTTGTAAAATTTCGGCATGTAATGGAAGCATAAGCCACATTTTGTTCTTGTACGGTGAAGCGCAACATCAATTTCGTTCTTTACTTTGGGATGAATTACACCAACTTCTCCAAAATTATACCAACTATTTAATCATTGGGGACATAAATCAAGTTGATAAATTTGAAGATAAATTGGGTGGTTCCGCTTATATTAGAGGTTGGGATTCATTCGTCACTTGGAAACAATCTCTACATCTTCATGATATCCCCTTTTTTGGGCCTAGATTTACTTGGTCAAATAATCAAGAAGGGGATGATTTAATTATGGAACGTCTCGATCGGGCTTATGCTTCACCCGATTGGATGGAGGATTTCCCGCATTCTATGGTACGCCACCTTCCTCTAGGCCTCTCCGACCATGCTCCTATTATTCTTCAAACTGCTCGTCCTCAGGCAACCTCGTTTCGACCCTACCAAATCGAGACGTGGTGTTTGAACAATTCGGAGGTTCGTGATATTGTTTGCCAAATTTGGGATCTGCAAATATCTAGCTCGCCTATGTATTCTCTTTCTCGTAAACTGGAACTTGTTCGTAATCGTCTTAAATCATGGTGCCTAGACAAACGTCTTTTTTGGGGAATTAATTGGAAAAGTATCATGGAGCAATTATCTTCGCATAGTAGCTGCTTGGATTCTCTTGCCTAAGGTCATATTTTTAACACTCATAGGGGACGTTTAATGGAAGATGCAAGTTTGGCTTTTTCTTATTGGAAGCAACGCCTCAGAGATACGAATATTAAACTGGGGGATATTCCATCTTCATTACTTTTTCATCGAATCAAGCAAAGGCGTCAGCACAACTTTATTTATATACTGCGGGATGATCAAAACAACTGGGTTGATGACCCTTCTCAAGTAGCGGATCTTCTCACAAATCACTTCAAAAATATTTTTTCGCCAAGGCTTTCGCATGTAGCTGATCCGCTTCATGAGGGGGAAAAATTTGATTTAGTTCTTCGGGAGCTCCATCTTCCTTCTTTATCCAGCTCGGATTCTGAGTCTCTTCTTGCGCCTTTTTCGGATCAGGAAATCAAGGATGCTTTATTTGATATCGCTAATGATAAATCGCCTGGATGGCTTCCCATCTGAATTTTTTAAGTTATATTGGGATACTCTTGGTCCTCAAGTCACTCAAGCTGTCAATCGCTTTCTCTCCACATGTCATCTTCTTAAGGAATGGAATCGGTCTCTCTTGGTTCTTATTCCTAAATCTTCGTCTCCGGAGGAGGTATCTCATTTTCGACCTATTAGTCTGTGTAATGTTATTTATAAATGCGCGTCGAAATGCTTGGTCAATCGTATGAAACCCCTTTTACCCCAATTAATTGATAATTATCAAAATGCGTTTGTCCCGGGCCGGCAAATGGGAGATAATATTCTGATCTCTCATGAAATTTTACATGTTATCAACAAGCAAAGATCTGGCTCTCATCATTTAGCTGCTCTGAAAATTGATATGAATAAAGCTTATGATAGGATCAGTTGGTTGTTTCTTCTCAAGATCCTTACCGCTTATGGCTTCCCGGCTAAGTGGGTGCAATTGATTCAATAATGTATCTCTACTGTCTCTTATCGTATTTTGATTATTGGGATGGCTACGACTCCTTTTACTCCCTCATGTGGGTTACGTCAGGGTGACCCTCTTTCTCCTTACTTGTTCCTCTTCTGTATGGACATTTTTTCGAGAATGACTTCGTTGGCTATGGATATTCGTCAATTTCAGGGTATTTCGATCAGTAGGCATGCGCCTAAAATTTCGCATTTGTTCTTTGTGGATGATTCACTCTTTTTCTTCGTAGCCTCTACGGACGATCGTAGAGCAACATTAGGAGCTTGATAGAACGGTTTTGCTCCATTTCCGGTCGATGCTCAATCTACGTAAGTCTTTTGTTAAATTTTAGCCCCAATGTCCCTGCTAAAAAACAGAGGGAATTAAAAAAAAATATTTGAATGGACAATAAAGACTCCTTGGGCGTTTATCTAGGTGTCTCCGTTGATTTGCAGGATACCAAGGTGAAATATTTTACCCCATTACTGGATAAAATTTCAACCCGAATTTCTTCATGGCAACATCGCAACTTGTCTCAGCCATCTAAATTGATCATAATTAATTCTATCTTGGTGGCCACTATTATGCATCATTTGATGGTCTTCAGACTTCCAGCTTCTATTGTTCACAAGATTGATGGTATGCTGGCAAGATTTTTCTAGCTAAACTCCCACTCTCAAGGTATTCATTGGCGGAAAAGGTCGGTGCTTCATATGCCAAGAGGAATGGGGGGCTTGGGTATTCGTAGTATTGGTGCTTTCAATGAGGCTTTATTGATGAAAACAGTTTGGCGACTTCAGCAAATTCCTCAGCTCCTAGCCTCGAAGGCCTCGAAGGTATTTAATACTCGCAGTCAAAGTCGCCCTTTCCTCTTATCTTCGACCAGCCGCCACTACTCCTGGGGTGCTCGGGGGCTACAGAAAGCGGCTGGTATTTTGCGACAAACTTGCGTTTGGAAAGTAGGTAATGGTCGACATATTTTAGCTATTAAGGATAGATGGCTCAAGGATCATATCCCGATCCTCAAGGATAAGGTTTCTCTTGGCGAGGTTGTTGGTCTTAGGGTAGCGGATTTACTTCTACCTGGTACACTAGGGTGGAATATTTCAAAAGTTCGTAAGCTGTTTGTCCCTGATAGTGCCAGAAAGATTTTATTAAACGAACTTCCAGGTAACTCTCGAGTTCCAGATTAGTTATACTAGCCGATGACGCAATCTAGTGAATATTCGACTAAGACAGGTTACGAGATTGTTTTACAACAACAACAGCTACTACAACACCAGCAAAATGATATTTGTAGCATGACAACTCCATCTCAGGTACGGTTCTTTCGTACTATTTGGAGTTTGAACATCATGCCAAAATGGAAATTGTTTCTTTGGAAACTATGGCACAATATCCTAGCACTCAAAGAAAATCTCTTTCGACGGGGAATTGGCGAGCCTGGATAGCCGCCCCTATCTCGCTATGTGAAGCGGAATCTTGTCAGCATCTCTTCCGTTTTTGTCCTCTCGCGTCTGAGGCCTGGGATAAGTACTTGAGGCCTAATAGCAATAACCTTCTCGACCACTCAACTCTGCCTTTTGGAGAGTGGCTACTTCAGCAAGTCCTGAGCTATCGAGACATTGATGGTTTAAATAGTCCCCGATTGGTTTTGTTTATTGAAGTTCTATGGGCTATCTGGATCACTCGAAACAGTCAAGTTTTTCGCCAAATTCGAGCTACTCTAGATGGCTTGCAACATCATTTGGATGCCAGCAACCAACAACATATCACTTTCTTACAACCTCCTGTTGTCTCTGGTATTCAAAGGCTTGAGGAAGTTTCCCCGCCAGGCTTTCTTATGGTTTCTTTTGGTAGCCCTCCGACCTCTCACCCTAAGGTCCTAATTCGTATTGATGGCGCCTGGGACAGCAACACCAACAGAGGAGCGAGTGTGTGGGTTGCTTCATCTCCAGACATCAATCTCAACACGAGCCACAGTCAAAAGATTTTCGCTTCCTCTGCATTTCAAGTGGAAGCGAGAGCCTGTTTACTAGCTTTAACTTGGGCCCGCTCCAATTCAGTTGGTAACATTATGGTTTATACGGACTCAGCACAGTTGGTTCGACTCCTGCAATCCTCCTCTCTTAAGCAGATTCAAATCTCTCATACTGTAATGGACATTCGCAAGCTCGCCGCAACTTTCAATTGGTGTCGTATCATGAAGGTAAGTAGGAATGAGGTCGCGCCAACTCATGATCTTGCACAACGGTGTAGGATTTCAGTGTTTCCTTTTGTTACCTTCTAGTTTCTTGTACGTTTTCTCGTTGTCAGAAAAAAACAAAAAAAACATGGAAGCTGGATGCTAGAATATGCATGGCCCAGCTGTTTAGACAGTTAAGTCGGTTTCATCTATATTAAAAAATAATTTCATATGGTATATAAACTATAAAGTGCTACTCTTCCTTATCGTATTGCTTAACTTTTGGGGCTTTACCCCTCCTTAGCACCAAAAACGAAAAAGAAAAGACAAAAAAACAGTATTTGCTTATTTGTGGTTTACTCATGCAAATATGATATAAACATGTCATGCGCCAAAAGAATCATGTAATACAAAATCTGACCATTACAGAATGCTTCAAAGTAGTACAATGATCACGTACAGAGTAAGGACTAAAATATTACGTCTTTAATGATGTTTCAAGTAAACAAAAATTAAAGCAACCAAGAAGAGTAACAAAGTAATACGCTAAAAGCATCACATATCAAAATTGCCATATTAGAGTTTATTTAGTAACAAAAGACCAGAGGACAAATACAATAGGACCTATAAATCCATTTGAAGTTCAAAATAGATGTCTACTACCCCCAATCATACCAAAAGTTCAAGATTAAAAAAAAGAAAAGAAAAGAAACAAACGTATCTACAACCAACTAAATTCCCTCTAAAAAACCAGTTTATGTCACGGGTACGTCTACTAGATCATCAGCATGAAAGACAACGTACCTCTAATGACCACGCCTCTGTTTACAAGATCCTGCCACAAGCAGAGAGTGCAAATTCAATAGATAGATTTCGGGCGTTGAGAACTCAAAGCTTGACTTGTCTATCAAAGATCCAACTGAAAGCCATTGAAGGTGCTTGCTTAGCTCTCTCCCGAGCCCTCTCTTCCAGCCTTCTGATTCTCGGGGGTAAACTGCATACATAATCCTGAGCTTTTTGTCCCTCTGATGAGAGCCCAGTAAGCTTCTCAACTTCCCAACGGCCCACCAAAAACTCCAATATGTCAGCATAGTCCCTGGCGGTGTAGACTCCAAGCCGCTGAGCAACAGCTGAAAAATGATCAAACAGGTTGTCATCACGGCCATCATACATGAGGTGAGCTGGCATAGAGATCTTCTTCTTCATCATGTCAGCAAAAGCAAGAACTGTTCCGTCAGGGTCAATTTCAAAGAGTTTTTCCACTATCTTTGTGTAAGCGGTTTCATGGCGCTTCTCATCTGACGCAATAATGCCACATATCTGTGCCATTTTGACATCACCACACTCTTTGGCAAGCCTTGCACTGTTGCCATGGGAAACGAAGGTTGCCCTTTCTTGAAATGATGTGTATACGAAACCAAGATAAGGATTGTTTTCAGTCCTAGGATCCTGCAGCCACATCAATATAAAAGGCCAAGTGTGAAAAATAAAAAACTGAAAGAATATATAGAGGAGCATAGCTTCACACATCAAACTAAAAGATAGCAAGCTAAGAGAAAACAGCTTCTTTATAAAGAGTAATACAAAATGCATATATAAAGGTTTGAAAAAGCATAGAACCTACGAAAAGGCACATAAACAAGCATAACTAATAATGTCTTCACAATTCACAAAAGTATCCACGTACAATATCTTATCTTAGCCAGTCTAAAAAATTTGGTACAGAGGCTGTTTCTGAGAAATTAATACTAAGTTCATTCTTTTTTTAATTTCAATTTTTAACTTCACTTCAAACATATCCCAGCACATACATGGAGCTAAGCAGCACTTGCGCTTCATATAAAGATGAGTAGATCATAAACCAAAACAGATTGTTCAGTCACATAAGAATTAAAACGTCATTTTCCAAAGATAAAGTCCATATTGTTATCCCCTCCCCAAACACACACACACAAAGAACAAAAGGTCACTGTTACCACATTAAGATTGCCAAACTCTATTATTCCCCAAATAATCTTTCTGTTACAGAGACTTAGGGCTAAAAGCAAACAAATAAACTGCAGTGTTAGACTTGTGAAAGAAAAAGAGCTAATATGAATGTGATGGAGAAAGAAAAGGACAGTAAGAAGAAGAGGCCCAAAGTGCACATGGGAAGGGAAACTTTTTTTCATTCTAAGTAACAGGAAGATCTTTTGGGACATCCTAAGATGGTTAAGAAGAAGATTATATTGGTACCTTTTCCAACAATAGTAAGAGCACACTTAAATGAACTTCGTCATACTGTCCTTGAACCTTTCACTTATCTTACTATTTCTATCCCAGCTTAATGAAGTACAAGTCCAAAGAACATTTAGATATTAGATGATTTTTATTAGTAAGAACATTTCAATGACTTCACCAGATTGTCCTTATTCTTATATTTTGATAAGCAGGACTGCAGGATGCAGTTCGCTAATTTTGAAATCAAGAATTTAGGAGAAAATAATCTCACCATTCCAGACCCAATCAGATATTGGATCGTTTTTTCAATTGGCTTCATGTCCACACGACCAGAAAGATAAAGGTATTTATTGAGAAGATCACCATGCCTATTCTCTTCGGCAGTCCATGCTCTTGTCCAAATAGCCCATGGAGTAGGACTTGCACCCGTTTCATCCTTGACTCCATCCAAAGTATTAATCATAGTCTGGTAAGTTGGAAGAGCTTCTTCAGTGATCATATCCCCAACCAAAACTACATAGAGATCATCTGGAATCTCCTTTGCCCTCTCTCGGAGCTCCTTGACCTCATCATAAAAACTCTCTGAAGCTGGGTCAGGAAGAAAATCTTGAGGCTGCCAACATTTCTCAACAGGCTTCAAATGGACCAGGAGGTCCTGTTCGGCCCAACTTTCCAGGGATTTGAATATCTCTATCTTTTCTGGTGGCATGGAATGAGTTACTTGCACATGCACCTCACGTGGAGGGGTAAAAGGCTTCTTCGTGCTTTCCACTTCTCTACAATGAGGAAAAGTAACTTATTAGAATGAATACAACCAACAAAATCACACATTCAACATAACTGAATCAACCATAGATTAGAAGACAGAATACTATACTTGTATCAGATTCCAAATGCTAGCATACCTTTCAATTTAGTAAGAGCGAAATGTGTTCACTGAAGCACCTTTGTAATTACCACACAATGAAAAGGCTTTAAGAAGCAAAAAGAGAAATGCCGAGAAATAATTATTGTATAATCATAATGGCTTAAGTCTCTTTAGAAATGATTACCACCAACCAGCAACTAGACAGCAGAATCCCGACATTATATCCTAACAACAACCAAGTTAAGAAAAACAAGTAGTTTGCACCTTAGCTCACTGCATGAGCCTCCAAAAAGATTAACCATCTCTCTAGGTCCAAGTATTCACAAGACATGCACATTAGAACAAGAATGGCTACTTAACAAAACAACACCTTCATACGAATTCTCACTTGCTTCCACTCCTATATCTGCGCCTCATTCTTCCTCTCCTTCTACGGGACAAGCTGAGGAAGAATTACCGAATACAATAAACATACTTGTGGGCCTAATTAGCAAACTACCCCCAAGATCTGGAAAAATATTAACCCAAGCATGTGATTCTTCCTACCTTAAACTAGTCCATGATCTATAGACTTAAATGGCGTTGAGCCTGCAGAGGGGTCAAATGGAAAATTATAAGCTCGTTTTCCTGATACCACTATTTATGAGAATCGAAGGTCCATCAACATTTCTGACACTAGTGCAAATCTGTAGTTAAGTATGTAAGTTGCATTAACAATAAACACAATAAGCTTTTGATTCATGTCTTTCACAGGAGCAACTACCCATTGAATGACTACAACTACCCATAAGAGTTTCATGTCTCAACAGGAAGTATCATATCCACCTTCCTTTAGAATAGACACTTTAATTACTATAATATTAAGATAAACGCGAGTCTCTATTGCAATCATACACAACTTATGGGATCAGCACGGACTTTTCAACCATAACTTCTGTTTGTTTGTTTCTTTCCCTCGCAATGTTTCCATTGTCCACGAAAGACCTTCCCATTTCAACATATATGGCTCACTCACCCATCTAAACCACTGGCTCATTGGCATAAAAGACTCAACAAGTGAATTATCTGGGTCAAATGTCTGTAACCTTAAAGCAGATAGTTGAATCCAATTCTTTTGTTCTCTTACTTTGGTCTATCAATTCCCACTCAAAACCTCAAAATCATATTCATTGGTCGAACTGCTCTTTGATATCTGCACTTTGATTATAACACTTGATTTTTCCAGTCTATAAGGTAACATCCAGTGTTCACGTCCCATGATTGTCCATATGTATATCAAACATATACTATATGCAATTATTTTGCTGTTTTTTTCTTGCTTTTTTTTTTAAATCTTCACTTATGTTCTAAACTCCTGGTCTGCTTGGCGTAAAGCAAGAGAAGACGGAGAGATATTCTTATAATAATCACATGAGCCTGCTATATCTAAATCCAGAGTCCATGAACTTTAAAGCAGTTCAAGAAAATCTCAGATGACTCTAAACAATAGAAATGAAAGGGGAACTTAAACATAGAGCAGTCCATCAGAATAACAGGCTTACAAAACTAAATTTTGTAAAATTAGTAAGTCATTTCAGTCTCACGTAGAAGACAAGGAAATTACAAGGTTCAGCAGGTTGTTACAGGAAATCAGGGCATACTGACTGATAGAAAGTAGTTCTTTATTATTTGACTTCAGATTATCTGCTTGACATCAGACTTATGTGCAGTTATCCTTCCTCTTTCAACAAAGGCCACTGTAGAGAAACCAGAATTGTAAAATGAGGGGAATTTTGTTATCTTATCGAAGTAGGGGACATGTTGTTTAAGTTCCAGTAAGCACATATATCATTGAATGCTGATCATTTTTTCTACTTTCGTAACGAACTTTCCTAAATGATACACTCGTCTTCAAGGAGTGGGCATAGTTTTATTGAATATATTGCCTAGAGAAAACCGAAGATTAAAAGACCGGCGGAACATCCTTCTATTGTATAAGCCCAACCATTCTACTTGTTACTTAAACAAGTACACAACTAATCAACAAGAAGGCAACCATGACGTGCTTAATCATATAGGACAGAATCATTGTACCAACCTCTACAACCCATTTGGTGGAAGATGCAAACCAAAGCCTCAACAAATTTGTAAAGCAAGCAATAAATGACAGAACAATGAAAATTCCACATATACAATGACGACAACAACAATGTCAGAGCCTCGATCCCATTAGATTGGGGTTAGCTGCATAAGTCAAGATTTTATCTCCGGTGCTCGTCTACATGAAATATCTACCTTCATGATCTTCTATCAACCAAATGAAAAACATAAAAAAATTCCAGCCTGATCCCAACTACCAAAAAGACACATCAAACATAAATAAATAATAAACTAATTTCTCGTGCTTCATGTTAATACAAAGACCACAGAAAACTCAGGGGAGACAAATCAGAGCAATCCCCCCAACCACTAAAATTTTAACACCTATGATATCACTACAAAGAAAAAGAAAAACTAGTCCGTCGTTATATAAGAAAATGATAATAATAAATAATCACTGAAAAACATAGCAATGAGGAAAAACAAATAAGTAAAATAAAAATATGAATATATAAAAAAATATAAAAAAATTTATTACTAATAATAAATAACAGGATCAGAAGAAAACATCAGAAAGCAACAAGTTGCAGTTGCAGTGAATCTACTGCTCATTGACAAAAACCAGATTGAAAAGGATGGATTTCAGAGATACCCACTTGAGAAATCCGCATTAATAATGCAAAATTAACAAGATCAAAACTATATAATTAAAAAAGAAAATGATTTTCAAATCAACAAATTGCATCAAAAAAGTCATAAGAAGATCAGCCGTACCCATGTATTGTAAAACCCAGATTATCAAAAAATAAGAGAAACCCAGATTAATACAATCATACAAAGAGAGATTCAATCAATCAGATATAAAAAATCAAGAAAATTAAAGGTAGTACAAGAAAACAGTAACAAAAAAAAGGGGGGAAAAAACTGACTTAGGAGAAGAGCTGCTGAGAGTAGAGGCCATGAAGAACTTGGGAGATCTGAGGGCGGGCATTTGACGGGGAGAAAAAGAAGGTAATCTACTACATTGAAATGGAGTGGAAACAGGAATGAGATTCAGAGCCATGGTTGGATTTCTTGCGTCTGCTGTTTGTTCGGCTCTTGGGTTTGCTTTTCTTGTGTCCACAGCCACAAAAAAGAAGTTGAAGAGAGAGAAAATGTCACTAGTTTTAGTAGTTTTTTTTCCTTTGTAATAATTGTTCTAGGGTATCAAGGAACTTCGAGTTGGGATCCTCACCATTTCTTTTTGTTTTTTAAGAAATGAATAGTCGATTTTTTATATTTAGGGGGCGTTTGGTTGGGGTATTGTGGAAATAGATGAAAAGTAATGGAGACACTTTTTTAAAACTTGTTCCTTTCGCATTGCTTCAAATACGTAACCCTTTTACCCCTCTCTTTCCCAATTCCCACTTTGATTTTCCCCCACCCCCCTTCCACTTACCAACCCTTTGACCACCCAACCACCACTTGAACCAACCGCGCACCCTACCACCCCAACCCGACACCTCCACCCCAACACACCCTACCACCGCAAACCACCGGAGTAACATCGACCACCCAACCACCACCTAAACCACCACTCACCCACAAGGCACAAACCCTAGAAAAAAATTGAAAGAACACGGAAGGGGAGAAGGCGGCAACGTAGAGAAGGGGAGAGGAGGAAAAAGCGGGGTAGAGAAGGGGGGGAGAGAGAAACGGCCGGGACGGAGGAGAGCGACTAAAAGGCGTAGAGAAGAGAAGAAGGAGCGCGGGGGGGGGGAGAAAGCGGGCGTAAAGAGGGGAGTTGGGAGTGGGGAGGGGTGAATACGACGTGGCGCAGGGGGAGGGGAGGAGGTGAACGCGGGCACGGGGGAGGAGGGAACACGCGACGACGGGAAGGGGAGGGAGGGGGAACACGCGACGACCGGGAAGGGGGGGGTGACGAGGTGGCGTTACCGGGGTGGGGAGGCGGCGGGGGAACAAAAAAGAGGGAGGAGTGGTGGTGCTATGGTGGGAGAAGGGTAAGAGGAGGAAGAAAGAGGATTGACATTATACCAACCAAACACCACTCTAAATCTAAGGGTTTTCACTCTCCTCTCTACCTTTTTGATTCCATTCCCCTTTCCTCATGAAGACCAAACTTAATGGTTGGGGACGGAAATAGATGAAAAGTAATGGAGACACTCTTAATACATAATTCGCTTGATTTTAGAAGAAGTTGAAAAGAAAAATTAGAAGATACTAAGAATAAGGAAGATTAGCAAATCTTGTATTTGACCGCTTATACAATAAAGTTTGTGTAAGTCCACCTTATTTTTTGCTACAAAAGGGTCATTGTTTAAGTTAAATGCGACACTTGTAAAATTAAAAGAGGTAACTTTTTTACAAAGGATCACCTCTAATCTAACATGGTCACTTTTGTTGTAAGTGGCCCCTTTAGAACACAGAGTTATCCCTGTCTCACAATGAACTATGGTGAATCGGTCTTATATGATCATTTATATAGGAAGATTTCCACTTTTGGTGACTGTAGGCGTGTTTTTATTTCGCCTACGCAATTTGAGCGCGTATTTGATTTGACTACCCCATTGTTTTGGTTTTTATTGAAAATTATTTTGAAGTCGCCAACAATTCTTTAAAGGAAGAATCATAAACCTAATTGGACATTGGGAAACCGTAGGGACAATTTAGGGACTTATCCAATATAGATTTCCCCATCTAGACTCCATAGATGGTCAAAATGAATCAAAGATTGAGTTCGGGGATGAGGTTACAACATAGTCAGGAACCATGTTGCCCATTGCTGGCCTCTACTAAATATCGATTCATGTCAATGTTTATGCAATAGAATAACCACATAATGTTTTAAGCACCCTAAAAATAATTAGTCTAGGTTGGTTCAGGAAACACATAAAAAGACTATTTTTTTAGTGATATGTTATTATGCAATCAATTTACAGGGAACCTAGCAGGCTGTCCAAATTAATCTGATTAATGTTAGAACAATTCTTTACATCTTTGATTAGCAAAAATAACATGTGGGTGATAAAAGTAATAAACCTGGACAATCATATAATATGAATAAAACAATCAGGCAAACATATAATATGCATAGATATGAATAATAATAATATGAATGTAAAATAAAGTATAGAAAAGGGATTAGAATGTACAAAGGCACGATTTTTATATTAAAGATCTACATCATGAAAGAAACAGTTAGTAACTTCAATATAAAAATAAAGAATGTATTTAAGGACCCTCATGATTATACCGTGGCTTAGGTCTGCGAGATTGACAACCTTCGGGACGAGCAATCGTGAAGCCTGAAAATCTAAATGTATGAATGTATGTAGATTTGAATGTGTTTGTATTCGAAAGAATGAATTTTGTAGGGAAGTTTTGTAGTTCGTAGAGAGGTTCGTAACATATTCGTCGAGTTCGAAGTGTGTTAATGTGAAAAATCCGTTTTTTTAATCTTTACAGAAATCAGGCCTATTTATAGGGAAAACGACATTGTGCCTCACGCGCTAGCTGCGTCTGGCGCAGGCTGATGTGTCAAGCGCATGACGCGGCATGCCCAATAAAAAGCGTACACGTGGTACGTGTTTTGAAAAAGATACGAAAGAAAACTGCGCTTCACGCAGAGCTGTGCGCCAGGCGCACGAAACAGTGTGTGGCACAGTGCCACGTGTCAGGAAAAGCTGCATCTGACACACAGACGTGCGCCAGGAACACGGCCCTGCGCCAGGCGCAAGCTGGTGCGCTAGGCGCACCAGCCTGGCTCTTGACGTGTCATTGCCAACTTTTCTAAAACGCGTTTTAAAAGATTTTCTTTTATCCTTTAATTTCGGAAATCTGATTTTACGGGATAAAATCTGATTTTAACTATAAAAAATATCTTTTGAAAATATTTATTTATTATAAATAAAACAATTAATTATTATTAAACAATTAGTTGGGCTTTTCAAAGGATTGAGCTCAAAATCAAATTAATTATCATGAATAATTAATTGGGCTTTAAAATATGACTTTAACACTTTTCGAAATGGTTTTGAATGGCTTTTCAGACTGCTCTGCCCTTGGGTCGTACCAGTTAAGACCACGATATGTTTCATCATCGGATCCTTAAATGGGGAGACACGATTATGTGTCTAAAGAAGCCCCACTTTGACTGAGGTTCAGGAAACCGAAAGTCAAAGTATACGGTGTCGGGACGGAGAACGATTCTAAACGCTCTGCAGTTTAGAACTAATCTATATACGCCGGTCTCTGCACAACAAAGTTTGTATGCAGGATAATAACTACAATCAATCTGATTACCTGCAGAATAAGATGTTAGCAGATAGGTGCAAACAACTCTGATAAGCACATAGTGATGCAATAATGCAAACTTAGACTCTCTAAGGATGCATGAGAAGCTATGCAAGGATTAAGGTTATGCAAAGCTAAGGGATGACACGTCATGTAAGGTCAGAGTTATGCAAGACTAGGATGTATGAAATGCAATGCAAGGTCAGGGTTTTGCAAGGCTAGGAGGTCTGGATATGTAGAATGATAGAATGATCAGAAATGAATAGAATGATTTTCGAAAATCGTTGTTAGAAATAATCGGGTTCCGTCAACGAGGTCCGCAGATTACAACTTTTCGGGAGTTTGATTTGATTTGGAGGAACCACCACATAAGGAAGCCCCCACTTTGGGTGAGCTTGTCCTGAATTAGGCGTTGCAAGCCTTGATTGAATTGTACTTGATCTAGTCTTGAATGCTGAAAGTTGTATTGGGGATTCTTCTTTGGGAAGTGATTTAGGAAAAGTCAGATATAGCTAGAGACCATGGAATTGTCGGAGAGTCCTTCGGGGACAAAGAGAGCTTAGTTTAAAAAATAAAAAGTTTTAATTTTGTGACTCAAATATATGTAGGTGGGAAAAGGTTTTAACAAGGCTAGGTTCAGACTCGAGTCTATATCGGGATCTAGAAAGAGATTACGCTCCTAAATTCTAGAAAATCAAATCATTAGACCTTGACAAATTTTATTTTATTGAAGCGGTCGGACCTCAAGATGAGGATTCCTACGTATCCTTTCGGAATCAGACCATTCACAATTCTAGATTTGATTTTTTTATTATTATTATTTTTTTGTGCCCTAACTTTTGCCTAGGCCGCCCTTTTGGGTTTTCAGCCTAGCGGGCTTGGACATACCTTGAAAAAGGAGTTAGGGTTGATGAAAGGTTGAAAGGTTTAAGACTTGAGGCTTAGATGAAGGTTTAATTGGTTAGGCAAAGGTAAGATAATGATTTTGGATTATATGGGTTAAAGGTTTTGACAGATTGAAAAATTTGAATAAGGGGTAGAACTTGTGTGCAAGCCCCCTAACTTGACTTTTCTTTTTGCCTTTGACTTTTTCTTAATGTATTTTTTTTCGCACTTTGAATTTTTCACCTTTTTTTTTTATCTTTGCCTGGCATTGATTCTTTTTTATGTAGTGAGGCTTGCACACAAGCTATTGGTTATGGGTATGGGTATTAGAAGGTTTGAAGGCTATTTTGGATCTTTGATGTTGAAGGGATTGTCTAGCTAATAATGGTTTATCGATGATGGAGGGAGAGGGGAATAACTCCTGATCCAAAGTATGTCCTTTTTTAATTATTTTCATTTTTCTTTATTATTTTTTATTTCAGATCTCTTTATTATTATTATTAGTCAAGTTCGTTAGGTGATTTAAATTTCATCATTGAATTAGAAGCATAAATAAAATGATGGAAGGCCAATGAAAATGCGATTATTTTATTAATTGAAAATGAATGAAACAAGGCTTATTAGAAATAAAAATCCTAAATGACATGGACTCGACATGAAGGGAAATGAAGGAGCTAGGGGAGGGACTCTCCGACTCAACCTAGAAAACCAACGTTAAATGACTAAGCCCTCTGCACTGTTGACACGATGCCCAAGGGGTTGTTGTTGTTGTTGACTTTTGCTGCCGGCGGAATCGGAAGTCTGCCACTATCAACCATGTCCAGCAGAGTATTCCTTAAGGCCCAACACGCAGATGTTGGGTGTCCATTCCCTTGGTGGTACTTACAATAGGCCTTAGGGTTCCACTTCTTGTGCCTATTTTCGGAAGTGCGGTCCGGAGCGGGTTCGATAGTCAGATTGTATGCTCCTTTTGCATGAAGCCTAGTGAAGGCTTCTTCTAGAGTCATGCCCAATGGAGTGAATGTTCTTTGAGGCTTTTGATAACCTCCCTTTTCAGTAGTTAGGGCATTGACATTAGAGCTAGAAGGGTGGTTGTTATTACTCTTCTTGAAAGAGTTGTTGTTGTTGTTGTTGGAACCCTTGTTCTTGTTGGCTTGTACCTCTTCCTCAATCAGTAAGCCTACCTTATAGAGCTTCGTGAAAGACTCTATAGGTTGGAATTTAATATGTTCTCCGTACTTAGGCTGTAGATTACGGATCACCATTCGAACTTGATCCTCTTGAGATGGCCTGTTAGTCATTTGTGCAGCTTTTTCCCTCCATCTATTAAGGAAGGTGACGAAGTCTTCGTTGGAGTTCTGTTTAGTTAACTCCAACTCACGAAGGCCAATGGGAAGCTGAGTATTGTATATGTATTGTTTGTGGAACTCTTCTCTAATATAGTCCCAGTCATTTAGCTTGGTTTTGTTCAGTGATCTGAACCACTTGGATGGGTGTGCATCCAAGGTCAAGGGAAAAACATAAGCAAACAGATCCTTGCTCATGCCCTTGAGAGCCATAGAGATGGAAAAAGCTCTCAGATGATCATTTGGGTCTTCGACCCCCTTGAATTTTGGGAGGTCACCCAATGTTACCTTTATAGGGAGCTTGTCCCTCAGTTCAGGATCAATGATGTCATGGCCATGAGCCTGACTCTCGAGTGCAGGAATTGACTAGATCAATTGCTCGAGTTTTTCGAACCTCAAATCCGTCTCAGTCTTGATTGGAGGTGGTGGTGGTGGAGTGTCGCCATGTTCTTCTTCTTCAGTTAGTTTCTCTCTCAGTGCCTTCATCTCTTTGTCTTGTTCCTCAAGACGAGAGTTCATCAGTGTAAGTTGAGCCATAATGGCACTGAGCTGTTCATTAGTGTCCCCTATTTCAGATGATGATTCAGAAGAGTCGGAGGATTCGTCTGAAAAGGTTAGAATGCGCTTGACGAGTCTAGGAGTAGGTCGACCTTATTGCCTCTCTGTTGGACGTTCCCAAGTTATAATCCCACGACCTGTCCTGAACAGAAATCGGATGGACCTCGTAAATTTTAAGAAATAATATTTTCGAAATGATGAAAGGAGATGAGGAATGAAATAGAAACGGGAGAATGGAAATGGAAATGGAAATGAAAATGGGAAATGATTGGAGATGGGTATGATTTGGACTTAGTATGGGCTTGACCATGATGGAGACATGGGCCTAACTATATGCAAATGCAGACATGGGTTGGGCTGGACTGGACTATGCAAGCAGACTGAATGATTGGATTTTGCCGAGTACTAGACTTTGCACTTACAATAAGCAGACTAGACTCAAAGAAGGGTAGATAAATAAAGGTGGTTAGACTTAGGGGATGACTTTTATAGTCCGTAGACTTGACTTTTATAGTCCGTAGACTGACTAGGGTTTACATATAATGCAAACTAGACCTAGGGAAATTTTATAGTCCTAAGACTGAACTTATATAATGCAAACTAGACGTAGGGAAATTTTATAGTCCTAAGACAGACTTTTATAGTCCGAAGACGGACTAGGGTTTACATGTAATGCAAACTAGACCTAGGGAAATTTTATAGTCCTAAGATTGACTTTTATAGTCCGAAGACTGACTAGGGTTTACATATAATGCAAACTAGATCTAGGGAAATTATATAGTCCTAAGACCGACTTTTATAGTCCGGTGACTGACTAGGGTTCACATGTAATGCAAACTAGATCTAGGGAAATTTTATAGTCCTAAGACTGACTTTTATAGTCCGGAGACTGACTAGGGTTCACATGTAATGCAAACTAGACCAAGGGAAATATATAGTCCTAAGACTGACTTTTATAGTCCAAAGACTGACTAGGGTGTACATATAATGCAAACTAGACCTAGGGAAATTTTATAGTCCTAAGACTGACTTTTATAGTCCGAAGACTGACTAGGGTTTACATATGATGCAAACTAGACCTAGGGAAAATTTATAGTCCTAAGATTGACTTTTATAGTCCGAAGACTGACTAGGGTTTACATATAATGCAAACTAGATCTAGGGAAATTTTATAGTCCTAAGACTGACTTTTATAGTCCGGAGACTGACTAGGGTTCACATGTAATGCAAACTAGACCAAGGGAAATATATAGTCCTAAGACTGACTTTTATAGTCCAAAGACTGACTAGGGTGTACATATAATGCAAACTAGAGCTAGGGATATTTTATAGTCCTAAGACTGACTTTTATAGTCCAAAGACTGACTAGGGTTTATATATAATGCAAACTAGACCTAGGGAAATCTTATAAACCTAAGACTGACTAGGGTTTACCTATAATGCAAACTAGACCTAGGGAAATTTTATAGTCCTAAGACTGACTTTTACAGTCCAAAGACTGACTAGAGTTTACATATAATGCAAACTAGACCTAGGGAATGAACTGGGCCTAAATGGACCTCAGATTTGAATTGGATTAGACGACTTATTGGAATGGATTAGGAATAGACTTGAACTAGACTTCACATAAAGATGCAAATGGGCCTAGATTTTGATATGAACTAGACTTATATGGGCCTAAGATCGACTCTAATGCTAGCGAATGTATGGACTTAAATTTAGACGGGCCTAGGATTAATGCAAAATGGACTCTAATGCACATGGGCCTAGAAATGAATGCAAATGGATTGGGTTGATTGGATTGGATTGAATGAAGGTGTATGGACTGGGCTTGGAATTTTCGAAATTCGTTTTTTGAAAGGAACCCCTTGTTTTTATCTTTTGTTATGAAAAGACGATGGATTAATTTTGAAAATATTTTTGTAAATGTCGTGTATGATGATACTTTTTGAAAAAAGTAGAATAGACATGGGTGTAGGATTGATTTTGAAAAAATGTAAGATTTTGAAATTTGTTAATATGGTAAGGTAGGATTGATAGGGAGGATTAGCTGGACAGCAGGGTGAAGGTAGACATGCATAATGATTCTAACTCTAACATGACCATTTTTTTCTATATGCAATTTTTTTAGGACAGACTCGACTTTACATGAAAAGACTAACCCCTTTTTTGTTTGAATTAGGTGAGACCCTTAAAATGACCATGATTCTACGCGAATGCAGACATAATAACATAAGACTGAACATAGGATCGACCACCACAACAACTAAATCGACGAAAAGCATTCGATGCATAGACTGCGTGCCGCGCAGCATTGATGCGCGCGACATACAACCTTGCGCCTGGTGCGGGAGTGGTGCGCCAGGCGCACTAAGACCCCGACATGTTTTTCGGGGATTTAGTCGACGTTTTGGTCAATTGACGATCTTTTTTTTATTTTTAGACACGATTTTAGGTACGACGCATAATAATGACAATTTGACAGGTTAATAACAGGCAAAATTGCAATCACAGGCAAATGTCATATAACATGGATGCAAAAGTTCGAACCTAAATTCCAGTTCTATGTTTGAAACTATGATCAGGTTTAGGTTCAGTCTGAAAGGGTCCATGACTAAGAGATTGATCCCACGCTTCGTACCCCTGCTTAAAGAGATGGCCACATGTAAGACGCACTCTAGTTCTCAAGTCAGGAACAAGAGAACAATGTTATGGTTGAGTAGGTTTGCTTATAACTAAGATCCAACACTATCGCTCATGATGCTTTTTGGAAGGACAAAGCGCAAACCCTCCGGGGGTGACCTCACACATAGAACATGTGCTAATGAGGCAAGGTAGATTGTCCTAATGGTGGCTGAACAATAGCCATGCATATGCAAAACAGTACATTATTCTAAGGCATAAAAAGAGAATGAATCGTATTTTTCAAGTTTCACCCACTCATTTAAAAATTTAATTTTTTTAAATCCTCCCCAGTGGAGTCGCCAAATTGTAGGCGTGTTTTTATTTCACCTACGCGGTTTGAGCGCGTATTTGATTTGACTACCCCATTATTATGGTTTTTATTGAAAATTATTTTGAAGTCGCCAACAATTCTTTAAAGGAATAATCATAAACCTAATTGGATATTGGGAGACCGTAGGGATAATTTAGGGACTTATCCAATGTAGATTTCCCCGTCTAGACTCCATAGATGGTCAAAATGAACCAAAGATTGAGTTCGGGGGTGAGGGTACAACACAGACAGGAACCATGTTGCCCATTGCTGGCCTCTACTAAATATCGATTCATGTCAATGTTTATGCAATAGAATAACCATACAATGTTTTAAGCACCCTAAAAATAATTAGTCTAGGTTGGTTCAGGAAACACATAAAAAGACTATTTTTTAGTGATATGTTATTATGCAATCAATTTACAGGGAACCTAGCAGGTTGTCCAAATTAAGCTAATTAATGTTAGAACAACTCTTTAGGTCTTTGATTAGCAAAAATAACATGTGTATGATAAAAGCAATAAATCGGGACAATCATATAATATGAATAGAACAATCAGGCAAACATATAATATGCATAGATATGAATAATAATAATATGAATGTAGAATAAAGTATAGAAAAGGGATTAGAATGTACAAAGGCACGATTTTTATATTAAAGATCTACATCATGAAAGAAACTGTTAGTAACTTCAATATAAAAATAGAGAATTTATTTAAGGACCCTCAGGATTATACCGTGGCTTGGGTCTGCGAGATTGACAACCTTCGGGACGAGCAATCGTGAAGCCTGAAAATCTGAATGTATGAAAGTATGTAGATTTGAATGTATTTGTATTCGAAAGTATGAATTTTGTAGGGAAGTTTTGTAGTTCGTAGAGAGGTTCGTAACATATTCGTCGAGTCCGAAGTGTGTTAATGTGAAAAATCCGTTTTTTAATCTGTACGGAAATCAGGCCTATTTATAGGGAAAACGACACTGCGCCTCACACGCCAGCTGCGTCTGGCGCAGGCTGACGTGTCAAGCGCATGACACGGCATGCCCAATAAAAAGCGTACACGTGGTACGCGTTTTGAAAAAGATAAGAAAGAAAAATGCGCTTCACGCAGAGCTGTGCGCCAGGCGCTCGAAACAGTGTGTGGCACAGTGCCACGTGTCAGAAAAAGATGCGCCTGATGTACAGACGTGCGCTAGGCGCAAGCCGGTGCGCTAGGCGCACCAGCCTGGCTCTTGACGTGTCATTGCCAACTTTTCTAAAACGCGTTTTAAAAGATTTTCTTTTATCCTTTAATTCCGGAAATCTGATTTTACGGGATAAAATCTGATTTTAACTAAAAAATATTTTTTGAAAATATTTATTTATTATAAATAAAATAATTAATTATTATTAAATAATTAATTGGGCTTTTCAAAGGATTGAGCTCAAAATACAATTAATTATCATGAATAATTAATTGGGCTTTAAAATAGGACTTTAACACTTTTCGAAATGGTTTTGAATGGCTTTTCAGACTGCTCTGCCCTTGGGTCGGACCAATTAAGACCACGATATGTTTCATCATCGGATCCTTAAATGGGGAGATACGATTATGTGTCTACAGTGTCATAATGTCACTTTGATATCCAGTGGCCAATGTTTCACTAATGTAATTTTTGGTGCCTTGTTGTTCAATAATGCGGTTTTAGTGACTTAAAGTTTATATTAATTTTAATTTTTACTTTGATTAACTCTGATTTAGTAATACCATTTTGGTGCCTTGAGATTTATACTGTGATTTAGTCTTTTCAATTAAGCATTTTATATTTTCGTTCATATTATCCAATGAAATCTGACTTGAAATAGATTATCCAAAAAAACAGAACAAAGAGTTTTACCATTGGGAAGCACGTTTCTTGTCAAAAGTAGGGAAGTTCACCCTCATCCAAAACAATCTTGAAGCCTTACCTTCTTAATTTGATCTTTTTCTCTCTTACCCACCGACATTGCAAACTCAATAGACAACCTTCATCGAAAATTTTTATGACGTCATCATAAAGATTAAAACGTCATCCCACTAATAGCATGGGAACAGTTTGTCGACTTAAATCCAAAGAAGGACTAGGTCTCAGAAATAAAAACATTACTCTAAATAAAGCATTCATCGCCAAACTTGGCAAGGAAATCCTCACTCACCACAACAATTTATGGCTTAGAATCTTAAAAGAAAAAAATCTAGAGAACACAAGTTTTTCGAGTGCTTACCAAATACCAATACCACAAGACTCTACGATTTGGAGAGAAATTCTGGCTAAAACAGAGATCATTCGAAAAAGGTATAAGATAGAAAGTAGGAAATGGCAAAGATATTTATTTTTGGCTTGATAACTGGGTTTCTTATAAAACCTCCTAGCCCATCTCAACCTTCTGGTAGAACAAGGAAATCTAGACCTTCGTCTAGAAGAGTTTAGCCTCCCTAATAAATCTTGGAACATCCAAAAGCTCCAAAGGTTCATTCCCCATCATATAATGCCTAAATCAAACATGAAAGACACACATGCCCCGGGCCCAACTCCAAATGAGAACTTCACAATAAATATTAGCAACTTGGCTAGCCCACAACCTAGACCCAGAAGAAGAAAATTGGTCATTCAGATGGATTTAGTACATTGACATACCACTTAAACTATAATTTTTCTTTTGCAAATCTGTCATAACAGTCTCGAAATATGTGACATCCTTTAGAGAAGAAAAATAATCTCCCTTAATTAATATTTGCAGATTATGTAATCATCAAGAAGAAACAATAGATCATCTCTTATGTCAATGAACCAACTGTGGACAACTTTAGAACCTCCCCAAAGTTGAGAAAATTATTATATTTTCATACCTCGCCTAATTACCTAATTCCCACCCACCTTGCAATCTATTAAGTTAAGAAAGAATATAGTCATTAAATTCATCTTTTTAATTTGGAGCCACTGCAATTACATTATTTTCAACAATCAAACAATTAATATCCAATGAAAATTCCACAAAGCCGAACTCTATCACACAGATAGATCCTACATTATACATTTATTGATCACTGTCATTCGACAGGCTCTCCCTAGTCCCTACTGCCCCATTTCTCATTCTCCTCATTCCTCCCTCTCAAATCATTCCATTCTTGTAGCTTGGCATCCCATCTCTTCTCATCCTTCAACTCAAATTCGATGGTTCAGTTTGCTCCTGATCTCCTCTGTCGCAGCTGGTATTATCATCCGCGATACTAAGGGAAGCTTCACAAGGCTTGCACCTACAATATGGGAAAGTCCAAGTGTATGAAGTCGAAGCCACAACACTACAACAAGAAATACTACTTGCCATTCAAGAATATTCAAAATCTTTTAATAGAAGGGTATAATATGCTAGTCATCAAAGCAGTAAAAGGACTTTGGGATCCTCTTTCGCAAATTGCAAACATCATTGAAGACATGACGATCGTCCTCAAGTCTTTCAACAATTCGAGCATCAAATACATATATAGAGAAGCAAATAAGGCAGTAGATTGGGTTGCCAATGTAGGGCACCTAGTCAACAATTTTTTTTTACATCGAAGCTTGTAATAACTCGGTTAAATTTTATCCTTCTAAACGATGAATTAGGAGTTCTCCTTGTGCTGAGGCCTTTATGATTTTCTTTTTCCTGACCTTTATTAAAAGAAGTTAAGCATTTGTATAGAGCTTTCATATTTAGTGGCGGTTCTTGGAAGTTTTGCTAATTAGGGCCAAAAATTTCACTATGACATATGTAATTCCCCGTAAATTTATGAATTTTATAAATATATTTTAATGTATATTTATATATAATTTAGTATGTTTTAGTATTTAAACGATTTATTTCTTGAAAGCTTGACTATTTAAAAGTCAAAAGAATTATTTAATGATTTAAAGAAGTCAATCATTTTATGTAGTCACATTTTGAAATATATTTGAAAAGCTTAAAACACTTTTTGGGTTGTGAAAAGGATTTTAAATTGGGTATGAGGAACCCAACCACTCAAATCATCAAACATTAAATAATACCTTTAGCCATATCACATTTTCCTAAGCCCAAAAGGGGAACCTATATAAAACCTCAATTTTCCCACACACTTTATTTTCTCTCTCTTTCCTCCCCACTTTTTCGGCCCCCTCTTTCTTTTTCTTCCTCTTTTCTTTTTCTCTCTTCCTCTCTCTTTCCTTCGGCTCTCCTCCTCTCCGTTCGCCGGACCACCGCAAGCCGACCGCCGCCAGCAGCCCCACCGGACCGCCGGCAGCAGCCAGCGCTGCTCGTTTTCCTCGAGCCGCGCGTCCTCTCCTCCTCTTTCTCTTGGTTATTTCTTCCTCCTCGAGTTATTTTAATGCAAATTTTGTATTTTTAAGGATTGTTTTAATAAGTTTATGTTTAAAAGTTATAATTTGATTATGAATCTAAGAGTATGTAATTTGTTTAATGAAGTTAGAAAATTTCAGATTTACTTATTATGTTTAAAATAGGGTTTTGAGTATTAAAGCATGGATTTTTAGGGTTTTGGAAGTTGGAAAAATCATAGTAGTATATTATAGTTTATGAAATTGAGTAATCTTATGATTTTAAGTACGTTTAAGTAAGTTTAAAAAGGGTTTTATTATAATATATGTTGCTGGAAATTTGAAAAGGATGTTGATGATGGAGTTTTTATGACTAAACCATGTGTTTTAAGGGTTTTTAAACAACTAGTGTAGTAGTACTATACTAGGAGGTTTTAATAATCAAGTTTTAATGATGGAAAAAGTTTTTAAACACTTTTAAGAAGGGTTGAAAGTATTTTATTAGTGCTGAAAATTTATGAATTATTGATTGTGGGTTATGTTGATTATTTTAGACGGAGAAGTCTCTTTAGGCGACTTTTAAGGTTGTGAAAAGGCCTCTCGATTTGTCTACACAAGGTACGTACATACCTATGTGTTGATTGAATTAGTATCGTCCTAAGGATGAGAATTATGTAGTATCATGTATAGGGAACTGTTTATAGTTCATATGTGATTTCTATTAAATGAGATTCGCATGTTTTATGCCGTTATGTGAAGCATGTTGGTTATGATTTTGATATTATGTTTGTATGGAAGATTGATGCAAGCATATGGGATTTGAGAAGTTTATTTTATTAATTCACATGAGGGATTAATATTTATGTTGGCTTTGGATCATGATTGAATCATGTTGTTCCCATTGGATTATTTAATTAATTTATGAGGACCGAGGGCCTTATTTGGTAAGTTGGTTATTTAGCCTATGAAAGGTTGGTTGGTTGTTGACTTGGTTCAACAAATAAATAAAGGTTATGGATTTAATATTGGAATTAATCTTGGATTGTTAAGTTGATGATCACATTATCTAATCCTAAGATAAAAATGGAAGTTTATGATTACTTGATTATTATATTGGTTGTTCTACTTGTGAGTTATAACAAATAATAAATTATTAATCATGTTAAGTGAAACGTGAATAGCAATAGCTTTAGATTTGTGCACGTCTCAAGTGTTGGACAAGTATGAGTTGGAGTACATGGTGGTAGCCCATGGCTTTTCTTGGGACCGGATTGATCACCGTGTCCTATATTTATTTAAAAGGTTCCTCGATATCGTAGGTCAGGAGAGTACGGAGTCGCGCCCGTACTTCGTCTTCTAGATTGAAGACTGGTTTTGCTTAGACAACTCATTCCATTGACTATTCCATCTAAAATAATTAATCTATTAGATGTGGAGTTTAGTTCAGTAAAAGTAGTCTGCAATGTTGTTATATTATTATTATATATCCATGCCTAATGTTTATTAGTATCATGTTAGGTTTTATATTTATTTGCTATGTAGTACTTAGCTTTGCTGATTACGTGCTTTGTGTGTATGTGTTGATCATGGCTATGCCTTATTGATCCTGTGATGACCCAATTGGTGAGCAGTCTCTAGTGATCTATAGTGCATCGTCATTTACAGGTTTGAAGATGATGCATCATGGGTTCGGGATTGGAGAGCTTGTGTTGACTCTATATTTTAATTTGACTTTATGCTTTTATAGTTGACTTTAACTATTGTAGTTGACTTTTACTTTGGAGGTTGACTTTTGACTTTATATTGGTTTGACTTTTCGAGTTGACTCTTTGGGTTGACTAAGTTTTATTTCTAAGGTTTATTTATTATGTTTTCCGCTGTAAAATTCTAAATAAGCCGATACGTTTTCACACGGGCGATAATACTTTGATAATTCTCTAAGTTTTATGTTAAAAGGTATTTTGGAAAAGAGAGAATTGTCGGGGTGTTACAACATATATGTAGAAACCTAAAACTACGATAGCATACAAATATTATGAAAGACTATGCTTTTATTTGAGTAATATATTATTGTAGACACATAATCGTGTCTCCCCATTTAGTACCCTATGATGACTAATACCCTGCTCCAATTGGTCCGGATCGAGGAAAGAATAAAGAATGAGTCTAAAATAAAATATTTTAAGCCCAAATCCATTTTCAAACTTGTTTTATTAACTCATTTCCGAAAACTTTTTTTATAACTAGTTTTACTAAGCCTATTTCCTAAAATATTTTAAATAACCTTTTTAAAAGCCCATTTTCGAAAACCTTTTAAAAATAGTTTTGTGAAAGCCCAATTTTATGAAACCCCTTTTCTAACCCAATTTAATTAATAGAATTAATTAATTATATTGATTAGTTTTATTAATAAAAAATATCTTTTATAAAAATAATATTTTCCCAAAGTGTTTTTAAATATCTCTTACTAACTATTTTCTAAAATCTTTTATTTTCTAAAAATCTTTTAAGAAACCCAATTGTTTTCGGAAACCAATCAATTCCCATCCTCCTCAAATCAATCCTTCACGGCAGCCTAACTAATCTCACAACCCATGCACACTTTAATCTCTCTCATACTCACCAATCTCCCTCGACAAACAATCCACACCTCCTCACAATTCCATCGTCTAAGAAAAACACACGCACATCACCTAACCCCATTAATCTACACCACCTGATCACATTCATCATCACCTATATTCACACTATACCTACGCCTAGCATCATCATCTAATCTCCTCATCACACCACATCATCACTCATAATCACCTACACATATTATACAAAACTACAACTATACGAATCCATCATCTTCAAATACCTACTGTAACCTTGGGATTTCTAAAACAAAAAACAAACTTTACACCCACGGCTATATTACAAATACAATGCAACTTGTTTTTTTTAGACTGGTTCAATAATTCAATTTTCCAAGATCCGTACAAATCAACGACCCCGGAAGATGGTATAATTTCTGAGGGTCAACTAAATTAACTAACTTTCTTTTATTTCTTTATTTATTTCTATTATTTTCTTGAAGTTACGAACATTCTATTCATGATGTAGGTTATTAATATATTCCTGCAATTTTAAGTATTGTACATATTATACTAATTCTCTGCAGTATTTTGTTTTCATATTTTTATTATTTTTCATGAACATATTATTTTTTTATGCCTGATTGCAATATTTATCACTTTGTATTTATTGCTAAACAAGACCTAAAGAACTGTTCTAATTAATTCAGATAATTTGGACAACCTGCTAGGAACCTTGTAAAATGATTGCATAATAACTTGTCACTAAATAATTAGTCTTTTTGTGTGTTTCCTGAACCAACCTAGCTTAATTATTTTTAGGGTGTTTAAAACGATATTTGATTATTCTTCTGCATAAAATCTGATGTGAATCGGTATTTAGTAGAGGCCAACAATGGGCAATATAGTTCTTGACTATATTGTACCCTCACCCCGAACTCAGTTTTTGGTTCCTGACCATCTATGGAGTCATGATGGGGAAATCTACATTGGATAAATCCCTAAGATGTCCCTTCCGTTTCAATATCCAATTAGGTTTATGATTATTCCTTTAAAGAATTGTTGGCGACTTCAAAACATATTTTAAATAAAACCTTAATAATGGGGTAGTCAAATAAACGCGCTCACACCGCGTGTAGGCATTAAAGGAATTAAAAATCCACGCCTACAATTTGGCGACTCCACTGGGGAGGATTTTAAAAAAATAATTTTTTTAAATGAGTGAGTGAAACTTGAAAAATACGATTCATTCTTATATTTTATGCCTTTGAATAATATACAGTTTTGCATGTGCATGGCTATTGTTCAGCTACCATAAGGACAATCTATCTTGCCTCATTAACACATGTTCTATGTGTGAGGTCACCCCGGCGGGTTTGCGCTTTGTCCTTCCAAAAAGCTTCCAGAGCGATAGTGTTGGATCTTAGTCATAAGCAAACCTACCCAACCA
Organism: Beta corolliflora; assembly: GCA_947648045.1. NCBI lineage: Eukaryota > Viridiplantae > Streptophyta > Magnoliopsida > Caryophyllales > Amaranthaceae > Beta > Beta corolliflora. The sequence goes on along the minus strand of CANSZD010003157.1, from coordinate 1,548,300 downwards.
TGGCATTGTTCTCTTGTTCCTGACTTGAGAACTGGAGTGCGTCTTACACGTGGCCACCTCTTTAAGCAGGGGTATGAAGCGTGGGATCAATCTCTTAGTCATGGACCCTTTTTCAGCCTTAACCTAAACCTGACCATAGTTGAACATAGAACTGGACTTTAGGTTGAGAACTTTGCATATTATCCTATTTGTGCATCTTTACGTGTGCGTGCTTTTAGTGCTTAGTATTACGCGATGTTTCGAGCTCAAAACAATCGAACGAATTTACGCGATGAGTACAAGCTGGAAATTGAGTCTCCGCCTAAGCGCGCGTCGCGCACGGTTTAAGCGTCTGACGCTGTTTCCTTGCGCAATTCTCGCGCCCCGCGCAACATCTCCTCTGCGTTACACGCATTACACTTTCGTCGCTCGCATCTCGTTGCGCCCAGCGCAACTTTCGTCTGCGTTCATGCGCTTTATTGTGCGTGCATCGCGTTTTCGTGTGCGTTCCATGCTCATGCTTTGCGTGTCTTGAATTAGGTCCCCTTGTGTTGTTTTGCGCTTGGATAACGTTTTTTCATTATCCTCCAAATAATCCCCAATCTTTTATTTCCAAACAAAAATATCTCCATCCTTTTTACTAGCATTATATCTATTTCGAAAAATTTATCTCATATCATTTTAAAAAAAACCATCTTTTTAAAAAATATATATATATATATATATATATATATATATATATATCTCCTACCTCGTCCACAAATTAATCTCCTATCTATTTCGAAAATTCTATCCCATCCTTTGCAAAACTATATCTCCCATCTTTTTTTTTGAAAATTCATCCTCAAAAATTATTCTCCTATCTTTTTCAAAATTTCATCCCATCTCTTATCCCATATCTTTTTCAAAAAATTCATCACTACAAGAAAAACTCGATTTAGCGACTAATTTTTGCGATCGACATTGAAGGTAGTTGCTAAAAATAAGTTTAAGAACCGATGGAGGCCCAGTAGTCGCTAATTTAAATTGAATAAGAGGTGGTTCTTTAGTAGTAGTCGCAAAATTGAAAATGTATATATTTTTTTTGCAACTGAAAAGCGGTTGCTATTATTTTAGCAACTAACCTTTATTATTTAGATACTATCAATGTAGTCGCAAAAGATAAATTTTACATAAATAAAAAAAAACCCCTCCCATCTCAAATCACACCGTATACTCCCACCAACTTCTCATCCTCACCAAAACACAAACCCTAGAGTGGCTTCCCCTCTCTCTCTTCGCGTCCCTCTTCCCTCCTCCCTATCCTGCCGCCTCCACCGTCTCCCTCTCGTCTGAGCTTTGTGTCTCCTCGCCGCCACAAGCTAGCGGCGCTACTGGTCCTATTTTCCCTGTCATCTATTCGTGCTCTGTCACGCGGTGGTGCTACTGTTTGACGCAGCTGCTAGTGCGGTGATACCGCTTATCGCAGCCGTTTTGAGGTGAATTTGTTTACGAGGGTTCCGTTGTGATTTGGATCTGGAGTGTTGTGATCTTTGCTTTTGTTTTCAAAACTATTATAGGGTTTGTTGTTGATTTCGTCACTTTTTAGATATGATGCCTTGATGTTGTTTTCATTACTTTTTATAAAAATTCGTTTAAATTGTGTTGTTTTCGTTGGTAGGAGAAGAACTTTTAACTAGATGTCTTAGGTGATTTATATTTGCAAAAAGAATAATTCGGTAAACTCACTATTTCTCGAAGATTGACATGCCGTAGATAATCTTGCTGAAGGTTTGCTCCCTTTGGATTAGCATTAGTTAATTTGGCCCCCTGAAAAACACAACATGTCATTACTTATGCCTTTTGTAGTCTTATGCTTTCAAGAATTTCTTGATTCTGCTTGTGATTATATAGTTATACTACTTATGATTTGTGGATTCTTTTAGTGTCTTATTTGTTTTAGCTACTCTTATATTTAGAAAGATTTATTATCTGTCTATCGAGTCATTTCAATGTGCGTGTCTTATTTACTGATGATTGTAATTATATGTTACATCTTTGGCTTTGAAGTTCTGAATTTAGGTCTTAGCCTCTTCATTCTAGTTTATTCTTATTAGTAAATTTGCCCATGGATTAGTTATATATTGTTTTAGTGTTTTATATTCTTATACCGATGGAGGAGCTCTCTTAAGACTTTGTTTTATGTTCTTATACTGATGGACGTATTTTCTGCTTGCTGATGTTGGCAGGTTGTTGCTGTTGGCAGGTGTTGGACCCTTATTTCGAACCAAGAAATCAAATGCACCAAGCTTATACAAACTGCCTGCTGCTGTAATCCTTGCATGTTTAGACCACATGAGACTGCCAAGGTTCAGTTTGATTAGTGAACAATTAAAATCAAACAGTATGTTAAACAAAAGTCAAATAGTATGACCAATTCTTTCTTGGTTAAATATCCATTTCATATTATTGTCCTCTGAACAATGAATATGAACAGAATCGACAAACTAGCTCATAATAAGGAAAGTTGTATGCAATATTCTTATGCCTAATAATGACATGTGCCAATGCCCATAGAGATTTTTCAAGTGTATATGTCCTTGAGATCTCTTCAATAACTGCTTTGTCATACTTTTTTTTTGGAATCAGCTCCAATGTCCTTCCTGCTATATCAAAGCTTTCTCCTGGTCAAGCTACTTATCATTTCCTAGCTGGATATCAGAATGGCAATTACATTCCTGCATTTAGTCATCTATTGATCCCTTGGAGTTGTCAAAGGCTCTTTTAGCCCAGGTAAGAATTATAAACTTTGTGTTTCATTATTGATAGGGGCTTGATGTATAGTTCTCATTACTGTTGCTGTATGCTACATATTCATATTATTTGTGAACCTCTAGATTGTGTCTTCCCTAAGAGGTGGTGTGTTTCTTGCCAGTAGTGTAGGTTGCTTTCTTTCTGTTATTTCTTTCCTTTTTTCTATCTGGATTAATTGTTGTCTTCCATAAGAGGTGATATTTTTGTTTGCTAGTAGAAGTTACTGTAAATTTTAGATAGAGAAGTGATACGTATTCTATCACTAAAACTAAGTTGCACGAAGTTGACCTTGAAATGTTGAACTCTGTGGGTAAGTGTTGACCTTGAAATGATTTGTGGCTTAGATCTAAATTGCATCAAGTTTGCTGGTTCAATTCGTGAGGTTGTATCAAATTTTTTATTTTTTGTAGATCATGATTTGTGGCGTAGATCTAAATTGCATCAAGCATACTGGTTCGTCCTCATGTAAGTGTTTCTAATGTTCCATAAACTTTGCAGTAATTTGCTTCTTTAATCGGGCTTCCATTTTTTTCTTTTCCAGGTTTGGTTCTCGTATATATGAAGACACAAGCTTTACTTACAACAATGTAATTTTTTATTGTATATTCAAAAGTTATTTTTACTTACACTTGTGAATATGTAATACTTAATTTGTATATAGTAGAATTTGACCGTTTTGTAATTTATATTTGATGGACGTAATTTCTATGTTATTTATTTATAATATTATGATTCTTGTTAAGTAATATTGGTACTATTAATTGGTAGCATAATCAAGTAAGTTGTACTATATTATTAATTTGAATGAAATCAACAACAATTTTTTTGTTGTTGATTTCTTTTTATTTATTTTTTTTTTGGTATTTTGTGACTATCGCGGTAGTCGCTAATATGCATGCGTCAGTCGCTAAATGTAGTCTCCACCTCCTAGTTGGTCTCTTATGAGTTAGTCGCTAAGTAGTCGCTAATCAGTCGCAAAACTAGCGACTAACCCAAAATCAGTCGCTAATATCATTTTTGCGACTAGCCTTTTGGCGACCAACCATAAATTGGTCTCCGGCGGTCGCTAACTCAGTTTAGCGATCGATTTACATGTTTTAGCGACCGATTAGGTCAGTCGCTAAATCCAGTTTTTCTTGTAGTGCATCCTTTTATGTATATTATCCATCTTTTCATGTGCACATCATTTAGGATTTCTTTTAGTGTCCATCTTGTTGTAAAAGTCTCATCCTTAGAAATTCTGACTCCATTAGAAGTCCGTCTAGCACATATGTCTAGGTTCATCCAGTTTTACTCCATTTAGAGTTCTTAACCCCGTCTAACTCTATCCATGTTAGGAGTCTTAATTCGCTTGAGTCCCACTCATCATAGAAGTCTATAATCAATAGAAAGTCCATGCATAATAGGAGTCTAAAACCGTTAGAATTTTGTCCATCCCAGGAGTCTCAATCCATTAGAATTCCATCCATTTTAGGAGTCTAGGTCCACTAGAGTTTCATTCACTTTAGGAGTCTAGGTCTACTAGAGTTTCATGCATATTAGGAGTCTAGCATCCTCGAAAGTTCGTCGAATTTAGAATTCTAACGATATTGGAAGTCTATCAAGTCTAGGATTCTAAAGTCATTAGAATTTCATATCGATTAGGACTGCATTCATACTAGAATTCATTTGCATTACATAGTCCATCATTCATACACTTCATGTATAATTAGAGTTCATAGGCATTTAGAAGTCTCATTGCATTCATACTCTCCATTTCATCTCATGCATTCCGCATTTAGTAGTCCTGAACTACAAGCGCTCTGATTCCCTCTTTCGGGATATGTAGGCAGCCTTTACAGGTTCGAACGCATAAAAGTCATTCATACATGCATTAAGTCTAGGTGCATTAAAAAAAATCAAAAAAATCATCATGCATATATGATATTCAGATTTGTTCCTAGAAGCTCAACTTTTAAACAAACATACATTCTTTCATTCCATTTCTCTCTCTCCATCATCATTCTATCTCTAAATCTCCTCTGATGATCTATGTAGAAATCAAGCGACATTGAAATGGGCAGTCCATCGAATAACGAGAAACAACTTGCTGAAATGGCTAGAGCTTTAGCCAAGCTGTCCAGCATGGTGGAAGAAATAGCTATAAGGCTTGAGAAGATCGAATCTGGTGAGTCTTTTGGATTCAACAAGACAATGGTGAGTGTTTTTCATAGGGTAACCAATGCAAATTCCTATTTTGAGCCCATTGATAACACCAAACTGAAAGGGAAACTTCCTGAAGAGTTCTCTACAACTGACATCCCTAAATTTAAACCAACCGATAATCCAAAATATCATTTAAGGAATTTCCGTGCAATTATGATCATCAAATCGGTTGACCCTGAACTTTACCCAATGGTATTCCCGACGTCGTTGGACCCATTATGTGAGAATTGGTTCTATTCCCTAGACCCCAAGCAAACTAAAACTTGGGAATGCATCACTATTACTTTCATGAAACAATATGAGTCGAACGCACAAATGCAAACCTCCCTTAGAGAACTCGAGGTTCTTAAACAAGGTCAAAATGAAGGCTTTACCACTTATCTGAATAGGTGGAGAGAGAAATTAGCCCATATGGTATCAAGGCCTGTAGAAAAAGACTTGGTACGAATATTCGTTTCTAACCTCCTCCCTAAATACAAAAACCACCTCAAATACTTGGGTCTTGATAGCTTCGCAAGAGTATATGATGTGGGTATCCAGATTGAGAATGATTTGCTGAAAAATACCGAAGATAATGACCTCAATGTCATAGAAGTAGACATATCTCCGAGCCCAATCACTCATTAAGACATTTGGACTCGCTTAGGTCCAATCAGCACGAAAAAAATTACACTTCTTCTCTTTTCATGTAGAAAGAGACCTCATGAAGACTGAAGCAACGAAACTGTCTCGTCACGTGACGTAGGAGTCCAGACTTAGGATTTCATTTTCTGTTTCATCTCTCTTATTTTGCCCAGTCTAGTATAGTATTTTCCCTCTTATTGCATGTACTCATAATTTTCAATTAATAAATGATTAGTTATTTTCTAACCTTGCACTAATGAGCATTAATGGAAATCACGATTGTCGCCTTAAAAGAAATGAATTTCTAATTCTCATGACTATTCTAACAAGGGCAATGAACAACTGGCATATATAAAAGAGGCATTCCTGCCCTTCTCCACAAATATTCCTCCATTTCAACCTAAATGCATAACAGCCCTCTCCATATCTCATGGGAAGTACATTCGACAACTATTCAATGTAAAGGGCAATGAAAAAAAAGAGCACCAAAAAAAAAGAAAAAAGAAGCAAAAGCGAAATATGACAAAAAACATAAAAAAAGAAGTGAAAAAAAAGAAGAAGTGTTGTAAATAAGCCCATCAATAGCTTTGTCAATTGTATTTTCTTTACCTTCAATTATAAACCTCCAACTTCATTATCAAAGGCCTTGACCTCCATAACCAAAGACCATTACAAGTCAAATCATACCTCTATAATAAACCTTCGCTCAAGCAACCAACCACATTGCATTCCAATAAGCCATAAAAGACAAACCCAAGCCCGCTAGGTCGAAAACCCATAAGGGCGACCTAGGCAAAAATCAGGGCACCTTCTGATTCATTGGCCTGAACTACGCTTAGTCTGATTCTGCTAAAGATACGTAGGAAACCTCACCCTGAGGTCCGACCGCTTTAAACCAAACCAAACCAAACCTACATTATTATCCACTCTTGCCAAATACCTCTTCCAAATCAATGCCTAATTCATTGCAAATGGCTCCAAAGCAAAATGCTCGGCCACCAATTAAAATGATAAGAGCTACGACTGGCCTGATTCCATCAAGGATACGTAGGCAACCTCTTTTGAGGCCCGACCATTTTAATTCAAAACATATTTTAAAGGCTCGCCTAGGCTCATGAGGAAAGTGCGATCGCGTAAATCATGAATTTTAAATGCTCATTCCTACCCTTAGAACTAGACTGGGATTCGAACCCGCATTATTGGCCTACCTCATTGCGTGAGTCGATTCATTATGTCTCCGCCTTTTCTTATTCTAATCACTTCCTTTTCCTAAGCCACATTATCACTTCTTAGCTAACCTTAGCATAACCTTTCAACACTCAACGCTATGACCGCGCCTCATCCCTTGAGTGTTCTTTTCTTTGGCCTTTCTTGTCTTTTTCACCTTAGGAACCCTATATGGAATCTTCGGTCGAAACTTCCGCTAAGCGTGACGAGATAGCTTCAAAATCAAGCAATCAAGCTGAGTACTTCATAAACTCCATCTTACTGGAGGCTTCATCACTGTTCCACACAGAAAAGCATAGGCTCCAAGTCTAAGTCTATCGGAATAAGGACTTCATTACGAGTCCATACATGACATCTTGGGTTTTAAAACCCACACGGATACAACATCGCATCTATTCATGGGCTCACTTAGGCCCTTGACATACAAAACTCGAAGCATATACAACTCAAGCGCTACAAAAGCTCATTCTATGACGTATTTCAAATCCAACATAATCAATTAACCGAATAGAGTATCCTTGGGCTCAATGTGTACCTTGATAAGGACTTCATTATGAGTCGATACAAAATATTGTGGGCACCAGACCCATACGAGATCCTAACTGTTTTATGGGCTCGCTTAGGCCCGTAACAAATACAACGCATTTCGAATCAAACATAACTTACACGGATCATCCTTGGGGGCTTCCCAGTTCTCCTCTTTCAAAAACAGTTTTCTAAAACGAAAATTTGAGCTTCTAATGGAACGATCAAATCATCAAATCATATCATCTGCATTAGTGTCATATCTGTGCATTAGTGTCACATCTCTGCATTTGCATTACATATCTGCATCATCCAATATTGGTGTCAAGCATCGCATCGGTCGTCCTTAGCCATAGGATTCTAGCGTCAATAATCGAGTCGCACACATATACACACACATGCACACACGATAACACACGCAAGTCAAGTCAAGTCAAGGTAAGTCGAGTCAAATCAAGTCGAGTCAAGTCTTTTCCTATCTATACATGATACGCTCAAGTTATACAGTGTTTATATTATATTTTGGGTGCTTTTTGCTAAGGGTCTTGATCATAATTGTGAACGTTTGCGTTTTATTTAGCTCTTAGCGGAAGTTCAGAATTTTGTATATTAATTATAGTTAAAGTTGTAAGTTCCGAACTCCTAGAAGCATTAGTGGTTGGAACGACTCAACATCGTTGTACTTGTCAAGCATCGCCGCAAGCCGTAGCCGAGCATAGCACCAAGCCTACCGAGTAGCGTAGCATCATCGCACAGCCAAGCCTGCCCAGCTCTCGTGCGCGCTCGAAGTCCAGCAGCGCTCATCGCCCAGCAGCGCTCGAAGCCCAGCAGGTCGCACCTCGCGAGATTTCTCGCACCTCGCGACCTGCTTGCTCGCACCTCGCTACCTGTACCGCACCTCGCGACCTCCTTGCCCAGCCAAGTTGTGCATAAGACAGAGTACTCTTCGCACCTCGCGACCAAACTCGCACCTCGCGACCTGCTAGGTCGGTGTAATTGTCGGCTGATTTTTGAGCTTTAGTATAAATACTAAACTTTGTTTTTGGACCTAAGGAGCAGCAGCCACAAGGAGAGGGAGTCTCCAAAACTCCACTCTTCTCTTATTATCTTTCCTTTTTAGTTTTTATTTTCTAGTTTAGTTTTTAGAGATTTCAATAATGGAATTGGCTTATGCTATGCCGATTGTAGCTTGAACTGTTCTTGAACGAGATTAACATGAAGCTTCAAGCATTATTGTGAGATCTTTCCTCTCTATTTAGTTTCTTTGATTATGGTTTAATTTCTATGATTGTTTTCTATGGTTTTTGCATAATTATGCTAGGAACGTTACTAGTTTGATTGTGTAATTAATCTATGCTAAATTTAAGAATAGAATCAGATTGTTTTATTCTTTTATCAATTTGTAGCAAACTAGGGAGTAACTTAGATGCTGATCATCTTGGTTATTTCTTGGGGAAATTGAATCAACTGTTGAATGTTTATCGCTTGTATGACGTTAGCAGGTCTGTTGGTTCTCTGTGTTTATTGCTGCTATTGGATTGAACTTAGACGCTATCGGACTAGGCTATCCTTTAGTTAGGGTTTTATAGTCACGCTGATCGTGCTATTCAACTAAGAATAAGGAGAATGCGAGATTAATTCTCAACAATAGATAATCATGGAAATAATTAGAGTTGAGGTTCAATGATTGATAATGAATTGAAGTGGATGTTAATCGGATTCAAGATCTTCCCATATTGATTTCTCATTTTATTTATTTGCTAGTTAGTTGTAGTTTATTCATAACTCTCTCGAAAACCCCCCTTTTTATTAGGTTACTCGACCCTTAGAGTCATCTAGGTACTAATTCACGCTAAGCATAAAACTCGTCCCTGTTTCCCTGTGGATACGAACCTTACTTCCCGTCTACATTTAATTGTAAAAGAGAGTAGGAGAAATTTTATCTTTGGTTGGGTGCACACGATAAATCCGCACCCACCAAATTTTGGCGTCGTTGCCGGGGAAACGGTGTTACTAGTTTGTATTTAGTGTGTTTTTGGATTGTATTGCTTGTGCTCTTTGTTTATGGTTAACACTCGTGCTACTAACAAAGAATTTTTGCAGTACGATCCCGAATTAGAATTGACTCTTTTCAGGTTGAGGAACCTTTAGTGAGAAAATTTTGAGGAATTACCTTTTAACGTTGAAGTGGAGGAAGAGATGCCTCCGAGGATTGAAACTCGTACCTTGAGGGAGCTCACGGCTCCTAACCTTGATCAACAACCATTGTGCATCTCATTTCCGGCTCTTGATGAAGGCACTACTTTTGAATTGAAGTCGGGGTTGATACACTTGCTTCCTTCGTTCCATGGGCTCAATGGAGAAGATCCAAACAAATTTCTTTCGGAGTTTCACGTGGTTTGTACTAGCATGAAACCAAGTGGAGCAAAGGATGAACAAATCAAGTTGAGAGCTTTTCCTTTTGCTTTGAAGGATGGAGCTAAAGATTGGTTATATTATCTTCCTCCTGATTGTATTTCCACTTGGGTTGAAATGAAGAAACGATTTCTTGAGAAGTTCTTTCCAGCTTCTAAGTCATCAATATTAAAGAAGGAAATCAGCAATATTGAGCAGAAACACGATGAGTCTTTCTACGAATATTGGGAGAGGTTCAAGAGACTTTGTGCTAGTTGTCCATATCGTGGCTATTCTGATGAAGACCTCATTCTGTACTTTTACAATGGTTCTTCTGACGAAGATGTGTGAATGGTGAATGCTGCTAGTGGAGGTTCTTTAATAAACAAAACCCCAACTGCAGCTAGAGAACTCATTGTAGAACTAGCTAAAGGCTCGAGACAGTTCAGTAGAAGATCGAATCATCGTAGAGCAAATGTTGAAAGTCCAGGTTCTAGCTCTTCAAAGACCGAGGGTCAAGTACAAGCTCTCACATCAATGATGCGTAATTACATGGTAAAGAACAATAGAGTTCAACAGGTAAAAGCTTGTAGAATTTGTTCTTTAGATCATTATACTGATGTTTGCCCTCAAATGCAAGAAGAATTTAGGGAAGAGGTCAAAGCTGTAGGTTTTCAAGGCCAACAAGCATTACAGAGACATGATCCCTACTCCTATGCTTCCGAGCAAGGGTGGAGAGATCATTCTAACTTCAGATTTGGCAATCAACATTAACAACAGCACTATAACAGGCCACCACCACACCCTTATCCTAGGCCCCAAGGCCAAGACTCGAGCTCTAGCATGTCCACTGAAGAAATGTTAAATGTTTTAACTAAAAATGTGACTAACATGCAGGGTAACATGGTGCAGTTCCAAGAGGAAACTCGATCGAGCATCAAGAACTTGGAGAGCCAAGTAAGCCAAATTTCAGGAGCTGTAACCAAGTTAGAGGCTAGGGATTCGGTGAGGTTGCCATCCCAAACGGAACTCAACCCTAAAATGAACGTGAGTGCTATCACATTGAGGAGTGGAGCGGAAATTGCAAGCAAAGAGAGGTTGGTGGTTCGAGACAAAAAGACAGTGGAAGAGGTGATCGAGCATGATCCGACAACAGATTGTAAATTATTGCCACCTCTACAAGAGGAGCAATTCCGAAAATCACCTCCTCCACCATATGAACCAGAGCCACCATTTCCCGAGGCATTGAGAGAAACCCGCAATGCAGAGCGCAACAAAGACATTTACGAAATCTTTCGTAAATGTGAGGTAAACATTCCCCTTTTTGATGCTTTAAATCAAGTACCTAGGTATGCTAAGTTCCTTAAAGAATTGTGTACTTCGAAAAGAAAGCAAAAACAAAAGGGAGTGCAAAAAGTGGAGGCTAGCGAGCATGTCTCTGCTATCTTTCAAAAGAAATTACCTCAAAAGTGCAATGACCCAGGCATGTTTACCATCCCATGTACTATAGGTGACACCATGTTTCCTAAAGCCATGTTAGACTTAGGTGCGTCAATTAATGTGATTCCATATTCATTGTATAAGTCTTTGAAACTTGGCAATTTGCATGAAACTGGTGTGGTGATTCAATTAGCTGATAGATCCAATGTTTATCCTAGGGGTAAATTAGAGGATGTGTTAGTTAAGGTTGGGAAATTGCAATTTCCTGCTGATTTTTATGTTTTGGAGATGGAACCTGATAAGCATGCCGCCCCCATCCTTTTAGGGCGACCTTTCTTGAAAACATCTTGCACTAAAATTGATGTTTGCGCTGGTTCTTTGACCATGGAATTTGAGGGAAAGGTAGAGGCGTTTAAAATCAATGATTCTAAGCCTTTGATTAAGGATGATAACCCTCTTTGCTCTATTAACATTGTTGACTCTGTTTTGCATGATGTTCTTGATATTGAGCAGGTTGATGAGTCGATGAATGTTGATGATGTCTTGGTTGAGGATTCTGCGTCTCCTACTAACATGCAGGTTATGGTGCCAGGGTTGAAAGAGCGGAAAAAGCCTCCTGATTTACCACCTTGTTTTGAAACTGTACCATTAACGATGCATTGCAAGAGTTCTTCTCAATTTGTTTTGCAGGTACTTGAATTGGAGTTTGACATGGAGCCACCATTGTCACACATGGAGCACAAGCCCAATTTTTGAGATTAAGGTACTAAGTCGAGCTAAATACTTTAAACAACAGCGCTTCTCGGGAGGCAACCCGAGACCCCTCTTTATTTTCTTTCTTTTCCTTTATTTCTCATCAAATTTCCACCACCACAACAAATTTTCTTTCATCCACCGCCCACCCACTAAAAAGATCCACAACCAATCTTAATCCACTTGGAACCAAAATTCACAAAAGAAAACCCGTTGGGAGGAGTTCAATAGCTAGGAGTTGGTAACACTAGAGGATTGAGATTGTTAATGTATCTTTTCGATCTCTTAAGCTAGGTGCAAATCTCAAAAATTTAAAGATTTGAATTTGTCATTTGTTTGAGTGATTCGAGGGAGCGGGTTGTGGGTTGATTTATGAGATTTGAGTTGGTGTTGTTAAGAAATTTGAGTTTGACGGATTGTTTGTCATGAGTTTTGAGCATTCGATCTTCGATTTACCCGATTTTCGATTTTCTCCCCCCATTTTCAGTTTACTTTTTCTTCTAATTGTCGTCACATTGAGGACAATGTGTAGTTTAAGTAGGGGGGAGGGTATTCTCATTCTCATGTATCTATGTTGTATTTATTACTTTCAATTTGAAAAAATGAAAAAAAAAATGAAAAAAAAATATATAAAAAAAAGAAGTGATGAAATGAATCCCGCCGAGTTGAAAACCCGCAAGGGCGGGAGACTCGGGCAAAATTGGGGGACTCGGATAGGTCGAAAACCCGGAAGGGCGACCTATGCAAAAAAAGGGCTAGTTGAGCGGGTGAGTTTTGTGAGCCGGAAAAAGAAGAGAGATGAAAAAAAAAAATGTGAGAAGCTAGGATGAAAACCCGAAAGGGCTCCTAGGCAAAATGAGAGATTAAGAGAGAAGTATATACTTTGAAAACTCATTTGCTGGAGATGGTGTCATAAGGTAGAAAGCGTTTTCGGGTAAGGTTGGTGAATTCATCCTTGATTCTGTGAAGATTTGTTTTGGCTTTCACATTCTTTTGGTTAATTGTTTGTTTTTGGGAGTAAGCATGGAATTTATCCCTTTTTTGTCTTTGTTTCATGGCTTGCTATTCTAAGTTAGTAGTAGTAGTAGTAGTAGTAGTAGTAGTTTTAGATCATCTTTTGGAGGTTTGGGAGAGCTGATAGTTTAGTGTGTCATGAGCTGACATTTTGATTCTTGTTGGCGTTGCTGGTTATTGTTGTTGTTACGTCTTTATATATTTCAGGTGAGCTTGAATCTAAGTGTGGGGGAATCATCGTCCCTTACGTTTAGGTTTTGAGCGGATGTTGTTAAGATGTGATGATGATGATGTAGTTGATGGAGAGTGTAGGTTGGTGTCGATAGCTTGGGTGATGATTTAATTGGTATTTCTCATTTTTGAGTTTACTCGAGGTCGAGTAAAGTTCAAGTGTGGGGGTATTTGATACGCTCAAGTTATACAGTGTTTATATTATATTTTGGGTGCTTTTTACTAAGGGTCTTGATCATAATTGTTAACGTTTGCGTTTTATTTAGCTCTTAGCGGAAGTTCAGAATTTTGTATATTAATTATAGTTAAAGTTGTACGTTCCGAGCTCCTAGAAGCATTAGTGGTTGGAACGACTCAACATCGTTGTACTTGTCAAGCATCGCCGCAAGCCGTAGCCGAGCATAGCACCAAGCCTACCGAGCAGCGTAGCATCATCGCACAGCCAAGCCTGCCCAGCTCTCGTGCGCGCTCGAAGCCCAGCAGCGCTCATCGCCCAGCAGCGCTCGAAGCCCAGCAGGTCGCACCTCGCGAGATTTCTCGCACCTCGCGACCTGCTTGCTCGCACCTCGCTACCTGTACCGCACCTCGCGACCTCCTTGCCCAGCCAAGTTGTGCGTAAGACAGAGTACTCTTCGCACCTCGCGACCAAACTCGCACCTCGCGACCTGCTAGGTCGGTGTAATTGTCGGCTGATTTTTGAGCTTTAGTATAAATACTAAACTTTCTTTTTGGACCTAAGGAGCAGCAGCCACAAGGAGAGGGAGTCTCCAAAACTCCACTATTCTCTTATTATCTTTCCTTTTTAGTTTTTATTTTCTAGTTTAGTTTTTAGAGATTTCAATAATGGAATTGGCTTATGCTATGCCGATTGTAGCTTGAACTGTTCTTGAACGAGATTAACATGAAGCTTCAAGCATTATTGTGAGATCTTTCCTCTCTATTTAGTTTCTTTGATTATGGTTTAATTTCTATGATTGTTTTCTATGGTTTTTGCATAATTATGCTAGGAACGTTACTAGTTTGATTGTGTAATTAATCTATGCTAAATTTAAGAATAGAATCAGATTGTTTTATTCTTTTATCAATTTGTAGCAAACTAGGGAGTAACTTAGATGCTGATCATCTTGGTTATTTCTTGGGGAAATTGAATCAACTGTTGAATGTTTATCGCTTGTATGACGTTAGCAGGTCTGTTGGTTCTCTGTGTTTATTGCTGCTATTGGATTGAACTTAGACGCTATCGGACTAGGCTATCCTTTAGTTAGGGTTTTATAGTCACGCTGATCGTGCTATTCAACTAAGAATAAGGAGAATGCGAGATTAATTCTCAACAATAGATAATCATGGAAATAATTAGAGTTGAGGTTCAATGATTGATAATGAATTGAAGTGGATGTTAATCGGATTCAAGATCTTCCCATATTGATTTCTCATTTTATTTATTTGCTAGTTAGTTGTAGTTTATTCATAACTCTCTCGAAAACCCCCCTTTTTATTAGGTTACTCGACCCTTAGAGTCATCTAGGTACTAATTCACGCTAAGCATAAAACTCGTCCCTGTTTCCCTGTGGATACGAACCTTACTTCCCTTCTACATTTAATTGTAAAAGAGAGTAGGAGAAATTTTATCTTTGGTTGGGTGCACACGATAAATCCGCACCCACCAAATTTTATCGCCGTTGCCGGGGAAACGGTGTTACTAGTTTGTATTTAGTGTGTTTTTGGATTGTATTGCTTGTGCTCTTTGTTTATGGTTAACACTCGTGCTACTAACAAAGAATTTTTGCAGTACGATCCCGAATTAGAATTGACTCTTTTCAGGTTGAGGAACCTTTAGTGAGAAAATTTTGAGGAATTACCTTTTAACGTTGAAGTGGAGGAAGAGATGCCTCCGAGGATTGAAACTCGTACCTTGAGGGAGCTCACGGCTCCTAACCTTGATCAACAACCATTGTGCATCTCATTTTCGGCTCTTGATGAAGGCACTACTTTTGAATTGAAGTCGGGGTTGATACACTTGCTTCCTTCGTTCCATGGGCTCAATGGAGAAGATCCAAACAAATTTCTTTCGGAGTTTCACGTGGTTTGTACTAGCATGAAACCAAGTGGAGCAAAGGATGAACAAATCAAGTTGAGAGCTTTTCCTTTTGCTTTGAAGGATGGAGCTAAAGATTGGTTATATTATCTTCCTCCTGATTGTATTTCCACTTGGGTTGAAATGAAGAAACGATTTCTTGAGAAGTTCTTTCCAGCTTCTAAGTCATCAATATTAAAGAAGGAAATCAGCAATATTGAGCAGAAACACGATGAGTCTTTCTACGAATATTGGGATAGGTTCAAGAGACTTTGTGCTAGTTGTCCATATCGTGGCTATTCTGATGAAGACCTCATTCTGTACTTTTACAATGGTTCTTCTGACGAAGATGTGTGAATGGTGAATGCTGCTAGTGGAGGTTCTTTAATAAACAAAACCCCAACTGCAGCTAGAGAACTCATTGTAGAACTAGCTGAAGGCTCGAGACAGTTCAGTAGAAGATCGAATCATCGTAGAGCAAATGTTGAAAGTCCAGGTTCTAGCTCTTCAAAGGCCGAGGGTCAAGTACAAGCTCTCACATCAATGATGCGTGATTACATGGTAAAGAACAATAGAGTTCAACAGGTAAAAGCTTGTAGAATTTATTCTTTAGATCATTATACTGATGTTTGCCCTCAAATGCAAGAAGAATTTAGGGAAGAGGTCAAAGCTGTAGGTTTTCAAGGCCAACAAGCATTACAGAGACATGATCCCTACTCCTATGCTTCCGAGCAAGGGTGGAGAGATCATTCTAACTTCAGATTTGGCAATCAACATTAACAACAGCACTATAACAGGCCACCACCACACCCTTATCCTAGGCCCCAAGGCCAAGACTCGAGCTCTAGCATGTCCACTGAAGAAATGTTAAATGTTTTAACTAAAAATGTGACTAACATGCAGGGTAACATGGTGCAGTTCTGTACATCCAGTGCAGCATACCACGTCAAGCGCAGGCCTGTACGTCTGGCGCACAGCCCTGTACATCGCGCTTGGGGGCTTCTTAGCCAAGTGGGGCCCACATGCTCAACTTCTTATAAATTCAAATGTTCATAACGACATCGCACTGCGTCCAGCGCAGCATACCACGCTAAGCGCAGGCCTGTGCGTCTGGCGCAAAGTCCCATACGACGCGCTTGGGGGCTTCTTAGCCATGTGGAGCCCACACACCTAATTCCAAATGATTTCAAATGTTCGTTACGATATTGCACGCGACAACTCAACGAACTTTCAAAAGTTTGCAAAAAAAATACGATCTTGACATCCTACAAATTCTCAATGCATATCATTCAAGAAACAATGAATACTCATAAAAATCAATGACGGCACACAAACCGTCAACAACGGGACACAAACAGTTGGGTCTGCAGACCACTTTCAATCAACTACATCATTTGTCTGGGAGCGGGACAAACAACATACTGCTCAGCCCCGTGAAGTGGGATGCAAATACTCTACACCATTTGTCTGGGAGCGGGACAAACAACATACTGCTCAGCCCCGTGGAGTGGGATACAAATACTCTACATCATTTGTCTGAGAGCAGGACAAACGACATACTGCTCAGCCCCGTAGAGTGGGATACAAATACTCTACATCATTTATCTGGGAGCGGGACAAACAACATACTGCTCAGCCCCGTAGAGTGGGATGCAAATACTCTGCATCATTTGTCTGGGAGCGGGACAAACGACATACTGCTCATGCTCCTGTTTCTTGGAAAACTAAGAAGCAGCCTACTGTGTCTCGTCCTTCTGCAGAGGCCGAATATCGTTCTATGGCGGCTATTGTGTGTGAATTAAAATGGTTGAAACAACTTTTGGGTGATCTTGGAGTTCAGCATCCTGCAGGGTTGCGGTTATTTTGTGACAGTCAATCTGCATTGTATATTGCCAGGAATGCTGTTTTTCATGAGCGCACAAAACATATTGATTCTGATTGTCATTTTGTTCGCGATGCAGTGACTGATGGTCTTATTAATCCCTCTTATGTGCCTACCAAGTTCCAGTTGGCAGATATTTTTACTAAAGCACTTGGTAGGACTCAATTTGACTTTCTGTTATCCAAGCTGGGCATCAAAAATTTGCATGCTCCAACTTGAGGGGGGTGTGAGGAAATAGGACTCTATTTATTCTTAGAGTTCATTGTGGAATAGGATTTGTTTCCTATTTAGTTTCGGTGAAGGACTATGTGTCCTTAGGTTGTATAAATATGTTTTTCAGATTAATGAGAAGGGAGAACGAATTGAACAAATCTTATCACAGGCTAGAACCGGTATCCGTGTCTCATCTCCTCCCGGACCCCCCAACTGAAAGATTCCATCCCATCACAGTGGTGGTCAAGAGTTTCGTGTTCAACAAAGTTGCTTTGAACAACCTTAAGGCCACAGTCGCAAGTGATCTGGTTCCTAAACCTACCAGATTTGAGGCTGTGGTCGGATTTCTTTGGGAGCAGACCTTGGCTGCAGCACACAGTACTGCAGCAGGATCATCACCTAATTCGGGAGCACGAGACGAATATACGATGCTCTCGTTTACTGTAAACATGCGGCCAAGGATGAACCCGCCACTCCCTACGACATCCATGGGTAACCTCGTCACAAACGTACATGCACACGCTTATAAAAGTAGCACGCTTAACACCTTGTTGAGGAGATTCATTCAGTCTTACCAAAGATCAACGAGAAGATTACTAAAATTTAGCAAAGGCAAAATGGAGCGGAGGTCTTTTGGGCAGAGCGAAAAGCTGAAACACAAGGGGGTTGTTTGGCAATCGGCTGTTGGCTGTTGGCTTTTGGCTGGTTTAGTTGGCTTGTATGACTGGCTGGAAGCATTGGCTGTATGTATTGGCTTTTTAAGTTGGCTGTTTAAGCCAGCTGTTTGCAAAAGTGTTTGGCAAAATTAATTGTGGCTGTTGGCTGTTGGCTGATTATTAGAGAGTTTGTGGGCCAACAAGCCAAAAGCCAATCCAAAAAGTCTCCCGGGCAGCTTTTTCATTTTGGCTTAAAAGCCAGCTTTTCAGCCAACCAAAAAGCCAATAACCAAACACTTTTTTTGGTTGTTTGACCAAATTAAAAAGCCAAAAGCCAATGAAAAAGCCATTTACCAAACACGGCCAAGGTGTAATGGGGCATCAGAAGAGCATATATCGGCTTAGTAGCTGGTGTAATATGGGGTTGAATGAGGCCGATTTTTGGTTCTTCCTACTGATGGTAGACAGCCTTCTCCTATGCTTAGGAATTTTATGACGCTCACTGATTATAGTCATCCAATTAATGGAGATGGAATTGAAGCATGGGTGTTTTTGGAAGAGAAATAGATGCAAAATTTAGAGACCAACCCAAACATTCTTGCTTTTGCTTCTCCTAATTAATTAGTTTACTACTTCACCATTCTATGTGACCATCACTCAGATGATCTGCTATCTTTTTCTTTCTTGTTTTATTGTGTTTGCACTGAAGACGATTCAGTTGAGTAAAACATATAATTACGATTAAGTATATTTGTCATCGGCTCATCGCTTCCAAACTTAAAACTGTTCAAGGAAGAGTGAACTGCCTACAAAAGAACTGAATGCAGCAAGCGAAGAACATTTGTGTACATTAATTAGTCAATTAAAATTTGGGAAAATATTATTGGGACATTCAATCCTACTCCCTTCGTCCCAGAATACTCTTTACACTTTCCTTTTTCATCTGTCCCATAATACTCTTTACACTTCTATTTTTGGATATGACCCACTATTATTTTAATCCTTCTACCTTTAAGCATTGGCCCACACACTCTCTCCTCCAAATAAAATAATACCACTCCTACTACCCACCAACTCTAACCATGGCCCACACTCTCTCTCCTTATAATAAAATAATACTACTTTTACTAACTACTAACTCCTATCACATCTACTTTTCAATAAAATAACAATTGATAATCAAACAACAACTTATCATCTAAAACTACGTGTATTGATAAGTGTCAAGAGTATTCTGGGACGGAGGGAGTAATTTATTATACTATTATGAATATGATGAATTGATAGTGGCATAAAAAAGGAAAAAAGAAAAAAAGATGTTAGAGAGAGAAAGAGAGAGTTCCTCAGAAAACCCTAAGAAAAATCCCCAAATTGATTTCTCCCAATCCCCCCTTCTCAAGCTCGCCTTCTACGCTATCTTCTTCATCATCATCTTCTCTGCCAATTTTTGCTCTTCTATGAAGCGTCTATTGGTGGGTTTAGTTATTATCACAGCCCTATGTAGCGGCTTTTGTGCAACTTTACAATTTCCCCCAAATCAATTTATTAGCTTCAAAGCTAGTAAATCATAGCTTGTAGTTTGTCAGTGTAATAAAGTACCTATTAGGCGTACTATTGCTTTAAATCCCCTTTCTAGAGCCTCACAAAAAGCTTCTAATTGGATTAGGGGTTTCTATTTTCCCCAATTTAAGTACAAAATTGAGAGTGAAATTAGGGTTTTCTGGGTGAATGCATTTAATGCGAGTGAGAGTTTTTCGTGTTTGTCGGGATTTGTGTGCTGCAGTAGTTTTAATTCCCCCTTTGATGGTTCGTTGCTTCTGCCAGTAGGAGAGAAATCAGAAGTTATGCTTCTGAACTTGAGCATTCATCTCTCTGCTGTTAATACCATTGCATTTAAAGCGATGGAATGGATCAAAAATGTAGCTGGCTCCCATTTTGAGCGAAGTTGTTGTTTACATGTATGGGAATTTGCCTATAAAAGGCAAATTCTGGTAAGTTTAATTTCCACATCTCCCTTTCAAAATCCTGTTTTCTCTTTTTCATTCTCTCTGTCTCAGATTTATTCCTCGTTTTGTTTGTTAGAATTTATTATGGCAAATGTTCCTACTTTCAAAGATGCTCTTTTAGAAAACCCTAACCCTAATATTGTTTCTGGTAGTTTTGAGCATGATATTTCTGCTGAAAAAAACACTAGTTCTCTTTCTCATAATCTCCCTGTTGGTATTGATGCTGCTACTCCTGTAGTTGCTGCTATGGCCAAAGATCCCCCCCCTCCTTTTTTCCCTAAGGCTATTATTCTAGATGACCTCCCTCAGGTCAAGCTAGATATTGCAGAATTAACTAGAACCTGTTTATTTGCTAAAATGTTATCTGCACCTCTGGATATGCGTACTGTTAAGTCTAAAACTAAAGCTGACTGGAAATTCATCAAAGGTGAGGTGGAATACCTTGAAATGGGTAATGGATGGTTGTTGTTGAGATTTTCCAACCCTCAGGATCATGCTCTTATCTGGTCTAATCGCCCTTGGCACATTCAGGGTGATTTGCTTATCTTGCAGTCTTGAAACCCTTTCTTCGATCCCTACCTTGAAGAAATTCAATGGGTAGACCTATGGGTAAGAATTCCCCGTCTCCCAACTGAGCTCCTTAATTTTGATTCTATTGCAAACCTATTAGCTGCTAATGATATTGGGGCTTTAATCAAGTTGGATCAAAGTTCTTTGCTTAAGAATATAATTCGGTTTGCAAGGGCTTGTGTAAGAATCCATATTCAGAATCCTCTTCTTGAATTTGCTGAAATTTATCGTGTTGGTGATTTCATCCATGGTTATGTGAATTTTTATGAAGATTTTTCTGTGGGTTGCTCTTTTTGTGGGGAGATTGCCCATGTGATTGATGTATGTCCTCTCTTGAACTCTCCAAAGAAAGAAGTTACTGTCCAGTTACTTAAGAACCCTAAATAGAAAGATTTATTCATGTCTATGGCTAAGGCTGCTGGTCAGGAAATGCATGAATCCACTGCTGAGCAAGCCAAAGTGGTTCATGCAACGTCCAAGCATGTTAAAAAAGTTGGTTCAAACCCCCCCTTTGTTAACTCTCGAAATTTGTCTAAGACAATGTATGGTGGTATTCGCCTACTCCTTCCGGGGAGAGGTATCATCATAATAGAATCCGGTAATGCTGGGTGGTATGTCATTTGCAAATAAGCTCCCCCCTCCTGTGTATGGAAAAGGAAAAGGTAAGTTAATAGTAGCCAACCCTATAATTTCTGATGATTCCTCTGATGATGAGGCTACTATTCTGGCACCTCTAGTCCCTCTTCACCCTTCTGAGCCATCTGGGCATGAGATGGAAGTAGCGGGTGAGAGCCAATCCCCTCATTGCTCTCCTGCTCCTCTGCGAGTTTTCTGCTCATCTGATCTGCTGGATGCCTCTCTAGCTCCTAAAGGCTATCAAAACCAAGAGCTCATCCTCTCTCCTGCTGGTAAGACTGATGATACTACATTCCTCTTAGACCATGCTGGTTCAGGTAGCCTTGGAGACCAGAACTCTTTTGCTGAAAATTCTTTTCAGTCTCTACATTCTGATAGCTCCATTGTGAGGCAAATTGAGCATATGGGGATGGATTATGTTGTATTCCATGTTTTGATGATGCCAAATACTTAGGTTAATTTAACTATATAGTTTTTATTTAGCGAAAATTATAAAATACCAAAAATAATGTAATGTTCAAATTCGCATTTATATCTTGTGGAGAAAGATTAATTATTTAATCTAAGTCAAGATATTTAATTTATACACTTTGAATTTTATCATATGGTATGTTTAATATTCTAGTAACTTAGAATCTTTGAATAAAATATTCTTTAAGTTATTAGATGTTTTTGTTGCTGTTGTTGTGCGTGCAAAATAGTTGGAGAATTGCGGTGCTTAAATTGTGGAGCTAACTCCTTGAGGTTCTCCAACTAACTCCTCCACCTGCGCATTACTTGCTGGAAGATTAGACCACTAACGGATAGTAGTGGGACGTTTGTTTCCATTGCGAAACTCGTGGAGAAAGTGCAGCGAATTTAGGACCACGATCTCCATTACTCTACTCACGCAATTTGAGGAGAACATGGAGCACAACATGACCAGTAGAAGAAGATTTGCAGCAGCTATATAAGAAGAAATTATTTGAAGAAAAACTTAAGAACTTTCAAGCGAAAAAAGTTAATCATTACTTAGAAAGTTTTTCTTGTAATTTCCTCTTTTATTCAACATACTCATTATTGTTATATTCATAGTGTGTGTGTGGGTGAGAGAAAATTCAGAGAACATTCTTGTATTCAAGAGAAAGAAAGAAAGAGAGAAGAGAGAAGACTTCGAGTGAAGTTAAAAGTGAGTGTCACTAGTTCAGGGGGAACTGAGTGACTGGGGAACAAGTTCCTAGAGGAACAGAGAAGGTCCAGTATTAGGTTGTACAAAAGAGAGTCTTTTGGCCTAGTATATTAAAGAGAGTTTGAGTCAAAATCCCTCGTGGTCAAGGTTTTTCTTCCTATTGGGCCTAGGAAGTTTTCCTTGTAAAAATCTCGTGTGCTTGTCTCTTTCTAATTTCAAGTTTGTTTTAATTCCGCATTACAAATTGAAAATTTTTTCTCAACTACAATTCACCCCCCTTTTGTAGTTGATCTAGTGTTCATACTAGAATAACAATTGGTATCAGAGCCTAGTACCTCCAGAATCAGCTAACACTGAGGAGATTGTACCTGGAACAATGAACACGACGGGAGAAAAGCTTGATGAAGGGTATTCAACTCAACGCCCACCTATGTTCAATGGCAAACATTATCCATACTGGAAGAACCGTATGGAGATATTTATTAAAGCTGAAAATTACCAAGTGTGGAAGGTAATTGAAATCGGTGACTTTGAAGTCACAAAGAAGAACGAGAAAGGGGAGCAGGTTCCAAAACTCCTTGCCGAATTTGACAAAGAGGACTTCGACAAAATGGAGATGAACAACATGGCCAAGAAGCTACTCCATAGCGGTCTTGGTCCCCATGAACACAATCGAGTCATGGGATGCAAGACTGCAAAGCAAATGTGGGAACTCCTTCAAATAACTCATGAAGGAACAAGCGAAGTGAAACGATCAAAGATCGATATGCTCATGCATAAGTACGAATTGTTTCACATGAAACAAAAGGAATCTATTCAAGATATGCTCACTCGCTTCTCAAACATTATAAACGAACTTGAATCTCTGGGAAAGTTAATCTCTCCAGAGGAACAGGTCCGGAAGGTACTAAGGAGTCTACCGCAAGATGAAAAATGGATGGCCAAGACAACGACACTATTGGAAACCAAGGACTTCACAACGTTCAACATTGAATAACTTGTTGGTTCCTTAATGACCCATGAGTTACATCTCGAAACTCATGAAACTGAATCATCAAAGCCTAAGGCTCTGGCTCTCAGATCTGAGGAACAAGAAGACTCAGAAACTGATGATGAAGAAGCTGCAATGATTGTTAGAAGATTCAAGAAGTTCTTCAACAAGAACTACAAAGGAAAGGTTACCAAGAAACCAACGAAGCTAAGTTGTCACAAGTGTGGAGGCCTTGATCATTTCATCAAGGAATTCCTCAATGGGAAAACGAGAAAGCTAAAGGAAGATACAAAGAGAAGGGCAAGGAACAACAAAGATCATTTTCGAAAAATGATATGAAGAGAGCCATGGTGGCAGCATGGGGAGAGTCTGACTCAGAGGAGAAGCAGGAACAAACTGAGGATGAAACTGCCCATCTATGTCTCATGGCAAATATCGAAGACAAAGTGGAATCATCAAACCCCAAGGTAAGTTTTAATGCCATTGAAGAGGAACTTACAAAATTGAATAAAAGCCAATTAATAAAACTTTTACTAGAAATCTTAGATGATTACAAGGATATATGTGCAAAAAGAGATCAATTAACTAATGCCTTGAAAATCACTAAGAATCATTCAAATTGGCTTAACTCACTAAAATGTGATACTGAAAAAAGATTCTTTGAACTTTTTGACAAGAGTAGAGCTTATCAAGATGCATTTGAAAAAGTCAAAAATGAAAATTATCTTTTGAATTTGGAACTGGCAGAATTGAAACTGTTTGTTCCTAAAGGAACAGTCTTTTCATCTAATACCAGAAATATTGCTAAAAAATTGAAAAACGATTTTGACAATAATTTTCAAGAAAATCTGGTATTAAAGAAGAAACTGGAGCCCTCAAGGAACAAGCTTCCTGACCCAGTCACATGGATACAAAAGTATCAAAACAAAGGAAGAGACGGTCTAGGTTTCAATCACAAAAAGAAGAACAAAAAGAAAAATATGTTGATCTGCCAAGTAGTAAAATATGTTCTTACTGTGGGAACAGTGGTCACATTGTGTCTGACTGTTCCACTAGAGAAGAACGTATTGAGAGGAACACGTACCTAGTGAAACAGGTTTGGAAAATTAAGAAAGGCTCAAGTCCAACAATGGAACCCAAGCTAGACTGGGTTCCTACAACTAACTAGTTTGCTATGGTACAGGTTGAAGTGAGGGGGAACAACTTGTGGTACCTCGATAGCGGTTGTTCTAAGCACATGACAGGAGATAGATCAAAATTTCTCTCACTTTCAGTCTTCAATGGAGGAACTGTGACCTTTGGAGACAATCTTACAAGAAACATTGTAGCAGTTGGTAAGATTGGTAAATCTCGGTCACATTCCATAGATAATGTATTTTTGGTCGGGGGTTTAAAACATAGTTTACTTAGTATATCTCAGTTTTGTGATAAGGGAAATACAGTGAAGTTTACTAGTGAGTCTTGTGTAGTCAGCAATGAAAGTATAGGAACCAAGATCCTTGAGGAAACGAGGAAAGGGAACACCTATATGGTTGACCTGAACCTTGTTCCTAGGAATAATCTCACATGCTTAAGTGTGATCGAAGCTGATCCTTTTCTATGGCACAAACGATATGGTCATGCAAGCCTGTCCCTACTGCATAAACTAAGTGGGAAGGATTTGGTGGTTGGTCTACCAACTATTAAGTCACTAAACCACGATGTTTGTGATTCATGCGTTAAAGGCAAGCAAGTGAGATCCTCATTCAAATCCAAGAAAATGGTAAGCACATAAAGTCCATTAGAATTTCTTCACATGGACTTATGTGGCCCTGTACGCATCCAAAGCCGATCCGGTAAGAAATATGTATTAGTCAAAGTAGATGATTTTTCGAGATACACATGGGTTATTTTTCTTCATAGTAAGGATGAAACGTTTGATGAATTTCTAACCTTTGCTAAAAAGATTCAAAGAACAAGTGGTTTTAAATTAAAGCATTTAAGATCCGACCATGGTACGGAGTTTGAAAACTCTAAGTTTGATGAATTTTGTAGCAATGGAGGTTTAGATCATAATTTCTTAGCTCCAAGAACACCACAACAGAATGGTGTAGTCGAAAGGAAGAATCGGACTCTTGAGGATATGGCAAGGACGATGATAATTGCAAGCGGTCATTCGAAGAATTTTTGGGCTGAAGCAGTGAACACGGCATGCTACATCATCAATCGTGTCATGCTAAGGCCAATCACCATGAAGACTCCTTATGAGCTACTTAGAGGAAGAAAACCCAATATTTCTTATTTTCGTGTTTTTGGATGTAAATGTTTTGTACATAACAATGGAAAGGACAACTTAGGAAAGTTTGATGCTAGAAGTGACGAGGCTATTTTTCTAGGTTATGCTTTAAGTAGTAAGGCTTATCGTGTCTACAATAAGCGAACAATGTGTGTCGAGGAAAGTGTCCATGTTATTTTTGATGAGACTAACTCCCTGCAGGAACAGAGTCACAATGATAACTTTGAAATTGGTTTGACTCGTCCTGATGAGTTTAATCAAAATGATAAGGAACTAACTCCTGCAGGAAAAGAGAAGAAGCAAGTTCCTGATCCTAATAACCCTGTGCCTGATCCCCTTGAGGAACTAGCTACAGGAGGAACTCTGGAGGATCAAGGATCTCCTGATCCAGGAGAAGATCAAGTGAATCAACCACCGCAAGAAACTCAAGAAGCAACTAGGAGATTTGATCCAAAGCCTTGGAAACACCTAAATTCTCATCCTTTAGAATTGATAATAAGCGACATTGAAAAGGGAACTCAAACAAGATCCCAATTGAAGAATTTTTGTGCTTTTCATGCTTTCTTATCTATGACAGAACCTAAGGACCATATGGAAGCGCTCAAGGAGGCTGATTTGATCAACGCTATGCAAGAGGAGCTAAATGAGTTCCAAAGGAACAAGGTATGGCACCTGGAGACAAAACCAAAGAACCAGAAGGTTATGGGACTAAAATGGGTCTTCGGGAACAAGCTTGATGAGCATGGAACTGTGGTAAGGAACAAGGCTAGACTTGTTGCCAAAGGTTATAATCAACAAGAAGGTATTGATTTTGACGAAACCTTTGCTCCTATTGCTAGAATGGAAGCAATTAGAATTTTGATTGCCTTTGCTGCCTTTATGGGATTTAAGTTGTACCAGATGGACGTCATATGTGCATTTCTAAATGGTTTTTTAATTGAAGACGTCTATGTGGAACAACCTCCTGGATTTGAAAATTCGGAACTTCCATATCAAGTCTATAAGCTTGATAAAGCTCTTTATGGGCTAAAACAAGCACCTAGATCTTGGTATGAAAGGTTGTCAAAATTCCTGCTCTCACATGATTTCATAAGAGGTAAGGTTGATAGAACCTTGTTCCTTCGATCAAAAGGAACAGACATATTAGTAGTCCAGATTTATGTTGATGATATAATTTTCGGTGCTACTAATGATCTTCTTTGCAAGGAGTTTGCTGATCTTATGAGTAGTGAATTCGAAATGAGTATGATGGGAGAGTTGAACTTCTTTTTAGGATTGCAAATTAAGCAAACTGAAAGAGGAACAATGATCCATCAACAAAAATATGTCAAGGAACTGCTCAAGAAATATGGACTGGAACATTCAAAAACCAACCACACTCCCATAGGAACAGGAACAAGGTTAGATGAAGATTCAAATGGTAAGTGTGTAAACGAGAAGCAATATCGAGGTATGATTGGTTCATTACTATACTTAACTGCAAGTAGACCTGATATTTCTTTTAGTGTTGGTTTATGTGCTCGGTTCCAATCAAATCCCAAAGAATCTCACTTAACAGCAATTAAGAGAATTCTGAGGTATTTGAAAGGAAGCGATAACTTATGTTTGTTCTATCCTCGAAGTGATGTGTTTGACCTAGTAAGCTATTCGGATGCGGATTATGCTGGAGACTTGGTTAACCGCAAGAGCACATCAGGCATTGTCCAGTACCTAGGATCAAGCTTGGTGTCATGGAGCTCAAAGAAGCAGAATATTGTTGCCTTATCCACAGCAGAAGCAGAGTATGTGACTGTTGCTGCATGCTGTTCCCAGGTCCTTTGAATCAAGCAACAAGTAAGAGATTTTGGCATTAAGTTTGAGTGTGTTCCTATCTACTGTGATAATACTAGTGCTATTTGTATCTCTAAGGATCCAGTTCATCATTCAAGGGTCAAGCATATTCACATTAGACATCATTTCCTTAAGGATAATGTAGAAAAAGGTCTTGTCAAACTTGAATTTTGTCCAACTGAAAATCAAATAGCTGACATTTTGACTAAACCACTTCCTAGAGAAAAATTCGAGAAAATTCGCTTTGAGCTAGGGATGATTAGAATTCATTGAGTGTGCTACTTCAAATAAAACCCTTAGTTACAAGATTACACTAAGTGGCCAGTAACATTTTGTGATATTAATCACTCATTGTACAGTCATTGTAAAGGACTCACATTAGTCTTCATAATACTCCCCTTATTGTCCATGCATATACTTGAGTAAAAATAGAAAGGTTGTTGTACATATAGATTGAACATGTTACATGCATGAGTTCACACTTTCTACTCTTTTCTTTTTTCCACGTAAATATTATCTTTATTTTATTTTATTCTCTCTTCTTCCATTTATTATCCTCTTTCATTCATCCCCCACAAATATTTTAATGGCAACGTTTCACCAGCGTTCATGTACAAACCTAAAACTAAAATCATTCACCGGATTTAAAGAAGGAAGGGAAAAGCCACATTTAATTCCTCCTCACAATTCCCATAAATTCCGCCCCAAATAAAAACCCATCAAATCAAACCAAAATTTACACGGCAATTACTCCCATTTACCCCAAAACCATTACCTCTGCAAAACCGCCCTTCTCTCTCTCTCTCTCTCTCTCTCTCTCTCTCTACACAAATCTGCCATCTTCATCTTCCTCACCTAAAACCCTAAATGGCTCCCAAAAGAAAAACCTCCGAAGATACCAAAAATTTTCCGGCTGAAAAATCTTCACCTCTGGTGGATTATAACGAAAGCGAGAATGAATCTTCCAACTCAAATGAAGATTCTCCGGGTTCTCAAGCAAATTCGACGGAAAATGAAGTGCTATCTCCAAAGAAAGAAGACGATTTGGATGATGCTGAAACAGAGCAAGAAAAGGAAATCTTGGTACCTACGAAAAGGGGTAAGAAATCAAAATCCTCTAAGTATATCATTGGGTTTTGTGTTGATTTCACCTGGTGCAAGAAAGTTAAGTGGAGTCAATTTCTTGATCTTGTTAAGTTTCAAAAATGGGTCAAAGTGTTGAGTTTTGATGAGGGTCTTTATGAGAGTGAGATGAGTGAGTTTGTTGCTAAGTTCGAAAATAATGAGGGTTTATGCCTAAGTGTTGTCAATGGAAAATTGGTTAAGTTCACTGAAAAGAACTTTGGGGAATGGTTTGATGTACCTACTGAGGGGTACAAGGAATATGTAAAGGGTAGGGCTAAGTTAAATGTGAATGGGGCTTCAAACGCTACTATTTTGAGTTACTTTGGGGGTAAGGAGTCTGACCAGTCCCTAGATCAGAAAGATCTCTCTCCTTTTCATAAATTTTTGTTTCACCTAGTTTAGCGCTTTATTCTGCCAAGGACTTCCAAGAGGACTCAAGCGAGCCTCATGGATCTTTCTTTGATGTTTTGCCTTGCTAAGAACATAAAAATAAACTTCCCAGCTTTAATGATTTCTCACCTTTCCTACTGCATTTCCCACAACACAAAAGTGGGGTATGCTAATCTGATTTCTGTTATCCTCATGAAGAATCAAATTAAACTCCCTTCTAGTACCTCTTTTGATCTAGAGCCTGATAACTATTTGACCAAAGAGACCCTATCCAGGCTGTCTCTTAGGGTACAGGGTGGGATGTTAGACTTTGAGGTAGCAGAAACTAAGGGGAAGGTTGAAACTGGGGTCAAGAGGAAGTTTGAGGAGGAGGTCAGTGCTGAAGGACCTAGGTCAGTAAGGAAGAGCCAAAGAATTGTTGTGACCAAGGCTCCCAAGGAACAGGGTCAGGGTGCTGTTCATATTGATCTTGAGGAGGATCAAGCTCCATCAGGGTCAAGGACTGTTGATTTTCCTCTTCTCTCCACCACTGGTCTTCATGGAATACTTCATACAATTCAGGAGTCTCTGTCTCTCCTGCACACCAGAGTCCAGGGTCTTGAAGCAAGGGTTGCTCGTGTTGATCTTTAGCAGGAGCAGATCCTAGCACGAGTGCAGAGAGGAGAATCAGCTGTTCGAGAGAAGATTAATGCTGTGGTCGCTTCTTTCCTTGTTCGCCCTAAGCCCTCCAAGCCCTCCAATCCCTAATCCCCTTCCCTTCTACTTAATTTGATGAAACTATAATTTTTTTTTGGTTGGTTTGTATTAAAACAATGGTGACTTGCTACTATCTTTTATCACCCATCCCTTTTTGGTGATAAAATGTTTTGGTTTATATCTTTTCTTTTCTTACTTCTATTTCTTCTTGCTTTCTTCTCTTTCTCTTCTATTCATCTTGAACCCAGTTTGTGCATTTTTCATGACATTGTGCATCGATCTCATCTTCATATGCTCATTATAATGTTTGGATGGCTAGTATTATTAGATGAGTGTTTGAGCTACTACGCTTTGGCATTGTTGTACATGATGAACTCTTAGAGTACTGTTGGGTACTTGTGGTTTTTTATGATGACAAAAGGGGAAAGAAGTAGAGTGGCACATAAAAATTCAAATTCTAGTCTTCTTAGTTTCTAGGTGATGATTTTTTTATTTTTCTTTGCCTTATATTCAATTTTGTTAGTTTAGGGCTAGATTTATTTTCTTAGTCTTTTGTTAGTTTTGTTTGTTTTACTTTTTAAAGTCATTAGCTCTTAATTCTTTTGCTCTAGTTAGTTTATTTTTCTTATTTAGTTTTTATATACCTTATATTTTCCATCATCAAAAAGGGGGAATATTGTTGTATTCCATGTTTTGATGATGCCAAATACTTAGGTTAATTTTACTATACAGTTTTTATTTAGCAAAAATTATAAAATACCAAAAATAATGTAATGTTCAAATTCGCATTTATATCTTGTGGAGAAAGATTAATTATTTAATCTAAGTCAAGATATTTAATTTATACACTTTGAATTTTATCATATGGTATGTTTAATATTCTAGTAACTTAGAATCTTTGAATAAAATATTCTTTAAGTTATTAGATGTTTTTGTTGCTGTTGTTGTGCGTGCAAAATAGTTGGAGAATTGCGGTGCTTAAATTGTGGAGCTAACTCCTTGAGGTTCTCCAACTAACTCCTCCACCTGCGCATTACTTGCTGGAAGATTAGACCACTAACGGATAGTAGTGGGACGTTTGTTTCCATTGCGAAACTCGTGGAGAAAGTGCAGCGAATTTAGGACCACGATCTCCATTACTCTACTCACGCAATTTGAGGAGAACATGGAGCACAACATGACCAATAGAAGAAGATTTGCAGCAGCTATATAAGAAGAAATTATTTGAAGAAAAACTTAAGAACTTTCAAGCGAAAAAAGTTAATCATTACTTAGAAAGTTTTTCTTGTAATTTCCTCTTTTATTCAACATACTCATTATTGTTATATTCATAGTGTGTGTGTGGGTGAGAGAAAATTCAGAGAATATTCTTGTATTCAAGAGAGAGAAAGAAAGAGAGAAGAGAGAAGACTTCGAGTGAAGTCAAAAGTGAGTGTCATCAGTTCAGGGGTAACTGAGTGACTGGGGAACAAGTTCCTAGAGGAACAGAGAAGGTCCAGTATTAGGTTGTACAAAAGAGAGTCTTTTGGCCTAGTATATTAAAGAGAGTTTGAGTCAAAATCCCTCGTGGTCAAGATTTTTCTTCCTATTGGGCCTTGGAAGTTTTCCTTGTAAAAATCTCGTGTGCTTGTCTCTTTCTAATTTCAAGTTTGTTTTAATTCTACATTACAAATTGAAAATTTCTCCTCAACTACAATTCACCCCCCCTCTTGTAGTTGGTCTAGTGTTCATACTAGAATAACAGATTCCTCTCTCCCAGTTATTCTTTCATCTCAGTCTGGCTCTGTTAGGCAAAGAGATGAAGACATGGAGAGTGATGATGCCTCTTCAGCCTTGAAGAGGAAAAGAAATTAAGCTATTCCCAGTCCCCCCTGTCAATGGATAGTTTTTGTTAATTAATTATGTCGATTGCTTGTTGGAATATTCGTGGAACCAGTAGAAAAAATGCATTGCCTGAGGTGAAGGACTTTTGTAAGAGTTGTAATATTAAAATTATGATGTTATATGAAGTCAAAGCTCAATCCCCTCCTCTATTAGTACTTGCTCACCGTTAGGGTTCCGATCTTATGATTATATTCCAACGCAAGGTTTTGTGGGTGGGATTTGGTTATTTTGGAAAGCTTGTAATATAAATCCATTTAGCTTGTTTGTATTACATAAATCTAGTAGGTTTTTAGTATGTTCCATCTCTTTGCTCTCTTGCAATTTCACCTATGCAGCTGTCTTTATTTATGCTCCTGCAAGACAAGAACAAAAGTTAGATTTTTGGCAAGAACTAATTTCTTTCGTCAATTCTCTTAGCATTCCTTTTATTGTTATTGGAGATTTTAATGAGATTGGTAGCTCCCAAGATAAATTAGGGGGTGCTGATTTTAATATCTCTAGAATCTCTATTATATCTTACATTTTTTCGCAAGTAAGTTGTGTTGAAATCCCATTTCATGGTGCTAGATTCACGTGGAGGAAAAAGAAAGGGGGTGAACATAATATTTTCGAACGCCTTAATAGAGCTATTGCTAGTATCCCATGGTTAGCTAAGTTCTCACAAGCAAAATTAAAACATCATAATTTCACTTCTTCAGATCACTGTTATATATTTCTTTAGATTATTTGAGTCAATTTGCTTCTAAAGCCCCCCCCCCCTTTTCGATTTGAAAAAATGTGGTGCTCCCGTAAAGACTATGATACTTTGGTCAAGAAAATTTGGTGCAATAGATTTGAGGGTTCTTATATGTTTTGTTTAGTAAAAAAATGTAAACTTCTTAAAGCTAAATCTAAAATTTGGAACCAAACCCAGTTTGGTAATATTTTTTGTCAACTTCGTAACCTAGACAAAAGGCTAGCAAGAATTCAAGCTGAATTAGTGATGGATCAGTTAAATATCGTTTTAATGTCAAAACAGGATCTTTTGCTGCTTAAAAGAAGTATGCTAATCTCTTTTAGTCATGAATATTGGAAGCAAAAAGGTAAGACAAACTATCTCAAGAAAGGTGATGCTAATACTAGTTATTTCCATGCTCATGCTTCTATTCGTCGCAATAGAAACCAAATTAAAGAATTTACTTCGCAAGATAATATTATATTTTCTTCTCCTCCAGATATTGCTAATATTATTACCAAAGAATTTAGTCAACGGTTCATTTCGAACCCAAATTGTTGTTTTAATAGCAATGTAGATTTTGAACTCATTTCTCCTATTATTTCTTCGGAGGAAAATATTTTTCTAACAGCTCGGGTTTCAAGGGAGGAAATTAAAAGTGCTACTTTTGACCTTGCCCCAGATAAATCTCCAGGACCTGATGGGTTCCCTCCTTTTTTCTTTCAAAAATATTGGACCCTGGTAGGCAACTCTATTATTCGTGCAGTTCAAGCTTTTTTTCAATCTGGAAACCTCCTTAAAGAAATAAATCATACTTTTTTGGCTTTAATCCCTAAAGTAGACAACCCTTCTTGCTCCAATCATTTTAGACCCATTAGTCTTTGCTCCGCAATTTATAAAATTATTTCCAAAGTTATTACGAGTAGACTTAAAATTGCCATGGGAACGATTATTCATCCTCTTCAGGGTGCTTTTGTTCCAGAGTGTCTTATTCAAGATAACATTTTATTAGCTCATGAAGTTTTTCACTCTTTTCGAAAGAAAGAGGGGTTATCTGGGTGGATTGCCATTAAATTAGACATGGAAAAAGCTTATGATCGGCTTGAATGGCCCTTTATTTTAACTATGTTAGAAAAATTAGGGTTTAGTCCAATTTGGATTGAGTGGATCAATGCTTGCATTTCCACTCCTTCTTTTTCGGTCCTTGTTAATGGCATTCCTGGGTCGTCTTTTCGGCCTTCCCGTGGGATTCGTCAAGGTGATCCTCTGTCCCCGTATCTTTTCATCTTGTGTGCTGAGTTGTTAGCTCGGAACTTTGCCTTAGCCTGTTCTCAACAGGACAAGTTAGTTGGAGTCTCTGTTGGTAAAATCGGTGTCAGAATTCCGTTTTTGACATTTGCGGATGACACAATGATCTTTGCTAAAGCTTCAAATGAAAGTTGATCTTTGATTCGCAGTATTCTTGATAAATATTGTGCCATGTCTCGGCAACTTGTTAATTATAACAAGTCTTCTTTCCAAGTAACCAGTAATGTCTCAGATCAAGATAAACTGTTATTTTCAGAAATTCTTGGGATGCCAGAAACTCATGACTTGGGAGAATATTTGGGTTGTCCTATTATTGCCTCTAAGGTAACAAAAGAAACTTTTGGAAAGGTTGTGAGTAAAGTTAACAATCGCCTACCCAAGTGGAAGGCTAATTCCTTGTCCCAAGGGCGGGCGTCTGCTTTTGATTCAAAGCTAATCTTGCAACAAAGGAAAACTATCAAATGCAAAGTTTTTACCTTCCTAAAGGTATTTTAGACAAGCTAGATAAATCCTATAGAAATTTCTTTTGGAATAAAGACCCTTTAAACTCTTCAGCCAACCTCATTGGGTGGGATAGAATTTGTAAGCCGAAATGTTTTAGTGGTTTGGGGCTTAGAAAGGCGGATACTAATAATATAGCACTGCAGCTTAAGCTGCTTTGGAAGCTTTTAAAGGATAATGATAACCTTTGGGTTAAGCTAGTTATGAAAAAGTATGTTAAAAACCAGAATTTACTGACTCATAAACCTTCCACGTTAGCCTCTTGGCAATGGAAGCATCTTATGAGTTTGCGCCCTATTTTTTGCCAAGAGCTGTGATGGCAAGTTGGGGATGGGAAGCTTATTAGTTTTTGGTTTGATAACTGGGTTTTCCAATATCCTTTAAAGAATCTGGTGGATCCAGTGCGTGGCTCCCTCCAGCAAAAAGTTTGTGATTTCTTGCTTCCTGGGGGTTTATGGGATCGCTCTAAATTGGAAAAGTTCCTGCCTAGGGACTTGGTTTCCCAAGTTGCTTCTCTCTTTGTCCCCTCTCATCCTCAGACTGATGCTTTGGTTTGGGTCTTTCTACTGATGGGAAGTATTCAGTTAAATCTGGAGCACTATTAGCTCAAGGTCTCTCTCTTGATCGAGTCTCCAAAGTAGAGTATGTTTGGATTTGGAACCTCAGAATCCCTCCTAAAGTTAAGAATTTTCTTTGGAAGGCATGTAATGATGGCCTTCCTACTAAGGCCAGATTAGAAAAAAGTCATATTTTTCTACCCCAAGAATGTGTTTATTGTAATTTCCACTCAGAAACTACGATTCATTTGTGTTTCAAATGTCCCTTTATGTTGGATACTTTTTCTCAGCTTCAAAATAATTATGGTTGGCCTGGGGTTCCTTCCTGCTTATTGAGCTTTCCTAGATTTTTCTTTCGTGATTTTCTTAATAAATGTCATGAGCTGTTGTCTAAAGATGATTTAGTCTTCCTTATCATTGGCTAGTGGTTCATTTGGTATTTCAGAAATAATCTTATCTTCATATGTGAGAGTATCTCTCATATCCAAGCAGTTGTAGTAATTGCAAAATTTGTCAAAAATTGGTCCAAGCCAGACTTTGAGGCTGTAGACTCTTCTATAGATTACTTTCGTGTCTCTGGCCTGTCTTTTAAAGCTCCTCGTTCAGGCCCAAAAGGGATCTAGAATCCCCCTCCGCCAGGTTCTTTCAAGTTGAATTTTGATGGGTCGAAATTTAATAATGGGAGTTATGCTTTTGGGTTTGTTATTAGAGATGCAAGTAGCAATGTTGTGCTTGCTGGTGCTCAAGCTCTTGGCCCCTCTACCTCTATTCTCCAAGCTGAAGCTTGGGGACTTCGTGCAGGCATCAGGGGAGCTATTTCTCTGAATATAAAGGACATTATTATTGAGGGTGATAACCTTGCAGTTATCAACTCAGTTAAGAACATGTGGAACATTCCGTGGGAAATTAATAATATTATTTCTTATGCAGGTACTGATATAGCTTGTTTTTCTTCCTCTCGCTGTGATCATGTTTTCAGGGAGGCCAACAGAGCGGCGGATTTCATGGCTCGTAAAGGTCATTTATGTCCTACTCTCTTGTATTCCTTCCCTCCTTATGATATTGACTTTTCTCTTATCATCCGAAAGGATGTTTTAGGTTGGCCTCCGGATTAGAGGAGTTCTTCCTAAGTTTTCTTTCCTTATAAAAAAAAAATACTATTATGAATATTATTATTTTATTATTAATAATAATATTATTATTATTTTATTAATAATAATAATAATATTATTATTATTATTATTATTTTATTATTATTATTATTATTATTATTATTATTATTATTATTATTATTATTATTATTATTATTATTATTATTATTATTATTATTATTATCTATACTTATATATTAAAAAGCCGATCTCGTGAGTCGTGATCACACGCATATATACTAATGTCTAAACCACTAAACCAAGTGATATTTAATGTTATAACTTCAAAGTCAAATATTATTAAATAAAATATATAATTACTCGGGGTGTAGCCCGGGTCTAAAAACTAGTTATTATTATTATTATAAGACCAAAAAGAAAGATTAAATGTTTGGCAAAACTAGCGGTTCTAGTAGCTGTTAGCTGTTGCAGTAGCTGTAGTTGTTGGGGGTAGCTGCTAGCTGTCTACTAGTAGTTGTTAGCGATTAGTGCTTAAAGTAGTTGTTATTAGATTAAAAGTGTTTGGCAAAAGTAGATGTTGAAATTGTAAAAGACAATAAATGACATTCACGTATGAAATGAAACAATTTCATATATTCGTTCAATAGTTAAATTCAATATTTATTTTTTCAAAAAACTTACACAAAAAGGAGTATACGACTTTTTAACTGCTCAAAGAAATGTATAACTTAAAAAAATATTCAACAACCCTCAAAAAATTTATATTACCTATTTTAACTAAAATGCTTGCGGAAGAAGGAGTATAAAACATTGTGACATATTAGTTATATCTTATCTTTAAAATACATATTTAAATCACATCCCTGCTATTGTAAAGAAAATATAATGAATTGCCTTAAAACAAAATAATTAATAAACTGAAAAAGGAAAAAGAAATTAAATACATTGGTTAACAATTCTACCATGTGCTATTCTATAGTGTTTATTTAATTTGCTAGACCGCTACCTATAAATCTCAAACGTTACTTGCAGTAACGTTCTACAATCGTTACCCATAATCTACTCCAACCACTACCTTACCAAACACTCATAAACAACTGCTACCCGCTACCTAAAACGCTAGTGCCAAACATGACCGAGTTGAAAACAGGCGGTGGAAAACTTCCACCTATAAACAAGGGATTTTTTTTTTAGATGACAGAGCATTGAAGACTTGATTAGGTGTATTCCTTTACTTAGAGCTTGACTTTTGTGGCAACATGATTATGATGACTTGTGGAGTTATGGGAGAGTTATGGGATAAGCTCATATTTTGCCAATATTAATCTGTATTAGGCATAAATAATATTATTTGGATTGGGATCCAACTCTGGGTCGATGATATAAGCTAAGTAAGATCGAATCAGTAGAATCGAATCGTAAGATTTTAAGATACTACAAAATTATTTATAGCATGCCCTGGTAAGTAAATTGTAAATTGACAATTCTGCAAAAAAAAAATGGAAGTAGCCTAGAATATCATTTATGTAAAAAAAAAAAAAAAGAAACATAATATACTGATTTAAAACTAAAATTTTAACTAATATATTAATGTAGTCATATTTATTTTGACATGATCGACATCCCCTAATGTTTCAGCATTTACCAATAAAAATAACAAAGAGCTTTTCCGACATTCTAAAGTATCATTATCACCAACTACTAATTATTTGACATTAAACATTTTTGGAAATGTCGGAAAAAAAGATTGAGATTTATATTCATCCATTTCAGGTTTTTTTATTTCAGTCTTGTGTCTTATTTCCGAAAAAAAATTGGCTTTAGCAAATATTAAACATCTTTTTATATTGTAGGATCTTACGTTCCTGAGCGATCGTGTTTCAATCATGTACGATTCTGACCGATTCTAATCGATTCTACGTGATCCTAACCAATCCTGTTGGCAGTCGATTCTATACACGATCTAAATCGGTCTGCCATATTTGGATCATAGACAATCCTAAGATCCGAATCATGATTCTAACAACGGGCATTAATGTGTAGTGTTGCATGTAGAGGGAAACAATAGGTGTCATTGTTTAGATTTTTCTTTGGATTATTGTTTAGATTTGCATTGCATGTTATTAAAGCGACTAGTTGGACCACGCCAAATTTTGTATCGCCATTTATTATTTTCTGCATAATATAGTGCAGGATAGGGAGAATAAGAGTGGAGCCATTGGTTGATCCAATTTATGGATCATGAGGAGAGAGACATTAAAAAGGATTAAACAAATAGGAGAGAGAAAAAAAAGGAGGAAAGAGAGACAATGCTCAGATCGTTCCCACGATCTCAAACCCCTTTGGCAAAAGTGAGCTCATCGCCACATGGCATAAGGTGAGAGGAAGCTGAAAATGGAGTGGGCCCCACTGCTGCTGCATGGCAGACATCCAACCCTCCTAATTTCTCCAATCTAACGGCTAGGATTGCACAGAATTGTTAACGTTGCAAATTTTTGCAACGGGCATATTGCCAGTTTAAATTTTTTTTTTTAAAAAAAAAAAACACCAACAGCTATATTTTTTTTTTGTCTATAAATAGAGACCAATATTGAACTATTTTTATACATCTTATTTTTGAGCTCATTTTGTTATTGAAAGTCATATTTGTTTCCTTTCTTCATTTATCCACCCCACAAAAATAAATTCTCTCCTAATAAAGATTAGTTATGGATTCCAAAACCGGTAGAAAAAAAACCCTCCAAAATCCAAAAGACCTCAACAACCTCACATTAATCCAAGTTTTCAATCGTCTAGTTCCCAAATTGATCTCAATTCTCAAACTGATCCAAATTTTCATATGGGATACAACTCACAAAATATGATTTATCCTACTCAACTTAACCAACAATTCCCCCAACAGAATATGAGTTTCTCAAATACACCTTCTTACTCCCAATTTGCTCCACATTCACAAGAAAATTTGTACAATTCGAATGAGAATTATCGTTATTCTCAAGATAAAACATCATTTCCTATGTCTCAACATTTCCAGCAGTCACAAGGTGAAGGGTCATTTCCGAACTTCAAGAGTTCATATCGGTCTCGAGCTGCATCGGTTGAGCGTGATGATGACAACAACGAAGAAGAAGATAAAGGGCCGAGGAAATTCTGGAGGCCAACTGAAGAAGAGGTTCTCGTGAAGGCTTGGCTAACGGTTAGCCAAGATAAAGGTAGTAATACTAAACAAACAGCAATTATCTTCTGGACAAAAATTACTGAAATGTTTAAGGAAGTTAAGTGTTATCGAGATCGATGCTGGGAAGAAGGAGTTGAAAGTTTCAAGGAGTCTGATATCTTACCATTTGACAGAGAGTTGGGTCAATTACAAAGTCAATGGAAAAGAATACATGCAAAAGTATCCAAATTTGTTGGTGCATATGCTCATGCGGAGACTCGTCGGAAAAGTGGTGAGTCTGATGACGACGTCATGAAAACTGCATTTGCAATCAACAAAAAGGATAATAAAACTGACTTCAATAAGCTTCATTGTTGGGAAATTCTGAGGCATAATGATGTATGGAAGCCTATGGGAGATACCGTCAAAGCTTGCAAAAAGAAGACAGCTAATCAAGAAAGTGGCTCAAAGAGGTGGAGGATCAATGAAGCTGGCAACTACTCCACTTCAAGTGAGCCAAATACGCCAAGCAGTGGAGACCCAACTACTCCAAACGACGGATTCACCAAAAATAAAGGCAAGGGAAAGATTTTGAACATGCCTGCAGAAGCCTTTCAAGAGTAAATGGATCGAGTCCAAAAATTAAATTTGGAGAAAAACAATGAACTTCAAGTCGAGATCCAAAGGATTAATCATGAAAAGGAAAGCAACAGTGAGATGGTCCGGCTAGAAAGGGAGAAAATTGCAATTAAAAACAGGAAAATTAACTTGGAGTTATTCAAGGTGCTTTCAGCAAGGAATGATTTAAATGAGGAAGAACAACAACTTAAGAGAGATCTAGTTAAGGTTTTATTTCCAATGTAATTTTCTGATTTTCCTTTAGTAAGATTAATGTTATTTAATGTATTTCTTACTTTCCAATGTAATGTTATTTTAGTTCGTTAATTAGTCTTAGACTCGGCTGTTGTATGAAATTATCAAATTAATGAATCTAAATGTTTTTAATGTTTTAATATATGTATCCAATGATATATTAGTCCATTATTACTGCAATAATGAAGACATTGATTTGACAATTCACTTCATATAGATCAATCCATTATTACTGTAATAATAAATAAAGACATTTAACCCATGTCATGACTTGACAATGCACTATATAGATCAGTCCATTATTACTGCAATAATAAAGACCTTGATTTGACAATTCAATTCATATCATCAGTCCATTATTACTGCAATAATAAAGACATTGAAACCATGTGATGATTTGACAATGCACTACATATATCAATGCATTATTACTGCTATAATAAAGACACTGAAACCATGTGATGCCTTGACAATTCACTCCAATATCAGTGTAATATTGCTGACAATTCACCTTCTCTCTATATATACCTTACAATGCTAACTACTCAACCATTCACACAAAACCATTCTACCCTACAACCCCCATTCTTCCCCTACAAAAATATTAAAACCATGTCATCAGAATCAAGTTACAATAGCAATATTTCTTCTTCTAGTTCTTCGAATTATGATGATCCAAATTCTTACACACACATTCAAATAACTCGTAACAATGAGTACAAGCGTCGTTCGGAAAGGCGCAGAGACAACTCGGTTGATGGATCAAATGATGGAAAGGTTTGTGATGGCCAATCCAGCTGAATTATATGCAATGGTAACTCAAGTTCCAAGAGCACCAAGAACTGTAGTGCCAAGGGATCGTGATGAGGGGCACCACCGGTTATGGAATGACTATTTTGCCGAGAATCCCGTTTATCCCCCACAAATGTTTCGGCGGAGATTTCGCATGCAAAACATGTCTTCCTCCGCATAATAGAAGTCTTGACTTCGCAAAATTCATTCTTCCAACAAAGGCGAGATGCCGCAGGTAAACTTGGTGCATCATCATTATTAATATGCACTACTGCTATGAGATTGTTAGCGTACGGGGGAGCGGCGGATTCTGTGGACGACTATTCTAAAAATTAGTGCATCTCTTGCTAGAGATTCACTGCGACATTTTGTAGAAGGGGTGGTCGCCCACTTCGGGGACGAATACTTAAGAAAGCCCAATGAAGCAGATCTAAGAAGATTGTTGTACGCAGCTGAAGAACGAGGATTCCCAGGAATGATGGGTTCCATCGATTGCATGCACTGGAGATGGAAAAATTGTCCACTTCAATTTAAAGGACTCTATTCGGGAAGACCGGGTAAGCCAACATTGGTTTTAGAAGCCGTTGCTTCTTATGATCTATGGATCTGGCATGCTTTCTTTGGAACGCCAGGTAGGTGTAATGATATTAATGTTCTTAATAGATCTCCATTATTTAATGATGTTTTTGAGGGTCGTGCACCCGCAGTTAACTATGTTGTTAACGGACACCAATACGATATGGGATATTACCTAGCAGATGGTATATATCCTCAATGGGCTGCATTTATTCCAACAATAAGTCTTCCGCAAAATGAAAAAGAAAGTCTATTTGCCTAAAACCAAGAGAGCAAACGAAAAGACGTGGAACGTACATTTGGAGTATTGCAAGCTCGTTTTGCTATAATTCGACAACCAGCTCTAGCGCGTGATAAAGAAATGTTAGGGAAAATAATGATCGCCTGCATTATTATCTACAATATGGTAGTTGAAGATGAACGAGATTCATATTCCCTTCATTTTGATCCTAATGATTATGACCAACCTCCACGCCCTACTACTTCAACGCAAAGGAATGTAGGGACCTCTAATGAGCCTTTCGCATACGGCACTAGTGAGAATCGCATAGCAAGTCTAGAAATATATATGAACAACAGGGGTCGAGTTCGTGACCAAGTTGTGCATAGACGTCTCAAAGCAGACCTCGTAGAAAATATTTGGCTTAAATTCGGGCAATATAGGGGTTAATTAAGCTGCTACGTTTTTTTATTGTTTTATGTAATGTAATTCTATATGTATGTGTGATTTCTATTGTTTAATGCAATATTTTATTATTATTATATTTTCTGATTATATATTTGAATCGATAGTATTAAGTTAATTATCGTATCTAATTATGTACAATATTAACGAAATTATTTTTTACTAATAGTTTTTAATTACAAACATAAAAATTATTTACATTCAATAATCATTAATTGATTCTTAAATAATCCATAATAAATAAAAAAGATGGGATGGAAAGGAGATTGAGGAGAGAGAATATATGGTGGGGTATGGTAAAAAGTAGGAAAGAGAATGTGAAGATCTAAAATTATAGATCATCTATTGGGGGTGAAGAGATCATAAAAATTAATTGAATGAGGTGGAAGAGTGAGAAATTAATAAAGTAATTGATGATCCCAAATTTGGGATCATCCATTGGCCATGCTCTAATGAAAGTTTAATTATTTATGATTATCATTATCATTATCATTATCATTATCAGGATAGGGAGTATTACTTAATAATAAGATTATGAAGGTTTTATTATTATCATGCATATGCTGATGCTCTTTGCTTCTACCGAAGCTTCTGGTGTTTCCTACTTCTTACTGATCAATAGGAATGATCATGACAGGCGAACTACAATGAATTTAGCATTACTTCTATGATATCTACCATGTTCAAGGAATACCCACATATTAGCATATATATAGTATAAAAAAAAAAAAAAAAAAAAACATTATGTCGTTTAATTTTGGCTCACTTAGGGTCCGTTCTGTTCAACCTATTTTAACTTATATAAGATTTTATAAGATCAGATAAGATCAGATAAGATAAGATAAAATAAGATAAGATAAGATAAGATCAAATAAGACAAAATAAGTTGAACAGAACAGACCTTAGTAAGGTTAATGACTACTTCGGAAAAAAAATGAGGGTGCAATGTACATTTCAACAAACACAAAAACTTGGCTCATCTAGTATAACTTATAGTTATAAGCTAAGGTTATTTTTACCCTAGATCCTAGAGCTTTGCGTTCGAACCTTGCCAAGTAATTAAACGGGCTTAGGGTGGAATTTCCTTACCTTCACGGCCACTCCCATGTATTATGATGTTCTTACCAAAGATTAAAAATGTCACTCCATACAAGAAAACAACAACAAAATAACCAATAATA
The DNA here is from genome assembly GCA_947648045.1 of Beta corolliflora. Lineage (NCBI taxonomy): Eukaryota > Viridiplantae > Streptophyta > Magnoliopsida > Caryophyllales > Amaranthaceae > Beta > Beta corolliflora. Next base: position 1,505,262 of record CANSZD010003157.1, on the reverse strand, counting down.
AGAGAGAGTCATTTCTATTATGCAGTTCTGAAATCTTTAAACAATTAGAACGTATTACAATAATCTCATCATTCTTTTTTCGTTAAAACTCAGTTGATATACACATGAAACTTAAAGGATTTTTTTAAAAAGAAAAATACTCTAAACAAAAATTGTAGTGAAGTCTAATATCAACAAATAACAACAAGACAGCCTTGGGTTATGTTGATTTATTGTATGCATAATCATAGAAGACTAATTAGGAGAGGCAAAAGCAAGGAAATGTGGGTTGGACATTAAACTTTGCATCTCATTCTCCTCCAAATATAACCATGCTTCAATTCCATCACCAGTAATAGGATGCTTATGATCCGTTAAAAAGATAAAATTCCTAAGTACAGGGGGAGGTTGTACCCCATCAGCGGGCACCACCCATACGGGGCTCTCCGAAACCAAAGTCTGCCTCATTCAACCCCATATTACACCAGCTCGTAAGTCGGAACAGGCCTTCCCGATACTCCATTGCACCAGCTTGCGCCCCAGCTTTCCACTCTGACAAAAAAGCCTTAGCTCCATTTTCCCCTTGATAAACTGTAGTAATTTTCTGGTTAATTTCTGATAATGATGAGTGAATTTCCTTAACAAGGTCTTGAACTCTGCTGCTTTTACGAGCCTGTGTCTGCACGTTAGTTAGAAAATTACCCATTGATTCTTTTGGAAGTGGCGGGTTCATCCTTGGCCGCATGTTTACAGTAAATGAAAGCACTGTGTGTACAATATCGGATTCAAAGTTTTTCGTAGACAAGATTTGATCCCAAATAAACCCGACTACAGCTTCAAATCGGGTGGGTTTAGGAACCAGCTCACTTGCGGCTATAGCCTTAAGGTTGTTTAAAGCAACTGCACTAAAAATGAAACTCTTGACGACCACGTTGATAGGAAGAAATTTCTCATCAGCGGAGGGCAGCTCGATGTTTAAGGCCTGTTCGACTTTGGGAAGAGGAGGAAAAGCCTTGATGGTGGCTTCAAAGTCGGGTTGGACTACGTCTTTATACCGTTTGCTAGCGAGGGCAGCCCAATGCTTAAGAAAGGTTGCTAAGGAGGCACTGTCAAGAAGTTTGTGGAGCATGTAGCAGCCAATTACAACCCCGCCGCATTGGAAAACATTGAACTGAAAAGCTAACGGGACTAGTTCGGACATCGGTCGAGGCCCAAGAGCCTGTAACTCTCGGGGAGGGAGGAACTTGGTGAGAAATTTTAGTTTATGAGGTGAAGTTAAGATGGCTAAGAGATGTTGGTTGTTGCAAGATATGGTAGAATCGTCTATGAATCGGCCTGCAAGAGGGTAGAATTTGTCAAGGGTTTGGCTAAGTGAAGATTTTAAGCTAGTTATATTAATTCCTTGTGGTGTGGTGGAAGTCGCTGTGTAGAATAGAAGTACGGGTAAGTGAATAACAGGGAAGATTTGATCGAGTAGACCAAGGGTGAAAGTTTGTGGATGGGTGGATGGTGGAAGTGATGGTTTTATGATTTCATTTGATATTATTTTCACCTCTAGTTCATGTTCGTGCTCCATTGGAGTCGATGGGACGAAGGTTTTGTTATTTTTATTGCACACGAGAGATGCCTAATTTAACTTAGAAGGAAGGAGGATGAGTTTGTTATCTGTAACAAGTTTCCATCTCCTTAAATATAGATTTTGATGCACCTAAAATCTCTAATACAATATGTTTTTTTCTATTTGAAAAGGAATAAATTGTCCATCAAAGTTAGGTACAATAATAGACAATTTGTTTTCAGAAAGAAAATAGAAAATAAAAGTATACAACTATTTGCCACTCGGAAAAAATTAAAACATACAACCAATCCAAAAAAAATACAACCCCTAATCTCTAATCAATTCAACCTGCATTATTTGTGTCTATGAGAGGAACGTTGTGACTAAAAGCGTATAGATATCATCGATCACCATAGGATGAAGTCCTTTACAATATGTTTGGATAGGAAATTTTGGAGGGAAAGGTAAGGACAAGAAAGTAAGAGATTTGTCATATTCCGTTCTTTGGATATGACTAGATAGGGGAAAAGGGAACTCAAAGTACCTATTGAAATTATCTAATTTCTTTACCCCTTAATCACATATTCACATCTTTCAACCATCGGAATCATTTGAAAGAAATATGAGAGCTCTTTGCTCTTTGACTCTTCTAAACTCCTTTATCTACTCAATTTTTCACTCCCCACCCTTTCAATTTCCTCCATGGCTCCAACAAAAGCTTGTGTCTTAACCATCCATGCATTGATGCACCCTTAAAATTTCTACTAGCCTCAAATCTCAGTGATTTAAAATTTGTGTTGGGTTTTTGGGAAATTGATGATGATTGATAATTAACTAGAAATCAAATTAAATGCTAGTATAAACTACAAAATAAACCCTAATTAGAGACGGAAATTTCCGTCTCTAAATAGGTACAATCCGTCTCAAATTGCATTTAGAGACGGATTTGAGAAGGAAAATGGGACGTCCCTATAGGAGGCGTTTCAAAAAAATTTGTGACGAAATTTTCGCAACTCCATCTCAAACTTGAGACGGATTATATTTCGTCTCAAATTTGTGACGGATCGTATTTCGTCTCAAATTTGAGACAGAATACTCGTCACAAATTTTGAGACGAAATTTTTTTAGAAAACATCTCAAATTTGAGACGGAATTTTTTAGAGTACGTCTCAAAATTAAAACGATTATTATATAAGCCATCTCAAATTTGAGACGGAATAATTAAGCATCCGTCTCTAATTAGGATTTTTATTTTAAAAAATATATACATAGTAGTCTAGCTATAGTACGTAATCATAGTTCATATATGAAAATACCTATACATGTCCTTATCCTCACTTGCTCATATAACAAACCTGTATATTCACACTGAGGTGTAATTGACATTTACACAAAGTTTTGCAGGAAATGGATGAAATACTTTGCAAATCTTAACTAGAACGGCAAAACAAGACCAAACAATATTGATTCCAAATTCGAACCATTAGTGTATCAGTCGCCAATACCTGCCAGGCTGCCATAACAGGAATATTATTGATTAATCCAATGATAAGGCATAGAAATGTATACTAAAAAAGTAGCAGTATTCCCATTTAAGTCACACATTGTGTATGAGAGTCTAAAATTTTCCTCACCATTGTTAGAAGTTTGGTGAAAGCTATGTCAACAGGACGTAGATTCCAAACCACTCTGAATTAATACTGAGCGTCCAAATTCTGAGAAGAACCTATTTGCATTACTTTTCTTTACTCTTCGGGTTCGGCCAATGCGTTGGAAAGAGAAAGCAAAGATTTGTAAGATAGTCTGGGGAGGACTACAATATAGAATATGATAATCAATCAAATATTTCCAGTGTATACTGAAATTCAACACCTATTAAACTGAATTAACACAAATGATAGAAGTACGCCTAGGCAAGACAGCAAAGTACGCATGAGACAGAACAAATTAAATTTAGCAAAGTTCCAATTATCCCTTTTTGTTATAACCAAGCACATCCAAAAATACAAATAAATATCACCCCCAGGGTTATATAACCAAGCACATCAAAAACTACAAATATATAAACCCCATCCATCGAGACACAAGACGCATGCATCCGATGATCTCGCTTTTTGGCTATTCACATGCATCAAAATTTTGAACTCTTAATGACATCTTTGCTAAAACATACCATGGGACAAGAAACCTTTCAAATATCTTACTAGTTACTACTACTAATCAGAGGCATGAACAATTGATAGAAAATTCTATATAATACCAACATGCATTGTTTTAAACTTAAAAGGTAAATGTGATACTCTTGCAGTTAACAGCTTTAAACATAAGGTAAAAAAAAACAAGTATTTCCAATCATTCACTGCCTCTAGGAGAAGCCTCATAGTCATCATTGTCATCCTCCCTACCATTCTTGTCACTTCTAGCAACAGGGCTAACACTACGATTAACCCCCTTAATAGAAAGGCCAAATCAGAGAGGCTGAAAACTAATCCCCTTCTAAAGCATATACAAGAAGAGAGAGAGCTGAGCTAGAAGTGGAAGCTAGAACACGACGTTGCTGGCAGCAACATAAATAGCTGCAGTCTGCACTCGACTACTCTGCACTCGACTACTGTACATCCTACATGCTCCCTAAGATAGGGACCAAGAATAGCAAAGCGAGACTAAATTGTAGTAGAGAAATGGCAAATAATTACCTCTAAGCAGCAATGCCATGCCCAGAACCAGAAGGAGGTGGCGGTGATGGATGAAACACAGGTGAAGTTCGTCGACGACATTGTGACTCGGTAAGTTGCTCCAATATTGCTCTAAGAATGATCAATCTGTTGTTGTTGATCTGCAACTTGCATTCTTAGATCAGCATTAGTTGTTCTTTGCCTCTTGGATCCTTTTGACTTCTCATAGTATAGTTCCCCAGCACAGCCAATCCATATAATCTCCCTTTTGCATCCCAACCTCCAGCAGCCTCAAAAAATAATGTGTCATCATTGACGGCTTGGTTGCTGTTCTTGTTGATCATGTTGTCTCTCTTGAGTGTCTCAAAATTTTCCTAATATGCATAAACACCGTAATACTATATAAGAGATCAGAGTTCTCATAATACTAACTAAGAGAATCTGCAGATAGCATAAACATCAGTAATATCAATTTTATCAGCTTGTTTATGGAAACTAAATAAACTTCCCTAGTCCAGGTCAAAGGTGACCCATAATGAAAGTAAATTACAAGATCTCCAAATTAACTCAGTTCACAAAGTAAAAATGAAATACTTCAGTGAGTCGACAATCCAAATCAACAACCCCCAGCAATGACATTTTTGAGGGAACACATAAACTCCACAGACAACTTTCCTCAAAGTGCTTGAGAAAACAAAAACATCAAAAGGCAAGGAACAATTAATAGAAATCAAAGCACACTTATACACTTGGAAAATCCAAAGATCCACGCCATAAGTATGCATAGAAATCAGCAACAATCAGATTATTACTAATTTACTACTACCAATCAGATTACAAGCAAAAGGGATATTATACTGATCAGTCTACACTGATTTAATAGAGCAAACCCCTTATTAAAGATACTAATCAGAAGGGATATTATACTGATCAATCTACACCAAAAGATCAAATCCTCTACCTTTATCCTTTCATAATCATAAAAAAGGGGAATGACTACTGCTCGAAGTTTGAAACTCTAATATATTTAACACTCCTTTTAGCATTCTTCTTTTATCTTAATGTAGTTTTATTAATTCAAAGAATTATATGAATGTTGTGGGGTCTACCAGAAATATTTGTTAGTTTAACACTTTCACTTCTCTGCTGCTAGAAGAGAGCAGAGTGTTGTTACCTGGAAATTGCTACCAAAAGATCCTCTGTCAAACTTTCACCATGTAAGCCAACTTAATAACTCCACAAAACCAAAAAAAAAAAATCCTCAGCTCAGGTCAATCTAGTTTTTCAAATCAATAATGCACACATATGATTCGGCATCACAAATAACCAAGGGACATCTCCATTTCCAGTGAGATTATACAATTACAACATTCAAAGTGATATAAAATAGCTCATATACGCCTAAGTTACATCAAACACAGTTTCACTTACATATGCAATTGAGAATGAGTGCTTCAAGATCAACAGACCCTCGAGCTTCAACACAACTCTTCTCTGAGAAAAGATTTTAAGATTAAATTTAGCTTGAATGCTCCTTCAGTAATGAATAAAATCAATGCTGCTCAAATAAACTATTCGTTACATGTCGACCTCCAACAATTTCCAACTCAAATTATACAATAAAATCCAATGAAATTACTCAACTCCAGTAACACTTGCTCAAAAAACACACAGAATTAGATCAAAATCAGCCACTGACTACACTGAATACTAACAGCACAGCATTGCTCAATCGCATCACCAGTCGAATTCGACAAAAATTTCCGACTCAAATAAACACTAAAATCCAATCAAATTACCCCACTCTAGTAACACTTGCGCAAAAAACACAAAAAAATCGATCAGAATCAACCACCGACTACAATGAATACTAACAACACAGCATTGTTCACTCGCACCACCAATCAACCTCCAACAAAAAATTCCAACTCAAATTAAACACTAAAATCCAATCAAATAACTTGCGATGAAATTGAAGCAGAAATCACAGTCATAGAATTTTGAATCAGATATTAAAAAAACACATATCAAAGTGAAGCATAAATCACAGAAAAAATTGACCATATGAAGAAATTAGGTATTTGCCTTTAAGAAACTTGCGAAGAAATTGCAGACCTAGAGATTCAATAAGCCAAACAATCCCATTATTGCGATTTCGAACCTTTCATGAATTAGCTGGAAATTTCAATGCATCTTCGAGTGTTGATTTTGCTGTGATGTGATGTAAATTTGATCAAATCTTTCGAAAAATTCCAATTTGGCGTTGAATTTGGCGTTAATTTCATATCAGTGAACAACAAGAGCGATGAATGGTGACGATTTTATAAGACTTTTCGAAAATTCTACGAGGTGTGTTTGAGGAAGAGAGAGAGAATGAATGGAAGAATGTCAGAGGTGACAATTTCATATCAGTAAAAATGTTAGAGGTGAGTTTGCATAATCAATTAGGAAGAAAAGGTTAGAAAAATAATATTAGTAAAAAAAAAAGGTTTTAATGCATCTTTTTGTGCTATATTATTGCTTGATTATCTTAATAGATTTTAATAGCCTCCTCTTTTCTCCTCTCTCCTCTTCCTCCTTAAAAAAAACTCTAATTCTTTTCTTTTAATTTGGGGCTGTCATTATGCTTTCGACGGTGGTAAGCCCTCAATTCTTCTTTTTTCTTCTAGTTTCATTGTTTTTGTTATTAATAATCTTCCATTCTCTCTCTTTTTGAGAGTTTTCTTCTCAATTTTTGGGTTCTTTCTCTCCTTTCATGGGAGTTTGGAGTTTGGTTTTATTCTCTTCCCACGTGGAAGTTTAACAATTGGTATGAGAAATTATTCCTATTGGTTGAGGTTTAAGACCATTAACATCGAAGTGTTAGAAATTCAGATGTCCGGTTAAATCAAGAATTTTCTTCCCCGAACTATGTCATAATATATGATAGACTTCCCCATCAATAGTTGCGTGATTCAGCAAATACAAGGGGGATGCGTTGTATTGCTCGATCTGGTTCATTGTAGTTCCTTCGAAGACGAATTTGATTTGATCTTGTCTGATTATATCTTGTTTTTCTTTGATACCTATTGTAGATACCGTTTGGTCTTCAATTAATGAAATTTCTCTTTCAAAAAAAATCTTAATAGATTTTGAGACGATTCAACATATATTCGTCTCAAATTAGTAATGGAATACAAAATTTGTCTCAAATTAGTAACAGAAGACAAAATTCGTCTCAAATTAGTAACGGAAAAAAAAATCATCCTCTCAAATCAGTAATGGAAAAAAAAAATTCCGTCTCAAATTAGTAATGGAAAAACATCAGTCTCAAATTAGTAACGGGAAAAAAAATCCGTCTCAAATTAGAGACCAAAAATACAATTCCATCTCAATTCTTATTTTGAGACGATTTATCTAAAATTCGTCACAAATTTGAGACGTAATTAAAATCCGTCTCAAACTTCGTCTCTAATAGCACATTATTTTGTAGTGGTAATTTTCTCTCGGCGTAGGATAAGAGACCCTCTCTTAACCTGCGCTGTCGCCATGGCAGGAAAATCAATGGCGAAAGCGAAGAAATCTCATGGGAAATCTAGTAACCAGGTGAAGAAGAAAGGACCTACGTACGAGCCCAATTTCAGGAAAAAAAAGTATAAATCTTTGGTTGAGCTTCATGGAATGGCAACAATGGCGATTCAGACCCCTGAATTTGAGGAGCCATTATCACCTAGAAGTTCATTGAAGGAATTGCAGAATCAATCATGGGAGAAAGCTCAGTTATCTGAATGGCTGACCATTATGAAGAAGACGCATAATCGATTGGAATCTATTGATGGAGGTAATATTCAATCTCGCAAGTTGTTGCATGAGTTTGAGAAAGTTCAATCGAATGTTTCAAATTCTAGTGAATCTGCTATTAAAATTGACCTAGAAGATGTTAATTAAGGAAGAAATTGAATATTGGAATTCATCTGTTATATGTGATGTGTTGGGGGCTAACCCTCCATTTCCTGTTATGGATGGATTCTTGAGAAGTGTATGGGCAAAAAAAGGTGTAGAGAAGATTGTAGTTGTTCAGAAAGGTATTTTCATTGTTAGATTTTATAATCTTGAACAAAGCGAGGAAATAATGAATGATGAATTCCAGTTTTTTCATAAAAAAACCTCTTATAGTGAAGAAATGGAATTCAGAATTGAAGATACAGAAGGAGGATGTTCAAACTGTTCCAATGTGGATCCAATTGCCTGTACTTGATTTGAAATACTGGGGAGAGAAGTGCTTATTCAAGTTAGTTGCAGGCATTGGAAAACCCCTGAAATTAGATCAAGCTACCATTAAGAAAGACAGATTGATGTATGCTAGGATATTGGTGGAAGCTACGATGAATCAGGAGTTCCCATATTATATTACATTTGAGAATGAAAAGGGGGTGATGATGACACAGACTGTGAAGTATGAGTGGAAACCAATTCAGTGTGAAAAGTGTAATGGAATTGGTTACTCAAGTGTGGAATGCAAGCAGCATCAACAGAATATAATACAGAAAAAATTGGTGCCAAAACAAAAGGAAGTTCAAAAAGATGCTATGAAGGGTTTCAAATGGTTAAAAAGCAAGCTCATGTGGTACTTGTTGAGACACAACCAGTGACTCTTGATAATACATTTGCTGTTCTGGAGAAAGAAGTGCCTAGGGAGGACAAGATGGTGGAATGTCAGGAGGTTCAGACAGGAGTTGCACATGGTGAGGGGGGGTGATACGTGTCGTTTATCATATACAAATTAATAATTTATAATACCTATCTTAGTCCTTCAAAAATATTAACAACTAGTAAAAGGGTAAGAAAGGGTCGATCCCACGAGAAGATTATTAAAATTCCTAACTCTCAAAGTTTAACTAATAACATAAACAAACCATGGGGGGTGGGGTTTGGAATCATACTAGAGTACCTATTAATTTAAATCAAATGACTAATAACTAATATAGATATGTACAAGTGACAAACAAGCAAGCCAATATAACGGTTCGATCATAGATTAATTAGACAATTAACAGGTGTTTAATACCTATAATCTAGTTCCCTTTAATACTCGATTTAGCAATTAGGTTGTTGAATTATCGCCGCGATCAATTCTTATCTTGCTCACTAGAAAGCTAGAATCTTACTAAGACAAATACAACCCTAACAAACATGTTTTATTAGACCAATTCATATACTTAATAAAATTAAGGTGAGCCGCTCACTCTAATTATATTAAGCCGTTAACTCTAAATAACCATTAAACGCCGCGCCTAATGACTACTTAGCACAATTTAATTACTCTCCAATTGTAACTGTGCGCACAATCACAAGCAAAGAGATTAAATTTATATTAAGACACGATAATATGAATTGAATAATTACTAAATCAAATATTAAATCATGACTAACGCCGCGATCAATCATGTGAACTAAAAATATAAGAACATAAAAACAACTGAAAATTAAATCTAAAATTAAGAAGTTATGAATACAAGAACAATCAAAAACTAATTAATTGAAAGTAAGATGGGAAAAACTCATAGATTGGAGCTCCGCCGATGCAGCTGCTGCCCTCGATTTTCACCCACAAAGAATAATTGTTCACCTTCATAGGCCTTCAACGTCATAGCCCTAAACCGAACTCGCATCATCTTCACTATCTCACAAAACCTTTACATTGTGTATGCTTGTGTGTGTCCTCTTGTGGTAGAAATTAGGGGTTTTTATACCCAATTGAGAAATCTCCCGAACTATTATAATTGGGGAAAATTACTTGTGGAGAGAAAGTAAACAATTGGATTTGCTTCATATTTTCTAAATTACACCCGTGATTTTGCTATCAATGAGATCTCGAAAATTGAGGAAACAAATTCCTCCTCTTGTGCTCTGTTAGTGGAAGAGAGACATAGGAAAGTTTTCTATTTCTTTGGCACTGCCATCAGCTCGTGAAAGTGAAGGATGAAGAAGATTTTCTTCATTTCTTCTCTCTCTTCTTTAACACTTATTTTGTTTGATTTTCTTCTTTGCTTCCTTATTTTGCTCTGCTTTCTTCTCACGTGATATCTTTTTTCATTTTATTTTGTTTCCAACGTGTATTGCTGTAACTTTAGTCATGCACTTGGTTTCCTTTTCTCCTTCTTCATAGGGCTATTTTTAGTGGGCTGTAAGTGAGAGTTTGGTTGGATTTTGCTCCTGAGTCTTCCTTCTATTACAGGCTGCAACCTGGGCCTTAAACAATAGGATAGTAGAGGGCGTCTTTAGTCCATTAATTATTTCCACTACACAAATCCATTAATTAAGCCCAATAAACAATCAAAATAAATAATTAATGAAAACTAACCTAAAGCAATAATATGTAAATAATAATACAAAATAACATATATAAGACATCCAAAAAGATGTATATTAGGGAATAAAAGTATATAGACTTTAACACATATCAGGAGGGGGAGCCCCCTACCATGGATGGATAATATAATAAGTTGAAATGTGAGGGGATTAGACAACAAAAGAAAGCAAGTTGAAGTGAGGAATTTCTTAATGACTCACAACATAAAGTTGTTTAGTCTTCTAGAAACTAAGATAAAAGCTCTACCCCTATGAGACTTTTATCTTAATGTCTGTCCAGGTTGGTGCATTACAACAAATAATCAGTGGCATGGAAATGGAAGAATTGTGTTAGTGTGGCATCCAAGCCTTTTACTGTGAATGTGCTCTTATATACCAGTCAACTCATTCATACTGAAGTTGAGGTAATAAATGGTGGGAAGAAGTTTAAGTGCACTTTTGTTTATGGTTTAAATGATAGACGGGCGGGGAAAGATTTGTGGAGAGATATTGAAAGGCAGACCATGGATAACACTCCATGGATTATTCTTGGAGATTTTAATGCACTCATGAGTATGGAAGATAGAATTGGCCAACCTGTGAGAGAAAGAGGGGTTCGTTTTAGACATGAAGAACTGCATGGATAACTGTAGAATGCTGGATGTTAAAGCTTGTGGTCAGTTTTACACTTGGAACAACAAGCAAGAAGGAAGGGATAGGGTATTCTGCAAGTTGGACAGAGTGCTAGGTAATGAAGCTTGGACCACTGAATGGCCTCTCCCTGAAGTTACAATTCTCCCTGAAGGGGAGTTTGATCATTGTCCTTTGATAATAAGATCTTTTTTTAGTGAAGCTAAGAAAAACCTTTTAGGTTTTTCAATATGTGATGTCAAGCTGAAGATTTTCATGGTATTGTCTCTCAATGCTGGCAGCAACCTATCTCAGGCACTAAAATGTACCAGGTTGTGAGTAAACTTAAGCTTTTGAAAAAAGACTTAAAAATACTCAATGCAACCGAGTATGGGGTTGTCTCTGAACAAAATGTTGTTAGATATCACAAGATGATCTCAGTTCAGCAAGAGTTACATAGTAATCTTGATGACTTGGAGTTGAGAGCTCAGGAGAAGGAGGCTAAGGAAGCTTATATTATGGCTCACAGAAATTATAATCAGTTCCTCAGTCAAAAAGCCAAAATTAGAGTTGAAGAATGTTGGCAGGAAAGGATCCATGGAGTTGCAATGTATAAAGTTGTCAATAAGTTGAAGAAGTTGAAGCAATCTTTGAAAGCTTTGAATAGAAAAAAATTCTCTAATATAGAGAATGAAGCGCAGATTGCTCTCACCAAGCTCACTGACACTCAAAAGGCTATTTACAATCAGCCTTTGAATGGTGAGTTACATAGGCAGGAGGTGTTGGCTAGGCTAGAATATGACAGATTAACTGCTCTCAGGTTGAGTCTGTTAAGGCAGAAAGTGAAAAGTGCATGGATTAAAGGAGGTGATGAGAATTCTGCCTATTTTCATGCTTGTTTGAGAAAAAGAAGGCAACAAAACCATGTATATAGAATTAGGGATAGTGCTGGGGTTTGGCAAGAGACTTCTAAGGATGTTGAAGATGCTTTTTTGAGGTATTATGAAGATTTATTGGGGACTGTGAGCAATGATGATAATCATGTGAGCAACACTATTATTTCAGAGGGTGCAGTTGTGAGTAATAGTCAGCAGCTTTCTTTGTGTGACCCTTTCTCTGGAGAGGATGTGAGAGCTGCTCTTTTTTATATTGATGAAATGAAAGCTGCTGGGCCTGATGGATATTCAAGTGGCTTTTTCAAGAAGGTCTGACCATCTGTGGGTAATGACATTATTGAAGCTGTGTTGGATTTCCTTCAGACAGGGAGAATGTTAAAGCAACTTAATGCTACTACCTTGTGCTTGATCCCTAAGGTGGAGTCTGAAGATGTAGGTCAATTCAGGCCTATAGCATGTTGTAATGTGTTATATAAGGTAATTTCTAAGATGCTGTGTAACATATTGAAAGTGGTGTTACCTAGTCTTGTAGACCAAGTTCAAAGTGCTTTTGTAGAAAATAGGATCATTATGCGTAATATCTTGATTTGTCAAGATATTTTGAAACACTATAAAAGAAAGAGTGAACCTGCAAGATGTACTATGAAAATTGATCTCAGAAAAGCATATGATTCTGTTAATTGGGGTTTCTTAGGTAAACTGTTAAACAAGTAGAAGTTTCCTGAAAAGTTTAAAGGGTGGATTATGACTTGTGTAACCACTCCTGCATTTTCTATTAGTGTAAACGGTGGGTTGTGTGGCTTCTTCAAGGGGAAGAAATGGCTTAGACAGGGAGATCCTATCTCTCCCCTCCTATTTGTGCTTGTCATGGAATACTTTACTAGAATCCTCAAGAAGATGAGTCAAAAAGAAGGGTTTTGCATTTCATTATAGGTGCTCTTCTCTTCAGCTTACTCACTTAGTATTTGCTGATGACTTGATGTTGTTTTGTAAAGGAGAGGTGAAACATGTTTTGCTCATGACTAGGGCTATGAAAGCATTCTCTCAAGCTTCTGGCCTGACAGCTAATAATGAAAAATCTGCTCTCAATTTTGGGAATGTGTCTGAAGAGGTTCAAATGAGGATTTTGCAGGTGAGTTGGTTTAAGAAGGGTGTTTTCCCCTTTAGATATCTGGGAGTCCCTATCACATCTAAATGAGTTTCAATTGCAGATTGTGATGTTTTGGTTGATAGGATCCTAAATAGAATTCTTTGTTGGACTTCTAGACATTTTTCCTATGCTGCAAGGAATGTCTTAGTGAGTGTTGTATTAGTTAGCATTCATACTTACTGGGCCCAAGTTTTTATGTTGCCTAAAGGTGTTCTGCAGAAGATTGTGCAAATCTGCATAGCCTTTTTATGGGATGGTAAATCTCATTTACACAAAACTCCTTTGGTAGCTTGGGTTTGGGTGTGTAAACCGAAGAAGAGTGATGGTTTGGGAATCAGGGATTGTATCTTGTGGAACACAGCTGCAATAGGGAAGTATACTTGGCAGATTGCAAAGAAGGAGGGCATGCTATGGATAAGGTGGGTGCATAGTGTCTACATCAAAGATGATGATTGGTGGGAGTATGATGCTCCTAGGACTGCTAGTTGGGCTTGGAAAATGATATGTCAAGTTAAGAATAAATTCAGAGCTGCTTACAATCATAACTCTTGGCTTGATGGCAGCAAGGAGTACACTGTTAAAGAAGGTTACAAATGGCTCAGAGGGAATCAAGAGAATGTAAGATGGCATCATTGGGTGTGGAACTTTGTGAATATTCCTAAGCACTCCTTCATCTCCTAGTTAACTATGTTGGGGAAGCTCAGAATAAGGGATAGACTCTGTCAAGCTGGAATTTGTGCAGAGCATAGGGTGTTGATTCTTGTAGACACTTGTTCTTTCAGTGTCCATTTAGCAGGCTGGTTTGCCAAGGAATTATGAACTGGTTGTAAATATCAGTTAGTGCTCATGAAAACTTATATGTGCACTGGAAGAAACGGGGGGAGAAAGTTTAGAAGTAAAGAACAACGACAAACTGCTTATGCGTGCTTGACTGCAACTGTTTATTAGATCTGGAAAGCAAGAAATCATGCTCTTTGGAAGGAAGTTGTTCTGAGGCCTGATTTTGTAATTAAACATATTCAGATTGATGTTTGTATTAGAGTGAAGTGTAAACTTAGTGGTAGATGGAATGACTGTGAGAGGTTGTGGTTTACTGATTTATTGGCCAATCTGACTAAGGGTTTGATTATGTCCTTGTACTGGTAGGGTGTGTGTTTGTCTTTTGTGTTGGTTGTTGTTTCTGGTTTGGTGTGGTGTTGTTTTAGATGTCTTTTGTGCGGTTGATTGGTTTGCTCTGTTGTAGGCTGGTGCTTTAATGCTATTTGGTAATAAAATTTCTTACATTTTTACCAAAAAAAAAGCCAAAATTAGATGGCTTAGTGAAGGTGATGATAACACTAAGACTTTCAATCAAAGTATTAAACTCAGGAGAGTCCATAATAGAATAAACACCATAAGGAAGGAGAATGGTACCTGGGCAAACAACTCTACAGAAGTGGCTAGAGCTTTCTTAGATTTTTATCATGCTCGGCTAGGTAGTGAAGGTAATGTGAGGAATGTGGAGAGTGTAATTATAGCCAAGGGCAATGTCCTCACTGAGTTTCACCCGCAAGCCTTATCCTTGGAGTTCAGTGCTGAGGATATAAAGAGTGCTTTGTATTCTATCCCTGATGATAAATCACCAGGAATTGATGGCTATTCCAGTTGTTTTTTTTTAAAACATGGGACACTGTGGGTATGGATGTAATTGCAGCTATGCAAGATTTTTTTAGAAGTGGAAAACTTCTTAAGGAAATCAATGTTACTGTTATAACATTGATTCCTAAAATTAAGTGCCCTGCTTCAGTTGGTGATTTCAGACCCATAGCATGTTGCTCAGTCTTGTATAAAACCATAACAAAGTTGATATGTTCAAGACTGAGTGGAGTTCTTCCAGGAATTGTTTCTCAAACTCAGGGGGCCTTGATCATCACTGGCAGAAACATTATTATAAGCAATATCATGCTATGTCAGGACTTAGAGAAGAGGTTTGGGAGAGCTACCAATCAAGTAAAAGGGTTGCTCATGAAAGTGGACTTAAAGAAAGCTTATGATTCAGTAAAATGGAGGTTTGTGCATGATCTGTTAGCAGCTCTGATTTTCCAAATCATTTTATACAATGTGTCATGGAGTGCATCACTGCTCCTAAGTTTACATAGCTTATAAATGGGAGTACAGAAGGCTTTTTTGCTGCCAAAAGAGGTCTCAAGCAGGGGGACCCAATGTACCCTCTGCTATTTGTATTATGTATGGATTACTTAACAAGGATCCTTGCATATATTGGAGAATTGGATGAATTTAAATTTTTCACTGGGTGTAACAGCTTGAAGGTGAATCACATGTGCTTTGCAGATGACTTATTGTTATTCTGCAAAGGTGAAGCAAAGTCATCATACCTTCTATTGTAGGTTCTCAAGTTATTTACTGAGACTTTAGGCTTGAAAGCACATAAGAGAAAATCTCCCATTTATTGCACAACTATGGAAGAGAATGAAGTTGCCATGATAGAGCAATTCTCAGGATTCATCAAAGAAAACCTTCCATTCAGATACCTTGGAGTTCCCATGAGTTCTAAGAAATTAAAGGCTGCTGATTGTAATGCCTTAATTGAAAAAGATAACTAGTAAAATAAGATTCTGGAGTACTAGGAACTTATCCTATGCTGGGAGAGCTCAACTTATTAACTCTGTCTAGATTAGTGTTCACATCTACTGGGCCCAAGTCTTCCTCCTTCCTTGTTATGTTATGGAAAAAATCAACTCAATCTATAGAAGTTTTTATGGTCTGGAAATATAGTGGGTGAGAAAGCAGGGTGTGTAAAATGGGATAATATATGCAGTCATAAAAGAGATGGTGGTTTGGGTTTCAGAAACATCAAAGTCTGGAATAAAGCTGCAATTGGTAAGCTCGTTTGGAATATTGGATGTAAAAAGGATGAACTTTGGGTAAAGTGGGTGCATACAGTTTATGTTAAGGATAGAAACTAGTGGGATTTTCAAGCCCCACCAGGTGCTAGTTGGGTGATTAAATATTTGTGTAAGGTGAAAAATGAGTTGGCACAGGTTGGAATGTCACAGTGGAGTGTGCATAACAATTACTCAATAGAAAAAGTGCATGATATGTTGGTGGAGGAGAGAAATGAAGTTCATAGGGGGTTTGGAATGGGATGAACCTCCCTAAACATAAGTTCATAGCTTGGTTGGGAGCTCAGCACAGACTGAGAACAAAAGACAAGTTGTTTCAACATAACATTATTAGTACAGATTATCTATACTGCTTGTGTGGGATTGAAGTGGAAACTCATGAGCACCTTTTTTTTTTACTGTGTGTTTAGCAAGAAGCTTATGGCTCAACTTCTTGAGTGGATTGGTATTACATTCAGAAGAAGGTATATTCTTCAGTGGATCAGCTGGACAAGAAGAAGATATTCAGGAACTAAAATGAGAAAACAAGTCTTGTTTGCAGTGATATCTGCTGCTATATACCAGATTTGGAAGGCAAGGAATGAGGCGTTTTGGCTTTCCAAAATTAGTAGAATAGATTGTGTAGTTAAAGATAAAAAAATGTATAGTGAAACACATAATTCATTCTTTTTCCACAAAAAGGAGTGCTAGAGATTGTGAGTGGAAAGAAAGATTGTAAAGAGGTGTATAGGGTGTTTTTAGGCCTTCGATGGCCTGTTTTGTTTCCAGTCCTTACTCTTTTAAGGACTTAGGTTGTTTGGTGTTTTTCTGGAGCAATATACTTACTTACTTACCAAAAAAAAATTAAATGCTAGTTAAAATATGATAAAACCATTTAATAAGACTAGCCATCAAATCGAGTCAATGATCCTATTTTAATAAGACTATAGCTGTCCAATCGGGTAATTGGTCTTGTTCAAGTAATAAAAGCAACACATGTTAACCATAGTAAAAAAAAATGCAACATATTAATCATGGACTCATGTGGTTAACAACACGGAATATTAATTCTTTTTGACCAAAAAGTCATCAGTTTAGGTTAAAATATAAAAATTATTTTCCATCGGAGTCATAGTAATTGTTCCGGTTGTAGAACAGATGGCGATCTTCAAACAGGTTCGCCAAGAGTGGAGTGGACTTCCTCTAATGAATAGCTGCAAGGAAGCAAACATAAACTACCCTCGGGGGGATGCGAGGCAACCCCTCCGACGCTCAAATCAGTATTGTGTCCGCTAAGGATTTAGAGAAAGAAAGTAGAGAAAGAGTAGAAATCAGTGTTCAAAATGTACTTGCAGAATAGTACCAAATGGCTATTTATAGGAGTACTATTCCTCTGACAGAGTGCGTAATCCTCATACACGTGTATGGTAATGAAGTGCCTGACATAAGGAAAGATTCCTATGTTTTGTCTTATTAGATAACCGCCAACAGTGTTGTCGGACAACTTCACTAAATTGATCTTCAAGCGTTGTTATGGATGCTTTATGGTCACGTCCTTGTGTAATGTTCGCGGACATGTTCACGTGTCCGCTAGCATACTTGTGTTATACCCATACAGTAATCATTCAAGATAATCCGATTACTGAAATAAGAATTAATTTTCCCATCAGTTAGTACCATCCATTTAGGTTTTCTAAACCCAAAATCAGTAAATCCAACCTTCGTCGCCAAAAAAAAATATTCCAACCTTGCACCAACTAGTAATCTTGTAAGCCCTGTCCTTAAACTCCTATTTCGTTGTAAGAAACTCATTCCAACTTAAACGCATAGGTTCAACTCCTTTCTCGCCGTAATACTCCCTTGTCAATTATCTCATCTTTCTTCCTACAAACTGCTGCATTCATGTAACAACGTGCTCTGACAGGCGGACCTCATCTCAGCCGAGGTTACTGTCCCTGTAACGGGGCTATTATCTTATACAATTAATAGTGTGTTGCTTTTTAAAAAACAAATAACTTTTGAAAGTTTAGGATAGTATAATTAATCAGTGTAACAATATATTATTTTAGGTTTATTATGAAATTGTCGCTTGATATATATGTAAATAGTCACATATCTCCAAGATCAATGAGTCATTATCCGTGAAAAAAAGATTGGAGACATAAAAATCTTTTTGCACAAGTCACGAGGATTTAAGCAATTTTTGTAACAAAAAAATTAAAGGAAATGGTTTTTTTCTATCCTACAAGATTATTCAAACAACTTTTTTATCCTCTAATAATATTTTTCCACTTCCCCTATGGCCCTATTATACCATTTGTCTACCAAATAATTCACCTATTTTACATAACCTAGATTATCCCACTTTTGATATATTTTTTATCAACTAAATAACCACTAAATTTGTTAAAGGAAAATAAAGGATAATAATTAGGTTAATCCTATGCACCTATAAAAAGTTAAAAAAAAGGGGAAAAAAAGAGAAGAAGTAAGAAAGTGGATTTGAACAATGGATCAGGTGATAAACAATACGAGAGTATAATTGATTTCTGAAATTAATTTTACATTTTAAATGATAAAATCGTCCAAATTGACTCAATTCGATTAAAAAATCCGACATGAATATGAGAAATTAACTGATTTGGATTTTTAACAAATTCGAATTGCAATAAAGCGGTTTAGAAATGGAGATATTTGACCTTATTGCCAAATTAACTATCATTTACCGTCCCTCCAAGGGAGCTATCTATTTCTCTGACCTTGATGCTATTTTATAAGATGCTTTATATTTTAGTAAGGATTTCAATTCAATTAGTTGGTCTCATGTGCTTAGGGATGGTAACAGCGTTGCTCATCACCTAGCTAGATTTGTTACTTTTGGTGTCGAACGATGCTAGGAATTTCATGTGTTGCAAAGGTGTCTCCTTATGTTATGATGGACTATTAGTAAGTGGGTCAGAAATGGAATTCGGAAAATACTATTGGGATATTCGTAAGTGAGTTAACAATGGTTAAAATTATTATTAACCGACAAGCCATAATTAATATTATTTCTATCGACTTCTATTAGATATTTTCCTAGTTTTATAATACTTGCAACATTTGTAAAAGACACATGAACCAAGGAAGAGGCAAGAGAGTGAAACATAGCCCATGTGATAAAATGATAATATAAGGTTTTTCTTTAATTTGTATAAGAATTTACAAAAAAAAATTCAAGTATTGTAGAACATTCTAAAATGGAATATATTGCAAGTGTTAAGAAACTGAGTAATAAGTACAAAAAACAAGGGTAGTTAGGGGTAGCTGAAAAAGCCTCGTCTTCTGTTCCTTCAACTTTGAGCTCGGAGCATGAGCGATCCCACGTTCGAGTCTCTAAGTTTGGTAGGATTATATCTGTCTATCGCCAACCAAACTAGCGACTCGGTCATTTCATTAGTCGAAAAAGCCTCATTCTTCTCGGGTCAAAAAAGACACTCGAAATATCCTAGTGATTTTCTTCCTTTTTCCAAATAAGTTGAAGAATACCTTGGGTTTTTCAAATTTTTCTATAATTTTAGTACGAGTAATAATATGATATAAATTGTAAATCACTCAACGTTTTCATAACCTATATCTAGGAATTATTATAATTAACTTTTTTTTTTGAAAGAGAAATTTCATTAATTGAAGGTCAAATGGCATCTACAATAGGTATTAAAGAAAAACAAGATACAATCAAACAAGACTAAATCAAATTCGTCTTCGAAGAAACTACAATGAACCAGATCGAGCAATACAAATGCAACCCCCTTGTATTTGCCTGAATCAAGCAAATTATTGATGAGGAAGTCTATCATTCTGATATAGTTTGGGAAGAACATTCTTGATCGAGTCAGGTTGACCGCATCCGAGATTCCAATACCTTCATGTTGAGTCTCGAACTTCAACCAATGAGAATAATTTCTCATACCTAAAAACAAAAGAACCATACTCACAACTCCCATAGGGGAGAAGGAGATTTCCAAAACAGAAACTAAAAACCCCATAACAGGGTTTGAGAAAATCTCATAAAGAGAGACTAATTTATTAAACAAAACAAGAAAATGAACTAAAAACTGAAAATAAAAGGGGAAAAGGGGCTTACCATGGATGAAAACATCCATGGCAGCCCCTAATTGATGAAGAAGGGGTAGGGGAGGCTAGGGTTTGAGAGAGAGAAAAAGAGAGAGGGTAGAAAAATGTACTTAATTGTTCCCTAATTGGTGTATATTATTATAATTAACTTATTACTCTGTTTCTAGAAGTTCATTGTAATAATTCCTCGATAAGTTAAAAATCGAAACACCTTGAGTTTTGCACTATTCAGTTATTCATAACCATATTTTTTAAAACTAACATCCCTTATGTTTATCACATATCTTCCTATAAATCATTGCAAGAAAACCATGGCAAGGAGGTGAGATAGTGTAAAACTATATATTTTTACTTTTTTAATTATGAGAGAGAATGTGGTTGTGAAGTAGCGTGGAATAAAGTGGGGTAATGTAGGGGGGAAGGGGAAAAAGCGCATACTAGACTGGGAATATAGCAAATATATGAAGAAGTATAAGGAACAAATAAAAATGAAAATTAGAAGATTTTTAAGAAAAACGAAGGGAGTATACATAAACAAATGTTATCATGTAATATATTAACCTCTAAAAATTATAAATTGGATTTTTCTTGCTTATATTGTGAAAATATAAATTTTATATAGATAATATTAACCTCTAAAAAAAGTTAGTTAAATATAGAAAATTTGTCAGAAACGACCTTTTATAAGTAGCTTTTTGTGAGAAACAACATTTTTAAAAAAAATTTGTCAAGAGAAACCTTAAAACTAAAAAACTTTGTCAAAAGAAACTTTATGACGTTATTCCGGTGTTGACCTGTAAATTCCGGCATTGACTCAATTAAAAATTTGCCAACAACAACCTTTTATAATGGTTTTTTTGTCAGAAACAACCTTTTATAATTTTTTTTGCAAGTTAAAACCTTAAACGGAAAATATTTTACGAGATAATACCTTACTCAATTTTCCGGTATTGACTAAGCCATTTTCAATGTGGACCTGCGCTTGTATTGAGATGGGCAATACTTGAATTGGGTTGAATTAAGATGGCAATACTTGAATTGGGTTGAATTGAGATGGGCAATACTTGAATATTTTTTAAAAAGGGATAGTCAGTATGGTGACTGGGAAAAGAGATAATGAAGTAGGATAGTCAGTATGGTGACTGGGAAAAGGGGTGGAAATTTTTTTTTTAAAAACGAGGGTTAAGTGCCACTCTCATCAGTCGACGTTGGAAATGGCTTGGTCAGCATCGGAAAACTATGTAAGTCTCACAAAAAAAAATAGCTTACGGTTTAAATTTGCAAACAAATTTATATAAAAGGTTGTTTCTGATAAATAAAAAAGCATTGTAAAAGGTTGTTTCTCGCAAATTTTCCAGATCATTAACTGAGTCAATGTTGGAAAATATAGGTCAACGCCAGAATGATGTCATTAGGTTTTTCTGACAAAGTTTTTTAGGTTTAAGGTTTCTCATGACAAAAAAAATTTTAAAAGGTTGCTGACAAAAAGTTGCTTATATAAGGTTGTTTCTCACAAATTTTCCTTAAATATATTAATGATCATAATTGTATTTTGATATATAAGTTATGTTTTTGAGGTACCCGATAATGCTAAAACCCCAAAATATGGTGAGAAGGAGCTAAGGAAGTAAGAGTTCTGATTAACGTCTAACCGTTAGAAGTTGGAAACATCTAACAGTAATAAAAAAAACTAATAAATGTTGTACTTTTGTAAAAAGTGTATCAGGTTAAATGAATTTATATTGTCAACGCCATGTGGCAGCCCACATGTTTGAGGGTAAGGGAATAGGAAAAGGGAATTGTGGGAAAGAGACATTGAGAGACCATGAGCATGAGTTTTGGGCAGAACAAATCCAAAAACACCCCAAAAACTAGAAAACTGTAGTTCGTAGTTTAGGGTTTAGGTGAAGAATTAAATTATTTCGGTGTGTAGCTCAGGGTGGTTCAATTAAGCAATTAATGGATGAAAGTTGTAATGAAAATAATGTTGAGGAAGTTAATGGAGGCGAGGAGTTCGTTGGAGGAGGAGAAGACACAGATCAGAATTCAAGCGACGAGGTAAATATTATGTTGAATTCCGCAAAATATTTATATAGATGTCATACATATCATTTAAAGCCATCTATATTAGTTGTGTATTGGCCATAAATGCTGCAAATGCTGCAAAAAATTAGTAATAAATTTGTACCAGTGTAATTGCCATTAATGCGTGAGAATTTTTGTATTGTCCAAGAATTGGGCGTAACTGTTAGGTTCCTAGTTACATTTAATAGGTCTGATGTTCTTTATCAGTATTAAATAAAAGATTTGATGTATGGTGTTAATTAAATTGTATGGACTAATGATTTATTGGAATGTGGAAGTCATTAAAAAAATATGTAATTTTTATAATACAATTGTAAAAAATTGAACATTTGCAGTAGTTAGTTGATAGGCGTGTCGCGCACCTAACAAAAATAAATAACCTAACTAACCTCCTAGCTATGTAGTAGGGTAAGTCAAGGTCGATCCCACAGAGAAAAAGTTGTTCTATATATAATTAGCTCTTAAATAATGGTAAGACTAAAGGAGATTAATATCAAGAATGGTAGAATCAACTATACTAATCAATAAATAAATAAAAGTCTCTAGAGTTAAGTATCCCCACTAGCATGAATTAATACAATAATAATTCCTACCCCAGACTAATCAATTAAATGCTCACAAGGAAAAGTACATCATATAAAATACCACAAACCTCTCCAGAGTATCTATGGCTTCCCTAATATGCACTCAAGCCTACTCCCATGGAATCATGCAAATTAAAGACAATAAACGCGGCACTCTAACTTCCTAACAATCCATTCTACCTACTCCCGTGGAGAACTTCATGTCCTTAATTGAAATATTCAAATCGGTCAAAACCCAACTCCCGTTGTGATCAAGACAATGGAATCATAACAATACTAGTTATCCTTAATCTAGTATTGGATGAATATGCACAATCAATTAAGCAAGAACAATTAAGCAATTAATTTGGGAATTTAAAGGTATAATCATAAATTAATTCACATTAGGGTTCAACTTAACAATAGATTATAGAATTATGAAAGTATAATTTAAATAAATAAAGGAAATAGAGAAGAATAATAAAACATCATAATAGATAACAAGGAGAAAAGAAGAAGAAAAGAAATACTTGAATTAATGGTAGAAAGGCAGAGTCTTGAAGAACAATGGATATCTACAAGTTTCTCTCTCTAACTTCTCTCTCTAAAAATCCTAAGTATAAACTAATAATGATGATAATAATATCTAAGCTGCTGAAAGCAAGGTTTAAAGTCCTATTTATAAGCTAAGAATAATGTAAACCGACATAAGTTAGGTCACGCAGAAAATTCGACAATATAGCAGGTAGCACGGTTAAGCAACTTCTTGCACGGTCGTGCAGGGTCGAGCGAAATCTTGTTGGGTCGTGCGAGCAAGGCAGAAGCTTTGGTGGCTTTTGATTGCAGAGTTGCACGGCCGAGCACATATCCGCACGGGCGTGCGAGCGGGGCAGAGGCTTCAGCTCAACTTTGAACAGCTATAACTTTTGATCTAGAGCTTTGTTTTGCACATGTAATATATCGTTGGAAATCCCTTGAAGTCTAGTTTCCAAGACAGTTGGAATTACCTCATTATCATTTTTGTGTCAAAAGTTATTGGGAAAATGGTGCAGAGGTGTCATATTTCGCACAAGTACACAAAGCCATTTCTATCTTCTTCATTTCCAATCCGTTTTAGGCACATGATATATCGTTTTGAAGGTCATCCAAGTTTCTTAATCATCATGTCTACAAAAATAAGTCTAAAGTACCTGAGATTACATCAAAAGACCAAACAACCCGTGAAAGCACCGTAGATTATATAAAGGGACCTAAATATGCATAAAATGCAATGTAAATGCGCTAATTCTACATGAAAATGCACCTAATATGCAACTAAATGATGTTAAAATATGCACTTATCAAACTCCCTCAAGCTCAACAATTGCTTGTCCTCAAGCAAACCAGACCAATTCACAAGGGAAGAGTAAGATGAACTTCTACACAGGACTTATACGTTTCAACAATTGAACTTCCAAGGCATGAAATTCGGGCATATGAAAGATATTATAATTATAAGTTTAGATTAAGATAGACCATAAATCAAACCTCATATAAATTCATGTAATCGCAACTTGACTCACCATGGCAAACCACAAACCTTCTCCCAAGCTAGACTCAATTAAATTCAATAAACCTCACTTTAGTCGAGCACACTTTCTCTCATGTGTTTATAGGTAATGATTTTTTCACTCTAACATATACCAAGTCGACTCGAATGAAGTATTTATATTTAAACTTGACTATCGTCTCATTCTCCACTTGAAAATGGCAAAAACATGCATATAGATCATGAGGACTTACGAAGGGTTATAGCGTGGCTAAGGTAAGGGTAGTAAAAATATTTGGGAATGTAGTGAGAAACCAAGTAGTGTAGGAAATAGCACTTCAACATCTATGGCCATTAGATGCAAACGCCACAAAAACTTCTACTAGATGTTCAACAATTCATTGTCAATAAATCAAAATAATATCCATCCTTATCAATTCCAACAAATTTCATTCACTTTTAATTCAATCCTTTTTTGCATTTCTTTCTTTTCTTTTTTTTCAATTTTTAAGAATTATTTTTCACAAATTCTTCATCATTCTTTTCATTTTGCACTTTCACACTATAATATCAAGCATTTTTTTCTTTCAACATCTTTTCTTCCAATAATTACCACAAAACCACAACACAAGCTCAAAGCATGAACTCTAATGCTACTCCACTTGGTAAGGCTTGGGTAGAGAAATCATAAAAGGCTAGAGGCATGTAATGTATAGGTTGATCAAAAGAATGGGAAATCAAAAGCTCAACATGGGCTAATTAAAGAGAGTACTATATATGAAAAGAAAAATGTCTGAAGGCTCAAAACAATCAAAAGAACGCCTCAATCATATCAACACATGCATATGCCACATAAGTCTCAAAGAGTGCCAAGTCAAGTTCAAGAATCACACTTCGTGAGGAACTATCACACAACAAAAAATAGAAGACTGATGTAGATGTGTCAGTCTATAAGGCTTGAAAAATTCTCACTAGGCTTATGCTTACCGAGCAAAATTAAGTCTTTCTTGGGGAATGTCAATCAATCTTACCACAAACCATTCAAGTTGCAAAACAATCGTACCATGAAGCGGTCAATGCAGCCTAACTCGATCAAATTTAATTATAATATCGAAGATATGCCCAAATATCATGAATTATCAATCTCATGAATCAAAACATATATTTCGTGTAATCATGAAGGAATTTCTTAAATTATATGCCATGCATGAATGCAAAAACTAAACTAATATGCTCCTAATACTAAGAAAGCAATAAATCCTAACTCACTTTCGTAGGATCACGATTGCACTTACCATGTGCAACAAGCCGTTTAAACCCCTAGGTTGCCCTAGTGGACAAGTAAGGTCTCGTGAAGGTTTTCAGAAGGCATACCCACAAAGCCAAAATATGCAAATATGCAGAAGAAATAAAATATATAATGAACCTAAACGAAAATATGTGCAAAGTTATGACCCAAAAAGTAAATCTTTCCCCAAGCTAAATAACACATTGTCCTCAATGTGACAAAGAATTATAGGGACGGGAAGGGGAAGGGAAAGGGAAACATCCACAACCACATTACAGGATCAACTTAATCACACAATCAAGTTAAACCAAAATAACTGGCAAAAAGAGATATGACTCTCAAAAACTTGAAGAGGAGGAAAGGAAATAGTATACCAAAAGGGTTGTGGGTGAAAACCCTTAATAATTGAACCTCCTCACAGAGCATAAGATCAAGTACCTAGAAATTAACCTCAATGAATAATAGAACTCAACCCCTGGATCACAATTTGCACAAATTTTATAAGTTAGTAATCAAATAAAAAAAATTAGAATTTCCTAAATCTAAAACTAAAAAGAAAAAAAATTAGTTAGAACACTTGGGTTGCCTCCCAGGAATAGCTCATCAAAGCCCTTAGTAGTTTGTCAAATGCATCAGCATGCATTTCACAAAAAAGCAAATAATACACAAAATAAAATGTAAAATAAATTATTTCTAAAACTCTACAAAACCTGCAGAAAGGAAAATCAAAGAAAATGTTATACCCACAAGAGAAGGAAGAAAAAGAAAAATTATTAATCTTTCTACATGACCCAACAGGTTGAAAAGAAATCGAATATACATCAATTACATGATCATATGAGTCATTTAAAGGGGGAGAATTAACAAACAATGGAGGATATAAGATAGAGGAAGGAGGAACAAGGTCAAGTTTTGAGAGAAACAGACATGAGACTCAAAAACAGAAGGTGTAACCGACAAAGACTCATGTGTCAACTCACTCTCAATTTTATGTTCCTCGCAAGGGACAATCTTAACCATGGGTTCTTCCTCCCGCAAAACATCCATCACACAGGTCATGTTCTCAATCTTATCATCTTCCCAATAATTCTCATTTATTATCCACCTCTCTTCATCATCATCATAAATACACGGTTGGAGATGTGGCTTTTGAGTAGAATAATCACATTTATATTGGGGAGAGGGGTTGAAATCATTCACTAAAATCACATCAGAAGACAAAATGTCATCAGAAGTAGAGTGACAATTAGAACAATAAGGAGGTGGTGTGTAATGTAAGTTTAGGGTGAAGGAATTACTCTAGCAGATAAAGACATCTCCCACTCATAAGTATCCCTAGCCAACCACTCAATTAAATCCCAACAATAATCAGTAGATTGGAATAGAAATCCTCCATTAGACATAGATTCTACCACCATCCTAGTTTTTTCATTTAACCCCTCATAAATCACAAGGCACATATCCCAAAGTTCAATTCCATGATTAGGACCAATAAAGTCACCGAGTCTATTATAGTATTTCCAAAACAATTCATTCTTATACTGAGGAAAAGAAAAAATTGCTCTAGAATTACTAGCATGAATGTAGGGATCACGGAACATATATGGTAATTCATGAGAAATCATGCAAAAATTGGGAGTATTTTGATATGATTTATCAAAACTGGAAACATGAGAATCCCAAGAATTATCACTATTTTGCCTATCAAAAATATTATCTCCATCATAAAAATAACATGACTCCATGATACGAAAAAAATAAAAATAAAACTATTCACAAAAGGGAAAAATATATATACAGTTTAGTCTCACCAACAATAAAAACTAATTAAAACAAACTATCTCTCCGGCAACGGCGCTAAAATTTGATAGGCGTGTCGCTCACCTAATAAAAATAAATAACCTAAATAACCTCCTAACTATGTAGTAGGGTAAGTCAGGGTCGATCCCACAGAGTAAAAGTTGTTCTATATATAATTAGCCCTTAAATAATGGTAAGACTAAAGGAGATTAATATAAAGAATGGTAGAATCAACTATACTAATCAATAAATAAATAAAAGTCTCTAGAGTTAAATATCCCCACTAGCATGAATTAATACAATAATAATTCCAACCCCAAACTAATCAATTAAATGTTCATAAGGAAAATTACACCATATAAAATACCACAAACCTCTCTAGAGTATCTATGGCTTCCTAATATGCACTCAAGCCTACTCCCGTGGAATCATGCAAATTAAAGACATTAAACGCGACACTCTAACTTCCTAACAATCCATTCTACCTACTCCCGTGGAGAACGTCATGTCCTAAATTGAAATATTCAAATCCGTCAAAATCCAACTCCCGTTGTGATCAAGACAATGGAATCATAACAATACTTGTTATCCCTAATCTAGTATTGGATGAACATGCACAATCAATTAAGCAAGACCAATTAAGTAATTAATTTGGGAATTTAAAGGTATAATCATGAATTAATTCACACTAGGGTTCAACTTAACAGTAGATTATAGAACTATGAAAGCATAGTTTAAATAAATAAAGGAAATAGAGAAGAATAATAAAACATCATAATAGATAACAAGGAGAAAAGAAGAAGAAAAGAGATACTTGAATTAATGGTAGTAAGGCAGAGTCTTGAAGAACAATGGAGATCTACAAGTTTCTCTCTCTAAAAACCCTAAGTATAAACTAATAATGATGATAATAATATCTAAGCTGCTGAAAATAAGGTTTAAAGTCCTATTTCTAGGCTAAGAATAATGTAAACCGACATAAGTTAGGTCACACGGAAAATTCGACAATATAGCAGGTCGCATGGTTAAGCAACTTCTTGCACGGTTGTGCAGGGTCGTGCATGGTCGAGCGAAATCTTGTTGGGTCGTGCGAGCAAGGCAGAAGGTGTGGTGGCTTTTGATTGCAGTTGCACGGTCGAGCACATATTCGCACGGGCGTGCGAGTGGGGTAAAGTCTTCAGCTCAAGTTTGAACAGCTATAAATTTTGATCCATAGCTTTGATTCGCAAATGCAATATATTGTTGGAAAGCTCTTGAAGTCTAGTTTCTAACCCAGTTGGAATTACCTCATTATCATTTTTTTTATCAAAAGTTATTGGGAAAATGGTGCAGAGGTATCATATTTCGCACAATCGTTTGTATCTTCTTCATTTCCAATCCGTTTTAGGCACATGATATATTGTTTTGAAGGTCATCCAAGTTTCTTAATCATCATGTCCTAAAAAAGAAGTCTAAAGTACCTGAGATTACATCAAAAGACCAAACAACCCGTGAAAGCACCATAGATTATATAAAGGGACCTAAATATGCATAAAATGCAATGTAAATGCGCTAATACTACATGAAAATGCACCTAATATGCAACTAAATGATGTTAGAATATGCACTTATCATTAGTTGAAGTTGTTAGGTATGGGATACATAGTTTAACATGTGGAAGTATTGAGTTGTTTAGGGGGGGGCCTTAAGACCAGTTGCATACTAATAGGAGTTTACATACAGTGGGTGTGGGCGTGTAATGGTGTGTTAGTGGGATAATGGTTGCATTTGGGGAAAAAATTTGTAAACGTGCCAGGTTGTTGAAGGTGAAGAAGGGGAAGCTTTTTTATATATTATTGATGCAGTACAGGGGAGATCAAGTTCAGTTGTAGTTCGTGTTCCAGTTCCTACAATAGGCATGGTTTTTTCTACATGGGAGGATGCAGATAGCTTTTATCGGGATTATGGTAGGCAAGAAGGATTTGGAGTTGTGAGGTATGCGGGTGCTTATAGAAACGGTAAGGAGAGGAGGAACTACACATGGAAATGTGAATGCAATGGGTATCCTGATCTTAACCGGACTACGAAAGGGAAGAGGGTTGCAGTAGGATCAAATGGTGTAGAGGTGGCTTCCCGTAAGTCTAAGAAATGTGGTTATCCGGTAATTATATGATGTATGCCACTGTTGATGGAGATGGTGAGTGGGAAGTTAGGAAAGCTGTGGTGGAGCACAATAACCATAACCCAACGCCAAGTAAGTCTCGATACATAAGCATGTATCGTAAAGAACATGTTAATTGTGCGGTACGTAGAAGGTTCTTCAATGACCACGCAGTTGGGGTATCAATATCCAAGATTCATAGTAGTCTCGCCCGCGACAGAAATAGGGTGGAGAATATGGCAATCACAGAAAGAGATCTTAGAAATATCATAGCGAAGGAAAGGAAATTGAACCTAGGGGCCGGTGACGCTAATGCTATGATGGCATATTTCAAAAGAATGATTGGTGACAACCAAAAAATTTTCGTTCCACATGCATAGGCTTGATGAGGAAGGGCATATGAAAGATGTAACCTTCACCAACCTGCATTTCAACACGAAATCCCATAGCTTCTTCTTGTACATCTTGTATTTCTTGGGTCGCCATGTTTGAGCATATCCATCCACGCGCTTCAAACAAGATGCAACCTTCGCCTTCCTTTACTTTCGACTACGCTCACCTACACATAAATCCTTTCCCCCAACATTCTCTTCTGAGCTATTTGTGCTCACTTCTCCTTCACCAAATGGGTCGCCTTCGAATGTTATGGGTGGCTCTTTACCATCACCTTATGTGTCATGTGGATCCTCCAACGTAATACTCCCCCAGTTATATTTGGACCCATCCATTGCCGACGACAGATTACTTATTAAGCCCCAAGTTTCCTGGCAGTCCTCCACAACTTTCTTAATTACAGGGTCCACATTTTCATCTGCACAAATACAACTTCAAAATGTTAAATACCAACATACATATAACATTCATTACACATCAATTACCACAATGCACATACCTTCAACAGGGGGGCTTTTTCCATCATCTGGTGGGGGTTTTTTTAATTCTGGGTTCCGATTGCATTAACCATAGGGGGCATTCAACAGGGTCTGCTGTCCTTTGATAATCTTCTTGCATTGTGTAACTATGGCCTGAGCAAGTGTGAGAGGGGGTTAGCCTTGTGTCAGGGTGAGGTTGGCTGATGTCAGGGTGGATTGGGCTTCTTTCAGGTAGGGGTGGACTTCTTTCAGGGTGGGGATGCCTTGTTTCAGGGTAGGGTGGGCTTATCTCATGGTGTGGTGGGCTTGTGTGGGGTGGGCTTGTGTGGCCTTCTTCCCTGCTTGGCTGTTGGGTGGCCTTCTCTCAGCCTCTAGGGTGCTACCCTCTTGCCTGCTGCTCTTTACAATGTACAACCACATATACTAGTCATATCTTTTACAAACATGTCAATTATTTATATTCATGTTTCTTCCTAATTTTTACCTAAATTAGATTTATCTTTCTTCAACTTCCTGTACTCGTAAGGATTGCCATTATTAGTCCTTCGTGCACGTTGTTTCTTCAGTTTCCTCTTTCTACATATCTAAACATCGTACCATTAAAAACACCAAAAATTAAATATACTCCCACTTGTATCAGATTATTATTTCATTTCTACTCATAGTTTTACCGGCTCATAGTTGGATTGCGAAACGCTACTGGGGGCCATCATGTCACGCGCTACAAGAGGGTGAGTTTCACCATAAGCGAAATCTACAAACTACACGAATTTTCACACCAAATCATGTAAACTATTGCCATTATATATAAAACAAATATATAATATTTAAAGGGATATTATCTCAGATAACCCTGACATATAACCCTTTTTCCCAAATAACCCCCACATTGTCACCCCTATCGCGGATAACCCTAAATTTGTAATTTGTCATTAAACATGACGGAATTACACTTGGTTTGACTTTGGATGGGTTTGGCGCCATTTAAGAAGGTGGTTGATGGCTGTTCAAAAGGATTTTCATTAGTTTTGATGCACAATTCAAGGGTTTTTTTTCGCAGCAGACCACTAATAGGGCGCCAAACCACCTTCTTCAAATTTAATGCCATCAACCACCTTCTTAAATGGCGGCAAACCCATCCAAAGTCTAACCAAGTTAACGACGTTTGTAATTCCGTCATATTTAATGACAAAATGTAAATTTAGGGTTATCTGCGATAGGGGTGACAATGTGGGGGTTATTTGGGAAAAAAGGCTATATGTCAGGGTTATCTGAGATAATACCTCATATTTTAATCATTTAAACTATTGACATTATATATAATACAAATAACATTGAGTGACTAACAACTCACCCCTACTTTACCATAATCTCCCCCGATTAGTCGATCTTCCTTCCTAGCCTTGTTAATATCTTCTTTCGACCACGCTCGTATGCGTGGAAATACACCCCAATTAACTCTATTCAGACGATCCAGATAGAAAACCTAAATTACATGATATTATGCATTAAATGTGTAGTGCAAGCAAAAGTTATAAATTAACTTGTAAAGTAATTAAATGTGCAGTGCAAGCATAACTTATAAAGTAATTAATAATTAAATCACAAACTCACCGCTAAGAAAAAAGTACATCCACCACAACCCCTAGCAAAACCTTCTTCGTAAAACCTCTTAGCAAAGTTTAAAATAAAATCTATTAGGTGATCATAGGAACCTACACCAATTATATTGTTCGACACGATCGACTACCGCCACAACGGGAAGCAATTTCACAGACATCCGATGGCATAAAGTTGGACAAACAACATCATTAAGAACCAACATTAAAAACCCCTGCTTGAAGTCAACCTCGTCCACAACATCGCCTTTAACAACCTCCATTATCTTCTTATGCGTAACCCCTTTAGGACCGGACCTTGTCCTGCTAACATACAAATCACCTAGCCTAACAACTTCATCTTGCATCACATCGTCTTTGGCCTCTATTGGCATGGAACGGGGACCCAAGGGAATACCAAATACCCAATACACTTGTATTTCAGAAAGTGGAAAAAAACTACCATCCCACATAAGTGTCCTCCTTTCCACATCAACCATGCTGCAGAACCAATAACAAAGGTTCCTAGGCAACCCTTTGTCTATCAAATACAACAGACACTCAAACCCCCTCTCACTCACCAACCTCCTTTTCTGGGCATCAAAAGCTTCTACCACACGACTAAACGTCTCCACACGACAGTTAGATTGCGATTGCTGCAATTACATGATATAAGTTTCAATGTTCAACAACTAACTTTAAAAGTTCAGTATGTGATTATACCCATTTCTCCGACATCTCCTTCACAAATCTGCTAATTACGTTTCGTGCCTCCTTCAACCGACCTCCATCACTAATCGCATTGTCTTAATAACACAAAATTTGCACTATCATGCACGCTTATCATGTAACTAAAGCAAATTCTAAGAACCCACTTCTATGTATAAACTACTACATTACCCTATACATAGCCCCTTTAACTTTCCGTCGTCTCCTTGGATGACGGTGAACTGTCCGTGAACCATCCAACACCTACAACATATATGATAAAACCAAATGTCAAATGCTTACATCATCAAAATTACTTCAAGCTTTTTCTAATACATACTATTCATTAAATTAATCACATATATCATGACAAATAATAATTTCATGATTTTTATAACAAAATAAAATTTTCATTCACCTCTTCATCTTCTTCATCTGAATTGCGTGGGTTGTATTCC
Source organism: Beta corolliflora (assembly GCA_947648045.1). Classification (NCBI taxonomy): domain Eukaryota; kingdom Viridiplantae; phylum Streptophyta; class Magnoliopsida; order Caryophyllales; family Amaranthaceae; genus Beta; species Beta corolliflora. The sequence continues at coordinate 1,472,006 of CANSZD010003157.1, read as the reverse complement.
AAATCCGACCCCTCTGTTGTTACATTTCCATCGACCTCATCAACCTAATTTAAATTCATTATCAAGCTCCAATTTTCAGATTTAAGCGAATTCGAACATTTCCATCTACATTATAGTAAATTTCTGAATTTAACTCACCATTTTTTACTCCGCAAGATTTCAAACTCGCCCTAATAAACCCTAATTGGAACCTTCCACAAATACTCAACAATCTACTCAAGAAAATCATGTAAATCCGTTTCAATCACACGATTTCAAATTCCTATCAAACATTATGCAATCAAATACTATTAACACGAACAACAATTTCCGTTTTCGTATTCACGTATACCTACTAAACAACTTTTTTACCGAATTCAATTTCATACCTTGCTCGAATTCTTCCACCACTTACTGATTCTACTCCTGACAGACAATACCTTGCAGACCTCGCAGATTCCACACGGATCAACTAGCAGAGAGACCAAATTAATTTGGGTTTTTCTATTTTGCTTTTCTTTTTGGGTATTTGCTTGGGAATGATCCTTTCCCATCCTCCTTGTAACATGAAATCAACAAACTAATACACAAGACACCCCTACCCTTAATAACAAAGTGAAAGGACCCAAATACCATGTGTTAGATGTTTTCCAATTTCTAACGGTTAGAGATTTATCATGACTCAAGAGAGTAACTTGATTCTAAAATTTCGGTTAACAATTTTCTTTTTTTGTGTTTGAGGATATGTGATTGATTTATTATAGATCTTAAAGGTACTGTGCAATCATCAAAATGCGAAAATACCCCTGTTTTTTTTTTATGTTTAGGACCTCATGAAACGTCCCTAAATTTTCAATGCACTGATGGTGCACACGCTTGCATAACTAAGAGGATCCTACACACAAATTAGAATGCAGGAATAATAACATTATACGTGTGGGGGAATTTAAAGCTGGAAGAAAAATGAACTTGAAGCTCAATAAATTGAATGTTAAGTTAAAAAGAAAATTTAATTTTTAATAAGGGAACCCAACTCAAAATATTCTTTTACCTAAGACACAATGTTCTTTTACATAAGACACGATGTTCAAAACTACAATCAAATGTCCATTTAGAATTTAATAGTATAATAATCAGCATTGTATGTTATATTAGATAAGACACAATGCTCAAATAATACTGAGACCAAATGCACATTTCAATTAACTCAAATACTCAAGCCCTGTTTAGCAATTAGTAGATAGATGTTAGCTGTTAGCTGTTAGCTGATAGGTGATTGTATAAGGTGATTTGACTAGCTGATTGTATTAGCTGTTTGTATAAAGGTATTTGGTAAGTTCTGATAGTTGATTGCTACATAATTGTGTAAAATGACCAATGAGGACTTGTGCATAATAAATTGTTGTACTTTTTATTATTTATTAATGTAATTTTCAAAAACTCATTCCCAAACCTCTAATGTCAAAAAGCTCCTCCCCCCAACTTTTTCAAAAAGAGTTTTTGTGGGTCTGTAGACACATAATCGTGTCTCCCCATTTAAAGGTCCAATGATGAAACATACCGCGGTATTAGTTGGCGCAACCCAACGGAAGAGCAATCCGAAGAACCAACCCAAAATTAATTAAAAGTGTGTTTTGAAATATTATTCTAAAGCCCAATTAATTATTCATGATAATTCATTGTATTTTAAGCCAATAAAATATTTTGATCCATCAAAAGCCCAATTATTTATTTATTATTTTAATAAATATTTTTTTATTATTTTTAATAAATACTTTAATAGATACAAATCAGATTTTTATTCCGTAAAATTCAATCTCCGGATTTTAAGGATAAAAAAATATCTTTAAAAAACGCGTTTAATGAAAAAACCTGGCAAACGAGCTGGACGCAGGTGGTGCGCCTGGTGCGCCACGTGCGTCCAGCACATTGGCCAAGTTGTGTCAGGCGCGCCAATCTGCGCCTGACACGTGGATTTGTGACTCACACAGAGTCCTGCGTCAAGCGCAGTCCCAGTGTGAGATGCATATTCTTTTTCTATCTTTTTAAAGACGCGTATACACGTGTACAACACTAATTGGGCAGGCCGTGTCAGGCGCGTCAATGTGCGCCTAACACGTGGATCTGCGCCTCACACGTTAGCATGCGCCTGGCGCAGGGGGCGCCTGAAGTGCAGATTCCTGTTGCCTATAAATACCTGTGATTTCCCGAATCCAGGACGGCTTTTTCGATTTATTATTTTACGAGCACAAAAACATCTGAATACTTACGGAATATACTTCGAACCTCTAAACACTCAAACACTTTCAATACTTCAAATCCTTTTCCAGTTCCTGATCATACTACGTTCTTGGTTCCACGATTGCTCTGCCTGAAGGTCGTTACGCTCTTCGACCTAAACCGCATAGGTATAATTCCTGAGGACCCTTGAATAATTCAATTATATTTATTGCCTGGAAGTTATTAACAGTTTCTTGCCGTGATGTAGATATTTAATTGATAATCGTGATTATTGTATATTCTAATCCCTTTTACTATTATTTTGTATATAATATTCATATTGTTTTATTTGTCCTGTGCATGATTTTTATCACCCACATGTTATTATTGTTAAACAAGACCTAAAGAACTGTTCTAACTAATTCAGATAATTTGGACAACCTGCTAGGCACCTTGTAATCTGATTGCTTAATAACATATCACTAAAAATAGTCTTTTATGTGTTTCCTGAACCAACTTAGACTAATATTTTCAGGGTGCTCAAAAAGTTATATGATTATTCTTTTGCATAAAATTTGTTGTGAATCGATATTTAGTAAAGGTCAGCAATGGACAACATGGTCCCGATCGTGTTGTACCTCTCACCCCGAACTCAATCTATGGTTCATTTTGACCATCTATGGAGTCAGGACGGGGAAATCTACATTGGATACGTCCCTAAGATGTCCCTACAGTTTTCAATATCCAATTAGGTTTATAAGTTTTCCTCTAAAATTTTATTGGCGACTTTAAAACGAATTTTAATAAAACCTTAACAATAGGGTAGTCAAATACGCGCTCACACCGCGGTAGGCGAAAATAAAATCACGCCTATAAGGCCAAATCAGCTAATTGAAACCTCTTTTTACCAAACATTCAAATTAGAGGATTGACTAATTAAATTCTCTAATATGAGTTCAAACCTCTAATTTTTCCCTAAACCTCTCTTTACCAAACATCATTTATTTTGCATACTTTATTGATGTGTGCGTTCCATTTCTATTTTCATGCGTTTTGATGCATAAGATGTTCTTAAATACTTCCTCCGTTTTTTAATTAGTGATACGTTTTTCTTTTAGGAAAATGTCACAATAAGTGACACATTGCTTAAAGTAGTAAATAATACTTCTCATTTATTACATCTTTGCCATCATTTAATTGTTTCACCTACCTACGTTATCCAATACTCAAATTTGATTGGTTAAATAAGTGGTCCCAACTTTCTCTCTATAGACTCTTTGGTATTCCCCCACTCTTTCTCTGTGTCACTTATTAAAAAACGAGAGGGAGTACTATATAAGTTTGTGTAGGATCTAACTTACCCTAAAATTTTAGCAACTTTTTAAGAAAGTATTGTGACTTTGTGAGCATCAAAGATATAAATTAAACTCCAAATCCGCAAAGCAACCAAGTAAAAACCCTAAACCCTTCTTGCACAGGAAGTCCCAAAAAAAAAGAGAAAGATGAACCACATAGCAGGTGCTGAAGAACAAATTGTGACGGAAAGATTAAGAAGAAAACTCAATGAAGTTAATTCATCTGCACAAAAACAACTTTCTGGGGTTCAAGATCACATCAATTTCACTCTCCAGGTATTCTCAATTTTTCTGGGTATATTTCTTTAGAGTGAATTTCAGGTGTAAATGTTTCACAAAACCCAAATTATTTACTTGCTCTGGTACTTTAATGTTTCAGCAAGCATACTTCAAATGTGCATATAGTTGCTTTGATAGGAGTCGAACACACGACGAGATAAGCAACTGTGTTGAGCATTGTAGTGTTCCTGTTTTGCAAGCTCAGAATCTTGTTGAAGGTGAAATGGCTAAATTTCAGGTATGTAAATGATTTATATTTAAGTAAATTAGTGGGAAGAAACTCATTATTTCAGGACTATTAACTTTTATTGTTTACTGGAAATGTTAGAACTTTTTTTTCAATGATTTTTTGGGGTGAATTTATGTGCATTATACTGAGGAAAAGTTTTGACTGTTTTAGCTGGGTTTGGATGGAATGTTATGAATTATTGTTGTTTATAACTTAATTATAAAAATTGGGCTTCCTGTGGTTGAATGAAGAAGCTCCTTGATTTGAGATATTCGCTTGCGTAATAACAGCAACTGCATGTTTGTTGATTATGTATTTGCAGTGAGATCCTTTTTGGTAAATTGGGGATCTTTTTGTAATGAATTTCTGTACAACTCGTAGCGATTTTACTTAGTTTATGGGAGTAACCTATTGAAGCAATGTATCTTTGGCTACAACTAGCTGGAACTCTGTTACCAATGTATAGGAGCTGCTCTCTTACTTGACTAATGGAACGTAACTTGGTCTTTTTAGTCAGTGTTAAACTAGCTACTACATCATTATGTTGGTGGGTGATTGCAAACATTACTAATTTTGCTTGTATTGGCAATTTGACTCGCATAAAAATAGAAACAAAAGTGACTTTTATTGCCCTTTATTCTTGTAGTCATAACATGTACCTTTGATATTAAATATTAGATTCGCAAGCTCTGTATTCTTAATGGCTTTTGTAATTCAACCAATTTAGTGGCAACAGGAAACTCAACGATCAACTGATCAAGTTCAGCTTCCTTGTTAAATTACATCAGAATTAGTCGCTTAACTTCTTGTCTGTTAAATGAATGAGCTATGGTGACCCATCTCAAATTCTTTGTGAGGTCTTTGGCAGTTGTAATCGCACCTTGTCCTCATGCAAGTTTAGTATCCTCTTTGTTGGTTCTAGTTAAATTGATAAATCCACAACCCCCACCCACTCGAGTGTGAGAAGCAGTCCTCCTTATCTGTTAAGGTGAACTAGAATTTTTTCCTCAATTATCTGTTTACTTAATTATGTGGTTCTGGAAAATTATTTTAGGACAGCTAGAAGTATCTTTTAATTGTGTAACCATTGTCCTGTTTTATTGGTCTGTTCATTTTCTGAATGGCACATCTTTGTAATTTGAACCGGAAACAATTCTCATTGTTCTTTAGAAATATCCCTAGGACATTCTTAGGCCTCAGCAATCTACAGAAGCAAAAAAGGGCCAGGTTGCTAGGTTTTCTTTTTTTCTGTGTTGTTACTGTTCCATGACACCTCCAAGGAGTCGAATGTCCTACTTCATATATTCGATCACTACATCTCTCTATTTCTTAACGTTCTATGGTGGGCGTTGGCCACTAAAATTTTACTTCACGAATCTAATGGGGGCATTTTTGTAACCCTAATTTGTATAGGGCCTAGACCTTTCCTTTTTCAGGTGTAGCGAACCCAAAATTTTAGCCCAGTAGAGGTCTTCATGTATATGCTTCTCAAACTTAAGGTGTGTTCGCTTCGACGTATTTTTCCTTATCTTATTTTCTTCTGAACATTTTTTCAACTTTCTTGAACTTTAACTTTATAAATTTTTCTTGTTTTTTCTGAACTCTTCAGAATAACTTTTTACCTTTTTCCTCCGAACTTTTCAGAACTAGTCTCTACATGTTTTTTATTATTTTCTTTGAACTTCTCTTATTTTTGCTTAACTTTATGAACTTTTCTTATTTTTTCTTTTCGTTACTTTTCTGAAAATAGGTAAAAGTAAGTTGTAGAGAACAGACCCTTAATAGTTGCAAAAAGTGCTAGCCAACTCATGTTATAACTGTCAACTCTCCAGTCTCTGTATGATTAGCTCTGTGTTGTGTAAGCATCTTTATTCTCCATGCTTTAGGACATCCATCATCTCTACCCAGATAATTGATACTCATTTACCATTGTTGTGGTTATTGTAGGAAAGGTTGCAAAGAGCTTTAATGGTGTGTCAGGATAGATACGAGTCTGCGAAACTGCAACCTGGGCAATCAAATGCCATGAACGACCTCGAGTCGTGTGTTAATCAGTCAATTGACGACAATGTCAAGACTCTTCCATCCCTTGCAGAAAGATTGAAGACCACCCTTGGCATGAATGACAGTACATGAGGTTGCTCTAAGGAGTTTGTTTGACATTGTGCTTCGAAATAAAATCTGGAAGATTTTGAGGATGTCGAATATATATACTTCTCGATTTTTAGCCTAGTTGAGGAGAATGATTTACATTTACATCGTTTAGAGAGCCATGTTGCACATTGGCATGTGGATGATCAATGTCAGTGCGTTGCTGATCTGTTATACTTATTCGCAAACTTACAAGTTACAAGTCGAATGAGCATTAGATGATACAATTTTTGTTCAGCCAATTCGGAATACATTGCTAATACTGTCAAGTTCATGGCTTGGGGTTGTACATGACATACTTATTATGTATCAAGTTTCAAATTGACTATGTCAAGCTAGTGAAATTTGGGGAATAAGTTTTTAGATGCTATCAAAATCATTCCATCAGAGTTAACAGTTTTGAGGTCCATTGAAGGTTGTAGTATCTTAATTCCTCTCTTCTTCTTATGCCAAATTTTGACTTTTACACTTGCAAATATACGGCTTTAATCATTAATATCTTTAGTTATCTATCTGTAAAATTATAGGCAAGGTGCTCTTTTTAAAATATCTACATTGAGACAAATCAACATCTCACATTGAAATATATTATTTATTTTCTTTATAGCATTTTTATATGAACTGTTAATGTTGATAAAACAAAAAAGAGAACTATATATAAAATTACCAATGAGTATTTGGTCACTTGCCAAGACTCTAATCTTAGATCCTTAAGGTCTTGAGTTCAAATCTTATCAAATATGGTATTTGGGAGTAGGAGTCATCTTATCCTCCCCTATACTCTTAAGCATCTAACCTTCAATGCTAGCAGCTAGACTAAGAAACTGCAAGAGATGTGGTCTGGAACTCTGGACAGGGTTCTTTTTCTTATCAAACTTAAAATTATCAAAAGCCTTTCTTATTTTTTTCTGTATGACTCAAACCTACTGCCACCGCATACATTGCATGATTCAAAACTTTTAGACAATTGTAAACTGCTTACATCCGAAAAGATAAATAGTCCTCGGCACAATTCAATACTACTTATTTTCTTATGCTATATACTTTAATTGTTGAACATTTTTTGCTCATGCTTTATCAGTCAAGCTACACCCAAAGTAGAATCCTACTACATGTTTTTTGGTCTTAGTCATAGCAAAAATAAAAAACCGTACACTTTAAAATCCAGCCAAAACCTAGTGCTACAAAGTTCAAAATTTTATCATCCACAGGTTGCCATATAAAGTGCACGATCAAGATTGTATGCTAGTTTGCTTTGGCCTTATCATGGTGTTTCTTCTCTTCAAACTTATCAATGGCTACCTGAAGTTCATCGGTACCTCCAACAGCTCGCATGGTGTAGAAGTACACTCCAAAGACAAAAGTTGTCAGCCCCCCAGCAACTATCACATTCTTAGTTCTGGGTGCAAGAGCACCAAATCTTGAAGTCCCAGCCATCTTGTAAAAGAAATTTACTGCTTAGAGAAGCTTCCTGATCTGCACTGACCAATATTAAAACATTAGTCCAAGCCTCTTACGCTCAAACCATCATATTCTTCTTCCTCACTTGCATACATTATACAGGCCTCTGCGCTTCCTATGAACCCCAAAAAAGAGGGGGGGGGGGACCCCTTCTTCACGACCTAAATCAAAGTTTATAAGAGTAAAATAATAACTCGGCCTAGACCACACATTCACACATACAGACAGATAGAAACGAAAAAAGGTCCAAGGGTATGAGTCGCAAAACAAAGAACTACAACTTCAAATCTAATCTATTTCTCTTTTTTTTTTGGCTGGGATGGGGGGATTTTTAAAAATCCTGGATATGGCAGGTAATAAATTAACAGCGAACGCAAGTAACCTCCATATTTCCATGACTAAGGCTCATCAAACAAAGGCAAAGGGGCAGGGAACACACAAAGAAAATGAGAATACTGATATTGGATCACAAAGTAACACTAGCAATCCTGATATATGATGCGGATTGACCAAGGCAGGGTAAAGTCATCAAACAAAAGAAACTGAAGATACTTATATTGGATGAGTGGATCACAAAGTAACACAAGCAATCCTGATAGATGATGTGAATTGACCAAGGGCCAAGGCGTGGAAAAGTAAGACAAAGGGGCAGGGAACACGGAAAGAAATTGAAAATACAGATATTAGATCACAAAGTAACACAAGCAATCCTGATAGATGATGCAAATTGACCAAGGCAGGGTATAAATACAATAAAATTGGAGTTAAGAAAGAACACATCCCCATACATGCAGAAGGACCCAGGATTCAAAGCAGGCAAGGGACAATGGGTGGGATGGTTGCAGAGATAGAGTCCATCATACAGCACTTGCCAAGCAACTTTGCGACCACCATGTACACCACGCTTACAAACATCCACACGTATACAGGCTTCTATGGGAGCTAACCTATTATCAAACCTCTACCCCATCATCACTTGAACAAGCAATTACCTACTTCACCCCTTCCCCCCCCCTCTCTTACCAGCCGCTATTGAGAAGCCAGATGTCAATTGAGACTAGTAAAAAGAACAACTTATTAGGTATCTCTAAGCAGGTTCCTTAAGCGACAAGCTAGCTCAGCCACAAAGCTGATTACATAGTTGATAGTACCATCAAACTAAGAAATTACACATAATACCTAGTAAAAGTTTAATGAAGAATGTAATGCCCACAGAGAAACGCCAACCGAGCAATAAAATTACTGAGGCCATTCCAGCACCCAACACCTAATGAACCCATGGAGCAAATCAAGTTCCACAAAATGCAGTTTTAGGTGCCTATGATACAAAACTCAAGATACTAGAGGATCAACCGATGAGTAAAAAGCAAGGGTTTATCCATAAGACAACAAGTAGCTCTGCGATCAACAACAACTGATACTTTATACTAATAATAAAAGTAACCAATAGAGTGGAACATAAACCTTTTTATGTTTAAATCTATATTAGAAAAACTATTAAAGAAGAACCATTGATGTTTATAGTTTTTATTCATTTGATTATTTGATCATTTAATTATGCTACCTTGATCCTTCTTTTATCTAAAGTCCCTAGGACTTTTAATACTCTGACATGGGCTTGAAACCAGTGCTCATACAGTTTAATTTACAGTTAGAAACGTAATTATACTAAACCATGTGAAAATCTTTTAGAATATTGAAAATTTATAATTAGTCTAGTCCATGAAACATGAAACCATTTCCAATATTTAGGAGTAAGTGTCCACATCAAAAATTTTGAGATATGGTGGGCATACACTTGGGTATTCAAATCAGACACAACTACTCATGTCTAACAATCCTATTCGTGTCCAAGTGACAATTTATCTATTGGACAACACAAGATTTCCACATTTTTTCATAAGTGATATGAACTGATATTTACAGGAAGAAAAGAAAATATGTAAGCTATCACTTGAAGTACTTCCTATTCTAGTTTTCCTAACTGTTGCAGTATTACGATATTCTAATCAGACTACCATAATGAAACAAAAAAATCCACAAATATCACAAGTTTTATTTTTCCATTGTTTTCCCTCTAAAAAACTAACATAACAAATTTAGAAATACTTTATTTTCTTGGTTATTTCTATAAATTCCAATTAGCATATAGCATTATAAGAAAATTCTAAGATATATTAGAAAAAAGAACAAAAATTAGCAATTTACAGTGACCATTGTGTTGAAGAAAGAAAATTTCGGGTTATCTGCAACTGCATGGCATGTTGGTCGGTATGATGCGAACTCCATCTCCACCCCATTACCTGCAGCAAGTATACGTATAATTTGCAATATCTATAACCCCTACCCATTTGACCACCTTTGGTAAATCATAAGAGGCCACTCACCCAATCTAAGGTCCAGGCCTTACAATCATCCCTACGAGCTATGCCAACATAATCCACACCCGATAAAATTTACCTGGTTAACCTTCCCTATCACTTCCTTTTTCACCTCTATCCTTAATAGATTTCATTGCTCAAATACAGTGGACTTATCAAGATATACATGAAACGAAAGAATCACTCTTATAAAGATGTCAATCACATCAATTTCAATATTGTACCAACTGACACTATATAAAACTTACTTTTTCCTGATCAGACCCAACAATAGCACCAGCCAAAGGTGAGGCATCAACAAAATCTACCACGATTCCAAATAAACATTTGTAATATTAATATAATGGGTAAATTATCATAGCTAATCATGAGGTATGACAAAGTTCTTAACGTAACCTCATCTTAATTCGGATAAGCTTAATTTAGCTCAGATAAGTACAGTTAAGTTCAAATAAGTTCAGGGTAATCGAGGTGAAGAAAATGCACCCTAATTATAAAGGCGGAATAAGCTCAGGCAGTGGCGTATCCAAAGGGGGTTTAGTGGGTTCAACTGAACCCCCAAAATCTGGATTTTGTTTTTGAGCTCGCATACTAGTGAATTAAATTGGAAATTTCTTCCTCAAATATTTAATGCTAAACTACAAACTATAACACTTATAACTTACAATATATGGTAAAATTAGTTCTAAACAAACCTTCAATTTTTTTGGAATCGTCGAAATATTCCTTCAATTCCTTTCCTCGAAAAGAAACTCGAATTGATGCTGGAAATCGAATTTCCGTAATCTGTATCTGTAAATCTGTAGAGAGAGATGAAATTTCTTTTGTGATCGCAGCAAATTCTACGGATTGTAATTTGGAGAGTTAGGGTTACGAACTTCTTCTATTCTATGTTTCTTCTTTCCTTCTTTTTTTTCCTTTTTCTTTTCTTTCTTCTTTCTTTTCTTTTTTTTTTTTTTTTTTTTACGGGAAGAAAATATATCATTAATAATAAGTCAAACGGCACATACAATGATAGTAAAGATCTGAAAAATACAGATTTAGCAATTTGCAACAATTTTCACAATGGAACCAATTAATTTTAAGCATCTTTCAGCGCATTTCCAACTCCACCGCTTTAAGGCGACGCGAAGCAGTATCTTCGATATCTTTGCATCTTTCCAAGTAGAGAGGCCTTCACAATCCGATTACGTGATATAATTGTTCCCAAGTGACGAATTCTTTGAAAAAAACTAAACCCTCATGGATCCGGACCATCTTCCAAGTTATTGACATCATGAAAATAAGAAAAGCTCAATACAAAGATGAGAAAGACCACCAAGAAGGGGGACAAAAAACTCTCACAAACGGAGAGAACTGAACAAAAGAAAGCAATAAAGAAGATAATAACACTAAAATCTAAGGAAAAGGCTCGGAAAGAAATTAGACTATTTTCGGCCAAGGAGGCCAAGAAAATTAAAAACCCTATAAAGAGAATTGGAGAAGGAGAAAGGAGAGCACTACTAATTTACTTAGTGAATTGTGATGTTTCCTTTCTTTCTTTTCTTCTCTATTCCTTCCTTCGAAAAAGAATTGAAAGTTTTTATGAAATTTTAATCTTAGAATATTGGATTTTTTGGTAAAAACTACCTTTGTTAATACAAGTTATTGAAATTACTACCTTTGTTAATTTTTTTTCAATTTAACTACCTTTATTATTTCCAAACTCTAAGTATTGCTACCTTTTAACGAAATCCGTCAAGATTTCCATCCACTGGGGCCCACTTTATGTTTCCCCATTTTGAATTTACCCCAACAGCTCGAATTCTTCACTGTTCACTCTTCTTCATTTTCTTTACTGCTATTCAATCCTCTCACCCACCTCCATCTCCTTATCCCTTTCTCTCTCTGTTTGAGCTGTCACTGTCATCTTCATCATCACATCATTCAACAGAAGAAAGGAGTGAGGGACCACAACAACATTTGACCAATCACTGCCAAAATAGGGTTTTTTTTGCAATTGTCCAGATGGAATTTAACTGCAATTGTGGAATTGAATTAAAAAATTAGTTAATTGGTAATTAACATTGGTAATTGCATTGCTTAGAATATTCTGTCTTCTATCATGCTTTATTTAGCATAAAGTTATTCCCTTTGTTGCTCCCTTTGACTGAATTTCCCCCTCCCCATATGAATAACAATTGTTAATTGGCACTTTATCCTTTCTCTTTGTCTTTACAGCATGGCATATTTTGATGCTCAGTATGTTGACATGAGATTACATGTAAGACCTTCATCAACTGTAAAAAAAAATTAAGGAAAAGAAATTGAGGAATTCGTTGGTGGGATGATTTTGTTGTGTAGCAAGATAAAAACTTGTGACTTTAATATGAAAGTAATTAAGGAATATGTGGTGCAAGGTTATAAGTTTGAGGATGACCCAATGCCAGAAACTTACTACCTGTGGTATCAAAATAAGGAAGGGAAGGTTAGGATAAACTCTGAAAATGTGGTTGATATTTTGAAAACAAGAGATAGGTTTGGGAATGTTGATGTATATGTAACTGATGATGGCTCTCCAACACCAAAAAGTAATGCAGAAATACCAGCCCCTGATTACTTATTTAGGTCCAAATGCCCTGGGTTTCCTGAGATAATAAGAGATTATCATAGGAGTTTGAGAAGCCCTGAAAAGCCCAACACATTGAGCCCAAAAAATCCAGCCCAATTAACCCAGGAAAGCCATAGTGGAGTGCCTAAACAGAAGATAAAAAAAGTGAAGTCTGAGTTTAAGAGCCCTAGATTTAAGCCTCCAAGACAGTCAAAGAACAAGATAAAATCACAAAAACCTCATATCTTCCTTTCACAAACAGTCAGTCCTACTAGGAGGAGTTCTAGACTGTTAGAGCATCCTGTGTTAATTAATTCCCCTCCCAAAGACTTGCCTAAAGCTCCACAAAAAACTGCATCTGATTCATTGACCCCTAAGAGAGTGAAGCATGTGGCTCAAAAAGGGAAGGGATTGAAAGGAAAAGGGAAGGAGAAAGAGAAAGTGAAGGGAAAAGAGAAAGTGAAGGAAAAAGAACAGGTTAAAACCAAGAGAAAAAAGGGAAGTAGGGCAAGTAGAAAGCTAGATCTGAGTGGCTCATCAAGCTCAGAGAGTGGAGTGATTTAGAAATTAAATGGGAGGTTGGGGAAGAAGAGAAGGAGGGTGCAAATGAGGAAGAGCTTTTCAAGCAAACGAATGGTGGGGGACTTTGTTCTTTCTTGTAAAAGGTAGTCTCACCGAGGACCAACCTAAATTTGTTCACCATGAGGAAGCAGATGCTGAAGCTAAGACTACTGGTAAAAAGAGTAGGCTGCAGGAGGAGCTTGAGTCTGATGAAGTGAACATACAGGAAGAAATTGAGGGTGACTCTGATGAGCTCAGATCTTTATGTGGGTCAGATGAAGAGGTAGACCAAGCTCCTGTTTTCAATTCTGAGACAGATTTAAAAAACCAATTTCACTTGTTAGGGGGCTGAAGTTTAATTCTAGGGAGGTTGCTAGGAAGGCACTTAGATGTCATGTTATTGAGAACAGTTATGACTTTTACTTTCTTCACAATGGAAAGGAGAGGATAAGCATTTCTTCGCAAAAATAGGTGTGATTGTCCATGGGACAAAGGTCATGCTAAAAGGGTTGGATGTGGATGCAAATCGAAGATAAGTGTCTCTTTAAGGTTCATATAAAAAACTAAGGTTGGAGGGGGGAAAAGGGGGGGGGTAATAATTTGGTGGTTGCGGACAAGTGATCATTGAGGTGATGGAGGGAGGAGGGATCCAAACATGAGTTTGAAAAGGTATAAGTCATTGGTTTTTGAAGATATTGGGGTTGTTGTGAAGTATTATAAACTGTGGGAGTCAAGGGCAAGGGCAAAGTTTGTTATTTATGGAGATGCAGCTGAACAATATGCAAAGGTGTGGGAGTATGGTCATGCTATACTCAAACATAATCTGAGGATGTACATATGTTTGAAAGCACTAAAAGAGGGGTTATAAGGCTGGATGTAGGCCCATTGTCAGGGCGTTGCGTAGTGGTATCGAGCCGAGGTTAGATTTAGGTACGCTATGATCCCATATTGTAGCGTAAAGATTTGAAATAGGTTTAATGGGTCAAGCAAAAGTTAGGCATAAAATGAACCAAGCCGTTGAGAGCCTGCGCTTTGCGTGTGCAATGTGAATATGTTTATCCCAAGAGGTGGTACCTTCGATTTTCTCGTGTTAGTTACTCGAATACTTACGTTGTATCTCACATTGCCCATGCCTGCTTATGATGCGCGCATTTCAGTATGTATTTTACAAAACTTATATGATTCGAGAAAACCAACCTGGAATTCTTAAACTAATCTCACTAAATGATTTAGTTGGAATTCATTGCCAACAAGTTTCGTCTCCTTTTGTTTTCTTTGCTCCTCGATTTCGCGAGTCGAGTTGAAGTAGAGACAGTGCTGATGGCGGAATGGGAGGCCGGATATCTAACGAAGTCATGAAAGCTTGAGATATGGGTTTTGTCTAAACGAATTTGATTTTGTTTTCTCGATTAACTTATTGCAAGTTTCGAGGATCTAAACTTTTTATATGGGTGGCAGATGTAATACCCGATTTTTAAGAGCGTTTAATTAGCGTTAATCATATTTATTATATTAATGATGTTCTAAAATTAGAATTTGTAATCGAGATGTCAGTAATGTGTTTGTTAATTTAGTTTTATAAAGATATTATTATTTAAAATTATTTTGGGTTTTAAATATCCAAATGAGTTGAGTGGCATTTCGTCTCACTAGAAACCAAAGTCGATTCCTTTTTCTTCACTTTGCTCGCTTAAGGGAGAAATAAGAACCCCCAAATTCTTTTCCTCTCTCGCCATTTTCTCAAACCCCAAAAAAAAAAGGAAACCCTAACCCCATCTCTCTCTCTTCCCCTTGCCGCCGCCGCCGCCGTTGTTTATCCTCGCGGCGCCTAAGCTCACCGGAGTTCGACAAACCGCACCTGGGCCTCTCCTCCTTCTTCGATCTCCTCCTCCTCAAGCTGTTTCGACCGCTCGGGCCTTCGGCCGGGCCGGCATCGAGATCCTGCTGCTCGTCGCCTAAGTGCCGTCGCCTGCACACCTGCGGCTCGCCGCCGCGGCGCCCGGTGGTCCTTTCTCCCCGGCTTCTTGTTTTCCTCTCCCTCGTGGTTGTTGCCTTGTTGGTACTACACCCTTCCTTCTTCATTTGATTTCTAATGATTGATTCTTACAAATTTCAAATACATAGAGAAATTAGCTCGATAATATGATTGAAAAAGTAATGATGATGGTGTTGATTCACTCAAATTGGGGTACTAAATATTGCTGTTTGATTTATTTGTGTTATTATATGTCACAAGCATGCTAGTTTTTTTCGATATCACTTGAATTAATGCAAGATTTGGTTAATATTAATCTTGATGAAATTGGAGTTGGTCAAGGAAATTGATTGAGTTGATGGAACTGATTAGGTGAACTATAATAACAAGGGTATTTCTTGATGTTTTAGAAATCATTCTATTTGGAGCTTCCTAGTAAACTTATATATTTGTGAATTCATGACATTTTTAGTGGCTTAAAACCGTACTATTTCCTCGAATTTAGACTAATTTATGGTGTGTTATAGTTACTAACGATGGATTATTGGTAACTATGTGATGAGGAGATCTTAAGATATTTGTTAAGAAGTTTTAGTGAATTACTTAATTACCTTTTATGGATCGATGCGTTCAATATGATGGTTAAGTATTCGCCTACGAGGTTGAAATGATGTATGGGTTAAAATGAATTGATTATGATAAAGAACGTGGATTTTACTTACCTTGCTCATGTCTTATTAAGCTTAATATATGATGTAGTATGGAATATTACTTCCCTGCCTTATAAAGGACCTAAAGTGTGATAAGACGACTTTGTTCTTATGAATAACGAAGTATGAAATGTTTGTTATGCTATATGTTCATGTATTCTTAATATGTTAAACATACCTTTTAATCTAAACGGTCTCAAAGTATGAGTGACTTTTTAAACGATATAGAATACGAAAAGACTGCTATGCTTCTACTATGCTTCCCTATATGCTTCGCTATGTTTCGATATGCTTCCTCGCTATGCTTCCGGATATGCTTCTCGCTTATGCATTATGAAAAGTACCTAAAGTTATGAGATTTAATTACAATTTCTCGAGTATGCAAAAGTATATGCTATGAACATGATGACGACTATGTATGATTACGATTATGTAATGTAACTACGATACGCGAAATAAACGAAACACAACACCTATTGTGAGTTAAGAGAGTATTTCGTTGTCTCCTGTGGTCGGTCGGTGCACTGCAGACTCCCTCTCTCCTGGGGCGCAACGCCACCTTCCTCGATGGGGGACAAGGTCCTCGGTGGCACCGCATTTATGGCATTGCATGCCACCTCTCACGGGGGACAATGTCCCTGGCTTTCACACAGCATTGATATGCCACCTTCCGATGGGGGGATGAATATCCCTGGTGGCTTGCCCTCTCCGTTATGTTCTATGGCATTATATGCCACCTTCCGATGGGGATGAATATCCTAAGTGGCTTCGTCTTCGTTATGCCCTATGGGCATTATATGCCACCTTCTCAATGGGGATGAATGTCCTCGTGGCTTTCGCCTCGTTAGAAATGATAAACAATGAAAGAACGCTAATGATAAAGTAAATGAAAGATGATGATGATTAATTATGATTACCATGAGGTAATGTGATTATGAATATGTTTGCTTGTGATTACGTTCCATGATTATGATTACGATGATGTAATGTAATTATGGTTACGTTATGATGATGATTACGTATCATAATTATGATTACCATGAGGTAATGTGATTATGAATATGTTTGCTTTGTGATTACGTTCCATGATTATGATTACGATGATGTAATGTAATTATGGTTACGTTATGATGATGATGACGTATCATGATCTACGATTACCATTAGGTAATGTGATTATGATTCGTAAAGAAGAAACGAAACATGATAAAGCTAAGTGAAAGAAATCCGTTCTTGGCAGTATTACGATGTTATGTTGGTCGTGCACGTACCATTACGTTTCATATGGCGGAAACGCCACCTTACCGTTAGGGGCAATTGTCCCCTGGTGGCCCCGCACTAGCTAAGGGGCTTTATGCCACCTTCCTTGCCACTTAGGGAGACACCGTCCCCGGGTGGCTAGCCCTATGATTATGATGATGATGCTTTTGGGAGGCGTCCCTTATGTTATACTTGCTAAGTTACCAAAATGATTAAGTAAATGAAAAGATAATGATGAATCATATGATATGATATGATATTATGAACCGATATGATATGTTATGAAATGATTTATGTTGTTCTTCCCTCTATTAAATGCATGCTCTTTCAAGTTACTAATATGATTAAGTAAAAATGAAAAGATAATGATGAGGCTTATGATATGAAACGAAATATCCATTATGTAGATGATTTTATAATTTAATGCTATGAAGTATGGTGAATTTGATGTTACGAAAGTATGATTATGATTGCGGTTATGTTTTATGATTTCACACATTATGTTATTGATGCTCGGGTTTAGGAATGTTTTAATATATATGATGATTAGTGATGTTTATGAAGGAATGTATGGCATAACTATGTTATTAGAAAGAAGTACGATTATTGGTAGTTAAGTAAATGAATGATGATGATGATTTATGATATCGTGAGAACATATAAGTCATGAAAGATTATGAATAAAGTATATGTTTATGAATGTTTATTGTCTAATGATATGAAAGTATGTCTTCGCTTTGATATGAAAGAACTACGATGATGTTACGACTCTGCTATGTTTTCCCGAAAGTACTTAAAGGTCATGAAACATAGGTGAATGATTGGTCCATGGGACAAAGGTCATGCTAAAAGGGTTGTGATGTGGTATGCAAATCAAGATAAGTGTCTCTTTAAGGTTCATATAAAAAACTAAGGTTGGAGGACATGTGGCATGTGTCAAGTCATTGAGGTTAGCCCACAAATGTGTGGGGTGTAACCCGAATTCTAGGGTCACTGCCGAGTGGTTAGGCGACAAAGTATCTTGAGGTGTGGAGGGAGGGATCCAAACATGAGTTTGAAAAGGTATAAGTCATTGGTTTTTGAAGATATTGGGGTTGTTGTGAAGAAAAATATTATTAAAGTGTGGGAGTCAAGGGCAAGGGCAAAGTTTGTTAATTTATGGAGATGCAGCCTTGAACAATATGCAAAGGTGTGGGAGTATGGTCATGCTAATCTTTATTAATTAACTTAATAAGGATGTACATATGTTTGAAAGCACTAAAAGAGGGGTTTAAGGCTGGATGTAGGCCCATTGTTGGGGTAGATGGGTGTCATTTAAAAGGGGCATATCCTGGGCAAATATTGGTTGCTGTGGGAAAGGATGGAAATAAGAATATCTACCCTATATGTTTGGCAGTGGTGGAAGTGGAATGCACTGAAACATGGATGTGGTTTTTTGAATTGCTGCTGAGGGATTTGGGTATCAATAATGGAGAGGGGCTCACTATCATGAGTGACAGACAAAAGGTTAGTGCTTTAGTTAATCTACAAAGGTTAATTTAATTATCTCATTTTTAATATTTTCTAATAGCTTATCCTTTATTGGTTGTAGGGTTTACTTGAAGCCCAAAGAGCCCTCTGTCCCAAAGCCGAGATCAGATTTTGTGTAAGACACATCTGGGCAAATTTCAAGTTGCAATTCAGTGGTCAATCATTCAAAGATCTCTTATGGAATGCTGCTAGGGCCACAACCAAGGTATGGATTATCCAATTGTACATAAGTTTGTTTCACTTAAATGTCCAACTTCTTATCTTAATTTCTTTTATATGTCTGCATGGTTTGATGTACTGTTGTAGTATGATTTTGAATGTGAAATAACATCTATTAAGTTCTTGGATGAAGATGCACATAAGTACCTCAATGACATCCCTGCAGAACGTTGGTCTAGGCATGCCTTTTCCATTGCTTCAAAGTCCAACATGTTATTGAATAACATGTGTGAGACATTTAATGCAATGTTGAAAGAGGCTAGAGATAAGCCTATTCTAACATGTATGGAGTGGATAAGGAGGTACATGATGAAGAGGTGTTTTGAAAAGTGGGAGATGACTAACAAGGAAAATGGGAGATTCATGCCTTATGTTAAGAAGGTGTTTGATGGATTTGAAGTTCAGACTAGGTATGCTGAGGTGTTAAACTCCAGGATTGATGTGTATGAGGTCCATTACAGAGGAGACCAGTTTGTTGTAAACTTAATTGATAGGACTTGCACCTGTTTCTCTTAGGAGTTGTGTGGGATCCCATGCGTGCATGCATTTGCTTGCATAAGGAAGAGGAGAGCCAATCCAGAAGATTATGTGGATATTGCATACACTAGGGAGAAGTTAATAAGAGGTTTTTAGTGTGTCGTTAAGGCACCAAAAATCGCTTTTCAAACAATATTTATAACTCCTAACAAGCAATTACTAAGAACGTAGTAAAGGCAAGTCAAGGGTCGATCCACAGGGAAATTTGGATTAATCAAAGTCTAATAAGTCTAAATTACCTAATTGAAGGGTTTTGGCGGGTTTTGAATGATTTTTGTAACAACTAAAACTAACTATTATCAAAGAACTAGCAAATAGTATGAGATGAAAATATGAATAAGGAAGACACTAGAGTTAAGGTTACTAGTATGGATCAAAGTGGACAACGATTATTAATGCTATTGTGATTCAAAGGCAACGATTACGCAAGGTTTAGTTTTCCTCTAAAATACTCGAGTCCTCTCTCAAATGGTCCTCGAGAATGATCGCTTAATCAATCAACTAAATCTTCTCTCGAATGGTCTTTAGTCAATTGATTAAGAGATCCAATTAATTTGGAAAACCCCTAATATAGGATCCCCTTAATTTCTACCCAATATCTTGGCCTAGATTTTAAGTTGATTCATGGGGATGATAAAAGAGTTCATAATTCAATTAAGAACATTTGAATTCAAAATACCAAAGCACAAATGTGATCAATATCTATCATAAGGCCTCAAAACACCAAGATCAATGCATAAACGTCTTTAAATCATCACAATCACATTAACAATACATTTAAACCCTAATCCATACTTTCACCCTAACCCTAGATAGGAAACTACTCAGTAATCATGGATTCTAAGCAATAAAACATGAAATCTATAACTAATCTAGGGCTAAACATGATTAAGAGAACAATTATTCTAATAAAAATAAGCAATTAAGAACCTACAATATAAGAGATCTAATAATATGATGAAGATAAGAGACAATAAAAACTGAAACTTTGAAATTAAATTGAATAAAAAGTACCTTCGATGTGTAGAAATCACAAACTTTAATCTAAGGATTTCCAATCTAAGAACAAAACAAAGGTGTTTATCTCTCTAGTATGAGCCCTAATAATACTCTCTAAAAACTAGAATAAAGCATAAGTCAAAAACTAATCAACTCCAATGTTATTAAGGCAAGCCTCGTTTTGTTTTTCTTCGCGGATTTGAATGGTGCGGGCGCACCAAAATCAGGTGCGGGCGCACCATTTCTTCTGCTCCAAAACTGACATCAAGCGTTGAACGATGCGGGCGCACCATATTTTAGTGCGGGTGCACCATATTTTGGTGCGGGCGCACCATAGTTTGGTGCGGGCGCACCATAGTTTGGTGCGGGCGCACCATTCTTTCTGATCTGGTCGGACAGTTCAACTTAAAATGAGTATAACTCTTTCGTTTTAGATCCAAATCAAGCTTATGACTAGTCGTTGGAAAGCTATCGAAACATGCTTTCACCTCCAACTAGAATCACCTTCATTCAATTTGTGCTTCGAAAGTTATGTCCATTTTAAGTTCTCTGTACAAGATTCTATTGTGCAATGTGCTCCTTTGTGCGAGCGGACATGGGGCATAGTGCAAGCGCACCATTTCTCAACGTGTGCTCTATTTTCATTGCTTCCTTTGCCAACTCTACAACTCGTAGCCATCTTAGTAGTTCCACCTATATTAAGAACATGGCAAAACAGGGTGAAATCAAATGTACTAGAAATCGGTCAAAAATGACTGAAAATCTAGCAACATGTCACTATGATCAAGAATGATCAAGTGAATGAAATAGAAGGGGAAAGGGAGAAGAAAGAGGGAAGAACGGGGTGAAAGAGGATCAAAATGAGCTAAAAAGGAGTCCATAAAGTGCGTTTGAAACGCACTTATCAAACTCCCCCAAGTTTAGCATTTTACATGTCCTCAAGTAAACCAAGAATGAGAAAGAATAAAGAAAAGAGGAGAAAAAATGAAAAAGAAAAACCATGCAACACACTAGCCTAAATGTTCTATATGCAAAGCTACAAACATGACATGCAAGCTAAATGAGTTCATACCAAGATTAAGTAGACCAAACAAACACAAGAGGAAAGATGATCAGGAAGGACAAGAGTGACTTAAGAGATCAAATCCACCAATCAACCGAGTCTTCTTAAAAAATAGGCTTTCTAGGACTGATTTCTCACCCCTCTCCACTTCCAAATCCCGAGTTTGGATCCCCCCTAAGGATGCTCAACCATAATAGCTCGCCTCTACCACATTTTGATGACCCTCATAATGACTTGTACAAAATCTCACCCGCCACTACTAAATTGACCGAGTCCAATATAGAAGTCAAAAGGTACTTTATTAAGGTTGTAACAGGGCTAGGTTAAAGGTGTGGATAACAATTTAGGAATGTGGTGCAAAAAGGGTAAAGCGGAGTACAAATTAGGGGGTAGAAACTCCTCCAAGCTAGTCCTAACACCAACTTAAATCGAAATCTCACACACAACTTTGATTTTCACTTTTTGAACATATTTTTTCATTTTTCTCATCAATTTTCTCTCTCTTTCTTTTCTTTCAATAGAAATCTAAATGAAACAAAAAGAGCTTTCTTTCTTTCTTTTATTTCCTTTTCTTTTCCTTTCTCGAAATTTTCTTCAACTTTTGCAATTATTCACGCATATTAACTCACTTTCAACCATAGACTTAGTATCAAAACAACTTAACTCAACACAAACTAGACATGTACTCCACTTTGGGGAAAGTTTGGCCATGACTTATTATGAGGGTTAAGCAAAAATAGGATAGAAAGGCTCAAATGGGTTGAGAAGCGGATAATTATGTCGGTATAAAAGCTTTTTGGCTTTTGAGCTTCTATTTCTAGCAAAAAGAAACGCCCTAAATCATTCTTCTATTTAGCTCAGTCATATGCAATCTTGGGGAGCTACAATGCAAGTCACAAGTTAGGCGATCAATGGTGAGGGTTGTAAATGAGTCTTACGAGGTTCGTGGCCCTCCTTCGGGGTTCATCGCACAACGGATAAGGCAATCCAAGCAACCAACTCGCCTAATTTCAAAAAGACTCTACCAAAAGTTACCGATCCCAAAGATCACCTAAAGTCATAGCAAGGCTTCCAAAATCATCAAGTCAAATGCAAAGAAGGTCTTCCAATCAAGTTATGAACACTCTTAGCAACATATCATGCATGCAACCAAACAACTCTAAATGCAGAAAAGAAAGAAAGAAAAGACCATATATTTTTTTATGCAAACCTAACATGCAAAAGCACTAAAAATAACCAAAATACAAAGAGGGGGAAGAAAATGTTGAAATAGAGAGAACACATGCTAACTCCCCCAAGCTTAATACAAACTCCGTCCTCGGGGTTGACAAGCAAAGAGAAAGTAAGAGAGGAAGTAAGGGCACAAAATCAAGCAAAAATCCAAACCAAATAAGATAAGGAGAAATGTCTCATAATACCTGCCATAAAGTGCTCTATTAGGATCTTTAGCTAGACCTTACCACTAAATAATTTGACAAAGATCTCAATAGTTTGTCATAAGCATTAGCACACATTTCACAATGGATCAAATAGGTATGACATAAACAAAGAGCATGCACAAATTTCAATGGGTCTATATGCTTACCAAGTGACGAGTGTCGAAAATAATGAAATTTCCGAGAGAATCCTGGAAAGTATGAAGAACAAGCATCAAAATTCAAATAAAAAGAACAAAACAATGAGTTCTGCTTTTGATGGTCCTTGCAACTCTTAAGCTCGATCCCGTCCTCGATGACTTCCATTTGAGTCTTGTAAAGGTTTAAAGAGGCCAAAGGCTCTTCCAATGGTGAAACTTTGAGGAGAGGGAATAAGATGGGGAAGGAAGGAACTAAGTCGAGTTTCCTTGAAAAGGGAATATGAAGAGGACGAGTAGAAACAAAAGTCTCATCAACTACTTCTTCAACATCATTAGACTCTATAGAGTAAACTTTCTCAACAAATGATTCATCTACTATGGGGTTCTCATCCATATCCCAATCATCATATTCATCAGTTATAGTCATGCAAGAGTGATTTTGATTATTGATAATTCGACCCAATGTCTCGATTGATATTTTGCTAGATTCGACAATGTTGTCCATCATAGAATCGCATCTCTTTAACAATGCCATATTTTCTTTGAGAGAATTAAGAATTTCATAATGGACATGTAGTTCACAGCTAGAGACATCTTCTTCTAAATTTGAGATAGTAGTATTTCGATGGTCCCACTCATAAGTATCTCTAGACAGCCACCCAAAAAAACTCCATGCTTCATCAAAGTATTGGGATCGAAATTCACCATTAAACATAGACTCCACCATTTCTCTTGTATGCATATTCAAACCCTCATACATCACCTCACACATCTCCCAAATCTCAAGTCTATACTTAGTTAGAAGAGTGTTCTCAAATCTCTGATAATAATTCCAAAATGGTTCATCCTCATATTGAGGAAAAAGAAGTTTGCCATTTTTTTTGGAATTCTCTTAAAAGAAGGAAAAAAATTATATACAAATTCCTAGACTCATATAAACAACACTTACCATATAAAATAAAACAAGATAAAAAAAATAAAGAAAAGTAAAAAAAAGAAAAAAGAAAAAAAAAGGAATCAATTAAGCAATTTCAAACTTAAGAAAACTTCAAACAATAGCACAACTTCCCCGGCAACGGCGCCATTTTGATAAGAGGTTTTTAGTGTGTCGTTAAGGCACCAAAAATCGCTTTTCAAACAATATTTATAACTCCTAACAAGCAATTACTAAGAACGTAGTAAAGACAAGTCAAGGGTCGATCCACAGGGAAATTGGGATTAATCAAAGTCTATTAAGTCTAAATTACCTAATTGAAGGGTTTTGGGGGGTTTTGAATGATTTTTGTAACAACTAAAACTAACTATTATCAAAGAACTAGCAAATAGTATGAGATGAAAATATGAATAAGGAAGACACTAGAGTTAAGGTTACTAGTATGGATCAAAGTGGACAACGATTATTAATGCAATTGTGATTCAAAGGCAACGATTACGCAAGGTTTAGTTTTCCTCTAAAATACTCGAGTCCTCTCTCGAATGGTCCTCGAGAATGATCGCTTAATCAATCAACTAAATCCTCTCTCGAATGATCTTTAGTCAATTGATTAAGAGATCCAATGAATTTGGAAAACCCCTAATATAGGATCCCCTTAATTTCTACCCAATATCTTGGCCTAGAAATTAAGTTGATTCATGGGGATGATAAAAGAGTTCATAATTCAATTAAGAACATTTGAATTCAAAATACCAAAGCACAAATGTGATCAATATCTATCCTAAGGCCTCAAAACACCAAGATCAATGCATAAACGTCTTTAAATCATCACAATCACATTAACAATACATTTAAACCCTAATCCATACTTTCACCCTAACCCTAGATAGGAAACTACTCAGTAATCATGGATTCTAAGCAATAAAACATGAAATCTATAACTAATCTAGGGCTAAACATGATTAAGAGAACAATTATTCTAATAAAAATAAGCAATTAAGAACCTACAATATAAGAGATCTAATAATATGATGAAGATAAGAGAGAATAAAAACTGAAACTTTGAAATTAAATTGAATAAAAAGTACCTTCGATGTGTAGAAATCACAAACTTTAATCTAAGGATCTCCAATCTAAGAACAAAACAAAGGTGTTTATCTCTCTAGTATGAGCCCTAATAATACTCTCTAAAAACTAGAATAAAGCATAAGTCAAAAACTAATCAACTCCAATGTTATTAAGGCAAGTCTCGTTTTGTTTTTCTTCACGGATTTGAATGGTACGGGCGCACCAAAATCAGGTGCGGGCGCACCATTTCTTCTGCTCCAAAACTGACATCAAACGTTGAACGATGCGGGCGCACCATATTTTAGTACGGGCGCATCATAGTTTGGTGCGGGCGCACCATTGTTTGGTGCGGGCGCACCATTGTTTGGTGCGGGCGCACCACTCTTTCTGATCTGGTCGGACAGTTCAACTTAAAACGAGTATAACTCTTTCGTTTTAGATCCAAATCAAGCTTATGACTAGTCGTTGGAAAGCTATCGAAACATGCTTTCACCTCCAACTAGAATCACCTTCATCCGATTTGTGCTTCGAAAGTTATGTCCATTTGAAGTTCTCTGTACAAGATTCTATTGTGCAATGTGCTCCTTTGTGCGAGCGGACATGGGGCATAGTGCAAGCGCACCATTTCTCAACGTGTGCTCTATTTTCATTGCTTCCTTTGCCAACTCTACAACTCGTAGCCAACTTAGTAGTTCCACCTATATTAAGAACATGGCAAAACTGGGTGAAAGCAAATGTACTTGAAATCGGTCAAAAATGACTGAAAATCTAGCAACATGTCACTATGATCAAGAATGATCAAGTGAATGAAATAGAAGGGGAAAGGGAGAAGAATGAGGGAAGAACGGGGAGAAAGAGGATCAAAATGAGCTAAAAACGAGTCCATAAAGTGCGTTTGAAACGCACTTATCAAACTCCCCCAAGCTTAGCATTTTACCTGTCCTCAAGTAAACCAAGAATGAGAAAGAAGAAAGAAAAGAGGAGAAAAAATGAAAAAGAAAAACCATGCAACACACTAGCCTAAATGTTCTATATGCAAAGCTACAAACATGACATGCAAGCTAAATGAGTTCATACCAAGATTTAGTAGACCAATCAAACACAAGAGGAAAGATGATCAGGAAGGACAAGAGTGACTTAAGTGATCCAATCCACCAATTAACCGAGTCTTCTTAAAAAAAGGCTTTCTAGGACTGATTTCTCACCCCTCTCCACTTCCAAGTCCCGAGTTTGAATCCCCCCTAAGGATGCTCAACCATAATAGCTCGCCTCTACCACATTTTGATGACCCTCATAATGACTTGCACAAAATCTCACCCACCACTACTAAATTGACCGAGTCCAATTTAGAAGTCAAAAGGGACTTTATTAAGGTTGTAACAGGGCTAGGTTAAAGGTGTGGATAACAATTTAGGAATGTGGTGCAAAAAGGGTAAAGCGAAGTACAAACTAGGGGGTATAAACTCCTCCAAGCTAGTCCTAACACCAACTTAAATCGAAATCTCACACACAACTTTGATTTTCACTTTGATTTTCACTTTTTGAACATATTTTTTCATTTTTCTCATCAATTTGCTCTCTCTTTCTTTTCTTTCAATAGAAATCTAAATGAAACAAAAAAGAGCTTTCTTTCTTTCTTTTATTTCCTTTTCTTTTCCTTTCTCGAAATTTTCTTCAACTTTTGCAATTATACACGCATATTAACTCACTTTCAACCATAGACTTAGTATCAAAACAACTTAACTCAACACAAACTAGACATGTACTCCACTTTGGGGAAAGTTTGGCCATGACTTATTATGAGGGTTAAGCAAAAATAGGATAGAAAGGCTCAAATGGGTTCAGAAGCGGATAATTATGCCGGTATAAAAGCTTTTTGGCTTTTGAGCTTCTATTTCTAGCAAAAAGAAACGCCCTAAATCATTCTTCTATTTAGCTCAGTCATATGCAATCTTGGGGAGCTACAATGCAAGTCACAAGTTAGGCGATCAATGGTGGGGGTTGTAAATGAGTCTTACGAGGTTCGTGGCCCTCCTTCGGGGTTCATCGCACAACGGATAAGGCAATCCAAGCAACCAACTCGCCTAATTTCAAAAAGACTCTACCAAAAGTTACCGATCTCAAAGATCACCTAAAGTCATAGCAAGGCTTCAAAAATCATCAAGTCAAATGCAAAGAAGGTATTCCAATCAAGTTATGAACACTCTTAGCAACATATCATGCATGCAACCAAACAACTCTAAATGCAGAAAAGAAAGAAAGAAAAGACCATATATTTTTTTTATGTAAACCTAACATGCAAAAACACTAAAAATAACCTAAATACAAAGAGGGGGAAGAAAATGTTGAGATAGAGAGAACACATGCTAACTCCCCCAAGCTTAATACAAACTCCGTCCTCGGGGTTGACAAGCAAAGAGAAAGTAAGAGAGGAAGTAAGGGCACAAAATCAAGCAAAAATCCAAACCAAATAAGATAAGGAGAAATGTCTCATAATACCTGCCAGAAAGTGCTCTATTAGGATCTTTAGCTAGACCTTACCACTAAATAATTTGACAAAGATCTCAATAGTTTGTCATAAGCATTAGCACACATTTCACAATGGATCAAATAGGTATGACATAAACAAAGAGCATGCACAAATTTCAATGGGTCTATATGCTTACCAAGTGACGAGTGTCGAAAATAATAAAATTTCCGAGAGAATCCTGGAAAGTATGAAGAACAAGCATCAAAATTCAAATAAAAAGAACAAAATAATGAGTTCTGCTTTTGATGGTCCTTGCAACTTTTAAGCTCGATCCCGTCCTCGATGACTTCCATTTGAGTCTTGTGAAGGTTTAAAGAGGCCAAAGGCTCTTCCAATGGTGAAACTTTGAGGAGAGGGAATAAGATGGGGAATGAAGGAACTAAGTCGAGTTTCCTTGAAAAGGGAATATGAAGAGGACGAGTAGAAACAAAAGTCTCATCAACTACTTCTTCAACATCATTAGACTCTATAGAGTAAACTTTCTCAACAAATGATTCATCTACTATGGGGTTCTCATCCATATCCCAATCATCATATTCATCAGTTATAGTCATGCAAGAGTGATTTTGATTATTGATAATTCGACCCAATGTCTCGATTGATATTTTGCTAGATTCGACAATGTTGTCCATCATAGAATCGCATCTCTTTAACAATGCCATATTTTCTTTGAGAGAATTAAGAATTTCATAATGGACATGTAGTTCACAGCTAGAGACATCTTCTTCTAAATTTGAGATAGTAGTATTTCGATGGTCCCACTCATAAGTGTCTCTAGACAGCCACGCAAAAAAACTACATGCTTCATCAAAGTGTTGGGATCGAAATTCACCATTAAACATAGACTCCACCATTTCTCTTGTATGCATATTCAAACCCTCATACATCACCTCACACATCTCCCAAATCTCAAGTCTATACTTAGTTAGAAGAGTGTTCTCAAATCTCTGATAATAATTCCAAAATGGTTCACCCTCATATTGAGGAAAAAAGAAGTTTGCCGTTTTTTTTTGGAATTCTCTTAAAAGAAGGAAAAAAATTATATACAAATTCCTAGACTCATATAAACAACACTTACCATATAAAATAAAACAAGATAAAAAAATAAAGAAAAGTAAAAAAAGAAAAAAAAAAGGAATCAATTAAGCAATTTCAAACTTAAGAAAACTTCAATCAATAGCACAACTTCCCCGGCAACGGCGCCAATTTGATAAGAGGTTTTTAGTGTGTCGTTAAGGCACCAAAAATCGCTTTTCAAACAATATTTATAACTCGAAACAAGCAATTACTAAGAACGTAGTAAAGGCAAGTCAAAGGTCGATCCACAGGGAAATTGGAATTAATCAAAGTCTATTAAGTCTAAATTACCTAATTGAAGGGTTTTGGGGGGTTTTGAATGATTTTTGTAACAACTAAAACTAACTATTATCAAAGAACTAGCAAATAGTATGAGATGAAAATATGAATAAGAAAGACACTAGAGTTAAGGTTACTAGTATGGATCAAAGTGGACAACGATTATTAATGCAAATGTGATTCAAAGGCAATGATTACGCAAGGTTTAGTTTTTCTCTAAAATACTCGAGTCCTCTCTCGAATGGTCCTCGAGAATGATCGCTTAATCAATCAACTAAATCCTCTCTCGAATGGTCTTTAGTCAATTGATTAAGAGATCCAATGAATTTGGAAAACCCTTAATATAGGATCCCCTTAACTTCTACCCAATATCTTGGCCTAGAAATTAAGTTGATTCATGGGGATGATAAAAGAGTTCATAATTCAATTAAGAACATTTGAATTCAAAATACCAAAGCACAAATGTGATCAATATCTATCCTAAGGCCTCAAAACACCAAGATCAATGCATAAACGTCTTTAAATCATCACAATCACATTAAAAATACATTTAAACCCTAATCCATACTTTCACCCTAACCCTAGATAGGAAACTACTCAGTAATCATGGATTCTAAGCAATAAAACATGAAATCTATAACTAATCTAGGGCTAAACATGATTAAGAGAATAATTATTCTAATAAAAATAAGCAATTAAGAACCTACAATATAAGAGATCTAATAATATGATGAAGATAAGAGAGAATAAAAACAGAAACTTTGAAATTAAATTGAATAAAAAGTACCTTCGATGTGTAGAAATCACAAACTTTAATCTAAGGATCTCCAATCTAAGAACAAAACTAAGGTGTTTATCTCTCTAGTATGAGCCCTAATAATACTCTCTAAATACTAGAATAAAGCATAAGTCTAATCAACTCCAATGTTATTAAGGCAAGCCTCGTTTTTTTTTCTTCGCGGATTTGAATGGTGCGGGCGCACCATTTATTCTGCTCCAAAACTGACATCAAGCGTTGAACGGTGCGGGCGCACCATAGTTTGGTGCGGGAGCACCATTCTTTCTGATCTGGTCGGACAGTTCAACTTAAAACGAGTATAATTCTTTTGTTTTAGATGCAAATCAAGCTTATGACTAGTTGTTGGAAAGCTATCGAAACAAGCTTTCACCTCCAACTGGAATCACCTTCATCCGATTTGTGGTTCGAAAGTTATGTCCATTTGAAGTTCTTTGTACAAGATTCTATTGTGCAATGTGCTCATTTGTGCAAGCGGACATGGGGCATAGTGCAAGCGCACCATTTCTCAACATGTGCTCTATTTTCATTGCTTCCTTTGCCAACTCTACAACTCGTAGCCATCTTAGTAGTTCCACCTATATTAAGAACATGGAAAAACAGGGTGAAAGCAAATGTACTAGAAATTCGGTCAAAAATGACTGAAAATCTAGCAACATGTCACTATGATCAAGAATGATCAAGTGAATGAAATAGAAGGGGAAAGGGAGAAGAAAGAGGGAAGAACGGGGAGAAAGAGGATCAAAATGAGCTAAAAAGGAGTCCATAAAGTGCGTTTGAAACGCACTTATCAGAAGTGCCTACTTGCATATGGGCATTCCATTGACCCAATGCCTGCGGTCAAGCACTGGGAGAAGGTTAACTTGCCACAACCACTTCCACCTAAAACAAGGAGGATGCCAGACAGACCTAGCTTGAAGAAGAGAAAGAAAGAAGCTGGTGAGGATGGACAACCTTCTATGTTTGTTCCAAGGAAGAAGAAGGCCAACAAATGTTCAAAATGTGGCCAACTAGGGCACAACATGAGAAGGTGCAACTCCACAACAGCTGCACCAGTGGCTGAAAAGGGCACTAGAGGAAGGCCTCCAAGCAACTCCAAATGGGTGAATCATCAAAGAGACAAAAGGCTTCCAAAGCAAGAGATAAGGTCAGTTCACCTATTCATCATAAATTTCAGGCTTAATGTACATGATTTAACTTTAAATCTGCTTTTATGTGCAGTACCAACACCCACCTTCCACCACTGGTAGCCAAGCAACATCTTCAAACTCTACTGCCCAGACCCCTATTTCAATGATGCCAACTCCTGGACAATATCAACAACACAGTGGTGCAAGCACAACCACACAACAAGCAACTGGTGCAACTCAGCAAAGTCAGAAGACCAGGTTGTCCAAGTTGCCTCCAAGAAGCCCTTTATAATAGTTTAGTGATGTTTGAACAGGGGAATCAGACTTGCACTTTGTTTTGATGTAATGAACATAATATTTAAGGCTAGGCATTTATGTTTTTGTGTTGAACAAACAAGTATTTGGCACAACAGACAATGTTTACACATTGAATTAGAATGCAAAGATATTGTTCAAACATGTTTTTCATTGATAGATAGTTGGTTACATAAAGATGATAAAAGACACAAGTTCATTAGAACTTTTGGAGTGCAATTACAACAAAATCATACATCCATCATTCTTAAGCTACCTACTACTAACTAACTTTAGATTAACATAGCCACTAAACCTATCAAACACATAACTACCATCAATACAACCAAAGTGGGCATCATATTCCTTTTCTTCTTCTTGCTGTCCTCCTTCATTACATGCTTCAGTTCAGAGCTTAAAGCCTTGCACTTCACCCTAAGTGAGTCATTCTCAGCTAGGAGGCATCTTCTTTGCCCACAAACATCTGCCAATTCAGTCTTCAAGTTACCAGCTTCAAGGGTGAGTAACTTTTTGTCCAGGACAAGTTGGTTTATCACCTCCTTTTGCCATTGCAGTTGGTCCTTATCATACCACTCAAAATAATTGCAGCCACGCCATTCAGTTCCAGGCTCATAAAACTTACATGTAAGGAATCTCCTTCCAGGATTATCAGTGGTCCAAGCCTTCTTAATGGCTGCTGGAACACCACAATTGCATTTTGCCTTTGGCTTTTGATTAAAAGAGTGAGAGGAGGAAGACATTTCAACCTACACATTGCAATTACAAAATACTTAATTAGCGAACCCTAATTTACCCAAAAATTTCGAATTTCCCTAAATTACAAACCCTAATTTGCGTGATTAGAGAACTTACCTTCACTTTGTGGCAGTAGTATTGATGAAGCAAGCAAAATCCCCTAATCAATTGATTGCAACTACAACACACAACTTTAATTGATAAACCCTAAGGCAATTATGGGAAATTTTGATGAATTTGGAGAATAAATAAAATGTGGTTGTTATACAGGTTATAAAGAGCCAACAAAAACGTGGGAAAGGATGAAAAATTGAGGGGGAAACATAAAGTGGGCCCCAATGGATGGAAAACTTGACGGATTTCGTTAAAAGGTAGCAATATTCTGAGTTTGGAAATAATAAAGGTAGTTAAATTGAAAAAAATTAACAACGGTAGTAATTTCTATAACTTGTATTAACAAAGGTAGATTTTACCAAAAAGTCCTAGAATATTTAGCAAGTTAGCAACCCCCTCAGGCCTCAACTCTTAGGAATTTTTTCCATGAATAATGTCAAAGGGAGTATTAATTCCTCCTATGCGCTAAACTTGAAATTAATTCCATGGATGTCGTCCACGTTGGACAGCACGCCAGAATTTTAGTTTTTTTAAATAAAATCGCTACTCCAAGTAGCAGTTAATACCAATAATGTTTCACCGAAGTTGACCGTTACTTTAAATAGCGGTTATATTGTGTCCCTAATACAAGCTATAACTCTATAAGGCACGCACATAAACCGCTACTCAGAGTAGCGGTTCATTACAGATCAGAACCAATGCAAGAGAAAAGGAGAAAAAGTGTGCCACGTAGCGCTACAGCCCTACATGGCACGCTTTTTCTCCTTTTCTCTTGCATTGGTGATTTACGGTATAAACCGCTACACCAAGTAGCGATTTTACCTCGTAAACCGCTACCAACAGTAGCGACTTAACTTAAAGTTAACCGCTACTCTGAGTAGCGATTTGCTTTGCCGAAAATAAAATTTCTCGCGTGCTGTCCTACGTGGACGGTATCCATGTAATTAATTTCAAGTTCAGCACATAGGAGGAATTAATACTCCCTTTGACATTATTCATGGAAAAATTTGTGTGAGGGCTTGTTCGTTATTGCTTTTTATTTTTAGTTTTCAATTTTTTTAAAAAAATACCAAAATCGAAAATATAGAAGTAGACAAAGTAGTTTTTCAATACACTGTTGTCAATTGTAAAAATTAACATATTTAATATAAGTATGAATAATTTCAAGTTTATTATACCCTATATATCAAATGAATTTATATTCATAAAATCAAAAACTCGAAATTGACAGCGATGCCTATGTGAATACTTGTAAAACAATGTTGTCGCACAAACAAACGTAGATGTTAACACTAGTGCATAATTGGCCTAAAGTATCACCCCAAAAGTGTTACTTGAAGGCCTAAAAGTGTTGCTTTAGGCAATAGGTAACACTTTTGTAAGTGAAACATCTGCCCGTGCTACCTATTCTCTAAGGTAGCACTTTCCGATGCTAATGTTTCACTTTCTCAAGTGTTACTCAAAATTCTCTAACGTAACACTTTTAATAAACTAATGTAGCATTTTTATAGTGTTACTCATAATTTTTTATGTAACACTTTTTCATCTATAGTAGCATTTTCTATGTCATCTCTTGAACTATAGTAACACTTTACTAGATGTTATGTGTCATTTTAAGTTATCATATGTAACGCTTTGTTAAATATTAGGTAACACTTCTTATTAGCTAGCTTTAAAGTAACACTTCTATTTCACATGTCTTATAGTAACATTTTTAATTTTTCGGCACATATACAGTGATAATAATACTAAAACTTACAAACGTAATGAAAGAATAGGAAATAAAAAGGTATTATATATATATATATATATATATATATATATATATATATATATATATATATATATATATATATATATATATATATATATATATATAAAATATATATATAATATATATATATATATATATATATAATATATATATATAGTACAAATACTAAATGGTCACTAAAATGAGCCAGAGACTAGTATTCATCCATTGAAAACATACTATTGCATTCAAAATATAAATAGTTGATCTGCAAATCCAATCATAATATCTATAACTCTCACAAAATAAACCTAAATCAATCTTAACGGCATGTCTTTCTTTCGTCTTAAATTCCATCGCCTTATCCATGCATGCATGTTTGCTACTCTAATCCATTATTTTCATCATCCTGCACTAATAAGAACAAAAAAAAATTAAGAATCTTCAAAGTCTTGTATGATAACACTAGTTATATACTTATAAAAAATAAAACAAGTGTAGTAAATGTATGAGGCATAACAAAACTTCTCTTGTTCCGATTTTCGTTCAAATGAGAACAAAGCATATATTCACATCATATACGAGTAAAACACCAAATACTAAACCTACCGTGATAAGGTACAGGGGTTCAAATGTACTTTCAATACCTACAAGTCAACAACAATGCAATAGTCTATGTCTATATTCAAAAAGCCACCCAAAAAAAAGAATCATTTCGACTAAAATGAAAGTATGAAGCCATATATAATGAAGAAACTGAAACTTATACTTTTTTCTTAGTTTGATTATTTTCAAAGAGTGAAAATCAAAGGATAGATAATAAATCATAGCAGCGGTGACAAAATCCTGTTACAAAGATGGTGAGGCCCGTGACATTTCTTCTTTTCTCAAAGCAAGCACGTAAACAAGAATAAGTCACAAAGCTTTCACATGATCAAGGCCTAGGTAATGCCTCAGTGAAGTTGCCTTCCTAAGATCCATAGCCTTGTACTCAGATCCTTAAGCTGCCCCATTTTACACACTACAAAGATTAGTTAAGCTGACATTATATTAGTCCCTTAAATATGTAATGTGAACAAATTTTTGCTCGATTTATGTCGCAAGTCGTCCTCTATCAAATTCATCGTTTCAATGGTACTTACAAATAATACAATACACAAAAAAACAAGACTAAGCAACCTTATAACAACATAACAATATAAAGATAGAGTTGTGAAGATCCATTAGAATGACATCCAGGTTAGTCGACAATAATCACCAAATTGACACTACATTTTCCTTAGTGGGCATGTCATACAATTTATTTCAGATAAAAGGAATACAGAAAATCCTTGAATACCAGTTAATCAATGTATGCATCATACTACCCATTCTTGCCTGGTCTAAAATCTCTTCCAGTAGCAAATTGTACCTGCATCCACATGATAACTATGTCAGCCATCTAGAAGCTTCGAAATCCAGAGAAAGGGGAAGAAAGGGTGGTAAACAAGGAGCAATTTTAGCACCTCAAAGCATCTTCGCAGCTGATCCAGCTTGCCTCTTACAATTCCCTGCCAGCCAAGTGTAAATGTTAGCTTAAGCACTACAATAGCACATCTTGGTAATACTCAGATTTATATATGCATCAAAGACACCGTATATATATGATTCATGAATATTACCAATTGTCTAAGCTGAACTCCTCTAACTTCCAGAACAATAAGATAATTCTGATTTTTTTTTCCTGATTTTAAAAGACATAACTTGGTTTCTACAGTCAACAAGTTGTCTGGTGCCAGAGGAACTGAATCAGAAACAAGAGAGATTCTATTTGTAGCTTGTAGGATATGTAATGTAACCATTGGAGACTCGGACCTCACTCGAAGAGAAAACAGTAGGAGAATACACGGTTCCGAATAAAAGGCTATATCTTATCTTTACACATAAAAAGAACATACAATTCATAATAAAGGTACACAGGGTAAAAGAACATAGTTGTATGATAAAAGAACGCACAAGTATTATGAAGAATACATTCACCGGGAGCATATTACATATCACGCTCCTAGTTATATACTCTAAGTGTTGGTTCGTGACATTAGTGATGGTTTAGGATATGTTTACGTGTTCTTGGTGTCACTTCTTCCATAAATATTACAAGTTCTTTGCTTGTAGTAGTAGCTGTCAAGTTTCAGTTGGGCATTTTTACAAATATCAACTTCATCTTTATACTAATAAATACATATCAACAAGTCCCAAGTTTAATACATACCAACTGCGATCTTGGGGATAGGGATTTTTCTAAGGTATATATGTATGTTTGAGATCACTAAGCCTGATCCCAAATAAAGCAACAGGAAGAAAATGAGAAACTTACTGTAATACAAGACCAACAGGCTGAGCTGAAGGAGATAGTGGAAAAGAAGAAGGAACCCCTTTCCTATATGCCACGCCCCCGGCACTCCGCACGATCCGCCATCCGGCCCCTATGCACAGCCCCTCCCACCACCCCCTTCACGGTAACCCCCGCCCGCCCCCTGCACAACCCCCCCTCCCCGCATGTTAAGTTAAGCTAACAAAGACTAAGCATCATAATACATTCACCTCTTTTTCTTTTGTTCCATGATTCACCCTTTGTCTCTCTATTGTCATCCCAAATTTTCTTACACAAGTGCAAATCATAAAAGCAAGGTTAACTTTTAGGGAAATAAAAAAATTTGGAAAAAAGCTACAAGAGTTCCAAAGTGTATAAGCAACAAGCATTCTTACCCTTAATGCAAAATCGAAAGTTATAGCTAAATCTTAGCAGATCTAAAATTGTAAAAAAATAGCTAAATCATCACCACAACAATAAACGTTAATACTAATGCAGTTAGCAGCAGCATATTAGACTAAGTATTACTGCAAGTATAGAGTCAAATCGTTGCCACTTCAACATGGATATGGAATATAGATAAACTCTTCGGTTCAAACTGAAAATTTTGAGAATTTCATATATTCACCGAGATTGACACTTGACGTAAATTCGTGTTTAACAAAAATTGTCGAGTCCAAGTGAAAGAGCAAATACCATTTGAGCTTCATGACAATACCTTCTAAAGAATTGAGTGTCGTGAAAGTATGACTTTCGATGAGTTGAGATCATTCAAATGACAATGCACGAGAAATTGCAACTAACAGGATATATAATTAAATTCAGCTATACGATATTAGAAGTAGTAATAGATTTGCCAGCAATTATCGATTTCAAGAGCAATGAAGTCAGCAAATATTACGGGGGGATATATGGTAATACTCTCACTAACTACCACAAGATGATAACATTGATAGTTACCTTGGCAAGTTTTGTGACATAAGAAGCAGCCAGAGTTGTCGCTAATAATCCCAGCCCTAATGTCGCTAATATACTCCCAACCCTGCAGCAACATATTGATAGTATGTCGCTAATATACTCCCACCCCCCCCCCCAAATAAAAAAAACATCAAAACTCCAATAAAATTTGAAATCATCTGAAGTAAAGAAATACAACAGTGTCTCATCAAAATTTCGCAACAATAAAACATTTTCGACATACACGAGGAAAAATCTCAATTCAACTATAATGTTATGAGAAAGAGCTCAATGCTTATCATATTCTAATTCAAGTAATCTTCTACAGCAAGTACATATTATTTCCCTTCCCCACCTCATAAAAAAAAAACTAATCAGTCATCACCAATCCAAAAATACAAAAGCTTTAAGAAAAAAACATACCCATAATCTTCTTTTTATCTAGGAACACTGCTAACAACTCGAGCACCCACCCTATCAAGCTTTTGAACCACATCAACAGTCTTCAATTCTCCCTTCTGAAACGCCTCCACCATTCAATTAACCAGCAAAAAACCACAATACAATAAAAACATTAAAATCTTCAATTCTATTATAA
Organism: Beta corolliflora; assembly: GCA_947648045.1. Lineage (NCBI taxonomy): Eukaryota > Viridiplantae > Streptophyta > Magnoliopsida > Caryophyllales > Amaranthaceae > Beta > Beta corolliflora. The sequence continues at coordinate 1,434,292 of CANSZD010003157.1, read as the reverse complement.
ATAAGAACAACCCAATGCAATAGCAAATAAAATTTTCAATTACAAACAAATTGAGCATTAATGAGCAACCCCATTACTGAAATTATACTATTGAACATGATTAATTGTCAAATAAACAAAAAAATTCAAACAATAATATTTAAATGCCTGAAAAAATTCGAATCAAAACTAACCGCCTGGAATAATGATGAAGATTGAACGCCGATGGAAGCCGTTGGATTTTAGAGCGGTGGTGAATGAATTAAGGTGCAGGGCGTGGACGAATACCTCCCTCGACCCTAGGTAGTGAACGAACTCAAGAACGTAAACCTAGGAGAGCAGTGAGAATTGAAAATTTTTGTGTTTTTCGGACTTATTAGGTTTGCCCGCTGATAAAGCGCCAACATAAAATTTGGGATTGATGCAATTTTGATGGGTTGGGAATTTGGGATTACTCAATTAATTTAAGATGAGTTTTGTTAAGTACACTATTTCTAAAAGACATTAATAAAAAAGAAAATCATAATATTATATTAAAGTTTTTTACTCATTTTAAAAAAAAATACTTATACTCTACAAAAGCTACATATTCTAAAGTGTTACTAAAAAATGTGTTACAAATATCAAAGTGTTACTTAAAAGTGTTACCTATCTTAAAGTGTTACATCAAAATGTTACACAATTGAAAAAGTGTTACATCAAAGTGTGACTTATTAAAAAAGTGTTACATTAAGTGTTACATATTAATAAAGTGCTACCAAGGTGTTACGTATATATTCGAGAAAATTGAATTTTGAAAAGTGTTACCCTGTACACGTTACCTTAGACCAACTTTGTACTAGTGTAATTCACAAAAAAATTGCTAGGCCACCCAAATGGTATCAATTGTTTTGCTAGGCTACCCAAGTGTGGTAGCAATGGTTTTGTTAGGTCACCCAAGTAAATTTTTTTTGTTAAGTTACCAAATGGGACGAAAGAACTTGTTATATGAAAAATAAACCTTGCTAAGACGTTTTGACTAGAGAGTGACACTCACACTTATCTCTAAATTATATTTTTATTAAACATTTGAAATGTTGGTTTTTTTAAGTTAAAAAAAATTAAACTATTTTTTGTTATGAATTTCAAAATTAATACCATTTAAAAAAAAAAACTTATTTAGTATTTATACTTACCTTTTGGATTATGTATAACATTATCCACATAATGTTCTCGAAAAATTTAAAGTCTTCAAACAAAATAGTATAATTAAAAATGATATGTGTTTTTCCATTGATGATGATCAAGATGGATAGTTCATGATTTTTATATGGTAACTAGTTCTTGTCCCGGGCGATACGCCCCGAATTATTTACCAACGTGCATTTGAAGTCATCATAAATAGAAATATTATCTTGTCTTTAAATCATTTTTCCCCCCACAAAGACCAACATGAGTATTGTAGTGTAGTTGGTTAGTGCATTAGCATATCAAATGAGAGGTCATGGGTTCGAGTCTTGAAACACACTTTTTTATTGTTTAATGTCTCATTTGATTGTGTGGAGGAGGGGAGAGTACATGTGGCAGCATAACATTTGTTTGTCTTGGGTTTTAGATATATATATAGATTAATGATATTGATAGAAATATGAAAAAGAAAATATACTTTGACTTGTAATTTTAAAGATAAAGAGACTATTCTCCTGGTATCCACGGAGTAGTGAACAATTTTTTTTAATATCAGGTAGTCAATTTATAAATATTACCTCTACTAGTACTTAATTTTTTTTTTAATATAATTGAGGAAATGTTACTGGGTTAAGATTAGAAAAATTAATAACAAAAAGAAGTTGTAATTTTTATCCCACTCACTTATAGGAGAGTGATTATATATCATTCTCGTCTTAAGGTGACTTAAAGAACTAATTTATGTTTACAAATATCAAATAAACAAAGTTACCATCTTTCAACATATTTGAGCAAAGTTAGTGCTATTTTAGATAATAATGTTAGTGGTATTGTGGTACCTCATTTAGTTACTTTTTAATTTCTTGCATTATACTTTTTAGTGATCTATATATGATCATTCTTCTCCATGCACACAAAAAAAACTGAGATGGCGACCTCCATTAAGAAGACTTGATGGTTAGAGGTGAGAGAAATAAAATGAAAGGTTGATGTGGAAGATGAAATAACGAAATGGTTGACAGAGTTAATCCTCGTCACTCGTTAAGGGTACACTAGTGGAAAAAACTTCTTTTGCTACATTACAAATGCTTGGGTTGTGTAAACAACCCGAGCATTTGATAGTCTTTTTTTTAGGAAAAACGGAAATTTCACTAATGCTTGGGGTTTTTCAAAACAACCCGAGCATTTGACTATTTAATAAAACTTTTTTTTTCTCTATTCTCTTTTTCCCCTATCTGGTCATTGGAATTTGAAAACCATACTTGGGTTCACCCCCCCTTTCTCTCTCCTATTTTCCTCTCTGCCTCCATTTCCTTATTTTCATTTCTCTTCATCGACTTAGGGTTTCCTACTTCCTCTGAGTCCTCTCTTTTTCTTCGTCTCAGTCAACCACCGTCCTCTTTCTCCCTTGTAAAGCAAGTTTCAGTTTCTTCAAATTAAGCGTTATATATTATCAGCTTTCCTCGAAACAACAACCAGGAGTTTTTGAAGCTATGGAAGACGATGCTGCAACTGCTGCTGCCGCAAGAAGCTTCAGTTTGCTTTTGGTGAGTTTCAACACTCTCTCTCTCTCGCTTCTCTTTCTCTCTCTTCTCTGCTTCAAATGATGTCGAAAATGGCGGATTTGTGTAAGCAGGAAAGAAATAGAGGTGCGCAGGAAAGAAATACTGATCCTGACGACGATTTTGAGGATGTTCGCCCGAAAGTTAAGCGCAATCGTGTTGTTGAAGATGTAACCGCTGTAAAATTTGACCAGATTAGCTTGATTGGTGAGTTTAAATTCGATTTATTAGGGTTTTTATTTTCGATTATCATGACTTAATGTGGAAAAAAATGAGTTAGAATTTTGTCATTTGTGTGTGTGTTTGCTGGAATTAGTGCCAAATTAGTGTTGGATTCCTGATCTCTTGTCCGTAATGTGGTTGTTTTGGACTCGTACTGTCGATTGTCATTTATTTAATCGAATTATGATTTAATCATGTTGTTAAAGTTGCATTAGTTGTTAAATTTGACTAGATTAGCTTGATTGGTGAGTTTAGGTTCGATTTAGGGTTTTGATTTTCGATTATCATGATTTATTTTGGGAAAATGAGTTGGAATTTTGTCATTTGTGTGGGGTTGCTGGAATTAGTGCCAAATTCATGATCTCTTATCAGTACTGTGGTTGCTTTGGACTTGTGTTGTGGCTTTTTTTTTCTTCTTATTTTACGATTGCGATTAGATAGGTTTATATTGCCCACCTTGTTTTTGTGATTCGAGCGGTTTTTCAGATCCGAAAAATAGGCGAATTCAATCAAGCAAATTCGCCCCCAGTTCATGTAATGACTTCAGGTGTCATCACACATAAAAAATGTATCTTGTGGGAGGCCCTCCAATTTGATTTGGGGCAAGTTTCGACCTCCACGCATTTTGAGTTTCAGCCTTACGGGGTAAAACTCTAAGTACCCTCGAAGCAGGGTCAGAAGTCACCAAGGGATGTGGCTTCTTTGGTAGTTCAATCAATAGAATCCCAGGAAGAAATTTATGTTCAAGGACCTTGGGATTTCTCATCTTATGAACAAAGGGTTCGACAAGATGAAATGCAGCAATCTATCATTGAAGATCGTCTAGGTTCAGCATCTCAACAGTCTCTCTCTCTCTCTCTCATTATATTAGGTCTTTTTCAACAAGACATATTACCCAAACCCACCAAACGTCGTCCAAGATAAGGTTCATTTGGATTGGATCAGCAACAAGTTGGTTTTTCTTAGTAGGGTATGTAAGAGCAAGTGAACCTCATCTTAATATTTGTTTGCTTTATGTTTTATGTTTGGTTGTCATAACATTAAGATGTACTTTCGTTTTTTAATTAATGCAAATTTTCGCGATGATAAAAAAAATCTTCATTGACAACAACTAATTAACACCATTCATAATCTAAAATTCATCATCTTTTTCCTGACATTCCATGCATATATCAAGTCGGCATTATTCAATAGTCATCAAATTAGTGCTTGAAAAATCGAGAGAATAAAGGGGGCGAACATTTTCCTTTGTGGAAAGTAGAGAAGCCATATTTTTAAAAAAAAAAAATTGGTAAGATAAATTACATTAACGCCCTCTCACATAGCACCTAAATACAACCTACCCCAAAGCCCCCCAAACCCCCTGATGAGAATCGAACCCACAACATGTGGGTGGAAGATGAAAGGGCTTACCACCCTTCCACTCCCTCATTCTCAGAGAAGCCATGTTGAGGACTCAAGTAAAACGTGTATGTAAACAAATCCGTATTGAACTCATCAAATCAGTTTCTAAGTTCTTGAAATAGCTATCAAACTCCTATGAACACCTCTCCTGAATATGATGAAGATATGTCGAACAAATGCATTTATCTTTCCATGAAAGATATAATGAGCATCCATATCGGGAGCTACAATATCCTTTACATATTATAGTAAGTCTCCCATATTCCATTTTCATAGAAGATATGATGGTATCAAATTGATATCCCAAAACATGGCTTCATTAGCTGGTTCAATAAGCTGCAAGTAAGCTTTTCAAGTATCTATTAGAGATTAATCTAGAAAAAACTAAATGTGTAATGAAAAATATAGTGTATGTAGTCTAGAAAAATATTGCATTAAGTGGAAAAATCAAGTGATGATGTATCTCGAAATATCTTGTAAAAATCAAAGATATGTGATGTAGAAATATGTAATATTAGACAAGTGTAGAGAAATCTAAAAAATAGGATACAACAGCTATAAATATGTTGTATGTGCATGAGTTGAAAGATGAGCTAATCAAGAGAGCTCTCTCAAAATATTTTGAAGGGTAGAAACAAGGGTTCTACCAAAGAGATAAGTTAGCGATATGGGAACTCGCAAATATAGTTGTCCAATTGTTATTAATGTAATCAATGAAAATTCAATTTTCTTATATTATTCAGGTCCATCAAACGTGCACCCTCAAATTTCTATCAGTATTAGGTTTGTGATATCGATGATGAATGATGATATAAATGTCTTATTCAGTTATTTGTGGTGATGCACCTTAGACCAATTTTCTCGCTATATTCTTAGATTGTGTTTATAGCCAAAAATGTCTTGCACTTGTTAGAAGTGATGACCTTATAGGAGAAAAGAAAAAATATGCAATCTATCATACTACTACATTCATTAAATCAAGAGAGGAATGTCTTCAAATAGGCACTACTACGTTAAACTAACAACCAAAGCAACTAAATAGGGGTAATACCAACGTTTTAACCTAACAAACACTATCAAACTAACCCATGCACTAACTTAGTGCTACTATAATTTAGTAACTAACAATACAAACACATGTTTATTTGACTAAATAATTTACTAAGATAACAACTTGACTCATTAACAACCACTAACTCCTTTTTTTAAGTAAAATTCCAACATAACCCCTTGTTTCAAAGTTGGTCTTGAACATTTGCCAATTTTATGAAGTACTTCCCATCGTATGTGATGCAATTCTCACCAACATCATCACCTTCTTAATTTCTTGACGCACATTACCAACATCATACAATGGAGCACATCTCTTCATCAACTCTCTTTGACGTTGTCCAGCAAATTGACTACTACACTACTACGATTCATCAACTCTCTTTGACGTTGTCCAACAAATTGACTACTACACTACTACGATCTTGGAAACCGTCACCATTTTCATATTGCGTGCCAATTATCTGATTTGCTTGTGAAGATTGCCTGGCCTCTTCACCTCAAATGACTTGTCTCCCTCTTTTTTATAGTAAATAAAAATGATACTTTCATGGGCTAAAAGGAAATCCATCCACATATCTAAGAAAAAACCAATAGTTGCCATAGTTAATCACACACACCCACAATTTTTTTTGTTTTATAATTATCTCTCCTAATTTTTTAAACTAATAATTTTGATCTCTCTTTCTCTCCTTTTTTTCGTCTTCTTTTTCTTTTTCTTCTTCATTTCTCTCTACTTTTTTTTGGGATCTAACCTAATGCTCTGATACCATGATGAACTTATAAGAGAAAAGAAAACTTATGCAATCTATCATACTACTACATTTATTAAATCAAGAGAGGAATGCCTTCAAATAGGCCAATACTTCCTCCGTTCTATAATAATTGCAACATACCCCGTTGACACATTTTTTAAGAAACTCATGTGAAAAGAAGAGAGATAGAGATAGGTAAAAAAGTAGGACTCATATGATAGGAGAGAGAGATAGAGAGAAGATCTTACCAAATTAAGAAATGTTGCAATTAATATGAAACTTCCAAATAAGGAAAAGGTTGTAATTAAAAAAGAATAGAGGAAGTACATAACTACTACGTTAAACTAATAACCAAAGCAACAAAGTGGGGGTAATAATACCAACGTTTTAATCTAACAAACACTATCAAAACTAACCCACTAACTTAGTGCTACTATAATTTAGTAAGTAACAATACAAACACATGTTTATTTGACTAAATAATTCACTACGAAAACAATTTGACTCATTAACAAACACAAACTCCTATTTTGAAGCAATATTCCAGTAAAAAAGTGGTTGCAACTTGACTTTACAAGGACTCATACGAGAAGATTATGGAAATGGGCTGATCAAAAATGTTCATATTCCAGATATGAAAAGGGCTTGGTGTCATTGGCTCATTGTTGTTATGGTATGCATGATCTGGAAAGCAAGGTATAGGGATCTATATGAGCTTGGTAAATTCCACATATTAATAGTGTAGTTTAAGAAATTAATTCTATTGTAATGGCACAATATAAACAAATATTGCGTAAGAGTAATTGGTTTGAGTTGTTAAGCAAGTTGTCAAATAAGGCAATTTTACCGTAAGGGTTAAGACTATATGACTATTTATCTTACAGGGGTCAATTTTTGTTTATGTTGTTTTTAAAATGACTCTTCAACTAATATAGTAAGGTAAGACAATGATCTTTTTATAGACCAACTAATTAAACTTGTTGTAAAAATTTTGGATCTCTGTATAATGTTTAATTTCGTCAAGTAGTTTCAGAAGATGAACCTTGCTTAGTGGGTACCTTTGACGCCATGTCCTTATTGTAATATTTTTTTTAAGCTATAAAATCTTTTGTTTAAAAGAAAATAGACGATCATAAAGCTCGGCCCAATAGTGAGCAATATATTGGCCGTGTTTGATAATTAGCGGATAGCTATAACTAGCTAATTGTATTAGATGATTTTGATGAGCTAATTGTATTAGCTGTTTTTATAAAAGTATTTTATAAATAGCTAACCGCTTATTGGCCCTGTTTGGCAAATAGAGTTTAGAGTTTAGCTGTTAGAGTTTAGAGTTTGCTGTTAGAGTTTTAACTTTTTGTTCAGCAGATTTAACTGCTGATTTGACAACTTTGTTTTATAAATGTGTTTGGTAATAATTAACTGATTGCTAAAAGCTTATTGCCATTTGTTTGTGTGAAATGACATTTAAAGACATTTTAATACATATGTGTAGTATTATTATTAGAGGCAAAAAAGTCATTGAACATATTTTTACCTAATCCTCTAAAGAAAAAGCTCATATTAGGAGCTTTTTAATTTTGAGAGTTTTTATTCCAAAACTCTCTCAAAAACTCTCTTTTACCAAACACCCCTTTTAGAGTTTTTGACTAGTCAAAACTCTAAAACTGGTCCAAAACTCTTTTTTTGCTCCAAAACTCTGATTGCCACACACATTTATATTTTAGCTTAATTGCTTGTTATGTCACCTCAATATTCTCAATTCTCTATCACCAAAAAGCTTTTCCCCACTAGCTTTTCAAAATTAAAGGTTTGAATTCAAAAAACTATTCCAATCCTCTATTTACCAAACATTATCAATTCTGTAAAATGAGTCTAAACCTCTAAATTACGCCCAATCCTTATTTATCAAACAAGGTCATTAGCAGCACGTTGTTGCTCCTTGTCATGAGAACTCCGCTTGGGATGATAGTAGACCAGTTTGGTCGACTGAAGATTGAAGAATAGTACTGATGGTGGTATTGGTATAAGAGTGGTAAGTGTTGCCACCATTCGCAGGTTAATAAGTCTTTTAGAAGACACTTAAAAATAACCGACTCTAATCTCAAGATAAATTAATGAAAGAAAATAAAGTAAATTAGCTAATTTTTGTTTTGGGGCAAAACAGGGGCTAGGCCTCAAAACAAAAAACAAACACACTAGCTAGATATAAACTTAACGTGGCAACAACAACTTATTATCATGGAGAATACATCCCAACTCGAGTGGTGGTACTTATTACAATAGTTGATTTCGTATTGATAAGAAACACATTCTTATATATATAGGGCAATATCTTGTAAGTCAAGAATAATTACAATCTTTAACAAATACAGTTTCCTAAACAAAAATTGATGTCTAATTTATAATATTTTCAAAGCACGATATATAATGTTCTCACATCAACGAAAAACATCTCTAAGTGAATGTCAACTAGCTTAGTTGGTTAAAGTCTTGGGAGGTGGTGCTCAAGACCTGGGATCGAATCCCGTCTACATCATTTGCCCTTGTGGCTTTCTTTACACCAAAAAAAAAAACGAAAAACATCTCTTATACGCACTCTACGGTTTAACACTATCGTAAAATAACTCTTTAAAACCTTGATTGTAGGAAGAGAGTTTGCCCCATTGTAAATTTCCCAGTCTGAAGATCCGAAGGTGGAAGAAGAGCAAGTTTAGCTGCAATATTAGCAGCAATGTCAGCAGTACGATTACCTTTGCCACCAGTCATACCAGTTTGAGTAAATCCGGGGCAAAAGCAATTCACAACAATATTTTTATCTCTTAATCTCCTTGCTAATATCTTTGAGTAGGCATTTAAAGCTAGCTTTGATACAGCATAATCTGTCCATGCTTTTGGCCAACCTTCCTTCTCCCATTTTCCTTCTTTTACCTGCTTTAGAAACAAATTTATGACTCCTTCGACACGTTCTTCACTTAGATTTTCCTCGTCTTCTAGTATTGCTCTTATGATTTGATTTTCGACTTTCTGCGTTTCATGAAAAAGTATACATATATATGAGGCATGCTAATGGAAGTGAAAAGAACAAAGTATTATATGAATTTGATTTGATTTATGTTACTCGAACACTCCATTAACCTCAAGTATCTGTGTCGGATCCTTGACACTCGAATATGGATGGACACTTGGATACATATGAATATTGTAGTCCGAGTAACATAACATTGTAGATAAAGGAATTTGATTGAATTGTATAATGGGTTATGTACTTATGTTAAAGAGTATAGCTCACATGTGAGTCAGGAAATAGTTGTCCTACATTGAAGAATTACAGATAGAATGACTAACATGTAGGTTAGTGGGTTACTCCACCTAACACCAATTGGTTTTAGGATGGAACATTGTCAACCTTGTATGTGGTCACTCTCACACAAGCCCAGTTGTTCTTATAGGAAATGCGTGAAAAAATATGAATACAGTGATAATACCTTGAGTTATAATAATATTTCTTATTATGATATGAGAGGGTTGATTGTCAAAGTAAAATCCCCGTGGGTATCTTATGTTATGAATATATTAGCAACTTCATTATCTATTTTGGTAAGTAATGAATTGAAGGGAGTATATATATTTCTGTGTATGAATTGGTATGAAAAATAGTAATATTAGAATCATATTTGAAGGGAGTTCATTTTGAAATTAAACAATATAACTTTTTGTCATATAAGACCTATTAAAATAGCTATTTTATCGGAAAAGACTTGATAAAAACTTTTTTTGTTTAGAAAAACCTATTATAATTCTTCCATTTGTTACTTCAGACCAACTCAACATTTCTGGCCAAAAAGTCTATTTTCCGGCCTTGATTTTTTTCCCCTCCTTTTCTCCTTAAATGGGACCGACCTATTTTGACTTTTTTTCCCCTCCCTTTCTCATTAAATGGAAAAAGAAAATCAAGGCCGAAAAAGAGACTTTAATTTAGGTAATAAAATGTTGAGATGATCTGAAGTAATAAACAGATGTAATATAATAGGTCTTTTTAAACAAAAAAGTTTTTATTAGGTCTTTTCCAACAAAATAGTTATTTTACTAGGTGTGTGACAAAAAATTCTAAACAATAACATTAACTGCCCACTTGGAAACAGTAGATATACTTTACTAGTATTACTTACAGTGAGGAGGCCAAGCCTTGAGCTGAAGTTTAAAATGCGACTTTTAGAAGTTGAGCATCGGAAGAAAGGTAGTAAAGCTTCTGTCAACAACTTTGGACCATAGAAATTCGTCTTTATCACCGTCTCCGCATGTTTTACTGAGTTTTCATGGATGCCATTAAATGATACGGCAGCATTATTCACCTGCAAAGAGAAGTTAACAAGTTTAATCATCGTTTATTTTATCATCCAAAGAAAAAGAAAAGTCAACAAGTACATATAATCATTTAATCGTTGTTTTCTTTTTCATCATCCAAAGCAAAAGGAAGTTAAAGTGACAATTGAATGAAGCAAATCTAGCTCTCAGATGAGCTAGGATACAATCGAGTAGATTAGGCTAGTAATACGATTTCTTAGTTTACAATGGATGTGTCCCAATAATGATAATCAAAAGGAGTTATGGCCCTATTTTGTAAAGAGAGGTTTGGAAGAAATTAGAGGTTTTAGCTCATATTAGAGATGTAACTAGTCAATCTACTGATTTGGGTGTTTGGTAAAGAGAGGTTTGAAATAGCTTTTTGGGCTCAAAAAGTTCCTTTTTAAAAAGTTGTGGGAAGGAGCTTTTTGATATTAGAGGTTTGAGAATGAGTGAGGAAATTACATTTATGTCCTAAAGTTATTTAATATTAATACCCTGACCAAGGTATCCCTAAACCTATCATGAGTCTATGACCTTTTTTTTTATATATGATTTTTCTTATTCTTGTAATTTTTTGTTAATCTTGCATTAGTCTTGTCTTTCAATATCTTATTTTTATTCTTGTATGTCTTATTCCATATATATATTCACCAAACATATTTATTTTATAGATAATAAAAGGTACAATAATGGATTATGCCCATATCCTTATTAATATATTTGCAAATTATCAACTCTTAAATTTGTTTTTTTAAAAGTTTTAAATAATGATGAATATTGAAATTGTTAGATGTGGTTAAAATTATTATTTATTAGTATGCCTTATCTCCAAAATATATTTACCAAACATATTTATTTTATAAACAACAAAAAATACAAGAGTGAAAATTATGCTCATCTCCTCATTGGTCATTGTACACAATCAAATACAGTACCAATAAGCTATCAGCTACTTACCAAACACTTTTATACAAACAGCTAATACAATCAACTACCAAATCAACTAATAGAATCGCCTATCGCCTAATACACCGCCAACAACCTTATACAATCGCCTAACAAGTTAACCTATCCGCTAATTGCCAAATAGGGATGTTTTTACACTCTCAATCAGTTGAATCTATGTATTAATGGAGCTCCATCAAAAACGATGCAATTAGACATCTAAAACTATGCAGGATTATATCATAAGCAATGTCATTAATACATTAGTGTTTAGTACTTGTATTGAAATTTTAGATCGTTTAAGTAATGATTGTAAGTACTAATTGTTTTATCCAACGAAATCACTCCTATCCTATTACTTTTTAAAATTCAGAAAAGGAGTAGTCAACCATATATTTTTGCAAAATCATTGCATTTAATATGATATAAGTGTGTGTGGGTACTTCTTTCACTCTATATGGCACGAGTTGATTGAGAAAAAGATTGGTCGGGGTATGTGCCACTTCTATATAGTAGGTATTGAGCTTTATTTTACATAGTGGACAGCCAAATAAGGGGTGTGTTTGGGCCCATTATGTGGCCAGCCCAATATATATGTAAAAGTTGCCAAAAAAATCCCTATAAAAAGGGAGGAAATTTCTCCAAGGGTTCATTTTGACTTTCTTACCCTTTTTTATAAGGATATCCATTTATACAAAAAGTGAACAATCCCATCATTAAAAGGTATTCAATTCTTGCCTGAAAAATCCAGATGATTTCTCTCTACAAATATTTCACCTTTTTCTCTATATCAACCATATCGCTAACTTAAGCATTGTAGGTCTTTTCTGCAAACACCCCCAGGTAGATTTCTCCTTGTTTTGCAGGAAATCTGACGACTCTCTCGTCAAGTTCCCAAAGTCCTCGGAATTCAGCATTGATCCCCGACACGTAATAATTATCAGTTTCTAGACGAAACAGTATGCTAGTTCGAAGTGTTTCTTAAAAATTGGTTTAATCTAGGCGTATATATGTATATATATATCATTATGGTGTAGTTTTTTTTCCTAGAAAGGTATTTTAGCACAACATTGAATAGGGTCTTAGCTAGTAAAAAAATTTCGTTGAAAAGGAAGAAGTTGTACTCAATCAAGCAAGTGATGAGTGTTTTCAAAGGGAACGCTCTTTATAAGCTCCAAAAGGAACTCATATTATGATTACATTTGTTATTATTATTGTACTGTTAGTTCATTGATTAATAAATATTAATAATGTTATAAATCATACATATGATTTGGTCTGATCTAATACGAAATTTTATAGTCTAATCTAATTTTGTATGATCCTATTACAACTATAATAAACAAAAAATAATAATCTGACTTAAGTCGAGGGGAATTCAGCCTTACAATACTAATATCCATCTTTCCAACTTTAATTTTGTATAGGAAAAAGAAGTTTTGCATGCATAAAAGTAATTAGTAAGTCAATGTTATGCGCCCCAACCCCAACTCAAATGCCCAAAGCTGTTCCTTTGCGCTGGTAGTGGGGCGCACTAAGGCTTAATAAAGCTGGCATGTTAGGTTGGCAGGCAGCAACTACTACTTTCTTTCCTTAAAGCCTATAGGCATGTTATATTGTTAGGTTAGAGCATCTCCAATGGTTTCATATAAGGGTATGCTTGCAATTTTTGCTAAATATGTAGCTGTAGCTTAACCACTGGAGAGAGAAAAAATAAACCTGCTTGCAAGCAAGTGTAGCCCAAACAAGCAGGGTAGCTTGAAAAAATAAGAGGGTAACACATCCAATTATAATATGCCATGTGGAAACTTTTATTTATTTATAATTTTTTTTAAAATGACAAGCTAAAAAGTGATGTAGCTTACTATTGGGAGACATTGTAGCTAGCAAGCAAGGTTGCTTTAAAAGCTGATGTGGCAAGTCAAGCTACAAGGTGTTGTAGCTCACCATTGGAGTTGCTCTTAGAGGCCTCGACTCGAGGCCCTTCATTTTTTTTTATATAATCTAGTGTGCTTGGAGTTGAACTCAAGACTTGCTATAAGAAAGGTGGATAAGATACCACTTGAGCTAAATAAATTGTTTGGTTGATAATGAGGGAATTAAATTCCCATGAGAATTTCTATTTATGTAGGGGGGAACTAGGTAAGTAACTTCCTTCATTTTGTGGGAACTCAAAATTCCTTAGAATTTCTAATTCCTTCATTTTGCTATTTTGTTGTCAACCAAACAACTCACCAAATTTTCAATTCCTAGGAATTTCTATTTCCAATGTATTCTCATATCAACCAAATAACCACAAAGTCTTGTTAGGTTAAAGGCCTCGAGACCCTTGTCTCAGCAGAACTTCGTCTACTCTTTTGTTGATTGCGAAATATAAATACTCCATAAATAGATAAATTCATAACAAAAGTTATTATATCGACAAATCAAAGTTAGCCTAGTGGTTGTGTGGCTGATCTCCTTCCACCCCTGTGACAGATGTTCGATTCTTACTCCTTATCCTTATAAGAATGATCCCCAATTTATCTCCTTCTTGCAAGAGAATTCTACTTACCAGGAAAAAAAAGTTATTATTCCTCTATCCCAATATACTTTTTGATACCAACAAAGAAAAATGGGAAAATTAGAGAGATGAGACCAAAAGCAAAAGTAGATAATGACGTTGGTGTATAATGATAAGTAAATACTATGTTACTTCTTTTGTCTACAAACACATTTTTATCATTTATGTCTTCCTTATGTAGACTAGATCCACTTGTTGAGATATACCTCGGATTATATGAATATATAAACTATAAAGGCATTGGAGTTTATAGTTTATACAAAATTTTATCGGTTTTTTCACCAGGTACCCTTGAGGTTTCACGAAATGCACCAGGTACCCTCGTTGTTTCGGAAATGCACCAGATGCCCTTGTGATTCACATAAAATGCACCAAATACCTTCAATGACTAGCGGCGTCAAGTTTCCGTTAGCTTTATTTACCATTTTGCCATTATTAACCCCTAACCCTAACCCCTAAATCCCTAAACCCCTAAACCCTAAACCTAACCCTAAACCCTAACCCTAAACCCTAAACCTTAACCTTAAACCCTAAACCCCAATCCTAACCTCGCCCTCACCACCCCAGCCCCCCCCTCTCCTCCTCCACCACTCCAAGGCTCACCCCCCACCCCCGTAGCCACCCCCCCCCCCTGCACCCCCTCCCCTCCCCCACCTCCGCGGCCCCCCCCCCCACCCCCGCAGAAACCCTCCCCCCTCTGCCCTCCCCCGCAAAGACCTCCCTCTCTTTTTTGTTCGTTTTTGGAATTGGGTTTTCGAATTGGGTTTTCGAACCGACGATGGTCGGGCCGAGAAGTGGAGAGAAGTGGGTTTTCGAAGTTTTTGAATGTTCGAAGCAAAGAAGGGGAGAGAAGTGGGCTTTGGGGGCCGAAAGGGAGGGGGAGGGGGCATGGGGGGAAGGGGAAGGGGGGTCATGGGGGGGGGGGGGGAAGGGGGAAGCTGCTGCGGGGGGGGGGGGGGGGGGGAGCTTCGCGGGGGGGGGGGGGGGGGGGAGCCTGCGGGGGGTGGATGTGGGGGAGGGGGAGCCTGCTGCGGGGGGTGGATGTGGGGAGGGGGGAGCTGGCTGCGGGGGGTGGGGGGTGGGGGAGGAGGAGCCGCTGCGGGGGGGTGGATGTGGGGGGAGGGGGAGCCGCTGCGGGGGGTGGAGGTGGTGGTGGGGGAGGCTGCTGCGGGGGGTGGAGGTGGTGGTGGGGTGGTGGTGGTTGGGTTAGGGTTTGAAGTTAGGGGGTTATGGTTAGGTTATTTAGGGTTTGAAGTTAGGGGGTTAGTGTTAGGGTAGGGTTAGAAGTTAGGGTTTAGTTAGTTAATTAGGCTAATTAGGGTTTAATTAGGGTTAGAGGGGTTAGTTAACCCTAATGACTAACGGAAACTTGACGCCGTTAGTCATTAAGGGTATTTGGTGCATTTTATGTAAATCACAAGGGCATCTGGTGCATTTCCGAAACAACGAGAATACCTGGTGCATTTCGTGAAACCTCAGGGGTACCTGGTGAAAAAATCGAAATTTTATTGCTACTCTTTTACTTTATGTCCGTCTACCATGTTGGCCTTAGGAATAGAAAATCATATCCCGCCTAAAACTTTACTTTTCATATTCTGTAAATTTTATACCAGCTTGTACTTCATTTGTTGGAACAACCAAATTAGACCCGTCGACAACTTTAGCCTTTAAACTAATCCTCATAGATAATGGAAATGAAAGAGTTAAAAATAATCCTTATTGCTTAAATCATTACCATAAAAGGTGTTATTAAGATTAGATAAAGTGGAATTATGAATGGCTTACATACCAACCACCAACTTAGCCACTTAGGTGAGTGACTTATTATTATAAGTAAATCATTCAAAACATGATATAAACACCATATAATATACTTTTAAAACAATATCATATGAACCAATATACTCCCTCTGTTTCTTTTTATTCTTCCTATTTTGACTTCCACGTTTGTCAATGCACGTCTATAACCTTAAATATCTTTCATTGTGTATTAGTAAAAATTATAATGATTAAATATTAATAAAGTATTCATTGAGAAGGATCAAACAAGACCCCACATGACTATATTTTTATCATATGTTCAAAATAATTTAGAAGATTTTATTCAATTGTGAATAGTGTCAAGATTCTAAATAGGAAGAACAAAAGAGAACGGAGGGAGTATCAAGTAAGGCTTGGCCTAGTAGACCTAGTAATAGTTTGTCCTCACGACTTCAAGGTCATGGGATCAAATCCTACTAGAGGCTCTTTAATTTGGAGGTGATGAATCCACTTACTACCCCCCCCACTCCAATTAACTTGACCTGAAAAACTGGCTCATCTTATATATAAGAGATGTCCATTAAGTAGGATCCTTCATCTTACCTATCTTAATACCACAACGAAAGACGCAAACTACAGCATATATATATATAGAAGTGAGTTCATATGAGAATGCATACTTACATGAGAAATGAGAATGGATTTTACGCGCTATAACTCTAATGAACAAGTGATGTAACTCTAATGAAAAAGTGATGTAACTCCAAAAAAAGAATATTAGAAAAAAAAAATCAAAAAAAAGGGATTTTTTTTTGGGCTCAAAATTTTTTCGGAGGTATAACTCTAATGAACAAGTGTTGTAACTCTAATCCAATCGTGTGGTTGAGATTCATTCTCATTTCTCATGTAAGGAAAGATTCTCACGTGATTTGCCCTATATATATATATATATATATATATATATATATATATATATATATATATATATATATATATATATATATATATATATATAAACGAGGTATATCAATTTCACAAATATCCCCAAGTATGAATTTTTGATATAGTCACAAGCAACTCTCGAATCATTAAACTGGCTATCAGAAATACAAGTAACTACAAAGGAATATCAAGGGATAGTTTATTTTGATTTGTTCGTGAATCATGATAAAGGATGTTAAACTTAAATAATAGTTTCATGCAACATTCATAGAAATAATATTCATATGGTATGATCCATGCATGTGATCTCTTGCATTGTCTAGTCATTACATTGCATTCATCGTTACAGGTATCCCAACTCCCAAATATGCTATTCACACTTCTTCTTCTTCTTATTATTATTATTATTATTATTATTATTATTATTATTTAGAGGAAATTCAGATGTTCTCATATGTTATTCATTTCACACCTACAATCTTTTTGGGTTTAAGATGAAACCTCATCTAACTTATACTCCCTCCCTTTTCTTTTGTTGTTCCCGTATTCTTCATTGAGAAATTTCAATATGTTGTTCTTATTTTGAATCTTCTCATACATAGTGTAATTTATGAATTAAATTTCTCATTAGTTTTAATTTGCAATAAATGTGTTCACACTATTGAGTAGTCATCTTTTACTTCTTTTTTTATCCCTCAAACTTTTATCTCATTGGTTGTCAACATAGAGTAACTCAAAGGGTAATAAATGTGTTCACACTAGCTTGTACTCATTTTTTTTTTCTCTTTTACCCCTCAAACTTTTATGTCATCGGTTGCCTAACATAGAATAACTGAAAGGGTCTATAATCTTTTATTTTTAATTAATTTAGTTTTATTTAATATAGTGGAATTTTTCCCATTTTTTGAGTTGCATTTGTTTCTTCCCCGATTCTAAATAGGAACAACAAAAGAAAACGGATGGAGTATATGTTAGTCAATCTCTCCTTTGACACTGCACACGAGTATTATTATTACTTTTACAAAGTAACAAGTAAGTACTTTCTTGGTCAGAATATTATAATGAATCCAATAAAAAATTTCTTTGAGCAAAATTCTAAAGAAAAAATTAAAACAAAAACAAAAAAAAACTTACAAGAATGTCAAGGACTCCAAAGTTGAGTTTGAACCAAGCAGCAAAGACAGAAATGGAATGAGGATCAGAAACATCAAGGAGAGAGAAATGGATGAAATCAGCAAGGCCATGACTCCTCAGCAACTCCATAGCTTCAACCCCTTTCTTGGCATCTCTTGCTGTAAGAATTACAGTCACTCCTAATTCTGCTAATCTCTTTGCAACTGCTAATCCAATCCCTCTATTTGCTCCTGTTACTATAGCTTTTGTCTCCTTTCCCCACCATCTTCTGCATCAAAGGTACGTCGTTCTTAATTAATTAACCTATAAATGTTGTTAATAATATACTAGGCTAAAAATTATGAAACCACTATGAATTAAAGCTAGGCTGAAATTTATAAAAAAAAAAGGAAAAATAGATAATTTATTTAATTTTGATAAGTGCCTAATTAAACTTACTAATTTCATGTCATTAAGCATTAACTAAATTACATAAGGCTAATGTGAAAATATGTGTATTATGCCACCTAGCTAGCTTAATTAATTGGTAAAGTCTTAGAGTGGTATTAGGTTAAGGCTTTGGATTGAATCTCGTCTGTACTACATTCTTTTGTTTTCTGAATTTGCAATGTATACCACAATCTTTCGTGGCTCTATATAAGATAAAAAAAAAAAAATGCAAAATTTTAAGAGGTTCTTCACTTATCTAGCCGGGCAGCTATTATTTAGGGTTTTAAATGGACGTAACTTACCATCATGAAAAAATTATGGTGATATGTATGTTTGATCTAAAATCATTTGCTTCGTATGAACATGAGTTATTTCAAACTAGGGTTCCGTTTGGGTGGGCGTAAAACATTTTCAATGTAAAATAATTTTCATGGAAAACAATTTACAATGGAAAACACAATTTTAAAATTAGTTTTCCATTGTTTAGTTCCATGTAAGAAAAATGATGAAACGAAAGGAAAATAAAAGGGAAAGCAAGGAGGTAGTGAGAGGAGTGTACAACTGTACAAGAGAGATAAGGAAAAGGAAGGAAAGCAGTTTTCCCGGGAAAATGATTTTCCATCATAGGGGGAGCAATTTTACTCCTAGGGAAAATAGTTTTACACTCATTTGCAAACCAAACAATGTAAAATCGAAAATAGAGGAAAATAATTTTTCAAAAAAATATTTTACGCCCTACCAAACGGAGCCTAAGTGTAAGTTAAAAGGAAGATCGAGAGAGATATATAGAGAGAGATGTTACCTTGTGGAAAAGGTATCTTTTTGAAGCTCCATGTAAGTAAAGAGAGTTGAGATTAGATGGGGTTAAGATGGTGGCATAAAAATTATGATGACTGGATTAATAGATGCAGCCACAAATGACAAGAAGCTTAAATGCATTTATATAGAACTATAATTTGAGAGCTGAACTCGGAGACTTAAATAATATATATGGTTCATGCATTCACTAACTTCTTTAAATAATATTCCTAGTTCTATACAGGTAACAGGCTGCCACTTGAGGAGTCTATTTCTGTATGTTTGCATATGGCTAGTGGGCTAATGGCTTCTTATATCAAGATCAAGGGTGGCGCTGGCCGCTGGATATATGCAACGTGTTTTCCACAAGACTTCTAAATATTATTAATGTATCATTATTTTTTCTTGTCATCATACCAATATTTTATATATTTGTATATTTTGTGGTGAGCTTTCTCATCTTGTCTAACAAAGTTAGGGTTCAATTCCTACTTCAAGTAATTTTTTGGGAGTGGGCCTCTAGGTGAAGGCCTTGTGTAAGGACAGCATGGAGGATTTCTTCTTACCTATTAAAAAATATGTATATATTTGTATATTATGTATCTTCTAACTTTTTTACTTTTCCTTCGTTTTCTTTTGTTGTTCCTATTTGGAATCGAGGAAAAAACAATTGCAACTTAAAAGATGGGGTATTCCACTATTTTGAATAAATTTAAATTGACTAAAATAAAAATTCTAGCCCTTTGAGTCTATTATGTTAGGAAACAAATAATACAAAAGTTTGAAAGGTAAAAGATGGCTATTGAATAGTGTGAACACATTTATTGCAGCTTAAAATCAGTATGGATTTAAGTCATAAAGTTACACTATATTAAGGGAAAGATTCAATATAGGAAATATATATCCACACAATATAATCCTAAATCATGGGTGATTTTTCGGTAATAATCAAAACTATGAAAAGCATCTTCCTAAAATAATATCAAGCGATTCAATCACGTATAACTGTATAAGTAACCTGTTTAATAAGTTGTATTTATGAAATTTGTTTTGTTTTATCGATTCCTTCCTTCTTTTCTCCCCGCTTCTCCCGCTATGTATCCAACTACAACTTGACATATTATTTGTTGATCTTTTAAATTGGTTGTATCAAGTCACCTGATCAATTTGAGAAAGCACTCTCTATAGTTGAGATGATGACCATCGAATAATACATAACTAAGATTATTATAAGAAGAATAGTCATAATAAAGATTAAACTGAGAAATTTTTCTTGATATATAATTTTACAGTTTGCATGTGAAATCAAGTAGATTGTCAAATTTTTTTATTTCCACTATTTATTCTCTTACTAATTCTCAACTGTCAAATTTTTGTGTTAGAATAAAGAAATTATCGCATAAAATCTCTATTACATAAGGGAAGGGGAGAGCAACGGTGTCCTCTTTTGAACTGACTATTTTGCCCCCCTTCCCTTTCTAAATTACAAAAGGAATCTCAATACCAAAATTGGGGTCAAACAAAGCCACCGGAAATTAATTTTCAACAATCACTCAGAAATCACTTATATTAGAATTGAGAAAATCACGTTGTAAAAATCACGCAAATCACTCAAATGATCAGGAAACTTTACAAAAACTAAAAATTAACTTGCAAACTAAAACTAATATACTAGGACGTCAATACATACAAAAACATTCACAAAATTCACTTATAAATCATTGTTCTCAATAACCTTTCACAATTACATACTCACAAAAATTACCTATAAACACAAATCTGAGAAAAACATATGATTTTGACAGTGATATCACACATTCGTCGATCGGCGATTTGCGAACTTTCAAACAGTACATAATTCTTTTTAATCTTTAAAGTTATTTCACATTAGTCGACTGTTATGTAGTTGAAAAAATGGAGATAATAGCAATTAGTTGAAAAGGGCTTTTATATAATTAGACTTAAATTTGATTCATTTTCATATAAAATCAGAAAACAAGATGTGTATGAAATTTGATTCATTTATGACACTGATGAAAAAGTTGCAAATTTAGTTCTTTTTTAAAAAAATTCCAATATAAAATTTTTGCCCAAAACTTTTGCAAAATATCCATGTTCAGAAATAAATTTTGAAAAACAAAACAATATCAAACCTTTTTGCGAACAACTTTTGCAAAAATCCATTTTCAGAAAAAAAAAATTTACATTAATTTGCGAAAACCATTTAATGTGAAATCAGATTGTGTATGAAAAATTTAAAATTTCATTTCAAATATAATTGAAACTCAAAGTGTTAAAATTTAGAAAAGGAGAAAAATTAAAAATGACCATTTCATGCGAAATCAGATTGTGTATGAAAAACTTAAAATTTCATTTCAAATATAATTGAAACTCAAAGTGTTAAAATTTAGAAAAGGAGAAAAATTAAAACGACCATTTCATGCAAAATCAGATTGTGTATGAAAAATTTAAAATTTCATTTCAAATATAATTGAAACTCAAAGTGTGAATATTTAGAAAAGGAGAAAAATTAAAATGATGAAAATTTTTAAATATCAATTTGTGAAATCGAATTTAGAAGTTAGACAAGGAAAAAAACCGAAATTGTATTATACTTTTCGGTTACAATTTTGGGATCATAGAAAAATTACCAAATCCATGATTTAAGAAATTACCTTTCTTTGTTACAAAATCGACCCAATTAGATCTACCGCCGCTTAAGACTTGAATTGAAATGCTTGATCTTTTGATGTTGTTCTTTGACGTTGACTTGAAAATCTACCGTTGCATGTATTTCTTTGATGTTGTTCGCAAATTAGATTTACCGCTTAAGACTTGAAACGTCCGATTTTGTTATTGTATATTGCATACTTGGATGAACCGGGTTCCTTCAAATATGAATTAGATTCCTTCAAAATATAGGTTGTAGATTTGTAGTGAGAGGAGAGAGAGAATGAATAGTTAGAAAAGTACTGAAATTATACACTGATAGGAGAGAGAGAATGAATAGTTGGAGAAATATTTTTTTGTTGGTCTGATGGGTCTTCACTCTTCACCGATTTAAGTGGCAAATAAGTATATGGACCAACCGTTCCCGATTAACAAGCAAGATTTTTTTAAAAAAATCCTCCTAAATTAAATCGACAGCAGGCACAAGTTTTATTGCTCAAAATAAAAATAACCCAAACCAACCCATCATGATTCATTTGGATGGAATTTCAATCTATCACCTTAACTACTAACGCATCATGTGGATAAAAAAGAAACTACTCTTATCTAAATCAAAGAATTACTATCACAATTTTCCACTAACAAACCACTTTTCACCAATTATGTAAAAAAAGTATATTGCAAGTTAAATTATAATATAATATTTATATGAAAAGAACACTACATAATTAATTAGTAAAGGAACATATTACTCCCTCAAGAAAAAGGATAATATGTGAAAACAAAATTTTTATGTACTATATTTTTCGTGGGAAACAATCTTTTATAATTTTTCTCACAACTTAAAACTTTACAACATTTTGTATTTTTCTGCGAGAAATCAAAAACTATTATAAATTACAAAAATGAATAAAACCAAAAAAAAAAGAACATGACGATATTTAGTAAAGAACATCATACCGATTATAAAAGAACACGCGCATATAAGACTCGGTAAAACAAAAACTATTCAAAATCACAAAAACGAATAACAAGATAAAAAGAACATGGAAGAATCTTATTCACAAAATGGAGGTGAACTTAAATACTAACTTGCATTTTCAAGAAGATTAGTTAAAGTCAACAAAAAAGTAATTAGAAATACAATTTCATTACTTATACTTATTTATTAAAGTGTTTTTAAATACTATTTGTAAGTATTTCAAAGAATCTTATTCACAAAATGGAGTGAAACTTAGATACTAACTCTCATAACTGCTTCTTTACTACTTAGTAATAGTTATGCCTAAAAATGTCATCGCACGCATCGCGTGCATAAAAAGCTAGTAGTACTCTATTGTGAGTTTTTTTTTTTCTCGGGTGAACAAAGTAACATTGAAGTTTACCTATTCCGAGGTTGTCCCAGGAGGTCATTTTCTCCTCTATTTCTTTTCATTTGTTGTTCTTGGTGGGATTGACGAAATGGTACCAAATCACAAATATAGATCATTGATTTTACTTTGACATATATTCTTGAAGAAATTTTTACCCCACCCGTGACAAAAAGTTCACTTTCATTATTTTAAAGAGTACCCCCTTCTTTTAAAATATTTCCTATTTTCCTTTTAATCATCTACATTATGCTTATTTCTTTTTAATTTACACAATTTAACTTTTACGCTTGCAAACGTGGAATTTTGAACAATAATATCTTCAATTACGTGTAAGTGAAAATTATAAAAATGTAATATTAGAAAATATATGCATCTTTGAAATGTTCTAACAAGATCACACGTGACTATATATTTCCTTATGTATAAATCAGTAAATCACAAACGATGAATAGTACGATGAAATGTTCTAACAAGATCACACGTGAAATGTTAAAGTATAAAGTTCGTGAATAGTAAAAATTTCTTAAGTACTTCTTCCGCTCCATAAAGAATGCATGCAACACTTGCATTTTTAGAGTCAAACTTGACTAGCTTTGACCACGAATTCTCACCACTTTATAATTATATAACACGATCACGTGAGATCTTTGTTAAATTAAATGTCAATGTGTAGTTTTAAAAAACAATTTTTTAAATAATTTTTATTAATAAATAATCAAAGATATTTATTTTCAAAGTTGTGCATTGGACCGTGAAATTCAAGCGTTGCATTCTGTATGGAGGGCAGGAAGTACAAAGTTTGTGAATAGTAAAAATATTCTACTTTGGTTTGATCTATTTTTGGCAACCTTTATTCCTTTTCTTTGTTCTCCCTTACCTTGACGGCATGCATCCACTTATTTCATTAACTACATTAATATTGCTAAATAACTTTGTATTTACTTGAATGAAAATAACTATAAAAAGACTCATTTTCACTCAACGCCGTCATTTTCCTAGATTTTCGACTTTCATTGCTTTAACTAATCTGAAAGTTTTGAAAGAAAATGAGGTATTCTTACATTTGAAAGAGTCAAAGACAAAAAGCTAAGCCACCCCAGATTATTTCATTTGTATCATATTTTTGGTTTTATATTAAGTATACCTTTTTCCTCTATCTGAGGTGACAAATTAGCCCAATAGCTATTTGTTCTAGACTTCTAGTCAAAGGATTTGCAATAGAATAAACCTTTAATCAATTATATAATCTTCAATTTTGGGAGGTTAGGTAAGTAGATAATCTATTGTTCAAGTAGTAGCTGATGAAGATGAGCACCTAGAAATCTCTATAATTTCGTATCATAAAGACTTGACTACTTCAATATTATGACTTATGTGAAGGATGTTGTCCTCGATCAAGTGTAATAAACTAAATGTATATGGACGAATTATAGAGATAATATATTCAATAATATTAGGTGACCGCAACGTTTTGCTAGAAGCTAATTGCGGTTGGTTGGGCTAGTATATTTAGGCCAACTACTAATATGTATTGGGTCCTATGAGGTCACACAATGTGACAACCCTTGGATATTACCCAAATCCATTTGTGAAATGGGTTGGGCGGTTTCAAAGATGGATGGAAGAGTTGTAACTCATGAGGTTATTAGGCTCATAATGTATGACATTATGAGGCAAAATAAAGCCTCATGAATCACCTCTTTGTAACCACCTTATATAATGATATGGGGGTTACAAAGGAGAGGTGTGATTACATCATATTTGTAGAGAAAATCTGATTTTCTTTGCTCCTCTCTCTCTCCTCATTTTCGGCCATCACACCTCAAAAGCAAGAGATTTATTCTCTCTTCCGTACTAGCATACGTGGTGATCTAAGGGTTGTTCGTGGACCAACACTAGAGGAACGGCGATTGACGTTCTAAAGGATCTCCACTAGAAGGCTCGAAGTGGAAGTGGAATTCACGCATCAAGAGGTATATTCTACACTCTTAGTTGATTCATGTTAATTTATGCAAAGATCTTGGTGTTAGATGTTTGAGTATGTGATACTCGTTTTCCGCATTAAGCATCTAAATTCCTACAGTGGTATCAGTTAGCCTATTGCATAGATTAATATGATCATGTGGATGCATGTTTTTCCTTTATTTTAATTCGTTTAGGGGAGGGTATTAGCATGAGGATATTGTTTGCATGATTAAAATTTGATTTTAATCTAGTGGGAGTATAAAAGTTGTTTATACATTTTTTCGATACATGTATACATATATAATTGTTATATTGTTTCATGTTTTAGTTAAGTTGTTAATTAGAATGTGATGTATATATGTATGATTCATGAATTGCATGCTTTGACTTTTTATGCTTAATTTGATTATGTATAATTTCATAGCATGAATTCTTGAATTTGAAGCCTAGTATGATTTATTTATGCGTAAACATGTTTAGTGCATAAAGAAAATCATACGCATTTCGATTAAAATTGCCTGAATTGAAATCGGAAAAGCGGAAGCAGTGAGCTTCTCGCGAGTCGCGACGAGCATCGCGGGTCGCGACCACTGGTCGCGAGTCGCGACCTAGCTCGCGGGTCGCGAGCAGTTATCTGCCTCGCTTGGCTCGTTTGCTCTTTCAACGGATAAAAACGTTTAATCCGTTTATCCCTTAATGCATATTAAGTAGTTATTATGCTTGGTATCCTATGCTAATGCTTAAATGAATTAAAATTATGATGGGAGTTTCATTTTGTGACATTTAATTTTATGTTAGGATGTTAGTTTTAATAAGTTGATTAATTCTTACATGCTAGTGTTTGTGATTAAATGTCATGCAATGCTTTTATGTTTTAATATGATTAAAATATATGTGGTACCTTAGAGTGCTTATGTATTTTTCTTTAAATTTAATAGTTGATTAAATTTGTTAGATTAATATTATAATGCCCTTGGGAGATAAATTCTAATATGATTGAATTTGTCTAGAGGTACTAACCATTTAATTTAATATGAGATTAAATTTGGTTGATGTTATTATGTTTTAAAGTTGTTGAAGCATAATAATTTATTTTAATAGTTGATTAAAATGCATGTTTTATATATATGATATTATAATTGCATGCGGTGACTAGTATGGCCCAAACTTGGATAGAAATTACGATCTGTGTATCGTTAATGTATTTTTGTAATCTAAATATGATATGTGTATCGTTGGTATTTTTGTAATTTTAGTTTAAAATTCCAAAAATGATTATTCAAGTTGTCATAAGAAGAATGGTGATTCAATCTTATTCCATGAAGCACAAGGATGGAGTTCCAAGGTGATTCAAGAATGGAGACCTTAAAGAGTAGTCTTTAGGGTTAGGGGCCATACTAGGATCACATTTCATTTTATGCATTTAAATATTGCTTTTGAATGCTTTCTAAGTTTTATTATGCATGTGATTTATTTTTGCAATGAGTTCACTAGTAATTAAATCACATAATAATTTACTTAGGTCCCTAAAGCTAATATTGGGTAATTGCTTTTCCAAATAAACATCTACTAAAATCTTGATCGTTAGTAATAGGTTCTGCCAAAGCAGAGTGTTACTTCCAATCTTGGGCTAAGTAGAGTAAATTTCCGAAATTTGCATGTTTAGTTTGGTTTGGCCCAACAAAATCATCAAAACGGTTTTGGATTTTGAAGCAAAGGGTTGGGTTTTTGTGTTTGGGTGACAAGTTATGTCTAGGATTAGGAAGGCTTTCCCCAACGTTGTGGGTAACTTCCTTACCTGGGAACTTTCATCACCTTAGCAATCACCCATCAACTAAGAATTACAATTGTTGTAATTAGTAAAAGAGTTTACTTACCTTTTAAATTTGGTTTTAAGTTGAGGCCAAAGTCCACTTATAAATCATGTTTGATAGGATCTTAGAATCACTTGATTCAAAAGGGGACACATTGAAAATTGGTCAAGTGCATAGCTTTTATTTTAAAAGTGTTTAAAATTTGTTAAAAGCTATTATGATAAACATACTTATTACTTTTGCATCTTCTATGTAGATATCATGTCTGGTAACAACAATAATTCACCTTTTAACTTACGTTCAATCCTTGAGGATAAGTTGAACGGCAAAAACTTCCTTGATTGGGAAAGGAATCTAAGAATTGTTCTTAGATCCGAAGGTCGAGAGGATGTTCTTGAAACCCCGATCCCGGTTTTAACAACCACCTCTACTGAAGCCGAAAAGGCGGCCCATAAGGCCATTGCAGAAAGGTCGGTAATTGTTACTTGCCTTATGCTCGCGGCTATGGAACCAAGCCTGCAAAAGAGGTTTGCAAGCTTGGATGCTGCAAGATATTATCCGACAAATGAAAACCATGTTTCAAAGCAGAAGCTCGGATAGAGAGGTATGAAACTCACAAGGCTATTCTTGAGTGTGCGTTAGTCGAAGGCAAGCCAGTCGCCACTCATGTCTTTGAAATGATTGGTTATTTCGAGACAATGGAGAGGTTGGGTTTTCCTTATAGCCAAGAGTTGGCTACTGACATCATACTACACTCACTTCATGAAGGTTTCAACCACTTTAGGTTGAAATTCAATATGAATGGGGTGTCGAAAACCCTTTTGGAGTTACATGGGATGCTCATGATCGCCGAGCAAAACATCTCTCGTTGCACCTAAGAAGGAAGTTCTTATGGTTCAAAAGGGAAAGGGTTTTAAGAAAGAATGGGCCGGGCAAGAAAAAGCAAGACAAGGGCAAGCAAGTTGCCGCTAAGATCGGCGATAAGCCACGGGCAAAGGCAAAGCCAAAGGTGGCCGCAAATGCCAAGTGCTTCCATTGTGGTCAAATTGGCCATTGGAGGCGTAATCGCCCGAAGTATCTCGAATGATAAGAAGTCCGGGGCTTCTTCTTCGGTATCTATGTCATTGACATTAATTTAGCAACATCTACTTCTTGGGTATTTGATACCGGTTGTGTTTCTCACATTACTTCGAATGTGCGGGGACTAAGAAGGAGTAGAACCTTGGCTAAAGGGGAGGTAGAACTGCGCGTTGGAAATGGTGCAAGGGTTGCGGCCGTTGCGGTTGGGACTTATAGTCTACCTTTGCCTTACGGTTTAATGTTAGAGCTTAATAACTGTTATTATGTTCTCGCTATTACCAAAAACATTATTTCTATTCCTCGTTTTGGATAATGAAGGGTTTCATTTACAATTGAGAAAGGTTGTTTCTCTGTTTATTTGAATTCAATGTTTTATGCCACTTGCTAAAAGGTCTAATGGTCTATATTTCCTAGACTTAGACAAAGATGTCCTTAACATAGACAGCAAAAAACATAGATCAAGCGATACTAATCCTACTTACTTATGGCATTGTCGTTTAGGACATATAAACGTGAAACGCATTCAGAAGTTACATAAAGATGGACTTCTAACATCCTTTGACTTTGAGCCATTTGATGTATGTGAATCATGTTTAATGGGTAAAATGACGAAGTCACCTTTTACTGGAAAGGGTGAAAGGGCCAGTGATCTATTGGGTCTAATACATACTGATGTGTGTGGACCAATGAGCACAAAAGCTAGGGGAGGGTTTGGGTACTTCATTACTTTTACGGACGATTTAAGTAGATATGGATATGTCTATTTAATGAAGCATAAGTCGGAATCATTTGAAAAATTCAAAGAATTCCAGAATGAAGTCCAAAACCAGCTTGGCAAAACAATTAAAGCACTACGATCCGATCGTGGTGGTGAATATTTGAGCCAAGAGTTTAGTGATCACTTGAAGAGTTGTGGAATTCTTTCACAACTCACTCCGCCTGGAACACCTCAATTGAATGGTGTATCCGAAAGGAGGAACCGAACTCTACTTGATATGGTTCGGTCTATGATGAGTTTTGCTGATCTTCCTATCTCCTTTTGGGGATATGCTCTCGAAACTGCTACTTTCACACTTAATCGAACTCCATCAAAGGCAGTAGAAAAGACACCATATGAGATGTGGAGTGGAAAAGTTCCAAGTTTATCTTTTCTACGTATTTGGGGTTGTGAGGTTTATGTAAAACGTTTACTTTCAGATAAACTCGCCCTAAAATCGATAAGTGTTTCTTTGTGGGTTATCCCAAAGAGACCAAGGGCTATTCCTTCTACCATCGAACTGAGGGCAAAGTGTTTGTTGCTCGTCGTGGTGTCTTTTTGGAAAAAAAATTTATTTCCAAAAAGGCAAGTGGGAGTAATATATTTCTCGAAGAGGTTCGAGAAAAGCAACAAATGGACATAGTTCAACCTATGTTAGAGTCAGAATCACAAGTGCCAGTTGTGGAGCTTGAAGTAGTTCCTCCTTGGTAGAATCTTCTCCTATAACTGACCAAGTGTTGGAGGACGTGCATCCTGTACACGAACCTCCTACTGTCCCACTCGAATCTAATTCGTGCGAAAATTCTCAAGTTGTTGAGAAGAAAATTTCTCTGTTGCGGCCCCTCGTAGGACTAGTAGATCAAGAATACCAAACAAGAAGTTTGTTGATTTCTTGTTAACCGAAAGTTCTGAGATAATGATCTTAGAATTTGAGGAACCTACTACCTACAAGCAAGCTTTGATTAGTGAAGACTCCGAAAAATGGCTTGAGGCCATGAGGTCCGAAATGGCATTTATGTCTGAAAATCAAGTATGGGACTTGATGGATTTGCCCGATGGGGTTACACCTATTGGTTGCAAATGGGTTTTCAAAGTGAAAACAGACAAAGATGGTAACATTCAGGTTTACAAAGCAAGATTGGTTGCAAAAGGGTTCAAGCAAGTTCATGGTATAGACTATGACGAAACCTTTTCACCAGTAGCAATGCTTAAATCCATTCGGATACTCCTAGCGATTGCTGCCTTCTATGATTATGAGATTTGGTAAATGGATGTTAAAACCGCTTTCTTGAATGGGTTCTTGAAAGAGGATGTGTATATGACACAGCCGGAAGATTTTATGGATCCAGAATATCCTAGGAGGGTATGTAAGCTTCAAAAGTCCATTTATGGA
The DNA here is from genome assembly GCA_947648045.1 of Beta corolliflora. Lineage (NCBI taxonomy): Eukaryota > Viridiplantae > Streptophyta > Magnoliopsida > Caryophyllales > Amaranthaceae > Beta > Beta corolliflora. Next base: position 1,404,182 of record CANSZD010003157.1, on the reverse strand, counting down.
TTGAAGCAAGCATCCCGGAGTTGGAATCTTCGTTTTGATGAGGCAATCAAACTGTTTGGTTTTCTCAAAAACGGAGAAGAGTCTTGTGTTTACAAGAAGGAAAGTGGGAGTAACATAGTTTTCTTGGTCTTATATGTAGATGACATACTTCTCATAGGAAACGACATTCCCATGCTTGAGTCGATCCAAGGAATGGTTGAAGAGTTGTTTTTCTATGAAAGACCTTGGAAACGCTGAGTACATTTTGGGGATCAAGATCTATAGGGATAGGTCTAAGAGGATGATTGGACTTAGCCAACGAACTTATATAGATAAGATCGTTACTAAGTTCAATATGGAAAATTCTAAAAGAGGTTTTCTACCCATGCAACATGGTGTTTCGCTTAGCAAGACTCAGTGTCCTTCTGGACCTGATGAGATTAAGCGAATGAGTAATGTTCCTTATGCGTCAGCTATAGGGTCCATTATGTACTCCGTGATTTGTACTCGCCCAGATGTTTCATATGCCTTGAGCATGTGTAGCAGATTCCAATCAAATCCAGGTGACGCACACTGGAGTGCAGCTAAGAATATCCTAAAGTACTTATGAAGGACTAAGGATAATTTCTTAGTGTATGGAGGTGAAAGTGAATTAATTGTTGAGGGTTACACAGATGCGAGCTTCCAAACTGACAAAGATGATTTCCGATCCCAATCTGGTTTCATCTTTTGTCTAAATGGAGGGGCAGTGAGTGGAAAAGTTCAAAGCAAAGTACCGTCGCCGATTCTACAACGAAGCCGAGTACATTCTTTGCGGCAGATGCAAAGCAAAGGAAGCCGTTTGGATGAAGAAGTTCATTCCGGAGCTAGGAGTAGTGCCTAGTGTTGGAGATGGTATTGTTTTACATTGTGATAACAATGGTGCCATAGCTCAGTCTAAGGAACCAAGATCACATCAAAGGTGTAAACATGTACTTCGGAAGTTTCATCTCATTCGAGAAATCGTTGAGAGAAAAGATGTAATAGTTAGCAAAGTTCATACGGATAGCAATGTCGCTGATCCTTTGACTAAACCATTGCCTAAGCCTAAGCATGAGAGTCATACTAGGGCTATAGGACTTAAGCATGTAGGAGAGTGGCTTTGATTGTGTACTATTTACTTTTAATTAGTTCACAGTTATAGTTACTCCTGTGATATGTTTGGTTATGTTTATCAATAAAAGGTTATGTTCTTATTTAATCTTGGTTTAGTATTAAATAAAACGTTCAAAGTATTTTATAACGTTTGATAGGATTGTCAAATATGTGATTTGACGAATGAAACCCTATCCAAAGGAACGGGAGTTATAATTTACCTTTGTCCCTAGTTCGAATCATTAAAAATGAACGTAAATGATTCTGTTTGATGGACTAGATTGCAAGTTGATTGATAGCGCAGTTTCATGGGCTATGGGGACATCGAGATGTCTAGTCATGTGCATAGGCGTGTATAGTTGATACACGTTGGGCAGACCTAGTGGGAGTTCTCTAAAAGGTTTATGAGAATCTCATTAATATATTTAGTGGATTCCTTAGACATGAGTATGACACTATTCTTACTTAAGGATTAGTATGTTTTTGACACTGCAAAACGTCGTGCCGTAAAAGGAGGCTATAAAAGCAGTGATCGGAACTGCTACGAATTGAGTGGGAGTTTTGGTTATACAAGACTGGATAAAGTCCTCCTAAGAGTTAGGATTGGTGTCTTGGCCTCTTGAAGAGCGAGAACTGAAAATGCATGGCCGTGCTCAAATGGATTAAGGAGTTAATCATTTGTTTCGACAGTTCGAACTCGGATTTCAAGAAACAACTTGAATATTGGTATGGTTTACATACGATGTTACCATGTCATCAAGTTAGACATTAAGCGACTTAAGGAATTTGAAGGTTACACACTTGTTCTTAGACAAGTGGGAGATTGAAGGATTTTGTCCTCGATCAAGTGTAATAAACTAAATGTATATGGACGAATTATAAAGATAATATATTCAATAATATTAGGTGACCGCAACGTTTTGCTAGAAGCTAATTGCGGTTGGTTGGGCTAGTATATTTAGGCCAACTACTAATATGTATTGGGTCCTATGAGGTCACACAATGTGACAACCCTTGGATATTACCCAAATCCATTTGTGAAATGGGTTGGGCGGTTTTAAAGATGGATGGAAGAGTTGTAACTCATGAGGTTATTAGGCTCATAATGTATGACATTATGAGGCAAAATAAAGCCTCATGAATCACCTCTTTGTAACCACCTTATATAATGATATGGGGGTTACAAAGGAGAGGTGTGATTACATCATATTTGTAGAGAAAATCTGATTTTCTTTGCTCCTCTCTCTCTCCTCATTTTCGGCCATCACACCTCAAAAGTAAGAGATTTATTCTCTCTTCCGTACTAGCATACGTGGTGATCTAAGGGTTGTTCGTGGACCAACACTAGAGGAACGGCGATTGACGTTCTAAAGGATCTCCACTAGAAGGCTCGAAGTGGAAGTGGAATTCACGCATCAAGAGGTATATTCTACACTCTTAGTTGATTCATGTTAATTTATGCAAAGATCTTGGTGTTAGATGTTTGAGTATGTGATACTCGTTTTCCGCATTAAGCATCTAAATTCCTACATTATGAGTCCATCATTTGGTGGTTTGGTTACTTTTTGTTTCATACAATTATAAAAGAACCTTCATACTAGCGTGTATATCGTTATAATTCCCGGCCGGATTTTTTTTTATTTGGGATGGGCTTTGGGCCAAAAATTAAAAAAGTCATTTTTGGCCCAGCTTGATTTTGGCCCGAAAAGCCCGTAATTTTTTGCCAGAAATAGCGGGCTTTGGACACAAAAATTTTGGGCCCAATTTTGGTCCGACCCGGCCGACCTATGGGTAATTTTTTAATGCATGACCCGGCTCGAACTCGGTCCGGCCCATGATCACCTCTACTTTAATGGTTAACCATTCCCCGTCCTACAATAAAGACTATATAGTAATTGTATTTCTTTTTTAATGTTCTAAAATGTTATCCTTATTTCTATTTTTAATTCTACATTTTTCTAGATTTGCCTAAAAAATCGTGCCACCATTATATCCTTATAATTAGTTTTTTTCTTTGTTTATTCAACCCAAAGATTGAATTAGTCATACATTTAATGTTCTTTCACTCATTATTCCCATTCATTTCTTTTAAAACATGATCTAGCCTATGTTGAAAAATATTGTGATCCAATTATTCAAATTTATATAATATGCTCAAAATTATTGATGAGCACAAATGAGGTCAAATTTGGACTGATCTAGACAAGAATTCAACTCTATGAATATTGTATTGACTAAGTACATACCTAAGTTACCTAATCAATTGCTAATTGATTTACCTAGAATAATTTTTCAGACTAAGAAAGAAATAATGCTTGACTTTTTATTCTACTTTATGCGCTAGCTAGATTAATATTAGGGTCATATTCCGAGTATTCTCTTTGACTCTATGTTTTGCCAACAAGCTTGGCATGGACATCAATCAAGGATAACATGGACATCAATCCAATTCCAGGATACATCCCTTTGACCTAGGTAGGATAATTAATGTATTAAAAAATACGCTGCGTGCTTGGTGATTTTGTCCTGAAAACTTGATAATTTTTTTTTTTTTGATAAAGCTGAAAACTTGAATAATTAATTACGTTTAACCACACATTCTTCATGTCCGATTAAATGGAATATTTTGTTATATAGGACATAAGATACATAAGTCACGTGTGATTAAACTCAAGCTGGTCAAAACTTAAACAAATTATAGTTTATTATACTTGATCCATTGATGTCTTAACCTGCATTACGTGCTCATATAGAGCTCTTTTCATTCATTATAATTGGCTCATTTAAAATGTTTATCATTCTATTTAATTGGCTCTATTAAAGTCATCTGGGTAAAACAATAAGAAAAAACTAATTCTTAAAGATATATTCACGAATTATCTAAGACGTTGTTTCTTTGACTTAAAACCGAACCGAACCTGCAAACTAAATTGAACTGAACTGAGAAAGTTGAACATGAGAGAGTAATTGAACTAAACTGAACTCCAAGACACTGAACTGAAGGAAAAATAAGTCCAAAAAAACAGGACCTAAGTATATGATAGAATCCCAAGCGTCAGAAGTTCGTTGGGATTGCTCATGCGGCAAGACGCGAATCTTGCCTTCGGTTGTCCGTTGTCCGGATCATGAGCGACATTCGCTTCTCCTACCACTTCCGTCAATTATCAGAATTTTGACTCCACCAACACAATCATCGACCAGCGACGCCCTCCTTAATTGGCGACTCTCTATCCATTTTATTTGCTTTTGTTTTTTAGGGCATGTAAAAACTCATAAAAGCTCATTTAGTTATTACTTTGTTTTATGTTTGTTTGTATTAGTAATAGGATGTACTTCGTTGTTTAATTAATGTACATTTTCTCGATGTCAAAAAAAAAAAAAAAAAAACTGTTCAACTTCCTTCAATGTTTTTGGTGATTGCTCGTAGTTTCTTTCCATAGCTAGTGCTGAGTGCCGCCGAGTATGATTACTGACACACAGTGCAACAATTAAAGCATTTATTTTTGGTACGGACCACCATACAATGTGTTCGAATCTTTTAGACATATAGTAGGACACACAGTCAACAATTAAAGCATTTATTTTTGGTACGGACCATCATAATTAATTATTGTAGTTCTTGGTTTAACCCCATAGATGAAGAATTAGGAGCCACGGTCAACTCGAAGAAAGCGAATCCTCACCTCTTGCCAACTTCTCCTATCTCGGTCCATTGGACCCCTCCTCCACGAGACTGGTTTAAATTAAATTTTGATGGGTCCAAAGCAGGGTCAACCCACTGTTCTTTTGGCTTCATCATAAGGGATAGCAAAGGAAAGCCGGTCAAATGGGGTGCTAAGGCTTTACCACCTTCTTGGTCGATTCTCATGGCTGAGACTATGGGCTTATGTACTGGTATAAAGACAGCTATTTCCCTTGGTATAAGCAAACTTATCGTAGAAGGGGATAACTTAACTGTTATAAATTCCATTAGACGAGAGTGGCGTGTACCATGGGAAATCTCTAATCTCATGCTGGATGCAGGTCAAGACGTCAAGAAGCTGGAGTCTTTTGTGGCCCAACATCGCTTCATGGAGCCAATCAAGTCTGGACCTTCTTGCAAATTGGGGCAAAAATCTTCATCATCTTTGGCTTTCCTCGACGTCTCTTCCTCCGGGGCTCCCGCTTATCATCCGCAAGGATGAGTTAGGTTTCACTTCTATTAGAGTGTAACCTAGTTTTCTTTCCTTTTCAAAAAAAAAATAATAATAATAATAGTAGGACACACAGTGCAACAAGTAAAGCATTTGTTTTTGGTTTGGACCACTCCACCATACGATATATATATTCTAATCTTTTACTCATACAGTAGGACTGTGTGCCGAATCACATTATAAAGCTGCATAAATTGTTGGGCATACCCTTATACTAGAGAAAGTGCTAAAACTGGCTACTGATTATTGCCAATCTTTCCAATATAACTAGATGAATGAATACCTACTACCAAACTCATTGATTACGATTTTACGAAGTATATTATAAGTTTGTTCCATCAACCAATTGTATTACGAGAAACCGTGGTGAAAGTGTGAAACAAATAAAATGAGCATAGAATAGATTAAAAAAGAAAAGATGAATCTAACATTCCTTTAAGGTCCATTATTAGAGGAGAAAACAATAAACATCAAACAAGTTGTCAACTTTCTTACCCTTCAAAAAAAAATTGTCAATTTTCTTACTCTCCTGTCCTTGTAACTTGTATGTTAGGTTGCACCTCTTTATTGTGCCATAAGTTGTCACTTGTTAAGCTTTTAATTAACAGTAATAGAAAAGTTAGCCTCTACATCACCACCAACTATATATTTGGTAGACCTAGAAACACAAATATAAGCAAATACTACTACATCAATTAGCACCAAAATATCCCCTCAAAAAAAAAAGTAGCACCAAATATAATGTCGGGTGTACTCAATAATACGTCACAAATCTCATAAATTTCACTTTGTTACCTTATCTATTTTTTTAAAAAAAAAATATTGTATAAATATGATGATGATGCAAATCAATGAATAAAAACATATTCTTGTCTTTGAAGTGAAAATGCACCATCAGAAACCTATAGGAAAGACATTCTATATAAAATTACACAAATTCATTCTCGACTCATGAAGAGTATAACGAGCCTGTTTGAGAGTTAAGTTCATGGCATATATATGTTCCCAAGAAATAGCTAATAACATATGCATAAAAAGCTGGAGTGTATATATATATATATACTTCATCTATGAAAAAAGACAATAAACCTTTGACTAGTAGGAAAAGGCGCAGGCGTGAATTATAAAATTTTCATCTCATCACAACCCACTAATTGAATGAATGTTGTTGTCAAGCAGAGTGCAGATAGATGGCAAAAGCCAAAAACCTCCACTTTTGTAAGAAAGTTCCAATGGCATTAAATAAAAACTCGTGCAAATACACAAAAACTATCAAATGCAAGAATATTTGGACAAGTATGATAACTTTCTCCGTTGAAGGATTCAAAGGACTAATGAAGACCGGGAAAAGCATTGGGGGGGGGGACAACCGATGGTCCGTGGAATAAAATCATCATTTGCTCTGCATGTTCTTATTGATATTTTATCAAATAAATTGAGAAAAAACATATCATTCTGGGTTCTAAGTATCCAATTTGCATTCAAAACCGCGACAAGCAAGCAAGAGGCACAACCTGAAAATGAGAACACAATCTAAAGATTGATGGGCAGCCAGTCTATTTGTTATCATTAAGACTGAGCAAACCCAGGATTATCAATCTCGAAGTTGTCTTTATACTGGCTTCATGTTTTCACATTCCTCCCGAATAGATTGGAACAAAACAGATGATAGGTACCGCTCACCAAAGCTAGGAAACACGACCTGCAACAATGGAAATATTGGTGAGTTATTGATAGCATCAAAAACAATATATTCTCAGAGACCAGTTATTTGTTCATCATCATGAACCCATCAATCAAAGTAATACAATGCATGCAATCTTTTAAATGATGATTTCTGCTCACGCTATGCCTGAACATTTCAACAAACTATTGTGGGATTTTGAGTACATTCAAAAGGGAAGGTGTCCATCAAAGACAAAGGAAAGTCAATAAAGTTTAGAAGAATTTAGAGAAGTTCAGAAAAGTTCAATTCAAAAGTATAGATAGGAAAATTAAATTGGAATAGACTAGCAAAATAGTAGAAGTTATTACAATAACATGATGAATCACTGTGCTTTAAATAATGAACAGCAAAAAAGAAAAGAAGGTACTATATAACAACCTAAAAACAAACATGAATTTAGTCCAGTCAATAATTAGAATAACTTATAAAAAGCTTGCAAATATACTCTCAACTCGTAGGCAACTAAAAACGCTACACGAGTGAGACACTAGGGAGAGTGAACAACTAGAATACGTGTGGTGTGTGTGTGTGAGACAATGAGAGAGCGAGTTAGAGAAAGGATTCAAGAGATCAGTCAAAGGCAATAGATTGAAGGGCTTACAACTATCAGTTTTCCTGCATTTTCAGGTCTTTTACCAATCTTGACTGCAGCTGCAGCTGCTGCTCCAGAGGAAATGCCAACCTGAAGCCAGGAAAGATGAATCAGAACTTTGATGCAGAAAAAGAAAAAAGAAAAAAGAAATATATCCAATAAAAATTCAAATAATGACTTTGAGAACTTCAAAAAAAATGAATTTGTTAATGCTACTCTCAATTTCCAACTTGAGAGCTAAGTTTTAAAAATAAACTTGGTATATATTAACACACATCTCAACATCTTTGTAGCTCAAAACAGAAGAGATCGTCCAGTGGCAGATATCAAATTTCACAAACCAAATCACATGCTTGTATCTCTCTTCTTTGTAGATCAACAGAAGAGATCGTCCACTGGCAGATTTCAAGTTTTCACACATTACATCACATACTTGTATAAAATTGATTAGGTAGCACCAACTGTATAAGCAAAACAGGCAATACAAGTATACAGCCATAGTCCACCAATTCTACTTACTTAATACTGAATTGAACAGTGTCTAAACTTGAGAACTGAAAATGCACAAGCAATGTACAGATTGTACTAACCAACAAGCCTTCTTTCATTGCCAATTGCTTTGCCATTTCAACGGATTCATCACTAGATACCTGAGACAGAAATTAAAAAATTTCAGGATAAAAAGTACCCAACTTCCTCACAAGTTCAAAAGACCCTCAGAGTAGACACAGTCTTATTCATGCTGGCTCAGTTTGAATTTATACATATAAGGGCATCCATATCCTGCACATGGTGACTACAACGTATTATGCCCTCCATTTCAAGATATAATTTTAACCACTTTTACATATATTAACAGTACAGGGAAATTTTGTTAAAGTTGCATTGGCAATGTACCTAACTTAACATGTTCATATCCAACATGTTTATGTCCTAGCATAGACACAACTTATTAGTCCCTCCTTTCCAACATATAAACCATCTTAACCACTTCCACACTTATTAACAATGTGGTTGAACTTAGTTAAAGTTGCATCGGTAATGTACCTAACTTAACATGTTCATATCCAAGCATGGCCACAACTTATTAATTCCTCCGTTTCAGGATATAAAGCATTTTAACCATTTTTACACATATTAAAAATGCAGATCTGACTAAAGGTTCGGATATAAGATGGCATTGATAATCTATATTGGCATATAAGATCACATTGATAGTATAAAAAAGAGACTATAGTTTGGATCTGACGATACCATACTATTATCAGAAGGTACAAATATTATATTCACACTATATAGAGTATAGAGTATAAAGTAGCATTCAATGGTGCATTGATATTGTAAAATGACATTTTAAAACAAAAACATTTTGGCTAAGACGCATCTTTAGAAACAAATGCAGAATTTTATATTCACTTCTTACAAAAACAAGTCTATCTCTAAGAACCACAATGAAGTACTTATAGAAGCCAAGTTGAAACTTTTGCTTATATCATAATGTATCACATTTGATGTAAATTTCCAAAATCTGAAGCAATAGCGTCTTACTTAGTGGAAAGCCTATAATCTGACACAGAGGATTAATACCCAACAACAATGACAAGATGACCAGAGCTCGCTGCTGGCAAGGTATGAGGAGGTCAAAAAATATGCAACTTTCCCCCAACTCAACTAGATGAAACTTGTACAAATATTTTTCAGTGATACAGGACATATTGACACAAATAATTTAGGTAATGGAGCTATACTTCATTAGGCATAAGCAGTCCACTGGAGCAGAGGTATGAGATGAGTAGATGACAGATAAGAAAAAGCAGATTATTACCTCTATAACTTCATCAACCACACCCAAATCCAAATTCCTGGGGACAAAACCAGCTCCAAGTCCTTGAATCTTGTGTGGACCTTCACACCAACGAGATGAAGTTCAATAAAACGCACAATGCCTGAATAGTATAACAATGAAGAGACAGAAACTCTCATCTTACCAGGCTTTCCACCTGAAAGTATGTTGCTTTCTGTAGGTTCTATACCAATGACCTTATAAATCACAAAATACCACATTAGGTCAGAAACTGTAGAACAAGATACTTCTCAGATATACTTCCTCCGTTCTTTTTTAGATGTAACATGTTGACTTTTGACACTATTCATATAACTCAATTTGACAATTAATTGTTATTTATATATATGCAAAAATATAGTCATGTGGGATCTTGTTGGATTCGTCTCGGTATACACTATTCAAATATAAAATTTTTATAGTTTTTACAATTATATAATTAGAGATATTATGGGTCAAACTTGTGTCTCGACAAGTGTGAAAAGTCAAATGTTACATCTCTATTAAAAAACGGAGGGAGTACTCAACAACATTCTTTAGATGGCTGTTGAGTTTGAGTTAGTTATTCATGACTCCACGTGATACATTTGAAGCACAAAAGAAATTTCTATGTTAAGTATATGCTACCAGGATGCTAATACCTTTACACCAGGATTGCGCTCTTTGAGATATCGACCAACTCCAGAAATTGTCCCTCCAGTTCCAATGCCTGCAACAAAAATGTCCACTTTGCCTTTTGTGTCTTCCCAGATCTCAGGACCTGTTGTCTCATAGTGGATCTGCAGTGATGATGGAAGATATGCACAACTTCAATATTTAAATGATAGCCTCTTAACCAGACATCATATTTTACATTACTAGATTGCAAAGACAAAACACATATTCCCTCCACCCCATCCATGGCACTCAGGAAGGTCATACTTTTCATCTACAAGGAAGGTTCCTCCCTTAGCATTGCCAACCCCTGGGCCAGAAAAGGAGGGTGATCATGTCTATCAGATCTTTCTTTCCCTAGGCAACCGTAGCAAGACCATATAGAAGAGGTTTATAGCACTAAGCAACCATAACAAACATAGAACGTCTGTTAATTTTTTCTCAAGGATACAATTTACGGAACATCAAAAAACCAGATTCCATTTAGAATGAGATTATGTGAGAGAAGCAAGAGCAGTTTAAGGTTTGAGTTGCCTTTCAAACATAGTTACTAGAATGGCTCATGTTTGAGTGTCTACATACATAGCTCAAAATTCAAGATACAAGAATTTCTCTTAAATTGGACATAGCTTGTGAGGATACAGCAATCATGAAACATGTTCCAAATTCTACAAGACTTCTGCTGCTTGTTCTTCAAGTTGAATTGTTTAAAAATACATGCACACAGATTTTTAATATTCGTTGTTTATTCTCATTGTACTCTTTTTATTATCTCAAGCTTATTTGTGAAGTGTAAACATAGGTTACAGAACTTTCTGTTTTTTCTCCCTCTATTTTTGTCACTTTTATATTTTCTGTTTGTTATTCAAATTGATCATGTGCCTCACCAAAAATTGAAGTGTAAGCTCCAGATCCCATACATATATGGGAGCATAGAATCTCTAAATTACTTGAGACAAATGAGAAGTTGGGTTCACATAGGGATGAACTACTAGCCTTCTAGAATATTCTTGTATGACAACTGCTCTGGAACCTCAATAGGTCGATAGACAGCGTGGGACTGGGTGGTATGGTATGAGATGAAATGATGAGTGAAAAATTAGGCTTTTGTGCCTACTTTTGCCATACAATTGGGTGTAAAAGAGCCCTGATTCACACTGTTCTCTTGCACAGCTAGACAATTCCCAGTTGGAGATTTTCAATTTTAGGTTACAATCAAATTCAAATACAATAATTAACAAAAGCGAAAAACCCCCACTGACCAAATTTATATTGGATTTGATCATTCACTATGCCAGTCTACAAAATATTTTCCAACCAAATGTGATGCATCATATCCTGGCTCGTGGAATAGATAGCTCTTGCTAGCCCTCTCCACCTCCCCCCTATCTAAGTAAGAAGCATTCTGTATGGCTTCTGTACTAGATTAGCAGTCCAAAATTGAGGCTAATAGGCCAGCTAACAAACTGTGGAAAGCAAAGCAGGATAAAATTTTTTAAAAGGGAAAAATAAGATAAGAATATATATATATATATATATATATATATATATATATATATATATATATATATATATATATATATATATAGAAAAGGAAGAGAGGAGATGAGAACATTCAAGTAATAATTGAAAGCCAAAGTAAAAGCAAGTACCTTCATACCGTATCGTCATTAAGAACTAAGCCGTAGATGAAATTAGTCATGGTTCACAGTGAAAAAAGTGTAATGAGCCAAACCTTGGGATTTGCGGGGTTGTCAAACTGCTGAAGCATGTAGGAATCAGGAGTTTTCCTCAAGATTTCTTCAGCTATCTCAACTGCTCCTTTCATACCCTTAGCTGGGTCAGTCAAGATCAACTCAGCTCCAAATGCTTTCAAGATAACTCTCCTTTCCATACTCATGGAAGCTGGCATAGTCAAGATAAGCTTGTATCCTCTTGCAGCAGCTATAAATGCGAGACCTATTCCTGTGTTTCCACTCGTGGGTTCCACCAGGGTCGTCTAGATTATAAGAAAACATTAAACCATTGACAGGGAGGGAAAAAAAAAGGTCATCCAACCTCAATTTTCAACAATTCCAATGAACAAGTATAAAATGGATCCTCTGTTAGCAAACATGAGACCTATACATGCTTTAATGTAAACTGCATGTTTATTGGCATCTTTGTACCTAGATCTCTACTTGTGTTATACACTAACTTACTTATATTTTCTGTTTTAATAAGAATATGTTGTATCTGATAGATTTTACTTCATTCTGTTAATCAAATTATTGTACATAGTGAAAGCTCTAATGAAAATTTTAGTTAATATGTACACTTAAAAAAACAAAGGATGAGATTGCGAACCAAGACTGATATTAAAAGGATACAAATAGCCCAAAATTATCTTCCACTTATGCTTTGAAACACACATTAAGAGAGCAAGTAAAGGTATGGGTAGATAGTGATTTAATTTCTAATAAAATTAAAAGTGAATAAAGAGAGAAAAAGAAGTAAGAGATAGTGTATCAACTGTGTGAGTAAAAGGCTGATTTGATGAAGTGAAAAGTTGCAAGAGAAAATGAGATCCAAATATCCAATTCACATGGGGGAGGCTATAATGGATATGTGGAAGATAAATTAGAGACATCCCAAAACACTAGTATAATGCAAGATAACAAGGGCACGGAGGGAATAACTAACTGACTGAGTATGAAAAAACTGATGAAGGTGAGCATATAATTAATATGCAAACAAAAAAAATGGAAATTTTTTAAAATGAAGACCTTACAAAACCCTTTCTTTTAGAGGACAGAAACTTCATGACCTAAATAATCAGTACAGAATCAATCTCTTGTCTTATGTACTTCCTAAAGCAGAAGAATGGGACAAGAAGGTAACAAAAGGAGATAAAGAACATTGACAAAAGGGTCTCTGCAAATATAAAGTGAAGTGCTGAAACGAAGCAAGTACCAAATGTTTAACAGATAGAAGAATACAACAATCTTCAAGTGCATATAGATGTGTAGGAAATACCAGGAAAAATGTAGCCCAAAAGGCAATACCTTTCCAGGTGTGATAGCTCCTTTCTGCTCAGCATCATCAACCATACTGTAACCAATTCTGTGCGGACAAAAATACAAGGACATCTCAGAACGGTAATATCAAATGCATTAAATTTGTTATCCTATCATAGTTACTTTTGCAAAGTACAAATACACAGAATTAGCTTTCTTTTGAAAATATAGGCTCTTCAACCAACAATTACAAAGAATTGGTATGATGTTGCCTGCTGAAAAAATAATTGAAAGTCCAAAAGGAGTTACTCCCTACGTTTTGAATTAAATGACACATTGGGATTTGGGTTGAGGCACGTTTATTGCGGAAGAGAAATGAAATAGAAAGAGAAAGGAGTCTTTTTTATTTCGGATGATGAGAGAATTTGAAACAACCCAAGTGCTTCATTTGTTTGGCAAAATAGAGAGTATTTCAGAAGATACATCTGTATTTACCAAAGCATGTACACCTTATCATATCGAAAACGAAAAATCTGCAAAGTTGTTCAGTAAACAAGTTGTTCTTCAGGCTATACTTTATCTCACAAAATATAAAAGAGAAAAGCCATGCAAGCTCTTGTGCTCATTTTGACAAGCAAAGAAGATTCTCAAGGAAAGCGGCTAGAGCATGGAAGAAAAAAGATAGGGGAAATCTTTTACCTATCCTTGACACTGCAGCAAGGCTCCATGCTCTCAAGTTTTGCAGCAATGCTTGCAACTGATCCATTTACAACATTATTGAGATACACAAGTGGAGTTTTCCCAATTAACTACCATGTGACAATAAAAAGGAAAATAATTATTATCTTGAATTTCAACAAATGAATTCTAACACAGAAACAGATAAATATATATTAATTAATAATGTAATATAAAGAGAAAACTTATCATTTGCCAAGTAACAACACAAAGCATATAAAATTTGTGTACATAATATGAGAATATTATGTTAAAATCATGGGTCTAGAGGTTATTGTAGGCAATGTAAGCGCATGCTGTCAATTGACATCCTAATGTTGCAAAATAGTAAGACTGCTAAGCTACCTATTACAAACGTCATAAACATCAGTAAATTGACAGCAAACTCCATCTGGCAGCACCAAAATATACATACAGCAGAGCTCCTGGAGAGAGTATGAGAGTATCCAGATAATTTGCATTATTTTTGAGGTACCAATAGACTTGACATCAATATGTATATCTCTCTATATGTGAACCGCAGAGAAGTGCCAGATACATCCTCTGTCTCAATATAATAGGCCATATATCCATTTTATTTTTAGGCGGTTTCTATAAGGCCACTCTCTAGAGTTAGTAAATGAAATCCCCTTTTTTCCATATAATGGTATATTGGTATTACCCCTTATGGTAACTAATAATTTTAAAGAACGACTACCTTGTTGTGTGTATATGTAAAATATTTAAATAGTGAGGAATATTATGGTATATCAACTCAATTCATGAAATGTGACCTCTGCTCAAATGTCGCCTAGTTATGATCAATACATATACATATGCGGATGTTGTGATGTTCCTGTTGAAGGATAATTTAAGTTGGAAAGCATTGTTGACTGTTTATTATAATAAAATTCAAGAAATTTCTGGACTCTGGTGTTCAGCAAATTCAGCAGTTTAATGAGTGCCAATTCTCAGGCTCTCATAAGTTGATATAATAGGCTCAGGTGAAGCAGATTGAGCAAAGGAATGATGAATATGTTTTATTCCTGATAAAGAAAGGTTATACATAAAACACCAGAAAGATATGTATTTATAAAAAGGACAAGCTGTCCTCAGACCGAAAACAAAATTACAAATTCACCCAAATTTTTTAAATCACCCAAATATGTAAATCCCAAGCACTGTCAATATAAGAAGGACAAACAGGAGCATTAAGTTGAGAAGTCGAGAGGAAAGATCATGTGAAGGGTGTAACTCTCCTCTCCAAATGGGAGGATTTACCTAATCCAGTGAATTCCTCCCAAACAACGAATGCGCCAACGATCTCCTATCTTAAACTTCACCCAAGGGCCAAGAGAAGAATAAAGTGAAGTAATCTCCAGGACCAAGAGAAGAAAAAATTGGAGTAATCTCTAGGGACAATTATGAGCATCCCACCTGTTTTGTCACTTGACATATTTGCTCTCAATAACATTATACCACATTGACCCAAGTTCAAGAGGAAAACGCCACAACCACTTTCCTAAAAGAGAAATAATTTTAGAAATCACTCTCCCAAACCCAAACCTCATCCTGCCTTTAGGCGACATTCTGAATCCCAACTCACAAGATGATCCTTCCAAAAATCACCAAACTAGACCAAAAACACTCCCTCATTAACCTGTCAATCTAATTTGCAACAGCCACTGGAAGTTTGAGTATCGAGAGATAGTAGAGAGGGCTACTAGATAATCATGTTTGGATCAGTGGTATCCTCCCACCAAGAGAAAAGTAGACCTTCGTCTAGTCTTCTTGACATTTAAGGTTCCAAAGAGTTTTCAAATCATATATTCTAGGGTGGGAATCTTCTTTTGTACTTTCTGTGCCTCTATAATCAACTACACTCCAAAAGCAAAAACTTAAAGAGTGTGTGTAAAACTTCCCACAGATTTAAAATGAAGATTTACAAAAGGTTGATCTACTGTGAAACTCCAGCGTGAAAGCTGAAGTTTCTTGTCACGACCAGGCCCCTACCTCAGAGGGGTGTTGGTCACAATTCAGAGAACACTAGTTAATGTGCTAATAACTTGTCATAGTATCAACAACTTCTAAGGAGACTTCTAAATATAGTGCAACATACTACTCCCTTTGTCCCAAAATAAAATTCCACATCATTGTAGTATTAAGATGTCAACTGGGGGGGGAGCCAATGTCCTTATTGAGTTTTTGAGGTTGAAAAGCTAAGCACTTCAAATGTGTTTTCTCGGGGGGAAACTCCTATCATACTTCATTGCTGAGAGTTTCAACAACAAAAAAACTTACTCATTCAAATCCAAAAAAATAGGCCGTTCCACGAAATTCTTAAAATCCAAAACACAAGTCAAATCTTCATTATTATAACAACATTGAATGTCACTTTATACCATATGTATAAAATTATTAAGTCAACTTATTATGCAAAAGTCAAACATGATGCAGGGAGCAAAACCATTATTGTTGAGCATACTGAAACATCTCCTGTTTTTACACAGTTAAATCTAATTAACTGCCGCTGCTAATCTAAGTACTCATAGGAAATTCCAGCATTTATAGCATCTAAAATTTATCTTCAAAATCTAAGTATCTATGAGGGTGACAAAGTCCCATTATTTATAGAACATCACCAACACCAATGATTTAGTAACCCTTCGGATTGGTAAATGTGATTGGTCAAAGGTCACTACTCACTTTGGATCAAATACATTGCTTATGACTGTTTCCTCTATACATCTCTCATGAAGATGGGGCGACCTCAAGGTCAACCAAACAATTCTCCCCTCGAAATGCTACTTTTAAGTCTCATGCATCAGTTATTCAGTTCAAATTAAACCCAATAAATCTGATATTTGTGAAACAATAGCCTGATTTAACAATAAACACATCAACCAGCCAAACTTCACTCATCTCAATAATATTTTCACCAGAGAACAAATTGACCAAATAATTTCAGTTTCACCCAATAAAAAGTTCAAACATCATAACACCAGTATACAAATCCCAAAAACTTTTCATCATTGCACAGCAAGTAAACGAATAATACTGGCCAAAGGAACAAAACCCAGAAAAACCCACCACAGAATCGCAAAAAAACACAAAACCCACCTCAAAACTACTATCAAAATTCAAAAAAAAAAAAAAAAGAAAAAACCACAAAATTTACAATCAAAAACCCCCACCAAGAAAAACCCACCACAGAATCGCAAAGAAAGACAAAACCCACCTCCAAAACCACAAAATTTACAATAAAAAACAGAAAAAGGAATCCGATTTGAAATAAAATGAGAATGAAAGAATCACCTGAGAAACATCTTCAGCGATGTTAAGGCCTTCAATGGCAGACTGAGGCGCAGCAGAGACGGCTTTGCAGACGAAAGAGGAAGACACCTTTTTGTAGTTTCTGCAGCTGAACGATGATGGAGGTCCAACTTGGAAGTTGGCGAGGCTCCTGACTTCTCGGAGCTCCACTTTGGAAGTGCTTAGCGCGGCATAGGAGTTATTGACCAAAGATGCCATTGCTCTCATTCTCTAATCTCTACCCTCTCTCTCTCACTCTGTCTAATCTGTATTTTATTTTCTATTTGAGATGCTTGTCCTATGAAGTATGAGGCTGTTGTGAATATATACCTCGTTCTTGGTCCATCCACGGGAGTTGCAACATGGTAGAGCTGGCAAAAATTGATGCAATATAATAAAGTTGTGGAATAAATGGGTTAGTGTTTATGATTTTAAACCTGTTCAATTAAACGAGTCAATACGATACTTCTTTAACAAGTGGGTCAGATTGTTGTAGATATTCAATACGAATATGACATTCTTAAACTGTTGGACGGGTAGGAGAGTCCACTCCACTTACAAGGCCTAAGGAGGTTTCATACTAAAATTAATTGACAATAATAAGAGTAACTCAATTGACGCCATAATATTTCTTACTAACGCCCTAACTATAGTATTTTTATACTGTATTTTTATACCTCCATTTATTTTCTCTCTTCTTCCCTTCCCCTTCCTCTACCACCACCACCATTAGAGCCGCCACCACCAATACCACCAACACCACCGCCACCGCCACCGCCACCTTAACTCTAGAAAGTTCAAACACCACCACCACCGCTGTACCGCCACCACCAGTATCACACCCCACCTTTTTTTTTGATAAATTGGGGCATATTTCATTCATAGGGCATTAAAGTGAGTTACAACTTACAAGCATGTCAAATGGTTGAACATCTTACAATTTGCAATGCTATTATTCTAAGGTCTGCTAATCAACACCCCACCCTTCTTCAACCTTCTTCTCTATGTTATCTTTGATTTTTTTTAAATTCAAAAAAAGAGGCGTCCACCATGGACGCCCCACCACCGGTGGAGGCATCCATGGTGGACGCCTCTCCATATTTTTAAAAAAAAATCAAAAAAAAGGAGGAGGCGTCCTTGGCAGGCGCTCCACCACAGGGTGAGGCGCCTGCCAAGGACGCCTCTCCATTTTTTTTTTTTTAAAAAAAAACTCAAGAATAATGGGGATTAAGCAAGCACAAAATGGGATTTCTGGTAGAAAGAGCGCGAGTTCGAAGAAGAGAAGAAGCATTTCAGAGAGTTTTGCTGTGGTAAAATCATCTTTAGATCCTCTCTCTTCCTCTCTAATTTTCTTTCTTAGCTTGAAGAACCAAACATGGCTGCTGAGCCTGCTGTTATTCTACTTCTTTTGTTAACTCTTTCGATTGTTAGTGCTGAAGGTGAGTTTTTTATGTCAATCTTATGAGATTAAACTTTTGGCCGGGTTTTTCTTCTTTGTTAAATTTGTCACTAAATTTGCATTTTTGGGTTCCTGAAACTTGCTTCACCGTATTTTTTTTTCTTGTATTGACATTCCGTTTGCACTGGATTAGTGGTGGGAGTGGTGGTGGCAGCGGCGGCGGTGTTGGCGGTGTTGGTGGTGGCGGCTCCAATGGTTGTGGTGGTAGGGAAAAGGGAAGGGGAATGGAAGAAGAAAAAAAGAAATGGAGGTATAATGTACAGTATAAAAATACTGTATTTAAGGCGTTAGTAGGAAATATTAGGGCGTTATTTAGCTCCATTTCTTACTAACGCCCAAAATACAAAATGGGGACGCCCTAATATTTCTTACTAACGCCCTAAATACAGTATTTTTATACAGTATTTTTATACCTCCATTTCTTTGCGTTATTTAGCAACCCAGTTAAAAAAGGAAAAGTAACTCCTCTAGCTAGCTTCTAAGGTGGTACATTCTCTCCTATTTCGCCTGATGTGATACAACTCAATGTGGGCAACTCATTGTGTCTCAACTAAAGGCGAGGCTATTAAGGGGCCTAAGAGGGTCATGGCCCCTGCTAGCTCAACCTTACCTCTAATATATAAGAGACTCAAATAAAAGAAAATTAGGAATTTTAGTAAAGTGGCCCCTCACAATGTAATAATAAAAAAAAGGAAGTATACTCGGCCCCTCTCCTTAACCAAGTCTGGCTTCGCCCCTAGACTCTCAACAAGAACACGACTCACAAACTTTTTACGAGCTTTGCAAGATAGTGAATGTAATGATATTGCTAGCTAGATCGAAAGACCCCCTCGTGTAAGGTTGTATCATATAGCGATATGAAAGAGGGTATACTTTTTTGCTAATTGAAACTTTTATTTGATCAAAATTATTATATATTTGCTAGTGTTAAGTTCCATTATAGATGTTGTATGATTCTTTCATCAATAAATTATTTTACATTAAAAATGTGACCTACATTGCTTTTATATTGTCCAACCATTGTTAAAAAAAAATTTGGTTTTCCTAGTAACGCCCTGTATTTTGTACATTTATACACCATTTCTTTCGTCCATTCCCTCCTTTGCTTTCCCTTTCTTTACTCCATTCCTCCCACCTCAACTTCATTAGACAGGAGCCAGCACCATTGTAGCTCTTTACTCTTTAGACATGACTGATTCTCTCTCCTAGAAAAAGTTTATTTACAACTTCATTGACATTCATGGCTGCTCCACGTGAATCCATAGCTTTTCTTTAAAGCTGCTTCATTAGAAAGCAAAAACTTGAGTTTAAAAAAATCCTAAAAAGTGAATGCTTCGTCATTTATAATAAAATGGAAAGATCTTTATAAAAAAAAGGAAAAATTGTCAGGAATAAGTTAACATTTACCCGGTCTTCTTTTATTAAGTTAACCT
This sequence comes from Beta corolliflora, assembly GCA_947648045.1. Taxonomy (NCBI): domain Eukaryota; kingdom Viridiplantae; phylum Streptophyta; class Magnoliopsida; order Caryophyllales; family Amaranthaceae; genus Beta; species Beta corolliflora. The sequence continues at coordinate 1,384,144 of CANSZD010003157.1, read as the reverse complement.
TTGGATTATTCTGGAATAAGTCATCTTTTATATCATTTAAGCATTTAACAAGTCCGATTACTGTTAACCTGCTAATCCTGTAAACTAAACCTCTTAACCCCTTCAGTTGACCTTTTGACCGGTTTCTAAAAAAAATTCCCTCAACAATATTTCTCTCTCCTCCTGCAAAAGAACCCCTTTGCATTAACTCTCACTGTCACTTTCAATTACACCAAAATTCTCTCTCTTCTTGTGGAAACTGAAGAAGGAACGAAACTTGAAGGTTTTTCCAGCTGGGCATGCAGGGATTTCGCAGAGGTAAGTAATTTTTTTTTTTGCGTTTTTGTGGGTTGATTTCATGTTTAAAATGATGAAATTAGTTTTTTAAGTTGAGTTTTTGTGGGTTGATTTTAATAGGGTTTCAATTGCGAAAATTGGGGTTTCAATTGCAAATTAGTGCTTTGATTGTGACTGTTATTGTTTGGGATTATGTTTTAGAATGCTGAGTATGTTGATGATTTTACACTTAGGTACAGAGAAGAAGGATGAGGACAGGGAAGAACAGGTTGAAATATGAATTATCAATGTTCATACAGCAAGCTTTTCAGACTAGCAAAATACAAACTTAGATAGCCGAAATTGCAATTATAATCAACGATATGTAACGAAAAGTCTGAGAAAAAAATGGAGAAAAGAGTGTAACATTGTCGTCGTTGAGTGATTTGGTTTCGAATTGTCTTTTTGCGCAACTATGAATCAGAGGCGCTGAGGAAATATAATTGGGTTCAGAGTTTAGTTGTATGGTAGAACTCCTTTTGAATTTTTTCGAATTCGAATTATATTGTTGGATTCTTTTTGTCAGATGGCCTCCAATAGGCTTGCAATCACTTTGCGAATGCACTCTATGGAGAAAACAAAAAAAAAGAAAATAGATAGGAGAAATAGGGAGAAAAAAGAAGGATGAAGAACAGGTTGAAGATGAAGAAAACATAGTGGAGAAATAGGGAGAAAAGGAACAGGGAAGGGTTTGGAGGACAAATAGAATAAACCTAAGGAAAAACAATTAAAAAAACAAAAAAATCCAACGGTAAAAAAAATACCGGTAGTTTACAGGGATTAGCAGGTCACTCCTATGTCTGACTTGTTTAATGCTTAAATGATATAAAATATGACTTATTCCAGGATAATCCAAAGGTTAACTTAATAAAAGAAGACCGGGTAAAGGTTAACTTATTCCTGACAAATTTTCCTAAAAAAAATAAGTGAAAAGTAATGATAACAAAGCAAATTCCATTGAATTCATTGTAGAAGTATGAAGATTTTAAGACCCAAATCATATTGTTACTTCCATTTCTTCTCTTTCTCCCTCTCCCTTTCTCTTTCCCTACTACCACCATTACCGCCGCCGGCGCCACCACCACCATTACAGACGCCGGCACCGCCACCACCAACAGCAATACGCAAAGAAATGGACACTTAATTTCCTAAACTTTTTTTTTAAAAAAAAAGAGGTTCTCCACCACAGGAAGAGGCGCCTGCCATGGACGTCATGACATACGCCTACCTCTTTTTTTTTTAATGAATTTTGCTCAGCGATTAATGGCAGACGTCCATGGTTGAATTGAGAGAACCAAGGGATTTGGTTGTGCTAACATGCAAGGATCGCGGAGGAGAGAGGATGTATTCCTCGGAGAACCGATCTGATGAAGGTTTTGGAGTGACAGAGGTTGAGGAAATAGTGGGACGATGGAGGTTTTGGAAATTTTAGGAGACCAAGGTTTAATTAACATTTGGTGACGGGGTGACGCTGGTGGTGTGGCGGCGCTAGTGGTGGTGTGGAAGAAGAAGTGAGTAGGGATGGCAATCCAGTCTGGATCCGACCATCACCCCGAGGCAAAAAATCCGAGCCGACTCCGAGAAAAAAAAATCCGCATCCGACTCCGAGTTGGAGTAAGGTCGGAGTCGGATCTCATAAAAAATCCGACTCATCCGATCCGACTCCGACGGATGTTCGACTCCGACTCTGACATCCGACTCCGACTTTGAGGCAATTAGTCTTATTTTTTTATATTAATGTATATTACGTATGTATACTCTAACTTTGATTTTAACTTTCAAGGCAATTGGTCTTATTTTATATTAATATTATTGTATGTATGCTATCTAAAATGTATGTGGCAATAGATATATATAGCCATTAGCAAGACACAATACACATATCATGTCATTTATAATAATTAATTTTAGTTAATTATATACTTTGGAAGATTTTTAACTATCATTTGAAATATATACAAGTTTTTTTTTATAATATTCAACCGTGCAAAAAAAAAAAAAAAGTCGGAGTCGGACGTTCGGATTTTAAGTTGGATCGGATTCGGATTATCGGAGTCGGATGTTCGGATTTTAAGTCGGGTCGGATTCGGATTATCGGAGTCGGATGTCGGAGTCGGATTTAAAATCCGACTTCTTGTAGGGTCGGAGTCGGATTATGCATAATCTGGTCCAAGTCCGACCCGTTGCCATTCCTAGAAGTGAGGGAAGGGGATAAAGTGAAAAAAATGAAAAGTATATAAATACCGTATTTTATACGTATTTAAGGCGTTACTAGAAAATTATAGGACGTCATTTAGCAACCCAATAAAAAATCTAACAGCGTCGTCCAACAAACACATTTGCCTTTTTCAAAGGGGAACAACTACTTAAATGCAGATTCTGGAAAGCTACTTGTATAGTATAGACAAACAACTGGTAAGTTTTGTCAACATTCTTGCTCAAAAATCCAAATGTCAAGGAGCATGTGTTTTATAAATGAGGGCCCGCATATAATAGTTAGGCACTTAGGCACTTAGGCATGCAAACAAAAACTACCTCCAGACTCCAGTTCATATCGAGTGTAGATTAAGCTGTTTAAGGTTATTAATCGTTGCATATATAATAAAACTGATAAGTATGCCCTCTATTCAACATCATTGTATTAGAGCGATATATTATCTAAAGATTAACAGAATTATTGCTCAGTTCATTTTATATTAGTTGTTACAATTTTGTTTTAATTGTGAATTCAATTTTAAAAGCTAGTTTTCATCCAAAGTTATGTGATTTCTTAAAATATACAACCTCTATTTTTTAGATGCAACATTTATCTTTTTGGTGAATGGATTAAAATAATCAATTGAAATTCTTGAGTGTAACGGTTATACCATATTATGGTGTAACAACTTATCCAACAGTATATACATCTCGAAAAAACTCAAACACCTCAAAACTTTCAAGTTTTCTCTCACATCTCATTAATGGTGGTAAAGGCAGACAAGAAGCCATCCGAGAAAGATCCGACGGAGAAGAAGCCTAAAGTCGGCAAGAAGCTTCCGAAAGAATCGAAGTTGCCGCATCCGGAGAAAAGAAGAAGAATAGATCAAAGAAGAACGTCAAAACCTGCGACAGAAATGACGGTCGAAGGAGCTAGGACGGATGTTCAGTTCCGGTTGATAGTTTGAGCCTCCGCCGGAGATTGAAGAAGAAGTATTGAGAAGGTTAGGGTTTCAGATTGATACTTTTAACCGCCGCCGGAGATCGTAGAAGAAGTATAGAGAAGGCTAGGGTTTTGGATTCGAATGGAAGTTACAAGAGTTCTTCGCCGTTTTTTGAGCCTTTTGATCAACTAAATAATTGGATCGACTATGCTGTTGAAGAAGCTATCTCCTTCTCGTCCTAAGGCGGTTATGCTTCTTGCTCATCAAAATCCAGCGATTGTGCCTTACGAGCGTGGAGGTGCGACTATGATAGTGGTTGAAAATGTGGAGGAGAGAGAAAGTTAGATGTAAACAGTGGTGGTGCAACGAGAGATACTCGAATGTGGTGGTTACACCGCCAATGGAAGGGAGAAATGAGAGAGACATTGTTGGTTTAAAAAAATAGGTTTTGGTGTTAAATGACGTAGATTTGGTAAAAAATGATATAGATTTGGTGAAAAATCATATAAAAGTCAACAAAAATGATATCATTTATCTTAATAATATATATAAAAAGTTGAACAATAATAATGATTAAGGGGGAAATCAAATTATACAAATTTGCTGAGAAATGACATAAAATTGAGCAATAATGATATCATTTCTCTTAAATAAAAAAAAGACTTAACGATTAGCGCAGCTTCTCTCTCTAGCCTCTGCTTCCTTTAGCGTCCATGGCTAGCTAAACGAGGTAGACCTCGAAAGCAGCAGCAGCCACAAATACCACAAAAGACACCACCGGTTGTCTCTGCCCCGGAATCGTCTGTTAGGAGAGATGTTTCTACTCCAGCTGCTTCGAATCCACCAAATGGGCCGAGTTTGGGAGTTAATCAGAATTCTGGGGTTGGATTTCCGTCGGCAGCGGTAGCTACAATTCCGATTGTTGCTGAACGTTCGGTTCCACGACGATTGGAACTGGCTACTCCTGACCTAGATGGACATCCTCCCTCAATTCCACAGAATAGAAGTGCCCAAAAAGGTATGACACTCACATTTGTGAATCCTACTCTTAAAAATGGTGCTCCAATTGCTTGTTTAAATTAATTGCATATTGATAATGAGATTGATAAATGGAAGACTGCTATCATATTGTATGTTGTTGGTGATGTTCCTACAATGAAATACCTTAACACTTACATCAGTAAACAATGGACATCTGTTGATGAACCTGATGTGTTCTATCATAATGAGGGATATTTTGTGATCAGGTTTAAAACTATGATTGAGAGAAATGAAATTCTGTATTCTGGTCCCTATACAATTGCAAATAGGCCAGTTATTGTGAAAGCTTGGGAGGCTGATTTTAATTTCAAGAATGAAATTCTGAAGGTGATTCCACTATGGGTTCAATTACCTGGCTTGCCTCTTAGCTTTTGGGGAACTGACTCTTTAAGTAGAATTGGTAGCACTATTGGTACACCACTTTTTGCGGATGAGTGTACTTGCTCACAGGCTAGGATATCCTATGCTAGGTTATTGATAGAGGTGGATATGACCAGGACTTTAATCCATACAGTTCAAATTGAACAACCTGATGGAAAATTGTTTGAGCAGAAGATAATATATGAATGGGCGCCTGAGTTTTGTAACAAATGTCAGGTTATAGGACATAATTGTGATGTGATACAGGATAATGAGCAGAATAGGCCAAGGCCTAAAAAGCAATGGGTGCCTAAACAAACTGTGAAAGAACCTGTAATCAATGTTCCAGTCCAGCAAATTGGTGAAACCACTGAGTGGACTATTCCCAGGAGACAGCATCTACAAGGAATGTCTCTGCTGGTGCAAAGGAAATTGAAGTTGTAAATGAATATACTGTTCTGCCAGTTGTTGAACCTGTCTTTGAAGTTGATGAATCTTCTAATCAAGACAACACTCACAAAAAGGGCGGGGACCCTATCCTCTTTGGGTCTTTATGAGGTTTTTAACATGGAATGTGAGAGGCTGTAACAAGCCTTTCAAACAAAAAGAGGTTAGACTCTTTTTGTAGAAAACTCAGTTGGATTTGTGTGCTTTGTTAGAAACAAGGGTGAAAATTAGTAAGTTTGAAAGAGTTTCTAAAAATATTTTTAAAAAATGGATGGTGATAAACAATTATACTCATGCTGTCAATGGTAGAATCTGGGTTGGATGGAACCCCAGGAAGGTAGATGTAGTGGCTATTAGCATGTGTGCCCAAGGCATATGCTGTAAAATCACTAGTTTACTTGATGGTTCTTGTTTTCACTTTGTTATTGTTTATGGCTTCAACACCATGGAGTCTAGGAGGGATTTATGGCACTTCATTGCTAGTATCTCCAATGGGTTGCAGGGTCCAATATGTTTCTGTGGGGATTTTAACAGTGTGTTGCTTGTAGATGATAGAATCCAAGGCATTCCTATCACTGCAATTGAAGTGTAGGATTTTGATGATTGTTTGCAGCAAAATGACCTTTCTGTTTTGCGCATTGTTGGACCATATTTCACATGGTGTAACAATCAAAGTGAGGAACATAGAATTTACTCTAGAATTGACAGATGTCTTGGAAATGCAGCTTGGTTTGATTCTTATCCTCATGTTGTATGTGAAGTAATGGAAAAAGGGGTCTCATACCACTACCCTTTACTCATTGAACTTAGTTCTCTCTATGTGAAAACCACTATGCCATTCAGGTTTTTGAATGTGTTGACTGAACATGAGGATTTCCAAAAGACTGTTGCAGAGATTTGGAATACAAATCCTCCTAATACTCTGCTTGGTATATTGAGTCGACTTAAGGAACTCAAAATTCCTTTGAAGAACATCAATACTCATTGTTTCAGCAATACTGCTGCTAGAGTTGAGTCTCTTAGAACTCAATTGCAGATTATTCAAAGTCAAATGAGTGGTAATCAATTTAGTACTCAACTGATTGAGGAAGAAAAAAAGGTTTTGATTGATTTAGAGAAATGGAGTGGAATTGTGGAAAGCATTTGGCAACAGAAATTTAGAGTCACCTGGATTGCTCTTGGAGATACTAATACAAAATACTTTCATGCTTATGCAAAGGAAAGGAAAAGTCAGAACTCAATCAAACTCCTAATTACAGAATATGGGGAGAGGTGTACTACTCAGACTATGATTAAAGAGGAAGTTAGATTCTTTTATCAGAAACTGATGGGCTCTGCTGCTGATTCTCTTCCCATGTTGGATTCACAAATTGTAAAAAGGGGATCAACTTTAAATCACCAGCAACAGCTAATGTTGGTTTCTTCTGTGTCTGAGATGGAGATTAAGGATGCTCTTTTTGCTATGGATGCTAGCAAAGCACCATGTATTGATGGTTATAATGTACATTTCTTTAAGAGTACATGGCATCTGATTGGTCCTAGTGTTATTGCTGCTGTTAAATTTTTTTTTCACACTGGTTTTATGCCTCGGACCGTGAATTGCACTTATGTATCTCTTGTTCCCAAAGTTTCTAATGCTTGTGCAATGAAGGATTATAGACCTATTGCATGTTACCCTGTTTTGTATAAGATTATCTCTAAAATCTTAACTAATAGGATGCAACATGTGTTACCTGGATTGATTGGTGAGAATCAATCTGCTTTTATTAAGGGTAGAATTATCTTTGATAACATAATCCTAAGCCATGAATTAGTAAAAGGGTACAATAGGAAACACATATCTCCCAGGTGTATTCTGAAAATTGATCTATAAAAGGCTTATGATTCTGTAGAATGGCCTTTTGTAAAGTATTTGTTGTTGGAGCTGAGGTTTCCAAATGTTTTTGTGGATTGGATAATGGCTTGTCTGACAACTGTTTCCTACTCCTTTAATGTTAATGGTGAAATGACTAGGCCTATTGAGGGAAAGAAAGGGCTTAGGCAGGGAGATCCTATTTCTCCATATTTTTTTGTCATTTGTATGGAATATCTCAATAGGTGCTTATCTACTCTCAATAGCAACAAAGAGTTTAAATATCACCCAAAATGTCAGAAACTGAAGCTTCATCATGTTTGTTTTGCTGACGATTTGCTGCTTTTCTCAAGAGGGGATATCAACTCAGTCAGGCAACTTTTTGCTACTTTTCAACGATTTTCTTACGTTTTAGGCTGAAAGCTAATCAAGCTAAAACCTCTATTTACTTTGGAGGGGTTAGTTACGAGACTCAAGAAGCTATTTTACGGGAGTTTCATATTTCTAAGGGTGAATTACCTTTTAGATATCTTGGTGTTCCTCTCTCTTCCAAGAAATTAACCATCATTCAATGCAAACCTCTTATAAAGAGGGTTCTTGCCATAGTGGATAGTTGGGCTGCAAAATTGTTGTCCTATGCTGGGCGTCTACAACTCATAAAATCTGTATTATTTGGAGTTCAAACCTACTGGTGTCAGGTTTTTCTCTTGCCTAAAAAAGTTATCAAACTTCTTGGCTGCGTGCGAGGAATTTTTTATGGACGGTAAGTCCTGGGCACTACAAAGAGAAACTTGGTTGCTTGGGAGAGATTATGCTTACCTAAGAAAGCAGGTGGTTTGAACATTATAAATGTTTAAAATTGGAATAAAATTGCTATCTGTACGTTACTTTGGAACCTTGCTCAGAAGAAGGACAAAGTATGGGTGAAATGGGTGCACACCTTCTATATTAAAAACAGAGATCTTGCTACCTTGGATGTACCTCAACAAGCATCCTGGGTTGTTAAAAAGATTCTGAGTTCTGTTCATTCTGTGATTGATGGTGCTAGATTGATTCAGGGAGCTGATTTCTCTATTAGAAAGATTTATAAATCTTTCCATCACAATGCTCCTGCTGTCCAGTGGAAAAAGCTTCTCGTAATACTCCTGGTCCACCTAAGTGTATTTTTATCACATGGTTGGCGTTATGGATAGGTTGAATACTTGTGACAATCTACTTAAGATTGGCATTCAACATGATCCCCTTTGTTGCTTATGTAGTACCGATCTTTGAAACTATTGATCATTTGTTTTTCAAGTGTGAGTTCTCAAGGGGTGTTTGGTTAGCTATTGTTCAGTGGCTTGGAGTGACTGGAAATACTGAAAGATGGGCTCAGTTGCAGGTAATCAATCAGTTGAAGTCCAATTCAAAGTATCAGCAGCTTCAGAGAATGGTTTTCCGTGTCACAACTTATATATTATGGCAAGAAAGAAACTACGGGAAGTTTCGGCATAAACGCGAGACTCAAGCTACTCCGGTTAGACAAATTCAATTCATGATGTATGTTAAATGCTACCAGTTGCCTAGGCTTGCTTCTGTAATTCCTTAGTTTCTTGTTTTGGGTGTTTCTTGTGTTTTTCTTCGTTGGTTTTCTAGAGGTCTGTTTTGATCTTTGTTTGTTTGGGTGGTTTGGTGTTATTTGAACCTCATTGGTTCTAGCTTAGTTTGTATGAAGTTTGTTCTTCTTGCCTTTTGGTAATAAAATCTCTCTATTTACCAAAAAACTGATATCATTTCTCTTATAGATGATATCATTATGTGTAATAATGACAAAATATATAAAGAATTGACAAATGATAATGAAATAGGGAAATGAATCTGAAGTTTCTTTGAAAAATGGCATAAAAGTGAATAATAATGATATCATTTCCATTATAAATGATATCGGTTTGTATAATAATAAGGTATATAAAGATTTAAAAACCAATACTTAATGAAATAGGGAAAAATGATACTGAAGTTTCTTTGAAAAAATGGCATAGAAGTCGGTAATAATGATATGAAACATACTCAATAAGGGCGTAGAAAGAGTTTTTATAAATAGGAAAAATTGACAAGGGCGGTCCCAACTATGGTCGCCCTTCCATAAAAGGTCTCAACTTTCGGTTATTCCACAACAGTGCCAACTACGGGGGGTGCTTGATAATAACGGTCCTAGCAGGTCATCTAACCTGCTACATTAGGTAAACTCTCGAAACCACCATCCTTGCTACTCCTGCCACCCTCGCCCTTGCACTGCCATCCTCTCCCCTGCACTGCTGTCACCCCCTCCCCTGCCATCAAAACCTCCTCCACTGTCCCGCCATCCCCTCCCACGCCATCGAAATTCGAAACCTCGTCCTTTGCCTCGCCACCCCTTCCCCGGTCGCTGAATAACATTACCCCGTCCTTGAAACCCCGCCCCTGTCTCGCCTCACTAATTGAAGATTACAATAAAAATATGTTCAGACTCATCCACAGTTAATTTGATAATACTGCATCAATGTTGTCCTCACTAATATTAATTGGCCTTGGCATAGAATTTTTTTTGGAGGTGGTTCCTGTTGATTCTTAAAACCCTCATTTGCTTTCTTAAATCTCACTCCTTAAAATACTTTATGCTCATCAATTTATAGTAGAAATTGATATTTAGAATCTCGGTTGGTCTGGACTTATCAACAACATAATTGTGTTGATAGATTCAAGAAAAAAAAACTGGTCAAATTTTATAGAATTTGTTGAAAAAGGGAGGAAAATAATAGATAAGAAAAGAATATTTTAGAAGCCTTGTACTGTCTTCTCCATGGCTTTTTCGTGAGCCATCTTTGTATTTCTGGGCATTACCTTCCCTTATCTTTGAGTTAATCAAAGTAGCAAATCTCAAAGAATTGATTTGGGGGGTGTCAAAAAAGATAATTTCATAAATTCTAAGATAAAAGGCAAGCGGCAAATCATGGAGAGAAACATTATGTTGATTGAGATGAAATTTTGAACTTAGGTTTTTCCAACGAGGTTGACGATGGCAATATTTCATGGAGTTTGATGACAAAGAGAGATGAGTGGACAACAAACAAGAAACAGCCAACCCCTCTCCTGTCGCAAAAACCCCCTCCCTCACCCCTGAAATCCCTCCCCTTGAAAATGCCTTCATTGAAACCAGTAAAAGATTTTTTTTTTTGTAAAAAATGACCTCTTAAACCGTAAACCCGTCCACTTGGCGTTATTATAAAACACCCCCAAAGTTGGAATTTGTTGTAGAATAATCAAAAGTTGAGACCTTTTATGGAAGGACGACCATAGTTGGGGCTGCCCTTGTCAATTTACATGAAACAATTTTTAAAAATGACGTGAAACAACTCCAAAATGATATGAAACACACCAAGAATGGCATGAAAGTGTTTTATAATGACATTATAGTTATAATAGTTTCTACATATGAGATGTTGTTACACACTAAGTTACGGTGTAACATGTTACACCCAAGACTCACTCAATAATCAAATGTAGCATCTACAAAAAACAAAGATAATATAAAGTTTCATTAGAACTCATTTCACTCAATATAAAATTTTAAGATGAAGAGGATATTGTATAACCATGGATGTCCAAAAATAGTTTAATACTCGCTCGGTTTTTTGATGTTTTATCCAATTATTGTTCCACCAAAGGAGAAGAAGAAAAACAAACTACCCGTGTAAAGTAATTTTACTTTTTAGTTGCTCGACTTTTAATTTCATTAAAAATAAAAATAAAAATCTATTATTTAATTTCTATTACCTAGATGAATCTAAAATTATAGATGGGAATGTTGAATTATGTTAATTAAGTTTGATATAAATACTTTCAAAATTGTAGCCACTATAACTATTGAAATCTTAGCCCTTTATTTTTCTAGAATTATCTTATCTAGTGATCTAATTGGACCTTAAAAATACCGAATATTGGAGAAAAAGTCATTTTCTTTTTGTTCGAGTATTATTTCTGTCTTTCTTTAGATTTTTTAAATCACCAATAGTAATGATTTATGGAATATAAAACAAACTAATATATACAAATTCTAATTATAGTTTATATATAAAGTCAACTTAATAAACGATGTGAATTTGAACCTAAAAATCAATGATCTAAATTACACAAGTTATGGTGGCTATAATTTTATTGTAACCATTATAAAATTGCTCTTAAACAAAAGTACTATCAAAATCAATAAATTTTCAAAATAAGTCCATGTTTTCATGTTCTGTATTGCATTATATGTAATTTTTAAAAAGAACATAGGTACCCATGGGCCATGTGATGGGTTTGTGGTGGAGGCTGTGGAGCCCGTGGTGGGGATAGGATGTATCGTAGGGGAGTCAGACAAGTTGGTGGCGTTGGATTTTCGCCACTGTAGCCAACAACCATCCAAGTCACTGAAAGGTCAAAAACAGTGAGAGGGCAATTTTTGAGTTATTGACGTCCACTATATGTATCAAAGTCGTGAACATCTTATAGAAGTATCCTTGATCCATGAAGCCGCATGTTCTTATAACCAATCATTTTGATTAAACAATTCTTATATACATCAATTGACTTTTTTCTTCATGACTAGATTTAATTGTTCAAATGATTATTTTATGTGCAGGTGCCATGCATGATATGGATTATGGAGTAAAGTTTCATTCTATATTTTTGGATAAGGCTATTATATTCTGTCTTGAGTTATTCTATTAACTGTGTTTATATTCTTTTAATTAAGGCGAAATTGGCCGCAACAGCACAAACTATGGCGCGGGTACACCCAACGCCACCAAATTTGACTAATATCCCAAACGTTACAAACTATTGGCCTGGGTGCAGCCTATGATGCCAAAACTAATTTTTCTCGATACATGTTCATGTGACTTAGGCTTCTAATCAATGAAAAATTAGGATAAATGAAAGAAAAATGGGGAAAGTGCAAAAAATATTAATTCGGATTCCCCGCCGCTAACAAGAAAAGTTAGTTCTGGCGTCATTTATGACAATCGCTGCAACCAGGCCAATAATTTGTGGTGTTTTGGCTACTAGTTAAAATTGATGGTGCTGGATACACCTGCACTATAGTTTGTGGTGTTGAGGACAATTTAAAGTCATGTATCTTATCCTTCAAAAAAAGTCATGTATCTTGTATGATATGTGTTGATATCCCGTTGTATATTTATTGTGTTGATATCTATTGCAAGAAGAATAATGCGTGATGTTTTTAACCTCTTTATTAGACGGATCTCAACACATCTATACAATGAGACGACACATAGTATGTCTTGAAATGCAAGCTTTGTCTTCTTATATATTTTTTTTAAAGTAAGGAGAATTCATTTGCAAGAATAGGGGAAATTGGGGATCTTTCTTGCAAGAGGTGAGAATCGAACCCCTGTCACAGGAGTGGAAGGAGAGCCTTACAACCACTAAGCCAACCTTGATCCTCAAAATTATGTTTTGTCTTCTTATATGCTAGACAAGTATTATCTGATTTAATTTGTGTGTATAATATAACAAATGTTGTATGATAAGTAATTATTGAATTTAGTTCTCAAATAAATCTCGTAATTTAAACTCTTCTTTTTTTCCGAAGTTTATCAATATCTTGTACTTCAAATCCTTCATTTGATATCAAAAATTTTAAGCACCAAATATATATATTTTCTTTCTTAACAATATTTTACCACTTTTCTACAATCTTGCTTGTCAACATAAATATTTTTTTTTAATAAGTGGGTGTTTTTATTGAGTCATTAAGGCAAGTCCATTACAACCCAAGAAGGGCTTCCATAGCCTTTAAAGGTAAAACGAGAGAAAGAAAATTAACAGATCATTACATCCAAGCTATGAATTCGTCTAGTCTTGTAAGACCTTGTTTAGCCAATGAATTCGCAACCACATTTGACTCTCTACTTTTGTGAACAATTTCGACTCCCAATCCATCCTTCATTGCGCGTCGAATGAAGTTGATGATAAACGTGAGATTCCACGGACCATTATTCGCACCATTACACCATGAAACCGCATTTGCCGAGTCCGACTCCACAATGATTTTACTATTTCGAGCGTTTTCAAGGGTCAATGAAATTTTTAGAGCTCTATGAATAGCAAAGATTTCCGCATGATTGATCTCCATGAAGGGGATAGGGCTTGAGAATAGGCATGCAAATTTACCTTGGTGGTCTCTTAGCACGCCCCCAATTGCCGCTTTTGAATCGAAAATTTTCATAGAGGCATCAACGTTCCACTTGAGCGTGGGAAAGGAAGGAGGAGACCACTGCCGCTCAATATTAATGATGGGCCCAGTCAGCTGCAATGGCCTTGGAGGAGACCAGTTTAGGCAGTGGGGCTGTCTAATGATATCGTTGGGATTATAAGGGAAGGGGTCACCCCAACCTTTGATCCACCAACTAATTCTTAGCAACACAAGATCTTGAAGGTGTGCTTGAGTGCTTGAGATATTTTCAAAGTTTCGACTATTCCTTTCGCGCCAAAGAGACCATACAAATATGAAGAAACTTGCTTTCCATACTTTCTTGAAAAAATCACCGCATTTTGGATGGCTCCATTGATCTAGAGCATCAATGAGAGAGGAAGGCATACACCATTGGATCTTCCATAGGCTAAGCCACCAATACCATATGTCACGAGCAAAAGGGCAGTGGAGAAATAGATGGTCACAGGATTCCGGAGTATCATTACAGAGAGAGCAAGCGATTGAGTCAGGACCCAAAAAGCCCAATTTGACTAGCCTATCTTTGGTGTTTAGTTTCCCTTGAATGGCGAGCCACACAAAAATCTCTACACGATAAGGGACAAGGTCGCACCAAATACCAAGAAGAGATTTTTGCTGAAATTTCAACTCCATCTTCGCAAGCTCGAGATTGAAGGATTTCACAGAAAAACATCCTTTCTTATGCGGGATCCAAATGAGAGTATCAGGGTCATTAGGGGAGAGGCAGCAATTGGAGAGCAGTTCCTGCAGATTAAGAAGTTCAGCAGAATCTCGCGGCCTAAGAGGCCTAGTCCAATTCAAGGCCCACTTCCATTCGAGTCCGTCCCAGAAGCAATTAGATCCCACTGATGCATTTTTAGCCACACTGATTAAGAAGAGCCTAGGGCAGAGAGACTTGAGCGGGACGTCGCCAATCCACACATCATGCCAAAAGAGAGTGTTTTGACCATCGCCTATTTTTTTCCGGATTAGAGATTTTAATATAGCTTTAGAGTGAGGATGAGATAAGAGGGAATTGCATATATTTCTCCAGGCGCTGCTTTGGTGAGGGACTTGGAGGTCCAGAATTGAAAAATTCGGCCCATACTTATATTTTTCGTGAACCAGTTTGCTCCATAGAGACTTCGAATCATTCAGCAGCCTCCAAATCCACTTGGCAAGGAGCGCCAGATTTTTTTGCCGTGGGTTTCCTATGCTTAGACCACCCAGGCATGCCGGAGCTTCAACATGATGCCAAGCTATAGGCGCAAGCTTCCTTTTTTCGGACTCACCTCCCCACAAAAATTGCCTTTGAATTCTTCTTATCTTGTCAATGACTCCCAAGGGAGCCGGGAACAAGGACATGTAGTACAAAGGAAGGCTCGATAAGGAGGCCTTGATGAGTGTTGCACGACCACCTAAAGAGAGAAGCACTCCTTTCCAGGATGCAAGTTTCGATCTTATGCGATCGAGGATTGGTTCCCACATATTTACACGAGCCAAATTGCCTCCAATTGGGAGGCCCAAGTAAATGAATGGCATGGATTCAACTTTGCAAAGTAGAGCGTTGGCTGCCTCAATAAGCCAAGAATTTTCCACGTTGATTCCATAAATGGAGCTTTTATGGAAATATATTTGTAGCCCTGAAGATAGTTGAAAAAGAATTAAAGTTCTTTTGATATTCAACATAAAGTGGATATTTTTGGAGCAAAAAACTAGAGTGTCATCTGCATATTGCAGATGCGAAACCCTAGATCCATTTCGACAGATTTCCACCCCGCTCCAAAGACCCATTGAAGCCGATTTTTGCAGCAGTAGGTTTAATGGCTCCACCGCAAGGTTGAAGAGGAAAGGCGAGAGAGGATCGCCTTGCCTCAAGCCTCGCTGGAGTTTGAAAGTCGATGATGGAGAGCCATTTATGAGTATTGACGCCGAGGCCGTCATCACGCAAGACCGAATCCAAGCCCCCCATTTGGGGGGAAAATTCATTTGATCTAGCACCCACTCAATATAGCTCCACGAAATACTATCGAACGCTTTATGAAAATCAAGCTTCAATAGAACCGCTTGGGTTTTATTTCTTTTGCAAGAATCGACAACTTCGCTTGCAATGAGGGCCCCATCTAAAATTTGACGACCTTTGATGAAAGAGGATTGATGGAATCCTATGAGAGAATCGATAACCCTTTGGAGCTGACGGGCAAGGAGCTTGGCAATAATCTTGTATACACACCCTACCATACTAATAGGGCGGTAGTCACTAAATTTGGAGGGAGTTTCAGATTTCGGAATAAGTGCAATGAAGGCAGTGTTGCACCCTTGAGGCAATCTGGAAGTTTCCCAAAATTCTTTGACCAAATCATACACATCCGATTTTATCACCTCCCATGAATTTTTGATGAATTTAAAATTAAAGCCATCCGGACCCGGGGCTTTTGAAGCATCACAAGAAGCAACTGCTTGATCAATTTCTTCATTTGAGAATTTTTCCACTAGGCATTGCGCTTGAGAGGAGTTCAAAGTCTTAAATTGAAGGTCTTGAAAAATCGGTCTTTGGAGATGCTCTTCCTTAAAGATTTTTTTGAAGAAGTTAACTGCTTCCTGCTTGATATCTGAAGGCTCTTCAATAAAGTCATCTCCAACCGCAATTTTTTCAATATTATTTCTTCGCCTATTCATTGTTGCCACTGTATGGAAGTATCTCGTATTCTTATCCCCTTCCTTGAGCCATCTAGAGCGGGAGTTTTGCGCCCAATAAGACTCTTTCTTCTTTAACCAGTTCCAGAGCTCAATTTGCGCATCTTTCCTTTCACAAACTTCAGCATCGCTTAAATCTCGGTCATTTGCAACTAGGTCGAGCTCATGGATTCTGTTTTCGAGGGCCTTGATTTTAACATCAATTCGACCGAATTCGGTGGAATTCCACTCACGAAGACTAGACTTGACTTTTCTCAGCTTCTCCACTAAAGGCAGATTAGCATGACTAGTCCAAGTTTCCTCAATAAGCTTCGGGCATCTGGGGTGCAACAACCAACAATTGAGAAACCTAAAAGGGCGGGGTCCCCAATTTTTCACACGAGAATGCACTAGTAGTGGACAGTGATCCGAGATTGTCCTTTTGAGAAGAGAGACTTTCAAAGAGGGGAAATTCCGAAGCCAATCCGGGGAGATGAATAAGCGATCCAATTTGCTCTTGGAGTGCCCCCGAAACCATGTGTAATTTCCATTAAAGGGAGGGATTTCAACCACCTGCATATCCTGCAAAAAACACTTAAATTCATATGAACCGTTAGTTGATAAGTGGTGACTTCCCCGGTCCGATATGTCAAGAACTTCATTAAAGTCCCCGACCAAAAGGCAAGGCGAGGTTGGAGGAAAGGCGAAAATTGCACGAGGCTCTTCCAAACTTCGCTTCTTTCGATATCTTTGCGGGGGTTATACACATTCACAAGGGAGCATTTGAATTGGGTGCCACGAACTTCACCTGATAAAGCAATCCAGTGCTTCTCACTGATTGAGGATTCAACTTTAAAGAAATCCGAGTTCCAAAGGGAAACTAAACCACCAGAGTTTCCAATTGATGGACTGAAAGTCCACTGAACATGAGATGCTTTCCAAAAGGTTTTAATGAGCCTCGGATTGAAATCTTCTATCTTCGTTTCTTGGACGAAGACGAAGAAGGGGGAATGATGATTTATTAGACTTCGCAAAGAACTGCGTTTGATCCTGGCATTAAGCCCTCTAGTGTTCCAAGATAATAATATCATTAGGATCAGTAATATGAAAGGAGAGATGAGTGAAAGAATTATTGGATTGAGGCCCAATCCTCCTTTTGTTTTTTAAGAATAAGATCAATTCTTGATTGGAGGACAGAAGGGGGGCCATCAAATGAGAGGCCCAACTGGTTTGCAAGAATCAATACATTCTCAGCAGTAATCGCAATTGAGGTTTGAATGGGATTGGATGAAAGGATGGGGTGAGACGAGGAAGAAGAAGGGTTTTTGCGAGGTTTAGGAGGTTTTTGGGTTTTGAGAATGGCCTTCTTGGCTCTTTTTTCAACATGCTTCTTTTTGATATTAATGGGAATTTCATCTTCGAAGCCAAGGGGGAAACAGAGGCCCTGACGAGTAGGAAACTGAGTTTGAGTTTCTGGGCCGGTTAAGAGGGGCAAATCTGTTTGAGACTGAGATGGGCGAAAGAGAGGAATTTTGCATTGGGCTTTTGATTGGAGATGGGCTGCTCTTTTCACGGGGCTGAGAAGGAGAGGAATTATTTTTTGCTGATTTAGCAGATTGATTATGAGAGAGGATGGGATTTTTGGAAACCAAATCTTGGGAAGGGGGGAGTTAATTATGGGCTCATTATTAGGAGACGACGCACGAGGAATAATGATGGGATCTTGGGAGATGTGAGGACTAGGAGATGAAGGGCTTTACGGGCGTTTGAGGGTGGTGATTTCCACGCGTCTTCTTCCTCATCAGAAGAAGAGTCAGACTGTTGTAAGATTTGACACTTACCTTTTTGTCCCCCGTCAACTTGAAACTGACAGTCCTCAGAGATGCATATTAGATGTAGTTTATTCTCAACATCCAAAATTAATTTGCAGTTGACAAAGAACATGCAATCCGTGATGACAGTGATTTTGGCGCCATCATAACTGGAATATTCGACTGATAACACCCTGCCAAATACACTTCTAATTTTAAGAAAGTTATCATAACTCCATGCACCTAGCGGCACGCCATATATTCTCAATTTTATTTCTCTCCAGATTAATGCACAACCTTTATTAACATCACGTATTTCCGCAAACCATCTTTTGAGCCATTCACTCTCCAACATGGCTTTCTTATCTTCAACAGATTCAAATATGATGAGATGCAAAAGGCCTCCCAGAGGCTTTATGGTCAGGCACAACACCCCCTCTGCAAGGATGTGATCTAGAATTGAATTTGAAGAAAGAGCTGAGTTGGCAAAGGCAATTGCACTCCTCTGGAACAGTTCATCATTTTCATTGCATAGGTTGCCTTTGATAGATATAAATTCTTCCCCTTCCATTGACTTGATCGATAATTCATCTCTAATTTTCTCAGTTTCTTCACTCAGCGCTCTAGCACTCATTCTATTCATGTGGCCTGGTTCGAATTTGTAGCAGTCGGGTTGAATATCTGGTTCATTAGGGGGTATGTGCTGAGTTTTGGATTGTTGGTTAGGTTGGGGTGAGGGTTTTGGTTTGGGGTTGGGTTGGTTTTGGTGTTGGGTTTTGGATTGATTTTGGTTTAGAAACACATCCTTGTAAGATCTATGGTTCCTGATAGGAGATGTGTATCTTTTGGTTGGGGGGAAATGATGTTTTGGTCTTGGGTGCGTTTGGTTTTTTGAAGGTTTGAGATATGAGTTTTGGATAAGTTTGTCATGTTTTGCTGGGTAAATTCGAATGTTGTATCTTCCCATTCTTTTTCCATTTTCCCCATTCATGGCTGGTTGCAAGGCTGAGGTACTTATGAATTTTACAAAGGCATAACGGTGAGATTTGTTGGGTCTGAGTTTGTCCGGTATGAAGATACTGGCGATAGCGCCGTATCTGCAGAAAATCGATGCTAAGTCATGGTGATTGATTTTTGGTGGAAGGAAATCTATGAAACAAGTTTTCTGAGCTGAGGTTGGAAGGCTTTTCGGTTTCCT
This sequence comes from Beta corolliflora, assembly GCA_947648045.1. Classification (NCBI taxonomy): domain Eukaryota; kingdom Viridiplantae; phylum Streptophyta; class Magnoliopsida; order Caryophyllales; family Amaranthaceae; genus Beta; species Beta corolliflora. The sequence continues at coordinate 1,365,069 of CANSZD010003157.1, read as the reverse complement.
CCTGTTTGCCATAACCCATGGATTGGGGTTTCTCTCTCTAAAACACCTTTCTCCCTCTCTCACTCTAGACATTTTTCTACCGAGTTATCTTGTCAACATAAATATTAAATTATATCGTTCTCTCTTAAATTTCTACTAAGGGAAAATACTTGCATCATAATTTGTATAATGAATTATCTAGAATGATTCACTCAAATTTAATGATACAAACACCACGCATATCAGATTTTTGTATGGTGCGTCTCTTTAATACTTTATGTATAGTTTATTTTTCTAGAACAAAATCTACTTCATGCTCATCTGCATTATGAATATGCAAATAGGGACATTGGGGAGCTACATGCTTGGTTTCCAGGGCCAGGATTAGAATGTTTGGGGCCTTGTGCATATTATTGAAAAGGAACCCTTAAACCGTTAGTTTGGAAAGCAATAATAACAATCTCTTCGACTTCTCTTGGAAGGGCCTACTCAATTTCAAAGAATTTATATTTTGCAAAATAAATAAAAAGTGCTATTGTTGGAAAATTAAACATTAACGGACTGATTAATTGAGATATGAGTTTTGGAAAAATTTGTATGAAAGGTTATGTCTTTTTAGTTTATTTTGTTTATATATTTGTATTGATGGCTATGGTGGGAATTGATGAGGGGAGATGAAAAGGTGAGGGAAGGTGAAAAGGAAAGCTAGACACGTGGCCACTGGCTTGTTTAAAGAAATATTAAACGCTTCCCAAAAACACATCACCGAGATTCAACCCCTTGACCTCTAATATTTTGGGCCCTTTTCACTTACCACTAGTCTAAATTAATTTTTCTACTTCTATATAATAACAATAAGAATATATACAATATACTCGGACCCTGTCAGGTCGTGCACGGCGCGTTGCCTGAACCTCGGCCCTGTTGGTTCCTCTATGAGAATCTAGGTCCATGAAGTGCCTCTGTTGATATGTGGAATTAGCCTAGACGTGGAACATGTTTAGAAGGAGTGTATGTAATTAGGAGTCAATGGAAACTCTTTAGGAATTTATAGAAATCTTGTTGGACTTTACAAAGAGACAACAAAGAAGGACAATCCTCATAACAACAAAAAGGGATTAACTCAATGAAGATTTTCCTTCTATATAGTTCCAATGATAAAACCAGGGGCGGATTCAGGATTTCCAATCAGGGGTAGCGTAATATTATAGTAGTATCGACAACGGGAAAAAAATAATAAATGACTACTTTAATCTAAAGATAAATAAAATTCATATACAAATTTATAGAACTTAATAAAGCAAAATTACAATTGTTAATGGCGAGTTCTCACATTTTTGTACCAATTTTGAGATGGAGTCATATGGTTCAATGGAGAAGAATTACTTTGGCTTGGTGGTTGAGTAGAAGGAGAATTTAATTACTTCCTTCATTTGTAATAGTCAAAAAGTCGAATGTGCACAAGAATTTAGGAGAAGAGAGAAATAGATAGAGATAATAAAAAGGAACTTCACAACTCTTGTACAAATTTATAATATCACGATTCCTGTATTATTCACTAGTTCACATATTATACACTAACAATTTACAAGTCATAACTCACAAAAATATTCATAAATATGTAAACTTTCCCTTCAAAACTCATAAATTTACAAATTTACACACCTCATAATCTATATAAGCCTAATCTATTCAACTTATTTTTGCTTATATAAATTAATTTGAACTTAACTGAACTTATTGAGCTTAATAGTTCTTAATCATTTGAACTTATCTAACCTTATCTGTACTTATTAGACCTAAAATTAGTCTTTATTAGACCTTCTATGGAGATTAACTTAGCAGAGATTTTTGCTATCCATAGAGCATTGAAAATCTCCCTGAGCAGCCCAGATTTCAAGAACTATCATATCATTGTTGAATCCGATTCTACAAACGCAGTGAAATGGTGTAATGAAAAATCAGGTGGCCCTTGGAACATTCACTTCATTCTGAATTTCATTAGAAACATAGCTCTAATGGGGCTTCAAGTTTCCATTTGTCATCGTGGAAGAGCTTCTAATAGCGTCGCGGATGGGCTTGCAAAGCAGGGGCTTGGAAGAAGAGATGATTTCATTGCTTGGCTGTAACTTTTATTTCTTCATGCTCTCTTCCTGTTAAGAAGGATTGGCTTCTCTGTGATGTAATATTGATCAGTCTTTGAAATGGACTGATTGTATTTTTTGAACTCTAAAATGCAATGAAATCACCAACTTATCAAAAAAAAAAAAAAAAAAAACTTAGTTTTGGATATGTTTTCCTATTCCTACATAAAAGTAGGTTTAATAATAATAATCTAAACTTTAGACTTCAATCTATTTTGTCATCTATAGTAAGTATGTACATTGTCAATGGAGTGATGAGAAATTCGGTCAATCTACGATTGGTGTACATTTCTATTTTTTTTTTGTTAGATATTTAGTAAGAGTAATCTTTGCATAAGATGGACAACTAATTTTAAAACGGGTAATAAGAATTCCAAAGTGCTAGATTTTTTTTTGTTTTTTAAAGCTCAAAAAATTATTATTTTTGTAAAAAAACAGTACCCCTTGTTACCAAATACATCCGCCACTGGATGAAACTAAACTCCTTTAATATTGAAGTAATAACGAATTTGGTGATGATGAGGGTATCAATCTTCTCAAAATTGGCATTTACTCATTCAGTTAAATATATATGCCATACTCCCTCTCCAATTCTCTTTTTAGGATTTTTAATTTTCTTGCCTCCTTGGCCGGAAATAGTCTAATTTCTTCGGAAATTAGTCTATTTCCGACCCTTTTCCTTAGATTTTAGTGTTATTATCTTCTTTATTGCTTTCTTCTGTTCAGTTCTCTCCATCTGTGAGAGTTTTTGTCCCCTTTTTTGGTGGTTGTTTCTCATCTTTGTATGAGTTTTCTTATTTTCATGGTGTCAATAATTTGGAAGATGGTCTGGATCCATAAGGGTTTAGGTTTTTTCAGCAATTCGTCACTGGGAACTATTATATCACAGAATCAGATTGTGAAGGTCTTTACTTAGAAAGATGCAAAGACATCGAAGTACACTGCTCGCGTCAAGCTTGAAGCGGTGGAGTTGGAGCAGTGCTCGAGTATGCTTAAAATTAATTGGTTCCATTGTGAAAATTGTTGCAATTTGCTAAATCTGTATTTTTCAGATCTTAATTATCATTGTATGTGCCGTTTGGCTTATTATTAATGATATATTTTCTTCCCGTCAAAAAAAAAATGCCATAACATTATATAACCACATAAAATATAAAAAAAAAAACCTTAAAAAGTAATTAGTACTTAAGCAATCATTTTTGCGAGGTACTTAACATAATTTCCATATTTTCTTATTAAGCATGGAAACACTTTAATTGATCTTGATTAGCAAAATATAAAAGGTGATAAAAAATCACATCAAACAGATTTTATTTAAAATATCTTTTGATAAAATTGGTTTTTAACCAACCCAAATAATATGTAACAAAAACCGGTCAAATAGAATAGAAATTATTTTCATAACAAATTACTTGAGATAAATCACAAAATAGATAAAGATAAGATTTTATTTAAGAAAGATTAAATCGGTTTTAAATAAAATCTTTAACCCTAAATAAAGACAAAAAGATAAATATAAACACCTGATTTTATTCTAAGCATATTACTTCATAGTGCCAACTAAACATTGATTCCTTAGATTAGAAGCCGATATGTTCCTAATCTTAGGAACAACTCTTTATTCCAGCTAGTTCCTTGTTCCTTACACATGTTCCTAAGTTCTCTTTGGGTGATTTTGGGAACTCTGCTTCTAACTGCTTCATCAAGTCTTCTGAGGTCCAAGACTCCTTGAATCCTTCATTGTCCTTGACAAGCCTGTTTCATCATCATAAACACTTTGTAGAATATTAGTCCAATTAAGTTTGTCTTTGTTATATGTCATCTTCAAAACTTAGGGATCAACACACTAAAATCACTTTCTCCTTTTAGTGTGTTTAAGCCTCCTAATTTTTTGGAAGAAAATTCTACTTGATTGAAGTCTCCAAACAGTAGATGTTTTCCCGAATGAGACCAAATAAACGCTTTTATTGTGGCCCAAACTTCTTGTCTATCACTCAAGCACGGGGCACTATAAACACACACCACATAAAATTCATCTTTCACATTACAAATTACATAATTTGCAGAAACAAAGAGGATGGACACTTCCACATTACAAGACCAACACAAAATTAGACTCCCTAAGAGATCATTTGAGTCATGTCTACTCCAGTTATTAAAACCTAAACTAGAAATTATAGGTTCTAGCTCCGAAACTAAACATTTTAATTCTAGGAGAAAAAAATAAAATCTAAGGCTTCACTACCGACAACCCATTTCAGGAGGGAATAGTCGGGGCGTCGGTAGATTTAAGGTCCCTACAATTCCACGCACAAGCTTTTATATACCCATTGGGGGCTGTATTGGGCCAGCCGCCAAACCCTTAAAAGCCAAAGATTCATCTGAACTTGATAATGAAATGTCTCCCTCACTGAAACCAAATTTCATTTTCAGCTTGCCTTTGTACATTTTCTGCATTTTGCATCTTTTTGTTATTAGGACCCAAGAACCACTTTCCTCCTCACTTGAGTCCAACTTGCTTCCAGAGCTGAAGCTACTCCCCTGCCTTTTTTTATTGTCTTCAGCAACTGTTATCTTGGCCCAGAAGTTATCAGCCCACCATCCCTTCTTTTTACGTAATATGTTTTTCCTACTAGCTCTCTCACGTTTTGGCCCTGTTTGGCAAATAGAGTTTAGAGTTTAGCTGTTAGAGTTTAAAGTTTGCTGTTAGAGTTTTAACTTTTTGTTCAGCAAATTTGACTGTTGATTTGACAACTTTTTTTAATAAATGTGTTTGGTAACAATTAACTGATTGCTAAAAGCTTATTGCCATTTGTTTGTGTGAAATGACATTTATAGACATTTTAATACATATGTGTAGTATTATTATTAGAGGCAAAAAAGTCATTGAAAATATTTTTACCTAATCCTCTAAAGAAAAAGCTCCTATTAGGAGCTTTTTCATTTTGAGAGTTTTCATTCCAAAACTCTCTCTAAAACTCTCTTTTACCAAACACCCCTTTTAGAGTTTTTGACTAGTCAAAACTCTAAAAGTGGTCCAAACTCTCTTTTTGCTCCAAAACTCTAATTGCCAAACACCCCCTTTATCTTTTCAGCTGATTTTTTGGGCTTTAACCCACTTTTTCCTTCACCAAACTGGTGACTCACTGGTGACAAGGAGGAGTCACGGCCCACCGAGCTGAATTCGTCCAACTCCATCCTTTCGAAGTCCATCTCAACTGGACTTAGCTCAGAAGAGTCTGCTGAAAAATAATCTTCCAAAGATTCACTCTCATTTTCTAAGTTCTCCACATCATCAATTGAAGATGCCATTTTTGGGTACAAATAGTGCACAACTGGTGGAAGAATGTAGGTGGAGGAATGTAAAGGGGAGTGATGGAGAATATATTTAGGATAATATTTTCACATCGGTTTAGGATATATTTGTGTTCTCTATAAGTGATGGGTCAAAAGATGAAGTGGTGGTGGGGTATTGTTTCTGCCTAGAAACTAGTCAAATGAGTTAAGTGTGTTTAGAGAGGTTAAAATCCCGAGTTGGAGTATAATCCCGAGTTGGAGTATAATCCCGAGTCTTGTCACTTTGGAAGTCTCGCAAAACAAGGAAAACTGGCCCGTGGGTGTTCCCGGGAAAGCCCCTCCGACGCTCAAGTCAGTTGAGATTGAGGTAGAGAGAGAAAGTGAGTAATTGTAGAGAGAGATGCTCTGGTTTTGTTAGGTGAGAATTCAATACCTGCTCATTGATTGGGCTTGCTGCTTTTATAATGTTGGGGATTTCCCAGACAAGAAACCCTATTGGGGAACATCCATGTCTGTAGGAAACCTGTCTCCCTTTTATGGTAAAGTTACTTTCTGCCTAAAGAAGTGATGGGCCCCTTGGGAGCATGCAGATCAAATCTTTGAGGTGGGCTTTGCTTAACACTGTTGGACCAAATCATGGGTCCAAACAATTAGCCCCACGCCAAGTAACCAGAGTGGAAATCGCCCTTTTTAGTGCGGTTGATTGGCGGAATAAAGTAGTTGCATTTTTGCCGATATTGACACAGACCACGAATTCTCATGATGGGTCATAATAGGAAAAATCTTCGAGCGCTAGGATTACTCAAGCACGGGGGTCTTGCTTTGGACCCCGAGGTGACGTGGGGGTCCTAGGTCATGCAGATCCCGAGGAGAAAGATTTCGTGAATTCCTGAGCTCCAGGTAGATCCCGAGTCGGGGTAGATCCCGAGCATGGGGAGCTTTGGATCCCGAGGTGATGTGAGGGCCTTAAGTTTTGCTTCCAAGCAACCTCGAGATGATGCCATGGTGCTAGGCACCGAGCGATCCCGGGGGGTGGGGGGGAACCTGCTTCCCCGAGGTGGCGCGTTGGCCCCGAGTGATGGAGGATCCTTGGGCTAACCCCCAAGCGATCCCGAGATGATGCGCTGGTGCTTGGCCCCAAGCGATCCCGAGAGGGGGAACCCTGCTTCCCCGAGGTGGCGTGTTGGACCCCGAGTGATGGGGGATCCTTGGGCTAACCCCCAAGCGATCCCGAGATTATGCTCTGGTGCTTGGCTCCAAGCGATCCCGAGAGGGGGGGACCCTGCTTCCCCGAGGCGGCGTGTTGGGCCCCGAGTGATGGGGGATCCTTGGGCTAACCCCCAAGCGATCCCGAGATGATGCGCTGGTGCTTGGCACCAAGCGATCCCGAGGAGGGGGACCTTGTTCCCCTGAGGTAGCGCGTCGGGTCCCGAGTTGATGCGGGAGCCTTGGGTTTGCTTCCAAGCAACCCCGAATGATGCGCTGGCGCTTCGCACCGAGCGATCCCGATAGAGGGTGCTCTGCTCACCCGAGGTGGCGCGTTGGGCCCCAAGTTGATGCGGGAGCCTTGGGTTTGCTTCCAAGCAACCCCGAGATGATGCGCTGGTGCTTCGCACCGAGCGATCCCGAGAGAGGTGAGGACACCTTGCTTCCAGGAGTTGGTGCATTGGGCATCGAGTTTTGAGTTCCTCCTCGGGGAAGAGTGAGTCCTTCTAGGAGGTACCCTGCGCCAACTCGGGGGCTAATGGGCCCCTCTATGGGAATCCCGAGTTGGTCCAGGAGATGCTTTGCCAAATATTTATTTGGCTAAGTATTGAGCCCCCTGGCAAGACCGAGGTGGGTTAGTGTGTACCAACTCGGGGGCTAATGAGCCCTTCCATGGGGACCTCGAGTTGGTCATGGAGATGCTTGGCCATTATTTGGCTAAGTATTGAGCCCCCTGGCAAGGCCGAGGTGGGTTGACGTGTACCAACTCGGGGGCTAATGAGCTCTTCCATGGGGACCCCGAGTTGGTCATGGAGATGTTTGGCCATTATTTGGCTAAGTATTGAGCCCCCTGGCAAGGCCGAGGTGGGTTGGCGTGTACCAACTCGGGGGCTAATGAGCCCTTCCATGGGGACCCCGAGTTGGTTATGGAGATGCTTAGCCATTATTTGGCCAAGTATTGAGCCCCCTGGCAAGGCCAAAGTGGGTTGGCGTGTACCAACTCGGGGGCTAATGAGCCCTTCCATGGGGACCCCGAGTTGGTCATGGAGATGTTTAGCCATTATTTGGCTAAGTATTGAGCCCCCTAGCAAGGCCGAGGTGGGTTGGCGTGTACCAACTCGGGGGCTAATGAGCCCTTCCATGGGGACCCCGAGTTGGTTATGGAGATGCTTAGCCATTATTTGGCTAAGTATTGAGCCCCCTGGCCAGGCCGAGGTGGGTGCGCAATAACTCGGGGGTTAGTGAACCCTTCTACAGGGACCCCGAGTTGGTCATGAGGTACTTGGCCAAACGTAGGCCAAGTGTTTGAGCTTGTTGAGCTGAGCTGGGTTTTAGTCAAACCTACATATGTTTGATCATTGACCGTTGACCGTTGACTTTTTAGCCTATTACATTTGTGTCAATTTGGGCTTTTTGGTTTTAAGGCTTCATCTTTGGGCTCTTTTTTATTGTAGGCTCATGCTTTAGAAGCCCGTCGAGGGTGGTGCAGAGGTTGTCGCCACGCGGGGATGGAGAAGGAGCTATATAGAGGGGAGAGAGTTACTTTTCCGTACATTCGATCATTTGCGAAATTTCTCATTCTCTCTCTTCTTTCTCTCTCTAAGTTTCTCTATAACTTGGCCCAGTCCCGAGTTCACGAGTACCCGTGCCTGTTACATTCCCGAGACCGAGAATTCTCGAGAAGGTAGGCTCTTCCTTAGCAGTAATTCTGTATTTCCTTGTTTGATATTTGAAATAGACGTCCATAGGATGGATCCCGAGTTTGATCCAAATGTCCCCGCTTCTCCTAAACTGTCAGGAAGAGATACGTGGGGTTGACGGGTTCTTAGTTAGCACCCGAGTCCCATGTGAGGACCCATTGGCCATTCCCAAGGCGGTTCCTTTACCCAGCCCCTCAGATTCGCTAAGTGAGGAGGATGAGGGGGTAGTTCCAGGTCCCTGGGAAGTCTCTTTAGCTCATAGGCCATGTAGTACCCGGCTACCTCGGCCGAGCTTATTTCAGACGGGGTTGTCACTGTATCCGAAGAGGCTGAAGAGGAAACCCCGACCACGTCAGGTCAGGAGTACCCCCCTTTGGATCCCGAGGGCGGCCCTCACACCTACTCCCCCGAGGCTACGTTCATGAAGTATATGGAGAGAAACGCCAAGTATGTGGCGACCAAATTTTAGATTCAGGACCCGTACTTTGTGATCCGATCTAAGCATACCGACTCGGTGGTGACTCCTCCGGTGGGGTGTGTGTCGGTATACCATCAGAGTATGCAGATGGGTCTTTGATTCCCACTGCATCATCAAGGAGCTTCTGAATGCCTACCAACTGACGCTGACCAATCATCTGCCCAACAGCTGGTTGACTATAAATGGTTTCATTTCCATTTGTGACCTCCTCGGTGTTGCCCCGAGTGTGCGCTTATGGCGCAACATTTTTACATTGATGTTAGGGCCTGCTGATCTTCATGGCCTCGGGTGGTTCCGTTTTCAATGTAGAGCGGGTTATAAGGTTGTCCGCGACGCCCCTTCGAATCAGAAAGGGTTTAGACGGATGTTCTATCACATCTACACCAGCGGTGAGTGGGGGATCCCTATCCTTCCCCCCGAGGAGGGACCTCGCTTTAGGCTCAACCAAACGGTCCCCGAGATGTCTCGGGAGGAGGCGGTAGTGGGAATTTACCTTTCCACGACCCCGAGGACATTAACTGGTGCCCTAACCTACGTGCCCCAGAACTGGCTACCTACCCGCTATGAGATGCGGAACGAGACGTTCTTGACGGCTGCGAGCTTGAGCTCTAGTTGTGACAAGGGTAATTTAGTGTGACTTCCCTTCCATTCTAAAGTTTTGATGTTTTTCTTATTTCAGCTGTTGCCCGACATCGCCTGGATTCTGCGATGGCCGAGAGATACGTCGACAGCGTTGCGCTAGCTGCAAAGATCTTGGATGATCTCGACGCTGAAACTATGTCTATCCCGCCACCTCCAAAGGTAAATTAGATCCGCCACTTGCTTTAGTTTATATCCCGACTTTGTACTGACTTTCGCTATTTCCAGGATACCGACCCGAAGAAGGCCAAGAAGCCTCACGTCCGTTCCCGCAAACTGAAAGGGGACACTGAGAAAGCTCAGGCTTTGGAGAAGGCAGCATCCAAAGCTTCTGAGAAGGCCTCTTCCAATGTTTCTACGGGCAACAAGAGGAAGCCCGAGGATGAGTCCGGGGGTCACATTGAGGTTTTTGATGAACCTCTTTCCAAGCGACCCCGCGCTGATCAAGCGGGGTCTAGTGTTCCTTTTACAGCCCTCACCGGGGCCCAAAAAGTTGGCCCGGAGTTACGAATGTCGTCAACGCCGTCTATACAGACGCTGACGATCAGGTGCTGCTGGCCCTTAGGCATGGGGAGGTCAACGCCTTCTATGAATCCTAGCTTGAGGTTCGTTATCATCCCGAGTAAATGTTATGCCTTTTCTATTCTGTTGCCTACTGATTTTTTGCTTCTGTGCAGACTACTATTCGGATGACCTCGGTAATCAATCGCCGGGCTCAGTTCGAAGAGGGAGTGGTTGCCTTGACGAAGCAGGTGGACGAGTTAAAGAAGCAGCTCTCGGACCAGGAAGCCGAGATCACAAGACTGAATGCCGAGCTTGATGGTCAAAAGGCCACGTTCGAGGAAGCCCAAAAGGCTATCAATGATATGGACGCGCTAAAGGAAGCCAAGAATCAGGTCCAGGCTTCCCTCGAGGCCATCATCATTGAGCGCAACGCTGCTCTTAAGAGCGTTGAGGATGTCAAGGTGCAGCTGGTAGACGCGCAGAAGAAAGCTAAGTCCTCCAAGCATAGCCTGAAGAAAACCAAGGCTAAGCTTGAGAAGGTACAGGCGGAATTTCTGCGGGAGTGGAAGAGATCTCCCGAGGGGTTGGCCTTTTTGGGGAAGATGGCCACAAATTCCTACCGCATGGCGGTTCGCGAGACGAAAGAGCGCCTTAAAGGGATCCTTGTTGGTCCCGACTCTGCTTTGAACTGGGACGATGCTGAGGCTGAGTTTGATCGTCGCATTGCGGAAGATCGAGAGAGAGATGCGGCGAAGCTAAGGCTTCTTACTTGCCCGGGCGGGCGAGGCTACATCTCGGCCGGTCTTTGTCAATCTTTGAGGTACCTCTTCTTCAAACCTCAGGAACTGCTGAGGTTATCCCGATCTCTATGGCTCTGACCACTAATGCTGTTGACCCTGAGGGTCTACGTTGCAGCAAGAGTTCTGATGATGATGGTGCGGGTACCACCGACAGCTCTCCTGACAAGAACTTAGCTGCTTAGTTTTATTTCTTCAGTCCTGTACTTAGAGTTTTGGGTCCCTTGGGAGTTATGTTCCCGGGGCTTTTAGGTTGTATTTTCTCCATCCAAATGAAATGGTAATGTTTTGAAATTTTCCCGAGTATAATTTTCCTGAGTACAATGCGTTATTTTGTTAGATGCAACTGCTATGAACCAAATTGTTACCTTTCATTCATATTTCCGAGATTGTCAACTATGGGGTACAACTGACTGCCCCGAGTTGTGGCTAACAAAATGAACTATAGGCTCAAGTGTGGCCAAGTTCAAGAAATCCCTGCCAACTCTAATAGGGTACAACTGTTGGTTGCCCGAGTTGTGGTTAACAATATAGACTCAGGGGCTCAGCGTGGCCCGTTTACAAAATGAGGCTCAAGTGTGGCCTAAGTTACATCCTAGTTAAATGTAATATTTCTTTAGATTGTCTGCATTCCAAGGTCGGGCCAAGGGGGTGCCTTCGGGTGATTCGAGTCGGTATGTTCCCGGCTTGATCACTGCTGTGACCTTGTAAGGCCCATCCCACTTAGGCCCGAGCTTTCCTTTCAGGTGTGTCAACCCTGTGGCTTCGACCTTTCTGACCACCCAGTCGCCAACATGAATTGGTCGGGCTTTCACCCTGAGGTTGAATTGCCTGGTTACCGGCTGTTGTTGCGGATTGACTTGAGTAGTGCATTACCCCGAGATTCGGGCAATAAGTCCAGATCGACTTTTTTCTCTTCTTCATTCTTGTTGTACTCGTAGAAGGTCATCCTTGGGGAAGGTATCCCGATTTCAACTGAAAGAACGGCGTCACTGCCGTAGACTAGGCTGAAGGGTGAATTGCCTGTTGCCTCCTTCACTGTCGTCCTTGCTGACCAGAGTATGCCCGGGAGATCGTCGACCCAGGACCCTTTCGCTCCTTCTAGCGATTTCTTAATCCCATTCAGTACTACTTTGTTTGCGGCCTCAGCCTGACCATTGGTCTGGGGTCGGGAGACTGCTGAGAACCTTGTTTGAATCCCGAACCTGGAACAATAATCCCGGGTTAGCCCATTGTTGAATTGTCTCCCGTTGTCTGAGATGAGGGTCCTTGGGATCCCGAAGCGGGTGATGATGTTCCTCCAGATGAAGTTCTGCACTTGCTTGTCTGTTATTGAAGCTAGGGATTCAGCCTCGACCCATTTGGTAAAGTAGTCGATGGCTACCAGGAGGAACCTTCTTTGCCCCGAGGCTGCTGGGAATGGACCTATTAAGTCCATCCCCCATTTATCGAATGGTAACACTGCTTGTATGGTTGTCAGGGGGTTGGTAGGAGCCCGAGGGATGTCCCCATGGAGTTGGCAGTTGGGACACTTCTTTACCAATTCCGCGGCGTCATGCTTTAAGGAAGGCCAGTAATACCCGACCCTTGGAGCTTTCCCTGCTATAGTCCTGGCCCCTTGATGGCTGCTGCAGGCTCCTTCACGAGTCTCCCGGAGGATGTAGTTTCCTTCGAAGGGAGTTACGCATTTGAGTAGGGGGTGGGTGTAAGACTTTTTGTACAAGTGGCCTTCATGCCAGATGAACCACTCCGCCTTTCTTTTTAGGCTATCAGCCTCCTTCTCATCTGAAGGTAATAACCCATCTCTAAGGTACCCAATAATTTCTTCCATCCATGTGCCTGTCCTGTTGAGGGTGTGTACTTGCAATGAGTTGATGCTTGGCTGATTTAGGATTTCCCATATGATGGTTCGAGGGGTCAACCCCTCTGCTGATCTTGCCATGCGGGCCAGGGCGTTGGCTTGCTGGTTCTCTGACCTCGGGAGGTGTTGTATGTTGAATGAGGACAACTTCTTAATGAGCTCCTGTGTTTTGTTGAGGTACATCCTCATGTTGTCTTCCTTGGCCTCATACTCCCCCGAGACCTGTCCTACTACACTACAAGAAAAGTGGTCATCAACGACGGCTAAAAGCTGTCGTTGATAATAGAAAAACCGTCGCTGCAAAATCAACGACGGCCAACGGTCGTTAAACAGCAGTCGTTGTAACGATGGTCATTGATATTGGAATCAACGGCCGTATGGTCGTCGGTGAAAATATCAACTATGGTTTCCGGAAAATCAGCGACTGTCACATGAAACCGACGTTGACTCTATGTCAACGACTGTTATAAACAGACAGTGAATCAGCGACTGTGTTTAACGGTCGTTGTTTCACCGACTGTTGTGAACCGTCGGTGTTTCACCGACTGCTGTGAACCGTCGGTGTTTCACCGACTGTTGTGAACCGTCGGTGTTTCACCGACTGTTATGAACCGTCGTTGTTTCACCAACTGTTCACAACCGTCGTTGATTTCGTTGTTTCAACGTCTGTTTATAGCCGTCGCTAATATTTTATAGCAGTCGTTGAAATTCAAGTCCATGGCAGTATACATTACCTTACAGCGACTGCCTAGCCGTCGTTGATTCAATGTTTAACCGTCGTTGTTTTTTTAAAATAACGTTATTTTAAATACTATTGTTCTAAATTATAATTAAACATGTACCTGCACAGCTGCACCTAAATATACCACACTAAAGTTGTTCCTCCATCGCATTCAATTTTTTCAATTACAAAAATATGCAATTTTGATATATATTACAATTTGCGTAGATACTTTCATAATTACATGAAATAGATTAAAATTATGTACACAAAATAGATCCCGGTGTCGGGAAATAAAGTAGAAGTCGGTGTTTAGAAATATATATATCGACAAATCTAGAAGCTAATAAGCTAGATGCCGATAAATATAGACACTAAATGTCTATAGTTAGACAAACTACCTAGATTAAATATATGTACGCAAAATAGATCCCGGTGTCGGGAAATAAAGTAGAAGTCGGGTTCCAAAAAAAATAACCCGACACATCTAGAAACAAAGCGAGATGCCGATAAATATTGACACTAAATGCATATAGTTAGACTAACTATATAGAAACTATAAGTTAGTTACCTAGTTGCCAAAACCAAAAAAAACTACACTGTCAAGGGTGTCTCTGTAGCACTACCGCCACCACCAAACCCTGGGTCATCTTCTGGTCTGCGATGTGGAAGGGGGCTTGGGTTGCAACCTGAGAACATGTGGCCGAAACTAGACATGTTCCTCGTCATTTCCTCTACGAGGGCCCGACTTGACTCTTCCACCCGTGCTGCGACCCTTGCCTCCACCTCTTCCATCCGTGCAGCGACCTTTGCCTCCACCTGCGCCTCAAGCTGAGAAAAAATGGACGGCTCATATGGTTGTGAAGAGCCGCCATCTCCTCGCCCTGATGAAGAGTTGTAGTACAAATGATCTCCCTGACCCAACCCCTGAACTTTTCCTCTGTTCCTCCCCCCAACTGTCTCCCAATACAACGAGATCGGGGTTCGATGTGACCCCTGAGTGGTACAATGATCCAGCTTCTTATTGTATGTCTCCTGCATTTGGTTAAATGTACTCATATTCAAGTAATATAAAGTGGCCAAAAATGGCGTATATTTAGTTCTAACATGGCTATATTTTGTATTTTCAATGAAAACTACTAATAAATACATGAAACTAACTATATATATGATGTTTGAGGTGCTTATAACTTAAACTAACTCCAAACTACTCATATTCACTCATTTTCAAGTTAAATGGCCTAAAATGCCCTCAGAAGGCCTATATTTGGATCTAACTTGCTTATATTGTGTATTTTCAATCAAAACAACTTATAAATACATTAAACTAACTATATATATGATGTTTGAGGTGTTTATAACTTAAGCTAACATCAAACTACTCATATTCATTCATTTTCAAGTAAAATGGCCTAAAATGCCCTATATTTGCCAATATATGGTTCTAACATGCCTATATTGTGTATTTTCAACCAAAACTACTTATAAATACATTAAACTAACTATATATATGATGTTTAAGGTGTTTATAACTTAAACTAACTTGAAACTACTCATATTCATTATTTTTCAAGTAAAATGGCCTAAAATGGCCTCAAAAGGCCTATATTTGGTTCTAACTTGCCTATATTGTGTATTTTCAATCAAAACAACATATAAATACATTAAACTAACTATATATATGATGTTTAAGGTGTTTATAACTTAAACTAACTTGAAACTATTCATATTCATTCTGATTCAAGTAAAATGGCCTAAAATGGCCTCAAAAGGCCTATATTTGGTTCTAACTTGCCTATATTGTGTATTTTCAATCAAATCAACATATAAATACATTAAAAAAACTATGTATATGATGTTTGAGGTGTTTATAACTTAAACTAACTTGAAACTACTCATATTCATTCTTTTTCAAGAAAAATGGCCTAAAATGGCCTTAAAAGGCCTATATTTGGTTCTAACTTGCCTATATTGTGTATTTTCAATCAAAACAACATATAAATACATTAAACTAACTATATCTATGATGTTTGAGGTGTTTATAACTTAAACTAACATCAAACTACTCATATTCATTCTTTTTCAAGTAAAATGGCCTAAAATGGCCTCAAAAGGCCTATATTTGGTTCTAACTTGCCTATATTGTGTATTTTCAATCAAAACAACATATAAATACATTAAACTAACTATATATATGATGTTTGAGGTGTTTATAACTTAAACTAACTTGAAACTACTCATATTCATTCTTTTTCAAGTAAAATGGCCTAAAATGGCCTCAAAAGGCCAATATTTGGTTCTAACTTGCCTATATTGTGTATTTTCAATCAAAACAACATATAAATACATTAAACTAACTATATATATGATGTTTGAGGTGTTTATAACTTAAACTAACTTGAAACTACTCATATTCATTCTTTTTCAAGTAAAATGGCCTAAAATACCTCAAAAGGCCTATATTTGGTTCTAACTTGCCTATACTGTGTATTTTCAATCAAAACAACATATAAATACATTAGACTAACTATATATATGATGTTTGAGGTGTTTATAACTTAAACTAACTTGAAACTACTCATATTCATTCTTTTTCAAGTAAAATGGCCTAAAATGGCCTCAAAAGACCTATATTTGGTTCTAACTTGGCTATATTGTGTATTTTCAATCAAAACAACATATAAATACATTAAACTAACTATATATATGATGTTTGAGGTTTTTATAACTTAAACTAACTTGAAACTACTCATATTCATTCTTTTTCAAGTAAAATGGCCTCAAAAGGCCAATATTTGGTTCTAACTTGCCTATATTGTGTATTTTCAATCAAAACAACATATAAATACATTAAAATAACTATATATATGATGTTTAAGGTGTTTATAACTTAAACTAACTTCAAACTACTCATATTCATTCTTTTTCAAGTAAAATGGCCTAAAATGGCCTCAAAAGGCCTATATTTGGTTCTAACTTGCCTATATTGTGTATTTTCAATCAAATCAACATATAAATACATTAAAAAAAACTATTTATATGATGTTTAAGGTGTTTATAACTTAAAATAACTTGAAACTACTCATATTCATTCTTTTTCAAGTAAAATGGCCTCAAAAGGTCTATATTTGGTTCTAACTTGCCTATATTGTGTATTTGCAATCAAAACAACATATAAATACATTAAACTAACTATATATATGATGTTTGAGGTGTTTATAACTTAAACTAACTTGAAACTACTCATATTCATTCTTTTTCAAGTAAAATTGCCTAAAATGGCCTCAAAAGGCCTATATTTGGTTCTAACTTGCCTATATTGTGTATTTATAATCAAAACAACATATAAATACATTAAACTAACTATATATATATGATTTTTAAGGTGTTTATAACTTAAACTAACTTCAAACTACTCATATTCATTATTTTTCAAGTAAAATGGCCTAAAATGGCCTCAAAAGGCCTATATTTGGTTCTAACTTGCCTATATTGTGTATTTTCAATCAAAACAACATATAAATAAATTAAACTAACTATATATATGATGTTTGAGGTGTTCATAACTTAAACTAACTTGAAACTACTCATATTCATTCTTTTTCAAGTAAAATGGCCTAAAATGGCCTCAAAAGGCCTATATTTGGTTCTAACTTGCCTATATTGTGTATTTTCAATCAAAACAACATATAAATACATTAAACTAACTATATATATGATGTTTGAGGTGTTTATAACTTAAACTAACTTTAAACTACTCATATTCATTAATTTTCAAGTAAAATGGCCTAAAATGGCCTCAAAAGGCCTATATTTGGTTCTAACTTGCCTATATTGTGTATTTTCAATCAAAACAACATATAAATACATTAAACTAACTATATATATGATTTTTGAGGTGTTTATAACTTTAACTAACTTGAAACTACTCATATTCATTCTTTTTCAAGTAAAATGGCCTAAAATGGCCTCAAAAGGCCTATTTTTGGTTCTAACTTGCCTATATTGTGTATTTTCAATCAAAACAACATATAAATACATTAAACTAACTATATATATGATGTTTGAGGTGTTTATAACTTAAACTAACATCAAACTACTCATATTCATTATTTTTCAAGTAAAATGGCCTAAAATGGCCTCAAAAGGCCTATATTTGGTTCTAACTTGCCTATATTGTGTATTTTCAATCAAAACAACTTATAAATACATTAAACTAACTATATATATGATGTTTGAGGTGTTTATAACTTAAACTAACATCAAACTACTCATATTCATTCATCAATGAATTCATCAACCCCCCTCAAGAACTCGGGCGTCAAGTTACGCCCATTGTCATATCTATCTTACATCCACCAACGCTCCTTCCGTTTCATGGTGACCAATTCTACAATTCTAAACCATTTCAATCACAATACTCACTAATATGGTCAAAATTGCTACTAACCTTACAATTAAGCCAAAGAGAAACACCAAAATGCTACGTAATCCTACATCATGTAGAAAATCAATTATTAAACGGTAACCTTTAAGCATTTAGCAAAATTTATACATAAAATTAAGCAATTAACCATATAAACTTAATTTACTATTAAAATTAAAGAATTTAAAAGTTAAAGAGTACCTAGAGGCGACAGGGGTCCGGCACAGGCGGACGGCAGTCGAGCCGTGGTGTTTGGCGACCTACATTTCCAAAGTTGGGGGAGAGGAGAAAGATTTGGAGTGAGTGGCCAAAATTCAAAAAAAAATTATTAAATAGGCACGATTTGGGTATTACCGGCGGCGAGAGGAGAAAGATTTGGATTTAGACACGATTTTTCGGCGGTCAACGGTGTTTTCGCCACCTACATCCCAAAATCCCAACTTTTAGGGTTTGGTTTCATGAGTAAAAAAAAATAATAATAAAAGAAATCGAAGCTCACCGGCGGCAACGAGACGGCAGCAAAGAAGGCAGGCGGCAAAGCTTCGTCCGGCGTGCGTTGGTTGGAGGAAGGCGGTTTCGTCGGCGTTCGTTGGTTGGACGAAGCTTCTCTCTTTTAATTTTGCGAAATAAACCCGACTGGAAGAGGCAAATTGATTTTAACCCCCCTTCGACATCAGCGACGGTTTAAAAAAAAATTTCAGATTTACATTAATCAGAACAACGACGGCTTTAAACCGTCGCTGATAATCACCGACGGTTTAGCCGTCGTTGTATACATTATAAACAGTCGGTTACCACCGACTGCTTGAAGCCGTCGCTATATGTTAAATCACCGACCGTTTTCTTGATCATAGCTGTGAAGCGGTCGTTATTTTAGCTTTTTCTTGTAGTGCTATGAGCTGTGAATCTGATTTGGCCATCACTGCCTGGGCTCCCGAGTTGATGCAGATTTGGAGGCCTAGGTTTAGAGCTTCGTATTCAGCCTCATTATTTGAGGCCAGAAAGTCAAACTTCACAGCATACTCCATTTTATCCCCGACTGAGGGAATGATTACAAGCCCGGCTCCGCTGCCAGCTTTGGTAGCTGAACCATCCACTTGTAACTCCCACGACTCCCTTTCTTCTAGGTCAAGGGGTCGGGAGCTGCATTCACTGAGGAAATCCGCCAACGCTTGTGCCTTGATAGCTCTTCGAGGCTCATATTCTAGCCCGAAGTCTGCCAACTGGTCCGCCCACTCGGTCATCCGAGTTGAATGATTTCTGCTTTCGATCACTTTTCTGATGGGTTGTCCGGTTAGGACTTTAATAGGGTGCGCCTGGAAATATGGCTTCAACTTCCTACTCGCCATTACCACCGCAAAAACCATCTTCTCGATCTGGCTGTATCTCGCTTCTGCTCCTCTGTAGGCGTGGCTGATGAAGTATACGGGGTGCTGAGCTCCTTCTCTTTCTGCTACCAGCACAACGCTGTGTGCGTATTCCGACACTGACAGATAGATGTAGAGCGTCTCTCCCGGTAAGGGTGATATAAGTTTGGGCAGTGTTGCCAGGTGCTGTTTCAGCTGCTGGAAGGCCTGTTCAGCCTCATCATCCCGGTCAAACTCTTTTCTTTTGAGTGCCCTAAAGAACAACAAGCTCTTGTCAGCTGAGCGGGATAAGAAGCGACCCAGCGCTGCTAAGCACCCTGTTAACCTTTGAACTTCTCTAACATTCCTTGGTGAAGACATGTTTAATACCGCATTGATCTTGTCGGGGTTAGCCTCAATTCCTCTTTCATCCATCAAGAACCCGAGGCATTTCCCCCCTTTTACCCCGAACACACACTTCTTGGGATTTAACTTCATGTCATGGCGTCGTAGGGTGTTCAGCGTTTCTGCCAGATCCTCGACGTGATCTATTGCCTTTTTGCTGTTGACGATCATGTCGTCTACGTACACCTCAATGTTCCTCCCGAGTTGCTCCTCAAAGACCTTGTTGATTGTTCGTTGATAAGTCGCCCCTGCGTTCTTTAGCCCAAAGGGCATCATCTTGTAGCAGTATACGCCTTGGGCTGTAACGAATGCTGAATGTATTCGGTCCTTTTCCGCCATCGGGATCTGGTGATATCCCGCGTTGGCATCCATGAAGCTGAGCAACTCGTGACCAGCCGTTGAGTCGACCAGCCTATCAATCTTTGGTAGGGGATGATTGTCCTTGGGACATGCCTTGTTCAAGTCAGTGAAGTCGACGCACATGCGCCAAGCTCCACTGGCCTTTTTAACCAAAACTACATTGGTCAACCACTCTTTGTATTGGCATTCTTCAATGATGCCCGCCTCTAGTAGTTTCTTGACTTCTTCTGTTGCTGCCGCATTTCTCTCGGGCCCCTGATGCCTGAGTTTCTGCTTAATGGGGTGAAATCCCTCCTTGATATTCAGCTCATGGGATGCGAAGTTGGGATCTAGCCCCTGCATGTCGGAGGCGGAATAAGCAAATACGTCCTTGTACTCCCGCAAAGTGTTGACGAGTTTTCCCCGATCTCGGGAGGCGAGGTTCGTGCCAATCCTCACTGCATGCCCGAGATCTTCATCAAGCATTATCTCATCGTCTTCCTCGACCGGCTGGGGTCGTTCATATAACTTTGGATTTTCTGAAAGGTAGATCCCGAGGCCAGTGGGGGTGTCCATGGGTTCTTCCCTCTTCCTCTTTTTTGGTCGCTCTTCTGAAACTGTTGCTTTGAAATTGTTTGTATAACACTTTCGGGCTGTCTGCTGATCTCCATAGATTTTTCCGACTTGGCCTTCATCTGTTTCGTATTGCAGGAGTAGCTGGTATACCGAGATGGCTGCCTTTATCAAATTCATGGTGGGCCTGCCCATGATGGCGTTATAAGGTAGCGGGGTATCGACTACTAGGAAGTCGACTGGTAGGCTTCTTCCCTTACCCCTTTCTCCGAGTCTCACAGCCAATTTTACAAACCCGAGGGGGTATACTGATCCTCCCCCCGAAGCCTATCAGTGGCTGACTAGTCGGGGTTACATCTTTCTCGGCATACTTCAGCTTCTGTAAGCATTCTAGAGTGATGATGTCTGCAGACGAGCCGCTGTCGACCAAGATCCTTTTGACCCTTGAGTTGGTAATTTTCATCTCTATGACGAGGGGGTCGTCATGGGGGGTATGAATGTGTCGGTTAGGCTCCCCAAACGTCATGACGGGGTACCCCATCTTCATTGGCTCAATTTCTAAGACATGCTGCTTCATCGCTTGAAGGTGAGTCTTGCGGGCTCGGCTGGTTAAGCCTCCCGAGGCATGTCCCCTGCTATTACTCCGACATACCCGTCGGTGTTATTACTATCATTTTTTGCTTCCTTCTCCTTTCCTTTCTCTTCCCGAGAGTGCTTGATGTATCGGTTCAGCTTTCCTTGATCAGCCAAGTGATCTAAGGCCTTTTTTAACTCCCGGCAATCCTTAGTCGTATGCCCGCATTGTCGGTGGTATTCACACCACAGCCACTGATCCCTTCTTTCCTTTGAGGTCCTGATAAGGGGAGAGATAGGCAATACCGACTTGTGCTTCAGATCCAAATAGATCTCACGTCGGTTCCTGTTGAAGCGGGGGTCATTCCCATGATCAGTCGTTCTTGGGAGGAGTTGTTGGTTGCTTTTCTTTGCTTTTCTTTGGATTCCGTGAAGGGACTTCTTCCTTCCTTTTCTTCGATTTTTCCCCGACGGGTTTGCAAATGTCCGAGGCTTGAATGAATTTTTGAGCCCGACTCATGGCCTCAGTGAATGTGGTGACTTCATTCTCGGTCATGGACCATCTGAATTTGCCAGGCCAGAGCCCCGACATCAAGGCGGTGAAGGCTACCCCGTCTTGGAGATCGGAGATCTTTAGGGATTCTTCATTGAACCGTTTAATGTAGTCTGCCCGACTTTCGTGCTCCTGTTGCTTGATTGGCATCAAGTGAATGCTCGTCTTCGTGTGCCGACGCCCCGCAATGAAATGTTGATGGAACAATGCTTCTAACACAGAAAAGTTTGTGATAATGCCAGGAGAGAGCCCTGAGAACCAGCTGAGCGCTAACCCCTTGAGAGTTGTCGGGAAATAGCGACACCAGATGGCTTCGCACCCGGTTTGCACACTCATCTGGGCCTTATAGGCCACCATATGATCATCAGGGTCACTGTTTCCGGAATATTGCTCGATCAGGGGAACTTTGACTTTTCCCGGGTTGGGTACCTCCATTATCTCCCGACTGAAGGGTGTCATGAAGTTAAGTACTCCTCTGTTAATCAAGACAGGACTCCTGTTTCGAGGGGGCCCCGAATCTCCTTCGCCTTCAGCCCTGGTCTTCTTGGACCCGAGAGGGGATCCTTCCCGCCCCCTTCGAGGAATCCGAGATTGGGCCTGCTCCTCTTGGTGGGTCTTCTCCTGATTGGATCTCCTTTTTCGTTGAGTAGGTTACGGGCATCCTGTTCCATCCGACGCCTTCGATTCTCTTTAATGATCTGTCGGGCGTCAGAATTTGGCGTCCTATGGGAGTTAGCCTGTCGGGATCTCTCTCCCCCCACTCGTTGTCCGTCCTGGTTAGGAACTTGAATGTTGGGATCACCCCTGGCCCGAGACTCTCCCTGGGTCAACTCTCGGGGTATCCCTTAGTTGAGCTGGGGGATTCCTGCTATGAGCTCCTGTAAGCTGTGTTGCATGTTCGCATTCAGTTGATGAGCTATCCTTTCTATGTTAACCATGGTGATAGGAGGCGGATCGGGTTGGTATTGTTCCTGGGGTCCAGTTTGCTCTTCATTACGGGGAGTGGATCCCTCGTCGTCGATGGCAAGCGACTCAACCAGCACATTGGGTTGCTAGGACCGAATCGGGGTTGGTTGGGGAGCTAGTGAGGCTCGGGTCGTTTTCCTTCGGGGTGCCATGTTGCTCTCGGTACGTAGCTTTGAGATGTAGTGTCCCCACAGACGGCGCCAAACTGTTTCTGCCTAGAAACTAGTCAAATGAGTTAAGTGTGTTTAGAGAGGTTAAAATCCCGAGTTGGAGTATAATCCCGAGTCTTGTCACTGGAAGTCCTGCAAAACAAGGAAAACTGGCCCGGGGGTGTTCCCGGGAAAGCCCCTCCGACGCTCAAGTCAGTTGAGATTGAGGAAGAGAGAGAAAGTGAGTAATTATAGAGAGAGATGCTCTGGTTTTGTTAGGTGAGAATTCAATACCTGCTCATTGATTGGACTTGCTGCTTTTATAATGTTGGGGATTTCCCAGACAAGAAACCCTATTGGGAAACATCCATGTCTGTAGGAAACCTGTCTCCCTTTTATGGTAAAGTTACTTTCTGCCTAAAGAAGTGATGGGCCCCTTGGGAGCATGCAGATCAAATCTTTGAGGTGGGCTTTGCTTAACACTGTTGGACCAAATCATGGGTCCAAACAGGTATAAATATCCCAAAAAAAGTAGGGGAGTTGAATTTTGTAGGATGGCAAATTTAGTATGGAAATTAAATGGTTTTGGGGGGTATTTATGGAGCAACCTCAAGGTGGGAAGTGTGTAGCTATAGTCAAGCTTGGTCAGGAGAGTGTTCCAAATTTAGTATGAAAATATTTGGGGGTCCCTACTCTTGCAGGAAGATCGAAGAAGGTGCTTCTCACGGAGATCAAAGACAAGGTATGGAAAAAGCTTCAGGGATGGAAAGAGAAGCTTCTCTCTAGAGCGGGTAAGGAAGTGCTGTTGAACGCGGTTATCCAGGCCATCCCTACTTATCTGATGGGTGTCTACAAATTCCCTGTTGGGGTGATTCAGACTATCCATGCTGCTATGGCTCATTTCTGGTGGGGTCAGCGAGATTCTGAACGGAATACGTGCGTGTGGGAATTCTATGGCTCGTGCTGGTAGTAGTTCTGCAGTTTGGAAAGCACCGAGGGAAGGAGTGGTGAAGGTGAACTCAGACGCCTCCGTTGGTGATGATGGGTGGGTTGGCTTGGGGGTGGTTGCGAGAGACGAAGGTGGTCAGGTGCTGTGGGCTGCTACACGCAGAATACGTGGGTGGTGGCCGGTGGAGGTAGCGGAAGGTAAGGCTTTGTTGATGGCCATTAAGTTGGCTCGTGCTCACTCGCATGTTAATGTCATTTTTGAGACAGATTGCCAGTCTCTTGTTACCCGTCTTTCGAAGGGAGCTATCTTTTTTTCCGACCTTGATTCAATTCTTGAAGATATCTTTTCTTTCTGTAGTGCATTTGGTGTAGTTGATTGGTCTCATGTGCGCAGGGATGGCAATTGTGTTGCTCATCACCTCGCTAGACTTGTGCCTTTTGGTGTAGAGCAAAGATGGGAGAATCATGCTCCCTCTGAAATTGCTCCGTATGTACTGATGGACGTTTTGTCCCTACCTTAATGCACTCACTTGCTCTTTTCCCCTCAAAAAAAAGAGAGTGTTCCATTTCTAGAGTGCTAGCCATGAGAGAGAATTTTGTGATAGTGGGAAATATATATGGTTAAAGAATAAATATGGCAAGGAGAAAAAGATAGCCACTTACTTACCAGGTTTCCATAGTAAGTAATTTTGACTTAGTGGTTGTTCCACGCAGATGCAGGGAGTAGATGTCTTCCTTTCTTTGACTGAAACAAAGACCCCTCTGTAGTCTGTAGCTCTGTATGCCATCTCCTACTATTCCATGTTTGACGTGCATGCTTCCCATTTGACTTGATTTTTGGATTTGCCGCTCGTAATCGGAAACTATGGTGATTAGTGATTACTGATTAGTGGTTTTTTGTAGCTCTAGCTCGGTCCCTCCATGTCGAAAGGGCTCCGTTTTCTTTTCGTAAAAGAGACCTTCATGCTCGTGTTGTGACACCTGCTTTGAACCGGAACTACTTGAGATGACGACGCATTTTTATCCTAAACATTTTCATTTATCTCAGGGCGAAACCAGACTTTGTGAAGGAGGAGGACCATGTATATTTTCCTTTTTTTTACTCCCTCCATCTCATAATATTGTGCTTGTTTCTCTCGTTTAAGGTCAAAGTTTGAAATCTTTGACCAAATATTCTCATTAATATATACAAAAAAAAAATACTCAGGTAAGATCTTGTTAGGTTCGCCTTGATGTTTACTTTCATAATATCAACTTTTTATGTAGGTCAAAG
Source organism: Beta corolliflora (assembly GCA_947648045.1). NCBI lineage: Eukaryota > Viridiplantae > Streptophyta > Magnoliopsida > Caryophyllales > Amaranthaceae > Beta > Beta corolliflora. Next base: position 1,340,192 of record CANSZD010003157.1, on the reverse strand, counting down.
GTATATCTTGAAGACCGTGCAAAAAGAAAACAAGCACTATATTATGGGACGGATGGAGTATTATTAGATTGTGAGGTTTCCTAATTTTACTAGATTTCCTAATTTTCTTTTATTTAGGCCTCTATATATTATAGGTAAGGTTGGGCTAGCAGGGACCATGACCCTCTTAGGCCGCTTATATGCTTCGCCCCTGATTTAATTATCTTGATGAGGGAAGGTTGGCTCACATTCCTTCGGGCCCATAACAGTCTCTTCTGCTTAGGATTATTGTTTATGCCAAAAATCGCCTAAGTGACTATCTTTGGTTGGGACATCGACAACTAGACTAAAATGGGAAAATAAAAGGCGGAAATAAAAGGAGAGGAGACAAAAGATGGTGATGCGGAAAACCCATGGAAAAAGGGTAAAAACTGCATGTGGCTATGAGTCCACCAATCCACTATTATATGGGCTTATTAAAACCGTTAATTACAAGTACATTGTATATTTGATAATTAATAAGATAAAAGCATAACGTAGATAAATATAAATACTACCACGAGAATAGAATGAGAGATGATTGCCCAAGTAGATATGCGATGATACCGTAGTATTACCCGAATGATGTAGAGAGTATGGCGGTAGGATGGAATATATTTGATGGATGGTGATATGTAGCACTTGGAGATTTAGGAGATAGGAGAGTTAGTGGATATAGGTATAGTAGGTTATGTGATGCACAAGATGAATATTGTAGATGGTTGGTTGGGGTCAACGAGGAGGGATTATGAAGAAATTGTGTGGCAATGTATTTTATAAGTTAGGTGAATAAATGAAGTATAGTAGAAGGAAGGAAATATAATGGTGCATTTGGTGGGAATGTTGCAGTGGAGTTATCCCCCATACTCAAGGATATCATTCCTCTTTTATAGAGGTAGCTAGTAGCACTAGTGGGAAAAAACACAAGGGCGGCGGTCAAAACGGCCCTAAGGGCTGCGTTTTTTGCCCGAAGCCCTTGCGGTAGCAGCCCTTCGGCAAAAATGAAGGGCTGCGGTTTTTGACCGCAGCCCTTCACTACCAAGGGCTGCGGTTTAGGCCCAAAACCGCAGCCCTTCCAATATGGAAGGGCTGCGGTTTTGGGCCTAAACTGCAACCCTTCTTTGTACAAAGGGCTGCGGTTTTTACCATAACCGCAACCCTTTTGACCCATTTTTTTTTGCATTTTTTTACTCTTCAATATATCAAGAAAAGTCGAGAACATCACAAATTCTACAAATGAAATTTACAGTCGAAATTACTTACAGAGCCTTGTGACCGCATTTTTTTCATTATAAATCCTACAAACGAAATTTTAATTTTTTTTATAAATTCTAAAAAAACAAAATCAACAACATAAAACAGGGAAAATAAAAAAACGCAGCCCTAGATTATAGGATCAAATTAATCCCACAACAAAACAAAATTATAAATTAACAAATCAACAAGAACATCAAATTAATTCCACAAAATAAAATAAAATAAAAAACCTAAAATACAAAAAAAAACAGTCACAAACGACTAAACCTCAAATATCACGAGTAACAAATAAATTACAAAAAAAAATTAAAATAATAAAAACTAAATCTCGACCAAACCCTAGATCTGGATGCAGCGACGGCGAAGGCAACAAACTTTTTAGATTCCGGCGACGAGACGAGACGGCGAGTGGTGTGATGGTGGAGATTATTATTAAGGGTTGCGTTTTTCAAAAACCGCAACCCTTGCACCGTAGCCCTTGCGTTTTTTTTCACTAGTATATTTAGTTACTATCTTCTTGCTAGTGGCACACCTTGTGCTCCTTGTTTTTCTCCAACTACTCCCTTGATATTCTCAACCTCTTTGACCTTGCTTACCAAGTATTCTGTTTCACATGTGCTCATTTACTTTGCTAAGTAAGTGGAGATTATTATTCCCCAACATAACATACTACCTTGCATTGACCACATCACCTTTGACCACGTAAAATGAGCCATAACAATTATGTCGCTTGTCGGCGTCGGACGTCGGCCGTCGGCGTCATATAAAATACGGTCATAACAATTATCATCCTCGCTCGATGAATCCGGTTTTGGTCGCTTCTTTTTTAATGAGCTCCCATCTTGGTTTGGTCGGTCAGACGAGGTGGATGAGTCTGACTGTGATGAAGAATCCGAGAAGCTTTTCGAAAAAGGAATCTCGTCAGTAGGGTAGCTTATAAGATCAATGCGAGAAGTTCTCAAAATCTCATTTCTTCGGAGACCTATTACTACCTTCGTTTCATATTAGATGCTACACTTTCTATAATGGGGTGATTCATATTAGATGCTACACTTTCTTTTTTGGGAAATAAACCCTCTCTGTCTCTCTCCTATCACATGGGTCCCCACTTTTCTTTCTCTCTATCTCTCTTCTCTCTAAAAATTACCTCGGAGTCCGCAATTTTGAAGATGTAGCATCTAATATGAAACGGAGGTAGTATTTTGTTGGTGTAACAAGCTGTTGGAGGGTGACCAGCCATGAGATTTTGTGGGTTGTTACACACCTCTGCCATCCTCATTCCAAACAATCTATGTGCTTCTTTCAAAGATACTCTATATTTTGATGTTTGATGTCCTATTCTTCCACATTTTTTGCAAAAAATGAAAACAGCTTCATACCAAAAGTCAATCCATTTGTAATGATCTCCTACGTATTCATAGAAGTATCTGGGGATGAGTGGTTTGTCTGATGGATATAATCCAAAGCTGCGTATCGCCTGACCGAGCAACTTGTCGCCCACCCGGATGAGTGATCCGCCCAACTAGGCGAAGTCCGCCCGACCGGGAGTGTTCCTTCTCTCCCATTATTTTGGTTGCGGGCCCAATCGGGCGAGATCGACCCGGTCTGATCAGGCGAGCCTAACTTTAAGCGCGTTTCGGATTTCCGCAATTTTTATTGTTTATTTTATCTCTCATATAAATAGCTTTTCCAAAAATCCGAATTCATTATTCAGAAACCCTAAAAACACAAGCCTACCATATTCTCTAGAGAATAGAGCAGTTCTTGAGAACTCCAACCCTTGAGTTCGAGGTGTAGAATTCTTGGGTGTTGTGTTAACCCTGTGGGGCGTTCGTTATTGGAAGCCTGCACCGGTATGGTGACGAAATCGTCTCCAAGTCAGTGGCCTCCATACCACGGCATAGAGGTGATCATGGGCAGGGCCGGGCTTGGCCCAAAAAAAGTGGCCCATTTCGGGCCAAAGCCGCGGGCCGGGTCGGGCCAAGGTTCGGACCAAAAAACCGCGCCAAAGCCCGTTATTTCGGGCTGGGCCTAGCGGGTTTTTCGGGCCGGGCCGAAATTTGGCCAATTTTTCCAAAACTAGGTTGCTCGTGGCCCGGAATTTTTGCCCAAAAATTTAGGTCGGGTCGGGCCCGACCGCGGGCCGAAAAATCGTTCCCAAACCCGGCCCATTATCGGGCCGGGCCGGGCTCAACTTGATCACCTCTACCATGGCACAACGCTATTGTTACGAGATTAAATCAAGTTCTGCAAGTTCAGTTGTCAGATATCTGCAGATAAGTTTACTATATTCTATTGTTCATCAATATTATTGATTTGATTGTTCTTCATGAATATTTCAATCATACTATTATTTTCCAACATTGTCTACTTCCATGTAGACTTTTGCTCTAATATAGTCCTTTGGCCCTTCTGTTAGAGATGCCTCATCAAACCCAATAATTCTTCCAAGTTTTAATAGGGCCCTAGCTTTCCGCCATATGACGCCGTTTGATGTTAAAGGAATTCCTTCTACTCTAACCCATATACTTCTGGTTCTGGCGAAAGAATAATCATTGAGTTCTCCTCTTTTCAGACAAGACATACAAAGAGATCTGCCAACATTCAAATAATTGGTGAACCTTAGCGAGAGGCAAAGTTAAAGCTTCGAATAGCTGCACTTAGGAACCAATATTTTAGGACTACTATTAGGGCTCCCTGATAATATGCATTCCTTCGAGCTAGGAGATGATCCCTGTCATCTAAGCTTGTACAGAAAAAGAAGAAAGTATTTCCTGATTTGGTTTTACTAAATGTTATCACCTAAGCTTGTACAAAAAAAAAAAAAAAAAAAAGTATCATCATTCCTTCCAGTTAGGTTTTACTAAATGTTATACAAGCATTCACTAATTATGTGTTGTGGGAGATAGGCGACAGGGTACTTGAGATTGTCGCCAGTGTCGTGAAGTATATGAGTCGTCGGCGTCGTGCGGTGGATTAGGGTCGCATCTGGTAGGCTGATGTTGTTGGTGTCAATTTGGATTGTGAGAGATGTATTGTTTGTTGGGGTTAAATTAAAAAAGGGTATGTTAGTCTTTTTCATTTTTTTGCTATATTTAGTTTTTTTCTGGTGTATTTAGCACACCTCTTTTTTAATCAGTTAGGTAGTTATATCCTTTTTTATTTTTCCTTTTTTCCTTTTTTTTTATTTTTTCGTGACCTACCTTGTTGCTATATATGATAGAGAATCTTTTTATTTCTTTAATTAATTAGGTAGTTACATGTTAGTCTTTTTCATTTTTTTGCTATATTTAGTTTTTTTCTGGTGTATTTAGCACACCTCTTTTTTAATCAATTAGGTAGTTATATCCTTTTTTATTTTTCCTTTTTTCCTTTTTTTTTATTTTTTCGTGACCTACCTTGTTGCTATATATAATAGAGAATCTTTTTATTTCTTTAATTAATTAGGTAATTACATCCCTTTTTATTTTTTATTTTTTTGCTTTTTTATTTTTTTCCTTTTTTATTTTTCGTGTCCTATCCCGATTGCCATATATAATAGAGATTCCTAGCATTTGTTAGGAAAATTATTAAAAGAAAAAGGAAAAAAAACACTCACGCAATCCCTCAAAGCAACCATAGACTCGCCCAAAAAGAATTTGATAAAAGAAAAACCAAAAATAGTGAGACTGTGAGAGTAGCCGTTAACTTTAAATGTGTCCCTTAACAACGGTCATATTCCCTCCACAATCAATCTTCAAATAAGACCGTTGCCATAATGCCACTCCCTACCTATATATCTCTCGCTCACAAACTCAAAACCCAAATCATCTTCTTCCTCTAATCTCTCTCTTTCTCTCTCAAATTCACTGCAAGAATTCTCAATTGTCAGTCAAAATCGGTAAAAATTGTTGACAACCCAGAAAAATTAATCAAAATGGGTCTCCAAATCACAGAATCCCAAAACCACACACACAAAATCTTCCTCTTATGCAACTACATCCTCTTAGGAGCAGCCTCTAGCTGTATTTTCCTAACACTTTCGCTCCGCCTCTTCCCCTCAATCGTCGGCTTCCTCTTCATCCTCCTCCACATAATCACAATTGGCGGCGCCGTCTCCGGATGCGCTGCCTCCTCGTCCACCGGGTCCCACAAGTGGTACGCCTTCCACATGGTGGCAACCGTGTTAACGGCGATCTTCCAGGGATCGGTGGCGGTGTTGATCTTCACTACAACAAGCAATTTCTTGGAGGCAATGAAATCATATGTAAGAGAAGAGGATGGTGCTGTTATATTGAAATTGGCTGGTGGACTTTGTATATTGATGTTTTGTTTGGAATGGGTTGTTATGAGTTTGGCATTTGTGTTGAGATATCATGCTTTTGGTAATGGAACTAATGGTGTTAATGGGAGTGGGAAAGAGGAAGATCTGAAGAACTGGCCATGGCCTTTCCAGGTGTAAATTTGGGTTCTAAAGTTTTTGATCATTTGGGATTTGTGGTATTGATTTGTGTTTAGTTTTTTGTTTGGTTGTTGATTTCTCATATTATATATTGTAGTATGTATGAAATTATTTATTATTCTTTTGTTAATCCTGATTTGGATTATTAATGAAATGAAATTCGCTTGTTCTGTTAGACAATTGAGTAACTTCTCTGTTCCTTTTCTACAAAAGTTTATTATCTAGGTAATCTTTCTTTACATTTGTTATGAGATTGTTTGTTGTGAAATTTATGGCTTTGAGTCAACAGAATCATTCATATCCCAAAGAAATAGATAATCATAAGTCTGTCAGACGGAATTTTGGTGGAATTTGATAGATGTAAAAGATTTTCCTCCTAACTGCAAGTTCATATCCCAAAGAAATAGATAATCATAAGTCTGTCAGACGGAATTTTGGTGGAATTTGATAGATGTAAAAGATTTTCCTCCTAACTGCAAGTTCATAACAATAACGTAAATTATGGGTTGTCTTAAGTCTTGTGTTTAATATTTTTCACTTTTAGCGTCTTATATCATTTTGCTATGAAGAAACATGAGCAAATAATCAATATGTCATTTTGTTAGGTTTTTTAAGTAGACTCCTAATTTTATGAGAACAATACATCTAGTCTTTTAGTAGTATTGAGTCTTTTTAGTAAAATCCAACTTGGAGTGAAATTCTAAGTTCCTCGTACTCTTAACAAAACTCTGAGTATCCTAGTATCGGTAGAAGTCTTTTAAGTTTTTACTCTAAAAGAATATGTTTTTCTTGTTTTAAACATTTGAGGAAGTAGTATTTTAGAAGTCTTTAGTGTTACTTTTCAATCTGAGTTTGTTTTGTAATCCTAGTTGGATTAGGAGACTAATTTCTTATTTATTATTTCTACTAGAAAAAAAAAACAGGCGTGGTATTTAGAGTTCTAATAGGTTAAATTTTCTATTTGCTTTAGGATTGTAATCGTCATTCAAACTTTTGTTTACAACGGATAAAATTGGAGCACAAATTCTTATATGTGGTTGGCCCATATATAAGGCCCACGCGGATTTCCATTAGCATTTTCACACTTTCCCTAAGCCTATCCTCATCAACTCTCTCCTTGACCATCAAAAAAGCCAGCGGGTATTCAACAATCTCTTTCAACACAATTTCACTCTCTTCTTCATTCAACACAATTTCACTCTCTCTCTCTTCTTCTTCTTCATCTTCAATCTCTTTCGAAACTTCAACAATGGCGACACCGCAGAACTCCGTCGACGATGCACCTCCTACTGTCAAACTATGCTCCTCCTGTTGATCTACGAAGCTCAACGAACCTTCTTCTCCGACTCGGCAGTTGTATAAGCCTATGAGCAATAAATAAGTTCAATTTCAGAGAATGAAACCCTAAACCTAATAATTGCGATAAAAATGAAGCTCTGCCATAAGCTAACATTGGCGGAGATTGAAAATTCGACATTGAGCAAGAGCGTGGCGATGACGTTGATATGAGATATCGAAGAAAGAGAGAGAATCGAACAAAATGGGGGCTGGAGTGGTGGTGGTGGTGTTTGGTGGGGAGAGGGTGGCTATTGGAAGTAGGGGAGTTGGTTGGGCTGATGGTTGTATGTTGTGGTGTTGGTTAATATAATGGTGTGGTGTATGTTAACCTTGTAGTTTGTTCATTAAAAATAACTCTAAAATCTAGATCAAGCAAAGGATTGTTCAAACTAATTAATGAATTTTCAATTTTTATGTAATCTTAAGAATATTATATGAGTAACCCCTTTTATTTGTTGGAGTAAGCTCGTTTAATACTATGAATAACCTCGTTTAATCTTATGAGTAACCTTGTTTAATCTTATGAGTAACCTCGTTTAATTATACTAGTAACCACATTTATTTATATGAGTAACCTCATTTAATCATACGAGTAACCCTAATTGTTCACACAAGTAACCCCCTATTTATTAATACGAGTAACCTCATTTGTTCATAAGGAGTAACCCTATTTATTCATATTGGTAACCCCGTTTAATCATATGAGTAACCTCATTTTGTTCACATAAGTAACCCCATTTTATTCGTATCACTAATCCCAATTGTTCATACAAGTAACCCCCATTTATTAATACGAGTCTCATTCGTTCATAAGGAGTAACCCCATTATTTCATACTAGTAAACTCATTTAATCATATGAGTAATTCTATTTTGTTCACATATGTAACCCCTTCTATTGTTACGTGTAACCTTAAAATATTATGTGAGTAACCCCATTTATTTTTTTACAGTAACTTCATTTAGTTTTTGGAGTAACCTTGTTTAATCCTATGAGTAACCTATTTTAATCGTACGAATAATCTAGTTTAATCTTATGAGTAACCTCATTTATGCATACTAGTAACCTCACTTAATCATAGGACAACCCTATTTAATCATCTGAGTAACCCCAATTATTCACAAAAGTAACCTCATTTATTTATACGAGTAACCTCATTCGCTCACATGAGTAACCTCATTTTATCATACGACAACCCTATTTAATCATACGAGTAACCCCAATTGTTTATAAAAGTAACCCCATTTATTCATACGAGTAACCTCATTCGTTCATAAGAGTAAACTGATTAGTATTCCCTTCTGTTATAAAAGTAACCACATTTATTTATAGGAGTGACACCCTTTTATCGTTAAGAGCAACCACATATTCATACAAGTAACTTCATTTGCTCATAAGAGTAACTCCATTTGTTCATAAATATTTGTGCACAAGGGTCAACTTCAAAAGGCCATATCTCATAGCACACTCAATATCTTTGGAAAATTCAAGTTGGATATGAAAATATGGCTCGATATCTTTCCAACGCATAGTCAAAAGCTCGATTCCGATGAGAAACGAGTGAGATATGACCTTTTGAAAATGAGTTGGCTGGCTGACAGACGTGCGCGCGCACGACCACACCTATATTTATAGATGTGGCCAGCCACATGCAAGATGCGCTGAAACTGGAGAGTTTGCTAGAGTTTACATGTTTACAATGAATGTGTATATTGGGGTTGTGTTCCTGCAAAACTCAAGTCGTGCTCTTGAGGATTAATTATTTAATTTGTGTCGTGTTCACAATCAATAATCACCCTCATGTTGTGATGGAAAGGTTATTATCTTTAATTTTCGTTGCCTTCATATACAATCAATCAGTTTGTATATAGTTGTCGAATCTAGCGTTTAAAAAAAGCGATCAAGATCCTTATTTTTTCTCAAGATTATGGCAATTTTAAAGTTTGATCAAGTGGGTTTAAGATCCACGTCACATGGAAAAGGATAAAGTAGCGTCCCATACCCGACGTGAGGGCTTGAGGGGCAGACTACCCCATACCATGGCAATTTTGTGATTTGGAGAAAGAAAAGAATAAGAAAAAGGTGAATGTCATGTAGATGTCGTATGACTCTTTATTAATAGATTTTACCATAAAAAAATATTTAATAGCCATAAGTTCCCTCTTTGTCAGAGTAAATGATAATCATCATTCCTCAACCTTATTTTTATGTTATTGTTTTCTGGGTTTTTTGTGAGAAACCACCTTATAAAACATGAAATTTGTGAGAAGCCACCTTATATAATTTTATCTTACGAAAACAAATCTTAAACAAAAAAAATTTTGCGAGAACAAACCTTATGCCAAATTCCGATCATTGACCCAAGCTTCCGGCAAATTCTGATCATTGACCCAAGGTTCCGACATTCACCGTATCATGTACAATGCACGTGACTTTTCAAACCCAACAAAATCCATGACATGGTCAATGCCGAACTTTGGGTCAATGACCGGAATCTGGCATAAGGTTTGTTCTTGCAAAAAAAAAAATTTAAGGTTTTTTTTCGCACAAAAAAATATATAAGGTGGTTTCTCACAAATTTCATCTTTTATAAGATGGTTTTTGACAAAAAAAATCCTTGTTTTCCATCAAAACTTTTAAAAATTCTGAAATTATGCATAAAAAATAGTATATGTCATATATGCAGCTAAAAAAAAAGCAAATTCGGAAAAAATAAAATCTGTACTCGAATAAAAAGATTCCACATTATTTCCACGCCCAATGTTTGCCTTTTGCCTTTCGGCTTTCGCTTTGATGACACTAATAGCAGCTATGACTCATGAGGGACCAGAAGAGGGGTTTAGACTTCAAACGGCCCGTTTGGTTAGTGGTCATAAATGGTGGTAATGGTAATGTAATTTAGTGTAAATTTGTAAAAGAAGTTAAGTATCGATTACAGTGGTAATGAAACTTCATCACAAAAAATGGGTTTTCCTATATAAATTTTCATTACCACCCAATACCACCTTCCCAAGTGGTAATGGATGGTAATGAGATTTTTGGAAGAAAATGGATGTTTTGGGATCAAGTAGCATTACCATGGGTAATGATGTGTGATTTCCTTTACAAATTTACACTATAATGCATTACCATTACCACCATTTATGAGGGACCAGAAGAGGGGTTTAGACTTCAAAGGGTAATTCAGCGTAGTAATGGGGCGATAATATAAAGATTCCCTTGTTACCAAGACGGAATAAGTATTACTCAACAAATGGTCCCATGGTCTAGTGGTTAGGACATTGGACTCTGAATCCAGTAACCCGAGTTCAAGTCTCGGTGGGACCTTTATCTCGCTTTTTTTTTCAATTTTCCCCCTAACCCTCCAAAGTTAAAACCTAATGAAGACAAATGTATTATATTCCTAGAAAACTAATCGCCTTTAGAATCTCTTTCTCCCTCTTATGTCATTATTTGAGATTATTTCTTTCAAAAACTCATTTCCTTTTTTCCAATTTCAAATTTTACAGATAAAAGCAGCATAAGACTAGGATAAAAAAAAGTACTTTTCTTTTTATAATAGTGGAAAAAAACTGTGCAAATGGTTCATGTGAGATCCTAAATAAGATGTGATGACGTTTACTTATGGTTGGTAGCAATAATTTTGAGTGCATGAAGATGAAGACTTACATAACTGTATGTCAACTGTGGTGAGCTTATATGTCAAAGTCATACCATCAAACAAAGGAAAAGAAGCCATCTTGATTCTCATCACCAAGTAGTATCTACAGGAGAGTATGACTAGACTAGCGGGACAAGTGAGTAAACTCGCAAATAAATCATCCACACAAAATAATATGGAAGAGCTCCGGTCAGAAACTCGAGTACCATCAACAAAAACGCCAAAGATCACGCATAATAATCCAAGCCTTGTTTGTACAGGTTTACGATCGTGGAGTGAAAGTTGGCATTTACGCCTCTGATCGACCCACATTCTCATCGATTGGAATCTGTGATTCTTCAGCATCAAATGGCTGGGATTCGTGCTTTGCTGCAGCTTGTAACACTCGGCTTTGGACATCTGATGATGATGGTGAGATAGGAAGTCCATTGCCGTTGGTTTCTACTTTTCCCGCAGCCCATGAGACAGCCTGTGCTCCAAGTTTCACCGGAGAAAGTAACAAACTTCACAGAAGCATCATTGTTACTTGTTAGAAAACAATGACGAAAACACAAAGGAAAATGAGCTCCTAGCAATCATATATAAAAAAACCAGGCCTTAACTGCGGCAGTTCAAATACATTTATTTCGTTGCACCATAAACAATCTATAGCACAATAAATGGTCCCCCCTCATGATACAGAAACAATTGATATTCTACATTCCTCAATTCACATGATGCAACATCAGGCGAAATTTTCTATTTGCCTCTGAATTTGCAGCCTACAACTCGTCCTAACTCACTGTAAAACTACAGCAAATGGAAGATCTTTGCTTTATATGGCCATTTTAACCACCATATCAATTGCAATCAGAGAAAGTATCACTGTATCAGCGCATGTGAATTGAGTGGGCTTTATATGGCCTTCAATGTAAATTTTGAAAAACGAAGGCAAGAGTACATCATAACAATATAGATGGTTTCCTATTCTGTTCAGTAAAGATAGTCTGGGCGGTAGGCAGTTTCCACCTTGGATTCTTTCACAAAAATGATTTTCTAAGGTGAAAACTACACAAAACCCCTGAGAAAATCATTTTTGTGAAAGAATCCAAGGTGGAAACTGCCTACCGCCCAGACTATCTTTACTGAAGTGTGGATATATCTGAGTATGAAACTATATTAACAGTAATAGGAACCAGAAAAGGCAGGCATTAGGAAGTCTAGCAACCAAGCATCACCATGTAATAGATTGGCCTAGGGGAAAAGGGGCACTTTTGGTAATGCAAATTAGTTTTTTAATGAGTTAGCTTGAGGAATAAGGAACTTACTTAGTTAGAGGAGAGACTAGAGAGTAGGAAAAAATCTTCTATAAATAGAGGAGAGTAGGGGAAAAGAAATCTTGTTGAATATTGATGAGTGTTTTGGTGAAATTTTAAGAGTTCTTTGGGAGAGAACAAGACGCTCGAAAGCTTGTATTTATCTTTTTATTATCTGTTTTCCACAAAATTATCAATCTAAATCTGATTTTCCTTGTTAAACCTTGTCCTTAATCCGTCCAAGTTATGTCAATTCATTACACCATTTTTATATTGCGTAGGTGAATGCTCAAACCTATCCCTTGACAAACAGCATCAACATGGACATAACCCTGATGCATCTAAAGAGGCTCCCACCCCGAGGAAGGTAAAGGAGGTCAATAGGTCACACATATGCAACCTTGAACTTGCAACTTCAATCTACTATGCAAGGACCGTGTGCTACTTCACACTAAATAAGAAATGTAGATCGTAAAATAATTCATCTCATTTTGTTCCCATATTTTGGCCTTTCTAAGAGGCCTTGCCTGTTGAAGGTGAGCTGAGATAATTCTATGAAACGATCTCTATTTTCAGAATAGATCACAGTTTTGGCTGGCAAGACCTGAAATCATGATACATATGGGATTCAAAGTTGGACCGCTCCTAGTCTAACAAGTACCAACGACCAAAGCTTTACCAACAGCATTGGATATTATCTTTTCTATTTGGGCTCCAAGGAGAACTCCTAGAGCAGTAAGCAACAAACCAGTACTAGTTACCAGTATTCGGAGCACACCAAATATTAAAGTAGACTATGAAGAGATTTGAATTAATTGCCCAAGAAAACAACAAACAAAGTATACCAGGAAAAAGAATAGAGTCATAATTAATCAATAAATCAAAGATTCACCTTGACTAATGCAAAGTGTAGAAGACATTACCTGACATCGTTTTTGAAATCTCCAGAATCCTCATAAGAAGCCACTCGCCGATATATGGTCTGGTATATTTGACAAAATAAAAAGGAGAATTACAATAGTTATATAAAGCAAGTGAACAAAAGGTAAAATTTAACAGTCATTAGCAAAAATTCATCACAATATCAATAACAAGTTTGTTGTAATTCGCCCGGGGAAAAGCAGAAGTAACAAAAACAGCCCACTACATTAAACCATAAGCTAGGTTCCTGCTTAAAGTATATTGATGATCCTGATGGACGGGAGTATAATCTTGAGTGAAAATATTCGTCATTTTGCTTGCTTGTCCAATTTCAATCTTGAAAAACTACTACAGTAGCTAAAACATTCTCTTAGGAGGATCTGGGATATTTCAGTACCATTTTATTCCATTTGACTGTCATATGATCATATCACTTAAGGAAAGACCACTTATTTGGAGGAGATGGCCATTTTAAAATAGTCATCCAACATAGTTGAATCAGCGTTGAGGAGATCGGATATCAGATGGAACCTGCAGCGGCTGACCTCTGATCCGTAACATGAAAGCTAGTAGCTGGTCATCTAGCTAGGTGAAGGGAGGAATTTGAGTACTATCAACAGGAAAAGAGAAAAAAAATGAAAATAAGCTAGTTGGTGGTTTAATTAATCTGATGTATCACTTGCAGACAATGTTTAAGAACTATGTTCAGGGAAAAAAAAGTTGCTATTAACACTCGATATTGTCAAGAGTCAACTATACCAAGTAACCAGACAGTACAAGTCATCATTTAGCTTGACAAAACTAGCTCATACATACTCATAGGTCTTGCTTCATTCCTTAACTAGGGGTTCAACATCCACTTCACATGAACTTGTCAAATTGTATAAAGACATTATTCCCTTAACTAGTGCTTTATCAGCAAAAAGAAGCATACATGAATCTCAAGCTCCAAGATGCAAATTTAGCTTCAATTTGGATACATGGGAATAATTATCAAATACTTCTATCATTTTCATTATCTTAATAAAATAACAAAATTATAACTTCTATTTAAGATGAGGGAATGTACCTGACCAAGGCCAATAATTCCAATGAACTGTAGAGTTCTCTCCCAGTCTGAAACCACATGATGTTTGGTACATTACAAAACAAACTAATAACAGCAATTGGCCACGATATTTAGGAAACACAAAAATCAAATGAAGCTAAAATTTTGAACTTAAAAGAAGCAATAGAAAAATGTAAGCCAAGTTGACACGTTTCATATGTTAATCTAAAGGAAGATAAAGAGACGAACCTAATAATGCGTATAATGCAGCAATAGAACCCTGCATTAAAACAAAAGTTATCAATTTTATGGGCATACATCTACAATGAGCAAAAACTACTCCAAAAAGAGATCAATATAATTTCTTCAATCAACTGCAAAAGATGTATAGTTCTGTACTCATCTTTAAGAACAACAGCTGAATCTTATTTGGTTATACTTTATGCATATAAACTCATCTTACCACAGCAACACCCAAGACTTGCACAGGAGTAGGACTCAACTCTTCAAGGATCGCCTCAGCTTCCTGAAAAAATTTAAAATTCATATTGCCATATATCATAAAACATTACAGTGTATTAAGGGGCCAAGTAAACACAAAGGTTCCCACGTTTTCCCATTATAACTTCTAGTATGGAAAAAAAAATGGCAATAGTCTTACATCACCAAAACCCACAACCCCACCCCACCCCCAAAAAAGAATTTAAAACCACAAAGCTTACTAAGAAACAAAACCGTAAAAACCAATAATGATAGTAAAGCGTCTGTCCACCATAACCTAGAGTAAGCTCAAACTGGGAAATGACTAATCATTTACTCAAAAACTGCAATTGGGACTCGGTGCAGCTCAGAGATGTAGAGCCTCACAAATTAACATGCATTTATACATCACTTGACTGAATTTGGTCTTCAGATACTTTTTCCTGACAACTACTTGTGTGCCACTAAAATCAATCCACTCAGCTGGAGTTACAAATTTAATCGTCACATTTGATGGGTCAATTGGTGCCAGAATTCTGCATATTACTGCTATTGCAACTCAGAAAAATACAGGCACTATATTTGCTATTATTATTAAGGAAAACATTTAGTAATAAGAATATCACACACATTTATATTTTATACCAATATGGGGACCAGATGTCCTCAAAACAAAGTAAGTATTCAATGTTAAGGAGAATGTTGACTGTCCCGCATTGTATTGCTATATCTTTTGGGATCGTAAACCCAAAGAAACTGGGAGAGAGAGAGATAATAATTAATAAGTAGAGGGCTATAATTTCTCTATAAGGTTCTATGATGGACAGGGAATTCTTATAGTGAATGCCTTAAGCCACTCAGCCATACCTCCAAGTTGTTGATCGGAATTTTATGTGAGGTAACCCGAAGGGCTATCTGATCCGATCAACTGATAATATCTAGAGCATGGACCAATCCTGCTCTCTCCTAGACATAAATCACCATTGATTCAATAGAGGCATTAAGTTACTGCTCTCTTCTCGATAAGATGATCAAATGATGAGCGTACCTTGCTTCTTCCCAATCATACCGCATTGCCTACCATCTCGAACATACGCACGCGCGCGCAGACCCACACACACGCACGCACGATTCTCGATAAGATGATCAAATGATGAGCGTACCTTGCTTCATCCCAATCATACTGCATTGCCTACCATCTCGAACACACGCACTCGCGCGCAGACCCGCCCGCCCGCACGCACACACGCACACACACACAAGCGCACGCGCAGACACGCACACCCACGCCCATGCCCGCGCCCGCACACGCGCACGCGCGCGCGCGCACACACACACACACACAAACAAACAAAAATGCTTTACTCTCAAGATCTTATGCACTTTACCAGTTCCAGATCAGAATTGTTCACCTTAAAATGTACAAATTAAGATTCTATAGAAACCCTCATTTCCTCTTTCAACCTATCCTATGCATCCTCACACATAAGACAGACACTTAGGTGAAACAGCTTTACTTCACCAGAGAAACTGCCATCTTTCTCAGTGCTGATTCTATAAGAGCCACAGTCAAATGAAGGCCCAGTTTGGTAAAGAGAGGTTTGGGGTAAAATTAGAGGTTTGCACTCATATTACAGGATTTGACTAGGCAATCCGCTAATTTGAGTGTTTGGTAAAGCGAGATCTGAAATAGTTCATAGGGCCAAAAAGGCTCTTTTTGAAAAAGCTGCTTTTTGACATTAGAAGTTTGGGAATGAGTGGGCTAAATTACATTTATGTCTAAAGTTCTTGAAAATTACATTTATAAACAATAAAAAGTACAATAACGGATTATGTCCATGTCCTTATTGGTCATCTTACACAATATAAGTAGCAATCAGCTATCAAATGACTTACTAAACACCTTTATACAAATAGCTAGTACAATCAGGTAGTAAAACCAACTAATACAATCAACCCTCAGCCATCAGTAAGTTACCAAACACCTTTTATATAAACAACTAATACAATTAGCTAGTCAAACCAACTAATACAATTGGCCCTCGACCCTCAGCAGAGTCTCCCCCCTTCGCCCTCGGCGCTTGGCCCTCAGTTTTGTAGTAATTGGAATTCTAATTTCGAATAAAGTTAGGACACTACAAAAATGTTGGTATAGAGGCTTCATGAAGAAAGCTAATAATTACCCTTCGCAAATCTTGTAATAAGGCGAAAAGGTAGTCTAGACAGGTTCTAGACTTCTAGTAATTCAAAGAACTATACGAACAGACACAATTTTGTAACTTGTCAACAATTGAAGAGATAAAAAGCACTTTCCAAAAAAAAAATAGATGAAAGTCAGTCACTTTTCTACAAGGGCTACCTCATTGAGTATAGAAATTGCTGTCTCTGGTTTCAGCTCCTTTGTACGAAGGCCATGTTTCACCCAGGACTTGAAACCACCCTGGAGGACATATGGTCTCTGTCACATAGACCAAGATTTTAAAAAATAATAATAAGTGAAATGGAAATTGGCTTCACAAGTTAAGGAGATACTTTACACATAAAAATACATAATGGAAACAAGCAGTGCAAAAAACAAAAAGAAAACAGAAAGAGAGACACTTTCATCCATGTCAATGCGATGCATTAAAAGCAATTACTTTTGGGGGTACCTTTGAGGGAACTTCCTTTTGAACACAGATGCAAAACAATTCAGCAGCTTAAGGGCAGAGACTTAAGGATTTAAAGGATCAACTTATATGGTATGCTGTTCATATTGATCAATTTGATGCAATGTTAAGTATGGTCTCTTGATATGGTTACAGATTGAACATAAAGTTCTTGAGATTGAGGAGCGAGATTCCTATTGGGGTGTTGGGATTGTCAATCTATTTTAAGTGATTGCTGAAGTGGTGACTGTATTAGGTATGAGCTCATTAACCATAAATCTCATACATAATAGCCAAAAGATATAAGGGGGGGGGAATATATGATACTCAAGCTCTTAATTTCGTAATACTTAATCAGAGAAGTCAGATCCAAGGCAAAAAGGAGAAAACCAGTCTGATGGTGCAAAATGTCAAGCCCTATTGACAGCTTTAAACAGAACCAAATAACAGGAATAACTTCATTTGTTATCCTCCAGACCTCTACCACCAAAAAGGTCAACTTTCAAAAGAAAAAAGTCGGTAAGAAACTGAGTACATCTATTTCAGCTGTTAACGCACTAGAAAATTTCTAATCAGCATGGAATAAGTGATGATTTGACCATTACAAATCTACAACTTAAACCTAGTCTATCATTGCATAATTACTGAAATGTCATATGATTTGATGTTTTTATAAGTTGAGCTTTAATTGCAGAACAATCACCACAGCATCAACTGGAGAAACGGATACCTTACCTTAACCCCAAGCTTCCTCAACGATCTTGCAATGCCTTTTGCATGATTTCCATCAGCATCCATAACTATGATCTTGGATCTGTCCTATAGGTGGCACAAGATTTGACATGAGACACCACTATAGTCATGAAGAGATGCCACTAAGAGGTGTTATAAGAGTGAATATATAATGGAGGAGCCATCATATTTTTTGTAAAGAGAAATTAATTATCTCCCATGTTAACAAAAAATGTATCCAAGCTGGTTTTAGTATCTGTTTCATTAAGATAACAGATTAACAACTAAAGCAGGCAAAGGAAACATTTTTCGCGGTTTTTGCTCCACAGTCCAACATAATCATGTAAAGAAGTGAACAATTTGACAGCTCATGGGAACAAAAGGAAAGGTTGTCTTTTTAGAGCCAAGGATAAACATACACTGTATACAAACAGGAAAAGAATGACATTTGGCCAGAAATCCAAAAAGACTAATAATTGTAAATAAGTGTCCCCTCTCGCCACTCTCTCAAGAAAGGGAAAAAGAAAAAACTCGAAGCATTTGTGATTCTAGTATTTAAACCCTTTTATTACTCTTATACTCTTATTGTACTAAGATATGTTAAAAGATATCATTAGCTATTGTAATTATTCACAACGACACCAACACATTCCCTAGAAAATCACACAAAATCCAAATAAGCAACAGTTAATTGCTCACAGCCTCACACCATTATGTCAGACAAGTTTATCATTCTTAGAAACATAACATCTAAAACGGAGTTTGTAAACGACTTCTCAGAATCGGAAAAATTAAGTATAGAAAAAATGTGATGTTTAAAGAATGGTCTCATGCAGACTAAAAGGTGAAACTGAACATAGGAACACATTCATGTGTGGAAGAGAAATGATAATGGTCTTATCGTCGTATAATATTCCTATGATCATCAATAGAATATACAAGGCTACAAACATACTTGTACGTTCTTTAAATCTCTAATCACTGCGGCAATTAAAGAGTCGTCAAGGTCCCTGCTGTTCTTCATCAATTTCCTTAAAGAACCATCAACCTGACAGCACAATTTCAATGAATTAATGTTAGAATTCATCTTCCCAATGGAAACTTTTCATTCTACAGCGCAGTACTCTTTTGATTTCATAGTGATCAAAATTCTGCATGAATAAATATATTTCAAATAAAAGATTCTCAACAGGATATTGTAAGTTGAACCTTGGGCAAGGATACATCTGCATATCGAAATCGAGCAGCTCGTCTGAGATCGGGGATTCCATCTCGTAGCCTCAGATCCTTAAAGTGTATAAACCACATAAGTAAATACCAAAAGATACACTCATTATAACATAAACCTCAAATTAAAGAAATATGCCCCCCTGCAGGTCAAGTTTTCAAAGAGAATAAAAGTAGAAAAGCTTTGATACATCAGCAAATACAGCAATTATAGGTTGCTTTTGTGAAAAAGAAGAGCAAACAGCACCATCATTTATGGCATTGATCACTTTTGTAAAAAAAAAAAGAAAAAAAGGCTACAGAAATTCAGTATCTTGCCTCAGGCCTGGTATCTACAAGCACAGCACTTTCTTTCCCTGATAAGAGCTCAAAAGCCAATTCAGGAGACAAGTCTCCAGCATAGCCGCTGTAGGTGACCAGCCAATATACAGCCCTGCACATATCTGATAAACAGTATAAATTTTCCGTAAAAGCATGGAATGATTCCACATCACAAGCAAATATCAAAGTTGGGAGCACAACATCAATACCATAATGTAGACGAAGTGCCCAAGAAAAGAACGAATGGAACAATAGGATCTGAGGGGTCTAAGCCTAAACTTCTCTCCACTCCTTCAATGGCAGAGTAAACCTGCTCAAAAGACCCAAAGTTTAAAAATGAGAAGAAACTTTTAGCGATTTGCTGATTAATAACGAAAATCATCAACATTAATGCAAGTTAGTCCAACATATTTAGCAAAAAAGAACTATGGAGCCACATTGAGATGTCCAGTCAATGTTAGAACGGTTGGTAAGGCAAATGGAGTGATTGGAGCTTGGTTTTACACTTTTACTTGTCTTTTCTCCCTGTTGTTTTTGGCAATGTGAAATTTTACTTGTCCAACATTGGAAGAGTAAGCGGCTTTTACATGGTTAGTATGTCCGGGTTTTTCTAAGTGGTATTGCAGTGCTCGCATAAAGTAAAGATGAGAAAGCGCATCACCTCCGAGCGGTTGGTTTGTATTTGTGACATGGGCATGTGGTGGTGCATGATTTTTCCACGTCCCCAATTTTTCTCCCCACCATAGTCAGCGTGAAATTACTATTAAGACAGTGGACATCACATTAGAGCTACAGTATACATACCTGGCCTATATTACGATTATTTTCACAAACTTCCATTTTATGCCCATTTACAGTGATATTATTGTCCAACATGAATAGTTTTATAACATGCAGATTTCAGTGTTTGAATCCTTCATAATAAAACAACTGGTCAGTTAAAGTTATCTACACAAAAAATTGGAAAAAGCAAGTCCACAATCAGATCTTCCCGAAAAGAGAGGTAATATTAAGGCAAAATTTAGGACTTAACATTACCTGTAAGAAAACCATCCCCACTGGCCTCAAAATTTCACCAGCTTTCTCCTCAAATAAGTTGAGTGCATTCTGGATCTCTGGTGGCAGATACTCTTTAGAAGTCTCATATGAGTAATAGATAAATTTACTCCCCTTAAGTAAAATATCTTCCACCACAAGAACAGTCTTTCTTAGTAAATCAAGAGCTACAATGCCAGCTTTACCGCTGGACTGCGTTACGGCACCTGGAAGGTCACTCAATTTGGAACGAGTGAGTTCACCAGCTTGATCAAAAGAAGAGAACACTTTAGTGGTTAGATTTTCAATTGCTTCATTAGCATCTTTGATAATGTCCGTTGTCGTCGAAGTAATCTTATCCACAGAGCTATTGAAGGCATTTCCGCCCTCACCAAATGAAGCTCTTAGTGATTCATTTGTTTGGGAGAGAAGATCCTCAAAACTACTGCCAGAAGATGGCAATGGCGCAGGTGCAGCATTGGTCCCAAGAGTGTCGGTCACATCACTAGCACTGTCTGCAACACGATCCAAAATAGAGATGGACTCTCTACTCGGAGTATCCAGCAAGCTATCAGCATTATTGACCAAGTTGTCACCTAGCTGATCTTCTTGTGACACAATAGCAGCAGAATTCTCTACATAAGTTAAATGTTCTCGGCCTTTGAATAATGAATCACTCAGCTCTCCAGTAGTGTAGTGCCATTTATTCAATAATGTCTTATGTCCTCCAAGAAAATCATAACTGAGTGAATTTGCAGCTTCTTTCTCAAGGCATGCCCCTCGACAAACTCCACTTGATGACAAGTTAGAAAGTGCTACTTCTCCTGAAACGCATCGAACACCAAACGTCTTTTGTGATCGAGGAGTAAGGTATCGCAATCCATCATTTAACAAAATCTGCACAACCAATATGGTTGAAAAACAAGACATAGGTTCAGATTTTGTTGTCAGCATTTCACTCTTTATCTGAAACTAGTCCAAGGAAGCCAAAGCTTCTCATCATTGAATTCAAACTTTCCTTAGAGGTACTCTTAACTTATTAGGCCCGGGCTATGCCCCGAGTAAGGAAAATTTTCATTTATTAATATTATACATTAAATTAATAACACTAAAAATCTAGGTTAAGACGTTAGATATAACCTCAAGTCACGAGATCAAACCTCATGCATCTATTTCTTTTTTTTTTTTTGTTTGTTGTTTACATCCCTCTTGTTTAGGAACGCCTTTTAATATATTAGTATAGATTCACTATTAAGAAAATTAAATACCAATAAACACCCTACTAATCAGATCATTCTTTACACTATGCATTTCACTAAAAGGCATAAAAAGGTTAAAACTTTAATGAAGTACATTTTACAAACAGCATTTTATAAAAGTGAGCCATGAATATAAACAGCATATACATAAAAAGAACCTAATATATGATCATCTTACGCCAAATTCTAAAAGCTACAAATAAATAAATTACAATATGAATTGAAGTATTAATTTGTTACCTGTGAGTGAGAAGAACAGCGGGTAGCTGAGCAAACAGGCAACATTTTTTCACCCTTTGACTTAGAGAATTCTTGGAAAAAAATTAACCCAACTCTTAAATGCCCTGAAATTCTGAAAATTATGCTATAATAATAAGACCCATAAAAAGATTTAAGAATCTGAAGTTGCTTTCTCCAAATGGGTTTCTCAAAACCCAGAAATCAATGGCAGCAGCAGTTTCTTTCTTCTCTGAAACATGACAAAATGAGTAGAGTTTTCAGCCAGAAATGATGACTAAATTTCTGACCAATGGGAAATTGTTGTGTATGAAATCGTGTGGCGTATCGAGCAGTAGGTTCATCTATTGAGATTTTGAGAGCCTCTTTGTTGCCTCTCGTTTGTGATGGTAAGTTGTGGATTATGGCTGGTCATTGTCTCATTTGGCATCATCCCCCCTTTATTTGTTTTATGTGGTTTTTTTGGAATTTAGATGCTTAATGCGGAAAACGAGTATCACATACTCAAACATCTAACACCAAGATCTTTGCAATATGAATCTATAAAGAGTATATAATATACCTCTTGATGCGTGAATTCCACTTCCACCCCGAGCCTTCTAGTGGAGATCATTTAGAACGTCAAACGTCGTTCCTCTAGTATTGGTCCACGAACAACCCTTGGATCACCACGTATGTTAGTACGGAAGAGAGAGAAACTCCCTTGCTTTTGAGGTGTGTGAGAACCGAATGGGGAAAGAGAGAAGAGCAAGGAAAATCAGATTTTCCTCTCTAAAATAATGTAAATCTTCTAACACCTTTGTAACCCCCATATATTATATAAGGTGGTTACAAAGAAGTGTTTCATGAGGCTTTATTTTGCCTCATAATGTCATACATTATGAGCCTAATAAACTCATGAGTTACAACTCTTCCTACCCATCATAAAACCGCCCAACCCATATCACAAATGGACTTGGGTAATATCCAAGGGTTGTCATATTGTGTGACTTCATAGGATCCAATATATATTAGTAGTTGGCCTAATTATACTAGCCCAACAAATCGCAATTAGCTTCTAGCAAAACGTTGCGGTCACCTAATATTATTGAATATATTATCTCCATAAATTGTCCATATACGTACATTTAGTTTGTTTCACTTGATCGAGGACAAAATCCTTCAATCTCCCACTTGTCTAAGAACAAGTGTGTAACCTTCAAACTCCTTAAGTCGCTTAATGTCTAACTTGATGACATGGTAACATCGTATGTAAACCATACCAATATTCAAGTTGTTTCATGAAATCCGAGTTCGAACTGTCGAAACAAATGATTAACTCCTTAATCCATTTGAGCACGGCCATGCATTTTCAGTTCTCGCTCTTCAAGAGGCCAAGACACCAATCCTAACTCTTAGGAGGACTTTATCCAGTCTTGTATAACCAAAACTCCCACTCAATTCGTAGCAGTTCCGATCACTGCCTTTATAGCCTCCTTTTACGGCACGACGTTTTGCAATGTCAAAAACACACTAATCCTTAAGTAAGAATAGTGTCATACTCATGTCTAAGGAATCCACTAAATATATTAATGAGATTCTCATAAACCTTTTAGAGAACTCCCTCTAGGTCTGCCCAACGTGTATCAACTATACACGCCTATGCAAATGACTAGACATCTCTATGTCCCCATAGCCCATGAAACTGCGCTATCAATCAACTTGCAATCTAGTCCATGAAACAGAATCATTTACGTTCAATTTTAATGATTCGAACTAGGGACCAAGGTATATTATAACTCATGTTCACTGGATAGGGTTTCATTTGTCAAATCACATATTTGACAATCCTATCAAACGTTATAAAATACTTTGAACGTTTTATTTAATACTAAACCAAGATTAAATAAGAACATAACCTTTTATTGATAAACATAACCAAACATATCACAAGAGTAACGACAACTGTGAACTAATTAAAAGTAAATAGTACACAATCAAAACCACTCTCCTATATGCTTAAGCCCTATAGCCCTAGTATGACTCTCATGCTTAGGCTGAGGCAATGGTTTAGTAAAAGGATCAGCAACATTGCTATCCGTATGAACTTTGCTAACTATTATATCTTTTCTCTCAACGATTTCTCGAATGAGATGAAACTTCCTAAGTACATGTTTACACCTTTGATGTGATCTTGGTTCCTTAGACTGAGCTATGGCACCATTGTTATCACAATGTAAAACAATACCATCTCCAACACTAGGCACTACTCCTAGCTCCAGAATGAACTTCTTCATCCAAACGGCTTCCTTTGCTGCATCTGCCGCAGCAATGTACTCAGCTTCTGTTGTAGAATCAGCGATAGTGCTTTGCTTTGAACTTTTCCAGCTCAATGCCCCTCCATTTAGACAAAAGATGAAACCAGATTGGGATCGAAAATCATCTTTGTCAGTTTGGAAGCTCGCATCTGTGTAACCCTCAACAATTAACTTACTTTCACCTCCATACACTAAGAAATTATCCTTAGTCCTTCTTAAGTACTTTAGGATGTTCTTAGCTGCACTCCAGTGTGCGTCACCTGGATTTGATTGAAATCTGCTACACATGCTCAAGACATATGAAACATCTGGGCGAGTACAAATCATGGAGTACATAATGGACCCTATAGCTGATGCATAAGGAACATTACTCATTCGCTTAATCTCATCAGGTCCAGAAGGACACTGAGTCTTGCTAAGCGAAACACCATGTTGCATGGGTAGAAAACCTCTCTTAGAATTTTCCATATTGAACTTAGTAACGATCTTATCTATATAAGTTCGTTGGCTAAGTCCAATCATCCTCTTAGACCTATCCCTATAGATCTTGATCCCCAAAATGTACTCAGCGTTTCCAAGGTCTTTCATAGAAAAATAACTCTTCAACCATTCCTTGACTGACTCAAGCATGGGAATGTCGTTTCCTATGAGAAGTATGTCATCTACATACAAGACCAAGAAGACTATGTTACTCCCACTTTCTTTCTTGTAAACACAAGGCTCTTCTCCATTTTTTGAGAAAACCAAATTGTTTGATTGCCTCATCAAAATGAAGATTCCAACTCCGGGATGCTTGCTTCAATCCTAGGATATTCTGGATCCACAAAACCTTCCGGTTGTGTCATATACACATCCTCTTTCAAGAACCCATTCAAGAAAGCGGTTTTGACATCCATTTGCCAAATCTCATAATCATAAAAGGCAGCAATCGCTAGGAGTATCCGAATGGACTTAAGCATTGCTACTGGTGAAAAGGTTTCGTCATAGTTTATACCATGAACTTGCTTGAACCCTTTTGCAACCAATCTTGCTTTGTAAACCTGAATATTACCATCCTTGTCTGTTTTCACTTTGAAAACCCATTTGCAACCAATAGGTGTAACCCCATCGGGCAAATCCATCAAGTCCCATACTTGATTTTCAGACATAGATGCCATTTCGGACCTCATAGCTTGAAGCCATTTTTCGGAGTCTTCACTCATCAAAGCTTGCTTGTAAGCAGTAGGTTCCTCAAATTCTAAGATCATTATCTCAGAACTTTCGGTTAACAAGAAATCAACAAACTTTTTGTTTGGTATTCTTGATCTACTAGTCCTACGAGGGGCTGCAACAGGAGAAATTTTCTTCTCAACAATTTGAGAATTTTCGCACGAATTAGATTCGAGTGGGACAGTAGGAGGTTCGTGTACAGGATGCACGTCCTCCAACACTTGGTCAGTTATGGGAGAAGATTCTTCCAAAAGAGGAACTACTTCAAGCTCCACAATTGGCACTTGTGCTTCTGACTCTAACATAGGCTGAACTATGTCCATTTGTTGCTTTTCTCGAACCTCTTCGAGAAATATATTACTCCCACTTGCCTTTTTGGAAATAAAATCTTTTTCCAAAAAGACACCACGACGAGCAACAAACACTTTGCCCTCAGTTCGATGGTAGAAGTAATAGCCCTTGGTCTCTTTGGGATAACCCACAAAGAAACACTTATCTGATTTAGGGGCGAGTTTATCTGAAAGTAAACGTTTTACATAAACCTCACAACCCCAAATACGTAGAAAAGATAAACTTGGAACTTTTCCACTCCACATCTCATATGGTGTCTTTTCTACTGCCTTTGATGGAGTTCGATTAAGTGTGAAAGTAGCAGTTTCGAGAGCATATCCCCAGAAGGAGATGGGAAGATCAGCAAAACTCATCATAGACTGAACCATATCAAGTAGAGTGCGGTTCCTCCTTTCGGATACACCATTCAACTGTGGTGTTCCAGGTGGAGTGAGTTGTGAAAGAATTCCACAACTCTTCAAGTGATCACTAAACTCTTGGCTCAAATATTCACCACCACGATCGGATCGTAGTGCTTTAATTGTTTTGCCAAGCTGGTTTTGGACTTCATTTTGGAATTCTTTGAACTTTTCAAATGATTCCGACTTATGCTTCATTAAATAGACATATCCATATCTACTTAAATCGTCAGTAAAAGTAATGAAGTACCCAAACCCTCCCCTAGCTTTTGTGCTCATTGGTCCACACACATCAGTATGTATTAGGCCCAATAGATCACTGGCCCTTTCACCCTTTCCAGTAAAAGGTGACTTTGTCATTTTACCCAATAAACATGATTCACACACATCAAATGGCTCAAAGTCAAAGGATGTTAGAAGTCCATCTCTATGTAACTTCTGAATGCGCTTCACGTTTATATGTCCTAAACGACAATGCCATAAGTAAGTAGGATTAGTATCGCTTGATCTATGTTTTTTGCTGTCTATGTTAAGGACATCTTTGTCTAAGTCTAGGAAATATAGACCATTAGACCTTTTAGCAGTGGCATAAAACAGTGAATTCAAATAAACAGAGAAACAACCTTTCTCAATTGTAAATGAAAACCCTTCATTATCCAAAACAGGAATGGAAATAATGTTTTTGGTAATAGCAGGAACATAATAACAGTTATTAAGCTCTAATATTAAACCAGAAGGCAAAGGTAGACTATAAGTCCCAACTACAACGGCCGCAACCCTTGCACCATTTCCAACGCGCAGTTCTACCTCCCCTTTAGCCAAGGTTCTACTCCTTCTTAGTCCCTGCACATTCGAAGTAATGTGAGAAACACAACCGGTATCAAATACCCAAGAAGTAGATGTTGCTAAATTAATGTCAATGACATAGATACCTGAAGAAGAAGCCCCAGACTTCTTATCCTTTAGATACTTCGGGCAGTTACGCCTCCAATGACCAATTTGATCACAATGGAAGCACTTGGCATTTGCGGCCACCTTTGGCTTTGCCTTTGCCTGTGGCTTATCAGCAGTCTTAGTGGCGACTTGCTTGCCCTTGTCTTGCTTTTTCTTGCTAGCCCATTCCTTCTTAAAACCCTTTCCCTTTTGAACCATAAGAACTTCCTTCTTAGGTGCAACAGAGATGTTTTGCTCGGCAGTCATGAGCATCCCATGTAACTCAGCAAGGGTTTTCGACACCCCATTCATATTGAAGTTCAACCTAAACTGGTTGAACCCTTCATGAAGTGAGTGTAGTATGATGTCAGTAGCCAACTCTTGGCTATAAGGAAAGCACAACCTCTCCATTGCCTCGAAATAACCAATCATTTCAAAGACATGAGTGGCGACCGGCTTGCCTTCGACTAACGCACACTCAAGAATAGCCTTGTGAGTTTCATACCTCTCTATCCGAGCTTGTTGCTAAAACATGGTTTTCAGCTGTCGGATAATACTGTAGGCATCCAAGCATGCAAACCTCTTTTGAAGGCTTGGTTCCATAGCCGCGAGCATAAGGCAAGTAACAATTACAGACCTTTCTGCAATGGCCTTATGGGCCGCCTTTTCGACTTCAATAGAGGTGGTTGTTAAAACCGGGATCGGGGTTTCAAGAACATCCTCTCGACCTTCGGATCTAAGAACAATTCTTAGATTCCTTTCCCAATCAAGGAAGTTTTTCCCGTTCAACTTATCCTCAAGGATTGAACGTAAGTTAAAGGGTGAATTATTGTTGTTACCAGACATGATATCTACATAGAAGATGCAAAAGTAATAAGTATGTTTATCATAATAGCTTTTAACCAATTTTAAACACTTTAAAATAAAAGCTATGCACTTGACCAATTTTCAATGTGCCCCCTTTTTTAATCAAGTGATTCTAAGATCCTATCAAACATGATTTATAAGTGGACTTTGGCCTCAACTTAAAACCAAGTTTAAAAGGTAAGTAAACTCCTTTACTAATTACAACAATTTGTAATTCTTAGTTGATGGGTGATTGCTAAGGTGATGAAAGCTCCCAGGTAAGGAAGTTACCCACAACATTGCGGAAAGCCTTCCTAATCCTAGACAGAACTTGTCACCCAAACACAAAAACCCAACCCTTTGCTTCAAAATCCAAAACCGTTTTGATGATTTTGTTGGGCCAAACCAAACTAAACATGCAAATTTCGGAAATTTACTCTACTTAGCCCAAGATTGGAAGTAACACTATGCTTTGGCAGTACCTATTACTAACGATCAAAGTTTTAGTAGATGTTTATTTGGAATAGCAACTACCCAATATTAGCTTTAGGGACCTAAGTAAATTATTATGTGATTTAATTACTAGTGAACTCATTGCAAAAATAAATCACATGCATAATAAAACTTAGGAAGCATTCAAAAGCAATAATTTAAATGCATAAAATAAAATGTGATCCTAGTATGGCCCCTAACCCTAAAGACTACTCTTTAAGGCCTCCATTCTTGAATCATCATGGATCTCCATCCTTGTGCTTCATGGGATAAGATTGAATCACCATTCTTCTTATTACAACTCGAATAAATATTTTGGAATTTTAAACTAAAAATTACAAAAATACCAACGATGCGTAGATCGTAATTATATTACAAAAATACATTAACGATACGCAGATCGTATTTTCTATCCAAGTTTGGGCCATACTAGTCACCGCATGTATTCATAATATCATATATATAAAACATGCATTTTAATCAACTATTAAAATTAATTATTATGCTTTAACAACTTTAAACATAATAACACCACCTAGATTTAATCTCATATTAAATCAAATGGTTAGTACCTTAAGACAAATTTTAATCAAATTAGAATTTATCTCCCAAGGGCTTTAAGATATTAATCTAACAAATTTAATCAACTATTAAATTTAAAGAAAAATACATAAGCACTCTAAGGCACCACATATATTTTAATCATATTAAAACATAAAAACATAGCATGATATTTAATCACAAATACTAGCATGAAAGAATTAATCAACTTATTAAAACTAACATCCTAACATAAAATTAAATACCATAAAATAAAACTCCCATCATAATTTTAATTCATTTAAGCATTAGCATAGGATACCATGCATAATAACTTCTTAATATGCATTAAGGGATAAATGGATTAAACGTTTTTATCCGTTGAAGGAGAAAACGAGCCGTTGAGGCAGACCACCGCTCGCGACTCGCGAGCTAGGTCGCGACTCGCGATGGTCGTCGCGGCTCGCGAGAAGCGTTCTGCTTCCGTGTTTCCGATCTCAATTCAAGTAATTTTAATCGAAATACGTATGATTTTCTTTATACATTAAAACACTTTTATGCATAACTAAATCAGACTTGACCTCAAATTCAAGAATTCATGCCATGAAATTATACATAATCAAATTAAGCATAAAAACCTCAAAGCATGCAAATCATGAATCATACATATATACATCATATTCTAATTAACAACTTAACTAAAACATGAAACAATATAACAATTATATATGTATATACACATGTATCGAAAATGTATAAACAACTTTTATACTCCCACTAGATTAAAATCCAATTTTAATCATGCAAACAATATCCTCATGCTAATACCCTCCCCTAAACGAATTTAAATAAAGGAAAACATGCATCAACATGATCATATTAATCTATGCAATAGGCTAACTGATACCACTGTAGGAATTTAGATGCTTAATGTGGAAAACGAGTATCACATACTCAAACATCTAACACCAAGATCTTTGCATAAATTAACATGAATCTATAAAGAGTATAGAATATACCTCTTGATGCGTGAATTCCACTTCCACCCCGAGCCTTCTAGTGGAGATCCTTTAGAACGTCAAACGTCGTTCCTCTAGTATTGGTCCACGAACAACCCTTGGATCACCACGTATGCTAGTACGGAAGAGAGAGAAACTCCCTTGCTTTTGAGGTGTGTGAGAACTGAATGGGGAAAGAGAGAAGAGCAAGGAAAATCAGATTTTCCTCTCTAAAATAATGTAAATCTTCTAACACCTTTGTAACCCCCATATATTATATAAGGTGGTTACAAAGAGGTGTTTCATGAGGCTTTATTTTGCCTCATAATGTCATACATTATGAGCCTAATAAACTCATGAGTTACAACTCTTCCTACCCATCATAAAACCGCCCAACCCATATCACAAATGGACTTGGGTAATATCCAAGGGTTGTCATATTGTGTGACCTCATAGGACCCAATATATATTAGTAGTTAGCCTAATTATACTAGCCCAACAAACCGCAATTAGCTTCTAGCAAAACGTTGCGGTCACCTAATATTATTGAATATATTATCTCCATAAATTGTCCATATACATTTAGTTTGTTATACTTGATCGAGGACATAATCCTTCATTTTTCCCTTATTCCATTTCTTTTGGCTACCTTCACATATTCAAGAACTATGCGACACTATATTAATATTAATATTAACATCAAAAAGTTTTAAATAGTTAACTTAAGAGTGTTATTTATGGTGAATATTGATGAGCGTTATGATTTTTTATTTGCATTGTTCTAGTGTAAAAGAGTAATGTTTTCCAGAAAGGACTATGCCGATGTAGGATATGTTATCTTGTATTAAATTCAACAACTCTCGTTTTTAAACAATGATCTAGGTTATGTTTTTTATTTATTTAAAAATACATATATTTTATAGGCGTGTTTTATAAGTAGTAGTTCAATTTAATTTCACTTGGTAATTGAGGTTTTTAGGCATACTGTGGTGATTTATAAATTGATATTATCTTTTTTTTTTGAGGGGAAAAAGTAAGCTAGTATTAAGAAAGGGACAAAGAGTCCATAAGTACATAGGGCGCCACTTCCAAAGGAACGTGGTTTTCCCATATTTGTTCAGTACCAAAAGGAACAAGCTTAGCTAAGTGATGAGCAACAAAGTTTCCATCACGTAAAACATGAGACCAAGTAATGGAAGAGAAAAAAGTACAAGAAGCTAGAATGTCATGAAGGATAGCATCAAGATCCGAAAGAAATATAGCACTCTTTGAGAGGCGACCAATAATTACTTGACAATCAGATTCAAGAATCACATCTTTAAAGCCAAACCTTTTTCCAAGCCGAACACCCATGAGGAGGGCTTTTGCCTCAGCAACCTCCGGAGTCAAGTACCCTTTGGTGCGTCGGGTAGCAGCGAAAAGAACCTTACCTTGTGAATCTCGACATACAGCACTGGTACCAACCCAACCCTCCACTGCTAGTGATGCATCAACATTGATTTTCACAAACCCCTCAGGTGGTGCTTGCCACGTTTTGGGACTGGTTTGTGCCACCTTCTTGGAGTGGTAAATGTTAGCATTGAACGAGCCATATTCTTCTACTAAGCGTTGCACACGAGTGGTGAGAACCCTGTTGGGGGTCCATTTTCCTTGGAAGACCCATAGATTCCTTTCACCCCAAATGCACCAAGCTAAGAAACATCCCTTCATCACCATCTTTTTGTCTAACTTTTTCCAGGCTACCACTCGGTCACACACCGAGTCATCAGGAGATCCGAGGCACAAAGCCTCGCAGTTACAATCCCTCCACAAATTAGCAACACGGGGGCACTCAAATAGTGTATGGATGTCTGTTTCACGCTCACCACAGCCCCATGGACAAGCAGCATTGTCAATGAGGTGGCGGTGATGAAGAAGAGCTCTAGTGGGGAGGGAGTTTGTGCACAAACGCCAAAGGAAGTGTCGGACTTTTGGGCTAGCTTCAACACTCCAAATATCCACCCAAGCTTGGTGGAAATCATCAAGATTAACTCCTTTCCCTAACAAATATGCAGTTTTAACCGAATAAAGACCATTCTTTGTGAGACCCCAAGTTAATTCATCACTTTCGTTTCCACAACTAAGGGGGGTCGAAAGAATGCATCTTTTGTCACGATCATTAAAATGTTCATCAATGAGAGGAAGATTCCAATCTCCATTTTGGGGGTCAATCAAATCGCTAACTTGATGGATGGAAGCACAAGGTGAGCTAGTGATGAATCTCCCACTCTCATCTGCAATCCACGGGTCAACCCAAATTCTAACATTTTCCCCTGAGCCTATGCGCCATAAACATCCTTCTTTGACCAGAGCTTTTGAACTCCATATGCTCTTCCACGAGTAACTACAAGAGTAACCAAGTGGAGCATTTAGGAAATTCGAGCAAGGGTAGTACT
The DNA here is from genome assembly GCA_947648045.1 of Beta corolliflora. Lineage (NCBI taxonomy): Eukaryota > Viridiplantae > Streptophyta > Magnoliopsida > Caryophyllales > Amaranthaceae > Beta > Beta corolliflora. The sequence continues at coordinate 1,307,776 of CANSZD010003157.1, read as the reverse complement.
TGGCTTTCATGACTCGGCCAAGGAGGGAGTGAGGCTCTCGAACAAGTCTCCATGCCTGACGCCCAAGGAGAGCGTCATTGAACACATTGAGATCTTTGAAGCCCATGCCGCCAAGGCATTTTAAAGTGCACATTGACTCCCAATTTTTCCAATGAGTTTTTCTTTGCGTATCCGAGCTCCCCCACCAAAACCGAGCCATGGCAGACTGGATCTTTTGAGTAACTGAAACAGGGAATTTATAAACTCCCATCAGTTAGGTTGAAATAGCTTGGATGACTGACTTGAGTAGTATCTCCTTTCCGGCTCTTGAGAGTAATTTTTCCTTCCAACCTTGGAGTTTCTTCCAAATTCTGTCGATGATAGAATCAAAAATAGCTTTCTTTGATCGACCATTTACAGAAGGGATACCAAGGTATTTCTCGTGCTTCTCAACTTGTCTCATATTCAGAATCCCCATCAAATCTTCTCTTTGTTCAATGCTAACACCTCTGCTAAAAGAGACTTCAGACTTTTGATAATTAATTTTATGCCCGGAAGCTGATTCATATTGGTTGAGAATATCAACTATAACACTGCATTCCTGTCTAGTGGCTCTTATGAAGAGGAGACTATCATCGGCAAAAAGAAGATGAGATATTTCAGGGCCACTTCTACTTGCTCTTGCCCCATGGATAGCCTGCTCCTGAACCTTACTCTGAATCATTCTAGAAAAAGCATCAGCTATCAAGATGAAAAGATAAGGGGAGAGGGGATCACCTTGGCGCAATCCACGACCCGGGGTCACATCCCCATACACTCCTCCATTGATGATGAAAGAGTACGTGACAGAAGAGACACAGTTCATAACTAGATTGACCCATCGACCATCAAAACCCATGGTAAGCAACAACTTCTTGAGAAATCCCCATTCCACCCTGTCATAAGCCTTGCTCGTGTCTAGTTTCATAGCAACAACTCCTTTCCGGCTCTTGTTTCGATGTTTCATTGTATGGAACAGTTCCATAGCAATAAGAGCATTATCAGTGATAAGGCGCCCAGGGACAAAGGCACTCTGATTCTCAAAAACAATATCAGGCAGAAAGTTTTTGAGTCTCATTACTATAACTTTCGAAACAAGCTTGTAAAGCACATTACATAGAGCAATAGGGCGAAATTCAACAGCAGCAGAAGGATTTTTAACTTTTGGAATCAAAGCTATATTAGTGTGGTTAATACAGTTAGGAGAAGTAGAACCACTCAGAATACTACTTACAAAGTTAGAGATATCATCCCCTACAATATGCCAAAAGCGTTGGTAAAAAACTGCATGCATACCATCAGGCCTCGGGGCTTTGCACGGGTGCATCTGTTGTAAGGCTTCATGAATCTCATCCTTGGAGGAGGGGGCGAGCAAATTATGGTTACAAATGTCAGACACAATGGGATGGATGTGGCGAAGCACCTCCTGCATACTCGAATCAGGGGAATTATTCGAAGTAAACAAGTCACAGAAATAATCACCAAAAATTCCTTCGATATCATCAATATCATCACGCCAAACACCCAACTTGTCATATAAGCCTGCAACATAATTCCTCTTCTTTCTTTGGGAAGCTTTGTGGTGGAAGTAAGAGGTGTTTCGGTCGCCATCACGAATTTCGGAAACCCTCGACCTCAAATACCAATAGGCCTCGTGCTGCTCATGAAGCTCATCAAGGTGCTTTTCGAGCCTACCACACTCCTCACAAGAGCTCGCAGAAATGGGATGCTGCTGAACAAGAGTTAGCTTTTTCTCCACTTTTCTGATTTGATCACCAAGCTTTCGAAATTTATTTGAACTCCACCCAGTGAGATCATGAGCAAGAGCAGCGAGCCGTTTATCTCTTTAATTATTTATCATCTCAACTGATTGTGAGCCCCAAAAAATAAAAGAATGAATATTCTCTAAGTTTCTTAATTCTTTTATGGTTATTCATGCATGTTATTTGAAATTGTTATTGCAATTGAGAGTTTAGATAGCAAGAATCTCTGTAAATCTTTGCTTTAATAATTGTTTGAAAATTGATTTAGTCATCAGTTTATAATTTCAATTGTGAGTTTCCTCTTTTTACACACTTTTGTGTATTTCTTTTTGGTAATGTAGTAATTTCCTTATTACCCATATTTGTAAATGAGGAAAGAATTAAGAAAATATTTTCTTTATTATTTTTTGTGAGATTAAGGGTATATAAGTCTTTTCAAGAGGGACACCATAGCTCCCCCCTTAGCTTATATAATAGAGATAATAGTACGTAGTAGTTGATATACAAATTGGGATGTACCTCAATAGGACTAGCAATTTCATTCAAACCCGATGGATAACCATCCATCCGATCCAGATATATGGATAAAAACCCGAATTTAAGCGGGTGATAAACGAATGATGGATGAATCGTGTGACATATCGTGCCGGATTCAGGTAGATGTCCACCCGATTCATCGCTTGGCCCATCCATCCGCTCGTTGAATAAATATAAAAAAAAATCATATATATATTTATAAATATTAATAGTTTGATTCTGTTTGCAAGGTTTGGGTTAAATTGTGATTTTTTGTCAGTAGAAAGGTACAAATATTAGAAAGGATGTATCACAACTTTAATATAATAATCACTTTATCCCAAAATCTTGATTTTAGTTATAAAGTGCGACAATACATTAGTATACTTTTATTTCACATGATTCATCACCTGATCCACCGATTAATCCATTGATAATGGGTGGATTGGAAGTAAATAAATGGTAGATTGTGTGACAAATTGATCCGGTGGAGGGTGGATGGTTGGCAGATGGAAGCATATGGAGCCCCACCCAACCCACCTCCAATCCATTGCCACCTCTAACCTCAAGGAAAGTTTTTGTTTTAAGGTGGTGCTCCCAAAGGGGGTTCATACAGTTTTGTGTCAGATGCACCCTAAGTTTTGGCGCATGATAATGTGTGCGCTTTATTCTTTCAAGCTTAGTGGCATAATTTTAGGGGCGCTTCCGTCAGGAGCAGTTCCAGGGGCGCGAGGGTGAGCGAGGGAATAGGCCCCACAAATTTAAATTTCAGATACAATGTAATTAATCTCCGGAATATACGCAAAAGCAAACCTGGAGTGGTGGTTAAGATGGTGTTGTAATGTAAAAATGGTCCTAGGTTTGAATATTAACAAGGAAATTACTTTTTGATTATGAAAAATTAATATCTTGAGGGCCCCATTGTGAGAAATTGTACAGATCCCCATAGTCGTGGCGTAACTGTAGCCCCGACACTGGCTTCCATTATAAATATGGTTCCCGATGTTCGTCATTTTATATAAGACATTTTAAGATTGTGAAAAAGAAAGAGTCGGACAAGATGTCTAATATTCAGCCTATTACTCCTTGCAATATTGTTTATACAATTGGACTTGAGGTGTTGGCGAATAGGTTCAATAGTTTTTTAGTTGATATTGCTTCCATTAACGATAGTGCTTCCATCCTAATTAGCCTTATTTCTGATAATATTGTGGTGGCTTTTGAGATATTTCATATTATGAAAAATCCAAGACATGTTGAAGCATTGAAGTTTGGTTCAAATTGGGTGGAGATAGTTATGCACTTCATGACTTCATATTTTTTTGTTATGCTTATTACAGCCTTTTCCGAATTTTACTCTAGCTAGATGACTCCAACAAGGGGGCTCGCTCTCTCCTTATTTGTTTATTTAATGTGTGCAAGCTTTCTCAAGTTTGTTGAGAAAAGGTTAACGAAAGATATAGTCTACATGGTGTGTATATCTTTCTCGTTCCCCTGGTTGTATCATATTTGTATTTCTTTTTGCTGATGATAGTATAATTTGATCTCGAGGGTGAGTGCATATGATTTGGCTACCATTAAAGGAGTTTTGGAGGTGTATGAGTGGGCTTCAAGTCAACTAGTTCATTTGGAGAGAACGCTGATATCTTTTAGCAAATAAGTAGATGTCGAGCGAAGAGGCTCACATATGAAGGTGGTCCAATCTATTCCAACCTACACGATGATGAGTATGCTTAAATTTTTCTTCCTCCTTTCATAAATTGCATTTTTTTGTTTTACAATTTTGGTGGGGTAATAAGGGTTATCCAAAATCATTGGACGGCTTGGAGGAGATTATGTAGTCCCAAAGTAAAGATATGCTTATCAATGAGCGGGGTAACTTGGTGTAGTAACATCTTAGTGCATGAGTTCATGAGCTCAAGGCTGGGTGTGAACTCGAGCTACACATGGTATGGTATATAGGGGGGTGAAAAGGGTGGTGTTGTGTGGGTTTAGATGGCGGACCGGTGATAGTGAAGTGATTAAGATTTCGCGTGTCCCCTAGGTACTAGTCACACAATCTCACTTAATTTTTTTTTGCCGAGGGGTTTCGCATCTAAGGATATGAAGGCGAATTCACTTATTGATCGGAGTAGTCCATCTGGAATTTAATCGAGGAGAATCAAATTTTTGTTCATTTAGTTTTTGATTGGGAAAGGATGTTTAGTATCCCTACTAGTCCTCGACTTCTAACGGATTATGTATCTTGGGGTTTGAAGAATAATGGAAGGTACTTGGTTCAATTGGCTTATAGGGGTATCTATGTGAAGAGAGGTATGAGGTGCTAGCCTCATTGTATACAATGCATATAAGATCTTGGAATAATAATTACAGTGTAGAATGTGACAACTTTACGTACATAAGTCAATATTTTATAGGAAAAATTGACGCTAGGGATCCCAACTATGGCCCAATATCTTTAAAAGATCTTTGAGTTGGCAAAACATGTGGTTTTAAGCCTATTTGACTTTAGTTGACTTCAGTGGTCATAGACTCAATCACTGAAGAATCATCCTAGTAAGAGGAAATCTATCCTCCCAAATGGAGTACTAAGGGATGGAAATAGATGATGGATCATCCATCATCCGCTTAACCCGGTTTTATTAAGCGGGTGGCGGATGAAGTGGGTGATGGATGCGGGTGAGATTTTTTTCATTCGTCACTTACCCATCACTCGCTTAACACCCACCCATCATCCATATTATCAATTACACATGTTTATTTACATATTTTATTAAATTTTTTAGTCGAAAAATTTAATAAATACTCCCTCCGTCCCTAAATAGAGTGCCCATTTTTCCAATTATGTTTGTCCCAAATAGATTTTCCATTTCCTTATCTGGTATGGGTACACCAATTAAAATATTATTTTGCTTTTAACTTTTATAATATCACTCACTTTCCCATATGGTCCACATTATCTCTCCTTAATAAACAATTCATAAAAAGTGTACCAACTTCTATATTTAATTATGATTTAATACAACTAAGGTCCTACACATTATTTCTTCTTAATACTTGTGTCCAAAAGAAATGGGCACTCTATTTAGGGATGGAGGGAGTATGTATCTTATGGCATATTTTTTTGTAAAAATTGTTATATATCTACTTACCCGCTAACCACCCGACCCACCCATTCACCCGGTGGATGATGGATGGATGGATGCGGGTGAAGTTCCACCAACCCCGAACCCAATCCATTTCCATCCCTACTGTACCATGCGTGACAAAATTTGAACCCAAGATTTGAAAAATCTAACCTAAAAGTAATGTCAAATGACCAAGTACTACCGGATTTAGATCTAGACTATGTGATTCTGAACTTCTATTCGTCGCCCCAAAACTACTTAAAATCGCCCCAACTACCATCTGAATGTACCATTATACCCTTATCTCCTTTTTACCATTTTACTTTACTTTAGCATTTGAAATTTTAACTTCATTTCAAATCTTTATATTACCAATTTACAATTCTCTCTCCACCACCACCTAAAGTCACCGACCACCAATTGCAACCTCCAACCCAACGCCATCACCACCGACAAGAATGTCGTCTTCAGGCGAAGAGGTAATTTTTTTTTTTAAAACTATAAACACATGCCTAACGTTTGGCCAGAACGTTGGACCTATGGATACAACGTCTAGCCAGGACGTTGTATCCATGGGGCTAACGTTTGCCCAGAACGTTGGCCCCATGGATACAACGTCCTGGCCAGACGTTGTATCCATGGGTCCAACGTTCTGGCCAAACGTTAGGCCCATGGACACATTTTGTTTATACGTAATCTTTAATTTTTTTTATAATATTTAACTTTTTAAAATTTATTTTATATTATATGTGAAACTAAATTGAATTAGGTACTAAATAGTAAAAAAAATTGAAATAAGATTAATTTGGTTAAACTAATGTGTGAATATTGTGATTTTTTCGTGTAATTAACGATGATTTGTATTTTCAGGAGCCTGTTGGTGATGGGATTAATTATAACCTGTATTTCGACAATAGCCCATAATTTAAAACTCGTGATGCTGCTGCCGAGTGGTGTAGAGACATTGCCGTTGACCTTGGGTTTTTCTTGACGATCAGTAGTCACAAAAAGAAGTATCAACTTTTGGATTGTGATCGTGGTAAGAAGAAGGAACCTCGTGATTTCAGTACAACAATTAGAAGAAAAACGAAGAGAAAAGCATGTGGCTGTGAATTTCGGTTGTTCCTCGTCCCAAAAAACGACTACGCGTATTGGGTAGTCGAGACTAAGCTTGAACATGGGTTTCATAACCACCCAATGATGTTATACCCGAAGGGCCATCGACAAATCAGTGGTCTCAGTCCCGCCGCCAAGAAGTTTGTTGGAGAACTAACTTCATCCCATGTGAAACCACAGCACATCCTGAAAGCCATTGAAGGTGCATTTCCGTCTTTGAAGCCTAACATGAGGCACATCTACAATTGTAGAGATGTATTGAGAAGAGCGAGATCAGAAGGCAGAAATGCAGCCCAGCAATTTCTTCATCAGGCTGTTGAAAGCAAGTATTTGTTTTGGCTTCAGTCGGACGAGATGGGTAGGTTGACACATACATTCATTGCACACCCGACGTCCGTGAATTTAGTGCGTAAGTATCCGCACGTGATCCACATTGATGCAACGTACAAGACAAACAAGTACTTGTATCCTTTGGTGGAGATTGTTGGAGTGACACCAACCAACAAGAATTTTCTTGTTGCATGGGCATTGTTGCAGCATGAGGATGCTCAGAGCTATCGCTGGATGTTGGAGAGACTGAAAAACCTCATTGGCACGAGTGTGGCTCCGAATGCCATTGCCATTGCGACTGATTGAGATCTGGCTTTGTGTAAATATATCTCGGAGGTTTTTCCCACATCTGCTAACCTACTTTGCACGTGGCATATCAATTATGATGTGGAGGCATGGGCCACAAAGGAGTCTGGTGGGAAAAGTAAGATCAGAGTTAAGTTCGGGCGAGGAAGTTGGGCTAGGGTGATGAAATCCAAAACCGAGGTTGAATATGAAATAAATGTAGCCAACATGATGGAGGAGTGGGGTGCAGTTGGGAAAACCACATCCACTGATTTTCCTACCTACATCCACGGGACTTGGCTTGTGCACAAGGAGAAGTTTGTGCAATGTTGAACCAACCGAGTAAGACACTTTGGTAACACAACCAACAACAGAGTCGAGAGTTCTCATTCGGCTTTGAAAGCGTGGATTGCTACTCTAACTGAGGCAATCGACACACTGTTTATGCAAGTTGATGCTTTTGTTGCTGGGCAGTTGAAAGAGATAAGAAACTCCTTGGAAGCATCGCGCCGTACTCATGGGACTGAATTTGATCTGCCACCATATAGCGCCTTGAATGGTGTTTGTTCTTAATATTGTTTGGAGCTAATTCAGAGAGAGCTTGCAAGAATAGTTGAGCTGGACTGGGACTGGAGTAGATGCGGATGTGTTGTTGAGACTACGCATGGTATTCCATGTGCTTGCCATACCTTTTTCTCCTTGCAAGCAGACCATCTCCTATACAGTCAGGAGGTTGATCCATTTTGGTGGAGACTAGCTATTGGTGATGGGACAGATTCGACTGAGATACTATCGGAGTGCGATCAAGACCGTCAGTTCTTCCAGTCATTAGTGACCGAGGTACAGGCTAGGGATCCCGCGGTCATGAGATCTGTTTCTCGGCTACTCCATTCAGAACTCCACCTTGAACGTTGTTCCTTTGAGGAGCCTCAAGTTAACGTGACGAGTAAAGGTCGTGGAAAGTTGAACAAAGGCATGCGACGGGAAAAAAGTGGGTTGGAGCACGTTATGGGCAAGTCTTCTAAGGGTCGTGGCAAATCATCTGGGTCGGCCCCTGGTAATAATATATTTATTTATATACTTTAATTGTTTGTTTCGTATAATTGTACACATTTAATTAAATTGATTTATAATAACTTTGCAGGGTGGAGATTCGATATGGAAAATTTTCCATACTTTCATAAACTTCCACTAGCCATCTAAGACCACGTAGAAGGCTGGCATGATGTAATTATCGATGGTAATTGTGGTTTTCGATGCGTAGCAGATGCTTTTTGTTCTGGCCAAGACAATTGGGACATTGTACGCCGATCAGTAGTGAGTGAGTTGCATCAAAATGGTCCTCAATTTCATTGGGTATATGGTCGGGACCTCAAAGAGGCAATTAGGCGTATTCGATGGGAAGGTGCAGGTTGTGGGGAGGAACATTACATGGAGGCCATTGCAGACGTGTACCCCATTGCGAACCACTACAGATGCACGGTCTTTTTTTTCGCTCTTATGGGTCGTATTGATATGTCAGCTACAATTTTTCCACTTGATGTTGGGGGCATGAACGCTCTGCCACAAAGGGAGTTAGCCATAGCACATCTAGGGAGTTACTAGCATTTCATTCGGCTTCAACTTCGCCGAGGACATCCGATCCCTAAGATTCCTCCATAGTGGTTTCGAGTTGCTTCTCAAGTTGTTCGTCCTTGGGCAAGTCATTATTCAGCAAAGGATAATACATTGGGATTCATCTACCTCAACAACCCCAACAACTACTTCTTAGTTTTACCTCTTGCTAGTTGTACTTATGAATTTATGGTACATCAATGTGTTAATTTATGAATTGATTGTGTTAATTTAACCCTAAAAAAGAACAAAAAAAATCGCAATATAACTAATTAAATAAAAACAAGAAGGAAGAAAAAAAGAACAAAAAAATCGCAATAAAACTACTTAAATAAAGAGAAGAAGGAAGAACAAAAAAAATTGCAATAAAACTAATTAAATAAAGAGAAGAAGAAATAAAAAAAGAACAAAAAAAGCGCAATAAAACTACTTAAATAAAGAGAATAAAGAAAAGAAGGAATAAAAAAAAGAACAAAAAAAATCGCAATAAAACTACTTAAATAAAGAGAAGAAGGAAGAAAAAAAAAGAACAAAAAAAATTGCAATAAAACTAATTAAATAAAGAGAATAAGGAATAAAAAAAATAAAAAAATCGCAATAAAACTACTTAAATAAAGAGAATAAAGAGAAGAAGGAATAAAAAAAAGAGCAAAAAAAAATCGCAATAAAACTACTTAAATAAAGAGAAGAAGGAATAAAAAAAAGAGCAAAAAAAAAATCGCAATAAAACTACTTAAATAAAGAGAAGAAGGAGAAAAAGAAAAAAAAAAGCCCGCCCGAGCCCAAACGTAGCCCGCCCGTGGAGGCAAGGAGCCTCACTTACTGCCTGTTGGGTGAATAATACAGCCCGCTCGGGGGATGAGGCCGGGCCCACCCACCCTGCAACGCCCGGGCCCAGTGCAGCCCGCCCGGGCCTATCAACAAGCGAATATTTTAAAATTTTTTACGTAAAGGTTCATGGGCCTAACGTCTGGCTCAGACGTTGGACCCATGGATACAACGTCTGGCCTGGACGTTGTATCCATGGGTCAAACGTCTGAGCCAGACGTTAGGCCCATGGACACAACGTCCAGGCCAGACGTCATGGATACAACGTCTGAGCTAGACGTTAGGCCTATGAATTTTTGGCCTTTTTCTTTAAATTTTTTTTTGTTCTTTTTGTTGTTTTGGGCCATTTCAAAACTTTCGGCCTTTTCTTTATTTATTTTTTTGTTTTTTTTGTTTTTGTTGTTTAGGCCCTTTTAAAGGCCTTTATGTGTTTGGGCCATTTTAAAATTAAAGGCCTTTTTATGGACTTTTTAAATTTCAAGGCCTTTTTATGTGCATATTCTTTATGCATCTATTTTTTTGTACTATAACATGTTGATTATGTAATTACTCATGAATTAACAAGCATATATAAACATTAATTCAAATAAATAAAACCATTAGGAATAGTTAAAAGTGTTATGAATTAAAAAGCATACATAAACATCGAGTTCAAATAAATAAAACCATTAGGAATAGCTAAAAGTGTTCAACATAAATAAAATCCGCTAGTAATAGCTAAAAGTGTTTTAACATAAATAAAATCCGCTACTCGTTCTCTTCATTCGTCTTGTGTAACACTTTGTTCCAATCCTCAATGAGCTGCTCAACATTCTCACATGCATCTTTTGCATCATCCCATTCATATTCGTCCCGATGTTGCATGAATGGACGAGTTGCACATATCCACCTATTCATCCACTGTCGCATAATAAAATAGTGGGTCGTCAATATATTTAATTTCGGTACATTGATCCAAATTCCGAATCCATTGAAATACATTTACCTGCTCGGTCGCCGTACGATCTGGTATGGGTCGAGCACTACTACCTCCATCATTCAACAGATATGGATGTGAATGTCGTTGATACCAAGACAAGTAGTCAGTGGCGCAAGCCGTCGGTTCTGAACCCTTCTTAAACATCTCAATGTTTACACAATTACCTGTTGTAGACAAAATAACAATTGTTTAATAACAATAATAATAAATAAAATATTAATATAATATTAATATAATAACAATAATAATAAACATAATATTAATATAATAACAATAATAATAAACATAATACCTTTTTTTTTGACAGGAAACATCAAGCATTAATCATTAATCAACGGAACCTTTGTCGAAAGGAACAAGGCCCATAAGTTCATCTGGGCACTCTTCCATCCAGACCCGCACCTCCGTCAAAGAGAGGGAGAGTTGGGCCATGGAATGGGCCACATCATTACAATTTCTACTAATGAAACTAAAAGAGCAGAATTCAAAAAAGACTGTAAGTGCTAAAATCTCATTAACTACAACTTGGGTCCTATTACGAGCTTTCTTCCCATCAGCAAGCATTGATACCACAATGAGGCAATCAGATTCAACTTCAATGTTTCGAAACCCTGCATCATAGGCATAACGAAGGCCAAAGAGAATAGCAGCAGCTTCGACTGTCTCCGCCTGCCATTCGCCTCTCTTTCTTTCTCCAGCAGCCATTAACACATCCCCCACCGAGTCTCTCACAACCATCCCAAGTCCACATCCCTCCCTTCACACCGCCGCATCCGTGTTGAGCTTGGTTGGGGCATTGATGGGTCTTTGCCAATGCTCTTGCCGTAGAACCGGGTTATCAACACTTGGCAGTTGGCACCTCCCTCTCCTCAGCTGCCTCGAACTCCCCAAGAAGCTTCATAGCTCTATCACAAGCACTCTTCACTTCCACTTTATGTTTCTCGAACACCCATGCATTCCTTATGTTCCAAGCAGCCCACATGATCATCATAAGTATTTCCCAAGCTCTAGTAATGGTACATTTCTCAGCCAACCACGTACACCACTCCTTCATATCCATGCTCGCACAAGTTCCTATTGATAACCTTGCTGGGCAGAGTTTCCATAGCAAAGTGCTAGCATTACAGCCGAAGAAAATGTGAGGGGTGTCTTCAACACCCTCCCCACAGCGCGGGCACGTCGAATCCACCCTCAATCCCCTTTGGGCTAGAGTACCCAAGGAGGGCAGCCCATTACACACAGCTCTCCAGACGAGGTTCTTCACCTTGGGAGGGACCTTGGCTTGCCAAATTCTCCTCCACAAAGTTCGGTTCGGGTCACCATTAGAGCCCCCCCACACTCCCAGTCCTTCGTTGCATCTCAACGTGGTACGCACTTGTAACAGCCCGCACTTCTGAGCTGCTAGCTAAACATGCTTAACATTCACCAATCTCAATTGATACTTAATAACCTCGAATTTACATTTATTCTCAGCGGAAACAAACACCTATAAAACGATCTTGGACCTGTGGGTCATGGCCCACAACATAATAACCTCAAATGCCAAATATCAGCTTACAGAATAATTTACACGATTCCTATAAAAGAATATTTTATTCATAATAGCACTTGAATACTTCCAAATACAAAACTTGAATCATTAATCTATTTATAATTCCATAACCAACTCTTCATTTGATCCACTACGAACCTCCAACAGAAACCTGCAAATAACAGAGGGGAAATACAAAACAAAAGCAAAACTAAAATGAGCGGAAAGCTCAGTAACTTTACTTCAGCCCGTCAAAACAGTTTGGCAAAATTGGCATCAACACCCTGAACTATAGCGCGGGTACACCAAACATCTCAAACTACGGGTTATAGCCAGAACACCCCAAAGTACGGACCTGGGTGCAGTCCGTACCATAAATGAGGTCGGTGCCCAGAATTCTCACCGGATTCTCTCCCCTTTCTTATTTTCTTCTTTTTTAATCCTAATTTTTTTACTTAAACAAAAAAAAAGTGCGTGCCTTCATTTTCTCCTTCCTCAACTGAACAAAAAAACTTTCTTCCCCAAATTCCCTCTTACTTCCCCAAATTCTCTCTTTCTTCACAAATGAACCCTAAATTCTGAAAGAGTGAAATCCGCATAACAACAATGAGCTCAGCTTCATCTTCAAGTTTCAAGAATAATTCAAATACCAGTTTAGGTAATGGTAGGGTTTACTGTCGACTTCGATTGCCTGTAGTAATCCAAACTACTTGGAAGTTCAACCACAATCAAGGAAAACGCTTCTATGGCTGCCTAATATCTAGCACTCGACTTATAGCCGTTGAGAATTCCGATCACCGACCTCATTTATGGTACGGACTGCACCCAGGTTCGTACTTTGGGGTGTTGATCTGGCTATAAGTCGTAGTTGGGGCTATTTGGTGCACCCGCGCTATAGTTCAGGGTGTTGAGGCCAATTTTGCCAAACAGTTTTAGTTCGCAAACGTTTTTCATATCATAAACAAACTTGGTAACTGTTCGGAAAAGAATCCATCTTTTAAAATATATCGCTGGCATAGCTCAATTACTTAACACAAATCGCTGCTGGCAATTACAGGCAGAAACTTAACATAATATAACATAACACAATATTCGACCTTCTCTGGTCTTAACTGAACTTATATCCGAATCATTTCCTCCACCTGTACCTTGCCCACTTTTCATCTCAGGTCATAAGCTAAGCCGGCTAAAACAAATACGAAATCCATTTTAACATATCTCAAACCATAAATGTAAACATAAACATTTCCGAACAATTCCAATGACAGAACAAAAAACATTTTTTTCATACTCATTCAATAACACTTCACAACTAACTTATAAAGATGCATCTATAACCATGGCCATGACTATAAACGATATATGATATCTAAAATTCAATATAACGCACACACGGGCATTTAAATACATTTTGCTGAACATAAAGGTTACCTCAACGCTATCCAACTCCATAATAAACTCAAGAATGATTATGCGCAACCTCCAACAATCATAAAATTGATCTCCATATATCTTAGCTTGAATCGTCTACATCTCCATAGCAATTCTCCAATAATCACCTCACAACAATAACAATAATTAACATTCTTCCTCACTATGATTTAGATAAAGAAATTAGCTTCCTCATACTTTCTAACCTCTTGGATGAACTAACCACAAAACCCTTATAAGCAAACCTTCTACTAATCCAATTCACTATATCAATCTCTAACTATAATTAACCCCATTCTGATTTTTTTTTTAGAGAATATTATCAAACACCATTTCATAGAAATCTGATTATATAAGCTACTTAAGAAGCCTACTACAGATTATAAACTTCAATTCAAGGAAAGATGCAATCTTTAACTTCAACAAATTCTTATCACATCTGATTTTGTTAATCAACAACAAGATTTAGAACGGAAATTATTTGTAAAATCCAACAATAATAAACATGACACTAGAGGTTATTCAATGATATGAATCGAACAGGAGAAAGATGATGGCTTGAGTTATACCTCCAAAATTAAAATCAATTTGTTTACAAACATGAATCAACTGGGAGAAGAACACAAGAAGTAGAGAATACCAACATCAGCCCAACAACGGCAGCAACGACATAATTTCGGCGACTGAAATGAATGGGGCAGCAGCTCCTCCGACGAAGCTGCGGCAACACCAACAAAATCTCGTGGCGATAGGGTCCACGAAGTAGAGGAGAGAAGAAACAACGAGAGGAGCAAAGCAGCCCACAACAAATCAAACAAGACCCACGAAGGAGAGAAGAGGAGGAGCAAAGGATAGCGGCGGCGGTCGCGACACGCCAAAGAACACCGGGTAGGGACGGCGCACCGCCAAGCCGGCGTTGGTAGATGAAACAACATAGCCGAACCCAGAATAGAGAGAAAACAAATTAAGAGTTTTGATTCTTTAACCAATTCGATGGAGAAATTGAATTTTGGATCTTCAAGTTGCTTCTGAAATTGATATGTGATATTGAGAAGCTTTTTAAGTGGACTGCAATTTGACAAAAATGAAATCCTTGCTTGACACGAATGAGGAGAGCTATTGCTTTGTCTTCTTGGACTGATGACACGAGGAGGAGTGAGAATTGAGAGAATGTTTTTTTTTCCTTTTTAAGCTTAAATCATTTTGTTCAATACATCATTTCATAAAACCCACACTAACATCATTGTAGTTAAATCAAGTTTCTCAAGTAATTTTTCATTGGTATTAAAGCTTAGTTAAACTAATAAACATAATTACTTTATTTAAAACATGCTTAAAAATATGGGCTATTACAACACTCTTCACACTAAACTCCCTATTCTTCGTGTGACTCCAAGCAAGAAAATTCGGGCCCTCATTCATGGAACAATGTACTTGCTGAATTGCGAGCCACTCTTCATTAGTAACAGCCTCCTTTATCTCCTCCTCTTGCCACAAATGAGACTCTATGTCCCTCCACTCTGCCACCATCCACTTAGACTCCTCAACTCTTGGCTGAGAAAAAAGACGACCCCCTGGCAACGCGGGCAACCATTTATCTCGTCAAAAAGTCACATTATTTCCCTCCCCCACAACCCATTGAGACCCTTGGAGCAGCAGTTTGCGCGCCGAGAGAATAGAGCGCCATGTATAGCTGGCATTTGCCGGGACCTTCGCCTTCCAAAAGCTTGTTCGCGGGAAATACTTCCCCTTTAGGACCATAGCAGCAAAAAAGCTAGGATTAGAGACAAGTCTCCACCCTTGCTTAGCAAGAAGCGCATCATTGAAGGAGCTTAAATCCCGAAGACCCACACCACCTTCATCCTTCGAGAGACACATCTTTTTCCAACTGACCATAGCCAGCTTCCTTTCACTCCCTTTTTGCCCCCACCTAGGGGTGCTATTCGAGCGAGTCGATCGCGAGCTGGGGTCTGCTCGACTCGACTCGAAAATCGACCGACTCGTGCTCGACTCGACTCGAAACTCGTCGAGCACAAAATTTCCTAGCTCGACTCGTGCTCAATAAGAATTATTGATGCTCGACTCGACTCGAGTACTCGACTCGAGCTCGTTAAGCTCGACTGATCGACTCGAACTCGCTCGTTAAGCTCGACTCGACTTGGGCTCATTATGCTCAACCCAACACAAGCCCATCAAGCTCAACCAAAACTCTCAAGTGTCATCCTTCCCATTTATAAAGAAAATAAGCTTTGGTTTTTAGTTTTCAACCAATGTGGGACTTTAGTTTAAGCCACCATCTTTTTATAAAGTAAAATAGGCTTTGATTTTTTGTCTTTCTACCAATGTGGGATAAGTTTTATGCATTGTTTCTCCCTCCCCCTTTCCAACTTATTTACCTTACTTTCTTTTTAAGTATATTTTTTTCATTCTCATTTCAACAATTTATATAAAAAATTTTAACGAGTTGCTCGCGAGCTTATCGAGTCGAGTTGGAGCTTGCTCAACTCGACTCGTTAAGGTCTCGAGTCGATCACGAACTCGAGTCGAGCAAATTCGAGTCAAGCGTTGACCGAGTATTGACCGAGTCGATCACGAGCTGCTCGCGAGCTGCTCAACTCGATTAGCACCCCTACCCCCACCAAAAATTCCTACAGGTCGAATTCATATTATTGATGATTGCCTCCGGAATCTTGAAGCATTGCATAGCATAGGTAGGGATCGCTTGAGCCACTGACTTTAATAAGACCTCCCTTCCGGCACGTGAGAGGCACCTCTCCTTCCATCCAGACACCTTCTTCCATACACGGTCTTGAATAACCTGGAAAACAACTTTCTTAGGTCTTCCTATACAAGTAGGAAGCCCAAGATATTTTTCGTGCTCTTCTACAGCTTGAAAGTTCAACTTCATAAGAAGCTTGTTATGCATATCAGTGCTAACATTTTTGCTGAAAGAGACCTTCGATTTTTCAAGGTTTATTTTTTGACCAGAAGCAAGTTCATAGGACATAAGGATGTCAGTTATCTCATCTGCTTCAGTTTCACTTGCTCTCATGAAAAGCAACGTGTCATCTGCAAAAAAGAGGTGAGAAATAGCAGGGACTTGTCTCCCTATCCGAACACCATGAATAGTCTTTGCCACCTCAACATAATACTAATATAATAACAATACTGATAAACATAATATTAATATAATAACAATAATAATAAACTTAATATTAATATAAGGGAAATTCCACTTGGTACCACTGTACTTTGGATATTTCCATTTGATACCCAAATTTTTTTTGGATTCCATATGGTACCACTGTAGTTTGGACTTATTCTATATCGTAACATTTCGTTAAATAAAACATTAGTTTTAGATTAAATAGGGTTAGTAATTTGTCTCGTTTACGTGCCTTGTGCATCGAGAATAGTTCAGCTAAGGTTTGGGAGTCATTTTGGCTCTTATGAGTCAAAATTGAAGTCGAAATTAGAGTAAAACGACCAGAACCTCTTTTTACGTGTTAGGAAATGCTTACTTGTTTTTTTACGAAATTGGACCTTAAATTTGGTCGTTAAGGAGAAAAATGACTCCCAAAACCTTAATTACGCAAAATTAGACAAACCCCTAACCCTATTTAACCCCCAAACAAATATTTTGTTTAATATAATGTTGCAGTATAGAATAAGTCCAAACTACAATGGTACCAAATGGAATCCAAAAAGAATTTGGGTACCAAATGGAAAAGCCCAAAGTATAGTGGTACCAAGTGGAATTTCCCTTAATATAATTACCTGTCAGGAACGAGAACCAGCCCGACTCACAATGGACAGCAGAAGATTTCACCGAATACTTTCCCTTGCTAGGCCTAGATGCAGACTCTGGAGCAATAATAGGAACAAGTACAGTCTGCATACGACCTAACTGCCGCAAACATCGATTAGGCATATAGGGCTCGATAACTCCCCGGTACGGAATGGTGCCCCTGTATAATGTTCTCCGGATGGTGTTCGGATCAAAATCATGACCATAAGGCAACCAATCCACCTGCAATTTTTACAAATAAGCGATTTTATTTAATGAAATGCAAGTATAGAAAAAACTCCTAATAATAGTACATAAATAATCACTTACATCCTCTGTTGTCAGTGTGTCTAGTTGTCTCTTGATAGAACAAAGACGGTCATGAGACCTCTTCTCATGGTACACACTCCAACTCTGCGCTCGTGGAGCTTCCCCACCAGTAATATGCTTGGCGTGTGGCCTGAAGCATGGAAAGTACTCATAAATCCATGCCTGGAGTAAAGTCAAACAACCGCTGATCCCGACTGTGGAGGTCCGACTAGCCTCACCCAACTGACGATACAAGTACGCAAGTGTAGCCGACCCCCAGGAGAATGTGTGAACGATATCTGGGCCTCAACAATTTCAAAGGGTCTCAACCTCGATCCACTCTTATCTGTGAACAAACAGCACTCTAGAATCAACCATATAATACATGTCAGCTGTTTCTCCAATGGAGCAGGTGTCTCCCCATCTGATAGAATATCAGCAACCCCTTGTGCAGCAATAGCACCATTTTCCCAAAATGGACTTCCGAGCACTGCAACTGTCCTACCGATCGAGTCTGCAACCAAACCCCTAAGAGCACCAGTCGGAGGGATGTCATGGACCGTGCACCCCTCAACTGGAATACGCAATATATGCCACACATCATGCAACATGATCGTCATCTCCCCAAACGGTAGGTGAAAAGAACTCGTATCAGGCTGCCACCGCTCGACAAATGCTGAAATCAAGGGCGCATTAATGTGCGTGAACATAGTAAAGGGGATATGGTACAAAGACATTCTACGAAGACGATCCTGTATCGGTGGAGGCAACGCCCTAGCTCACGTCCTCAAACGTGTACAAATCCTCTCTCGGGTCTGACACTTCAGGAGAATTCTATCCCCCCCTCTCAGATCTCCATAGCTACATGTCCACCAAAACTAGGGATAACAGACCCAACCATAGGTCCTCCTGCAACTGGACCTGTGACCTTCCAGCTAAGGTAATCGGCATCCTTCCCCTTCCCCTTTCGACTCTCAACAGTCGATGAACTCCCCTCGCCGCGTATAAACCGCCCACCCCTACCCTTACGGACATTCCAACGATCATCGGGTGTAGGGTCTGGATCTCTCTCAAATTCCCGCATAAATGCATCCTCAACATCATCATCGTAAAGAACATCAGAACCCGGCTCATGTGTACCCGGGTCATCCTCCCCCTCATCCATCTCCTGATGCTCCCTTGCATCGTACGACCCACCAACCCCCTCATCGTGTAACTGAAGCTGACGTCGCGGACCAGTCGGGTTCATCCGCGCCCTCCTAACTGAAACGGAAACACCACGTGAGTGGGGATGACGCGGACCTGAATCCTCGTAGTGCACACCGCGAAACCCGGGAAGTGTCTTCCCGGCAAATTGTCGAAACCCAGATGGCTATTCATCAACAAATACGTAAAAATAAAAAAATAATAAATCAATACATTAAGCATCCTACAACAATAATTATTTATAATCAAAACATACTATTTATAATTTTCTACAACCTACAATAATAATTATAATTAAATTAAAACATAATAAATAATAGTTTATGAATTAGTTTTATAAAATATTCCAATAAAAACATCAATTACATTTCATGAATTAATAAAATAATAACATTTAAAAAAATTTATAAATATGAAAATATAACGTAAATACAACAATTGATAACAGAAAATTAATAACATAATAATGTTAAAAAAAAAATTGGCTGAGACCCTTCCTTCCAAAGAAGGAACGTTTGGCCAGGAAGTTCCTTCCATGGAAGGAACGTTTGGCCAGGCAGTTCCTTCCATGGAAGGAACGTTCCAGCCAAACGTTCCTTCCATGGAAGGAACGTTTGGCTGGAACGTTCCTTCCATGGAAGGAACGACCTGGACAAACGTTCAGGCTCTTTTTTTTTTAAAAAAATTACCTGCGACGATACCGCCGCTGCCGCTGCCTCTGCTGCCGCCATCTCCGCTGCTGTCGCCGCCTCTACAGCTTCTTGCCGGCGTCTTGCTTCCGTAGCCCTGAAGATTGCCGCCTCCGTTTGAGGCCTGAGGACAATATTCTTCCGTGGCCTTGGATTTTCCGACGGGTCACCTGACATTTTTTGGGTTTAGATGGTGGTGGTGGTGGTTCTTGTGTGTGAAGGATGAGAGTGATGATACTGATGAAAAGTGAATGAATGGTTAAGGCGATTTTAAGTAATTTGGGGGTGATATTTAACAATCCCGGCATTTTGCTGCCACTGGACTGTGGAGTAATGAAGTTTGGGAACCATCGCGAATTCGCTCGAGCACTGCCCTAAACATTTTCAAACTTTCACCGAGTTGCACTAAAAAACATCCCATACTACCACCTCTACCTACTAACCTGCACCAAACCCAAACCACCCGTTCATTTCATCAAAAATCACACACATCTTAATCAAACGAACCACCTACCTCAAATTCACCATAACAAAACTAGACCCTAACACACAAAATCAGCCTCTGAATCTTTGAAGCAGCAAAACTGCAAAACCCTCCTTCATTTCACTCGAAACAGAGAAAAACACCCTTTTCTCACTTCCAACTTCCACTCTCTCTCCTCCGCCGTCCCTCTCTATCTCTCCTGGTGCGCGATTTCTCTTTCTCTCTCCTCTCTTCTGCTGCGATCTAGCTATAATGTCATACTTTGCTACACTATTGTTTTTTTTTGTTGTCGATTTATATCTCACATTTTCTGTTCTTCTGTTTATTTTTTAATGAAATTTGAATTTTTCTTAAAAACGTTTGATTTGATGCATTTTTATGGTTTTTCTTTGTAGGTGATTGTTTCGTTTGTGGTCTTGTATTTACACTTTAATGGCGGTATGTTTGGTGTTCTTCGCTTTGCTGAAATGTAGCTACTTTTAGGTTTTGGTTCGTTTGTGTTTGATTTGAGGTTTTGTTAATAGGTTGATAGAATTCTGAAAGATGAAGCTTCTGAAGAGAAGGGAGAGCGTGCCAGAATGGTGAGTTTTTTTTGCTCACTAGATTAAGTTTTCAGTTAAATTAAGTGGATTCTGTATTGTGCTCGATAATCGGGGTTATTCATTTATGCATGTTTATGGTTTGAGTAGATTAGTTTGCTGTTTGTGTAGTCATGGAGTAACTTATGAAATGGTTTCCTGCTATTTAAATGTGTGTTACTTTCTTGTTGACTGTCTGTGGCTCGTTTCGAACAGTTGGACATGAGCTTGCATTTGTATGTAATTATCTGTGTTGGAGGGTCATAATATTGGGTGGATTTTTGAATTTATCCTAGGTTTTAACTTTTAAATTATGCTACCTAGACTTGTGTTGGGTGTTCGAGAGGGGAAGGAATCAAGATGTACGACTCACTGTGGCTTAAAATTTGGGACATGGACATTCCTAATATTGGAAGCCATCATGAAAATTTGGTGTTATTCAGATCTGCACATATAAGAATCACTCTAAACATGTCTTTGGTCCTTTCAATCTAAGTTACTGAAATTACAAAGAGAGAGAGAGAGAGAGAGAGAGGTTCCGTCAATTGTTTTCTGATTAGTAGATTTGATTCATGCAAGTAGATCACTCTCTTGTAAGTTTTTCTTCACAGCCTCTCATCTTCTTCGTGGTCATTTTGGGGGTCAGTCTATTGCTGTGTCTCATGTTGACACAGTGTGGTAGCCAAAATGCCAAGTGGTGATAACACTTGGTTTTGAAGCCCATGATACGTACTTGGCCAATAAGCTAACTAGCCTTGTATGTTGGTGACCAATAGATATATGCAGTTAACATTATATCTAGTATTATAATCTGGTTCAATAACAGAGAGGAAGAGGAAGTATGTGCAGAAGATGAAAAAGTTTAATGTTCTAGCCTTAATTGGGAAGCCTAATAGATCATGCTGATGCTGAAGAAAGGGGAAAGTATATAGGTGCTGAGAGGGAGTGACTTTAACTATTGCAAATCAACCTAATTAAGTTCTAAAGGAAAAAGCAAAATAGATCTTGAATGTTCGACAATCTGACATTTGGCAGTTTGTAGTGTATGGTTGGTTTATTGCTTGCTTTGATGTTTATTGTTTGGTGATGCATTTTATGTTTTTTATCAGGCAACTTTTATCGGCGCGCTTGCAATAGTTGACTTAATCAAGACAACTTTGGGACCAAAGGGAATGGTATTTTTCTCATTTAGAATACAGCTTTCGTATTTCGAGCATTCTTGATCTCTTTCATGTTCAAAGTTCTGCTCCTACATTGGTTCATTTTGCTTTATCTACGTGTTGTATTGCAGGACAAGATTTTGCAGTCAACTGGTCGGGGTCATAATGTTACAGTGACAAATGATGGGGCAACCATCATGAAGTCCCTTCACATCGATAATCCTGCTGCCAAAGTTCTTATTGGTATCGTTGAAATGTTGTTTGTTATAATTTTTAGACATAGCTTTTATTCATTGGGATGTACATGTACTCCCTCCGTTTCTTTTTAATTTACTCACTTCACTTTGGGGGAGAACCAAGGAGGAAGTTCAAAAGTGAGAAGAGAAACTGAAAAGATTGAGAGAAATTAAATAGGTGGATAGAGAAATATTAAGGTGGGTATTAAATAAAAAAGTGGACCACATGGATGGAAAAAGAAGACGAAGTAGATGAGACATGTTACCAAAAATAGAAAAAGTAATAGTGTGGAGATTATAAAGTAACGGACTAAAAAGGAAAGCTTGTAGATTAAATAGGAACGGAGGTAATATCAAATCATTTTGTTGGTTTAAAAACATACTGTGAAGATTGTACTTTATTGATGCAAGTTGTCTCTTAATGAAATCAGATATTTCGAAGACACAAGATGATGAAGTTGGTGATGGGACAACGTCAGTTGTTGTTCTAGCTGGAGAGCTATTAAGAGAGGCTGAAAAGCTGGTTGCAATGAAAATTCATCCCATGACCATCATATCAGGTTGATCGAAAAACAGCTGTCTTTTTAATGTTTGTTTGTGTATGTGCAAGTTCAGATGTTCCTTTTGCTACTTAATTTTTGTAACTTTACATTTATATTACTGTGGAGTCTGCTACTTCAGAATAGTCTAACTTTATATTCTAAGATCTTATGCTAGATTCTTTTTGTTCATTGTGTTGTTTCCCCAGAATGAGATTGACTTAAGCCTGTGTCTCATGAGAGCTATGTATGTAATAGCCAGAAGCATATTGTAGGATGTAGGGATAGAAGCATGTTGGAATTCTAGCATTAAGGTAACCTCAAGCTTACGTGGACGGATGTCGTGTAAAGGATGCATAAATATTTCTAATTATGCTATGAAGAGGATAATGTGGGTATCTTGCAACGTGTATCCACGAAAGAGCTATAATAATCTTTGAGTGAATGACTCACCATTAATGTAATGTGTACTGGTGCTCAGGGGTGGAAAGTTTAGGCATCTTTATCAGTGTTTTGAACCTATGGCATGTCATTTTCCATTTGATGGATTTGCTAGTTGCGATCCTCTTTCATGGGCGACTTGGCATTATTGGTAATCTGTGACCAGCTGGTTCTGAACCATCATCTGGACGCAACATCATTAGAATTTCAACTTGATGTTTGAGTGACTGCTTGGTTGAGAATGATAAATTACCAAATCTGTATTGCCAATTAACCTTGCAACGTTCTATGTGTCTGTAACTTCTATATGTCTAATTCTCAGGATTTAATTAAGAAAATTCAATATGACTTTCATGACTCGAGACTCGAGAGAATATGGCATTTTTTTCTGTTCTCTTTCTAGACAGTCAGACCTACTAAACAAGCTTAATATTATTCTTATTGTGAAATTTTTTGGGCTATAATCTGTCTCTTAACTTGTCCCTGCCATAAAATTTGACTTTTGTATTTTATTGGACCTGCATCTGTTAATGAAAGCACGGGTATGCTACTGTCTTTATTTGGGACTCTGCGTGAAGTGAAGAGAGAGCAAATCTTGGTGGAGCCAATACATAGTGGTTATGCTTCTTGCAACAGTTTGTAAAATTGTTTAAGCTGAAAATTCTTGTACTACTACCGATCTACCATGGATGCATAGGAAGCAAATTGTAGAAATGGGAAAGTTTGTTCTTTGAGGAAGCATGGGAACTTTTTCTGAGATCATGTCTCACACTCTCAATTTGCTTAACCCCCCCCCCCCCCCCCCTTGTTCATAGTTATATTTACACCTTGCATTGACACAGAGATTAAGAATTATAGTTAACTGCGAGAGAGAGAGATTTAAGAAAAAGAGGGTAAATAGTGTTTAAGAGAAAGGGGGTAGAGAGATTAATAGGAAAACGGTAAGTTAATTTGGGTATTCACAATAAGGAAAGTGTGAAAAATATTAAAGGATAGAGGGCAGTATTATTTTGTATAGCAGATTAAAAGATGGACTGAATCTGTGTCCTTCATATGATGAAATTTGAGGAAATTAATGAAGGTCTGAAGAAAGAGTGCACTTTCATATTCAAGAATGAGTTTGGCTTAGAAATAGTGAATTGAGGAAGTAAGGTAAATGGGAGTTATTCATATGTAGTATAGAATATTCACCCTCATTTATGATATGTACGGAAGGGAATATCTTTGAGGTGGACATGGGAGTATTGATCTGGAGGCTGGAGGATGTGAAGAGTTTTGCAAGTGCTAGTCTGGGCGCAAACTCGATGTTGTTCTTGCTGACGTTCAGTCTCTTTTTTGGTTGGTTATTGAACATCTTTTTGTCATAGTTTCCTGATGAGTCTTTTAGTTAGTCCTT
Source organism: Beta corolliflora (assembly GCA_947648045.1). NCBI lineage: Eukaryota > Viridiplantae > Streptophyta > Magnoliopsida > Caryophyllales > Amaranthaceae > Beta > Beta corolliflora. The sequence continues at coordinate 1,283,412 of CANSZD010003157.1, read as the reverse complement.
TTAGGTTTGGATCACAAGTGAAGATCTAAGATCATTTCTTGACTTCTTTTTGGTCTCGTATAGTTTTTTTTTTTACCGGGAATATATTTCCTTCCAGAACTTTTTTCTGTCTTAATGAAATTTCTTGTGCCACAAATCACCCCATAGGTATTGTTCTTTTAATAAAGTCAAGCTAGCTGTTCATTGTACTTATACTGATCAGATCATCATTCCACTCACTATGGTCCAGCAAGTGTCTGTAATATGCTTTGCAAATCACTCAACCTATGAGCAAGTGTCTCATGTTAGTTGTGCTTGCGTTTTTAGTCGGTTTCATGCTATTTCTAGCAGAAGTTTAGTGTCGTTGATTGTCTGAGCCTCTGATATCTTGTGATAGTGTGGCGTATTATGCTGTTCTAACTATTGAGGTTTTGATATCTAATCATTCAGGTTACAGGATGGCCGCTGAATATGCTCATAGTGTATTGTTGAAAAAGGTTTTTGATAATAAACAGGATTCAGGTACTGGTTATTAGTCATCCACTTTTAACATGCATTTAGTGATTGTCTTTCATAATTTTTCTTTGATCATGACAACCTGTACATTACAGATAAATTCAGGGCAGACTTGATGAACATTGCAAGGACTACTCTGAGTTCGAAGATATTGTCCCAGGACAAGGAACACTTTGCCAATATGGCAGTAGATGCAGTGATGAGACTGAAGGTGATTTACCCAAAGCCTCCTATCTTTTAAAGTACAGATCAATTACTTTTATGATGCTTGTGCTTAACTCATTTGCTCTCTCCATGGGTGTGCAATATCTACTTGGTTATGATGGCAATAGGATAATCTTTCTAGCTCTTGTTGTTTATGAGATGGTCTTTGCGTTGTGCAGGGCAGCACAAACCTGGAGTCCATTCAGATGATCAAGAAACCCGGAGGTTCCTTGATAGATTCATTTCTAGATGAAGGGTATGTCTATTTTCGAAAAGTGTTGCTTATACATTATTATTGGCCCTTTTTTCCATGACATTCGTTCTTTCATGTTGGTTACTCTAGATTTATTTTGGACAAGAAGATTGGAGTTGGCCAACCAAAGCGTATAGAAAATGCAAATATCTTAGTGGCAAACACAGCGATGGACACAGATAAAGTTAAGATCTATGGGGCACGTGTACGTGTTGATTCAATGTCTAAGGTTGCAGAGATTGAGGGAGCAGAAAAGGACAAGATGAGGGAGAAAGTGAAGAAGATTATATCTCATGGAATTAACTGTTTTGTGAACCGGCAGTTAATCTACAATTTTCCAGAGGAACTCTTTGCTGATGCTGGAATCCTTGCTATTGAGCATGCTGATTTTGATGGTATTGAACGCCTTGCTTTGGTGACTGGTGGTGAGATTGCATCAACATTTGATAATCCTGAATCAGTAAAACTTGGACATTGTAAGCTGATTGAGGAGATTATGATTGGAGAAGACAAGTTAATTCATTTTTCTGGCGTTGAGATGGGACAGGCATGCACAATAGTATTGAGAGGAGCGAGGTAATGTCATATTCCCCATTTTGTTTCTTCTTACTTGCCCTACTTCCTCCATCTATCTACGTTACAATTATTCATATTGAACCCATAATTTTGCTTTTTAATAATTTCACTTGAGGATAACAACTTTTTGGCTCTTCCAAAGAGAATAAGTTTGGATCCTGGGCTCACCATGGGAATAGAGTATAGGTGGTGTTAGTTTAAGTTCCTAATACTTTAGTGAAGGAAAGCTTACATTCTGGTAAGTTTCTGAACGAGTTGCAACTGAAGGAAGTGATAGAGCAGTAGTTAATGTTTTAAGATGATATCTTCAGTAGGTGTCTATTCATTACTGGTAGTTGTGATGAAAGTGTTCCTTTTGATGTTTGCTAGTGAAAACCTTGTGCATAAAGTTGTTTATAATTTTCTTCTGACAGCTTTTTCTGTTTTGAACTTCCCTAATTTAGTTTAGGATATTAATGGATCTTTTAAGCTCTCTTTCACTTTGACTAGAAACTGATAGTTCATTTTTTTTTTGTCATCTGAACTCTTAGGTTCATTGATTGCAATTTCTATAGTTCTGAGTTACATACCTGCCCATGTTACGAGCCTCATGAAGTCATTAGCATTGTAGTATTGACGTCAGATAAAACAATGTTAGATGACAACAATCATTTTATCCCTCTGTATGTAGTTAAAATTTTCTCTTGGAGAGTGGTTGGTTGGGAGAACATGTTCCAGCAGGAGCACTTTTTCTATTTTCCTTTGTTTGGTTTGTAAAGGTCAATTTTTTTTGAGAATACTAATAGTTCTTGGAAGGGTAGAAAATGTTTTCCTTTCTATGGGAAGGAATAACTAATATTCCCTATTCTTTACTTTTCTCTTTCTATAATCTGTCATCTCCTCTCTGTTTCCATTTTCCCCTTCCTCTTAACTATTTTGCAAAGTTTTGAACAAAGGAAAACATATCTACAATTGTGCTTCTGTGAATTATTGTCCAAGAAAAAAGAGCCTCGATGTTGGTTGTTCCAGCAGCAAAGATTTACCTTTTGCTTATTCTATACTTCTGCTGATAATTTACTTGATTCCTGGAGTCTACTGGTGCAATTTAAAGTCTTCTTTTGGTAGATTTGTGTGAAAGATTAACAGGCATTTCTTCTGCTACTACTTGTGTGTTTGGCTTTTGAACGTATCTTGTCACCTTTTTGCAGTGAGCATGTGCTTGATGAGGCTGAGCGATCTTTACATGACGCCCTGTGCGTGCTGTCTCAGACGGTGAATGATAGCAGGGTTTTGCTTGGGGGTGGTTGGCCTGAGATGGTGATGGCTAAAGAGATAGATGAACTGGCTAGAAGAACTCCTGGAAAGAAGTCCCATGCCATTGAAGCTTTCTCACGGGCACTCCAGGCCATACCTACAATCATTGCTGACAATGCTGGATTAGACAGTGCTGAGTTGATTTCGAAGCTTCGTGCTGAGCACCAGAAGGAAGATAGTACTGCAGGAATAGACGTGATCACTGGAGCTGTAAGTGGCCTTTTAATAGTTATCGTAAATTATAATAAAGTAGGCGATATTCGTTGGCTGGTATAAGTTAATGCATTGATGTACTGCTGCTCAAATAGCCAGGTTCTTGGTCTCCTCCGTATCAAATAGCTGTCTTTACCTATATAATTTAGGATAGGCAGTTCTGACAGAGTGCAATTTTTCATTCCATGGGTTCAACATCCGCAACAGAATTTTGGATTTGAAATAGATATCTATGTAATCTAATCTTTGGCATGCTGGTCTGCAGAGTGCAGACTAGCATTTGGATACTTGAACTTAGATCTTTCCTGCATCAGTGTCCATCATGCAATTCTTGTCCCTGAGTGCAACATAGCTAATGTGACAGCTTCTAGTGAAGCTTTCCATAAAGTCTTGGTAAATAGGACCCAATTTTCTATTAGTTTCACGAGTATTAATGGTTATACGTTGGGTCATTGGTCACACGGGTAACTGTTCTACATGGTTTTGAACCATGCTGACCCACTTTCCTATGTGCTCATGAAGTCTTGACCTGTGTCAGGAATTTTGCCTTTTTGTATTGGTATTTTTTTTTGGGAGTGATGGGGTGGGGGTTGAGCCTAGTGCTATCTAGAGTTGCTTCTCATGATCATGTTATTGATGTGTAAGGAATTGGATTCTGCAGGTTGGAGATATGGCTACCCTGGGTATATCAGAGTCATTTAAAGTAAAGCAGGCTATTTTATTATCTGCTACAGAGGCAGCTGAAGGGCTCCTTAGGGTTGATCAAATCATCAGATGTGCACCAAGGAGGAGAGAAGATAGAATGTAGAGCTGAAATTTGCTTTGTATTATTGGACCTTAGGTTTTGTGCTAGTGTTTTTCTTTTGTTTCTGACTTAGAAGGCAGTATGGGATTTTGCTTTTCTTCCCTGTGCATATGCTGTTGTTCTGTAGCAGCATATGAATTTTTTACTGTAATGGTTTTGGATGTTGCATGCTTGCTTGGCGTTGAGTTCCGCTTATGGAGCCGAAATATGTAATATTGCAACCTTAAGTTTTGGTGGAAGAGTGGTAAAGTGTGAATTGGTATGATAATAGGATGAAGCTGGAATTCCTAAACTTGGTAAGTTGCCACATTATAAAATCAACTAAATCGATTTCTGAATTTATTATCTGCCGATGTTATACACTTATCTTTGACCTACACCTCGTTTATTGTTGCTGCTTGCCGTGCTCAAGAGTCCAGAATGGTTGCCTGACACTTCTGAATTATGATCCTATTGATTCATTTTGTCTGATGCAATCCTAATCTAAGCCATTTGTTCTTCTTTGTTCATTGTATTTGAATTTATGAATTTTTGACACATGTTTACCTCGGAAGCTATTGATTCATAAATTCTGGTCTTCTCTTCTTGACCCTTCGTTTACAACTGCATATGATACCCAATTTCCATCTCAACAATATATTGTTGGTAGTTTTATGCCCAATGCTAACCCTGTTAAATAACTCAAGCAAGCAAGTACTTCATGAATTCTCATTGGCAATTATTAGGAGTCATCCTTGATCAGATAAAAAACACTGTACAATAACTCCAAACCCTCTTTGTTGGGCGATTATGAAATATCGGCTTACATGACAATGTTACTGAACAATGGAGCACAAAAGTCAATGTATTACCGATGTCTATAATACCACTGTCTCATCGTAGGCTATATTACCTGGGAGAAGAATGCAGGCATAACTCTTGAGTTACTCGAGATTCTGAAAACTCGATCAAAACTCGACTCGAGATGTTGTCAAGTTATTCAATACTTGTTTTGAAAACTTGTGAGAAACTCGAAAACACAATTATCAATATTAACCAAAAGTAAAATGATTAAATTAGACATAATTTCTACTCTAGGGGCACTAAATCAGATGAGACAACTTGTGAGTTAGACTCAATTAAAACTCGACTTAAAGATACTCGACTCGGTCAAAACTCAATACCCGGTCAATAATCGTCTCGAGTGAGCATGACTCAACTCGAGAAGTTAGCTGACCTAAGCTAGAACTCGACTCACATCAGTGCCACTCCTAATATTATCATTATCTCATTGCAGTGGGTCGTAAATTGTCCATAGTTTTGGGCTAGGGCTTAAGTCTTGATTGTAGGGCTAGTCAACAAGTCGGGTTAGGTTGAATTTGTTTGGCAACATTTTCCTAAAACCTATAGTGGGGTTATTGTACATACATTGAATTGTAATAGTATTTTTGTAGTATAAATATGACATTTGCCATAAGTTACAATACATACAACGAGAAGAAAGAAAACATTTGTATACTATCCTCCTTTACTCTTTGTTTCACAATAAATGTGATTTTTTTTTTTTTTACTTTTTTATAAGAAAGTCAAGGTGACTATTTTGAGTTTTTTTGACGGGAAATCTTGCCATTGCATAGAGTTGTCTGATAGATAAACTTGGTTTAAATTAGAAAACTAAAAAGGCAAACCGAATATCAGTTCCTCAGGTTTCCCAATTTTTGGTTCAATTTTGCTTCTCCATTCCTCAGAATACTTGAGTTAAATTTTTTTCTCAGAACACTTGCAACACCCGAAGATCACAGTATTTCCATAATTTACACCAAAATTGCAATACAATCACAAATTTCTTCGACGTCACAGCTTAAACACAAAAACCCAATTAGAGCTGAGATTGCTTCCTTAATCAAATCAAAAAAGAGCTTTAGGGTCTGATCTGCGCAAATGTTGGGTCTTCTAACAATTTCTTGAAAATCCCAGGTGATAATTTTTGCTAATTGTGTTTCTCTTTCTGTAATTTGTTCATTGAATCGGTTCAATTTCTTTTTTTGGGTCATTTCGATTTGTTTGATAATTATGTTCTTGTTTTTGTAGATTTAACTATTTAAGTGGTATAATCTTGATGGTATAATCTATTCTGGGATTTCAACGAGTGAGCCAGTGTAGTCGGAGCACATGGCATCATCAGGTGGGTATTTATCATTGGTTGATAATTTTGTTAGATTTTGTATTAATCATAAAACGATCAATTTAAATCATTTGAATTGTGCATTGTTAGTGGTATTGGTGGTGTTCGGTTTTTACTTTTGTAAGGACTAGGAATGCTGTTTTCGAATTACAGTTTTGTTTTAATTTCTGGAATGAATGTACTACAAATTAAGAATGCTGAAGTCTTTTCTTGCTTGAACAATGATAATATCCTACAATCTTGATTCACTGAGTTTTAATTGGTTTATAGCGAACGTTTCTTGCCCACGATTCATGAATCACCTCTCCCGCATAATGCTTAATTAGTTGGTGTTTGAGCCTTTGCATGCTGAAGTCCAGTTTAGAGAGTTAATATATATATGTAGGTAACATTTCAAGATCAGATGAGTTCTTTCAGAAATGTATATGCCTTACGCTATCTTCATAGTTCATGCGAATAAGAAAATGTCTTTACTATTATTCGTTTTTTGGACTTCAGAAGGAATCTACCATTTTAGACGGGTAAGGGTAAAGTTCAACTCCATACGTTACCAGTAGCGAGTTTCGTATTGAGTAGTTATTGTTGTTGTTGATTTAGACCTACGCTGCAAATGCTTCCAGTAATGATTCTAACTAACAGATTGCAGTTAAATTTGAGTGGTGCAGTTCCTTTGGTATTGTTATACTTGCTCTTTATCTTTCCATCCTTTTACACATTCAATTGATCATTTTGTTGCATCTTGCTTTGACCTTATGAATTGTTTTCTGCTTAACTTATAGTCTACCACTTTGTGTAGTTTTTCCTTCATGATTCCTTAGTATTCATTACAAATGTGCAAGGAAGATTTTCTTCATGTTGACTTGTCATACAAAATGTGCTAGAAAATTTTGATTTGTGTTTCTTACTCCCTAACAGCTGATTTAGATTATTGCGGTTGGCTGTTTTCTTGGAACTTCTATTATTATATTTTTATTGTTCCTATTTTTGTTTTGTTATGTTATGTGCATCCCTTTTTTTTCTTTATTCATGCATTATACTAAATGTGCTTATGAAAGTTACTTCAAGTTGAGGGCGGGAGAGTGGCTTATGATCTGGATTTACAGCATATATTTGTTCTCCTGGTTACTGTCAGCTGTGCTGTGACACTGGGTCGAGTGCAGTATAATTGAAATTATGTTGGCCTTGTTCGATTTTCTCCTGCATTAACAAGATTATTTTCACCTTGGATATAACATGTGTTGAGGGGAATTTTAGGATTTTTCGTACCTTATGTATGCCTCTATGAGGGTTACAGGTCTTATTTACTAGTCTGCCACTTATACTATGTTTGACATAGCATTTCTCTTACCTTTTGTGTTGCCAGGAGGTGGTTTGAGGAATACATCTGTAGTTGTTCTTGTCTTGGAATCTGGTGAGGTATATATTGTTGTGAGCTTGTACTCGAGGAGTGACACCCAAGTGATATATGTTGATCCCACGACTGGAGGACTTTGTTATTTTGGAAAGCACGGGGTTGACATTTTCAAGTCTGAACGTGAAGCTGTAGATTTTGTCACAAATGGTTCAAAATGGCTCTGCAAAAGTACAACATATGCCAGGGCAATTTTAGGTTATGCAGCCCTTGGAAATTTTGGTTTGCTGCTTGTTGCGACAAAGTTAGCTGCCAGCATTCCAGATTTACCTGGTGGAGGTTGTGTTTATACAGTGATGGAGAGTCAGTGGATCAAAATCTCGTTGCAACATCCGCAAGCTATCGGGAAAGGAGAAGCTAAGAACATACTGGAACTGACAGAGCTAGATATTGATGGGAAACATTACTTTTGTGAGACAAGGGACATGAGTCGGCCATACCCTAGTCGGTTTCCCTTGGATCAGCCTGATGATGAGTTTGTTTGGAATGGATGGTTGTCCTCCCCTTTCAAGATCATAGGGCTTCCTCAACACTGTGTCATTCTTTTGCAGGTTTGAATTATCATAGTTTTGCCATCAGCCCAATTCTACACTTGACGCAAATCACACAATGGCTTTGCTATAATATGGCTAGCGACCAGAAAACATCATGGTCTATGCCTCATGTTGGCCCCCTTTTTCTGTTGTGTGTTACTGGCTGGTCTTTGATGATAGATAGGGACTATAGAATTCTATGCCTGGAGTAGGCTTTCATGGCCCATATTATAATTAGCTGCTCTCTCTCTGTGTATTGGGTAATTTTTATCAGTTGCTTAATGCTTTGGGATAGCTTCTTAACCGAATATGCATATTCTCTCCACTCCAAAATGAACTTCTTTATTCCCCACCCCCCCGCCCTGTTCCACAAATATAATCTCCAATATAATGTCTACTTACCAGATTAGAGGCCACTTCCTTATTTTCTTCGACTTTCAACATTCAACTTGATTTTTCCTTAGGAAGTGATTGGTTATGTATCATGATTCAATCAAAGTTATAGAGTTCAAAAGTAAGTGAGGGCACTTTTGACATGGCTTATATAAGGAGACAAGTCAAAGCGATTTCTTTCTAAGTTTGTGAAAAGTCCAAGTGGACATTTTTTTATTGAGAATGAGGGAGTGTTATTTTTCGGATAATGTACAAAAAGTTTCTCATCTATAGCCTTTCAACAATTGTTTGTTTGGACTTTGGACTAGTAGATACTTTTTTTTGGAAAATATCTTTAAAAAGAAATTATTTGTATATTAGTCATATTGCTACCCTTAATAAGGGAGGGAAAAGTAAAGAGGTACTTTTATTTGGTACTTTGGGAATATATGTATGTTGTGCTCTTCTATATTCGTATATACTTTTCAGGTTGAATGAGCAAGAAACTTTTGTGGATAAGAATTTTGATAGTATTGGTACTTTGGGAAAATGTTGAATTTTGATAGTAGTCATTAAGCCTCCGCTATTTGTCATCTCTGAGAACTTACTTATGCAGGGCACAGTGTTTCATGACTCTTAACTGATTTCACCTCCTTTTTTGTGTGTGTGTGTGTGTGTGGGGGGAGGGGGGTAGTCGTTTTTTTCTTATCCAATATCCAAAATCTTTTTCATATTTTTTAGTCATGTTATTCCATGTAATTCACTACCTTCATGTTAATTCATAGGGATTTGCAGAATGCCGAAGCTTTGGGAGCTTAGGTCAGCAAGAGGGTATCATCGCTCTCATTGCTCGGCGTAGCAGACTGCATCCTGGTACTCGATACTTGGCAAGGGGATTAAATTCGTGTTCTGGCACAGGTAAGATGATGATTGGAAAAAATTCCAAGTACCTTACATCTGTGATCGTATGCACTTGACACGGGGATTAAATTCGTGTTCTGGCACAGGTAAGATGATGATTGGAAAAAATTCCAAGTACCTTACATCTGTGATCGTATGCACTTGACACGGGCATGACCTGGGGTACCAACACGGTCATGAGTCTTGAGTCTGGGAGCTCAACCCTGATTCAACAAGAGAAATCAGACCTACTTAAACTATTTAAACACAACAAAGAATTATGATCAAAGATTTATAGTTCTATAAGAAATTTAAAATCAAGACATGTATGTAGATGTTGAGAAACATCAATGATATTAGTGGCATTGGACAAAAGTGTTGATATACGTGTATATCATGATCTTCAAAACTTAAATTATGTAAACATATCTAAGAGGCAGAGAGGGGAGGGGGGAGGATTGTTGAGCAAGACTTAAGACCATTGAGTTTTGGAATAGCGGATGTTTGGGTGAAGGAGTAAATAGTTAGAGAAGTTAGTATTAATAATGATGCTAAAGACTTTGACAGAATATGAATAATCAGATATAACTTTATCCTGTGATAGGATAAGAATTTGTGATATATGCCACTTAATTAATAAGCAGTATTAGTTACATAATGTCAAGAAAAGGTGGTAGTGGATTTTTTTATTTTTTAGTAGTTTCTATTTATTGCTTATCTTATTTCATGATAGATATTGACTCTGTTTACACTCTTTGTTTCACTTGTTTTTTTAACGCAATTCAAGAAGGGTTAAAAAATAGAGAGAAGTGAAATGTGTGGGTGAGTGTGGACTATCGTAAATGGTCTTAAGGTAGGAAAAAAGTTGAGGGTAGACATGTGCCTTTTTCACCCCTTATAGACCCCAGCTATATTCCATTTCATGCGGCAAGGCGTATCCGTTTAAACCCCAAATTTATGGACTTATCATTGGATCCACCGAATATGCTTGAAGGAAAGCTAAAATCGGGCTTAAATGAATGGAGTAAGGTCAGGCCTACTACTGACTTCTCCAAACCTAAAAGCAGATTTTCAGACCTTCTCCCTCGGCCACTCCACACTTTAGTGAGACATAGCCCAAGGCTGGGTTTTCTTTCCTTGAACCCATTTTCCTATCCCCCATATTTAAAAATTAATTTCTCCACCCGTCAACTCTTATATTAAACAAACCGATTCTATATTGAAACTACCTTTAAAACCAAATCTTCCTTGGCATATTTCCGAACTACTCACCTACAAGTTTGACAATACTATTCTAATTCCCCAATTCCTCCATCTAATTTTGATACAGGAGCTACGATCAACTGTCCAAGAGAACAGAATATAAGAAGAAGAGAGAGAGGAATATTTCAGAATAGAGCGAAAGAGTGAGAGAGAGAGAGAGAGAGAGAGGGAGGGAGGGTAATTCATCCAAATAAGAATCAATAGACTCAGTTTGCTCTAGTCCATTGAACTGTTCAACCATGTTCATTCCCCTTTCATTCTTGAACCTGGCAGCTGAGTCCATTACAAACTCAGGCCAATCCACATTTCTTCTAGCCGATAGGTAACTAGTAACCCATCTTTCTGCCTTGTCAGTCATATTCAATGAAGCTAAGTCTACCTTTTGATCTTGCACAGATTGAAGTATTTACTACACTTCTTTACCCAGATTCTACAGTTTGTACCATCGAACTTAGGAAAAGAAAGTTTAGGTATACCCTAGAGGTTTGGGTGAATTAACCTCTTTGCCTGTAGACCTTGATCCTTTAGTAGAAGAATTATTCATCTTATTCCTTAATTCCATGATAACAGCCATCAAATTATCGATCTTCTTAGATTGATCTTGAATTCGAAGAGATTGATCATCATATTTCTGTAATTGATCTTGAAGTTTCCGCTCCAATGTTCTCAATTGTTCTTCCATTGCAATTACTCTACGAGTTTGTGGCGCCAGAATGAAATCAATTCAATTAGATTTCTTGATAAATTCTTATAAATCTTTTCACCAATTTTCGGTAAAATAGGGTGTCAAATTATGAACACAAATCAACTCAGATTTTCACAATTTTTGGATTGCTAGACTCAGAATTGAATAATGATTCTTGCAATCAAAATTTCACAAAATTTGATCAAGATTTGCTATGGTACGAATGATACAGGAGCTACGCTTGATTGTCAGAATAGTGTATAAGAAGAAAAGAGAGAAATATTTCAGAATAGAGATAGAGAGAGAATTAGAATCAAGAGAGAGAATGAAAAATGATTTCATTAATTTGTTGAATAAATGTACAAGTCTCATTACAATTATTTATAGACTTTCTTATAACATAAAAGAAATTCTATTAAGAACTAATAACAGAATAACAAAATTCTGAAATTCTGTTTTGGCGCCAAAATTGTAAAGAGGCAACCAGTCCTTAACAAAATTTTCAACCCTTTCCAATCCACCATTCTTTAGACCCCTTCTTTCCCCTACTTTTCTGACCCACCAGCTCCCTATCTTCTAGTTTTTTGCTCTAGAGTGTCATTCACTTCGTCACTCCCCAAACCACCTAACCCATCTTTCCATCACCAACTTTAGACCCTATTTTTTTAATCTTCCCAACCTAACTTTTTTTTTGGGTGAACAATCTAGAACCTTACAATCCCAAATAAGGTACCATACCACCAATTCAATCCAAACCATATTTCATCCTTCGACAAATCTTAGATATACTTCCCCATAGCTAAGCCATGGGTGAAAATTTGAAGCTCACTGATAAGGAGCCGCAAAGCAAGCTGAAGCAGGGTCTTGGTTAGTTGGTTTCGAGTATAGCGACAACTGGGGAATGGATCATATTTATATCATGCAGATATATAACAAGAGTTGCTTCAAGGTTTCAATATTTTGTTGAAGGCTGCCAAATTGCTAGTATTAAGTGTTGTATTTCCAGCAGAACTTATTTTTTCTTGCTTTTGAAATGAACATTATAGACAGCAGTTTGACAGTTTATATATTTGGTTTTAGTCCACTGTTTTTACGTTGTCCAAGGTATCTTTAGTAAATTCCTTGATAACTTATCAAAATTGTAATGTTCAAGATATTAAATAGGTTACAAACTTACAATGGTGTTTTTATTTCCTGCATACTATCTAAATATTAGATATAAGAGCTACTGAGTGGACCTTAATTATTAGAGTTAGAGGACTTGCAATTAAAATACAATTGCAGATATCTTTTCATGTGGAGGGAGGGGGTTGGGGGTTAGAAGGATGTTTAAGGAGCACTTATAATCTGGAAAGTTCAAGAATCGCTGAAGCTTAGGCTATGATAGAACAGCATTTGGCGAGTGCATCATAACCATAATCCGTTGTGTTTAGTGTTTGGGAGCGTAAAATTTTGTTGAATAATCAGGATTGGGCATTCATTGCTTCACTCTCAGAAACTTGGGGGGTATCATTTTCACATTAGCAATCACCTAGTTTAGTGTTTGTTGACTAACTTCTCTTCTTGTATATGTACTTTCTATGTTCTATAAGCTTTGGTTATTCTTTTGCGTACTGAGTCATTTAGTTGTGCAGGAAATGAAGTTGAATGTGAACAGCTTGTTTGGGTGCCTAAAAGGGCTGGCCAGAGTGTTCCTTTTAATACATACATTTGGCGTAGGGGCTCTATTCCGATGTGGTGGGGTGCTGAATTAAAGATGACTGCTGCAGAAGCAGAAATATATGTTGCTGAACAGGATCCTTACAAGGGAAGTGCAGAATACTACGAAAGATTGAGCAAGCGATATGATGCCCGAAACTTCAATCTGGCCTCTGGTGGGAGCCAGAAGAAAAATCCTATGGTCCCGATTGTGTGCATTAATCTGCTTAGGAATGCAGAGGGGAAATCTGAATCTATCTTGGTCCAGCATTTTGAGGAATCTTTAAATTTTATTAGATCATCAGGGAAGCTTCCCTCCACGAGAATTATTTTAATCAATTATGACTGGCATGCAAGTACTAAGCTGAAGGGTGAGCAGCAAACAATTGAAGGGCTCTGGAGACTCCTCAAAGGACCTACAATAACCATTGGCATAAGTGAAGGGGATTACCTACCTTCACGTGAGCGCATAGGCAACTGCAGAGGTGAAGTGATCTGCACTGATGAGGTTGAGGGTGCATTTTGCTTAAGATCTCGCCAAAATGGAGTGTTACGTTTTAATTGCGCTGATTCTTTGGATAGGACAAATGCTGCTAGTTATTTTGGAGCTTTGCAAGTGTTTGTAGAACAATGCAGAAGACTGGGTATATCGCTTGACAGTGATATGGCTTTTGGTTTCCAGTCAGTGGATAACTACAGTGGGTATACTGCGCCGCTTCCGCCTGGCTGGGAAAAGCGCTCTGATGCAGTGACAGGGAAGTCGTATTATATTGATCATAACACTAGGACCACCACATGGAATCATCCGTGCCCAGATAAACCTTGGAAGAGATTTGATATGACATTTGAGGAGTTTAAGAGGTCAACTATATTATCACCAGTATCTCAACTCGCGGATTTGTTTTTGATTGCTGGGGATATACATGCTACACTTTACACTGGTTCTAAAGCTATGCACAGCCAGATACTCAACATATTTAATGAGGAAGGTGGCAAGTTTAAACAATTAGCTGCAGCACAAAACATGAAGATCACTTTACAGAGAAGATACAAAAATGCTGTTGTAGATAGTTCTCGCCAGAAGCAGTTGGAGATATTTCTTGGAAGGAGGCTGTTTAAGCATCTTCCATCGATTGCACTTTTTCCTTTGCATGTATGTCATCATGAAGAATTAGCTGCAGCTTTTACATCATGCTACCTAAAATATCACGTGGTCGAACTTGATTACTGTGTTGATACAATTATTTGCATGGCTGCATATGAACAAACGAAAGTCAAATTTACAGACACTGCCCTCTACTCTATGTTAAAGCCTTTGCAACTAGCATATAGTTCAACTTCTCGTTGTTGTGTTTTCCTTTAGCCTGATTTCTAAATCATGGAAAAAGTGTTCCTAATTTCCAAATCATGGAAAAAGTGTTCTATATTAAGTCTTCTTGCTAGATCTACAGATACAATTAGATTTTCTGATATGTTTTCTCTTTCTCTTATGAAAAGATGAGCGAGAGTCAGACCTCTAGATACTATGGAAAATAGAAAAGATAAATCTTTGTTGTGCCTTGAAAAAGGTGGACTTTGTTTTTGAGTCGTATAGAAGGAGTACATCTGTTACTTGAATTTTTTTTAGTCTCATCTCAAGTATTTGTGTTGGATAAATCACTCGTTTTTGGACAAAAGATTTGCAATTTTCGTAAAATGGCAGACTCTGACACCTGACATTTATCTGTGTTCATCAGTAGGTGCGTGATGTCATCACCTTTATCTATTGTCAACATTATCTTTGAATGAAGATTAAGTTCACGTGCTCAAGCATTTATTAATTCCAATGTAGATATTGGCTGCTTACTGGGTCAAGTTCTTATTTTTCACGTGTCTGGCCATCCATCCTTAGAGATCTGGGGTCCCTATCTTATTCAATGACCGTTCAGTGGAGACCAAGAATGTCTTGTATAGTTGTATGCGATATACCCCACATGTTGTGTCTGTTATAGGTTTGGTATGCAGCCTGGCCTATTTAGGCATTTGGGTGGACGGAGTTTTGTATCATGCTGATCAGTGAAATAAATCCTTTTCTAGCAGGCATGGCCGCATGGCCTTTTTTTTTGTTTGCATGGCGATTTCATCTAAGATGGTGGATGTATTTATTTGTTCTTTGAATGTGGTTTTTGATGCACAAAGCTGCTTGTGTCAGGTATTGTCTCGACCACCCGCTTGCTTTCTTAAGCCTGTTCCAAGCATTTTTCCGAATTCTAGCGATGGTGCAGGTCTTCTGAGTTTCAAAAGAAAAGATCTGGTCTGGGTATGTTGACCTCTCTGCAAATAGGGACATATTTTCTGGTTTTGAGTTTCAATTACTAGCTATTTGTCCATGAATATTCTGAAGAATTTTTTATGGGTAATTTCCCTTGCAAACTTTATAGCTTTTAGTTGATTTCAACATTTATGTTACAGGTGTGCCCCCAGGCTGCAGACGTAGTTGAACTTTTCATTTATCTTAGTGAGCCATGCCATGTTTGTCAGCTTCTTCTCACTGTCTCACATGGTGCAGATGATATGACATTTCCTTCCACAGTTGACGTGAGAACAGGCCGAGACCTCGATGGACTTAAACTTGTCTTAGAGGTTAGTTTTATCTCATATGATAAGTTAGCTGAATTTCATTGCATGATTGCTAGTCTGTCTTGTATGACAATCCATAATGCGATACTGCTCTGATAGATTCGTATTTGTTACCTTTCAGTGATTGATATATCAGTTGCTATTCTTTCCTGTTGTTTTACTGTTCTTTCTGTTTTTGGTTTTTTTTTGGGGGGGGTGGGTGAGTTGGTTGAAGCTTTTCTCATTTTCTTGACAGTAGAAGTAGATACTAATATTCAATTGGTGATGAAATTTAGTCATGAGTAAACAAGCAAAAAGGGAAAGACAATAAGTTGTCACTAATGTTGTGAAAATTTATTGTGTGTTCGAAAGGAAAGGATTAAAAGGTTCATTAAACATTCTTGAGGCAGACCAAACACCAAATTGAATTGATTTTGCTGGATAAAATAAGTGCTGTGTATTAATTGTTTGTACTCTTCTGAGAAGAAATCAGTTAACTGGTGAACGTCCCGTTGCCAGGGGTAAGCTGCATACTGCGTACATCTAATCCTTCTTAGACTGGTTTGGGTTTGGCAAGATCATCACCCCTTTTTTGGGTACCTGATGGATTATCCAACAATTTTAAGATATCTGGCTTTCTGAAAACAGAATAGTGAAGGCGCAAGACTCCGCATTGGTTGTGTCGTTCATTTGACATATATGTCCCTTGTGAGTTATGATGTCTTGTTGTAATGTTACACAGTTATGGATTAACTTCTTGAATGTAACCTCTTTTGTTCATATGAAGAGTGTTGGTTATATGAAGAAAATATCATGAAATGTTAGTCAAAACCTCGATCATGTATCGGCTTGGGTGAATAGCCAAACAACCAAAAATCTTGACACTCTTTTTATAATTCAAAGTTACACATTCTATTCCTGAATGCAAGTATACATTAAGTTGTAAATATGTTAAAATGCTACTTCTCGTAATGTTTTGAACTCTTTTCAGGGTGCTTCAGTACCTCAGTGTGGAAACGGAACAAATCTATTAATATCCTTACCTGGATCTGTTAGTTCAGAAGATTTGGCTGTGACTGGTGCTGGTGCACGTCTTAATGGTGCAGATGCTTCAATCCTGTCATTGTTGTATGATTTTGAAGAATTGGAAGGAGAATTGGACTTTCTTACTCGTGTTGTTACTCTCACTTTCTATCCTGCTGCTTCTGGAAGAACGCCATTAACTCTGGGTGAGGTACAGAGCTGTTCTGCTGGGAATTCTGTTTTTTATTCTGCATGAAGTAATGAATATTGAACTGTGAAGATACAGATATTGATTAGTCAAATGGAACCTACAGACTTGGTTATGTGCAAATGCTTTTTGTGTGACTTGTGAGCTTCTGTTTAAGAAAGTTACACAGAGAGACTTCATTGGTAAAGTGCAAAATGCTTGCTGTGTGACTTGCATCTCTCATTGAGATTATTAGCATGAGACACTTCATTGTAGAAGTGTGGTCTCTTTTATAATTTGGCTAGGAAAGAGTCATGATATATATAGCTATTACTTCTGTACTGTGCTGCTAGTTGGATAATGCTCCACACGGATCTCACACGAGATAATTTGGCAATATGCAGCACTCCTTTTCCGAATTTTTTATTTGACCTGATCAAGGGCTGGCCAGACTATAAATTTGGCGCTGGTGATTAGTCTGGGACACAATCTTAAGCCGGAAACTTCTGCGAAACCCAAAGACCTCAGTTTTTCCAATTCGCAAACAGGCCTAAGACCAATGTAGTCTGAAGTCTTAATTTGGGCTTTATGGCCAGTTCAATTATGCTGGTCCGGGCCACAGTTTGAGCCTGAAAATGGCAGCCCAGAGTCCTAGACTGACCGATGCTTGATGGACTCAAATTCAGTAAAAATGTTCCATTTGAAAGTTTTGGTGCCTTAAGCAAAACTCTATAACTGATCAAGCTCTAATAGGCTCTTCAGGGCTTACTGATTGAAGAAAACTTATAGAAACTACTATCTAGGGAGAAATAAGTCATCTTTCTATTTGCAAATGTCAAAGAACTATGCGATTTCATTTTTGTATGACTATCAAGGACTTCTGGTCGTGTATTTCAATAACTCTGTCTAAATTTTTTTATTGTTTATATAGCTTGAAAGAATCAACTTTTGTAGCTATTTGGCTCCAAATTAGAATAAGTCAAATCAAATGCCTCTAGTTTCTTTGTTCTTAGTTATTGTGAAGTTTTGGACTGGATTACTTAAATGTACTTCTAATCAAGGAACTGAAACAGCCACCCACAATCTCTGGGGTAAGACAGCATAATTAATTTCATTACCCATGCATTGACGTGAGTCTCACTGAAGACTTGGAGGTAAATGGTAAACAATTCCATCAATCTGGTCACGTATTACTTATATTGCTGCTTTTGGAGAGGGCACAATGACAAAATTTTATGTGAACTGCCATCAGTTGTGGGACGAAATTGTCTTATGTTCTTGTTTTCTCCTGTATTGAGCAGTGTAGAATCTGTTAATCAGTTGTTGCTGTCTGCAACTTAAAGAGGATCTTATCTTAAAAGGTTTGTTAATGCTGGTGGTCGACTTGTCTAGATTTGGCTCTGGGTTGTGAGATTTTATGTTGTCTTGTGGTTCAAGAATTACAAGGGTTTATGTGGTCGTAACTATTAGTGAGACATGATGCAGGGAATATAGATTTCCGTTCAATTTTATCGTAGCAATAAAAAGCTTTTGCTTCAGAGTTCACTGTTCCTTTTGATCTCTTAGTATTTTCAGAATGATACACTATTATTTTCTTTGACCCATTATCGGCTCCTGATTCTAGCAAGCTTTGTGGATTTGCCAATCTTCTGCGTCCTGTGATATGTGCATATGAAGTTTTAATTTTCGGAGACGGAGCAATCTAAAGATTATGTCAGAATAAAATTAATTACACTTTTTTGATTGGTTACCTGATCATTAGCTACTCACAGGTTATTGTGTTCTGAATTTTCTTTCCTGGAATTAGCTATGTTGTCTTCATTAATGTAGGTTTCATGTTATATAATTTGAAAAATTCTTACTAAGTGTGCTATGATAATATCTTTAGGTAGAGGTGCTTGGAGTGTCACTTCCTTGGAAAGGCATTTTCACTAGGAAAGGCCATGGTGCAGAATTGCGTGAGAGGGCAAAAAATTTCCAGAAGCAAACAAACACCATCTTGTCTGGTCCTAATACCAGTGTCCTTGGTGGTGCCTCTTTATCCAGTGAAAATGTGCAGCCAAAGACTCTTCCTAATTCTTCATCCAATGATTGGTTAGATCTTTTGACCGGAGATGGAACTGATTTGAATCCATTTGCTAACCCTGTGAAGGAGCATTATGATGATCAGGCTGTTTCTGAATCCTGTCCATCTCTAGGTGTGGACCCATCTGATAATGGCACCAAGCAGTACATCAACTGCTTAAAGTCCCTTACCGGTCCACAAATGGTATGACAATTTTATCAATCATTATATTATTGTTGGCTTGTTGCAATTACTTAGAACCTTCTAGTAATACTCATACTTAAGACATAATATCATATGAATGTGTGGTGTGGCTGATGCTTGAACTGCCTCTGCTTTCTATCTATGAGGGGCTCTGATTTGAATTTTGACAAATTGTAGAAGGGGATAAGTAGCGCAAGACTGCAACTGTGGGTGTCAAACCAAACTATTAATAACTATATATCTGAATTCATAGTATAAGCGAGTTTATTTGTGTTTTTCATTATATGGTCTGGGCAGGTTAACAATTTGGACTTTGAGACTGATTTTTAGAATTATATTTTTATTTTGGGTATGAAACAAAGCCGCAACAAGCTTAACTGCAATATAAATCAGAGCTGTTCCGTTCTTTTGCACCACTGCAGATTAGGGGGTTGTCATGGTCCAACGTAGATGAATTGCAGCAAGCCGTTATTATTGATCATATTCCTGAATTCCTGATCTTAGCTAGTTACCAGTAGTCTTCACTGCATTAATTTAGAGCGATAAACTATCGTCTTACACAATTGTCTGTATCGTTTGAAGAAATTATAATGACTGGCATAAGTTGCTATTTTGGTTGTGAAAATATTAAACTGTTTGTTGGGCTGAAGCATTTTACTTAATGCAGACACAGAAATTAAATTTCATGGATGCCATGAAGCTAGAGATTGAACGTCTCCGCTTAAATCTTTCTGCTGCTGAGCGGGATAGGGCTCTATTGGCAGTTGGCACAGATCCAGCTTCTATAAATCCTAATTTATTGCTTGATGATATCTACATGGTAAAATTGTGCAAAGTTGCAAGTAGTCTTGCAATGGCTGGACAAGCAGCTCTTGAAGACAAAATTACCACATCTATTGGTCTTGAGACAAGTGATTATAATGCCATTGATTTCTGGAATGTCTCTGGTCTTGGGGAGAGCTGTGCTGGCGGCGGTTTGTGTGAGGTACATGCTGAAAATGGGGAACCGGTACAAACATCTACTGTAAAATTACAAGTGGATTCCTCAATGTCGTTTTTGTGTTCTCATTGTGGGAGAAAAGTTTGTAAAATTTGCTGTGCTGGAAGGGGAGCACTTGTGCTTGCTAGTTATACCACAAGGAGTTCTTTAAGCTCTAATGGCGTACAAGGCCGTAGTGGTTCAAGCCATGGCAGCCAAGTTGACGTCTATACTAATAACAACCATGTCACCTCCGATGGGGCCATCTGTAAACAGTGCTGCAGTGATGTTGTGCTGAATGCATTAGTACTGGACTATGTCAGGGCCTTGTTGAGCTCCCGGAGAACCGCTCGTGTCGGTGCTGCTGCTTCTACAACTTTAGACCAAGTTCTTGGATCTTCCTTGAATGATGGAACTGTTGAAAACTGTAAACCTGCCAAAGCACCGGTATCTGATAAAGTTCTAAAGAACTTATTCAATGGAGAGGACTCTCTTGCTGAATTCCCATTTGCAAGCTTTCTGTATTCGGTAAATTCTTTTCCAATATTGATCCTAACTCCTGTTTTATTTACGAGAAACTCTATCCGAACTGCATTGCGCGACATGCTTTCTGTGGTATCTGAAGGATTGAGATTTTCCCTCAAGATACTCTCTGTTTCAATTTCACATTTGCATGTTAATCATCTGCTTGCTATCTTGGTCATACCTGAGTATGCAAGAATGCTGCCATAAACCTTTCAGTTGGCGACATGCGACACTATGATTGTTCTTATTTTGGTGCTTTTAGAATGTGATACTGATAAGTTATACTGGAGCATTAGTCTGCACTACTATCGAGTATAGTCATCTTAATTTCATCTGAAGAACATTCTGTTCTTGTGTCTGCATGTGAATTGTCGTAATCCTTTTATTCCATTATATAGCATAGTCTGATCTTCTGTTCATACTTCACATTTGTTATGCAACTGAATTCCCTTGAATACTATAATTTCTGGTTAAGTATCATTAACTACCAACTACTTACCATGGGACCATCTTGTTCAGTGTTTGTGGACTTATTCTTTAAAAAAAGCTTTTTACTATATTTTGCTATAAGTTGATGATACATCTGTTCTTACTTTTATTCAAATATCTTGGTAAGTTTGTAAGTTATGCCCCAAATCTCAGTAAAATCAGAGATGAATCAATAATAGATTGAGAATCTGAAAAGACAACATGAATAGATCATTTTCTTCCCAGGTCACAGCTCATGGACCTCAGTGTTTCCAAGGAATACTTACGTTTCTAGAGATGATCTCTTATTAGTGTGTCATTCATTAATGATGAAACCTGGATATTCCCTTTTAGGCTTTTTATATAGGTGGTATAACCGTATAAATATGTTGTTTGGAAAGCAATAAAACCAGTGGGCTTTTCTCTTCAATGCCTGTTGAAACTGAAATTATGAGGTGCTGTATTGCTAGAATTTTGCAAGTATTTCCACACACGCTTCATTGCTTTGTTCTCATGCATCATTTGGCGCTTTTCATTTTGAGAGGACATGAACTGCTATAATAAGATTTGGTTATCTTAGATTTTCTCCTTTGTTTTTATGTTATGGAAGGTTGAGACAGGTACTGGAGCAGCTCCCCCTTTGTCATTACTTGCTCCTTTGGATTCAGGGCCACATAATTCCTATTGGAGAGCTCCTTCAAGCTGCAATTCTGTTGAATTTGCCATTGTTCTTGGTACCCTTTCAGATGTTAGTGGAGTAACACTACTGGTTAGTCCATGTGGCTACTCAGAAGCAGATTCCCCTACTGTAAGTGTTCCTGTTTAACTTGCACTAGTGTTTGGCCAGTGAAGTGCACAGATTGAGTTACACAATTTATGAACAAAATATTTTTGTTAGTTGAAATCACGCAGAGGGAAAATAGACAATTTCTAAACTAGTTAACGACCAATTAATTAGTAGAATCACTAACAAGTAGACCTTACTAGAGGGAAAATAGGTTCCAGTCATAAGATAATGAAAATCTTAGTAGAGACACATAATACAGTTGCTTAGAATACACTCCCTTCTTCTGATATCAATAGTCACATATAGTATCTCAGGATGTCTGAAAATAGTTGTCACCGCTCTTAAATTTTGTAATGTTCTATGATTGTCTTTTTTAAATATGCTACTATGTAATTTTAAGTGACGGGGAGACGTGGCATAACTATAATAAAGATTCTTTTTGTAAAATAATGCCATACCCTTGATATGAGAGGTTTGGACATCGTGATAACTGTTCTGGATGGAGGGAGTGACTGCTCATGACTGCTCTTTTATCGCTTAGGTCTCTTCACTTTCCAACTGAGAAGCTTCATTAGACTTATGCCTGTCCCTGGATCTAAACCCTTATCTCTCCTAATTTCACATTTCACACGATATCCCTTCACTTCCTCTCACCCTTCTGCTTTAATCTGGATTAAACTTGAGTGGACTTTCTCATTTCCTCTTCTCTCTCAAGATGGAGTTGTAAGCTCTAAATGTATACAGCTAAAGGCCCTTAATCTAATAATATCTCGTGCGTCTCAATTGTTTCAAAATCCTAAAGTATGTAGTATATTGACTATATTCAGCCATAGCTTTAGTATTTAGCTTACAGGAGCAGAGGGGAGAAAACAGCCAGACTTTTCTTCTCATAAACTACCCATGTTATGACATCATAAGGGGTAACACTAACTGGGCCAATACATATAAACCAGTTGCTCTCCTGCAAGAGTTAGGGTTCCAGCAATGCCTATGTTGAAGATGTTGAGAAGCTGTCAACAGTTTTGGCACCTGTAAATTGGTGTTTCCAGCCATGGAGCATTAAGCAGCTTGTTCTGGTCGCTGGTGATCACAGAGATCTGTCTGCCAGGGTGCTGTTTATATGCAACACAGGAGTCTGTTGATAATGCAGTTCGCCTGGATAAATTTCATCCAATTGATGACTGAAGGATCACTTGCCACTGGGGTCAGTTAGAGCAACCTAAAACTTCAGTAAGCAGAAACCAAACCCTATCTTTTGCATATGGCCCAATAATACTATTGCTCCTCCTCCCAGACTATTAGAATCAGATTTCAAGAAATGTCTTTCATCAATGTTGGGTATAGTGACTTGCAGCTCAAGTCTATGAAAGACACAAGGCGTGCCCAGCACTTCATCAAAGCCTATTACCAAATGCCCAGAAATTAGCCAATATCTTAAATCATCATTTAAAAAATAAAATGCCCCAAAGCTTAGTGACATTATCGTGCAAGCCTCTGTGCTTTTTACAACAGTTTGATCATATGATCTCCAGTCCCAAGCAGACCTCCGATCAAACTATGGCAGATGCTTTATGTTGAGGCTTCATTGCTAAGCAGAGGAGAGTAGGAAACACTACAACTTTCTCCAATTCTCATGGGAAGTGCCATCACCCATTAGCCTTCGCACCCTCTATAAATAGCTGTGTCCTGGTTGATCTCGTGGAAAAACTATTTTGATGAAATTCACTATATGGCTTGAATTCCCATGTGTTTTTGTAGTATCTGAACTCAAAGATCTGGTTTCACCTGAAGCTCTTTGAATTCTCAAAAAGAGAGAAATAAAAGAAACAATCTGCTAATTTGAGCTTAATGGAGGAAGGTTCTGCACAAATCAGGATTAAGACAGATGGAGCGTGGATCAAAGAAGCTTTCTTGCTGGTACCCAGTCGGTGGCTAAGGCTTATGATACATCTGCCGTTGTTGTTGGAGAATGAAAGCCTTGTTGGTTAAGCCTGCAAGTGGAGGCTATGGCGTCTCAAAGGTCTGGCATGGGCAAGGAATCTGGGTTTCAGATTATTGCTATCATCATGGACTCAGTCTCCCTCCTCCATAACCTGATGCAACCCATTTTGAGGGATTGCTCTCTTTCCTGGACTATCCAGCACATTTTCTGCCTTCCTAATTTCTTTAACTGATGTTTTGTTTGTAAACTTCCTACAAGCTTTGTTAGTTCTGCCCACTATCTGGCTGTCTCTTGTAGAAAACGGCAATTGGAGAAGCTTGTTTATTAGTAAACCGAGTAAATCTCTACCCTACCCCTCACTCCTAACATGTTTCTCCACATCAGGGATCATGTTATGTAATGCTATATTGCACTACAGCAAGTTGTAACTCGTAAGTCCTTGGGTAATATGATCCACCTGTGTTTGATCCTATATTGTGTTACCCAATATGTCTGAGTGTGTTATGCACCATATAGCTTAAAATTTTGATACTAAGACATCATTTTAAAAGCTGGACACGGGTGAGGGGGTATGGCATGTGACAAAATTCATTTGCACATATTTTCGGTTGACTTGTTTGCTAATGCATAAAGAAAATTTAACCTAAGCCTATTCGGGGGCGTGGGCATATCTCACATGACTTCCTTCCCTCCCACTCCCAGTTTTATCATTCTTGTTACCTGTTTGCATTTTAAAATACTATTTTTCCAACTATTTTTTTTTGCTTAGTACAGATTTTATACCATAACCATTAGTTTTCCACCTCAAGAATTACGCTTTTGTACAGATTTATGCCCACATCAGAGTGTTGAGTGTCCATCATGGATAAGGTAGAATGAAAAGAGAGAAATATATAGGTCCCAAACGGGGAAAACAAAATGTGCTGATGCAAGCGAACTCCGAAATTGGGATATGGTGATCCAAAATGTGGACTGCCACTTAAATTTGTAGTGAGCGAATTTATAAGTTTATGTACCACACTCATAATTTCACAGGAGCAAGATTATTAACAAGTTCATAATAGTTAATGAATAATGCTCGTAACATATTGCCAATTATCTATCACAGCTTCGTTCTTTTGTGCTTAGTTTTGTTCGCACTCTTAATTCTCATTAGCTTGCATAACTGAAACTCTCATTGCTATATATACTACAGATCCAAATATGGGCCAGCAATAAAATAAACAAGGAAGAAAGGTCATGCATGGGAAAGTGGGAAGTGCAAACTTTATTGCAGTCTTCACCAGAGTACTACGGACCAGAAAAGTCTGATGTCGTTGGAGCTGTTCCCCGGCACATCAACTTTTCCTTCAGGAATCCTGTTCGGTGTCGCATTATCTGGATAACACTACGCCTTCAGCGAGCTGGTTCAGCTTCTGTGAATTTTGGGAATGATTTCAATCTTTTGTCACTGGATGAGAACCCTTTTGTTCAACCAACTAGACGTGCATCTTTTGGGAGCCTAGATGAAAGAGAGCCATGTCTCCATGCCAAAAGAATTCTTGTAGTTGGAACGCGATTGAGAAAAGATTTGGAGCTCACAGCACCAGAAGGTTCTGAACAGTTAAAATTGCAAGGTTGGCTGCAGAAGGCACCTCAGCTTAATAGATTTAAGGTGCAGTATTGATCCTCCAACTTTACCTTATCTTCAAAGACCTCTGTATCCGTCTGTCATTTCTAACTGTCAAATCTTATATCATCTGAAAATAGT
Organism: Beta corolliflora; assembly: GCA_947648045.1. Classification (NCBI taxonomy): domain Eukaryota; kingdom Viridiplantae; phylum Streptophyta; class Magnoliopsida; order Caryophyllales; family Amaranthaceae; genus Beta; species Beta corolliflora. Next base: position 1,258,019 of record CANSZD010003157.1, on the reverse strand, counting down.
TTACCGTTGTATTTCAGGTTCCAATTGAAACTGAAAGATTAATTGAGAATGAACTTGTCTTAGAGCAGTATCTATCACCTGCTTCACCTTTGTTAGCTGGTTTCCGTCTTGATGCTTTTAGTGCTATTAGACCCCGAGTTACTCATGCTCCCACTTCTGATGTGAATGCCTGGGATCCCTCAGCTGTACTACTCATAGAAGACAGACATATTACACCTGCCGTGTTATACATTCAAGTATCAGTACTCAAGGTAAATATAGTTAACAATTGTGAATATTAGCGTCATTTTTGCCTGGTATTGTTGTTGAGTTTATCTCTATTAAATTTTGGCATTATTATATACAATTTGTTTCATAGGGAGGGAGGGAGGGTGAGAGAGGGAGGGAGAGAGGGAGGGAGGGAGGGAGGGAGGGAGGGAGGGAGAGAGAGAGTGAGAGAGAGTGAGTGAGTGAGAGTGAGTGAGTGAGTGAGTGAGTGAGTGAGAGAGAGAGAGAGAGAGAGAGAGAGAGGAAATAAATATTGAATTAGCAACATATTGGAGAGCAGGCAAAACATCATAGCAAAGAGAAACCTTTATAAGAAAAAATATGAATGTTGTGAACAAAGGTGGTAGGGAAGGTGAAAGAATGGAGGAAATAAAAAAGGTGGGGCCCTCCTGACGGATTAATTGACAGAAGTTGTTAAGTGGTAGTGAAATATAAACATGAGTTAGTTTAAAGGTAGTTAAATAAATAAAAAGGAATAAAGGGTAGTAATTTCAATAACTACTTTTAAAAGGTAGTTTTTGACAAAAAAAAACCTAAACAAAATACTACCTCTGTATTTTTTTAGTTGAACCATTTGCTTTTTCACATTTGCCGAGACGGTTCTTTGAACGTTAATATTTTTTATTGGGTGTAAGTAAAAATTATAAAAATTTGATATTTGGAATCCTCGCATTGAGACGAATCTAACAAGACCCCACTTGACTATATTTTTTCTTATATAATGGTGCGAGATAGCTTAACAAAGTTGGTTGATGAATAGTGCCAAAAAGGCAAATGATGCAACTAAAAAAATACGGAGGTAGTATATATCTACATGGACGGAGGAGTCCATTTGTAATTGGCTTGATAGAGCTTTTATTAGTTTTATATACTTGAATGATGTGATTTTATGGAATCCAAGTCTGGAGCTGACACGATAATTTTTTTTTATATATATTGATTTTGCAGGACACTCATAACATGGTCACCATTGCAGAATATCGATTGCCAGAAACCAAGTCTGGAACTCCAATGTATTTTGATTTCCCAAGACAATTGCAGACTCGTAGAATCACATTTAGACTCATCGGAGATGTTGCTGCGTTTATTGATGACCCGACTGAGCAGGATGATACCGAGTACAGAAGTTCACCCTTAGCTGCAGGGCTTTCCCTGGCAAATAGAGTCAAGTTGTATTACTATGCAGATCCTTATGAGCTTGGGAAATGGGCTAGCCTTTCTGCTGTCTAAATGCAATTCACACATGCAACAAACCACTTGTGTTCTAACCTTTTTTTTTCTCCTTTGAGCAATGGCGTGTATAGGACGTTGATAATGTATGTGGCTTTGCAGCAAAAAAAAATTCTGCTGCCATTCTTCTTGTATTACTGTAGTGTTTGTACCATTCTTGATTCATTGATTATATATTAGGTTTTGGGCAATAAAGTTCTGGTGCTCCGGTAAAGCTTTTATGCTCATCTTTTCCAGCTGATGAGTCATAGTTAGTTCAGTGCATCTCATTTTGCATTAAGGATTTGGTGTTAGTAGCAAATTGCCTCAAAATTTTAAATGTGATGGATTACATCCCATCTTATACATTTTTCTGTTTAAAGAAAAAGCTGAGTAAAAATTTAACTAAATTCAACAGCTGATTGTGGTTAAATGTATCTCCCTTTCTTTCTCATTTTAGTGATTGATTGGTTGAACCTTTGAACTATAGCTTTTTAGGAACCTTTGAACTATAGCTTTTTAGGAACCTTCAATATCAAGGAAATTTAATTTCCTAGAAAATTTTTAAAATTGGTTGGTTGAATTGAGAAGTAGATCTTTCAAAGGAAGTTTGACTTACCTAGGGGGTTCTCGATGATAGACTCTCTACATTTTGTTAGTTTGGTGCATGGCATTTTGCATAAGGATTTGGTGTTTGTACCAAAATTGCCTAAAGTTTCAAATTGTGATAAATTACATCCCATCTTTTGGTTGTTCTATTTGAAAATTAAGCTGAGTAAAAATTTAACCGAATTCAATAGCAGATCGTGGTTAAATATATATCTCTTTCTTCCTCACTTTAGTGGTCGATTGGTTGAACTTTGGAACTATAGTTTCCCAGGAACCTTCAATATTAAGAAGTTATAATTTCTTAGATTTTTTAAAAAAATTGGATAGTTGAATTTGAAAAGTAGATATTTTGAAGAAAGTGTGACTAGGGGTATTGGATAATTAACTTTCTATATCTTGTGGAAAGTAGGACCTTCTACAAATTTCTATCTCCCATGCTTTCTTATGCCAAACAAGCAAGCACAATATCTTGAAATTATAGAATAGGAAAACTTTGCTATGGGTGACATACCAGCACAAATTCTAAGATAAGATGGATGCATACAACAAGATAATAAATTGTGTTTCTCACATTAAAAGTTTCATCCTTTATTAAAGAAAGCTATTCTTAAGCATAAAGGTTATACTTGACCTACATTAGCATAAGCGTTTAGTTATCAACCAACTTTTAGTTTTTTTCTTCTCGGTTTTTGAAAATTTGGGTGTAGTATCTTCTACTCGATCTAACAACCCATCATATCCTTATGTCATCAAATAGCTAGATGACATTAGTTATGAGGGTCATGTTCTTCTCATCTTATTTCTGCAAAATTGATCAAACTAAACAAAATAATTTAAATCAGAGTAAAGATTTAAATTAGACTAGATTTTCTAAATACCTATACTATTTATTTGAATTTTGAGGTGGAGAATATGCTGCTTTTTCATTACTTGATTCCCTCCTGGAATTCCTCAAGCCCTTCTACCTAAAAAAAAAACACATGAGCAAATTACATTTTTAGTGAAAAAAAAAACTAAAAGGGAGAAGATGTTCAAAGTAAGATATAAAAGCCCAAAGGGTCCACTCAATATGAAAACCTTATCTAAAACCAACCAATGGACATCCCATCTAATATTCATAACATATCTATTTTTTATTTAACTTGTGCTTTTAGTTTTCTCTGAACAATATTCAATATAATAGACAGCATCCCAAAGAAATAAGAAAAAAAATGTCATCATCCACTTGACTTAGAGGTAAAATTTGAAAGCAAACAATTACTAAATTTTAAAGGCCTGAATTCTTTTGCAACTAAAATGAGTCAAGCATTGACCACAATACCTTCCACTCCAATTTCCAGATTAACAACAAGATCATCAACAACATTACCCATCAAGCCTAACAGAATTTCTTCACCATGTTCGGATGTTGATATTTCCTTGCATCAGCAAAGTAGCTCAGTTGATGCACCAATTACTCTCTCCCCTGTCTCAAGGAGGTAATTTTTCAACTTTAATATCCCATATGTTTGTCGTCGTGGTTTGACATGAGACTTTATTTTCTTACGGAATCCTGTTCCTGTGTACATTTATATTATCGTAATTTGTATACATTTATTCATTCCACAACTGGAAAAGAAAAAAGCTGAATGTATGTAAGTGCAAACTTGCAATACATTATGAGTGCGACAATTGTGGACTTGTGGTGGATGATATATTGTAATTACCTAACACAATGCCTAAATCCTGAGAATTATTATGTACCATGGTATTTTTGTAAATAAATGATGATAATTCTGTAAATAAAATAATATATAAAGTTATTGTTGAAAAGGAAGTGGGTAGATCCGTAAATGAATATGGGATGACGAGAATGATAAGTTATGCTTGGATTTCTCACAAAACTTATATTTTGATTGAATGATGGTAAGAATTTGGGAAAGGAAAGGTATAACTATGGACTATCTATCATACATGATTTTATATAACACGAAGACATTTGGCCGTGAATTTCACAACTTCCCCTATTCTCCCCCAAGTTTCTTCTCAAATAACAGTTAGCAATACGTTACCCCTCCATTTGGTCAATAATAGATTTAAAATCTGCTATATATACTTTACCGTTCTTTTATAATTTAACCACTATATATGGCTTCGGCACACATACTATGGGTGCAGGAATATTTTTGGGTTGGGAATAGCTGGTGCAGTTTTGGGCTTAGATTTTGGGGAGAAGAATGCATGGGCAGCAGCAAGAAGACCACCTCCACCTCCAGCAGGGGAGAAAAAGGATCCAAATGTAAGTGGAGTTCAAGCCAAAATAATGGCCAGTAAAAAGAGAAAGGAAGCTATGAAACAAGCAATGGCCAAGCAGAAAGAGAAAGGAAAGAAAATTGTGGAATCATCAGATAATTCACCCCCACCCTCCCAACCCAAAATTGAGGATTCATCAGATATACCACCACCCTCCCAACCCAAAATTGAGGATTCATCAGATTTATCACCTCCCTCCCAACCTTCTTAAGATTTGTATCTATGGAGGGTAAATTTGTAAACATACTAAGTAACCACTTAGCAATTTTATACTATATATTCTTCATTCATTGATTTTTACAAGTTTTTAAACATGTTGTGAAGAATTCTTGAATAAATTTTGGTACATGATGTATTTGTACTTTGTTTTGCGAGAATCGAACTCTTTTTACAAGGGTGAAAGGAGGCCTCCAACTAACTAGACCAACATTAATTCTTACTTTGTTCTATTAGTGCGTGTTAGTGTTATTATACACATTTTTGTTTCGGCCCTTAAAAAGGACCTATAGACGTCATGAACTTTGCCCAATTGGTCATATTCAACGAAGGCCAACAAGATCAACCATTAAGTTAGCGAGTTTTTGGCTTTGGAGTATTTACGAAGCAAAATGTGGTTATTCAAGAGTTTTTTTCAGTTTGATTAATCCAGTTAAAATCTGATCCAAGAAAGGTCATTAATTTAGATATGAGAGAGCTGTTGAAGCATTGAGCATGGAAAGGTAGGTCAATAACTTCCATGAAGGTCTAAATACAGGGTTGATCATCATCAAAAAGTAGCAACTAGAAGCACAACAAATGCTCTTGTTTCCTAAGTTTATCGTAGCCTTAACCATAGTGGCATAGTCACTAGAATAGATTTAAAGTCCGTTTGGTTCACTATTTTTAGGCCCCAAGAAACGGAATCAATTACCGATTCCCTTTCTTCATGTTTGGTTCAACCCGTCACTTATCCATTACCATTACTTGGTGGTAATGGACTCCCCCAATTTGTTACCCCCCCCTCCCCCTCATCAAGTAACAAAATCCATTAGTTGGTGGTAATGGTTACCATTCCATTTCCATTCCATGGTTTGAACCAAACAGCTAATAAATCTGGCAGGTCCACTCGCCCACTCCCTTCCCCCCCACCACATGACCACACGGTCCAAATCTGGCATCTCTAAACCTAATCCCAAATTTAATTTACATTCAGCAGCCATTTATTCTCCTCTATCCCACTCCCCAATTCCTAAATCACATAAAATAGCCTTGACTGACCCGAATTGGAATGCGGCGATGCATGATGAATATAGTGCTTTAATTAATACAGGGACATGGGAGCTAGTACCTAGGCATGTGGGGGTGAATATTGTAAATTGCATGTGGATTCATACTCACAAAGAAAATGACAAAGGTGACCTTCAAAGGCACAAAGCTCGTATTGTTTGTGATGGCAGGTCTCAGGAGTTTGGTGTGGATTGTGACGAAACTTTTAGTCCGGTTGTTCGTCCTGCTACTATTCGTACAGTATTGGGGTTAGCTATGGCCCGCAACTGGTCTATTCATCCGCTTGATGTAAAAATGTCTTTTTACATAGTGACTTACAGGAAACAATATATATGCATCAACCCCCCGGTTTTGTTGATAAGCGATTTCCTCATTATGTTTGTCGCCTTCGCAAGGCTCTCTATGGCCTCAAACAAGCTCCCCGGGCTTGGTATCAGCGTTTTGCGCATTTTCTTCTTCAGATGGGATTTGTTGTTGCTCAGAGTGACAACTCTTTGTTCACTTTTCGTCAGGGTAAAGATATGGCATATCTTCTTCTATATGTTGATGATATTATTTTATGCACATCTTCTGATGCTTTGCGGGACCGTATCATTGCTCACTTGAAATCTGAATTTCCTATGACTGATTTGGGGCCCCTCAGTTATTTTTTGGGTATTTCCGTTACTCGTACACCTTCCTACATGCTTCTTTCTCAGAAAAAGTATGCACAGGAAATATTGGAGCGCGCAGGTATGGGGACATGTAAGCTTGCAGTGACTCCTGTTGACACTGACTCTAAGCTTAGTGCAGATTCGGGTCCACCTGTGGCAGATTCGACTCATTATCGCAGTTTAGCAGGTGCTCTGCAGTACCTCACTTTTACTCGTCCTGATATTACTTATGCAGTTCATCAGCATGTATGCCTTTTTATGCATGATCCCCGGGAGACTCATTATTATAATGCATTAAAGCGCATCCTGCGTTATATTCAGGGAACCATTGATCATGGATTACATTTATATCCTACTACTCAGTTGCGTTTGATCACTTATACTGATGCTGATTGGGGCGGGTGTCCTGACACTCGTCATTCTACTTCTGGTTATAGTTGTTTTCTCGGTGATAACCTGATTTCTTGGCAGTCTAAGCATCAGCCTACAGGCAGAATATCGAGGCGTCGCAAATGTTGTCGCGGAAGCTTGTTGGTTACGTAATATTCTTTTGGAGTTACATTGTCCTCTCCGACAGCTTACTATTCTATTTATTTATCTCGCAACCCCGTACAACACCAACGCACCAAACATGTTGAGATGGATATTCATTTTGTTCGGGAAAAGGTTGCGTTGGGTCAGGTATGTGTGTTGCATGTTCCTACTCGATATCAGTTCGCAGAGCTTTTCACTAAAGGTCTTCCACGGCAATTATTCTTAGAGTTTAAGTCCAGTCTCAGCTTTCGCCCTCCTCCCGCTCCGACTGTGGGGGTGTGATAGAATATATATATAGTTAGGATATATTTTGTTCCTAGAATTACACTCTGGATAGGTTTTCTAATCATAATAGGACTATCCTATGATGTATCACTATAAATATTGATCAATGGTAATCGCTCCAGTTGAGGAGTTTTCCCAAATCTAGCAAATTATAACTATTTTTATTACCATTCCCCTCCTTTATTTGTTTCCATTCCCTTTCCATTCCATATATTGAACCAAACGACCACTTATAATTCTAATGTACTTTTAGCATCCACTAGTAGAATAAATGCTTATTGCTGCGGTGGTATTGCTGCGGTTTTACCCATACGCAGCAATATATCACGACAAAAGAAAAGGTAAACTATAAAATAACCATATTGCTGCGGTTTTTATTAAAAACCGCAAGAATATGGTTCCAACGAAACTTTTTCCAAATAGTTGACCATTTGACCAACCATATTGCTGCGTTTTCTAGAGAAAACAGCAGCAATATATTTCCAACGGATTTTTTTTAAAAAAGTGGAATATTTTTTTCCAGAAATATATTGCTGTGGTTTCTGTCAGAAACCGCAGCAATATGTTTAAAAATTTGGAATATTTTATTCCCGGATTCGGGCGATGATATTCTTTGCGGTTTCGACGAAACCGCAGCAATATATTAAAATAATATTTTTTTAATATTATTTTAATATATTGCTGCGGTTTCTGACAGAAATCGCAGCAATATCTGTGCCCCAGATCTGGAAGAAAAACACGGGTTTTTTTTTTTGCTTCATTGTTTCTCTCGACTCTCTCTCTCTCTCTACTCTCACTCTCTCTCTCTCTCTACTCTCACACTCTCTCACTCTCTTACAATTTCCGGCGAAAAGGTTCCATTTTCCGGCGACAAGGTTTCGGTTTCCGGCGACAAGGGTCACATTACTCGTTTTTCCGGCGGTTTTCGGCCCTCTTTGGTGCGGTTTTCGGCCGGTTTTCGCCCCTCTTTGGTGCGGTTTTCGACCCTCTTTGGTGCGGTTTTCGGCCTTCTTTTCCACCGACGGGTTTTCGCCCCACTCCTCTACTCCGTTCACAGCCGCCAGCGCCACCTTCCCCTTGTCATAAAAGGTTAGTTTTTCATTTTGAATGGATGGGGAGGGGAAGCTTAAACCCTAAATCGAGTCTAATGTAACAATTGAGGTTTTTTAAAAGGTTAGTTTTTCATTATTTCTTATTAATTTTCAATTTTCTTTTTTAATAGTGCTTTAATAAAAAAATTTGCTTAAATAGTAGTTAAAAATGCTCAATATAATATATATATATATATATATATATGATTAGTTATAAGATTTAAGGATTAAAAACTAATTTTGTGATGATTTTGCTTAAGTTTTTGTATGCCCTAGAATATTATACGGGATTGTTTTTGCATAAGTTTGGTGAATTATTTGAAGTGATATGTATAATGGGATTATTTTTGCAATGCCTTCATATTAATAGACTCACCAATGGGAAGGGGAAGGGAAATCTAAGGCATGGTTTGGTATTTGTTGTTTGGTGATGACTTGAAATCGCTTAAATGCGATTGTTTGTATGTATAATGCGATTGTTTTTGCAATGCCTTCATATTGATAGACTCACCAATGGGAGGGGAAGGGAAATCTAAGGAATGGTTTGGTATTTGTTGTTTGGTGATGACTTGGAATCGCTTGAATAATGCGATTGTTTTTATATACATCATAATGCCTAGATACCCGTTCAAGACTTACTCATTAGGAGTAAGTCTTGAATAGTCCCCGTTTTGGGACTGTTCTTAAACGTCACATCTCACTTAGGTAGTGAATGTGTGTTGATTCTTTGATTCTAAGTGAAATACGGTTAATCATTTCCCTAATTTGTTCTCCGGGTGCATATAAAATAAGCAATTATCTTCATCGTGTACTTGGAGGACCGAAGGGAAATGTCGTGAATTTTCCACTTAGAATCAAAGATGATACATGCATTCACTAGTGGGATGGGACGTTTAAGGATGGGTTAGGTTGGAGTGATAAGGACCCAATGGAAGCATGCATTGAATATTAGTTTGTTGTGTTATATTTATGTGAATTTTTATAATTGATAATAATTTTTTATGTATGTATATGTGTGGGGGTTTTTAGAAATGGATCGAAGTTGGATGTATGGAAAGCGGAATACGTTGGAGTTCGTACAAGGTGTGAATGAGTTTTGTAAACGTGCTGTAGAGCATCAACAACTTACTTGCGAGGATGAGATATATTGTCCATGTGTGGATTGCTACAATGTGAATACGATTTCTGATATTAGGTTAATAAGAGATCATATTATTCATCGAGGATTTAGAGCTGAGTATTATATTTGGTTATGGCATGGTGAGAAGGGAAAATATACTCAGAATAGGGTTATTGTTGATGATGGCACTAGTAACTCATTAGCGATTGATATGTCGAATGTTGGGGCTGAGAATGAAGTTGTGATTGAAGATCATGTTAGGATTGAAGGTGATGATGTTGTAGGTAATGAAAATGACCACGGAGATAATAGTGACACTGAGGATGAAGAGTTTGGTGATGATCGATTAGGTGAGATGTTGGAAGGGGCCCGTGACCATTTTAATGAGCGGCCACGAGTGTTTGACGGTTTGTTCGAAGCCGCTTGGGAAACCCCTTTATCCGGGGTGTACAAAATACACTCAATTGAGTGGGGTTTTAACCCTTTTCAACATCAAAGCGAAACATAATTTGACTGATATAGACTTCACATAACTCTTAGAAGCTTTACAAGATATGTTTCCTGAGGGTAATTTATTACCAAAATCCACCTACTATGCCAAAAAATTAATGTGTCCTTTGGGTTTAGAATATGAGCGGATTGATGCATGTCCGAATGATTGCGTGTTGTATCGAAATGAGAATGCAGACCTTTATGAATGCCCGAGGTGTGGTAAGTCCCGCTATAAATTGCCGGATGGGGTTGAGCCTGGGTCGGGCAATACGGGTCCTTCTGCGAAAGTGTTGTGGTATCTTCCAATTGTGCCAAGGTTTAGGAGGCTCTTTTCTATCAAAGAAGATGCAAAGAACCTAAGATGGCATGCTGATCGGAGAAAGAAAGATGGGATGCTTAGGCATCCAGCAGATTCTCCTCAATGGAAGGCTATAGATTCCAGATATTGGGAATTTGGTCAGGAAGCTAGGAACTTGAGACTTGCATTGTGTACGGACGGAATGAACCCTTACGGTAATTTGAGTAGTCGACATAGTACTTGGCCTGTTCTGTTAGTGATATACAATCTTCCTCCATGGTTGTGCATGAAGCGGAAGTATATTATATTGTCTCTCTTAATTTCTGGGCCTAAACAGCCGGGAAATGATATAGACATCTATCTTGCACCTCTCATCGAAGATCTCAAAAAGATGTGGGATGAAGGTGTTATGGTATTTGATGCGTATTCCAATGAAGATTTCAGGCTTCGTGCTATGCTATTCTGTACTATAAATGATTATCCTGCTTATGGCAATTTGTCGGGGTATAAAGTCAAAGGAAAAAAGGCATGTCCCATTTGTGAGAATGGTATGGAGGCTACACATTTGCCACATTGTGGGAAACATATCTATATCATTAATAGGCAATTCCTACATAATTCTCATCCATATCGAAAGAAAAAAGCACCATTTAACGGGTTAGTTGAAAATGCTCCAGCTCCTAGACCGTTGACCGGAAAAGAAGTTTATAATCGTGTTAAGGGGATGGGCACAATATTTGGTAAGGGGGTTAAACCTTCGGAAGACGATGGTGTCATTTGAAAAAAAGAGTCTATATTCTGGAGACTTCCTTATTGGAAATACTTACCAGTTAGACATTGTCTCGATGTAATGCACATTGAAAAAAATGTTTGTGATGTAATTATTGGTACTCTGTTGAATATGCCGGGAAAAACTAAGGATGGTACGAAGGTTCGCGAGAGATATGGAGAAATTGAAGATTCGGCCTAATTTATGGCCAAAGGTTAAGGAAAAAGTTAAGAAAGGAAAGGGAACAACAACATATTTGCCTCCGACTTGTTATACATTGTCTAGGCAAGAGAAACGATTGTTCCGTGAGTGTTTATACGGTATTAAGGTTCCCACTTTGGATACTCATCTAACATGAGAAGACTTGTTTCTTTGATTGATCTGAAATTAATTGGGCAGAAGTCCCATGACTGTCATGTGTTGATGCAAGTGTTTTTGCCGATTGCAATACGCGGGATTCTTCCAAAACATGTCAGGCTTGGCATCACGAGGTTGTGTTCATTTTTCAATACCATATGCAACAAGGTACTTGACCCTGATAAGTTGGATGCTTTGCAAAACGAGGTGGTGATAACACTTTGTCAATTTGAGATGTATTTTCCACCTTCTTTTTTTGACATTATGGTTCACTTAGTCCTTCATTTGGTAAGAGAGATTAAACTATGTGGTCCTGTGTTTTTAAGATGGGCATACCCTTTTGAGAGACATATGGGTTCTTTGAAAAAGAAAGTGAGGAACCCAGCAAGACCAGAGGCGAGTATTATTCAAGGAACAATTGCCGAAGAGGTTGGAGGATATTATTCTTCTCATTTTGCTAAGGTCAGACGATAGGTCTTCCAAAGTCCGGACACGAGGGAAGGTTAGAAGGCAAGGGTGGTGTCGGAATGCGACATATTTCGCCTTCATTGAGTGAGTTGAATAAAGCTCATCTTTTCGTGTTGCACCATGTTACTGAAGTTAATCCATACTTAGAGAGACATATGCGTGAATTGCGCCACAAAAACCCGTCAAAAGGGGAGAGGGCGTTGATGAATGAGCATAACAGGTCTTTCATTGATTGGTTCCACAATAAAGTAATTGGTGAATTGTCTGCAAACGACCATCATGTTCCCGATACAATTAAGTGGTTGGCATACGGTCCACGTGACAGTTTTAAATCGTATAAGGGGTATGATGTCAATGGATATACCTTTTACACTGAACGCCAGGACAAGAAATCAAAGGTGGTACAGAATTGTGGGGTTTCAATGGTTGCATCATCTAGGGAGTATGCGAGTGCAAAGGATAAAACTCCGATTGATGCTAAACATTCATATTATGGGATCATTCAGGAAATATGGGAGCTCGATTATTGTGACTTCACTGTGCCTATTTTTCAATGCAAGTGGGCGGATAATAGACGTGGTTTGCGAACGGATGAGTGTGGTTTTACTCTAGTCGATATGAGTCGTCTGCGTGACACTGAAGAACCTTTTATCCTCGCTTCACAAGCAAAACAAGTGTTTTATGTATCTGATCCTGTAGACATTCAGTGATGCATTGTTGTTAATGGTAAAAGGCGAATTTTAGGAGTAGGTGATGTTGACGATGAAGAAGAATATGATAAGTTTGATGATATCCCCCCTTTCTCAATCCCAAGTGATGATATGATGGATGTTTCTGATACTGAAAATAGTTACATGCGAATGGATCACCAAGAAGGTATAACGGTCATCGAGCAACCTATTGACCAAAATTAAAGGTAAAAAATGTTCTATATGAGTAATTTGAATTATAAATTGATGTACTTATAACAGATTTCATTACAATAATGTGTTGATATATATTGTTTTAAATTTTGTTAACACTTTTTGCTGTTTCTATGTATATGTTACAGATAAATTGATGTACTTGGATGGATTTGGGGCTGCTGTTCGAGTTTGTTGGATGTGCCCGGAGAGTACCACGAATGTGCATGCTTTGGAGAATGTAACGACTTACATTGAGTGTGCTTTGACTGGATCCGTCGTTGTTGGTGCTAGTATCATCTTCGTGCCAATCTTTCAAGAGTAATATTCTATCTTAATAGTTTTACAAATAAGGATTGTTGCATGACATGTGAATTTTTTAAGTAATTATTATTATTCAATCTTGCAATAGCCGTCATTGGATGCTCCTTGTCATACATCCCATGCTCGGGATCATTTATGTATTTGATTCCGCTAGCTTTCACAAGGAGCGGAAGTTAAAGATTAGACCGCCTATGATAGCGTAAGTTGATCGTTTTGATATATTTTAAATGAATTTAAATTATAATATAAAGCAAGTAAAGTGTAACTCATTATTTGATTTTGTTTTATGTAGTGCTTTTAGGAGGTTTCGGATGAGCGGCAACGAAGTTCGTCACAACAAGCTTATTTGGAGATGTGTTAAGGTATAATAGACTTATTTTATTCAATTAAAAGCATATGTTATGTCATTCTCATTATACGATAAATTTCCTCATTTTCTTAAAACTTTCGTTAAAGTGCCCACAACAACAAGGAGGCACGGAGTGCGGTTATTTTGTCATGCGCTACATTTTTGACGTACTCACTTTATATTCTGATTCGGAGGATTTCGATGAAGTAAGTTTTTTGTTCACTTATTATTCATTTCATATTTTATATATTTAACTATTGAAAGCTAACTTTGGTGAATTATTTTCAGGTTGCTCGTACCTTTACCCGCGATCCTTATGCTTGAAGATCAAATCAATGAGGTGAAAAATAAGTGGGCAAGATACTTTATTGATAATTGCATTGCATAGGTTAGTTAATGTTAATTTTCTTTGCTTCTCTTACAACGAATATAATTTAGTGCAACTTGTACCAACCAACATTATCGTATTGACTTGGATTTCATGATATATATATATATATATATATATATATATATATATATATATATATATATATATATATATATATATATATATATATATATATATATATATATATATATATATATATATATATATATTTTTTTATATATAGTTGGATTCGTATGATATCTATGTTGGATTGAATCGTATTTATTTCTTGTTAAACTTGGAATTTGGATTGTGCGTGGAAGTTGGATGATGGATGGATGTTGGATGAATTTTGGATTAGATGTTGTTTGTTGGATGAATTTTGGATGATGGATGGATGTTGGATAAATTTTGGATGATGGATGGATGTTGGATAAATTTTGGATGATAGATGGATGGTTGTTGCATATAATATTGTACAGGTTAATTCCCAATTATGGGTTTATCCAATTTACAAACGGAGCTCTGTCGAAATTTATGCAGAAAATATTCTCGCTTCTTTGCATCCTGCTTCTTGCATGAGGTTGGTTTTACGCATACGTAAATATAAAATAATTTTTTTTTTTTTTTAAAAAAGCGGTATATTCTTTGCGGTTTTACGTTAAAACCCGCAAATATATCTTTTTTTATAATAAAAAATACATATTCTTTGCGGTTTTACGTGCCAAACCGCGGCAATATATATATTTTTTATTATAAAAATCGGTATATTCTTTGCGGTTTGTCACGAAACCGCAAGCAATATCTTGCTTTTTTATAATAAAAAATATATATATTCTTTACGCGGTTTGTCACGAAAACCGCAAAGAATATGGTTTATTTAAATAATGAAAAAATGTAAATATTCTTTGCGGTTTTGCCCGAAAACCGCAGCAATATGTTGTAATATTGCTGCGGTTTAAAACCGCAGCAATAGTTTAATTACCTATTGCTGCGCCCTTAATTGTTGCGCGGTCAAAACCGCCGCAATAGGCCACTTAATGACCGCAGCAATAAGCATTTATTCTACTAGTGATCTAGTGTTGTTCAACTTATCTCAATACTTCTAATGGAGGCAGTGGCGGAGCCACGGTTAGCCATGGTGGGTCACGTGACCCACCATTATCTGAGGAAAAAAAAATGAAGTTCTATTTTTTATTTTGAAAAAAAACCAGAATTTCTAGCTTCCGGTATGTCGACCGCAAGGAAGATGAGCAAAACCCAGATTAAATGCCATAATCGAATGACTGGAAGAAGAGGAAATGAGAGAACAAAAAAAAAAGCCATGGTTTTGAAGTTTGAGAACCAAAAACTCAGAAGAGAGAGAGAGAAAGAAGAAGAAAAAGTGAAAAAAAATTTGAAGAGAGAGAGAGAGAAGGGAAAGTTAAATGGTTGGGGATGGGGACTACTAGTCTACCACGTGGGTTTGGGTTAGTAATTTCTTGTTCCTTTTTTATGTTCTTTCTTTTTACTCTTTTTTTTATTCTTTTTCTTTTATCTTTCTAAGATCTTTCCTCCTAGGTCTTTTATTAGTTTCTGCCATTTATATGGACAGCATTTCGATACATCTTTAATTTGAACCTTAATATCTCTGATTATCAATAAGTAAAAATTACAAAAAGTTGATATTTGGATACTACACATTGAGATGAATCTAACAAGATCTCACATGACTATATTTTTCCTTAAGTACAAATCACAAGAGATAGTCAAAGTCATGTATGTGAATAGTGTCAAAAGTCAAAAGGGGTAAACTAATAAAGACCAGAGGGAGTATTTAGTAGTAGACTTCTTAAAAGTGAATTGTTATTTACTAGATCAAATAAAAGTAGAGTTACTTTTTAAAAGTTGATTTTTTTTGTGGGAATTGGGCAAGGCTTTTTATACAAGAGGTTATTGAATGGCAATGTTGGCCTTGCTTTTTTTTTATTTGATAACAAAGGGGATGAAACATTTGATTTATATAATTTTTAGGATCTTTTTAATCTTTTATGGACTTCTTCCGCTTTTCTTTTTATTTGCAATATTGAAGTATGACACAAGAATTTAGAAAATAAAATAAAAAGTGACAAAAATGACCTAGCTCCCACCTATTAGGAGAAAGAAAGAGAGAATATATTGCCAAAAAAAGTCAATGTTCTAAGTATTATGCAACTTTTTAAAATGAAAAATGTTGCAAGTAAAAAAAACAAAAAAGTAATAACTAAAGGAATTTCTTTCTTGGAACAGATTTAAGAAAGGATCTTGTTTCATGATATTTAGTACAAAAATTTAATAGCACTTGAAAAAACTTATTATAAAAATCACGACATGGCAATTGCGATGCAGTCTATCGTCAACTTCTTCGTTCCGAATCCGCTACCATTTCTGCGACCGCAATCGAAACCACATTTTCAAACTATGGTAGTGACCCACCATCCATAAAATCCTGGATCCGCCACTGAATGGAGGTACTGTTTTACAGTGATATTTACTCTTTATGCCTGCTTTAGCTACTACTTTTCTCTGAAGTTTGTGAGTTTTCCCTACAGTTTGGTGCATATTTTAACGAAGGAATGTTGTCTGTGTTTTCTCTTAAGTTTGTGATCAAGTTACTTCTTCTTTTGTCTTAAGTTTGGGGTTGTATATTCAGCCTGATTATAAGACAAGATCATACATGAAAATTCAGATCAAATTGAACCAAAATATAAAATATTTAGACCAGATTACTTTATCTCAGGTTAAGAGAACATAGCCTCGCTCTTTATGCCTAATATAGTCGCTTCTTCTTTTGTCTTAAGTTTGTGAATTTTCAGTGGAGTTTGATGCATATCTTAACTATCCTTGCTAGTTGCTTAAATTTCTAAAACTATCAATTTTGCGTAATTGTTGTTGGTAACCATTAGATATTAAGATTGCCCATACATTCGCTAATGACCTTTAATTACAAGGACTTGTAACCTCAAGGGCACACCCACAACACTCTAAACCTTAAGTGACATGGAATCAAATGCTTATTTGTACTTTTACATCAATAGTGTGTTTGGTAAAAGTAATTGTAATTTGATACTCCTTTCTTTTTAGTTGCAACATTTTAACTTTTATACTTGTCGATGCATAAGTTAGATCATTGGCCTAAGTAAGTGACTATTTGGATGTAATCTATTAAGATGTACTGATTTTTTAAGTTTTGGTAGGTAGTTTTGTTTAATATTATTCTGAAGGGTAGTTATTTAAACAACTCGATAGTTAAAAGTAGTTAACAAGTTTCCTAAATTGAACTCTTTACTTAATATTGCCTTTTTTCTAGGGAAAATTTTATGGATTACTAATTATCTTTACCTTTGAGCTAAGGTTTTGTGCTTATCCCTACCTCTAGAGCATGTACATTAACAACTTTTGAAATAACTTTTAGAGTCTGGACAAGTCATAACTTTACTAATGAGTAATGTTTGGTGAAATATTGTAGTTATGAAAGAGTTTTTAGTGGTTGAAGTAGTGATTTCGAATAGCTAAAAAAATAGCTTTTGGGGTAGAGAGAACTTTTTGAATATAGAATATAAGTCATTATTTTTGTTATTTTTCCAAACCAATAGCTAGTCATATTGAACACTAAGGCTCTATTCTTTTGGATTGAATTGAACTGAACTGAACTGAATTTGTCTGAACTAAACTGAACTGAATTTGTCTGAACTGAACTGAGCTGAACTGAACTGAAGTGAATGAAAACTATGAGAAGAAACTAACTGAACTGAACTGAATTGAATTTGTCTGAACTGAACTGAATTTACATTAATTCAGTCCAAAAGAACAGAGCCTAAGTATTTTGAAAGTAATATTAACAACTAACCTCTAACAACTACTACCTAAAAGCTACTATGACAGTTAGTGATTACTCTCAACAACTATTTTTTGCGAGTTAAGCATAAATACAGGACTTCACATTTGGTATTTTTCACCTTTAAGGACCTCCCACTTTTTTTTTCACCTTTAAGGACCTAGAGTTAACTTTAAGGCCATTTTAACTCACCTGAGTTCAGCCAAAAGGTTAAGTCCTTTAAAAAAAGTACATAAATATGAAAAATCTACCCAAAATCTAAAAAAAGGAACAAAAATCTGGAAGAGAATTCTGGAACAACTCCTTCAACATTAAATCTGCAACAACAGTTGAAACAAGAAAAAAAATGAGAACCAAAATAATTAAAAAAATCTCAATTGATATTCATGGTAATAATGAATAAACTTCCAGAGGTTTTCCTTACTCTCTTAAAGAAGCAGAACTAGCACATTGAATTAGGCAAAAGCAATTTTATCGAGATTTTATCGAGATAATTAAATAAATCTCAATTGATATTCATGGCAAAATTCAAAACTAATGAACGACAATTAAAGGTAAAAAAAAATTGAAAAATCGAGATAAAAAACAAACAAAAACAAATAATTAAAAACCATATCAGCAAATTAATAATAAGAGCAAAAAATACGACCTATTTATCTTAATAATCAGAAAAAATAATTATTGAGATAATCTAAACATAAATAATTAGAACATAAATAATCATATGAACGAATCACCAAGAAAACGAAACAAAAAAACGAATTAACCCCAAAAACGCCTGAAATTAACCCAAAATCTCTAAATCAAACCGAAATTCAACCCTAAATCCCTGAATCAGATGCAAATTTGAGAAATTCAACACCAAAAATTCTACATGTTCAACCTAGAAGTTCGTGACAAAAAAATCAACTAACATATACCAGAATTTCGACCCAAAATCGACCATAAAATCGAGCAAAACTCAACCAAAAATCACACCGAATTCGAGCATAAAATAGACAACAAAAAATCTGAAATCGACTTACAATCACTCACAGACTCGACCAACACTACTTGAATCAACCGAAAACCACAAACAATCCAGATTCGACCCAACAAACAATCCCAAAATTAGAACGAAAATACTTAAGAAGTAGGATGAAAACCCCAAAATTATAACAAAAAATACCCAGAAAATCGAATGAGAATACCCCTTGATCGAACAATGCCCGGAAAAAACGAGTTACAAATGGGAAGAATTAATCGAATGAGGATAAGAAATTAAATGAAAGAAATAAAAGAGAGAACGAGAGAGGAACAAAGAGTGAAAGTGAATTGAAGAGAGAGAATGAGAGTGGAGGCGTTGAATTATTATTATTTTTTTTTTGAGGGGAAAGAGGCGATGTGCATAATATTAAGGTAGGGACAAAGAGTCCATTAGTACATAAGGAGCGATTTCCGGGGGTACATGACACTCCCACCTTTGCTCAACTCCAAACGGCACAAGTCTAGCAAGGTGATGGGCTACGCTATTCCCATCCCTACGCACATGAGACCAAGAAACACCAGAAAAATCCTTACAAAAATATAGCACATCCTCAAGAATAGAATCAATATCGGAGAAGAAGATAGCTCCCTTAGAGAGACGAGAGACTAAACCTTTGCAGTCGGTTTCGAAAATGACATTCATGAGGTTATGAGACTTTTCCTGCTTGACCGCAAATAACAAAGCTTTTCCTTCCGCGATCTCAGCTGGCCACCATGCTCTTACACGTCTACAAGATGACCACAGAACCTGCCCGGAACAGTCCCTCGCCACCACTCCTAGACCGACCCAACCGTCCTCACCAACAGCCGCATCCGAGTTAACCTTGATGACCCCAGCAGTGGGGGCTTGCCATACGCAAGAGCTGCTACCAGCAGCGTGTCCAGCAGCTCCATAGATGCGCTGGGCATACGCTTGGTAGTCTTGCCTTGCCTTCAATGCCCGCACAACCAGCCCACTGTTGGCTATATTAATTCCTGCGAAAAGAGCTTGGTTTCTTCTAAACCATAGTGTCCAGGCCATAAAACTCACTCCCTCCAACTTGTCATTATCTACATCTTTCCAACTCTCAAATACGTCCAGCATTGAAGTGATTTCTGTTTTAGGAATTAAATCAGCAAAACCACTTAGTTCCCAAACCTCCTGCACACGAGGGCATGTAAATAGAGCATGTGTCAACGTTTCCGGGGCAGAATTGCAAAGGGGACACACGTCGTCCTCTAGCAAGTGGCGGAATCTCAGTAAAGCTCGAACCGGAAGAGTAGATGAACAAATCCTCCAAAGAAAATGACGAACTTTCGGGGATACATTCAAACTCCACAACTTCACCCAAGTTTGATGAAACTCGTCAAAGTTACACGCTTTCCCTACCATATAAGCAGTTTTAACAGAGTACTTCCCATCCTTAGTGAAAGCCCAACACATAGAGTCCGTTGGTAGACGTTCACTTAATGGAATAGACAAGATAGCATGTGCATCCCCCTCCTCAAAATTTTCCAATACAAAATCAGTCCGCCACTCATGGGTATCGTCATCAATCAACTCTCTCACCAACTCCAACCCACCAAACGGCTCCCCGGACAAAAAACGTGAACCATCTTTACACACCCATGGGTCATCCCAAATTCTAATGTTGGCTCCGTTACCCACTCGCCAAAGTAAGCCCTCCTTTAGCAAGGACTTAGCACCCCAAATGCTCCTCCAAGAGTAACTACCCACAGGACCCAAAAAAGAAGAGAGAAAAGATGAGTTCGGATAATACTTAGCTTTCATGACTCTGGATAAAAGTGAGTTCGGAACCTGAACCAACCTCCATGCTTGACGTCCCAAAAGAGCTTCATTAAAAACACCAAGATCTCTGAATCCCAAACCGCCTAAACATTTTGGAGTACACAGCGCAGCCCAACTTTTCCAGTGAATTTTGCGTTCCGAGCCATTCTGACCCCACCAAAACTTGGCCATAGCAGAGTGAATTGATTGAATCACTAACGCAGGGACTTTGTAAATACCCATAAGATAGATGGGGATAGCCTGTACAACAGCTTTCAATAATACTTCTTTACCAGCTCGAGATAGGAGTTTTTCTTTCCAACCTTGGAGCTTCTTCCAGATACGATCTTTCATCTCCGAGAACAGCAACTTCTTCGATCTACCAGCAAGGGTCGGCACCCCCAAATACTTCGAATGGCAATCCACGTGTCTCATAGCCAAGAAATCTATCAACTCCTGTTTCTGCACAGCACTCACCCCTTTGCTAAAAGATATCTCCGACTTTTCAATATTAATTTTCTGACCGGATGCCGCTTCATATTTGTTGAGAATATCAACTATAGTTGTGCATTCCTGTCGAGTAGCTCTAGCAAAGAGTAAACTGTCATCAGCAAATAGAAGGTGAGAAATTTCAGGACCATTCCGGCTAGCTTTTGCACCATGAATCTGCTTAGCTAAGGAGGCCTTAGACAACAGAGAGGAGAGAGCATCAGCAACCAGAATAAAAAGATAAGGGGAGATAGGATCCCCTTGTCTGAGACCCCGGGAAGGAGTAACAGAGCCACAAACATTACCATTCACCACAAAAGAATATTTCACAGAAGAGACACAATTAATAATCAACTGAACCCAATCTGCAGCAAAACCCAATTTAAGCAACAGACTCCTCAGAAAACTCCATTCCACTCTGTCATACGCCTTACTCATATCCAACTTCATTGCAATAGACCCTCTTCTACCTCGAAATCTATGCTTCATTGAATGAAAAATCTCAAGAGCAATAAGAGCGTTATCAGTAATAAGGCGACCAGGGACAAAAGCACTCTGGTTTTCCGACACAATATCAGGTAAAATCACTTTAAGCCTATTTGCAATGACTTTTGAAACAAGCTTATAAATGACATTACAGAGACTAATTGGTCGAAACTCAGAAACCAGAGTAGGAGAACGAACCTTTGGGATAAGCGCCACATTGGTTGAGTTGACAGAATCTGGGGGCCGAGTGCCATGCACAATACCAATCACTGCAGATGCAACCTCATCCCCCACAATATGCCAAAATTTCTGGTAAAAGATCGCATGCATACCATCGGGGCCAGGAGCTTTGCACGGATGCATCTTATTAAGAGCCGACCAAACCTCTTCCTTTGAAACAGGACGAACTAGAGATTCATTCATCTCAGGGGTAACACTAGGGGACAGAGATGACAGCACCTCGTCAATACTAGCCGCATGGGGGTGGCTAGAAGTGAACAGGTTGCTGTAATAGTCCTCGATAACCTTCTCAACATCCTCCGCCTCGTCTTTCCAGCACCCATCCTGATCAAATAAACCAGGGATATAATTCCGTTTTTTCCGTTGCGAAGCTTTGTGATGGAAATACTTGGTGTTTTTATCGCCGTCACGAAGCTCTGCAACACGGGATCGAAGATACCAATAAGCTTCCTGCTTCTCAAGCAAAGCATCAAGTTCAGCTTGTAGAGAGATATTTAGATCACTATCCAAAACCGAAGAACCACTTTGGACCTCGACCAAGCGCTTCTCCAAATCACTAATTTTCTTCCCCAGGTCCGAAACTGTAGACTTGCCCCAAGACAATAAATCTTCAGCCACTTTTCGGATTTTATCAAGAATTCCGAAATCTCCAGCTTGCTGCCACGAATTTTTAACCACATTTTCGCACTCCGGGTCTAGTAACCATGTTGTCTCAAAATAGGACCGTTTTTTGCGATTTTTCTTTCGAACAGGTTGCCCAAACACACGAAGCAACAGAGGAGTGTGGTCCGACTTAAACCGGGTCAAATGAGTCACTGTCGCCTGCTCAAACTGGGTACACCAACTAGTATTAGCCACAAACCGATCAAGCCTCTCACGTAACCGAAACCGAGGATCTTTTCCCCTCTTCCAAGTGTACCAAGAGCCCACATACCCCAGATCTCGAAGCTCCATTTCCTCCATCACCTCCCTAAAACCAAACATGGCACGCCTTTCACCTTCCACGCCTCCCTCAATTTCACTTGAGCAAAGAACCTCATTAAAATCACCACCAAAAATCAAAGGGCCATCAAAAGAGTTAAAAGAGCGGAGAAGGTCCCAAGTTTTGTATTTTTGAGAAGTTTCCGGCCAACCATACACCCCTACAAAGCGCCAAACAACATTTGACTCCCCTACAATATCACCACAAATATGATTCCGCGAGTAGGAAATAAGGGTAAAATTTACCCTTTCTCCTTTCCAAAACAAACAGAGACCACCAGAAGTACCCACACTATCAACACCAAAAGCATTATTAAAACCCAAATTAGACTTAAGATTTTCCGCAGCATGCCTACTAATCATAGTTTCAGAAATAAATAACATATCCAGGCTATGAACACTACTCCATTGACGGAGCATACGAACTGCCCGGGGGTTGCCCAAACCCCGACAGTTGCAGCATAAAAGATTCATAATGAAGGGCGGGGTTGGGACTCGCCAACCTCCGCCTCACAAGAAACCAAAATTCTAGCCAAATCACCGTCACCAGTAATACGACATTTCTTTCCACCATGATCAACTGACTCAAGTGCATCATTAACTAACATATTATCCACCAACTTCCTCTTGTCTCTATGAGCAGCAGAAATAGAAGCAGAAGATACAACCTCATCATTAAGC
The DNA here is from genome assembly GCA_947648045.1 of Beta corolliflora. NCBI lineage: Eukaryota > Viridiplantae > Streptophyta > Magnoliopsida > Caryophyllales > Amaranthaceae > Beta > Beta corolliflora. The sequence goes on along the minus strand of CANSZD010003157.1, from coordinate 1,234,837 downwards.
CCCACATTAGTCACATCGATAGAAAAATAAATGTACTATCGCATTAATTTATATACTCTACGCAATTTAGTATTTTGCCTTTTGAAAAAAAACTTTCATTTTTGAAGGTGCTATAGTATAAATAATCAGTGCCATAGTATATTATTTTTGGTTTACTACAGAAATACTACTTAATAATAATATATGATTAATTGTAAATAGTCACATATAAGATAGATCAATGGGTCATGCTCACACAAAACATCTTATATGTTATTTTCACTTCATTTATTTTTTGTTAGATTCCAACTAACAGTCACCAAATAATTAACATAGAAGTATATACTACTAGAGAAAAAATAATACTCCATCCGGTCCGGTCTTTATTAGTTTATCCGTATTCCTTTTTGGGATGTCCCTTATTAGTTTACCCATTTCTTTTGTTTCTATTTTTGGAATGGGGCATTACTAACTTTCAGATCACACATACATTCAACTTTAATATAAAGTAATAGTTTTCTTTCTTTCTACGTGCCCATAATATTATTTCTCCTAAAACTCGTTAGATCAACTAACGGGTAAACTAATAAAGGCCAAGAGAGTACAATACAATTTTTTTAAAAAAACAATAAGAACCAAAATATCGTTATGTTCCTAAAATACTCCCCGACCCCAACTCCTACAAATTTGTCCCTCTCTGGTGTCTGGTCTCGAATCTCAGAAGATGGTGCCTAACTGTAGCGTTTCAGTGAATGATACTCAGCTCTTCCAATTCTTTCCTGGCATTCAACAGCTTGCTGAAACTCGTCGTTTCAAGGTATCCTCTCTTCATTCTTTCATCAAATCATTTTGTTTATTTGTATTTTAATTGTCTAAATACTAATTTCACCTGATACCTTTTTTTTTGGCTGACTATTTCCCCATAATTAAACCCATGATATTAGTTTACTTGTGCAATGAATTGGGTTCTGTTTTATGAATTTTTTCTGGGTAAATTACATTCTGTCTCTGCTAGTTAGAGGGGGAATAACAGCCTAATTTTGAGTCATCTGCATTTTATATTATGAATTTTGATCAATCTTGATGTATAATGTTATGGGTAATTTTCATCTTTCTCTGTACTAGTCAGACATGAAGAGCAGTTTAATTGCGAGTATTATGACAAAATTGCTGAAATATGAGTATTATGTGTTCTGTGATTGCTACAAGTTCGAAGTGGGATGAGATTGTAGAGTAATGAGCTGGTTAACTAAGATCGACGAGTCGAAAATATGATGGTAATTGACAGATATAAAGGAAATGGTTTTGATATCTATTGTTTGTTGGTTTGCTGGCAGGCTTGGTTTCTAGATCAGTTTGGAGTTCTTCATGATGGGAAAAAGCCGTACCCAGGTGCTATTTCAACATGTATGTAATGATTGGTTACTTTTAAGCATTTGGTAAGCAAGTTTGTTGATCTATGCGTTCATTCAAATTTATTCGGTAGTGCCTTTGATGGTCAAAATAACTTGTTTGGCAACAGTGGAAAAGCTAGCAAAAACTGGGGCTAAGATGGTGGTTATAAGTAACTCATCAAGACGAGCATCTGTGACGACTGAGAAATTGAAGAATCTGGGATTTGATCCTTCTCTCTTTCTAGGTTCCATAACCAGTGGAGAATTGACGCATCAATACCTGGAAAGGTTGAGTATCTTAAAGTTTGTGATACAGATTTTATATTACTGTCCTATAGAGACTATCACATACAGTATTAGAACAGGCAAGAGGTCAATGTCCTATGAGCATCTGCAAGTAGAAGATGAGGAGCTCGTCATGTGAATTGATCAAACTTTTTCATCCATAAGCATCAAAGATTATTGCTGCGTCATAGAAATAAATGCATCATACTGCCTGCAGTTCTGTCTAAAGCATATCTGGCCTAAGGGTCTATGAGTCTAATTTTACTTTCACTTTGGCTTCTCTTAAGGGCAACTAGTAATATCATGCAATATCCAACCTTGTACACTCACTTTCATTCAGTTTTTGTGATCCACCTAGTATACATAGGACCATGAAGAAATAGGTCCTATTAAAGAGAACCATTGCATCATAAGTAATGTGTACAAAGCATTACGGTCCATAGTTCATATGCTGATGCATATGGTAGTGGTTAACAAGTAGCACCTCTACATAAGTAGTGTTAGCGTACAACAAAGCGTGTACAAGTTAATTTCAATTTTTTTGTCTTTCCTTTGTATCTGAATTTGTAAATATCTTCTTCACGAGACACCAATATGTTGCATCTTCGGAGAGTATGGAAGAAATCTAGAGGGCCAGGCATACTCAACAAGATATTTGCTACTTAAAAGTTAAAATAGCAGATATCTGCAATTATGGATGCAATCAAAACGATTTCTTGAAAATTCGTCACTTTTTCAGCATAAAATCATCCATTTTGACATACTCCAGCATTTTATATCTAGTGCACATGTAACTGGTTTTAACGTGTCAGATGGTAGATCTGGAGCTCCCCTGTTGTGAATTTCTTAATAATATGGTTCAGTAAAGTTTAAGTTTGATGTCCTCTATTCCCCTACTTACAAGTTCATGTCAGTGGTAAACTCTAGCGAACTGCTGTAAATATTATTTAGTCCATGTTTTGATCTACATCTCTTGATGATTCCCCTACATCTCTTGATCTACATTGCGAAAGGAATTTGTACATATGTAGTTAAGAATATCTGTAAGCATACCTGGTTTACTAGTGTCAGTTGCTTAGATGAGGGCATAAGGCTGCATACATTTGAACCTCACCAACCCACCAATATCATGAGCCACACAAGGTTGTTGTTTTGCTGTTGCTTATACCAAAATGGAGTAATCTAAAAGGTACTCAGTTTAAGGCTTTAAGCTACCCAAATGCTGTGGAATAGTTCTGCAAATGGAAGAGAAATTCATGTACAGTACTATAATTATCTGTATTATATACCTCCTTGCCTTTATTAGTAGTATTTTCTTACTACAACTTCATAATTCAGATCTCATCATTGGAGATATCTGTTGTGACACCACACACAAAAAAAACACATAAAGAACTCTAATATGCCGTTTGACATTAACGGCCCGTTTGGTAGTTGGTTATAAATGGTGGTAATGAGAATGAATTTGTATGTAAATTTGTGAAGAAAGTCATTGTTCATTCCCATGGTAATGCTAATTTATCCTAAAGTGTGTATTTTTCTTCTTGAATTTTCATTCCCATCCAATACCACCTTGTTAGGTGGTAATGAGTGGTAATGAAAATTAGGGTGAATTGCTTCCCCATGGAGAAAAGACACAAACTTGGGGGTTGAAATTGCCTCCCAATGGAGATTTTAAGGATGCTTCCCTTGTAACCTACACTTAAAATTCATTCCCATTACCGCAATTTATTAACGACTACCAAACGGGCCGTAAAGAGTAGCTTTTTCAGCTATTCTTTAATCCCATTTGCCATGACGATTATTTATGTCTCACTTCAAATGTGTGTCTCGATTATTCCATTTTCGTAGATTACTTACAAACATTATCAGAGAGATGCATGCTTCTTCTTTGGAGATATTTGTAAAGACATGTCCTCATCTACTTTTCCAACTAATTTTGATATGGCAAAAGACTTAGATGGAGGTATGTAGTTACAAGAATATGCCTGGGACTTTTTATGATTTTTTGAAAGTATTTATGATTACAATCATTACAAATATATGGCTTGTAGATGTGCATAATTAATATGATGGTAGGCATAAAAATTACTTCTGCTCCTTTGTCATTAACACCAAAACCATGTTGCGTTAAACCAAAGGAGAGGTGTTTCCTTATATGCTAGAATACTCGTAGTTTATTAAGATTTACTATCTGCGTAAAGAAAGCTCCTGGTGCTCCTAAACACCTGATTTTGTGCTTCTGGGTTCTGGGTTCTGGGTTCACATCTTTTATAAGCAGCTGTACTAAGATGCACATGCCATTAATGCATGCTCGCCAACTGTTCTTGGCTTAGGCATCTTTTGAGCATGCTTTCTCTTTTGGTTTTTTTTTTTTGTAATGGTGGTTCATGTTTACAATAGATTTGTTGATGGCAGTATTGCATTTGATACCTTATAATATTGTGAGTGTCATCTGAAGTATAAACTCTTGCTTGGAATTCCCTTCTTTCTCATTGTGGACAGGCGAGATGATGCTTGGTTTGCAGCTCTCGGAAGGTCATGCATCCACTTAACCTGGAGTGACCGGGGTGCTATATCTCTTGATGTATGTTACACGTTATGCACCTGAGGAAGAAAAATCATATTGTCATGTTTTTCCATTTATGTCACCCTTTTGTCTTATGACCTCAGCATCCAACTTGTTATTCTCTATCATCTACCAAATCGGTTACCTATACTTGTAGGTTTATGCTCTTTGATGCAGTTCTCAAAACATCTCAATGAGCTTATAATAGATGGTTATCGATAATACTTATCAGTGTCCTCTTTGCCGCTTATTCAGGGTCTAGACGTGAAAGTTGTGGATAATGTTGAAGAAGCTGAATTCATTTTGGCCCATGGAACTGAAGCACTTGGGCTTTCTTCTGGATCTGTTGTTCCTAAGCAACTGGAGGAACTCGAAAAGATATTGGAACAATGTGCTCTAAGAAACATCCCTATGGTGGTGGCCAATCCAGACTATGTAACTGTTGAGGCTAGAGCTTTAAGAGTTATGCCTGGTGAGCTTTTCTTGGATGTATTAAGCTTTGCTCTTTTCAGTCCTTATCAACCAAAAAAAAAATATTGACCTGATTGTAATATGGCGGCACTCACTTGACTTGTTCGTTTTGTAACCCGTTCCTATGACTAAAACTCTTATTCTCATCTTGTAAATGATTCCTCTCGTAGGAACACTTGCAGCGAAATATGAACAACTTGGCGGTGAAGTCAAGTGGATGGGAAAGCCTGGAAAGGTAAAATCATGGCTTTATAATTATCTTAAAACTGTCTATAAACATCATGGTAGATTGAATAATGTCTCCGAGATTATGGGTGCATTTTATTCACCTGAATTCTCTTGAACTTATCTGAACTTATTGAAACTTATTGAGTTCATTTTATAAGTTGTTAAAACTTATCTAAACTTATTTGAACTTACCTGAACTTATCAAACCTGAAACTTACTTTTTTAAGGTGAAGAGAATGCACCCATAGCCGTTCATAGAGATGAATAAAAACTCTCATTCCAATTCCCTAGTTCACCCATTCAAATTCTCTGACAGTACACTGTACACATGTATCTTTCCCTTCAATAATATAGTAATACTTTATTCTAATATAAATGCAATACTTTCCTTTTTGGGAAGTTGCAAAATACTCCAAATGCAACACTTCTATCTTTGGTTAAATGGTTCTCTTTATTTGTCTCTTCATCACATGAGTCCCTCTTTTCAACTCTCTCCTTATCGTATGCGCTCCATAAATTTGTACATTCGCCATGTTGCACTTATTATAAACAGAGGAAGTACAACAATTCCTCTCACCATCTAATGGCATAATGCTAAATAGAACTTACTTTTCCTTATGTCAACATCTTTATTATAACTGGACCCTTATGTATTCCCAACATTCTCCTAATGAGGTAGGCAATTCTGTCCTCAATTAATCATTTAGTTGATGCCTAAAGAGGTTTGTGTAATGAACTGACATCTTATAGGCAGATTAGAGAAGAAGATTATGGAGTAAAATGGAATTTAATTGATGATGTTGTGAAAAACAGTAAAATAAGAATAGTGATTACAAGCTTTCGAGAGGCTTGTTCTCTCCCATTGAACTCTTAAAAGTTCACCCAAAATACTACTCAATATCCAACATGCCTTCCCTCTCCCTAATCTCCTATATTTATAGAGATATTTCCTCACTAAGTCCCTAACTTATTCTAAAAGCTACTACTAAAAACTAACTAATTATTGCAATACCAAAAGTGCCCCTCTCCCTAGGTTGATTCATTACAGTTTGTAGCCCAATGTTATAATGCTGAAATAGAACGGTTTGAGGGTTAGGATCATGTTTCCCAATATGTACAATTCTCCTCAGTTAAGATGCTCATTTCTCCTAACTAAAGGAAATATAAAAACTTAGAGGTGTTCATTTTAATTGATAATCCTTGTTCACTGCCTTCATGACTAATGGATGAGCGGTGGAACATGATTGGACAGATTATCTATGAATCAGCCATGGCCATGGCAGATGTGGATGCATCAGAATGCATTGCTGTAGGAGACTCACTTCACCATGACATCATGGGTGCAAATTTAGCAGGAATGCAGTCCGTATTCGTCACAGGAGGTATCCATGCTAATGAACTTGGACTTGAGCAGTTTGGCAAAGTAGCAGAAGCATCAAAAGTACAAGATCTTGCTTCTATATGTGGTGCTTATCCCACATATGTCATACCTGCTTTCACTTGGTAAGAGTACAAGTGGTAGACTATATATACATGGCTTATCGGATTTTTCAAGAAGTTGATATTTGATCATGAAAAGTGCTACCTATACGATAGATCTCTTGGCTTGTTTGAAGAGGCATTGTTCATTGTAACAGTGAGGTTCTATAATTATTGCATCATTTCTGGTTGGTGTGAAAGAGGTCTGATTTTCAAAAAATTTCTCTTATAACAGTTAAATTCACAAAAGTAAGCTTGATTGTTCTCATGTTTGGGCTACTTTATGAACTTGTAAATCTGAAGCACAGACACAAAAAATACTAAGATAGCTTGCAGAAGTACCTTCTATATTTGATTTTCAGCTCAAAGATAAGGCAAATGGTTCGCCGATGTCGTAAAACTTTTAGCATACTTTGTGAATAAACTATTATGAACTGACATAGCTGGGTAGAAATTAAGGAAAGAGAATAATATTATAATTTGATAAAGTGGATAATTTACAGCAATTGGATGATTATTGCAAGCATTTGTGTTGAACTATGCCTCGAATTAATTATATGATGTTTAATATATCGAGTCTGTTTTAGTTTTGGGTTTAGGCCCATCTGTTTAGGTTAATTAGTATGGTACTATATAAACCCTATTATTAACCTCAGCCTTCGTATTCTGGAATCCGTACTCTTTTCAAAACCTAATAAAATCGTTTTTCCTATGCATGTGGACGTAGCTAACACATTGTTTGCGAACCACGTTAATTCCTTGTGTCAATTGTTCATTGATTTTTGCTTCGTTAATTGCATCTATCACAACAATTTGAGATGTTTGTTCTCTCCCAAATCTAAAAGAGACTATCAAAAACTCTCACAATACTGAACATGCTTTCCCTCTCTCTATAATCTTCTCTATTTTTAACATATATCCTCTCAACATAGTTAATCTAATTACTCGAGTTTCCCTCCCCTAATGGCCACTTCATGGCATTACCAATTTATTTACCCATCCCTCGAACATCCACCTCCAAACCCTGCAACTACCCCGATGAGAGTACCGAAAACCGCGTAGATCACCACCAAACTCGAAGAGAAAACCAAAAACTCTGCGTTGCCGACAGACAAACAAACCCAACCTGGCACACCACCCCATCAATGACAGAGAAAGTCGTGCACCAACAAGTTGAAAGAGATAGGGAGACTAGATCTAAAAGGACAAGTTTAGAGATAGAAACATATAGGAGAATTGGAGGGATTAGAGTTCCTTTCCTTTTCCTAACCCTTCCTTGATTCTTTTTCCTTTCTCCTCCCCCAACCAAACACCCGGAGTCTAGGGCTAGTAATTGGTCGGAGATGGGGCGGATGGACCTCAACACACCCCAACACCCAACAGCCGCAACCCAAATCCTCATCCACACTATCTATCACCTGCCAAAAATTCCACCCATATCCGCCCACCCATTAACTGCAGGTGGGGGAAGTGGAAAATGGATGATACTAGAAAAAGTTATTTGCAGACTTAACAATCATTAAAAAGTAATAATTAAATAAATATTTAGCCATCGATTAATAGCAAAGCGACTAAATATCAATTGTCAAGTTTGCTAAGTAATGACATAAAAGTCGGTAATAATGATATGAAACATATCAATAATGACATGTAAGAGTTTTATAAATGACATGAAACAAAAGTGAAAATGACACGAAAGATCTCCAAAATGATATGAAACACATCATATTGACATGAAAGAGTTTATTTTACGGTTGTAACATGTTACACCCAAGACGCTCTCAAACACTAAACTTGTACCATGGGGGAATTTATTTTACTATTTTTTCACCAAGTACCCTCGAGTTTTCAGAAAATTCACCAGGTACCCTCGCACTTTTCAAAATTCACCAGGTACCCCGAGTTTTATAATAATACATCAAAATGCCCTTAATGACTAACGGCGGTTAACTCTGTTAGCCATTAACCCTAATTTTTTTTAAACCGTAATTAACCCTAATTTCTTTCCCTAACCCCACCCACCCTAATGCCCTAACAACCCAACCCCACCACACCCCTGCAGCCCCCACCCAGCCCCGACCCCACCTCACCCCCACCCAGTCGCGACCCCACCTTACCGTCATCCCAGCCCCCCCACCCCTCCTCGACCCCACCTCACACCCCCACCCATCCCCGATGAGTCTCACACACCATAGGAGCACTCTCAGGAACATGAGTGACCATCGAAGCAGCCACAAACACCGGAGAAACATCTACAACACTAAGTGCTTCAGCGGTGTGGGAACCTCCTGTCAACCCATGCCGCGCCGATCAGACGGTCACCGCTTCGTGCGGATCTGACTTCAGCGTGTCAAGTCTTTACTATTACTATGTCACAATTGGATTTAGCCGCAAAAGGAAAAGGAAGTGAAGAAGGGGGTGCCGGTTTACTTGATGATGCCGGTGGGGATAACGTTTTGGGGGTGCAGAGATCGGCGGGGGTGGGGGAGGGGTGGAGGGCTGCAAAATTTTGTCAAGGGGGTGGGGGAAGGGGTAGGGAGGGACTGTGGAAATCGAAAGGGGTGGGGGGCTGCGGAATTTCGTCAAGGGGAGGTGGTGGGTGGGGGATACATGGATGGGGTGGGGGGGAGGTGGTGGTGGTGGGGTTAGGGTTAGGGTTAGGAGGTTAGGGTTAGGGGTTAAGGGTTAGGGTTTAAGTAGGTTAATTAGGGTTTAATTAGGGTTTAATTAGGGTTAATGACTAACGGACTTAACCGCCGTTAGTCATCAATGGCATTTTATTACCATGAAACTCGGTGGTACCTGGTGAATTTTGAAAAGTGCGAGGGTACCTGGTGAATTTTATGAAAACTCGGGAGTACTTGGTGAACTAACCGTTTATTATAACCCTCTAGTATTGATTTAGAACCCTTCAAAGAAAGGAGTCGTTGGAGGTTGGTTGTCATTTCCTTTGTAGCATTTTAAACTTATGCAGAACACAGAGTGTAGAATATGTCAGACCATTAGGTAGATTATACTCCCTCCGGTTCATGAAGTTCTTCCCACTTTTCATTTAAGGGTGTTCTATAAAGTTTTCCCACTTCTAGTTTATTCCACTTTTGGCAAACAAATATATTATTCTATTACTTACTTGCTCCACCATATAAATCGACTACTTTTTACACTCTCTCAAACTACATTCTCTCTCCACTAGCACACTTCCTCCCCTATATAACAAATAATAAAGAGTTTTTTATTAGAGACAACCTTTTAAATACAACTTTTTGCGAAAGACAACCTTTTAAAAAATTTTGGGCAACTTCAGACCTTAATGAATTTTTTTTTTGTCAAAAACAACCTTGACCACAATTCCGGCGTTGACTCACCAGATTCCGGTGTTGACCATACTAAATGAATCACGTGCCCCTCACGTGATTTCATTTGTCCCAAATTCTGGGTGTAGCAGTAGGGTAGCTAACGCTTGGACGGCGTGATGTTGGCTGGGATCCGGCGGGGGTGCAACGACGGAGACAAAGAGGGGTGGTGCTTTTCAACACTTACTTTGAGGATAGAGAGATTGCAGCGAGAGAGAGTGCGTGAGTGCAAATGAGGGAGAATATAGGAGTTGCGGGCGAAAGGGAGGTCAGGCGAGGCTTGCGGAAGGGTGGTGGTCAGGTGCGTCAGTGGCTGGGGAACGACGGCAGCAGTGGGGCGCGGTGCTGTAGGTGGTTCACATTACTTCATAAGGTGGCAAGCGGTGGTGGTGCTGTGGGCAGTAGCCCGAAACAGGCGGTGGTGGTACTTCATAAGGTGGTGATGTGGTGGTGAGATGAATAGAGGGGGCAAAGGGAGGGAAATGGGGGGGGAAATGAGGGGCACATGATTCATTTACTAAGGTCAACACCGGAATCCGGTGAGTCAACGCCGGATTTCTGGTCAATGTTATTTTTGACAAAAAAAAAATCATTAAGGTCTGAAGTTGCCCAAAAATTTTTAAAAGGTTGTCTTTCGCAAAAAGTTGTATTTAAAAGGTTGTCTCTGACAAAAAAACTCAATAATAAATGAATTTGTATATGGGGCACGACACAATTAGTAAGACAATATTTTTACTACTAACAATATTGGTGATTTGATTTTTTGGAGATATATTTGCTAGTAACTTGAAGTATATTTCTAGTAACATATATTGCGACTAAAAAACTTAAATGGTCTCGGTGCACACTAACTTAATATGCATTGGGTTGGTAATTGATATTAACTTTATATAATGAGTTTTATAGAGATATAGTGAACTTATATACAATATAGTCGATTTTATAATGGAAAACATATAGTGAAATTATATGCAATATAGTGGAGGATTTAATTTTAATGTTTTCCTCCTCCTCACATTTCCCCCTCAAAATAGTGAAAAGTTTATCCGCGATTTTACTTCTTTTTACAAATGAATCTATTGGGAATAATGTGTTAGCAATTTTCTATCGGAGGTGTGAAAGCATATGTGTGGTCTCTTCCAGAAGACTGAGAGGATTCAGTGTCCACGCTTAGGTGAATCTTTAAGATTTTTTTTTTTGGGACTACAAGATAATTTAACATATTTTCTCTGTTTTTTTAGTTACAACAATTTTCATTTATAAGTGTTTTTATTTAGATGTAACATTACCTTTCTTGGTAAAGGTTTTGAGGTAATTTGACAATTTTATCCTCACTTTAACTACCCCACATGCAAAAAGTATGGGCAATTGGGTCAAATTTTACTCTCTCTCCTCTTTCCTTAATATCTGTGCAAAAAGGCATTTGTTGCAACTAATAAAAAAAAGAGGTAGTATATCATTAGAGCCGGTAAAATAGACTTGTACCCGTTGACCCGACCCGAGACCTGATTTTTACTGAAAGTAATGACCCGAAATAACCCGATCCGAAAGTAAGACCCGGATATGACCTAAACCCGGATCTACCCGACCAGGAATTGACCCGAACCCGACCCGAAAAAGTGTCATATTAGTTACTTTTTAAACAAATTTAAAGAAAAAATTGTCATAAAATACTAGATATGAGTTAGCCACTGCCCATTAATTATTTCACTTACTTTTAGTACTCTTATATGTGTTTTTAGTTATTTGCTAGATTAGAAAGCCGATTTGACCGAACCCGATCTAACCGATCTGATGGAACCCGAATTTTCATGGACACGAGATGAACACGTACCCGAACGGACCAGACCCGGACGTAACCCGAACACAAAGTTGACCCGATTATGACCCGACCGTTTGTCACCTCTATAATTTTTTTTCGGTTTTTTCACCATATACCCCGACAAATTTTTTTTGCACCATATACCCTTTCAACTTTTGAAATTCACCATATACCCCCCTCCTTTCAAAAAATACATCGACTTACCCTTTTAACTAACGGTGTTAGACTTCCGTTAGTCATTAACCTCTAATCCCCCTCTAACCCTAATTAACTAACCTAAATCTACCCCTAATCCTAACCTTAATCTAATACACTAACCCTAACCCTAACCCTAACCACCCCTTACCCCATTTCCCCATCACCCCCTCACCACCGCCGACCCTCACCACCACCCCCCCCACCACCACCCCCTCACCACCGCCGACCCTCCTCCCCCTTCCCCACTCCCCAGTGACCCCCTTCCCCTTCCCCACTACCCCGCAACCCCGCCGACCCCCTCCCCTTCCCCACCGGGTTGAATTCGAAAAATCCGGGTTGAATGGGTTTCGAAAAATCTGTGTTGTTGGGTTTCGACGAAGAATCTAGGTTGAATGGGTTTCTTCGAAAAATCGGGATTGTTGGGTTTCTTCGAAAAATCCGGGTTTCGACGAAAAAATGGGTTGTTGGGTTTCGAAAAATACTGGGTTGTTGGGTTTTGCGAAGAATCGGTGGAAGAGGAGGGGGTTATGGCGGGGAAGGGGGGGGAGGTTGCGCGAAGGCGGGGGAGGGGGGGGGGTTGGACGACGGCGGGGGAAGGGGAGGGGAAGGGAAGGGGGGGGGGGGGCTGGGGGGTGGAGTGGGGGGTGTCTGCGGGGGATGGGGGGCTGCGAGGGAAGGGGGGGGGAGGGGGGGCCGGGGGGGGGTTGTTGGATTGGTGGTGCAAGTGGGGTAAGGGGTCAAGGGGGCGGTGGGGGCCTGGGGTCGGCTAGGGTAAGGGGGGTGGGGGGGGGGGGGGGGGGGGGGTGTGGGGGTGTTAGGTGTTAGGGTTAGGGTATTTGGGTATTAGGGTATTAGGGTTAGGGTTACGGTTAGGATTAGGGGTAGATTTAGGTTAGTTAATTAGGATTAGAGGGGGGATTAGGGGTTAATGACTAACGGAGTTTAACGTCGTTAGTCATTAAGGGTAAGTGGATGTATTTTTTCAAAAGTGTGGGGTATATGGTGAATTTCAAAAGTTGAAAGGGTATATGGTGCAAAAAAAATTTGTCAGGGGTATATGGTGAAATAACCGTTTTTTTTGTGCTAGAGAGCCACTAGGGCGGGTGATGAAAATCGATCCCAAGATCTCCTGGAATCGGGAGGAAAGCTCTAACAAACTGAGCTATCCCTCTATAATATCATAATGTTATTCTTACATTGTAAAACAACGAGAAAAATATTAGAGATATGCAATTATATTTACATTTAAAACAAACAAGCGTCGTAATCTCATTTAAACAAAAAACAAAAAAAAAATCTCTAACTCAACTAGTAAGAACTACAAAAAGAATACCATATTAAATGTGTATGTTAATCAAATTTTTATAGTTTTTACAAATATGTAAATATCAAGGAAAATTTATCAGAAACAACCTTTTAAATTCAAGTTTTTGCGATAAACAACCTTTTAAAAAAAACTGGCAAAATAAGACCTTAAAAAAAAATTGCGAGGAACAACATTGACCCATTTTTTTGGGCATTGACCAAGTATTTTGCGGTTTCGATTCACTAAAACCAAACATGGCAAGGCACGTAATCCACATTTCTTATGTTTCAACCCCACTTCCCTTCATAACTGATGAATTCAATGTCGAAAAATATTTGGTCAATCTCGAAAAATGGAGAAAAACAGAGTTGAAACATAAGAGATGCAGTTCACGTGCCCTCCACATGTTTGGTTTTAACGAGTCAACATTGAAAATGCTTGGTCAATGCCGGAAAATAGGTCGAGGTTATTTCTCGCAAAATATTTTCTTCTTAAGATCTTATTTTACCAGATTTTTTTTAAAAGATTGTTTTTTGCAAAAACTTGTATTTTGGAGACCGGTATTAACGTGATATTATTAGTTTCCCAACAACTCCCTATTTATTTTTTATAAAACAAACCACAGAAAGAAGTGGAAGAGAATATATCGAGCTACTAATTCTTGTACGGCAACTGGTAAATGATTTTTCAGCTGATCTTTATTGCTCTACAAGAGTTTCCTTGTCTTGGTTTTGATTTTTGGGTCATGTCAACTCTTCCTATTTTTTCTAATATTGTATTACAAGAGAAGTTAAGGGTCAAAAATCAATATCCAGCCTAAAAAAAGATCAAATATCACTTCGAAACAAGTATTTAGAAGTTTGGGAGACAAATTAGAAAACATAGGTTAATCTTATTCTTGTGCAAATATACTCCTAACACAACTCTTCAAAAAACCACCTGAAAGTCAATCTTAGGTTACAAATTACAGTCTATCAAAAAAGAAGTTGCAGTCTAGGTGAGTGGAGCAGTTACAGTTTACACGAGGGAAAACCGATGGAACTGTCGGACCTATGCCTTCCCCAGAAACGTATCTAGGAATTTAGAAGGTTGGTTTCCTGTAACAAATGACCATAACATATGGTCAATATTCACAATGTAGAGCACTAAGTGGCACCATTCCATAACAATGTAGACAAATATCTGACATTTGTACAGAAACTAAGCAAGAAGTCTTCAAGTGCTAGCAGCAGCGGCGGCAGGTAAAACATCCGAGGCAGAAACATGAGAATTCCCCTCCAGAACTTTCTGATTAGATTTATTATTGAAAGCTAGCATCTTATTTAGTGCACTAACATAAGCTCGGACACTCGAGACAACAATATCCATTTCAGATCCACTCCCGCTGCAGTCAGCATATATAGATGTTTAGTTATATGACAGGCTTGGAAGAGAGGAAAAGAAAAAGCAAAATACTTGTCACATTAAAATGAATGGAACACCAATCTCATACCTGAAAGATCGGCGAATTAGCTCCCCATTAGCTTGCGTGGATGTGAAACCATTTTCTCCGCGAATTAACACTCTGGTGGTAGCTAAAGCATCTATACCTTCTGTTACAGCTGACAGTGAGTACTCGAGCAGAGTCACAGGCATCTGTTCATCAGGAGAAAATGAGTATATTCTACTTCTAGTTATTAGAAAAAATGAGCAAGACTCCTCAAGGAGAACCTTCCAACAACTAGTGATTTAATAATCCTTTACAGTTTACAATGAAAAGAAAAGATGAAATGCACTTCTAGAGTCCTCTAAGATTGAAGAAGATAATACAGAGCATTCTGCACAGGGATTAACAAAGTCTATGGCAATCACAGAGTTGTCCACATTTCTTTGAAACAGATGAGACTTCAACACAAATAGATATGAACCCTTATCAAGCTAACTAAAAATCTAGTAGAAACTGAAACGAACAGCTCATCATTTACAACAAACCTTCACAATAGAATCAACAGCTTTATATGCAGAATCAACTGGTCCAGTTCCAACTGCACAAGCAACATGTTCCTTCCCATCAGCACCAATGAGCTTAACAGTTGCGGTAGAAAGCCCCAGAGTTCCACACGTGACCTGCCCGACATCAATTGAAATCCATATGAGGAGTTCTCCAAAATTGGGGTTTAGTCTGTTCAACTTATTTTTACTTGTTTTCAAAAAGGTTTAGGAATTTCAAAGAGATCATAAAAAGGTCATAAAATTAATTTACAAGTTCAGAAAAGTTCAAATAAATTAAAAAAAATTCGAAAGTTCAGAAATATTAAGAAAAATTTCATAAATAATAAGATAAATTTGGCAAATAGAACAGACCCTTACAAAGTTAAAATAAAAGTTGAAAAAAAAAGTAGCAGTTATTTGCTTAACAAATTACCTGGAGATCACCAAGTGACCAAACTGAGTCTGGCTGGAAAAGCTCGTCGACTACTAAGGCTTCGATGTCCTCATCTAAGACATGCTGGTAAAATAAAATGTAAATTAGACAATCCCATCCATGGAATAGATCTCAGTATAGGACTGTCCAGGGAAAATTTTGAGATCATAAATGTGAGGGACAAGTACAGTTCACTCCAGCACCAGAAATAGGGGTGACGAGGCATTATATGACTACGTACTTTCACTTTAAAACATTCTTGGACAGAATTAATTATAGTTGATACGTCTAACACAGAACAAGATTGGAAAACAATGACATATTTGGAGCCTCAAATTCTAAGAGTCTTCTGTATGTTGTCCACAGACAGCTTCTAACAATGTTTCATAGATCCTGGGAAGGGAAATGCCATAAAATCATAAGGGACAATCCTAGTTATTACCTTTTTCTTCTCAGCGACTGCTTTGAAGCGCCAAAAGACGTCATCAAGTTCCTTGCCTTCAAAGAAGTATCCCAGCTGGAAGAAAATGAAATTCATCAGATTTTTAGACATAGAAGCAAGATTGAATTCAGTTGACATAAAATGGCTAAATAGCCACTTACCTGCTCAAGTCTTTTTTGTAATGCATGTCGTCCACTGCTCAGAATAACAAAAGTCAATCAATGATCTCATACTATTGTTTTGGCAAATGCTGAATTTAATAGATGAGTGACAAAACCACAAGTTATTAAGTCAAATATAGAGCATGTAAGTCAATTTTCCTTCATTAAGATTCAGAGCAAAATGCAAAAGCAGCTTAACAGAAACAGATAATTATATGCCCACTTCATTAGCATTCGATAGCCTCCCTCGCTACATTTGGAGTGTGTTATCTACTGTAGAAATCCAATGGATTGCCCACATGTGAGTTGTCCTACATTAGAGAAAGAGGAGAGAAAATACGAACTAATAAGCTAGAGAAGTTACTCTCTTACTATTGTCAATTGATTTTTATATGGAACCTCCTTTGGACTAAACTCTACTCCTCCTTATTGGGTTACCCAGGCCCATTTTCAGTTCTATCAAGTTTTACATGTTAACCCATTTTTTTTCCTTGACTGAACTTATTTGAACTAGTCAGAACTTGTTAAAACTTATTGAAGTTTATATTATAAGATGTTACAACTTTTGGAACTTACTGAATTTATCTGAATTTATTGGGACTTATTAGAACTTATCTTAGGTTATTGCCTAAAACTTATTTTTGGAATCCATCATAACAAATAGCATTATTAAGGTGAAGAAAACACACCCTTAGTCTTTGGAATCCATCACAACAGATTATTTTCATCAAAGACACTTAGGAGCGTCCTAGTTGCAACTGTTAGGATCAACTTATATAGATTGATGAACTTCCCTGAATTTTATTCTGACTCTTCTTCTTTTTTTGCGGGAGCAGATTAATGAACTTCCCTATATTTATTTTGTTCACTTCAAGTCTTCAATACACCTAAACATTAGTCATATGAAGTATAAAGCAATTTATACTCAGAAACAGATGAGCAGTTCACAATACAAGAAGGAAGAAAGAAATGCACTCCAGATATTTAGAAGATGGCGAGAGAAAAGTGAAAAGTACGAGGAATTTTATAGTTTATGAAATTTGACCACCAAAAGAAAATGACCAAACACGGTGCTATATACCTTAATTTTCCAAGAACAAGACCAGATTCATCAGCTCGTTGAAGCCCTATATCTTCTGGAGACATGATTTCATAAGTGCCTTTGTGTTTCAACATGCCATGCTATAAAATCATAAGTAAAGCTCAGTCAATTTATGACCTTAATTTGCCAGATAGTATCAAACTGAAGTAACTTATATGCAAGCCAAGAAATTATTGCTGCTCGCCATAACTGTGAAGGTGGTAATGGAGTACGCATCTTAAGAACTCAGATACTTCACCAGGCAACTGACAAGGTAAAGTGTTTACAGCTGAATAAGGCAAGTGAGTTATACAAGAGAACTGCTGAAGTATTTACAGTCTTTCAATCAGCGTAACATCACTGCAAAAATCTGAAAATGAGCTCAACAGGGAAAAAGGCAAAACTTTCTCCTTAGTAAATTATACAAGAATACTACTAGATTAGTTTCAATATTTGAATCGTGGCACATTATTGCATAATGTTGGAGACGTAGAGTTATTTTCAGACCCTCCAGATACCCAGTAGGCCTGTAGCTTTCATAGTCATGACAGGAACCCACAGCTCCACAAGTTATTGTACAAGATGTAGAAAGGTAAGCAACCTAGTTTAGGCTAAACAGTGGATAGAATTGGCCCTAATGAAGTGTTAATAAATGAAACACGGGCTTCGATACAAAATATTCTCAACCAAAGAAGTTCAGCTTCAATAAGTGTTCCACAAGAAGCTAAAAATACCAACCTGGTGAATACCACTTTCATGCTTAAAAGCATTAGCTCCAACTATTGCCTTATGAGGCTGTACAAGAAGTCCTGTATACTCAGCCACCTAAAGTGAAAAGGAATAGGGAGAGTAAAGCACTTTGTATGCAACCTATTCAAGATAATAGCCAAAATAATGTAGAGAAAGGTTAAAAAAAAAGTACCATCTTGCTGGCTTTCACAATGTGTTCTGTTTGAATCCCAGTGTGAAGACCACCCAACAATTGCCCACGACATTTTATGGTCATGACAACCTACTTTTGAAAATGGTTCATCACACAAACAAATGAGCCTAAATAAATTAATTGTATGGTGTAAACCCTAATCTTAAGTCACAAGCACCATAGATCAAGGAGAACAAGTTTGATTTTCAATCAATTAAAACACACCTCTTCTAATGAAGCATTTCCTGCTCTCTCCCCAATTCCGTTAATTGTTACCTCTAATTGTCTTGCACCTGCACATGCTCCCTGAATTTCAATACAACGTAAGATCCCCTTTTCACTAACTTTCTATAACATGACACAAGCAGATAAGAAGATATCGATAACATACAGACACTGTATTTGCAGTAGAGAGCCCGAGATCATTCTGACAATGTGTTGAGATGATCACATTCTCAATTCCAGGTGTATTAGCCTTTATATCAGCAATCAATTGCCCAAACTCCTTAGGGACCGTATAACCTACAGTATCAGGTATATTTAAAGTGGTTGCTCCAGCCTTAATAACTTCTCCTAGAATTCGATAAAGAAACTCTCTATCTGATCTGTGAAGCAACAAAAACAAAGATATAATCAATTTGCAATACCATTTTCATTTTTTTTAGGGCAATTGCAAAACCATATAAAAACCAAACTTAAACAACAAATTCCATCCAATTCTTGAACATAGAACAAATGAAAACACAAAACATCTAACTAGCACATTAGAATTCGTATCAAACACCAATATTCGCATCAATTTTACTCCAAGTCCTCATTGGAAGTAGGTTCTTCTTTGATTTCATGTCCTTAACTCAACATTAATGACTCATTGACAAGCTACACAGGTGAACCAACTAAAAACTAAAGAACTCAACCTACTCTATACAAAATCCCAACATAGTTGTGCTCTACATTTCATAAACAGGGAAACCAAACATCCTATCCATTTCACAACTATAATAGCACGAAAACGGCTGGAGTTTCGGCGAAAACAATAACAATTTCCAACAAAAAAAAAAAAAAAAAATTGGCACCCACATTACCTGCCAGCATCCTCAGGACTAAACTCAACATCATCACACCCCAAACTCCTAGCATAACTAACCATACTCTTAGCAATCTCAATCACCTCCTCCCTCGTTTTATTCAACTTATGCTGCATATGAATCTCACTCGTCGCAATAAAAGTATGAATCCTTGGCCTTTTAGCATACTTAACAGCTTCCCAAGCAGCATCAATATCCGCCTTATTACACCTAGACAACCCACAAATGACGGGCACATACCCAAACTCATCCACAACATTTCCAACTTCAATCGCAATCGTTTTCACGGCCTCCAAATCAGCATTAGAGGCCGCAGGAAACCCCGCCTCGATGATATCGACGCCGAGGCGTGCGAGATGTCGAGCAATCTCGAGTTTTTGCTTGGGAGTCATCGAAGCTCCCGGAGATTGCTCGCCATCTCGGAGGGTTGTGTCGAAGATTCTGACGTAATTTGGGTCGGGGATTTTGTTGGGGATGTAATCGGGTCGACGGTGGAGTGGGGAAGTAGTGGAACAGCGTATGATGGATGTGGGTTTTGTTGTGGGGGTTTTGGAGGAGAGAGAAAATGAGGGTTTTGGAGAGGAGAGAGAAAGGAGGGTGGTGAAAGGGGTTTTGGGGAAGATGGGTTTTGAGAAAGGGGTGTAAGTTGGAGAGAGATTTGAAGATGTGAGAGTTGCCATTGATGAGATTTTTTTTGAAGGTTTTTGCAGAGGTTTTAATGGAGGAAGATAGGGTGGAAATGAAGGCGGCTGAAAGTTTTACGCAAGTTTTCTTTTGGGGTTTATGTTTTTGGGGAATGAATTTAATGAAAGTGTTGTGTTACGTCTCACGTGGCGGTTGAACAGTCAAAGAGTAAGCAGTAATGTGTAAATTTCGACAATGCATCATGCATGTGTATTTGCGAAGAAAAATGTGTCCTTCGCCTTGGCTTGTTGAAGGTGGGTAATGAGTTGGTATTTAAAGGTTGAATTTACTTTCGTGCAATTATGCTTAGAGAAAAAGCACACCTCATCTGCATGATGTAGTCTGAGATACATTTGAATTTGAGGATTGGAAAGAATTAACTTGAAATTTGATATGTTATGAACTCAACATAAATCAGCTATATTAAAGAGAGACTCGACTCAATCCAAACATGATTTAGAAGGACCTATTTGTTACCTATGCATGTTGGTATAGTCTTAGGGGTGTGCAGGATACATAAGGTCTTGATAACTAACATATAGAAACTTATTGTAGACATTGATGGTTTTTATGGTAACTTGTAGACATTGATGGTCTTTATGGTACTTAATGAGCTTTTTATAAGTATCAATATGAGGTTTTATAGAATTACTAGAAAGTGTTATAGTACCAATAGAAATTTTACACTATATTTGAAGGTTTCTTAGTACCAAATATCTTTATTTATTTTGTTGTAGAGAGAGTAACAAGGGTAAATGATGTATATGGGATTTGATATCTTGCATATCACCTTCTAAGAATTTAACTAACCAAACTAGTTGACATCCATACCAAATATCTTCATAGATGTACAAAATATACATGCAAGCCAAATTTGGCAATAGAATTTTTTATTAGGTATTAGGGAGAGAAAAATTGTGTTCCAATAATAATACTTTGGGTTGTATCACAAGATCATTACTCGTATCACAAAGTATTAGAGTTATCCAAGTCATCCAACGGTCAGCGACTATAGTGCAAGATAAGCACATGACCTCCTTTTTTATTTTAAAATTGTGCGTATTATTTTTTTCCCTGTTTGATTTGATGGCAAAACTTTGACTTCTACACTTAAAAAAGTACAGCTTTGATCATTAATTTCTTTCATTTTTCAATAGTAAAAACTATAAAAAGTTTATATTTCAAAAATATTAAATATATATTAGGATGAGAAACAAAAATGGAAAGTTAAGAGGCCTTAGAGCTAGAGGGTTTTCACAAAAAATCGAAACCGAAAAACCGGTCAAAATGGACGGTAACCATATCGGAAAATTAGGGATAAAACGGTTCAGTTACCGAACCAGTATAAATTACGGTTAAACGGTACGGTTACGGTTATGATTTTTTATAAAACACTTAATCGAAAAACCGTATATATTTATTTTATTTTATTATTATTCAATTTTTTATAATAATTACATTAATTAATTATTTTTTTAATTGCAGTAAGTTAGTAAGTAATCTAGACTAATTTCTCTGAAAAAAGGAAAGTCAGTAAGTTTAAAGTTTTAATGGTTAAAGCCTTAAAGGCCCAAAACCAAAAGTCAGTAAGTTTTATAGTGTTATAATCTTCACAAGTCTGTTTTATCTTTTTGAGAGTTCATAAAGACTCTGGACTTGGCTTAACTTTGCACTCATTGCACTCAATGGTGATATGCATTCTAAAAGAATTCAATCAGTAGGCCTAACATGAATATGATTGTATATATGCTGAGTTTAGGCATTCGTGAAGTTTAGGAGAAAGGGAAATTCTCAGGAATTATTGTTATTAGTATTTTATTTTTTATGTTGGCTTTGAGCTTTGTGGAGTAGTAATGTAGTAGGGTATATTGGTATTAATACTATATTATTTATGTTGAGAAAAATTTGAAATCTAATATATAAAATAAGTAAAATAAATTAATAGAACTTGAGTATCGGTTAAAGGTTAACCGGAAAACCGTACAGAAAAACCGGCTAACCGCTTAGGCGGTTACCGGTTTGAACGGTTACAATTACGGTTCACAAAAATGGCGAACTAATACTTCCGGTTACCGAACCGAAATGTCATTTCAGAACGGTTAACCACACATGAACCCCCTACTTAGAGCATACCCAATGGTTGATCCGAAATCTTTGATCATCAAATATTTTAATACTTCCTCTCTCTTCCACTTCATTCATGATCTACTACTAATTTTTATGATCTCTTCACTCCCAATGGATGATCTATAATTTTAGATCTTCACATTCTCTTTCCTACTTTTTACCATACCCCACCATATCTTCTCTCTCCTCGATCTCCTCTCCATCCTATCTTTTTATTTATTATGGATTATTTAAAAATCAATTAATGGTCATTTAGTGTAAATACTTTATATGTTTGTGATTAGATAATATTAGAAAAAGTTAATTTCGTTAATATTGTACTTAATTAAGTAATATGGTAATTAACTTAATACTATCGATTCAAATATGTAATTAGAAAATATATTAATAATAAAATATTACATTAAACAATAGCAATCACACATACATATAGAATTACATC
Source organism: Beta corolliflora (assembly GCA_947648045.1). Lineage (NCBI taxonomy): Eukaryota > Viridiplantae > Streptophyta > Magnoliopsida > Caryophyllales > Amaranthaceae > Beta > Beta corolliflora. The sequence goes on along the minus strand of CANSZD010003157.1, from coordinate 1,212,402 downwards.
ACATATCTATACTAATATATTAAAAGGCGTGCGTGATAATGTATACACGCCACGTGGCACCTCTGTTACTCTTATAGAATTGTCCAATGTGTACATGTGTCATGTCAATTAACAAAATTAAAATTTGCTTGCAACAAGATTTGAACACGTGACATCTTGCTATTATACATAGCACAATTACCATCTCAACCAACTTTTAATCATGTTTTAAATGTCCACATTATTATATTTGTGCCTTCTAAATGTTGAGTTTTCTTTAATATATTTTAATGCGAATGAAAAAAAAATGCATATTAAGTTCGGAAAACAATACCACCCGGGGCAAAGCCCGGGCCCAAATACTAGTTAACAATAAAAAAGTAGCAGCTTAATTAACTCCTATGTTGCCCGAATTTAAGCCAAATATTTTCTACGAGTTCTGCTTTGACAATTTCTTTATCTACCGGTTTTGGGATCCATAACTAATCTGTATTATGAGAGAATTTATTTTTGTGGGGTGGATAAATGTTGAAAGGAAACAAATATGATTTTCAATAATAAAATGAGCTCAAAAATAAGATGTGTAGGTAGCTCAATATTGGTCTCTATTTATAGACAAAAAAAATAATATAGTTGTTGGTGTTTTTTTTATAAAAAAAAATTAAACAGTAGATATTGTCGTTGCAAAATTTTGCAATTCAATGCAATGGTAGCCGTTAGATTGATGAAATGAGGATGGTTAGATTTCTGCCATGCAGCAGACATGGGACCCACTGCAGATTTCTTATCCTCCCACCATGCGCCACATGGACAATGATCTACCTTTTTTTGTTCAATTTGGATCGTTGCAATGATCCGATCATTATTGCTCTCTTTTTCTTTTTTTCTCTCTCCTAATTTTTTATTGTTTTTTTTTTACCTTCTCTCCTCATAATCTATGACTTAAATCAACCAATGGCCATACTCTTAGAGTGTGTCCAACGGTTGGACTCTCAAGGGTCCCTGAGGAAAGAGAGAGTTAAAAAAATATTAAACAATTAAGAGAGAGAAAAAAAAGGAAGGAGAGATGTGTTTGCCCAGTTTACCACCATGAACCGTTTACAAATTGCTTTTTTTGAAAAGTTTTACTTGGGTGTGACAAGTGGCAAAGCTTTATTGGTTCATGGGAATTGTGTTCATCCATCTAATGGTTGGTAATTGACTGTGGTGAACGACTCAGATTAAAAGAAATTGTTCATGAATTTTTTGACCGTTTTTTGTAAATAACAGTCATATTTTATAATTAAAAATTAAATAATAAATTTTTTTTTACCAACAACTCTATTTTTCTCTTCTCTATAAATAGAGTCCAATATTGAGGTATTTCCATACATTTTTCATACACCTCTTTTCATTAAACACTTATTTAAGATATGGATCCAAAAAATGGGAGGAAAAAACCAACAAAAATCCAAAAAGACTCCACAACCCCAAAATAATCCAAATTTGCAATCTTTTTGTAATTCTCAAATCAATCTCAATAATTATGTTGAACCCAGTTCACAAAACTTTCCACAATATCCAAATTATGGAATGCAAAATATGAGTTCTGCCACTCAGTATTCCCAACAAATCCCTCACAAAATATAAGTTTCTCTAATCGTAGTTCTTTCTCCCAATTTCCTCCATATTCACAACAGAACTATGCTATCCCAAATCAAAATTTTCATATTTCTGAAGATGAAACAATATTCCCTACGTCCCAACATTTTCAATCATCTCAAGGTGGAGGTTCACTTCCGAACTTCAATACTTCATATCATACTCGTGATGTATCTGTTGAAGGTGACGACGCTGATGAATAAGAAGAAAATGAAGAAAATGATGCTGAAGGTAGAGAGTCGCAAGTTGAGAAGGGACCAAGAAAATACTGGTCTGTAGCTGAAAAGGAAGTACTAGTGAAGTCTTGGCTTCAGGTGAGTACTGACAAGTTTCAAAATATTAAACAAAATGGAGAAACCTTTTGGGGTAGAATTACAAATATGTATGAGCAAGTTAGAGTATACAAAAACAAAATGTGGGCAGAGGGAGTTGAAGGGATGAGAGAAACTAATCTATTAAAAGAAAGGGAATTAGATCCTTTAAGAAGTCGTTGGAAACGAATAAATGCTACTGTATCGAAATTTATTGGTGCATTTGCTCAATCAGAGTCAAGGAGAAAAAGTGGTGAATGCGATGATGATGTTATGAAGACAACATATGCTATTTACAAGAGTGACAACAAGTCTCACCATAGGGATTTTAATGACCGACATTGTTGGGAAATTCTTAAGGCTTGTGATGTATGGAAGCCTTATGGGGATATTGTTAAGAAGTGCAAGAAGAAGGCTACAACTCAAGAAAGTGGTTCAAAGAGGTGGAGGATTAATGAAACTGAAAACTACTCCACTTCAACTGACCCAAATACACCAACCAGTGGTGATATAGGGTGTTCTGTCCAAACTCCAAGCGATGGGTCCACCAAAAATAAGGGGAAGGGAAAAGTTGTGAACATGCCATCAGAAGCATTCCAACAATGGGTGGATAATATTGAGAAAATAAATTTGTCAAAAAATTTAGAAACTGAAATGGAACTAACTAGGTTGAAGTATGAAAGAGAATCACAAATTGAGAGGTTGAAGTACGAAAAGGAAACTCAAAATGAGAGCGTGTTGTTGGAAAAGGAGAAAGTTTCTATGAAACAAAGGAAGATCAATTTGGAATTATTCAAAGTGCTTGCATCAAAGGACTACTTAACTGAAGAAGAGGAAAATTTAAAGAGTCATTTAGTGAAGGTTTTATTTCCATGAGATGTGATCTCATTTATTAATGTAATTTTTAATTCGTAGGTGTATGTGTTATTCAGTTGTATTTGCAATCTATGGAAATGTTTAATTATGAATTTAGTAGTGGTGTTTTTAATTGTTGTTCTATTATATGTAAACTCTGTTAACGTATTAGTAAAAGATAATTTCAAATAAGAAATATTTTTAATGTCTTATAATTCTGAAATCGTTATTGTTCAGTGAAATAGTGTAGTATTGATGTGATAATTGTGGTGTATTGACCATTCATTTACTTTCTTCAGTGCATTATTGCTCTAATAAATACTGTGGTGAAATGACCATTTATTTGTTTTCTTCAGTACATTATTGCTCTGATAAATACTGTGGTGAAATGACCATTCACTTGCTTTCTTCAGTGCATTATTGCTCTGATAAATACTGTGGTGAAATGATCTTTTACTTGCTTTCTTCAGTGCATTATTGCTCTGATAAATACTGTGGTGAAATGACCATTCACTTGCTTTCTTCAGTGCATTATTGCTTTGGTAAATATTGTGGTGAAATGATCTTTTACTTGCTTTCTTCAGTGCATTATTGCTCTGAAATGAAGTGACTATTCAATTGCTATCTTCAAAGCATTATTGCTTTATCCTATCTTTCGGAAGTGGCCCCTTAGTAGCTACATTCAGTGTATTATTGCTCCTTACCTTTTCTATATATTGACTTCACAATGCTTTGTACTTTAGTATACTCAGCTTTCCACACAATATCTCTTCTTATAGCATCAAATAAATTATCAATAATGTCATCTGAATCAAGTTATAATAGTTTCATTTCATCTTCAAATTCTTCTAGTTCCGATGTTGTCAATTTTGTTCCACCAGATCATATAGCAGAAGAACAAAACAATGACTACAGACGGCGTTTTGGAAGATGTAGACGTGCAAATCGTATGATGGACCAAATGATTGAGCCCTTCATTTTGAATAATCCAGTTGATGTATATGCAATGCTAACTCAAGTTCCTAGGGCACCTAGGCAACAAGTTGATCGAAATCGTGTGGATGCGCACACTCGCTTATGGAACGACTACTTTGCTGACACTGCCCTCTACCCCCCGCGATTATTTCGCCGCCGATTTCGCATGCAAAAACATGTTTTCCTCCGTATAGTAGAAGCGCTGACTAATAAGAACACGTTCTTCAATTCCAACAAAGGCCAGATGCCACAGGGAGACTTGGTGCATCAGCATTGCTAAAGTGCACTGCGGCTATAAGGTTGTTAGCATATGCCACATCCGCAGATTCAATGGACGATTATCTTAAAATAAGTAGCTCTCTTGCTAGAGATTCATTACAACATTTTGTTGAGGGTGTGGTCGCCGAGTTTGGTGACGAATACTTAAGAAGTCCTAATGAAACAGATTTAACGAGATTGTTATATACAGGTGAGGAAAGAGGATTTCCGGGAATGATGGGTTCTAGGGGTGATAATGAGCCTGATAAGCTCGCGAGCAGCTCGGGCTCGGCTCGGTCAAAGCTCGGTCAAAGCTCAGCTCGTTGAAGCTCGGCTCGAGCTCGGGCTAGGCTCGAGACTTAAACGAGCCGAGCCGAGCTAGGCAAAGCTCGGCTCGTAAAGCTCGTGAATAGCTCGATTATTATTTTATACTAAAAAAAATTTATATTAAAAAAAAAATTTATATTAAAAAAAATTATATATTACAAAATTATTTATATATATTAAAAATTATATTAAGTATTTCTTTTAAGATATTAACTAAGGTATATAATAGAAGAAAGATAAAAAGAAAAGGTAAAAACAATTAAAAAGGGTATTTTCATTAAGGTGTGATTGTTTGATCATTCTCACACTTGAAATAGAAAGAGGAGAGAGAAAGAGAAAGTGGGAATAATTACTGAAGAGAATTCACGCATGGACAATGGGGAGCAATGTTGCAAGATGGAAGCAAGTGAGAAAGAAATTTGGCTTTCTAGAGTCCCACATCGGTGGAATAGGATGAGGGTGTGAGTTAGAGGCTTTATAAAAGAAATCTTTCACTCCCTAACTCTCTACCATTGGCCTGCTACTACTTGCTTGGCCATGCAATAACAAGTGTTAGTTATTGGGCCTTCGAACTACGAAACGTTCGGGCCTAATGAACTATGACCTTAGACTTGCTTAGAGTTGAACCTTGAAGTTATATTCGAGCTTGAGCCGAGTTGCAATTTTTGGACTCGAGCTTGATATTTCGAGCTTGAGTCGAGCTTAATATTTCGAGCTCGACGAGCATCGAGCTTGAGCCGAGCCCAATTAAAATTGTTCTTGAGCCGAGTCGAGCCTAGTTAGGTTCGGTCTCGATTCGGCTCGTTAACACCCCTAGTCGAGCCTAAACGAGCTCACGAGCCGAGCCTAAACGAGCTCACGAGCCGAGCTTAAATGAGCTTACGAGCCGAGCTCGAGCCGCAAATTCTAATCACGAGCTCGAGCCGAGCTCGGCTCCCCCAAGCTCGGCGAGCTCACGAGTCGAGCCGAGCCCATGAAAAGTTAAACGAGCTCGAGCCGAGCCTAGTGCTATTCGGGCTCGGCTCGCTCGATAAGCACCCCTAATGGGTTCTATTGATTGCATGCATTGGCGATGGAAAAATTGTCCACTACAATTTAAAGGACTCTATTCGGGAAGAGCTGGTAAGCCGACATTAATTCTGGAAGCTATTGCGTCATATGATTTGTGGATCTGGCATGCTTTCTTTGGAACATCAGGTAGGTGCAATGATATTAATGTTCTTGATAGATCTCCAATATTTAAGGATGTATTTGAAGGTCGTGCACGTCCAGTAAACTATGTTATCAACGGCCACCAGTACGACATGGGTTATTACCTAACAGATGGTATATATCCTCAATGGGCCGCGTTTATTCCCACAATATCTCTTCCATTGAATGAGAAGGAAAGCCTTTTTACCCAAAAGCAAGAGAGCAAACGAAAGGACGTGGAGCGTGCATTTGGAGTATTACAAGCTCGTTTTGCAATAATTCGTCAACCGGCACTAGCTCGTGATAAAGAAATGCTAGGAAAAATAATGTTTGCTTGCATTATAATACATAACATGATAACTGAAGATGAACGAGATTCGTACTCCCTTCGTTTTGATCCTCAGGATTATGACCAAGATTTTCGCCCGTCCTCAAGCCGGTGACAAAACGCCGATGAACCTTTTATATATCACAATAGTGATAATCGCATCGGAAATTTGCAAACATTCATGAACAATAGGGATCGCGTCCGTGATCAAGCTACGCATAGACGCCTCAAATTGGATCTCGTAGAAAATATTTGGCTTTAATTCGGGCAAAACAGGCAGCAAATTAGTTAAGGTGTTATGTTATTTTTATTTTTAAAATATGTTGTATCAATCTTTATTTAAGAAAAGTCGGTAATGTCTAGTAAAACATCCATGTATTAATGTTTGATTAAATGAAATAATTTTCTTGTACTTAATTTTTGTGTTCATATAATCTGAAGAAGGTTTTAAAATAACTTCGATTAACATAAATAATTAGTTATAATACAAATAAAAAAAATAAAAAAATTATAACAGTTCATCATTAGTGTATTTTAATTACCCCAAAATGATAAATATGGTGAAGAATTGGGATGAATCAAATTAATAAGGAGAGAGAAAATATAGTGGGGTATGGTAAATAGTAGGAGAGAGAATTTGATGACCCCAAAAGTTGGTATAACCATCGGGGGTAAGAAAATAGAGTTTTGTGAGTAGATTGGGTATGAGTGATGTGGAGGAGAGAGAAATTAATATAGTATTTGATAAACCCCTTGAAGGGTCTAACCATTGAACATACTCTTATATACAAGACCCTCTTCATTATTATGGTTTCTACGATTGTAATTACGGCTGCTTATCGGTCGAGCCGATCCCGAACTGTGGTCTGATCGGCTTGTGTTCGTTTAAGTTTATTCGAGCTCGAACCGAGCTTGAAGCTGTTCGAGCCGAGCTTTGCCAAATGTTAAACGAGCCGAGCTCGAACTGTTCACGAATAGACTTGACTCTTTATCACCCCTTGTTTTTTACATGTTTAATTTGTTTTTCCTTTTTAGTATTTGATTTTTATAGGTTTTCTTTTATACAAAGGAACAATTAACTTATTATTCTGTGATATTTAGGTTAATATATTTATGTATATACATAAATATATTATTTTTTTATATAAAAGTATAATCGAGCCCGTTCACGAGCTCTCGAGCCGAGCTTTGCCTAGCTCAGCTCGGCTCGTTAAAGTCTCGAGTCGAGCCACCACGAGCCGAGCTTTGACTGAGCCGAGTCCGAACTGTTCGTGAACAGGACATGCTCATTATCACCCCTAATTGTAATAATAAAGGACCCTCTTTTGACCATTTAAACACCAAAATTTAGAACATTGTGGTATTCTAATTAAGCTACTTTAATTGATACTGTATCTGTGTGAAAAATCCATCTATAACGATTCACCTTTATTAAAAACATAATTAAAATGAAGCACTTTCTTTTCGAGGAAAAATTATAACACTTTTTTTTTTACAATTTTATCCAACTCATTTAGCAAACATGGATATTTAGTTAATGTCAAAATCACCTTCATTTCTCATTTTTGATGCTAAGCTAGTAGATTAGAGTTTATTGCACACAAAAAAGCATGGCTCAATGCCCTTTTTTTGGTAATTACAACATGTCAAATTCTTAGTTATGCTTCTATTCCCTCCATTTATTTTGTTATCGCAATGTTTTCCTTATCTGTAAGTTTCACATTAATTACAATTTTCCTTATTTGATAATATCTTCTCTATATTTTTATCCTATCATATGGGTCCCACTATTTATCTATCGTTATCTTTTTTATGGCCATCTATCGTTATCTATTTGACTATCTCTTCTTCACACGACTTTCTTAAAAATGTGCACAGGACTAATGTTGCAATAATAATGGAACGGATGAAGTATATTATAACTTAGATTTAAATAGAAGTCTAATTAGATATCGCAACATTTTTCTTGAGGTCTTGTGCAGAGGCCCAGCTTGCATAGGCTAATAATATCCGGGCCTGCTTATATACATCCAAATTAGAGGTGATCAAATAGCGGGCCAGGACGGGTTCGGGCCAGGTCACCCTTTAAAAAATTGCTCGTTAGTCGGGTCGGGCCAAAATTCGGGCCAAAAAAAAACCGCTGTTTTGGGCAAAAAATAGCGGGCTTTTCGGGCCGAAATTTAAACTAAAAAATCATTTTCGGCTTACCCAAAACCCACCCCAATGGCGAAAAAATCCGAGACGGGCCCGAAACCGGGCCAAAAATTCTGCCCAAGCCCGGGAAAATTCGGGCCGGGCTATCTTTGATCAGGTATAATCCAAATAGAACCATGGGGATTGGGAGCTGAGGGATGGTATTGGAAGAGAGGTAATTGAGAGGAAAATCGAATAATCAAAATGCTAAATGGAAGGAAAGATCAAAGAGAAAAATATTAATACAAATGACTGAAAATTTGACTGCTATTGCCAACATATTATTCTTATCAGTGGCCAATACCAATTGTCCCAATGATGCCACTAACTAAATAAATTTCTACCCACCAACTATGAACTATTTATTCGAGATGTGAGGGGTTGCTAGACATGCTAGTAGACAGTAGTAGTGACCCTTGACAATATTGAAGAGACTCATTTCAAATAAATAAATAAAATTGGTGAAGCTACAAATACAATTACTTGAAAGAGAAAGAGAGGGGGAGGAACATAGAGAATATATACAATAATGGATGGTTAATAATAGGGGAATTAGTTCCTATGATTGAATGAAAAATGGACTAAAAGTGAATGTTTAAAGTTATTTTTTTGTTTTGCGTAATAATATGCAATTGATCCTAAATTAAATAGAACTCAGTATTATCTTGAGAAAAAAGAGGGAGTAAGGTGAAAATTTAAATATATCTTATATTGATTAGAGATAGATAATTTAAACATATTTTATATTGATTAATAGTTGAATTTCACCGAGTATTAATCTATATTTAGTAGGTGAAAACTGAAAACCCCACCTAATAATGGTAACTAAAGTTTTATATCTAAAGCTTTGGCATGTTCATAACACACACTTGTTGGGGACAAAAGGAGAAAAAGTAAAGGGAGCTTAAGCTCTACCATATATTTTCATACAATACGAAAGTATTGGGAATTTCTCATAATTTGTGGGCCAGCAAAAAACTTTATGGACCATAAACATAGCTTGGATAGGTGTCAAACTGTTGGATGTCTACGCTGTATCGAACACATTATTTGGTATCCGATACTCCTCTAATTGGTACCAAATAAACGATCTTGCATTTATTATTTATAAAAGATTCAAGTAAATAAAATATAATTCCAATGGTACCCAAACCTTTTTTAAATGATCCCGATGCTAAAATGGTACTGTTTATAAGAAGTTTGGCTATTAATGGAAGGTTTTTTTTTGAATTTTTAATGCACTTGCATATCAGCATATGGTACCTATGAATTATGATACCTATCTGAAAACAATTTGGTACCGCATAGTATTGAACAAATAAACGTGGTGGTTTCCCCTATCATTATCAACATCAGTGCAAATGTGCATCATTAATTTCCAGAAAGACAGTAAAAGTTGAGATTTACCTGCCAGCATCTTCAGGGCTAAACTCAACATCAACACAGCCCAAACTCCTAGCATAACCCACCATACTCTTAGCAATATCCACAACTTCTTCCCTCGTTTTATTCAACTTATACTTCATATGAATCTCACTTGTTGCAATAAACGTATGAATCCTAGGCCTCTTAGCATGCTTCACAGCCTCCCAAGCAGCATCTATGTCCTCCTTATTACACCTCGACAGCCCACAAATGACGGGCACATATCCTCCCTCATCGACGTCGTTACCCACTTCTATGGCGATCGCTTTTACAGCCTCTAAGTCGGCTTTCGAGGCCGCAGGAAACCCGGCCTCGATGATGTCTACGCCGAGTAGCGAGAGCTGTCGCGCTATCTCGAGTTTTTCCCTAGGAGTCATGGCTGCCCCCGGAGACTGTTCACCGTCTCTGAGGGTGGTGTCGAATATTCGGACGTAATTTGGGTCTGATATTCTTTGAGGGATGTACTCGGGCCGCGCATGTGGTACACGCGTTGGCGGAGGGGTACTGGCACAACATTTTGTGGTGGTGGTGGTGGTGGAGAGGGAGAGTAGAGAGAAAGTTGGTTTGGAAGAGTTGAGGGAAAGGAGGGTGGTGATGGGAGTTTTGGAGATAATAGGTGATTTATTGGGGAATTTTATGTGGTTGGTTGAGAATTTTGGGGCTGACAAAGTATCCATTGATGAGATTATTGCAATGGTTTTTTGTAACTTTTACAAATTTTACGGGGTTTTATGGATGAAGGTGTACAAGAGATTGAGAACTTAGCTGATATGTAAATGTAAATGACGGCAACATTATTCTCAAGTACCAAAATCTGATCTCTGTTATAAAAGAATCAAATTTAATTTGGTAAATATTTATTGATACGACTATGCCAGGAATTTCTACTTTTAATGTTTTGTTTAAAGTAAAGTTATTACATGTGAATATGTGATTGATACCTACAGGATAAGATGACAAGAGCTGTTAATTGAGAGTTTAAATTAAAATAAGACTTTTGATTAATTAAGATATAAGAGTTGATTTCGACTAAGACGATACCAAATCCATTAATTGTGAGAGGTTAGATATTTGTTCTTAAGAGTGAAATTTCACCCAATTTATACAAGATTTTGTCTTTTATCTATACTTTATACTGTAATGCATACTATATATTCCCTCCGTTTTTTTTTAATTCTACATTTTGCATATATGGGTGTTTCTTTTAAATTGCTACATTGTTTAACTTTTCCTTATTTGGGGTACTTGGCCCACCATAAAGTACTATTATTATATTTGTTTTTCTCTTTTTCTACCCAAAAATACTACTTTTTCACTTTTCCCCATTATTTTACATTAAATGGGTCAAAAAGTACTCTCCCAAAAGCTTGAAAGTGACATTGCCTAAATTGTTGTGCATACAACAATGTAAGTTGCAATAAAAAAAACGGAGGGAGTACTATATAAAGTCAATCCCATCAATGTAAGACTATTGTTTTTTTCTCTCTCTTCTCTTTATCCTCTTTTGGTTATGTACACAGTACACCTCCTATATTTCTCTTTCATTTTTTATGGCAGAGCGACTAAGTATAGACTATAGAAATGTACATGAAATTCAATTACCGGTTTTAGATATCGCTTTTACAAAACTTTACCTACTAAGGGTGTGTTCTCTTCACCATAAAAAAATAAGTTTCAGATCCAATAAGTTTTGATCATGTCTGATCAGGTCTAACACAACACTCATGAATAAGTTCCAATAAGAGTCAATCAGATCTAATAAATTCAGGTCAGATAAGTTAGATGACATCCATCTTTTCTTTTTTCTATTAGAGAAGGGCAATCACTCATTCTTAAAACTTTGAAACCAGCATTCTTCCATTTCGCTTGCCTCAAAATTGCTTTTTGCTTTCTTTTCCACAAATCTTATTAAATGAATTTAGAGAAAAAAAAAATGAGGTAGCAGAAAAGACATCAATCTTTTGCATCATGAATCATAAAGTCAACTATTTTCCCCTTGTTTAGATTCTTTTGAACTGCAAACATTCATATTATGCATATACTTTCTCTTTTATTTTTTTTTGTTGATTTGTTCCTTTTATCACATATGGTAACGTATAACTTCAAGTATATATGTCTTTTATTTTTAATAAGCTGAAATAATTAAAAAGTTGATATTTTGCACATGTATCGTGAGACGAATGTAGTATGATCTCATATGACTGTTTTTTCTTAAGTATAAATTATAACAAAAAAAGTCAAATTAAGTAAAGTATGCGAATAATGTCACCCAGTTGAAACGAGTCAAGTAAAATAAAACTCAAAAATCTTTTCTTTGTTATTTTTAAGCAATGGTGTCATGTAATCAACAATATTCATATTGAAAACATTTAAATTTGTAACACATGTACATACAAATAAACGTACTCCCTCCAACCTTAGATTTGTCCCAATTATTGTTTCTTTTTGGGTTTGTTCTATAATAGGAGACCACAACTTTACTCTCACATTTATTCTATTTGGTCCCACCATTTTTATATTTCACGGATTCCACCTATTGGCACCCAACTAGAAATTAAAGAAGTGAACAAAGCTCAATGCTGGGAAAGCAAAAAGACGGAGGAAATATCAAGTTATCATCCTAGTGATTTACAGATCTTAAAGTTTTTATCAAATTACAAAAGTTAATTTATTTGGGAGTAATAAATCTTATCTAGAATATAATAGGAATTATTCCAACACAGTTGATAAACAATAATACTATTCATTTAAAGCTCATTGTTGAACCCCATATATGTTGTGCACATGTGAGTTGTCCCACATTGGAGAAAGAGGAGAGAAAGTACCATAATATAAGTTAAATAAATTACTCCTACTATTGCCAATTGGTTTTAGTAAGAAACCTCCTTTGGGCTTGTATGTGGATCGAACTCTCCTCCTCATTGGGTTACCCAGGCCTATTTTCAGTCATACCAAATTTATCACTCATTCATCATACTGCAATAATTTCTTGTACGAGAGTTGTCATGACACGAGCGCCAAGGTTTGTCTTGTTGGCAATCATGACCGACATCAACCAATATTGGTGTCATATATACGACTCAGAAACCAAACCCCGTCGGAAAGCAAGAGATGACCACCATCACCTTGGTTAATCTCACGACATCATCATGCAAGCTTACTGAGCAATAAAGGTGAAAACATGTAAGACCGCCAAGAGTCTGATTGCTGACAACAGTCCGTAGTCACCGATCACTGGAAAAAAGCAGTATTGACCTACTGTTTATTGCCTATAAATTGGCCTTCGTAACTGTTTACAAGTATTTGTAAATTTCTTGTCGTGCCTGCACTATACCTTGTCTTCCAATCTAACTTAGTTATCGGAAAGGGTTTCCTCGGAAAACCCTCGAGATCAGCTAACCCTTATTATATTGTGCAGGTTCGACATCTCCTATGAGACATCAAGTATCCGACACTGCGACAGTACCCAATGCTGCCAAGAGTTATCATCCCTTAATTGGACGTCATCTCTTGACATATGTGTTTCCGTCCCAAAACATTTCTTTTTTCTCGAATAATTACGCATCCATTTCATTAAGAAATGGGAGAGGAACGAATTGTACTTTGATGGCTTTATATCAGATTTTCCTCGGTAATTATCGTTGTTCTTTCGGATGGTTTCTGCAACTTGTGTGCATGTTGCAGCCCTTTCATACAACTACATGTAGGAACTAAAACTGGTAGAACAATCGGAACAACTTATCTGAATAGTCGTGGCGTGAACAAACACTGCCCTAAAGTTAAATTTGCCCCGTTACGTACACACGGACTGTTGGCAACCAACCTCCAGGGTTACACGACCACTGCTCCTCCGGTGTAGTACAAAGTCACAGTTTGAGAAAACTACGAACAATGCCCAGATTAGAGAAAATATAGAGAACGTGTTTAGAATTGTGTAGAGAAGAATAATGTTTTCTGTGTTATGAAAAACTGATGAAGGCTCCAATTTATAGAGGAAATGGAAGAAGAAAAAACGGTAACACAATCAATTAGGCGGAAATTAAGGGAAAACGGAAACATTAATAACGACAAGAATCAAGGATAATCAGTTACGAAATCAGCGAAGATATGAATGCTGATTTCCGCAAAAAATAAGTAACTGCACTAAAATGTCCCGCGACCGCGACCGGGCCGCACGCCCGAGCTCGGCCCGGCCGACGCGTGCGTGTGTGTGGTGACTAGTTTCTTCCCACTCAACCTTCAACAAATGTATAAAGAAGGAAACTCTATATAAGGAAGGGAAAAGGTCTTTAAACTACCAATGTGGGACAATAAACTTTTTGTTCTTTTGAAGCAACTTTTTGGAGTAAGAAAACAACTAAGGCTCCATGCTAACTCCAACACTACAGTCCATTTTTACTCTTTAATAACTAAGACAATAACTCTTGCTTTGATTTCAAGGGTGGCTATTTAGGCTATGACCTCGTAGATATTCCTTGAATTTTGCGCTTTAATGAATTCACTTACTTTTACCAAAAAAATTGACTCTTCATCTCTTTCTGATGACATTCTCTGTTGTTTTTTTTTTTGAAATATATACATTTATTAACTTTTTTGCACTTAGTGAGATTGTATAATTGTTATCAACATTTTAAGAGGCCTCTTCAAGTATCAATGAAAATACAACACATAGTAAATTATGTACGTAGTTTGGTTGAAGATGTGACAGTACAATGCTTTGATTTCAAGGGTGGCTATTTAGGCTATGACCTCATATATATTCCTTGAATTTTGCGCTTTAATGAATTCACTTACTTTTACCAAAAAAATTGACTCTTCATCTCTTTCTGATGACATTCTCTGTTGTTGTTTTTTAAATATACATTTATTAACTTTATTGCACTTAGTGAGATTGTATAATTGCTATCAACATTTTAAGAGGCCTCTTCAAGTATCAATGAAAATATAACACATACTTCCTCTGTTTTTTTAGTTGACCCGTTTCCCTTGGGCACACATGCCAATGCACTATTTTAAACCTTTATATCTCTAATTATCAATAAGCAAAAATTACAAAAAGTTGATATTCTGAAAATTTACATTGAGACGAATCTAACAAGATCCCACATGACTATATTTTTCCTAAGTACAAATCACAAAAGATAGTCAAAATTACATATGTAAATAGTGTCAAAAGTCAAAACGAATCATCTAAAAAAACAGAGGAAGTAGTAAATTATGTACGGCAGTACGGAGTTTGGTTGAAGATATGACAGTACAGTTTGAATTGTTTATCACGTGTATAGGCCATAGGGAGGCAAATAAGGTAGCAAATACCAATCTATTGGCAAGTTTGGTCCATTTAACTTTTCAATCATGTGGATTGTGGAGCAGCGGTCAGTTGAGGGAGAGGGGGGCTTATATATCTTGGTTTATCTTAATCTTTTATGTGTAAACTTTTAGGGGTTCTCGGAAGCAATTAAAACTATGTGCTTTCAACCTTAATTTTTTTGTATATTCATAACATATTTTGCTTGAATGAGCAATATGTAGATAGCGAAAATATTAGATGTGGAAAAATATGTGAGAGGAGACATCTAGTCTCAGTCTCTCAGACCACAACTTTTTAGCATATAAAAAACATGTTGAACATTTAGAAATAATTCATTAAAACACAACAACAAATGTCTCTTAAACATGCAGCAGAGTGAATAAAATTCATTAACACAAATCAGCATCAAAAGTTTTTTTTTTAAAAAAATACTTGATATATGCACTGTTCATTCATTCTTAATAATCGAAAATTATATCTCTATATGCACTGTTCATTCATTCTTGATAATCGAAAATATTATTTCATTAGGTATTGTTTGTTCTTTCTTAATAATTGATAATATTGTTTATTTCAATGTTTATCTTCATCTCAATGATACTAATTATTTTCACATTATTCCATATACACATTAGAGTCAACAAGCTTGCTGAAGGAAATTTATACATACAATGATAATAATTCAGCTGACATGTAACCATTGACATGAACCTGGTAACATTATGCAACCAACACCGCAAATATCATAAAAAATGTATAATTTCACCGGAAAAGTGATGTACTTGGAATCTTAGGATACACATATTACATATACCATAACTTATTGTGTAACAAAATCTCACACGTATATATTGAAATAGACTCCAACAAAAATGATATGAACTATACAAACAATGACATGAATTTGATGTCATTTTATCATTGATTTCATATCATTTGAGTTTTTTTTACAAAAAAAGCTGTGGTTTTTGGATAATTACAAATCCCCGGGAAAGAAAAAAGGATTCCACCAACTACTACTAGTAACTCGTAATACAAATCGAAGTTGCCATATCAAGTACTTATATCGACAGTCACAGGCGATTGAAAAAAAAAAAGTTTCTCTTCTCCATTTGGTCATTCATCAAAGTTGCTATACATATATCATCAAGAATCGACACGGTCTGCTGCGGTATCGAGTATCAACAGACAACAGGGCTTCTTATGCTGATTTTCATCAACGCCAATTTCCTCATCATGTTTTCAATTGCGGTACTCGTAAGTCGTAAGAGCATGAGAATTACTGCTTAGTCCAAGCTGACATAGTAAGAGAGCTAGCTATAAACATTTTCCTATGCGCCCGTCCCTTGGAGTTAAGGGACGAACTTGGTAAGTTACCAGCAAGAGAGCCTCCTAGCAGAGTATCCAGTTAATTCTTCTGAACAAAAAATGCTCTGACTGCCCAGGTCCAGGGTTCGTCTTGAGAATACTGAATACGTGAAGCATTACCTAGATGACAAGCTACATTCAGAGCTCACCAATCCTCCCCAGCCATCTCGCATTTTGCACGGTTGAAAAGCCTGAGTTTTTACAGGCACATTACTTAGTACATGATAAATCATTGAATCAACTCGAAGTTGTACATTATTAGAAATGGAAAAATATCATGCAAATGCAAAGCACCACAAAAGAAGCAAATGTGGGGGGAGAGAAATGAAGTTAGTGGAAAGTCGATGGAAAAAGGTCAAGAAGATTATGGTAGACCATAAACCCGAAAAGGCGAATATCAAGACGACTACTCAGATATTCAAGTACCACTGTCCACCTCAAATGTTAGAAAGGGGAAGAGAAACATATCATCACAAAACTATCAGAATAAAGAAAACTAAAAATGTAATAGAGGCTCATGCTCAACAAGCTAGAAACATTATTCAAGCCATTTATTGCACTAGAAATATCATGTAGCATACAAAGGTGGCAATAACATTGGGAGTCTTACTTAAATCCACATAAATCCTGCTGTAAAAAGCTTTGGTGATGTTCAATTGCCACATAGCATAGCGTAAGGAGATTCTTTTGCCAACTGCATATTCATGAGATAATCAGGGAAATATACATAGTCTCAGCCAAATCCCTATAAAATTTAACTTCATATATGAAACACATCATATCCTGTGGTCTAGACTCTAGCATTTTCCAGCAGTTGGGATATAATAGTATCTCATCACTTTCCTTCTGTAATTACTTGCATTGTGAGTGTATGTAGAACTTGGGAATCCAATATAACGGCATCATCCCTTTCAGAAAACTTATGAATTAAGCAAACACAATGTGAAGGGAATATTGTGCAAAGTAGAAACTTAGAGTGCTAGGGACAGAAGCCATGTACCATTATCTTCACATAGCCTAAATGCAAGGGAGAATTTATTCATTTTTGCAGATGATGGAGCATAGCCTGACCTGCTATAGCAAATCAGGAAAATCCTCCCACCAAACCAACCCAAAGTTGTGTTGACTTGCTATAGCAAATCAGGAAAATCCTCCCACCAAACCAACCCGAAATTGTTATCACTTGTTTACACACTCGGTCAGAAAAGCAATATAAGGGACCGTTTGTTTTTGTAGGTTGGTCTGGTCTATTGCTCTTTCCTTGTGCTTATTTTGCTTCAGGAGGTTGGTTTACGGGTACAACCTTCGTAATATCATGGTATACCCATGGATTGGCCGGTTCTTATTTGGAAGGCTGCAATTTCTTAACCGCATCAGTTTCTACTCCTGCTAATAGTTTAGCATACTCTTTATTGTTACTGTGGGGTCTTGAAGCACAAGGTGATTTTACTCGTTGGTGTCAATTAGGCGGCATGTGGACTTTTGTTGCTCTTCATGGTGCTTTCGAAACTAATAGGTTTTATGTTACGTCAATTTTAACTTGCTCGATCTGTTCAATTGCGCCCTTATAATGCAATCTCTTGAGTGACTAGCTATATCTGGAGATTTTCAACTCTTTCTCCAGTCTCGACCCTTTCCACCAAACATGAAACCTATTTCCGATCTCCAAGAAAAGAAGGCTCAAATATTTTCTCGATTACTCAAGGTGCCACTACAGTAGAGGTGCTTGTTGGAAGTGTCTGAATTCTTACATGGATGTATCAAGTACTCAACTAAAAATATCAGCTATTCAACTTGCACAGGTGAGGTTGAGCTAATTAATGGATCAAAATTAGAGAATTAACTATGCTTGACAAGGTAACATGGCTATCTAAAAGTTTTGAAGAAAATAAAAACATATTTTTACTTTCTCCAGGCTTGCAAAGCAAATTTTTGAAAGAGACGAAATATCCTCCTCTCAAAGCCAAAGAAAGCAAAGGTATAAATAGTATTAGAAAGGAGCATTGATTCTAAATGGCTCATAAGTTTCTCCTTACTATGTACACACCCATGACAGGACTACAATGAGGTTAGCTTTTAACCTTTTACTGTTCGACATTATCACAGGAAAGACTAATGTATCATAGTGACCATTGTGAAGCCAAGTAATTGTGCAACTATCATGAGTGTTTATGCCAACTATAAGAGCAGCCCTACATCCCACCCCACATAATCATCAGTGAGCAGAGATCTCAAAACTTCATCACTTCATGCAACCGGTTCAGCACAAAGATTCTGGACTATTATTCTTTGAAGTATTACTCCATCATGAGAAAGTAGTATGAACTCTAACCTGAATAATAAGCAGCTGCTCTAGCGTGAAAAAAGTCCTTTGGCTTCCCATATCATTTCTGCATAGAAGTGCAGGAGGTACTGTGCAACGACATCTAACGTAGACTCTGTTATGCCTTTTAAAAGTATACCCTATTGGTAATACTAAGCTCATCAATCGGCTGAGAGTCTGAATGGCTGGAAAAGCGATGAAATCCAGGCTTTCGCCAGCAACCAAACTTCCCCTGACCCCCGTAAATGCATGCATAAGCTATATTCTTGAAGATCGAGGAGATACACCGAGGAAACAACTCTTTAGTGTTCGATCAAACAATCATCCGGAAGCAGATTTTACCGAGGAAAAGTCTCTTTAGTGTTTGATGACATTGTTTTCCTAACAAACTTTCTGTTCTGGTGCCTCACTTTCCTCTTCAGTGTAACACCTACGTTTCTCTTCATCTTGGCAAGCTTATCTTTCCTTCCATCTATATCAGCCTGGATAGCCTTTTCTCTTTTCTCATCTGACAACAATGCCAATCTTGCAAATTTCTTTGGTTGCACTTCTCCAAGTCTTCCAGTAATTTCCCTGAAAGCAGGAACAAGGCCACGTCGCATGAAACATCCTTCAATAAGCTGCATTGAGTTCAGTTGAGGAAGGGAGGGAGCATTTTTCAACTCAAGGTCAAAGCAAAATGGGGAGTCTTTTAGCCACATTCTAAGGGAATGAGCCTTTGCAACTAGAAGTCCGGTTCTTGTCCTGCAGGGTAAAAAAGGTGATCCCATCTCCCAAAGGTATGCCTTTAACGTGCTGTTTAATGAAGCCATGTTGTATTCTGCTGTCCCTGTAATTAGAACAACTGATTTTGGAGACTCCGGCGAACCCTCCAGTGATGCATCCTGCATAACAAATAACATTTTAGAACAGTGCATCCGTAAGAAGCATTTATATAGATCTCTAGCTCATCGTGCAGAACTCGATGTTTTGACTCTAAAGTACATAAGAAGTCATGGACCCGGAAATGCCTCCATTTTTTAAGCCACTTATAGCGTACAACATGTCACTGAGAAGTGGGAACTCTTATTCTACTCTGTTTCGTAGCATCTGATTTCGCATAGCATAGTGCAAATCAAACCAAGACCTTAAAGTAATCGATGTTTCAGCATTCCAAATGCTAAAAGTATCATGAAGTGCAATATTCTAAAATCACTATAAAGGGACCTAATATATATCTAATTTATACCTTTTCACTCCTATAATAAGACCAAGGATCACTATTACGACATCAATAGCATTTATATGGTGGTGTATATACATACCACATTTCAAGATGATGTACATATGTGTGTGCATGTGTGTGTTGGCAAAATGAATGAAAAGGTTCTTGGTGCCTCAAACCTAAGCCACAACTATCTGTTCCTCACCCCCACAAGTAGAGAGAAAAAAAAATCACCATACAACACTTCCTATAAGACCAAAGAACATGCTAGCCTTCTGTTTAAAGGAATTAAATTCTGTCCATACTTAGTTAAGCGTGCTAACCAGAGTTCTCAATACTGAACCTTAAGAATGCTACATAACCTAGTCAAACCCTTCCCCTCTCCACCCGAAAAAAGGAAAAAGAAAGGGAAAAGAAACACAATGCCTAGTTCTTAAAAAAAACACTCTTACACTACAACTAATGGTCTGCTATTAGAAGCTCACAAATTTCCTAAATACCATTGAGATTGAGGAGATAGCCAACCAAAACCGATGAAAAAAGCTGAATTTTCAGAATCCGCCCCTAGATTATTAATATGTGGCATGAGTTTCCACCTTTCCACTAACGAAGGATGTTACCTCCGATTAACCAGGTAGTTTCCATAATTACCTTGCCTTGTATTTAATAACAATTGTAGGTGTCTAGGCACCCTCGTTCATGTATGGAGAGATCAGGAAATAGAAAGGATATACCTCAAGCATCAAGAGTCGCAAGTGATCATTAAGAAAAAGTATCATCTACTAAAGAACATTGACCGTGATCAGATACATCATGCATGGCATGAATCAAAGCCTTTGATTTGAGAGTTCCAAGAGTTAGCTTCAAATCCTGCCAAAACTTGTCCGAAGTAAACCAACTTAAGCACATACATCCGTTCGTTAAAGTCCCCTATATATAAGTTCTAGAAACAACCAGATATTGGTGTCACATTGCTACTTCAAATCACAAAGCATAGTGATGATTATTTCTAAACTGGACCAAAGGCAGTAGCCGCAGTACCGTTGATTTACCCCTCTTTAATCAATAGACTTGATTTGCGGGTACCCTAAATTAGAAGGGGATTCTCCATTTTCCAAATCAGCCCTCCATCAATAAAAGATATAAGCCATCTTAAGAGATCCCTTCTGAAGGAGCAATACCTTTGAACAGATTTCTCCCCTCCAACTCTCTTGAAACATAGATTAAAGTTACTTTAGTATTCTAGTTCTAGGCCATAAAAAGTAATTTTTTAGGATCCAAATTTATTACTAACATTAGGGTCATGCTTGGATTTTGGATGATGTATTTCGAGGGAAAGAAAATAGAGGTGAATGGAGGTTGTGGTAGATGAGAAGAGGTATTGATTGTGTTAGGAGGGGAGAAATATTACCCCCCCCTCGGGTAATGAATCACCCCAAACTATGGTAATAATTTCCCATTCCACCTTTCTCTCCTTTAATCTCTACATCTTTTCTTCTACTACCACATAAACTCATCTTCATCACCCCTTAGTGCATTACCTCCCCCCCCCCAATCCAAGCATGCCCTAAGGAAATACTTTTTCCGTTACAAAATAATTGCCATACTTCCCTGCCAAAACAGAGCTAAATTTACTTGGCCCTTAATCCAAATTGTAAGCTGTGGGCAATTTCCCAATTATTTAGAAGTGCAAAAAGTTAAAAGATCATTTTTAATATGGTCCATCATAATTTAAAGCCCAAGCATGATGAATCTTTGACTCTGTTCAAATTAAATACTTAAACATCTTTGCAAGACCAAGGCAAAGCTTTCTCGTGCCCTTGAATCCAAGGCATGACCACTAGGCCAGTTCCTTATTTTAGGATGCTCAAAGTGTCAGTGCTGAAAGTGATATATATAGTGACTCAAAGAGGTCATTGCATTCAATTACAAGTGAACGAAGAACCTAGACACAAAAACATTTTCTTCTTTCTTTTGGATATGGGGAGCAGGAAAAAAGGGAAGACTTTAATTGGAAAGTAGGAGTAATGTTTAGGTAGCAGGTAGAAGATATGAGAGGAAGCCTGGCTTCAGCCTCTAAGACTTAAAACCTGGAATTCCTTATAAGACAAATTTAAAAGAAGAATTCAAGGATTAGATGCTTATAGAGTCATTGATTTCAGGTCACCATCGAAGCAAAACCAAGAAGGAATCCTTGCCTGCATGTGGTCAAGCCATAATGTAAGCCCCACAAGAGCAGCTCCAGCGGACAGCTTTCTGAAATCAGCTCCCCAGTCTTTTTCAGCCACTCTGCACAAATCCACAGAAAACAGCACATTTTATACGTCCAGTTAAACTACCAAACAGCACATCAAAGCTCACTGTATATCTCACAATCATAGCCAAGCAAGAAATCGATGCATGCAAAGAATTCATGAATATTCATTAGATTTCAGAGATTAAAAGGTGGAAAGTGCTATAAGATAAAAAGTTAAAGCTTCTTGAGCTTCATTGAATTCTCCTCTTAAGGCATAGCTGTGAAATTTAATCATAACTACTATTTTTTGAGCACCATATCTAACAGAATAACATGACACAATTCTATGACTTGTACCTGAATAGATTATCTCGGTATATTCTCCTCTTTACTGCCAGCTGAAAAACCAATGCAGCCGTAGCCCTGAGATCAAATGCCCACAACAGATTCTCCAAAGCATTCACAAAGTTAAATGCAGCATTGTCCTCAAATGGCTCTAATCTCTCAAGCCAATTATCCAAGATGGTAACTAATGATTCCCACTTTTCTGTAAGCAGCCTGTAATTCATAGGAGTCAGTTTCATCAGCAATTATTTAAAACATAATCGATCACATAATTGAAAAGGTAGTAAACAAAGTATTATGTAATAATGTCATCGGTTGCACTTTTTGCAAACAGCTACCTTATTGGAAGATTAAAACCAGTATCTTGAAGTGCTTTTAAGAGAAACATTGCTTCTTTTGAACTCTGACATAAGCTTGCAGCATAAACAAAGCAAGACCATATTCTATGGTCGGGCTCCAAACCATCACTCTTCATTTCTAGAAGCTTCTGAATTCCAGCATTATGATCTCCATTTTTTAGAAAGGCGTCGATAACTGAACTGTACGGCAGTGTGCTAAGATTAAAACCTGATAGCTTAAGATTATCAAGGACCTTCTCAGCTTCTTTAGGTTGTCCAGAACTTCCATAAGACATCATAAGTAGATGCATTGTTGCAACGGTGGGCTCAACGCCAACTTCCTTCATTTGAATAAGTAGCCTTTCAGCTTTATCATGTCTACCAGAATCTCTATACATTTTAATCATTAAATGATAAAATGAACGATCCAACTTAAACCCTTTTGATAGAAAGTCATCAAAGAGCTTCTCGGCTTCATCTAAAAGCTGATGCTTGCTGCAGGCAGCAATCAAGCTTTTGCACGTGTCCAACTTCAGATCCAAACCCTTCCTCCTCATCTCGTGCATCAGACATAAACCTTCTTCAGGTCTCCGGTCTCGACAATACATCAGTATCAAAGTGTTGTAAGTGTCCTCATCAGCGACGAGTCCAGCTTCTTGAATTTTCTTAAACACTTCAGCAGTCTTTTCATAATCCTCAATCCCTGTGTACATTTTTAGCAACGAATTCCACATTGAAAGATCAAGCTTGAATCCAACTTCTTCCATCTCAGCAACCATAGCCTCAACATCCCTAACTCGTTTCCCCCGGCATAGCAACCCAATCATAACCCTATAGAGATGCATGGTTGGGAGATAACCAGAAGCCCTCATCCCATTATATATTTTCTTTACTTCAAATATATTTCCAGCTTTTGCAAATGCTTCAAGCATCAAAAGGATGGTGCTTTTACTAATCTTAAAACCCATGTCTTGAAGCTCTTGAATCAACACATAAAGCTCATTTAGTCTCCCATCCACAATTAAAGCTTGCATCAGCAGATTGATTGTATCTATGATTGGAGAAGGTCCGTCTCTCATCATTGTATTAAAAGCTGCCCTAGCTTGTTCATAACAACCGGATGCAGCATAAGCTTGTATCAGTGCATTCCAGACCTTCCTGTCCAATATCTTAGACCTTTGCCTTAGATAAGCAACAACACTCTCCGCCTTCTGTAATTCCTTTATATTCCCATATGTATTAATAAGATTAACAAATATGCCAACATCCTTAAATATCACGCCTTTATCCTCTGCTTCATCAACCACCCACTGTGCTGTCTCCGGAAGGGACAGTTGACAATATATGAATGCCATACTTTGGTATAGATCATGAGATGGCTCAACTCTCAAAAATTTCATATCCGAATATATCTGAGATGCAATATCAAAGCGTTCAGATTCCTTGCAACACATTATCAGAGACTCATACATCATGCAGCTCCCACTAAATGAGCCAGACTCCTTTATGTTATAATACTGTTCCAGTGCTGCATCAAGTTGGTTACCCCTGCAAAACACAATTACCAAGGCCTCCTCAACAAGCTCCTGAGATGAAGAAGCATAATCCCTTAGATAATTAAGCAAATCTTCTGCTTCCACGAGCCGACCAGAGGAGCTATATGAACTGAGGATAGATAATAGATTTTTATGGTCCAAATCATATCCCTGAACAACAGCCAATCTCAGCATTTTACCAGCCTCGTCAAAGCATTCACCTTGAACAAGAGTGGCAGATATATCTAGTGGATCCATGGCACATAACTGCTGCATATCTAAGATAACTCTTTGAAGACACTCTTCTTTGTTATCCTTCTTGAGAAGCTGAATCAGAGAAAGATAAAGGTTGTGATCCGGTATAAAATTGTCACGAATCATATCCCTGTACAACGCCATTGCTTTTATTGTCTCACTAGATCTCAAAAGGATATCCATCATAACAAAATATGCCAACTTATCGGGCTTTATTCCAGATCTCAGCATGCAGTTAAATGTTTCTTCAGCCTCTATTTGCTTCCCAGCTTTACCATACCCACATATCAAGGCACTAAAAGTCCGCAAAGTGGGCCTAACTCCGCTATCCAACATCTCTGACATTAAGTTCGCAGCCTCGGTTATTCTATTGGCTTTCCCAAGACAATCAATCAGAACAGTGTAAGTAACTGCATCAGGAACTAGTCCAGACAATTTCATGTTTCTATATAGATCCAAAGCCATATCATGCTGTCCTTGCTTACCATACATGTGAAGGATAGTGTTGTAAGTCATTTCATCCTCCATAAATCCTCTTTTCACCATTTCTTCACAAATCTCTCTTACCTTCTCATTATGTCCTTCTCTAGCATATGCATACAGTAACGAATTATATGTCACGGCATCTGGGAAAAACCCTTTTGTCTCCAGTTCTCTAAGAATTTTTTCGGCCCTACTTGCCAGTCCACATCTAGCAAAAACTGAAATCATGGCATTATAGGTCCATAGATCAGGTTGGCAATTATTAGCCTCCATATCACCAAATACCTTTATCGCCTCCTGCAGATTGGACTGACGAGAGCAAGCGCTAATAAGAGTGTTATAAGTTATAGTATCTGGTCGAATACCCGATCTTCTCACCTCATTTAAAAGGCCCATGGCCAAATTCGGCTCTAGAGGACCTGACTTCAAGCGCGCATTTATCAAAGTATTGAAGCTTACAAGATCTGGCTCGCAACCACGCTCTTGCATCAAATCCAGCATTTCTTGAACCTTCGAGAACCTACTATTTCTAGCATAAACCCCCATCATCGCGTTGTAAACCTGAACAGTATTACCAGCAGAAGACTCCGCCCTTACAAAAATCTCCACAGCCAACTCTTCCTGGTTCGCCTTTCCAAGTACAGCCAATATCGTGGCTAGCATACGAGCATTAGGCGAGTACCAATGCCTAAGATTTAACCATTCATAAACTTCCAAAGCTCGCTGCCAACTCGATTGACCCACCCACTTCACCACAAAACAATAATCAGTAGGAGTCATCTGCACCATTTTCTCATCCAACACATCAGCTACAAACTCATCAGGCCCCAACCCTAATATCTTGTCAGTCAAAAATTGAACCCTCTTCCTCCAATCTTTAGCCCTTTTAAGAGCCAATTTAGTCATTTTCTTAGCCTTATTCTTACTAGGCCTACCCAAAACCTCTAAATTTTCAACATTAACTT
This sequence comes from Beta corolliflora, assembly GCA_947648045.1. Classification (NCBI taxonomy): domain Eukaryota; kingdom Viridiplantae; phylum Streptophyta; class Magnoliopsida; order Caryophyllales; family Amaranthaceae; genus Beta; species Beta corolliflora. The sequence goes on along the minus strand of CANSZD010003157.1, from coordinate 1,186,556 downwards.
CTAAATCCCCTACATCATCCATGCTACCTGCATCATCATCATCAATCCCATCAATATCCTCCGAATTATTCGCCATTTCGGCGACATGGGTCGGTAAATTAGAGGTGAAATTTGAATGGGTTTGCGGCAATTGTTGAATTTCTGCAAGTTTCAAATTGGGCCATCTCACAGAAGGAGATGCCCTACTATAACTGAACTTTTTAGGGTTTGATTCTTCGACTGTATTTTCAGTTGATGTAGATGAAGATGAAGATGAAGATGAAGCTAAAGTGCAATGACAAGGAATGCAATTTCGTACCTTGAGTAGTGAATCGATGTGCAAGGGTGACGCTGATACTGCAAAAGTGCCAGAATTTGCCATTGTTATTGCCATTTTGAGAGAAATCAGCAGCTTTTGAGAAGTTTTTTTATAGGGGGTTTAAGGGAGGTTTTTGTAGATAACTGGATTTAGCTCATGTTGTTGGCGGGACATTCATTATTCGGTTGTCCGTAAATGGTTGCGCTGTTGGAGTGGTGACTGGTGAGTGCTATACTGCTATGGCCTATGGATATTTCATGAGAATAAGATATTTGGCGATTGGTTGGTACGTTGTCTTACTTGGCTCGTGTGGCAAAATGTTTATTGGCTTTTTATAAATATATTTGATAAAATCAGCACTAACGGCCCGTTTGGTAGTTGGTTATATATGGTGGTAATGGAAATGAATTTGTGTGTAAATTTGTGAAGAAAATCATTGTTCATTCCCATGGTAATGCTAATTTATCCTAAAGTGTCTACTTTTCTTCTTAAATTTTCATTCCCACCCAATACCACCTTGGAGGTGGTAATGAGTGGTAATGAAAATTGTTTCCCCTTGGAGGAAAAAACACATGGTTAGGTGTGAAATTGCTTTCCCATGGAGAAAAAAACACAAACTTGGGGGTTGAAAGTGCCTCCCCATGGAGATTTTAAGGGTGCTTCCCTTGTAACATTACACTTAAAATTCATTCCCATTCCCACCATTTATTACCCTCTACCAAACGGGCCGTAAGTGTTAGTATTTAATGCAAAATATATGAAAAGGTAAAAAGACAATATAATAATTAACCAATTTCTTAGCTCGAACAAAAAAGAGATATGGAATCATAACTCTATATTATATATTTAAAAAAGAAAAATTTGTCACAAACCACCTTTTAAACACACTTTTTTTGTCACAAACAACAACCACCATTTTGGTTCATTGTTTTTTGGGGAAGCCACCACTTGTCGGAATACGGGAGTTGACTTCAATTCTCCCGCGTTGACCATCACTTGCACCCTTTTTTTCCAAATTTCTTGCAAATTCTTCAAAAAAATTCTAGCAAAATTGATTAAGAGTTGCAATTGAATCAAATTTGTCTCCAAATTTGCATAAATTGAAACAATAACGAATAGAAGCAAGAGGAGAGAGAAGGCACGAGCAAGATAGAGGGGCAGAGGAGCCAAGGTCCAACTGCAAAAGAAGACCAACAACAGCGGTGCTGATAACCGCACCACCACCCAACTGTAGCACCGGCAACGACACAACAGCACCACAACGTCAGCTCACGAATGAAAGCATAATAGAAACAACACGAATAGAGGAGAGGGAAAACAGGACCAGCAACGCCGCTAGTTTGCGGCGATGATGAGGACGAGGCCTTCGGCGAGTAGAAGGAAGCGTCGGCGAGGTCAGGCAGCAAACAGTGAAAGAGAGAGACGCGAGGGAGAGAGATGGGGGAAAATTCTGCAAAAAAAACAAGGTTCAATGATGGTCAATGCTGGCAAAATTGAAACGACCACCGGATTCCGGCAAATGGTGGCTTCCTACAAAAAAAAAGAACCAAAAAGGTGGTTGCGTGTCCAATTTTTTTAAAAGGTGATTTGTGACAAAAAGTGTTTTTAAAATGTGGTTTCTAACAAATTTTCCATTTAAAAATGTTGGTTTTCATAAGACTGTGTCATGTGACATGTTCAATTGTGGTGAGTGATATGGCATCACGTTACATATGATTTGGCAATGTCTCTAAAGAATGAAAGAAGCATCATTAATGCTCAAACCCAGTATATATGCTTCTACCATCAATAGAAGGAAATAAGTTTTTATCTTTTGCTGCATATAAATACTCAGCCCTTTGTTCTTTCTTTATTGAACATTTTGTTATTTAGCGATATACTTTAATTTGGACATTTGACCCTTTTTACTTATACGGTAGGTTAGCCCACCAACTCTATCTTTCTTTTACATCTCTACCTTTTTCTTACTTTTAATCTCTTTCTATCAACGACCTTTTACTCTTCTTTTTGGTCCATGTGCAAAAGCGTCCCATTTTTAAAAAATAACGTAAATTTTGGAGAATTAAACTGTAAAAGGAGTAAAATCACTACTATGACGTGAATTATAGCACTATCAATTTGATACAACAATATCTCATTACCTCCCCTCATGTTTGCAGTCACCACCACCAAGAAGTTCTATCTAATTAACCTCATAATAGAATAGCATGTTCATTTCATTTCATGCTATCATTGACTACTCACATCCTATATTGCCACAAACCCATGATATGATAGTAAATCAATATGTAAGTTATTGAAGCAAAAAACGAGCAAATGTACAAGATCAAACACTAGTTATTTTAAAGAAGAAAAAATGCTAATACTCCACAAACTTATAAAAACATGTGTAATTAACACTTTGATTATATATAACTCTTTTTTTTATGATGTATAGATGATGTATACTTTCTAACGAAATTCTACTAAGTTAATAATTCTACTAATAATATGATTGGAGCAAAATCTCATTTGTCTCCCGTAACATTTTTTTGCTTAGTGTGGTAGTTTTAAATGGTTGGTTATTTTCCAATTTACATATACTTATAAAAAAAAGTTTTACAACGTCACTTATGCAAAAAGTATAATAATTATATAAGCATACTATCAAAAAAATAGTCCAACTATAAATGTAGTTGTTGTGGTCATAGATGTTATGGGGGATCCAAAGCAAAATAGTTGTAGATGCAGAATACATTTTGAGCATGATCAATTTTTGAAAGAAAATACTATAGATTTTTGGTATTTTTTTTAGGAAAATTTGTCAGAAACAACCTTTTAAATACATGTTTTTGCGAGAAACAACCTTTTAAAAAAATCTGGCAAAAGAGGACCTTAAGAAGAACATATTTTGCGAGGAATAACCTCGACACATTTTCCGGCATTGACCAAACATTTTTCAGCGTTGACTCGTTCAAACCGAACATGTGGAGTGCACGTGAACTGCATCTCTTATGTTTCAACCCTGTTTTTCTCCATTTTTCGACATTGACCAAGTATTTTCCGACGTTGACTTTATCAGTATATAAAGGGAAATTGGGTTGAAACATAAGATATGTGGATTACGTGCCTTGCCATGTTTGGTTTCAGTGAGTCGAACCCGCAAAATACTTGGTTAATGCCCGAAAAATGGGTCAAGGTTGTTTCCCGCCAAAAAAATATTTTTAAGGTCTTATTTTGCCAGATTTTTTTAAAAAGGTTGTTTCTTGCAAAAACTTGTATTTAAAAGGTTGTTTCTAACAAATTTTCCTTTTTTTATAATTTTAAAAATTTAGAAAATCAAAATTCAAGTGAGGTTGATAGACTCCATATACTTGACAATGTAACTCCAACCTTACACAGAGCTTAAAGGTAGTAGTATTTAAGGGTGCATTTTCTCCCGAGCCTTATTTTCGCCCGCGCCCGCCCGCCTTTAGTTTGATTCGGTTCAATTCGGTTCGGCTCGATTCAATTCTTAAATGATAATCATTACTATTAATTAGTTACAATTTAATTCAGTTCGGTTCAGTTGTTTTATGCCGAAGAGAACAGACCCTAAGTATCATACATGTTGAGTGTTAGAGATAGAATAATATCTCTAGCTAGGATATTATTTGATTCTCCATAGTATATTATCTAAATTGTGATTTTATAGATATCTTTGATGTACATCTCTTAACATTCATGTATATCTTATAGATATTATACATGTACTTTAATAGACTATACATCTTACTACAATAAAATGCATTTTTACCTACAAAATATCCTTACGAAGTTACTACTACCAAAATAGTCAATAATCCAACCACATTTATTCTTTTTACTACTTAATTTCAGTAGGTATAAAATAAAACTGAAAAATTGGTTAAGAAAAGTTATCAATTTGGATTATTTTGAAGAAAATACCAAGTATTATTCTAAAATAATAAAAAAAATTATAATTATTTTGAAAAGATTGGTAAAAGTTGATATTACTCAATAGACATATAATTTGAAATTTTAGTTGCTTCTGTATGGGAGGAAATGATTAGGACGCCACATAATAACTAGTTAGGAGAAGTAGCTAATCCGGCCTTTATCTTAATCTTAATGTTAATCTATTATCGTTTAATAATGAATTCGTGTTACCAAAAAAACAGGCTAATTAAGAAATCAACAGTAAAGAGATAGATCCCCCATTTCTCATATCCCATTTCTAGGGTTTCTTGAATTAGAAACAGAGCTCAAGCTCACACAACCAACATCAACCATGGAAACTTCAGCTGCTCAACCTTCCGACACTGAAATGTCGGACGCCGGAATTCCAGCGCCGGAAAATCCTCTTCCCGATCACTCCCAACCGCCGCAACAACAACAACAACAACAACAGATTAGTATTCCGGCGACTCTCAGCCATGGCGGAAGGTTTATTCAATACAACATCTTCGGCAACGTTTTCGAAGTTACTGTCAAGTATAAACCTCCTATTATGCCGATTGGCAAGGGCGCGTATGGAATCGTGTGGTATAATTTCTTCATTTTTTCTCTCTCCTTTGACGGTCTTGTTAGTTTGAAGTTGTGTGTGTGTGTGTGTGTGTGTGGTTGATTAATTTTGATGAATTTTGTGTAGTTCGGCGTTGAATTCGGAGACGAACGAGCATGTTGCGATCAAGAAGATTGCGAATGCGTTTGATAATAAAGTTGATGCGAAGAGGACTTTGCGTGAGATCAAGCTTCTTAGGCATATGGATCATGAAAACGTCAGTGAGTGATTATTATTATGTATTTCAGTTTTATGCTTTCCTCTTTTGGTTGGTTATTCGAGTTTATCGATTTTCGGTTGCTAGCTGTTGGGATTTCGGATTTTTTGGTGGTTCATTTATTGAGCTCTCTTTTGTTTTTATAGATAAGTTTAGTTGAGCTTATTAATTTGCAATTAGTGCTTGTATTAATGATTTCTATTATTGGCTACTGAGTTTAGTTGATTTGTGATCAGTAGCTTTCTTTACTTAGTGTGCAAGAGTGATTGCGAATAGTTGTGGCTTGTGCAAGAGTGATTGCGAATAGTTTGCAGCAATATAATATGTTCCTGGGAAATATAATTATCTGCATTACTTAAGATTTGTAGAGTCAGATCAAAGTTTTGCTGATCTTTTAGGAAGTAGTCTTTTTTAGTGAAAGAGCATAAGATCGATGAGACGTGCTAAGTTAATTTTTGGATACTGAGTAGTCATCTGGTAACTTGAAATAAAGTCCTTATAATGCTTGCAATAAAGTCCAGCAGTGTGATTTTTCTCTTTTTGTGTGGCTGGGTGGGTGAGGGGTTCCATTTTTATGCAAATGGTGAAGTAAATACGTGATGAGAAGTAGGGTTTAAAATGTGTTTACTTCAAGAAAGTTGGAGTAGCTTCAAGAGAGACAAGATGCTTCTGAATCAGTTTAAGGTTGTGTAGAGTGGAAACCTTCTATTGCACTCTCAGAAGAAATGAGAAGATGAAAGATTTTTGTTATGAAATAGATAGACGGACCTCAAAGAGCTCTGGGAAGTGGTCGGGAATCTTAAGTCGTGGTCTTATTGAAGGTCTTAACGAGAGTAGATACTAGAGGTGTAAGTGGATTGGACTGGATTGGACTTTGCCAAATCCAAATCCAAATCCAGTCCAAAGTTTTTTGGACTCGAGAAATTGAGTCCAAGTCCGATCCAAATATTTTTTGAGTCCAGTCCAGTCCAATAATTTTTTCTTGAGTCTGAATCCAGTCCAGTCCAGTCCGATTATTATATTTTTTTTTCCTAATTTAGATTCAATGATTCACAACGTTTTCTCATAATTGAATTTGAAAAATTAAGCTAATTATATCCATTCCATAAAATAAGTCACATACATCTTTTATATATATATAAATATTAAATATATATACATTATATATATAAATATTAAATATATATTACATATAAAAATATTTTTGGACTAGACTGGACTTATTGGACTCCAAAAGGTTGAGTCCAAATCCAATCCGAAAATATTTGGACTCGAAAATTTGAGTCCAAGTCTAGTCCAAAAAATTTCAGTCCAGTCCAGTCCGACAAGTTTGGACTGGACTGGATTGGACTCTGGACTTTTCGCAGTCCACTTACACCCCTAGTAGATACATGGAAGAAAGACCAAAACTCTACGTGGAAAAATCCTGGTGGGCCTTGTTGTCTTTATCTATAACTTGAAATTATACTGACTTAATGATTGGCTTGTTGGCTCACTTGAATGATTCTGAGGCCAAGAGGAGCATCAAAAGTGTACAAGAATGAATAAAATAACAGCACGCGTTTTAAAATAAATGATAACTTCCTGTTTTTGGAAGTTGCAAAATAAATGCAATACTTCTATCTTTGGTTAAAAGTGTTCTCTCCTTCTCTCCCTTCATCACATAGGTTCTTCTTTTTATCTCTCTCTATCTCTTTCCTCATCACATGGACTCCTTAAAAATTATGCATCTCCACGTGTTGCACTTATTATAGAACGAAGGAAGTATTTTACTGCATAAATTACAAGGTACAATATTTTATCATTGTGTGGGGAGCTGGAAATTTATAGTGGGGCTTATGAGGGTCTAATAGTGGCTTTTTGAAGTGTTAGTAGAGAACTTTGCCACGTGTTTTGTATTATCTGTTTTCTTGGAGATCTTATTGTTATGCAAGCTCTTCAAAACATTAGCTATGAATCATCGTGCCCTCTCTGATTGACGAGTTTTATTTCTGTTTGATCATACTTTTGAGAATGTTAAGGTATAGTTTGATGTGCAAGAGTTCTGTCCTCTTATCTTTATGGTTACAGTCTTAAGAGTAATGCTAACATTGAAGGGACTAGGGAGGCAGAGATGGGAAGATGAACACAATAGTATACAGGAAAACTAGAATTTTCTAACAAGTGGGAAATACATGTGTGCGTTTAATGGATGTAGAAATACTGCAACAAATGAAGACAATATGGTGTTTAATGTTGGCATAGTGACAATTACGCCACCAAATGGGAGTTTAGTAGGAAGGGAAGGTGATTAAGGGAATCTATTTATTGAAGAGGTAAAAGAGCCTTAGGTAAAGGTGAGCTATCTCAAGGAATGCCACCTCTTCCTCCCTATTTTTCACCTTTCTCTTTCCTTGTCCCCTTTATCTCCTCTCTAAATTTTCTTGCAAGGATTCCAACAAACGAAAGCTAATCTACAACTGTGTTTTTCCTTAGAATATGTTTCTTCATGGAAAATCATTTTCTTGCCAAAATATTTCTAAGTCGAAACAAATGGAGTTCTAACCAAGAGAACCCAAGACCCCCTCCCTCTTCGAAGAAAAGCAAAACTAAAAAGGTGGTCTTGGATTCTTTCCATATATGAAGAGACAATGAGATAAGTGGCAATAATTAAGCCGATACAAGTAGAAGGAGCTTGCAGCAAAGTTGAATTACACTAGCCACCAAAGATACTGAACGACTAACAATAATGCAACTCTAGCCTCCACGTCATCTAAAGACAAAAACTCCTTGATCTATAAGGAATCATATATGACGTGCTCCTTCCCTTTGTCCTATTCCAGGACAAATTCCTCCTGTCGTGTCCGAAATTTCAAGCCTTGGCGTGTCCTACAATTTGACAAGTCCAATTGTCATGTCCAGAAACCCATTTCCTCCACAAGATTAGCAGTGGCAGAGTCATTATTGGCTGATTTTTCTTTCCTGTTTCTAGGATAATGTAAGAAGCATCTTTGACGTACTCCCATATTATTTTTATACCAGCTAGATCTTGCACATGAACAGGGAGGGGGCCATTCTTAATAGTGAATCTTGCGTCTATCTTTCTAAAAAAATTGTAATAAGTTGTGTTCATGGGCATCAGTGATAACTGATCAGGGGATACTTTTTTCATTCCTCAAAATTGTGTAAGCCTCAAGGTGATAAATTTTCCTGTGCTTCCATATCCAGTTGTTTTTATATAAATTTCATCTGCCTGGTTTAAGGAAACAAATTAGCCAACTTGCTATTTTTCAGTTTCGATATATAGCGGCTTTAACCTGTTTATCTGCTTTATGTTTTAGCCTAGATAATCTTTTATTTTTATGATCTTGAGATGGATTCATAAGTACTGCTTGCATGTCTTGATGGAGAAGCTTTTATATTGATATTCTGATCATCTTATGTTTGCTGAACCTTCTCCTATATTCTCCCCTTATTGATTAACTCAGTAAAGTTGGTTTTTCTTGAAGATCTCGTGCTCATCTTTTCTGTCCAGGACTTCCACTCATGAATTTTGTACTGTTAAATTTTCTTGCAGGTTGTTGCAATTAGAGATATTATACCACCTCCTCGAAGGGAGGCATTTAATGATGTATATATTGCATATGAGCTGATGGACACTGATCTCCATCAAATAATTCGTTCTAACCAGGGATTATCAGAAGAGCACTGTCAGGTATTTATCCTAAGTGACAGTCTCTTTAGGATATCGTCTTACTGAAACCTGACAAGTGACAGATAACCAATTGTAGTTCACTGCAATCATTGCATGCATGTTGATATTCCTTCGGTTTTTGTTATTCCCATACAGCTGTACCCTTGCCCACTTTTTTTTTATCCAGTGCATTTGTTTGGGACTTCTTTGTCATTTTTTCATAGCATAAGTAGTGGTGCTGCAGCGCAAGGATTTATTCTCTACTCTGCTGTGTTAATAAAAAGTGGAAGAAATTGCTTGTTTAGTTTTTGGGCATAAATGCAGATCTATTATGTTCCTTGGTCCGTTTTGGAGGGAAGAGGGTCTGCTGTTCACGATGATATTATGGTGGAATTTGTAGTCCATGTTTCAGATGTTGACTACATAGGGGTGTGCATTGTTGAATTTTGCTTAGAGTTTCATTACATGTTGAAGTTTGCTTAGAGTTTCATTACATGTTGAACTTCTCTCCAGTCTCCATATCATTATTTCCGAACAGCTGTGCACTACCGTCATGTATCATCATTGAGATAGCTCAAGTTGCCAAAGCTATAATTTATTACAACAGCTGAGAAAAATGCTACACTTTTTGCCATTTCAGCTTCAGGAGTCTTTAACTCTTACTCTTTTCATTGTCGTGTTCTTTGACTTTGTTGAAAAAAAGTTGTGCGTTAGAACTATTGTAACACATTAATAAAGTATCTAGAATTTAGAAACTATTTTGGTGTTTATTTTTGTTTTCCTCTTTGTTCTTTCTTTTTGTATAATGGAGTAGAGACAGTCGTATCTAGATTGTGCTAAACTTTGGTCTCCTTCCTGTCCAGAAAAAGGGACCTAAGACTTGAGGACCATATCCTAGCTTCTTCACATTTCAAGGAGTAGGCCTTTAAACAAGTGGCTCATCACTGTTTCTTCATTTTCAAATTGAGTTTGCCCCATTTCGATGATATAAATTTCAGCTAAAGTTACAAGGCCTTGATAAAAAAATTATGAATGAATGTGTGCTAATTGTCGTATAACTATGTAAACTGGACAATCATTTGGTATGGAGAAATTACTATGTATGTGTTAAAGCTATAGTCCTCTTCTACTGAATTGTGGTTTGCACTTAGTTCTGACAAATATGTTTGTGCAGTATTTTCTCTACCAGATACTACGTGGATTGAAGTACATTCACTCTGCCAATGTTCTTCACAGGGATCTTAAGCCTAGCAATCTCTTGCTTAATGCCACTGTGATTTAAAAATCTGTGACTTTGGCCTAGCTCGTGTGACATCGGAGACAGATTTTATGACTGAATATGTTGTGACAAGATGGTACCGAGCACCAGAGTTATTGTTGAATTCTTCAGATTATACTGCTGCTATTGATGTGTGGTCAGTAGGTTGTATATTTATGGAGTTGATGGACCGTAAACCTCTATTTCCAGGCAGAGATCATGTGCATCAGCTACGCCTGCTCATGGAGGTATATTAACAGTGACATGCGCCATCTTATTGTGCATTCTTATCATCCATCACGCTGTTTGAACTTTTTTTGGTTCTCTAAATGCTGAATGTGTTTTAAAATGACTAAATGCCATGTACATCAGAATCGCAATCAATTTTTGATCTATGAAGCATGATAAAGTTGCTTCTTTTTGCAACTGAGGTTGATATCCAAATTATCCTTATAGACCAAGTGGTCATATATTGTAAATTTGTAATTTTAGAGTTGCAGCAGCAGCACAACTATCAGTTGATCTGCAGCATCAGGAGCATACTTTTTTTGTCTTGAACCTTCTGTTTTTAAAGGCTCTATCCTTTGTGCTTATAAACTGCTTTATCTATGTTGTAGCAATGTGATTTCCTCTACTGACAGAGTACGTTGACTTCGAATCTTGCAGCTGATTGGTACCCCTTCAGAACATGAGTTAGGATTCCTCAATGAAAATGCTAAAAGATATATTCGTCAGCTCCCTCAGTATAGAAGGCAGTCATTAGCTGAGAAATTTCCACATGTAAATTCAGCAGCTATTGATCTTGTTGAAAAAATGTTGACATTTGACCCCAGACAGAGAATAACAGGTAAATTGAATCTATCTTCAAGATGACCCATGTGGCCATGTGGGCCTGTGGCAATAAGCTCTCATCTCTCATGGCATATCCTATTGGCCTCAATTTTCTTGAGATGGGGAGTCAAGGTGTGTTTAACAGATTGGACTTTAGCTCATTCTCTACTCTAATCAAATATTTCCAAAGGCCCACTTGTATATTCAAGTAAAAAGAGAAGGGGGGGGAGTGGCTGAATAAATTTGGGATAGCATTAGAACAGGGATGGGAGAAGAGGGCTAGAAGCCAAAAACTTATAAATGAGAGAGAGTAGGTTGTAGTCAAATTCTAATTGGACAATAGCATATCATATTGAATGTATGTAACAAACTTTACTTATGCGTGGAACTTGGTTGCGCTATCACAGGGGGGGTGGTGGTGAGTGATATGGACTATTGGAGGAATAAATGCTCAATTGTGTTGAAAATCACAGTTTAGATTCTTTGTTGTCACATTGTCTTAACCCTCAACTCCTTATAATTAAGCCCTAGTGTTAAACCCTTGCAATGTTCTATGCTTTTTAACATTGAAGGAAGATCATTGTAGTATTGTACATAATGAAGTACTCAAATAAGAACAACAGGTCACGTTCATGAGGGAATATTTTCCATTAACTGTAACCATCTCAAGAAGATTTCTTAGTGTCTCTATGTATATGTAAAAGGTTGACTCAACAGTGTGGGTTATGGTGGGCGATCTTTGCATGTCGGGGAAGATGGAGCAACCAAAGATAGCAAAAATTACCGTGCCATGGTGGTGGTTGGTTACAAAAAGTTATGGTTTATGAGCAAAGGTTGCTATGAGAATAATTTATTGTAGTAATGACATTGTTGCTTATATCAAAATCAAAACAACGCTTTGCCCATCTAGAGATGAGAAGATGGAAGTTACGGTCATTTTGGTGATGCTTTGGGATTTCCTTTAGCGTTTTGTTAATATGCTATCTACTTAAAGTATATGTTTTGGGCAAAAATAAGATCAAGGTAAGACGTGGCAAGGTGGTTAGAGCATGGGATGTAAAGTAAGAGGATAGCCAAGCAAAAGGCGTGTAATGTCATGTGCAATATTAACAAAAACCATGACATGATACCATGGTATTCTTGAGAGAGGATGCTGCATGGCAAAGACTTGCGTCATTTAATGGAGTCTAGTAGCCAAGTACATTTATTGAGTTAAAATGGGTTGTGTTGCCAAGGACATCTATGGTTTATTTTGCTTATTTTTCTCCTGATATTAATTGGGAGAATTGCATATAGGGGTCATGGTTTAGGAGTCCTTGATTCAGTTTCAGTGGAATTAATAACTAGAGGAAGTAATGGTGTGAGTTTTATCCTTTTCTCTTGTCTAGTAAACTTGGTCAAAGTTTAAAAAAGATTATTCTTATTTTCTTCTCGTGCAGCCTCCCTGGATTAATATCTCACGTATATATTCCAAATCCTTAGCCTTCACATGGTGACAATAGAAGTTTTTTTTATTTACCGCCTCCCCCCCTTGGTGAATACGCAATTCAATATTGGCGAGGCCTATACGGTCAACTATCTTAAGGTGCGTTCTCTTCACCGTAAAATAAAAAACTTTCGGGCTAAAAAAGTTCCGATAAATTACAATAAGTTTAGAGAAGTTCCAATTAGTTTTGGTAAGTTCCAATAAGTTGTAAATATAAGCTCCAATAAGTTCCGATATGTCCCATAACTTCAGCTGATAAGTTTCAGCAAAATTTCAGGTGAAGAGAACACGCCCTTAGTAAAAGAAGATCTGGCACTATTAATGTTTGGAACGTGCAGTGGGCAAAGGGGAGGAGGGAAGGGGTGTGGATGGTCCAATAGCCAAGAAAAAGAGAGAGGAGGAAAGGGCACGGTCGTCAAGTTGAGTCTTCTGATTTTGGCAATTAGCATGGGCTGAAACCTTGGGGAGGGAGGCTTAACTGGAGAATTTATATGCGTCTAGTAACATAAAACTGGCCCTCCTTCCACCAACTAGTCACTAACAAATCTACCATTTGGTACCGTTTTCTGGCCTGCCTTTGCAGTTCAACCGAATGCCCTCATACTTCCATAGTTGTTTGGTAGGTATAAGTTACTGTATTTACACAATTACACTTGCTATTCTTCATGGGAAGGGAGGATGATTTTGCAGGTTCATTATATAGTCATTTTGAACATGTAATTTGGTCAGGATAGAATTCCAATATCTGACGTATAATCGTTCGAAGTTTCATCTTTTTAAAGTTATCTGTGTTACCTTGTGTTCAGGAGCTTACTTTACTTCCTATTGTGTCTGCTGCTCATCATTTCTTTCTTTTGACCTTTTAGATGGCTGATACTAGTTGCTTTTCAAGTTATAGTTAAAGCAGTTTTATACTTCAATCAGGTTTACTTTTAGACATGAAACAGTAGGCGAGAATCTACCATCTTATGTATGGAACTTTTGCGTCCACATCCAGACTCAACCTCAAAGAAAGTAGAAAACAACAAAATCATGGGAATGACTTACTTGTGTTTCATGAATATACCTAATCTTGTACTTGGGTGTAAGTAATATCTGTAGCCTTGACTTTTAACTGTTTTATATGTTCCAGTTGAAGATGCACTAGCACATCCGTACCTGAACTCGCTGCATGACATCAGCGATGAGCCAATATGCATGACTCCTTTTAGCTTCGACTTTGAGCAACATGCTTTGTCTGAGGAGCAGATGAGGGAATTGATATACCGCGAGGCTCTTGCATTTAATCCTGAGTTTCATCCGGAATGAAGACCTCTTATGGAATGCTGTGGCTCTGAATAGCATGACTCACTTTTTCGTATGGTCCCATCATCTTTCCTTTGTGTACATATAATGTCCAGTCTAGAATTGGATGGATTTGTGCTTTAGCATTTGATTCCGCATAATACAGGGCATTTATGATGGAAATATTGTTTGTATGAGTGTAATTGTTATCTTTATTTTTTCAAATCTCGAGGGCCTTTGAAGCGACCTGTAAACACTGCGTTGGCCATTTTGCCCTCTCTTCATTTTCATTGTCTTCACGTATGTGTATGCATTAATTGTACTAGATGTTTATTCTGAAGGACAAGGCTAATTCAGCCACTAATCACAGTTTCTCCATCCTCCAAACATTGGCTAGCTTTATCATCTTTTTCGGCTTAAACATGCGCACTTGTATAGTATCTCTCTTTTTAGATGATTACCGTCCATGGTTCTGGTTGTTCACATGTGTCCTTTGGTAAGCCTTGTTTTGTTTGCTAAAGTCTATTATCATGGGAACTTCTAAGAATTCTGTTACTGAGTTGACTATTGATGAAATAACATTTTTTTCGTTTTGGCTTGAAAAATAACTTTATATGCAAACAGCATGGTGTGGCCTGTATTAATCTTCAAACCCATGGATGTGTTATTCTCCATGCATGATAAGGCTGCCAACAAGCCAAGTCGAAATTGAATTTTAGCATTTGGAGCTAAGTTTGATAAATACTTCTAGTTTAAGCAATAGGGCATTGATTAAGTTTCTTTACTGCTAGTCTGTAGCCTGTGTACGTAACAAATGATTGCACAGTTGGGTGTTGAAGAAAATGTTATCTGACATATGTATGGCTTGTATAGTTGTATGTTGAGATTTGGATGAGAATGTCACTAGTTAGTTCTCATCCAAATCTCAACATACAACTATACAAACTTTCTATCATGATCATATCAAACTTTCTCGTTTTTTATGATCCGTGACCTCAAATAGTTTAGAAACGCGGATCTTGATTTCCTAATTAGTTTTAGTAGAATTAAGTTCATGAAGAAAATAATAATATCTGACATATAGATATATGGAAAAGACAAACATAAATTATTATGTATACGATAAATAATAGAGTTTGTCTTGCGTGGACCTGGTCCACGATAATATTATTGTGGACCAAAACCACTTATTTAACATAGTTACCCTTTAGTTCCATATAGTAACATTTTCAAATTTTAAGTTACACTATACAGTTACTATCTACCATAGTGACTGTATTTTTTAATATAGTAACTCTTTCTCACATTAGTTTATCATGATGAAATTTTCACTTTGTGACATAGTAACTTTTTTTTTTCATAGTCAAACTTCATAATTTATATCTATTCATCTTTTATATATATATTTTTTTTAAATAGTGATCCTTTTTTTTCATAAATCACGTGAATTAGCATTAGGTTCACACTAACTTAGTGTGGACCAAGTCCATATAAGTTTTTTACTAAATAATATAGGAATAAAATAATTAGACAATTACATAATATCTCTGTAATGTTGTTGACAAACTTTCATTTTATTCTTCATGTAATGCCACCATGGTATGCTACAGGTTCAAAGTTATAGATATGTATTTTTTATCTTTATATAACTCGATTTTTAAAAGTATGATTTTGAAAGATATAATTGCTATTATCACATATGATACGCTATTTATTTTTATAGCTATTTTTATATGTATTTAAAATAAATAATAAATAATATGTTATTGTTCATCTAATAAATAATTTTTCATAAGTTGTAAAATTATATTGTATATGGAACTAATTTCAAACCATATTTCGAGCACTCTCCAATGGTAAAAAAAAAGTATAATATTGCGAATTTATAGCAAAAGTTATATTCAATTTACATATTATAATAATTTAGGTTGTTTATCTAAAATCAGTCTGTAATCTTCACTTATCCAAAACACCTTATATGTATTTATATATATGTTGGACACTATTTTTTGGAAAAAAAAAAAATGAGATGCCATGCTTAGATGGAGCTCTATATAATATCCTGATTTCTAAGGTTATTTTTTAAAATCAAACTCTAATTTTTTTATCATCTAAAATTCTAATATATATGTAACTTTATAGCCATAGATTTTAGTTTTTGTTGTAATAATAAAGTTTCCTTAATAATTTTTTTTTCAATACTAAATTGTTTTGGTTCATTTGAGTAAAGTTGAGGTTTTGAAAGATTATAAATTTAATCTTGTAAATCAGACCTATGATAAAATGCTATAATCACATATAGTATATTGTACTTATAACTATTATTTTATCTATCTAAAAGAAACACTAAATAATGCGTTACCATTCATCTAATTAAATATATTTTCATGAGTTATAAAACTATATCGTAAATGGATCTTATTTTGAAGCATATTTCAAGCACTCTTCAATGGTAAACAATTATAATGTTTTGAATTAGGTAGCAAAAGTTATATTCAATTTACATAATATAATAATTTAGGTTGTTTATTTAAAACGAAACTCTAATTACTCCCTATCCAAAACTCCCTTTATGTATTTAAATATATGTAGAACTCTATTTTTATAAAAGATAAAAATAAAATTTGATGACGTGACAATCCTACGTGGCGCGCTCTATGGCCTTGAAATCTTGAGAAACTCCCTATGCTCCCGAAAAGTTCCTCCTTTATTTATATATATTGATTGATTAATGATTATTGAGGGTAAATAATTTATATGTTTGTAATTAAATAATATTAGCGAAAATTAATTTTTCTCAATATCATACTTAATTAAGTAATATGATAATTCAATAATTAATCGTATTTCAAATTGGTTAATACAAAATATATAAGTAACGAAATATTGCATTAAACAATAGCAATCACACATACATATAGAATTGCGTTACATATTTAACAAACAAATAAGTAACAACTTAATTAGCTCCTGTGTTTGAGTGAGAAGGTATATTTGAGAAGCTCATATTCTATTAGGGAAATCGATGGTTAAGTTGGGTAGGATAAATCATATTTTGTGAGTTGGATTCCATATGAAAATTAGGATCAGTTTGAGAATTGAGATCAATTTGGAAATTAGAAAACGGTTGAAAATTTGGATTTAATGTGAGGTTGTTGAGAACTTTTGGATTTTGGAGGTTTTCTTTTTCTGCCGGTTTTGGGATCCATAACTAATATTTATTATGAGCGAATATATTTTTATGAGGTGAATAAATGTTGAAAGAAAACAAATATAACTTTCAATAACAAAATTAACTCAAAAATGAGATGTGTAAAAGTAACTCAATATTGGTCTCTATTTATTGACAAAAAAAAATATAGCCATTGGTGATTTATTTAACTACTAAATATTACACCGTTGCAAATTCAGCCTGGATTGATCAAAGGAGGGTAGTTTAGTCACTGCCATGCGCAATGTTTTGGGCCTCGTGTCCAGTTCTCTTTTGCTCCCAGCGTGCCCCACGTGTCCCATGATATGCTTTTATTTCTTTGTCTTTGGATCAATCTCATGATCCTCTCATCCTTCTCTCTCCCTTTTTTTCACTCTCCTAATATTTTAATATTTTTTTTACTCTCTCTTCATGATCTATTCCCTCGTCCATCCAATGAAGGACTTGTCAATTTTGATTGTTTTAGGTTGCAAATTGTGAGAATTATCATGATAATATGTTTTAAGTTGAGAAACGTGGAAAAGATTTGCACTCAGACCTTATTCCATCGGTAATACTTAGTGACAGGCTAGCTTACCTACCTTAGCCTAGAGATCTTATTTGGACCAATGAATAACAAACTATTACTATTTCCAAACTTTCGACGCAACCTTACCAATAAATGCGCCCATAACCCTATATTCTGGCTACAACTTGTTGTTTTTGGATTTCCATGAAATAGGTGAGGAAACTAAGAGAACACATTAGACAGTGGTGGCTTTTCTAGACATGGGACATCCGGCCCAATTACGGTCATGATAGGCAATAAGTATAGCTGCAGAATGAGCTGCTAAGAGAGAATACCTTGACTAGCTGAATTGAGAAGGTATCTGAGGACTTTTTTGGCTGCTTGAAGATGAGTTGTAGTAGGTTTTTGCATAGATTAGCTCAGTATATGAACTGAGTAGGCAATGTGAAGCCTGGTTAGGGTGAGATAGAGGAGTTTTCCCACCAGTCTTTGGTAAGGAAGAGGATCATGTAAAGCATCTCCCAAGTATGGAGTGAGCTTGAGGTTAGGATCCATGGGAAGGTGTAATTTTCTAGCCTGAGATAAGCCAACGTCTTGGATAAGATCCAGAGTATATTTGTGCTGTGATAGGAAAATACCTTGTGAGGACCTGGACACCTCAATGCCTAGGAAGTAACTGAAGTCACCTAGGTCTTTCATGTGAAATGTAGATGCCATGAAAGACTTAACAACATCCATCTGAGAATTAAAGTTGATGCAATAATTAAGTCATCCACATAAACTAGGACTGCAATGAAAGATGAGTCTTGAACCTTGATAAACAAGGAATAGTCAGATTTGGATTGACTGAATCCAAATTGCTTCAAAGCTCCAGACAAGTTAGCAAACTACTGTTTGGGAGCTTGTTTTAAGCCATATAATGATTTGAGGAGCTTGCACACTTGATGAGAGGAAGTGTTAGCTGGTAGCTCTCCCTGGCCATGACTTATTCTGGTTCTCGTACCAGTAGGGAACTCCATATATTTTCAATGAAGCCATGGCATGTAATGCTCAATTCGTTGCAAGCTTGTTGGTTAATAATAATGAGTTCAAGGGCTTACTCGAAGGGGATAGAGTCGTTAGTCGATGTTTGCTGCAGCAATGAAACCATGGTTAAGGCCATTTCTAAGCTCTTCCCCGAGTTATCGTGTGTTATTTATGATCAACCACATGTGGTTCAAGGGTTAAAAGAGTATGGAAGGAAGTTAAAGTATGTTGAAGGTGATATGTTTGAAGCTATTCCTCCTGCTCAGGTCTTCTTACTTAAGGTAACTAGTCTTATTGGCCCATGTTATATATTCATATAGTTTTATGCAAGTGTTTGCTTTTATTTTGTTTAATTGTCTAAAATAAACTGATTATAGCTCATGTAAAGCATTTGATTAATTGTACTGTCTGATCAAGAGATAATTTGTTTAGAAATGATGAAGTGATGGAAGGAGAAAAAGGAATTATGCTTAGTAATCTTCGCACAATCAATGTCCCATTACACAATCAATTTTTGCTCTCAACAACACGATACCAACCATCAGTTGGGGAAAGGGATATGCAAGATACTCATGAGAAATACTCAAGATAAAGTGTAAAGTATATTAACAAAACCACAAGTAGCAGCAAATACATTTACAATCTGCAGTAGTATAATCTTTGTCTATCAATGGTCTATTCACACTACATTTACATCTCATTCATCCACATTGCATACATGCAAGTGAAAATGTTTGATTAAAATTAACCCAAAGCATTTCTCGTATAATAGACAACCCTCGTGCACATGTAGAACATGCTTCCACAACTTCTTCAAGTCCACATAAGTAGGCTGCCCTTTGACGTCCAGTGATGACAAAAGGCAACCTTGTCTCTTTGTTCACTTATTGTTGGGCTTCCTTGTTCAGAATACAGTAGGCAACCTTGTCTCTTTGTTCACTGATTTAACATGTCATGGATCTTATTTAGAATACAGTATAGTTAAGAATGCTTTTAACATGATCAAAATATAATATATGGATTTGCAGCTTTTCGAGCTCTCAAAATATTAGTTTGTTCGCTAATTCACCTATTTTCTCCCTAAATTTGGCACAAGTTTATTCAGTTTCCAAAATATTTGGATTATGAGTCCGGACCAAGGACCGAAAAACTCAAAATTTCCGAAACATAGAGAGGATTAGAAAAGGTTGGTTTGATTCTAGTCTATATTATTTGGACATATATTTACTTTCTTTTTTATTTTATTTTTTCACTTCAAAAGATTATCTTATTTTTAGGTTTACAATCATTTTTTATTTTAATATTTGAAATATATAGATATTTATAATATAATAATAATTTTTAGAAACATTGTCTATAAAAAGTAGATAAAATAAGTTTTATATAAAAAAGAATAAAAGAAAATTTGTTCAACAAATCTAGACCGAAAAAACAAAACTTAAAAAAACTTGGACCAAAGACATAAATACCCCTAATTAGGGCCCTAATATATTGGTTCGCCCTTAGGCTTTTAAAATCTCATAAACGGGGTTGCTCGTGACTATGATACATTTATAAACCATTTTCGTGTTATCACCAAACATCCCACTAGACAAACATTGAGCGTCCCTCAAATTTCTTTGAAAAATAAGGTTTTTACAAAGAAGTTTTACCACAAATTAACAACAAAACTGATCTAGAATCTGAAACTATTAGTAGGGGAGAGAAAGGGAGAGGGAGAGGGAGAGGGAGAGAGGGAGACTAGAAGCAAGGGTTTGGGCGAGAAGAGGAAGGGGAAGGATTAATTTGATCGAGTCCGAAGAACACTTGCATTCTTTTCTTCTCGTATTAATGAAGAACGATGAAAATACAATTTTATTTTTGTATAATCGGGGTGGATGTGTATATGTTAGCTTCCCGGGATAGTAAAAATAGAGGGTGAGATTTTAGTATCGAGGGTGATGAATTGTTTCCGGGTACTATGCCACTTGGTTTTAGGGAATCATATCATGGTATGAACCCCAATTCCGAAACTCTGGTATTAGTTGGACGTTATCAATTTGAGCACGCGTTTCAGGTGTTTTGTGATCTAAGTATGTTTTGAATAGATGAACGGAAGAAAGCTACGCAAATTATGGTTGCTCTTTGAATATTTTGATGACCAGAAAAATATCTTCAACCTTTAGAGAGAAAAGATGAGAGCTCAAATGTTTTCATTCATTCCATTCAAAAAAATAGCAGAGGAGAGTGGGAGTTGTGACAGAATTCCCAACTTGTCAAGAAGATGAGTTTGTTGAGTTGTAGAGACAGGCTTGGTGAAGAGGTCTGCAACTTGATATGTGGTAGAGATATGTATGATGGTTGTATGCTACCATCTTGAACTTTGTCCCTTATGTACTGGCAGTTTATTTAAATATGCTTAATCCTTTCATGTAAGACTGTATTAACAGCAATTGACAAAGTTGCCTTGCTGTCACACTTACACGCTTAAGGATTGTGGAAGGCAAATTCTTCAATCCTAGTTCCTTGAGAAATTGAGTGAGCCAGGTGATTTCATATGTAGTTAAGGCCATAAGTAAATGCCCCATCCAAATCTATATATATATCTAAAACCCAAGACAAAACCATGCTATACTGCCACATGTACTCCCCCTCCCCCACACAATTAAATGAGAAATATTAAACAATAAAAATGTGTGTTATAAGACTCGAACCCATGACCTCTCATTTGATATACAAATGCACTAACCAACTACTCTATTATCCCATATTGGTCTTTATGGGAAAAATATATATTTAAAGACAAGATAATTTCTATTTTTAAGACAATCAAATACATTTAAGACAATTAAATACAAATGTATATATTAATACTCATTAAGCTATTGTTAATAATATTGTGTCCTACCTTTCAGCAATCTTATATTAAAACAAAAGCTCCTCAATTTTTTATAACCACCATAATTAACACTACTGCACCATTTCATTGCATCGGCTGTATCCTTACACATTAACCTACATCTAAAAAAAGATTGTATTATATTTTTTATAAGTAATTATATATTTATAAATATGTACTCTCTTGAAGTCAAGGTTATGCTGATGAATAATTCATATTATAATTTACTATGTAGAAAATTAAATAAGAACTGGAAGATCACTTCCTAAGCACAATCCAATGCCTATAACTCTTTTTTTCCACTTTTCTCAAGTGTTTGATTCAATACTTCAATTCACATTGATGAATTATTAGGGACATCGCCCGAGCCAACAACTAGTTACTCTACAAAAGACCAATAATTTATTGATCCTTATTGCATCTGGAGAGTTCAATATTGTACCTTTATTGTAATGAATATGGTCGAAAACGTACACCAAAATTGATAAACTTGTTTGTGGTTTGGTGAGCCAATCTGACTTGCGTGGACCAGATTCACGTTAAAATTTATGTGCATTAGTTCAAAAGTACATATCATTTCTGAACAATCCACTATATGATTCAGATTCCCACTATATCATGCAGAAACTCACTGTATCATTCGAAAACATACTATATAAGGATGAAACTACATCATTTCTAAACAATCCATTATATCATTCAGATCCCACTATTATATATCATGAAAAAACTCGCTATATCATTCAGAAACATACTATATCATGCAGAAACTACATCATTTCTAAACAATGCACTATATTATTCAGACACTCACTATATCATTCATACACTCACTATATCATGCAGATCTCAGTATATCATTCAGACACTCACTATATCATTCAGACACTCACTATATCATGCAGAAACTACATCTTTCTATATGTTAAAGCACGTGTCACGATATATACTACACAATCTACATCTCCCTGCATGTTATAACATTAAAATTAAATCATCCACTACATTGCATATAATTTCACTATATGTTGTCCGTTAATAAAATCCTCTATATTTTTAAGTTCATTATATCTCTATAAAACTTACTATATGAAGTTAATATCAATTACCAACCCCGTGCACACTAAGTTAATGTGCACCGGGTCCATTTAAGTTTTTTTATTGGTGAATTAAATTCATGCATTTAGCAAGGACTAGACACATCCCCCATTAATTATAGTCTTTATTCAAAATTTTGTTCTAGGAAGAAAATATAGAACAAATTTCTATATATGCAAATAATTTCAAGTCTGTTTCAAAGTGAGGTACATACATAATCAGATTATTTGATTTTCATATAGAAAAGTCTAGCGTGGACCTGGTCCACACTAAAATTATTGTGAACCAAAAGATCACGTGTGTCAAAAATTGTACGATGAACACATAGTGACCCCTATTTTGATATAGCGATCTTTTTTATATCATATATTGTAGTGGTTTACACATGTGCCTAGTTCACTACCTCTAAAACAATTGGTCACTATGTTTTAAACAAGGGTCAATATAATAAAAATAAGGATTATTTAAGGGTAAATGTATGAAGGTAACTTTATTCTTCGAAATTTATCTATAACATGGAATAACTATATTGTTAACAAAGTCACAAAAGTGACTATGTCTAAACAGATACTTTAATTATGAATTAGAGTAGAAGTTATAAAAAAGGTTGTTATGTCAAAAAAAGGTTGACTATATATAAATAGGGGTCACTATGTGTTCCGCGTATAATTTGTGGCACGCGTGACCTTTTGGTCCACAACGACATTATTGTGGACCAGGTCCACGCAAGTCTTACTCTTGCTATTGACAATAAATGGGTGTTCAAGACAGCTTCCTACCAATACTAAGAGGTGAATTTCTTCTTGCTGAGACGACTGCTTGGTTTTAAGACATAAGAATTGAGAAGCAGGTGAAAATCAATAAACTTACCTAAGGGAGAGAGATGATGTTGAACATTGGGTTCATGTCGACTGGTGCCCGTGTAATTGTTGTTAAGAATGATTTGGCAAAGCTACAACAAACATCTCTTGGAGCTGGTGGGTTAAGAAACATTGAAAACCGTGTAATCTGATATTATGCTTGATATCCCACCTTGCCCTCTGTTTGTCAAAAAACAATTATGTTCAATTTCTGTACGTGTTTTAGATATCATTTGTAACTGTTGGTATGAAATATGAATATTCTTGTTTTGTGGTATTTAGGCGAGTCAGGGTATATTGAGTCACGTACTTTTCGATATAATTTTGATTTAGGCCAAGTAATTCTTCTCAAGGTCCAAGGAATTGGGTACGGGTCAATTTTGCCCAAGTCTAAATAAAGAGACCTATCATTGCTCTTCCGATACGTCAAAAGAAAAGTTCGTATCAGCTGACTTCAAGTTACCTACCTCATAAACACAGCTTATGTATATTGAATTCTTAACAATCACACTACTTCATCCGTTCTCAAATAAGTGAAACACTTCTCTCTTTTATGTGAGAGCTTCTTAGGAGAAGTGCTTCACTTATTTCATAATGGAGGAAGTATAAGATTTAGAATCCATCTTCCCTGCGCCCACACACCCACACACACACTACAAAATCTGCTGCACTGAAAAACGAAACATAGCCAGTCTATATACAGGCTGGAATTACCATTCTTTTTAATGTGTAAACAAGAAAAGAAAATAACATGCAGAGTCTAGGGAGTAAATTTCATGTATGTTTTAATATCCAACCACAGATTTGAAGACGGATGGTATTTTGAAATGTAAAAGAATTTCCCTGCTCTCTAAAATACTTACAGTTACAGAATGCTAATAAACATATTCTCACAAAAAGAAAGAAACCAGAAAGAAGACATATCAAAATGTAAATCCCTGTTAAATGACAACTAAAATGCTACAAGTTGGAATTACTCTTCTATTCTGGTTCACGAGCTCTTCACGCTGCCAAAAAACCTAGAAAGTGGCAACGGACCAGCAGCATCGTCATCACTACTTGAATTCTTGCTTCTAGACCTATGCTTTCTTTCCTTCCTCGTTTTTTTAGACCTAGATTTTGACCTTCTTGACTCTCTCTCTTCATCATCGCTGCTTGAAGATTCTGAAGATGAACCTGAGGAGCTAGAATCTGAAGATTTTCTCCGTGAGTGCTGCAAAATAGATAGCAACAATGACTGTTCGATTACAATAACCGAAATAAAAACTCATCACAAAAATAATAGGATAATAAAGGACAAAATAAAGCTAGATCTTGTGAACGAACTAAAAGTCTAAAACTAATTGAAAATCTAAAAGATGATAGGACAAAGATTCGCACAAATGGAGACCACAAAACCCTCACAAGATAAACAAAGGGAGTACATTGACCTCAGCGGCTCAGCCAACTGCTCACTGTTCTGGACCATATTGATAATTAATGTTTTTGAGCAGCAATGCACCTCTAACAAAGGAGCTCAAGAAGAAATCACTCCTCAGCTGGCGTTGTAGGAAATAAATTTGTCAAGGGAAACTGCAATCAATGTACAAAGGAAGACTGGGATGTAGAACCAGAGCTAATGATTGATGTCTATTGGCATATTAAAGCTGCACTTAAATATCATCAGTTACGTTTATAAGCCGTGGATGACTTGGAACGTGAAAGATTAGCTAGAAGTCCAACATAAATGAAGGCAAAGGAAAATAAAGTACGTGAAAGATTAGCTAGAAGTCCAACATAAACGAAGGCAAAGGAAAATAAAGTACTCCAATCTCGAAATATATATTAAGGGACACATTAGTAGATGCCCATGAAAAATTCATTCAAGCTAGAAACCATAAAGCCTCATTCAAACTAGAAACTGTAATATGGCAGATGAGAAATTTCATAGCTAGGTAACCTCTTCTTCCATCTCCGGGGGAAACTAGTAGGCATCATTCAAACTGAATGAAGCATAACCAGGGGGAGCTCTTAACAGGCAGAAATTTTTCACAAGGAAATAATCATAAAGGAATTTTGTATCAGATG
This sequence comes from Beta corolliflora, assembly GCA_947648045.1. NCBI lineage: Eukaryota > Viridiplantae > Streptophyta > Magnoliopsida > Caryophyllales > Amaranthaceae > Beta > Beta corolliflora. Next base: position 1,161,318 of record CANSZD010003157.1, on the reverse strand, counting down.
TATGGCTATACAACAACGATCCATTTGTAGACAAGAAGGTAAAGAGTTGTGCAACTTTGTAAGAGAAGTCAATGCCCAAAATCCATGGTAACTCACTCAACTCAACCCCAAGTATGGTATTTCTCCATAAAGTTACATTACCCTCGAAGCCTCAGCACAGTCACACACAAACTCATTAATAATACCACTATTAATTACTACCTATTAATCCAACCGTAAGAGCCATAACTCCAAATGAAGCTACAAATATGAAGTCACCATATACGGCACTCTTGAGAGATAATCGGGTCTCTTAATGCTTCAAAATCTAAAAATGCAGTGAGGATCTTGATTGGCTATGGAAGTGCCCAACTACATCTTATACAGGATATGGCCCCCAAGACAGAAGAATGGAGAACACAAAGGAGGTCAAGGATCCACAAATCGAACAGAGGAGATTTGCTACAGTTTGCAACATCTTACAGCACTTTAGTTGAGTGTCGCAGTATTGCAAAGTTAAAAAAAAAAAATTAAATACCTGAACACACTGGACAGCATGATGTTGGTTAAAAGGTGCGAAAAAGAAAATTCTGCTGCTCATAGGTTATTGAAATTGAATCCGAATTTTCTAGCTTAACAACCACGATTCTAACATCCAATGATCCAATTCAGAGGCAGGGAGATTATTCAAACGTCAGATCTTAAGAACTAGAGCAACAATCTGCAGAATTGATTTCTAGGGAATAATGAATAACTATTTGTTGTCTCAGACTCCTTAACAGCTAGACAACTTTAATGCAATTCTTCATAAAGCACTGCAAGAAAGTAGTTATTTATGCCACCTTCAAATATTACAGCTTAAATTTTGAATTATCAAAGATAACTATTTATTAGTCAATATCTCCTACTAAGCTCCATTTTCTGATATAGGGATAGTGCATGTTATCTGTCAGCATGTCTCCAACATTTGCAGTACACAAATCAAATTCCTTGATATTCATTTACAATGAAACCAAATAGAAGGAACCACTTCCACAAAGAAAAATGAAGGTACCTTTCTCTTTTTGCTGGTGCGTCTCTTTGAGCTCTTATCTTTATCTGTAACAGGAAAAAAAGCGCCGTTAAGACAAAGCTAAGCAACTCGCCTCCACGTTTCTGTTTGGTTAATGATTTACCAACCTTTCTTCCTCTTTTTAGTATTTAGAAACAACAACAAAAAGAGCGACATTCATAAAAAAGGGACAAAATTCTTTAAAAGCTAATGGAAAAGTATTAGGGATGATCACATAGTGCATCATTCAGAGATAACCGTGGAAAGATTACTAAGTATAGCAGCAAGGAAGACTACTCTGTCTCACAAAGACTCACGACAACAGGATCTATTAGGGAAAGTCATACCATCCCTCTAATATAGCGTGACCAATTGAAGGATTTTCCTCCCCTTATCTACCAGAGTTGACACAATTAATCTTCAAATGGGCCACACCTAATCCAAGGAACACAGCCATTGCCCTTGAAGGTGATGCCCAGTCTTACCACTACCACAGCACCAAACAACCACACTAGACAAGAAAAATATTTAATAGCTGGAGCTCTGATTTTCCATCATTATTCATTACAGACAAAAGCCTTTATATGTTTGGGAACTTCGAATTAGAAACAAAACAACAGACAATGAATGTGGTACTCTGAGCATTTATAACAGGAAGATTGAACTTACTTCTTTTTTTAATTTGCTGGGATGCAATAGAAATATTAACAACTACCTAACATATATAATTTTCTAAACACAACTGCCTAATGATATGAATTTAGAGTTGGTGGCACAGCCAAGTGCCAACTAACGAAATCCGTTAAAGCTGTGCAAAAAAAACCAACCTAAACCTTCCATTGTGCACTCCGTAGACCAAAAGAGGAACAAGAGCAATTGTAGAATGGTGTGCAAAAGTTAGTACAGGCACGTGGCTGAAGGGTAAAAGTGGGAGTCTGGAATATAGTTGATTAGAGATTGGATTGAGGAGCAAGAGCAATTGTAGAATCGTAGAGCTTAGCACGCAGTAGGGATTCACCCTGAAAAGTGGAGAGACGAGTACCACCTTAGGTTAGCTAAACTCTTAAAAGTGGGTAGATTGTATAGATTTTCTTCACCATGATCCATCAATATAGTCATATCATTTTGTTTTAGCTATCTTGTTTTCTTCATTTCATTGTTTTTTGTTGATTTCGATTCTTAACATTTTGGTACCAAAGGAGCTAGATCTTCCCTTGTTTGACAAAAGAGACCCGAATAGATGGATCTTAGCGGCTCAGAGATATTTCAACTTTTATCATTCGAGTGAGAACTAAGGAGGATAAATTCAAGACTGCAATGGTGGCTGTGGAGAGAGATGCACTCATGTGGTATCTGTTAGAGCACCACCGCCGCCTAAAGGGCTTCTGTCGCGGTAACAGCTTCGCTCGTCTTCGACCAATGAGTTCACCACCAGAATGGGAGCATGGTGGATTATCGCCGATGATTCATAGAGCTCATGGCGTTGTTTGAGGAGATGCCGCAAAATATTGCAAAAGGACAGTATCATGACTATTTATGTGATGATATATTGATCCTAAGGCTGACATCCGACCATATTAGAAGATTGAGGACAAGCTTAGTTTCGGGCTCAACCACCAATCAGAACCATTCCCATGATAAAGTTAGTCGACTAAGTGAAAGAAGCTACACCAAACCCAAGAGAAGGGGTTACGTTATCGTTGTGACGAGAAGTGCTTGGTGGGGCGTAAGTGTCGGCAGAAAAAGCCAAGGTGTCTTACTCATCTATGAGGCCATGATGGAGAGGAGTAACTGGAGTACGAATTAATTAAGGGGTAAATTCCCTCTCTGATTCAACTTGCCTGAACTCAATAATGGTCATAACTAGCGCTGAAACACTCAAAAGAGTGGGCGTCACTTGCGAGCATGTAGTGGTAGTGATGATTAACCATAGAGGTTACACATATTTATATCTAGGGACACAAGCAACAAGCTTGACCTACCTATTACTCCTGCTAAAGCTTTCGAAATTTTGTTAGGACAGGTTAAGCTGACCCATGTGAGGATTACATTGTCTTCTAGGAAATTTATACTTCAATTCGGTTTGTGCTTCATTTACAAATGCCTCATGGACCTTTGTGGACCTTTATGGAGGGATGACAACTATACCCAACTTGGCTATGCCTAATCTCAACCGACCTTTGAGCCTTGAAACTGATGCCTCCCGGTTTCGGCTTGTTGTTATGCTCCTCCGGGATGGAAACCATATTGCATACTTCCGTCACACCATGGGCTTAGGGCTCGCCTAAAATCAATCTAAGAAAAAGAACTTAAGGATTTTACCTTCTTAGTAGGAAGTAGATTCACATAGTAGTCTTAGATTTTGAATGCGATGATGGGTGATTGGTTCAGAATATCAGAAAATGGGTAAGAAGGTCAAGAGATTTGATTATGGAATACATTACAAACCTCGAGTTTCTAATAGAGTAGTGCATGCCTTGTTGCGTAAATATGCTAGTTCCATGGAGTTGGGTGCTTTAATCACATCGTGCGGGGAGAGTTGGAAAAGAAGCCAACCACATATTCAGCAAGAGTCTATCATGGATCCAACAAGCTAGGGAAGTATTAGGAAATAGAAGGGGGTTGAGCATGAAATAGAGATTTCTTTCAAAAAATAGAAAGACACGTATCCCCTTGAGAGAGATCCCACTCTTGAAATTGGGATAGATTGTATTGGATATTGACCAACTTGATCCATCAATGCAATCATATCATTTTTCTTTCGCTATCTTAGTGCCTTGACTTTATTGTTGTTTGTGTGAGTTAATTTGAATTGTTAGCAAACATATGTCAAAGGGCCCAACTTCCACTTTTATGGCTTCCAACACCAAAAACTTGAAATATGTAGTTTTTAAAAACAAAAATATTAGGTAGTTATTCTCAAAACTCAAGATCTGTTAGTTAGTCCGACTTAGTCCTTACAATATTTCTAGCAGCAATTAAAAATAAATTCCCACTGAAAATGTGCTCAGAGGGAGAATATATCAATCACCTTTAGCCCTCTCGTCCTTTGGTGGTGTTCTCTTTGAGGCATTTCTCAGTTTGGAAGGAGCTAGTTCCAGCATTAGAAGGCTCAAAACTTGCCTGAGGCTTTATGAAGGAGAGAAGATTTAGATTGCCAAAGTTTCAAAATATGTTTAAGTTGGCAAAGCTGCTTTCCAATAAGAATGCAAGTTGTAGTATAGTCTAGACTTGGAGCCTAAGTGCTCCAATCAGAGCAACACTCAACTTTTCTTGATTTTGTAAATAAATTAATAAGCAATAACTTACTGGCGTAATAGTTTTCACAATCTCCCTCCTTTTGTACCTCAGACATCTTCTTGGTGTTATAATTCATTTTTTGATTTCCGAGAAATCCAAATTTAAGAAATCTAAAATCATAAAAAACATTGTATTTGTTACCTTTTTCTTTGTAACTTGAATAACTTTTGCGTCAAATGATGGGAAGTAAAACTCAGTCACTAATCACAACAATATGTAACAACAACAGTAATAAAGCCTTAATCCCAAAATGATTTAGGATCGGCTAACAAGAACCGTCATAAGAAATCATTTCCATGACAAATGAAACTACAAAAGTAAAGGTATGAGTTAAAGAGAGTAAAACAAGAAGAAAGGGAAAGTGAGGGAAGTAATATGAAAGAAACCACAAGGAACAAAAAACGGAATGAGGTGTAAAAAGAAACCCAAGATATGAGGTATAAAAGTAAAATATGAGGAAGTATATCTCATTCACAATAGCACATAACAAGAGGAACAGAAAAATTAGAAAGGAGAGAGACCATCCAACTACGTTTTCTTCCAAAGCAAGATGTGGACCATGTGGCACACCATATTTACACATGACCTTACAAAATTTGACGGAATAGCTAATCCCCAAGCCCCCGAATGGCCAGATATGCCTTCAGAACATACCTTTTCTACTTTTTGACTTGCTACTAGAATGGTTTCTTCCTTGAGAAAGCTTTCCTTCTCTTTCTGCATCTAGTTGAGCCCTGTATTCTCTCATCATTCTGTCTTTGTCAGCTTCTTGTTCACCCCTTATTAATGCATCCTCCTGGAAAGATTAAATAATCAGTCATTCCTAATCATAATAATAGAGACATCATAGCACTAGATGCAAACATGAGAACTGGAGAAACCGAGTCTTTCTTGAAGACACGCACAAGCAACTACTTCCTCCATTTCTTTTTAATCTAAACACTTATACTTTTGCACCATTCACATCCTCCACTTTGACCATCGTTTGTGATTTATAACAAAAGGGAAAACATGGTAATGTGGAATCTTTATTTAACTCAATATATCGGCTTTTTATAAGTTTTACTTAATGATAATTAAGAATATTAATGGACAAAGTTTTGTGTTGGCAAACATGAAAGTTAGAATGTATACATAAAAAAGAAACGGGTGTAGTGCTTGTAATCTTTTATATGGCAACAGCCATAATCTCTTCTCTGGCTGTCTGGAATACTAAGCCAGGGAAGGGTAGCAGATGCAAATGTGATAGACAGGAAATGGATCAGATCACACAAGTTTATATTACATACACATAGTCAATACTACTCTTGATCTATGCAATTTGTCGAGCTAGTAAGAAGGTAAGCGAAGCTGACACCAGTGATCTATTAGTCATGAACTTCAGAGATCTAAGCAGGTGCAAATGTGATAGACAGGAAATGGATCAGATCACATAAGTTTATATTACATACACATAGTCAATACTACTCTTGATCTATGCAATTTGTCGAGCTAGTAAGAAGGTAAGCGAAGCTGACACCAGTGAACTATTAGTCATGGACTTCAGAGATCTAACGTGCTTCAGACAAGTATCAGCCTTGAAGTAACAAAATCATGGGCTTGAGATATAGTGTTTCAGAAATTCAATGCAGTATATCTCTCAACTACCATTCTATATCTTCAAAATTTCTTCAGATAGTTCAGAAGCTACATCCTTCAAACTTCTCACTTTGCAAACAAGAGCAGCATCCTTGGTTATTAAAGATATCCTATTTTACATGGACTTCTAAAAACCACTCAGGTATTGATAACTTGGCACCTCAATTAGCAAAAATAGCTAGACACAAATTTATATACAACTGACTCTTGAGCATATACCTGGATAACTGTCGCCAAAACCAACCCATCATTAAACAGATGTATGGACATGAAAAGGCCAGATCAGAGTGATAATAAGCTTACATCAGGTATACTATGCAAAGGGCAGAACACGTGAAGATAAGTAACAACCTCAATTGGGATCTAATCAAAAAACAGATCAGATCATTAAATAAGGATAAATACAAAATCTGCTAGCATGAGAGCGAACTACAATATTCTCTCCTGAGCACAACTACAAAACCCTAGAGTAAAACACCGAGGAAGTTCGAGCCAAAAGTTGGAAGGTATTCAAATTATTAATATACCCAAACATTCACTCTAGTTGATTGAAGAACAATACTCCATCCGTGAAACTGAAAGAAAATCATCCGACAATTAACATTCTTTATATAGCAATACCACTGCATATCTCGAATCATATCTTTGTGATCCATTGTAAGAATGTCGTTTACCCGTATGATACCTCTCTTTACTGACATAAAAAGCGGATATTGAAAATTATCCCTGAAAAAGAGACCACGTAGGATCAACCATCAGATTTCTAATTCATAGAGTCCTCTAGAGTCACAAATCCCAAGATAATAACTTCACAAAGATTCTATATCAGCTACTATATCTATCCAGCTAGAATACATAAACTACCCAATTAAGGACATGTCATACTGAAAAAGAAGGAAATAAAATTATCAAGGGAATGAGTCGGAATTCAGAGTTTCAGACAGCTAGGATAGTAGCGAAGAGGCTCTCTGGTCATTGTCAATCACTTTAACTTATAATCTCAGTCTTAAACATCTTATCTTCCAAAAGAAATGAGATGAAATAAATCTATCCTCTGCACTTTTTACTTGTAAACCTTTTTCCTTTCTACAATGGGTACTATGTGTAAAGCAAGTCTCTATGATGGGGTAATGTGTGCAAATAATACAAACAAGATAAGTAAGGAATAGAAAAAATCCCCGTAAACTTTTAGAAACCTCACGAGTAGAGGTCACAGCTAATAATCAATTGGAAAAAAAAATACATGCCAACACCTAGGTTATAGTTGTTGAAAAATGGTCCTGGCTCGTTATGAACCTTGCTAGGTGAGGTTGTATGAAGTCATTTGATTAATCCCGTGTATGTTCTAATTGCTGAAACAAATGCTTCAAGAAACCCAACCAACTCATGTTGAATGAAAATCAATCAATAAGAGGTAACACCATAACCAGTCAAATAGATAAGTTAATGATGCTTAGTAGTATTTGGACTAAAAGTCAAAGCATGAGGAAAAGCTGAAATAGATACCTTTTGCTTCTTCTTGAACTCTTCCCATGTGACTGTGTGCGAGGTTTTTAAGTTAGCCAAACGAGCAGCATGCCACTCTGGTGTATGAAATGAACCATCCACCTGCGACTCTCCTCATCAGTAATAGTATAGGAAAAATGATGGTTGGCTACAGAACTGAATTGCAAAACAAAGTGCAGTAATTGTACGCTACAAACTCTTAAAGCTTGCTCTGCAACAAGTCATCTATTTTCAATTTCAAGAACCAAGTTCTTTATCTAACGCAACTTGTTAATCCTATATATATAATTGTAACCTAACAAGAAAAACAGCACGGAGATCAGCATTGCCACATAAAACTTAGATGCAACCTAAATACATACTCCTTTCCAATTACTGGCTACTCATATTGCTAAACACATTTCACATCACCCATGATAATACAACAGTCAAATCAGATAAATTTATTTACTCCACCAGATCCCTTACAACATGAGACAACACTACAGTATGTAAGCATGCTGGCAAGGGATATGACAACAAACAAAATATACCAATTCAAGAGTGTTGCTTGCCCAAGTTAAACCATATGTTACAACTCATTAATATGTCGAGAAAAGGTTTAGAAGGTTGGGATCATATGACAAATCACCAATACAAAATTGGTTACATACTATTATTGATGAAGGTAGATGATGTGGCATAATTAGAGACAATGGAGTTGGACGTAAGATGAGACACAAAATGCGACAAAAGTTCCCCATTGGACTCTCCAAAGCACCAATACCCTACTTCCCTAGCTAAAGCAGCTATATACTGTGCCGATTATCACATGAAAAGAACATGACAACAATCATATGATTGATCTCTTATAAAGTATGTAGACGGGCACGAAATAGCCACAACCATTGTTGGAAGGTGATAAACCCACAATACATGATAATTAGACAACATTGGCATACTTGGGACAAGAAAATCCAGTAAATAAACCAGTCAAATTTGACCCCCGCTTGATAATGCTAATGTCAATACCACCTCATGCTTCTTTTCTTTTTCTTTTTTTTACTAATCCACACACTTCTCTTACCAAAGGCAACCCACACACTAACATTTGACATTTCTGTCAAAATTTTCATATAAATTATGGCAAGATTAAAGATAATCAATCCAACAACATATAAGAATTCAGCTCACTTAAAAATGAAAATCCCAATTAAATGAAACAACAACCAATTAATTTCATAATGACATACACAATAAGATCAATAAAATCACAAACTAAATTAAAAAGGGGAGAAAGTAAAAAAAAAAAAGTAGTATAGAAGGGTACAAACCATGCCATCTTCAATCTCATCTGGAGCAGAATTACTGGACCCCACCCTAGATCTCTGCATAGCTTTGTAAGCTTGATTTTTACCCATTTTTGGAAATACCCAGATGAAGTTTTCTTGTGGGTAGGACAAAAAAAAAACAGAGAAATTTAGGGGAAATCGAAAAAAAGTCCAATTTCCAGAAGAGGGAAATTTAGAAATCGAAAGATGTGAACTTTGACGGGAGTCCAGAAATATCAACGGTCAATTGAAAACCCAGAAAAATAAAAAGAGGTGAATTTTGGTTGGAGCAAGAAGAAAGGTTAATGGATGTGAGTAGGGAGGGAGGAGAGGAGAGAGAGAGAGAGAGAGAGAGAGAGAGAGAGAACAGAGAGCCAAGCAGCCAACGGATGGATGGATGAGACTTGAGAGGGTCAGGGAGTCGAAACTCGAAAGTAAGGACAAAATTGAAAATTTCTGAGTATGGAACAAATCCTATGAAATATTGCTCCTTGTTAAAAGTGAAAAGGGAGAAGTTAGAGAAGTGAAAGAGTGTGTTATGTAATCTGTGCGTAAAGGTGTTTTTTTTTTTACAAAAACTAGTTGTTGGGTTTGGGCGATATCACGGATAACTTATTAGGATAAAAAAGAATGTATGATTTAGGGTTGATATTTTGTCATAATTTTAAGTCATAGTTTAGTAGTAAGATCATGATATTATAGAGTGCGAGGTTATATAAATTTTTTAAAACCTTTTAATATATCCCGATGGCTAGTTGGTACGTGTTTTTTAGATTCTTGCCAAAGAAAGTCAACATTTCGATGTTGACTTTATTAAACCTTTTTTTGTCATTTTCCTAACCCTCTCCAGTACATGGAGTAGTACTTAATTAAGAGTTGATTTTAACCCCTAAACAAAATTAAACGCCAATTAGTCTATCCCCTACTCAAAACCAAGCCTCCTTCCGGAAGCTCATGCACTCTTGTGGTCTCTCTCTCCTTATTCTCCTCTCCTTCTCCCCTCTTCCCTATCAGTTCTCTCAAAAATAAATAAAAATGCAGGACATAAATTTTCGAGTTGTTGGGTTGTACACTTGAGTTTGGTTTTGGTTCTTCTTATGGAAATTCTAAAGGTGTTTGCTTAAATTAAGCGTGAAATTATTGTTTCCTGAAAAAAAAAATGTAGAATTATTGTTTTATGTTCACGTACGGAGGTTGTTGGTTGTCTATTTCCTCCTTTTGTGCAATTTATGTGTGCCTTTTTGGAGGGATACAAAAACAGTTTAGTATAGAGTTTTTTATTAGAGCTTATTTTGTATGATGTAGATATTCAACTATTGTGATCATGCTTGATGTTAAGCGATGACTTATACCATGTACTTCAACTCTTCTCCATTGTCTGAAGAAGATGATTTTTGAAAAATCACTTGAATGAAGATGTAGCGGCACAAAATTATAAAGAGACATCAGTTCAAATCTTTTGGAGGGTACGTTATATGTCATCTCATTATACTGTATATGATGACCCTATTAAATGAATCTATGTGAAACGTCTATCTATCTATCTATACTAATCTATTAAAAGGTGTTCTTATAAAGTTGTGTGTCACGTGGCACTCTCTTCTAAGGCTCTAATGCAAATGCTTTCGTTCCAAGTCAAACCCTTAATGAAAAAAAAATGTTGTGTAGTTACAACTTACAAGGTATCGAACACGTGACCTTTGAAATGAAAAGTGAAAGCTTAACCATGAATCCAACATAACACCATTGTTTAGAATTTCAAAATAAAATATCATACGGTCTTGTAATTATATTTCATTAAATAATTTACAGTAGTTAGATACCTAACCTTTTTATGATAATACCAAGAGATTATTGTAGACATAAACTCTTACTCCAATTCCTTGTAGAAAGTTAAGCTTTTGCTTTCATCCCCAAACTTTTGAGGGTTTATTTTTCAAAATTTCATGCAATTACTTATCATGTCATTACGTCAATTTTTCCTCACTAGATAAAAAATTACGAAAAGTAATAATCCTGGGCATTGCCCGGGACACTCACTAGTTGATGAACAACAAACTGCTCCTTAAGAAGTGCATTTTATGTTAACTTTGTGCCTTGGCACACATGCAAATTTTGAAATAATTAAGGTACTAAGTATTAGTGAGAGATTTAATACTATGATCTGATCCGCTTTCAGCTTTGTTGATTAGGATTTCATTTCTTATACCATTGGATATACTTGATTGATAATTTATGTTGTAAACTTGCTAGTATGATGCCTGAAAAGACTTTATATCGCATTAAGAGAGGTGTTGAGACAAGGCGGTTATGATTTGGTGCTTTAGTAAGAATAAATTGGCGGACAAAAAACATACTTGTTTCGTTTCTTAATAAATGCATCATATTGACTTTTTACACTATTTGGATATCAACTTTGATTAGGGATGGCAATCCAGTCCGGATCCAACCATAATCCGTTCCAATCCGAAGCAAAAAAATCCGAGTCGACTCCGATAAAAAAAAGAATCCTAATCCGACTCCTTTTTAAAAGTTCGGCTCCAGGTCGGAGGAGGGTCGGAGTCGGATTCCTTATAAAAAATCCGACATCTGAATCCGACTCCAACTTTAAGGTAATTATTCCTTTTTTTTATTTATATTAATATATTATGTATATATAATCTGACTCCAACATTGAGTCAATTGTATTATATAGGATTTTTCCATTGAAGAAATGATTGTTAAAAATAATAATAATGTCTAGATTATTTGTACTATATAAGATTTCAATATGATCATTGAAAAAAATCGTAATTATTAGATTATTTGTATTATAGAAGATTTTTCTATTAAAATAAATGGGGCGAAAAAAAGTCGGATCGGGTCGGAGTCGGATACGAATGTTATGAATTTGAGCCGGGTCGGAGTCCAATTTTCATAGTTGTAGTCGGATTTAAAATCTGACTTCTTGTAGGGTCATAGTCGGATTATGCATAATCTGGTCCAAGTCCGACCCGTTGTTACCCCTAACTTTTATGCATCATATTTACTTTTTAGTATTTTGCAAAGATAAATGTCAATGTTTTTTGTTGTTGGGTTAATTGAAGATATTGATGGTCAAAATTATGCGTCGTCAAGTGTACGGAGTCAATATCATGCATCAATTAGGAGCTGAGAAAGTATTTATAACTTTGAATCATTATGGTGAAATAAAAAATTGTGTGACGTGTGAAATAACATTTGCAAGATGCTCCATAAGGATGTTTGCAACTGCAATATTTTCCCCCTTTAATGTGTCCGGTTAGCCATAGTTAAATTGGTGCAAATTAGTAAGTGCACACGTCCATATGTAGAGGAAGGTGCGCATGATGAACATATCATCACTCTAAATGAACACGTTGAATGCCCACGTCATTTTGGGTTTTTGCGCAATTTTCTCTCTCCTCTGCTTTATTGACTTTGCATTTATTTTTCTGAATTTTTTTTCCTCTTCTGATTTGTGTCTCCTCTTAATGGTTTTTTCTCTCCTCATTTCTTTCTCTCTCATTTGCTTTATTTTATTATATTGCTTTATAAGAAATATTTCCCATTTTTTCTCTCTCCATAAGTTTATTTAGATCAATTTTATGTTCAATCTAGGGTTAGTTGTTGTTATGCATAGTGATATTGACTGAAGTTCATTTAGAGTAATCATAAGTTCAGTCCAGTGATCATATTCAACACCAGATAATATACTAGCAAATTATTTATATGAACATTTTTATTTCTCTCTTTTTTGTTTATCTCACTTGCTTTTTTTTGTCCTCTACTTTCTTTTTTTTGTCCTCTACTTTCTTTTCTCTCTCACGATTCATGTCTCCCCAATTTATTAGTCAAATGTTCATTGTATGTCAATTAATATTTATACATACAAGCTATATGTTCTCTGAATGTTCAATGTTATGTTCACATTAATTAATGTAGTTAATTATAAAGTGTTGTTCCCCGTATTTTCTCATATGTTCAATAGCTTTTATCTAGATCGTATTCATAATACTTAGTATTACCATGATGGCATAAAAATTTGGTCTGAAGTGATTTAGCCAAGTGTTTATTGAATGTCTTCAAATGTTGATACAAACTAGCTTTATGATCAGTAGTAGAAAAATACTTAAATGCTCCGGTTGAAAAGAGCACAAATTTTCCGTAAGCCATATACAATCTTTATTATACACCTGGGTGTACCATGCTCATAGTATACCCAATGCCATTTTTCTATCATTTGCTCATTTGGATCCAAATGAGCATAATAAGAGATCTAAATAAGCAAATGATAAAAAAATAACCTTGGATATACTATGAGCATGGTAAGCGCGGGTGTATAATAAAGGTTGTATATGGCTTACGGAAAATTTGTGCGCTTTTCAACCGGAGCATTTAAGTATTTTTCTATTATGAATGCACTCGTAAGCCATACAAGCATTTGATCATTTTTTAAATGCTCCAGTTGTATTCGGGCTCCAAGCGACCGCCAGTGAGCAAGCCTTCTTCGGTTGCTAGTACTTGTCCCCAAAAGATAGATGCAGAAGCTGCGGGTTGAGCCTCGTCAGTCCCGACCTACGCGCTGCAAGTGACCGCCGCTGAGAGGAGAGTGAAACATAGGAGATAGGGATGAGAGAGAGAGAGAGAATAGGAGGAGAGAAACAAAGGAGAGGGAGGAATGGAGGAGAGAGGGAAACATAGGAGAGAGAGAAATGGAGGAGCGAGGGAAATGACTTAGGGAGAAATGACTATCCCTGGGGTTTTGCTATGAGAGCGTCCTTAGGGTTTGCTAGAAAATGGGTTTGTAAAATGGGCTTGATATCTTCTAAACCATCAAAGGCCCATATCAATATATCACATATGTAAACTTCGATTTGGTTTGGTATTTTTCGGTTTTTAATATAAAAACCAAATCAAATCGAAAATCCAAAAATAAATAAATCTTCAATCCAAACTAAACCAAATTACTAATTCAGTTTGGTTTTTCGATTTTTAACCAAATTAGCAAATGATAAAAAAATGACCTTGGGTATAGTATGAGCATGGTACACGCGGGTGTATATTAAAGATTGTATATGGCTTATGGAAAATTTGTGCGCTTTTCAACCGGAGCATTTAAGTATTTTTCTATTTTGAATGCACTCGTAAGCCATACAAGCATTTGATCATTTTTTAAATGCTCCAGTTGTATTTGGGCTCCAAGCGACCGCCAGTGAGCAAGCCTTCTTCGGTTGCTAGTACATGTCCCCAAAAGATAGATGCAGAAGCTGCGGGTTGAGCCTCGTCAGTCCCGACCTACGCACTGCAAGTGACCGCCGCTGAGAGGAGAGTGAAACATAGGAGAAAGGGATGAGAGAGAGAGAGAGTAGGAGGAGAGAAACAAAGGAGAGGGAGGAATGGAGGAGAGAGGGAAACATAGGAGAGAGAGAAATGGAGGAGCGAGGAAAACGACTGAGGGAGAAATGACTCTCCTTGGGGTTTTGCTATGAGAGCGTCCATAGGGTTTGCTAGAAAATGGGTTTGTAAAATGGGTTTGATATCTTCTAAACTATCAAAGGCCCATATCAATATATCACATATGTAAACTTCGATTTGGTTTGGTATTTTTCGGGTTTTTAATATAAAAACCGAATCAAACCGAAAATCCAAAAATAAATAAATCTTCAATCCAAACCAAACTGATTTAAAAAAACCAAACCAAATTACTAATTCAGTTTGGTTTTTCGATTTTTAACCAAATAACTTACCCCTATGCGTGAAGGTTTTATATATATATATATATATATATATATATTTTTTTTTTTTTTTTTTTTTTTTTTTTTTTTTTTTTTAGGTAAGATGAAAGGGTTGGCTTGAGTGGGGATAAGGGGAAATCCTCAAATGAGTCTAATGAGGTTTGATCCCTAGACCTCAGGGATATGAGGTGGGAAGCGATGTCACTACTCCACCACCTCAACCTCATATGTTAAGGGATTATTCTCTATTAACTATGATGTAACATGTTATACCCAAGACGAAAAGGATACCGGATATGGTATGCAAGGCACCAACAAAGCGGGACACTTTCTCCTAGACAAATGCTTTCAATTCCTAATTAAAGGCAACTACAAGTCTAGATAGATAATATGGTTGATATATTAATATCTTCTCTTATATAAAAATTTTACAATAACTAATGCAGTTAGACAAACCCTGGGCCCAAAATACAAAGACTGATGTGAACAGGTATCAATGTGTAAAACAATAGTAAAAGCAAAATTGTGAATGTCTCCCATAAGTCCATAAGAGATTGACAGAAGAGAGGACATAAACCAAACCCCACAGGCCACAACCTTAGGCCTCCCACCAAACAAAAATCGTTTTGCTAGTTTTAGTATGTACTTTTGAGTCGGTTTTGACGTCGAAATAATTAGTTCCTTTTTTTACAGTCAAAACTAATAAACCATAACTAATAACATATTGAAGTTTTAATTTGATCACAAACGGCCCGTTTGGTAGTCGTTAATAAATTGCGGTAATGGGAATAAAATTTAAGTGTAATGTTATTAGGGAAGCACCCTTAAAATCTCCATGGGGATGCATTTTTTCTCTATGGGCAATCAATCTCACCCCTAAACTTGTGTTTTTGTCTCCAAGGGGAAGCAATTTTCATTACCACTCATTACCACCTACAAGGTGGTATTGGATGAGAATGAAAATTCTAGAAGAAAAGTAGACACTTTAGGATAAATTAGCATTACCATGGAAATGGACAATGATATTCTTCACAAATTTACACACAAATTCATTCTCATTACCACCATTTATAACCAACTACCAAACGGGCCGAAAAAGATAAATGTGACTATAATAGGATGGATGGAGTATTGTAATTTTAGGACCATACATCATATATCATTGAGGTATTGGGTTCGAATCTAGCCAAGTGTAGTGTTTGTGAGTAGGGAGTCACTTATCCTCTCATCTACTCTCAATCACTCTACTCACAAATACCAAACTAAGAAATTGTGAGAGATGAGGGTTAGACTAGATCCTTGTCCTTACCATTTAAAAAAAAATAGAGATTATTCATCGTGCATCACAATCAATAAGAAAATCAATTATACCCTTTAAATTTTTTAAATAATGCATCACATACTCTTGAAGTTTGCAATTTCTTATCAAGTGCCTTTTCTGATTAGTAGGTGTCAACTATGAGTGTGTTCTATTCAACTTATTTTTGCTTATCTGAATTTAATTGGACTTATCTGAACTTATTAGTCTATTAGACCTTATTAATCCTTATAGACCATTACTTGAACCTAAATGAACATCTGTACTTAATAGTCCTTATTTTGTGAGAGTATCAAACCTTTTTTTGTTGAATTGAACTCATCTAAACTTATTTTTCTGATAAGAAATGAAAATAAGGTGAATAAAATATGCCATATTAGTTAGGTATTAATGTTTCTAAAGTTTTGGTGTAATAGTACATGTAACTCATTTTCAAGAATATAATGTGCTTTTGAAATTGTGAAAAAGTACATGTTAACTTATTTTCCTGAATAAGTAATTTTTTCAAACACGCTTCTAGCTTATCAACCATGCGTTCAATTCTAAAAATAAGAGTATGTTATATTCCCCTTATTTTTTGTGAACTTTTCTTATTTATTCTGAACTCTTCTTATTTTTTTTGAAAATAAATAAAAATAAAATGAAGAGGACAATATTTTCCACAATTTTAAAAGAAGTTCACTTCCCAATTCGTCTTTTGAGCGAAGTCCAAACATATCATGATTATTAATATAAGGAAAAATTTCATTAAACTACATTTTATAACCAAATTTTTAAAAAAACTACCATTTAAAAATTTTATTTTAAAAAACTACATTATATAACAAATTTCTTTTAATATACTACCATTTGACAGTTAATGAAATTTAACTATCAATAATGGGGTCATCACATAATGCTTTGATCTCCTCCCTTCTCGTTTCCCTCGTCTTTCCTCGCTACCCCACCGACAGCAACCCCTGATGCAGTAATCATTTAATGATTAATATTATTAACTAATAAACATAAAATGGTAGTATATTGAAAGAAATTTGTTATATAAGGTAGCTTTTTTAAAGAAAATTTTTAAAAGATAGTTTTTAGAAAAAAATTGGTTATAAAAGGTTGTATTTTAAAAAATTTCCTTAATATAATAACATTTTCTTCCTTGAAACTCTTCATTTGGCCTATGTAAAAAAAAGGGAAGCTCTTCATTTGTTATCACTTGAATACATGCCATGTTCAACCTTCGCTACCATCAAAAACCGCAACCATCTCTGTCCTATATGTTGTGCAAATGCCAACAAATACAATAGTACTATAGTAGTGAATCGTCTTTGGAACAAACCTCTGTTTGTCACGAATAATTAGCAAAGTCTTGACATTTTCACCCAGTACTCCATTAGTAATGTCCTACATTTCATCTACCAATGCTCCTTTAATGTGACTTGGGATTAGATGCACCACTACAGGGAAAAACTTTGTCTACCCAGAGGGTAGACTACCCACCACTACATCTATCAAATCGTTCTACTTCCTCCGTTTCAATTTAGTTGTGACACTTTTAAAATCACGGACTCTTAGGCAATTTTTGGAGAGAAGAGAGATAGTGAAAGAAAACAAAAGGACCCCATGTGACAGGAGAGAGATAGAGAGAAGTTATTACCCAAAATGAAAGTGTAACAACTAAATTGAAACTTCCTAAAATGGAAAGTGTCACAACTAAATTGGAACGGATGAAGTATTAGAATTGTTTCATGACTTTTGAACCATGTGAAGCTATTTAATTAAGAAGTTTTAGAGGTGTTACAAGTAATATCCAACCTTAAGTTAAAGGTTGTAAATCGAATCATTCGACATGTTGAACAGTGCCTTTAATGTAGTTTGTTGTGGAGTGTAGCTTGATGTGTGTGTATGAAACAGCAGCATCGAGCTCACGCTGCCCGCAGGCTTTGGAAGCCCTCACACACCTGCGCCTGCAGCCAGGAAGGTAGAGGAGAAAAGCTTCCTGCCTGCCCGCGGGATCCAGCCCGCACTCGTAGGGATGGTCGAGGCAGTCCAAGGCAGTCCTCATCAGGTTTCCCGCGCCCGCGGGGTTTGGCACCGGGCCTTTGTTTGTCGCAGCAACGCGGTTTACTTCCTAAGTTAGTTTCCTAGTCTAGTTAGGATATCTAACTAAATAACCCTAGCATATAAATACTTGGTGTGGTCTTTGTAGCCTCAAGCACTCAAGGATTCTGTAATATGTACTTTCTCCTAAACCTAATAAAAATTAGTTTTCTCCTCTGTATGTGGACGTAGCTAACACATTGTTAGTGAACCACGTTAATTCTCCGTGTCAATTGTTCTTTATTCTTTGCTTCGTTTATTGCATCTGTTACAACACGACAAATTGACACTACAATTGGATTTACTAATAATTATGGTCATTGTCGAAGTCACGAAGTGGCCATCGCCGGCGGTGAAATTGCAGTGTCTTGTTGTTGATCAATGGATAGGCTACGACGTTTGATGATGAGAGTGAAAGTGGAAGAAGGAACATAAGGGGGAGAATAAAATTACGAAAATTATTGATCAATGGATGGACCACTTATAAGAAAATATAAGTAATTTTAAAACATCAATTATGGTAGATGTAGCAAGTAAAGATGGAATGAAATTACGTTTTCAATTAATTAATAATTGTATCGTATTATTCACATTATCTACTTTGACTCTCTTGTGGAATAGTGTTTATACATAAGTTTAAAAAAAGTTATGCATAATCTTATTAGATTTGTCTATTTCCATAAAATGGGTCTTGGCACTTGGTTATTAGCTGTTTTACTTGGCTGGTTTGACCGATTGTTTTTAATGGTTGTTTATGTTGGTTGTTTGACTATTTGCTATTTATAAGAGTGTTTAGTAAAATCAGCCACAATATTGATAGTTTAGTGCAAAATGAATGCAAAAACCAAAAGTTAATAGAAAAACTATTAAAATTAGCTTTTGGCTAATATGGTGGTTTTTCAACTACCAAAAAATTCATTTACCAAACACCTTTTCTTTTTGCAGTTTGACCAAAAGCAAACACCAAAAGATAATGAAGGCATTACCAAACACCCCCAAAATCAACTTTTACAAATATTACTTGTATATAATTAAATAATTAAAACTACTAATATTGAAAATCATGCAGTAACAATCGTGTCAAATCGTATGAATACAACTATGAAAAAATATATGTCATTGATCTTTATTAATTGCAATATTTGAGTTTTTACGTTTCCTAATGCACAACTTTAACGATTAATATTTTCAATTACTTTTTAATAAAAATTATAAAAAATTAATATATTAAAAGTATATATCAATACTAATTTAACAAAATCTCACATACCTAGATTTTTCCATATGTATTAAATGATGTCTATGGTGATAGGGTTGTGTGTGAAAATCCAATTACCGTTATTAATAAAGAAAGAAAGTAGAAAATAGTAGGAGAAAGGAAAACATCAAACATGCTAAAAATCACCCCTCTTCATAAAAACTTATCGTCTTTATGCTCATCATCATCAATCACTCTTTTTGTTCGAGGGTAATACTACCAAATTCCAGCTGTGTGAACCTGTGAAGACTGTGAACCATCCTAATTCCTAAGATTCTCATTTCGGTGGTAATTATTCATGACTCTGTCCTCCTCTTCTGCAAATTTACTGTATAGTCTCACTGTTGCACTTACACCTTTGATAGCAAAATTGACTTTATATGTCACTCATCAAATAATGCTTTACAAATAGAAAAGAGAGAGAGGGTGTAAAAATAAAAGAAAAAGGCTGATACAAGGCCCAATACGATAGAAAGAGACAATATGTTTGTCTTTCCTTTTGTCAGTCCTTTCCCCCTTAATTTCTGCTCCTTTTTTTTCTTTACTTTACGAATTCCTTTTCTCACTCTCCTTTTTTTTTAACCTGCGTGGGATTTAGGTTTATTCCATTACTTCGTGTACTAGTATTGCAGAAGATTGACAATTTGACATTAATTAATTATATACCCTTTGCTAGTATCTTAACATTCGAGTTAGGGATGAAAGTTCGGTAGTGTATGGTTGGATTTAGGCTTAGGTTGCGTTTGGATACCATAATTTATTTCAAATAGTGGAATTCAATTCCAGAATTTGAATTACTAGAATTCAATTTCAAGTCCTGTGTTTGGGAAAATTGAGAATTTCAAATTAGGAATTTCAAAGTTAAAGTAGAGTACGGATTACACTGAGAAGAGAAAAAAGGAAGATCGAGAAGGGAAGGTAGTGACGAGGAGCATAATCGAGCTCTGGAATCGAGCTCAAAATCGTTAACAATGGAGGTCGAGGAGAGAGAAATGGGTCAATGCTAAAAAAGCATGGAGTACGTGATATTGAGGAGAGAGAAATGGGTGGATGAGTATGTGGGCTTTATTTTGGTATTTGAAATAACATGTTTTAAGTTGGTATTTGAAATGATAAGTTTTAAGTTGGTCTAGTATAGGACATGGAATTGGCCCAAATCCAAATACAAATGTTTTGGATTCCCAAACACCTGATTTGGGCCAAATTCAGAATTTCAAATGAAATTCTAGTTTCCAAACAGGCCATTAGTGAAATTCAATTCCAACAAAATGTGGATTTCAATGTTCCAATTCAAATTCAAACCAATCAGAGTTTGAGTCCAAAATCAATTTAATCTGAATTTTCATACACTAAATTGGATCCAATCCCAAATAACCAAAAGTTTAAACTTTATTCTTTTGATGAAATAATTTAGGCACGAGCATCAATATAAAGTGTTCTATAATAGAAGTAATTCATACAACCCCATAAAAATTAAGTTATAATAGCTAATAATTTATACAAACCCATAAATTTTATCAAAAACACTTAAGCCTAATCCGAAATATACATTACAAGGCTTATTTGCTATTTGATTACTTTGGATTTCAAGATCCAATCACCCTCAATCCAAACCAATCCAAATATCCAAATTAAAAAAAAAAACTCAATCCAAATATAGTTCAACTCCAATCAGAATTACTAATTCGATTTGGATTGGATTGGATTTTGGTTTTTATCCTAATAACTTTCACCCTCAATTGGAGTACATTGTTTTATTTATCCAGATTTTCCAAGGATTCTACTTCACCCAAATATTACTACAATGTAATTACATGAAATAATGAACATAGCAAATCCTTCTAAATGTTTTAATTCTTTTGTTATACTCCCTTTATCTCTTTATTTTAACTTGCGAACATTTGACTTCTTACTTTATAATGTTATAATTTTACCAGCAAACTATGACTTATGCTTGTGACATGACAAAATGTTAATCCCAAACTATACACTTTTTTTAATCTTATTAACTTACCCGTCATGCCCAACAACTGGTATTATTTTTAAAAAGGAAGGGAAACAAGTTTTAACATTGGCTTTTCTAAAAAAAAGAGGTTTTAAAATTTCCATTAAACAGGACAAAGAAAAGGTTTTAACTTTTAACACTAGCTTCCATCAAAAAGGAAAAAAAGTTTTAACATTTCAAAAGCCATTTGCATGGACCTAGTCCACACTAATATTAATGTAGATCGACCAAAAGCTACACATATGAAGTGAAGAAGCCTTGTCGTGTTCTTCATATATACTTCATCCGTCCTAGAGTAGTCCGAACACTTTCATTTTATGTTTGTCCCAAATTAGTTTGAAAACTTTCATTTTTCGCATGGTCCCACTATTACTATACTACTCCCTCCGCTTTATTTGTTATATTATTGATGCTCGGTTTTCAAAATGTTATATAATCCTTTATATCTCTTATTTCGTTTAAGTTAAAAATTATAAATATTTGATAAATCTACACATCGAGACGAATCTAACAAGACTACACATGACTATATTTCTACTTATAAAAAAAATCAAAAAATCGGTCAAAGTTAGTGGTTCATTTCCCAAAACAACAATGTAGCAAATAAAAAAAGCAGAGGGAGTATTTATTTTATACTAATTTGGCCTACACTCTACCTTTATCAATAAAAAGTTAATCAACTTTCTCTTTCCTCCAATAAAAAATACCCTACTAACTCCTATCATATTTATTTCTTTAATAAAATAATATTTGAGAACTACACTACAACTTATCACCTTAAACTAGGGGTGTTCGCGGTTTGGGTTGGTGCGGTTTGGGATGTAACCCAACCCAAACCGCAAATATACGGCTTGACATTTTCCCAACCCAAACCGCACCGTACTTTTGCCCAAACCAACCCAAACCGAACCGCGCAAAACGGTTTGGTGCGGTTTGGTTTGCGGTTTAACCATTTTTTCCTCCGCGATATTAATTTTGTAATCTAAGAGTAAAAAAAATTTGTTTATAAATATAAAGAGTCCAAATAAATATGAAGTTGACTTCATAATTAAACATAAATAATAATTTATCAAAAGTGTCCAAGTTCTTTACCTCAAACTTCTTTTTTCAGTTGTATACTTGTATGCCACCTTTGTCAAGTGTATTTAAAAAAAATCAAAATAGATAAATTTTTTTTAAAAAAAAATCATAAAAAATTGCGGTTTACGGTGCGACTTCGGTTTACAAAAATTAAAACCCGGTTTGCTTGAAATCATAACCGAAACGCAATTTTGAAACCGTAAACCAACCCAAACCGCGAAAAAACGGTTTGGTTGCGGTTTGGTGCGGTCCAGACCGTACTCTGAACAGCCCTACCTTAAATTACGTTCCTAATAAGTGTTCAGATCTTTATGGGACAGAGGAAGTAATTCCTTTTTTTCTATATAGTGACTGTTATCAACCTATGGTTACTTATCTTTATCCTCCCTCCATTTTCTTAATTGTTACACTTCACTTTGGGGAGAACCAAGGAAATTGTGCAAAAAACAAAGGAGCACAAAAAAGAATGTATAGTTTTCTAAAATGTAAAAGAAGCATTAAAATAATATAGGAGAGTGAAAAATAGGGTAGGTAGGAAGGTTTTGGGCAGATTATTAAAATGGATGGTGGAGTATATAAGGTGGAAAAGTGTGAAAAGTTGTTATGATAGGTTACCATATAAGAAAAAAAGTGAAAGTGTAACAATTTTTAAAAAAAAAGGGCCAAAAAAGGAAAGTTGTAACAATAAAAAAAGGAGGGAGTACATGCTAAATTTTAACATAGTGATCCATTTTTTTGCTAAAAAACCATAGTCACGTTTTTTATGCTAATTTAATATGTAAATTCACCCTTTCTTACATAGTACTCCATCCATCCCATAATATAGTGCATATTTCATTTTAGGTGGGTCAAACTTTGAAATCTTTGACCAAATATTCTCACTAATATATGCAAGAAAACATATGCACGTGATATCTTGTTAGATTCGCCTCAATATGTAGTTTCATAATATCAACTTTTTATATTTTTTATTAATAAGGAATTGAAGATATCGAAGGTCAAATGTCCGTCTTGGAGACCGTGTAAAAAATAAACAAGCACTATATTATGGGACGAATGGAGTAACATTTTTCTCATAAATTCGTATTACACTCCCTTTGTTTTTTTTTTTATCTTTTTCACTTGAAATCTTGACACTATTCATATTTAGAGATAATCTTCTCAACTTATAAGAAAAAATATAGTCATGTGGGGTCTTGTTTGTTTCGTCTCAATTAGTACTTTATTAATGTTCAATAGTTATAATTTTTACTAATATACAATAAAAAATATATAAATTCAAAGAGGTTACTGGGAGACGCGCACAAGAAAGTAAAAATGGTAAAAAACAGAGGGAGTACTGTAGACACATAATCGTGTCTCCTCATTTAAGGATCCGATGATGAAACATACCGTGGTCTTAATTGGTCCGACCCAAGGGCAGAGCATTCCGAAGAGTCATCCCAAAACTATTTCGAAAAGTGTTAAAGTCTTAAGCCCAATTAATTATTCATGATAATTAATTGTATTTGAGCCCAATTCTTTGAAAAGCCCAATTAATTGATAATTAATTGATTTATTTTAATAAATAAATATTCTCAAAATATATATTTTTATAAGCTAAAATCAGATTTTATCCCGTAAAATCGGATATCCGTAGTTAAGAGATAAAAGAAAATCTTTTAGAACGCGTTTTTATCAAAAACTGTCAAAATGTGTCAAAAACTAGCTCTGCGCTGAGCGCAGCTGCCTGCGCCGAGCGCATGTGTCTCGACACGTGGGCTTCCACGTAAGCTGCGCTTAGCGCACAGCCTGTGCCAAGCGCACCAAAACTGCCACGTAGACTTCTGTTTCATGTAGAGTCCTGCGTCAAGCGCAGTTCTCTGCTTGAGACGTGGATTTTCTTTCTTATTTTTTTTTAAAAGCACGTACCACGTGTACGCTTTTTACTGGTCATGCCGCGTCATGCGCTTGACACGTCAGTTGCGCCAGGCGCAGTTGGCGCGTGAGGCGCAATGTCGTTTTCCCGATAAATAAGCCTGTTTTCCGTACATATTAAAAACGAATTTTTCACATAACACTCGACGAACACTTTACGAATCCTCTCGACGAACCACAAAATCTCCCTACAAAATTCATACTTTCAAACACAAAACACATTCAATCTACATACTTTCATACATTCAGATATTCAGGCTTCACGATTGCTCGTCCCGAAGGTTGTCAATCTCTCAGACCCAAGCCACGGTATAATCCTGAGGTCCTTAAATAAATTATTTTTATATTGAAGTTACTAACAGTTTTCTTTCCTGATGTAGATCTTTAATGTAAAATCGCTATACTATATATTCTAACCCTTTTTCTATACTTTTTATTTTATTTTATTATTATTCATACCTTTGTATATTATATGCTTGCCTGATCACTCTGTTTATATTATATGATTGTCCCTGCTTTATTGCTTTTATCACCCACATGTTATTTTTTGTTAATCAAAGACCTAAAGAACTGTTCTAATATTAATCAGATTAATTTGGACCACCTGCTAGGTTCCCTGTAATATTGATTGCCTAATAACTTGTCACTAAAAATTAGTCTTTTTATGTGTTTCTTGAACCTATTTAGACTAATTATTTTAGGGTGTTTAAAACGTTATATGATTATTCTTTGGCATAAAATCTGTTGTGAATCGATATTTAGTAGATGCCAACTTTGGGCGAATGTGGTTCATTATGACCATATTCGTACTCTCACCCCCGAACTCAATCTTTGGTTCACTTTGACCATCTATGGAGTCAGGACGGGGAAATCTACATTGGATAATTTGTCCCTACGGTTTTCCCATATCCAATTAGGTTTATGATTCTTCCTAAAAAGAATTGTTGGCGACTTCTTTCAAAACATATTTTCAATAAAACCTTTACAGTGGGGTAGTCAAATCTAATACGCGCTCATCCCGCGTAGGCGAAATAAAAACACGCTTACAATTTGGCGACTTCACTGGGGAGGATTTTAAAAAAATTGATTTTTTTTTTAAAATGAGGTGGTGAAACTTGAAAAATACGATTCATTCTTATTTTTATGCCTTTGAATAATATACAGTTTTGCATATGCATGGCTATTGTTCAGCCACCATAAGGATAATCTACCTTGCCTCATTAGCACATGTTCTATGTGTGAGGTCACCCCCGGGGGGTTTGCGTTTTGTCCTTCCAAAAAGCTTCCTGAGCGATAGTGTTGGATCTTAGTCATAAGCAAACCTACCAACCATGGCATTGTTCTCTTGTTCCTGACTTGAGACTGGAATGCGTCTTACACGTGGCCACCTCTTTAAGCAGAGGTACGAAGTGTGGGATCAATCTCTTTGTCATGGACCCTTTTCAGACTGAACCTAAACCTGACCAATAGTTTCAAACATAGAACTGGACTTTAGGTTGAAACTTTTGCATCCATGTTATATGATATTTGCCTGTGATTGCAATTTTTGCCTGCTATTATTTTGTCAAATTGTCGTTATTATGCATCGTTCCTAAAATCGCGTCTAACAAAAAAGAAAAATTCGTCAATCGGCCAATTCGTCGCCTAAATCCCCGAAAAACGTGTCGGGGAGTAGTGCGCCAAGCGCATTAAGTTGCGCCTAGCGCACCACTCCAGCGCCAGACGCACGACTGTGCGCCGTGCGCAGCAATGCTGCGTGGCACGCAGTCTGTGCATCGCGCACTTTTCGTCAATTTAGTCGCTGTAATGGTCGATCCTACGTTCAGTTCTATGCTTGTCTATCTGCATCCGCGTAATACATGGTCATTCTAGGAGTCTCACCTAATCAAACATTCAAAAATCAGTCTTTTCATGCAAGGTCGAGTATGTACTAAAAAGTGCATCTAAACTGGTCATTGTAGAGTTAGAGTTGTCATGCATGTCTACCTCTTCCCACCTTCTCCCTGCTGTTCAACTAATCTTCCCTGTCAATCCTACCTTACCATATTCATCAAATTTCGAAATCTTACATCTTTTCAAAATCAATCCTACACCATATTTTATTCTACTCTTTTGCAAAAAGCATTTATTAAACACCATCATACCACAACATTTCAAAAAAATTATTTTCAAAATTAATCCATCATCTCTTCCTAATAAAAGATAAAAATAAGGGGTTCCTTTCAAAAATAAATTTCGAAAATTCTAAGCCCATTCCAACACCTTCAATCCAATCCAATCAAACAACTCCATCCAATTCATCTTGCATTAGAGTCCATTTTGCATTCATATAAGGTCCATCTAATTTGAGTCCATGCATTCATATTAGGCTCGCTAGCATTAGAGTCCATTTTAGGCCCATATAAGTTTAGTTCAAGTCAAAGCTAGGCCCATTTACATCTTTATGTGAACCCTAGCCTATGCCAATCTCAGTCCAAGTCTAATCCAACTATATTCCAATCCAATGTCAGGCCCATGTGCATTTTCGAGTCTAACTTCAAACCAATATAGGACTAAGTCCAAAATTAGGTCCATATAAGGCCCAACTCATTTTCAAAGTCAATCCAATCCAATTCCAAATCCATATAGGACGAAGTCCAAACCATTAAGTCTAGCGAAGCTAGCATCCCTGTAAGACCCTAACGGCACCCCTTTGACTTAGCTAAGCTAGTCATCCCTGTAAAACCATAATGGCACCCCTTTGACTTAGCTAAGCTAGTCATCCCTGTGAGACCATAACGGCACCCCTTTGACTTAGCTAAGATAGTCATCCCTGTGAGACTATAACGACACCCCTTTGACTTAGCTAAGCTAGTCGCCCCTGTGAGACCATAACGACACCCCTTTGATTTAGCTAAGCTAGCCATCCCTTTAAGACCCTAACGACACCCATTGACCTAGTGAAGCTAGTCACCTCTAAGACCATAAAGGCACCCTCCGAATTTAGCGAAACTACTCCTATCTTACATCTATATCAACCCCAAATCATCAAGTCTGGCGAAGCCAATTCCTTCCTAAGCCTAGCGAAGCTAGCATAAGCAACCCTTTTGAGTCCAGTCCATGTCTGCATGTGCATATAGTTAGGCCCGTGTCTCCATCATGGTCAATCCCATACCCATTTATAATCATTCTCATTTCTAATCATTCCCATTTCTTTCCATTCCATTTCCATTCTTCCATTTCCCATTTCTCATTTCCATTTCTCATTTCGAAAACATCATTTCTAAAAATTTACGAGGTCCATTCGATTTCTGTTTAGGACGGATCGTGAGATTATAACTTGGGAACGTCCGACAGAGAGGATATAAGGTCAACCTACTCCTAGACTCGTTAAACACATCCTCACATTTTCAGACAAATCCTCCGATTCTTTCGAATCATCATCTGAAACGGGGGACACTAATGAACAGCTCAGTGCCATTATGGCTCAACTCACACTGATGAACTCTCGTCTTGAGGAACAAGACAAAGAGATCAAGGCGTTGAGGAAGAAGCAAACTGAAGAAGACGAGCAAGGCGACACTCTACCACCAATCAAGACCAACACCTATTTGAGTTTTGAAAAACTCGAGCAATTGATCCAGTCAACTCCTGCACTCGAGAGTCAGGCTCATGGCCATGACATTATTGATCCTGAACTGAGGGACAAGCTCCCTAAGAAGGTAACATTGGGTGACCTCCCAAAATTCAAGGGGGTCGAAGACCCAAATTATCATCTGAGAGCTTTTTCCATCTCTATGGCTCTCAAGGGCATGAGCAAGGACCTGTTTGCTTATGTCTTTCCTTTAACCTTGGATGCACATCCATCCAAGTGGTCCGGATCACTGAACAAAGCTAAGCTAAATGACTGGGACTACATCAGAGAGGAGTTCCACAAATAATATATATATAACACTCAGCTTCCTATTGGCCTGCGTGAGTTGGAGTTAACTAAACAAAATTCCAACGAAGATTTTGTCACCTTCCTTAATAGATGAAGGGAAAAAGCTGCACAAATTTAATGACCAATAGGCCATCTCAGGAGGATCAAGTCCGACTGGTGATCCGTAACCTGCAGCCGAAGTATGGGGATCATATTAAGTTCCAACCCATATAGTCTTTCACGAAGCTCTATAAGGTAGGTCGGCTGATTGAAGAAGAGGTACATGCCAACAAGAACAAAAGTTCCAACAACAACAACTCTTTCAAGAAGAGTAATAACAACCCTTCTACCTCTAAAGGCAACGACATCAATGCTCTAACTATTGACAAGAGGGGTTATCAAGGACTTCAAAGGACATTCACTCCTTTAGGCATGTCTCTAGAAGAAGCTTTCACTAGGCTTCATGCAAAGGGATCACTTCAGCCCCTTGGCCCTACTCCGGACCATGCTCCTGAGAAGAGATCCAGTAGATGGAATCCTAATTCCTACTGCAAGTACCATCAAGGAAATGAGCATATGACATCACAATGCTGGACTTTGAAGCATCATCTGCAGGATATGGTTGAAGACGACAAATTGCCAATTCCGCATGCAGCGAAAGTCAGCAATAGCGGCAACCCCTTGGAAAATGCCTAAATAATGCAGGGGACTTAGTCATTTAGCGTTGGTTTTCTAGGTTGAGTCAGAGAGTCCCTCCCCTAGCTCCTTCATTTCCTTTCCTGTCAAGTCTATGTCATTTAGGTTTTTATTTCTAATAAACCTTGTTCTATTTATTTCTGATTAATGAAATTATTGCATTTTCATTTTCATTGGCCTTCTATCATTTTATTTATGCTTCTAATTCAATGATGAAACTTAAATCACCTAATGAACTTGACTAACAATAATAATAAAAGAGATATGAAATAAAAAAAGAGAAAAATAAAAAAGGACATCCTTTAGATCAGGAGTTATTCCCCTCTCCCTTCCATTACCTTTCATAAGCCATCCTCATACAACCAAAGAAAAACGAAAATCCTTTAAACCATCATCTCCATTAGCCAAATGACCTTTTAAAATTAAGGCTCCACAAACAACCTTCAAACTTTCCACTACTCTAAACCAATAGCTTGTGTGCAAGCCCTACTACACAAAAGATCAATGCCAGGCAAAAATGAAAAAGTGAAAAAAAAAATTCAAAGTGCGAAAGAAAAATAAGTAAAAACATAAGAAAACGCACATGACAAAAAAAGAAAAAAATTGCAAAAAGAAAGAGCCAAAGGCAAAGAAATAAAAAGTCAAGCTAGGGGGCTTGCACACAAGTTCTACCCCTCATTCAAATCCTTCAATCCATCAAACCTTTAAAACCCATATCCATGATCCTTACCTTATTTCAACCAATTCAACCTTCATCAAGCCTAAAGTATTTAACCTTTCATCAACCATAACTCCTTTTTCAAGGTATGTCCAAACCCGCTAGGTTGAAAACCCGAAAGGGCGGCCTAGGCAAAAGTTAGGGCACAAAAATAATAATAATCATAATAAAAACTGATCTAGAACTACGAATGGTATGATTCCGCAAGGATACGTATAAATCCTCATCTCGAGGTCCGACCGCATCAATAAAAATAAATTAGTCATGGTCTAATGATTTGATTTTCTAGAATTCAGGAGCATTCTCTTTCTAGATCCCGACATAGACTCGAGTCTGAACCTAGCCTCGTTAAAGCCTTTTTCCACCTACATTTACTTAAGTCATAAATTTAAACCTTTTTTTTTTCAATCCAAGCTCTCCTTTTCCCTGAAGGACTCTCCGACAATTCCATGGTTTCTGGCGATATTTGACTTTGCCTAATCAACTTCAAATGAAGAATCCCTAGTGACAACTTTCAACGTTCAAAACATGTCAACTACACTTCAATCAAGGCTCAAGATGCCTAATTCCAGGCAAGCTCACCCAAAGCGGAGGCTTCCTATATGTGGGGGTGCCTCCAAATCAAACTCCCGAAAAGTTGTGATCTACGGACCTCGTTTACGGACCCCAATTATTTACTAAAAATGATTTTCGAAAATCATTCTATTTATTTCTGATCATTCTATCATTCTACACATCTTCTAGCCTTGCAAAATCCTAACCTTGCATTGCAGCCTTGCAAAACCCAGACCTTGCATTGCATTTCATACGTTATAGTCTTGCATAACCCTGACCTTGTATGACGTGTCATCTCTTAGCTTTGCATAACCTCAATCCTTGCATAGCGTCTCATGCATCCTTAGAGAGTCTAAGTTTGCATTATTGCATCATTATGTGCTTATCTGAGTTGTTTGCACCTATATGCTAACATCTTCTCCTGCAGGTAATCAGATTGCTTGTAATTATTGTCCAGCATACTAACTTTGTTTTGCAGAGACCGGCGTATATAGATCTGTTCTAAACTGCAGAGCGTTTAGAATCGTTCTCCGTCCCGACACCGTATACTTTGACTATCGGTTTCCTGAACATCAAGTACAATTTATAGTTACTCCTCTTTTATATCAACTATTTTATAATTTAGTGACTTTTTTCATATATAGTCATTCTTTTAATTTATAATTTCTCTTCTTTTTTATACTTCATCTGTTTATTTTTAAGTGCAACACTTTAACTTTTAACTTTTCACACACCTGACTTTGACCGTATTCTTTACTAATATATAAAAACAATTATCATATAAAATGTTGTTGGATTTGTTTCAATGAATATTTATAATATCAACTTTTAATAAGTTTTATTAATACATAATTAGAGATATTAATGGTCAAAGTTAGCATCGACAAGCGTGAAAGTCAAACTGTTGCATTTATTTATAGTATCTTGTTTTATAACATAGTTAACTTTTTTTTTTAAAATATATACTCATTCCTGTTTTTATTAGTATATCCCATCTCTTTGGGGCACATTCGCGATGCACTAATTTGAACCTTAATATCCCTAATGATCAATAAGAAAAAATTACAAAAAATTAATATTTGGATAATAGACATTGAGACGAATCTTACAAGATATCACATAACTATATTTTTCTTTAAGTACAAATCACAAGAGATAGTCAAAGTCATGTATATGAATAGTGACAAAAGTCAAAACGGATAAACTAATAAAAATCGGAGGGAGTAATCACCATTTTCGCATTAAATATGTTCTTTTGGACTTATTTTCAGTTCAGTTCAGATTCTCTCATTCCAAAATAATGGGATCTTTAGTCTACATAAGATAGTGTGGACGGCCCATTTAAATTTTATTTCCATTAAAAAGGAAAAAAATAAATTTATAACATTGACAGTCGTGTAAAGTGGTGTCTAGCAATGACGAATTAACTCTCCTCCTTTATGCTATTGCTACTTGCTAGTGCACATTGAGGTTGAGGTGGTGGAGTAGTGGCATCGCTTCCCACCTCATATCTCTGAGGTCTAGGGATCAAACCTCATAAGACTCATTTGAGAATTTCTCCTTATCCCATCAAATGAGTCCCTTTCATCTTACCTTTAATAAAAAAAAACTTGCTAGTGCTGGACACTGCACAATATGCATACATACACAGTAGTACAGTACACTACACTACTAAAGAGCAAGGTCAAGGATCATGTAGTAAACAGTAGAGTATATGCAAAATATGCAATGTGCCTTTTCTATTCTACTACCTCCTCACCTGCATACATCTTTTTGCTGATTACTTCTCCTCTCTCTCTCTCTCTCTCTCTCTCTCCTCCTACTACCTTCTTCTCTTCTCTCTCCATATCATAAACCCAAAATGCCACTCCTACTATCCTCCACCACCACTATAATTCTGACTCTCTTTTCACTCCTCTTCCACCCCACCTCCGCGACCCATCTCCGCCGTCTCCTCCACCACCCCTTCTTCTCCTCCTCCTCTCCTTCCCCTCTCTCTTCCCCACCTTCCATTTCCCCTACCCAACCCAAACACCCTTTCTCCTCCACTCCCACAACCTCCACTTTCTCTGGCAACACCGACAACCCTTTCTTCCCTTCCTACCCATCATCTCCTCCACCACCTTCCCCCACCACAACTACCTCTCTCCCCACTTTCCCAGCCAACATCTCCTCTCTCTCTCTCCCTTCCTCTTCCTCTTCCTCTCACCACTCCCCTCACTCTCCTCTCTCCTCCAAACTCCTCCTCATCATCGTCCTTCTCTCTCTCCTCACTCTCTCTCTTTTCCTCTCCCTTTCTCTCCTCCTCCTCCGCCGCCGTCGCCACAACATCAACCACCACCACAACAACAACAACCACCTCTCCTCTCCTTCCCCTCTCTCTCCTCCATCACCACCACACAAAACTACCTCCTTCTCTTCCGACCTCGTACAACTTCCCTCAACCAGCACTGAAATCTACCTTAAACTCTGCGAAGGAGGAGACAACTCCCCTGAACTCCGCCCTTTACCTCCTCTCCCTAAAACCAGCTCCCTCCACGTCAGCTTCGAACAAACTCAACCTCAACCTCAACCTCAACACGATGAGTTCTTCTCCCCGACAAGTTCTTCTACTCACAGAGTCTACTTCCATGATTATGGCCTCAATGCTTCTCCTGATAGAACTTACAGTGATTCTGTCGCGTCTGATTCTGACATTTCTGTTGAGATACAAACGCTTGCTGCTAGGACTGGGATTTTTCCGGTGACTGGAAAACTGCAACAGCCGCTTCCACCACCGCCTCCTCCGCCGGTTCCGGTGGTGGGACCGCCGCCGTTTGTGCCACCGTCTGGCCCGGTCGTGTTTAAAACGAGTGGGAATTTAGGAGAGAGAAAGAGTAGTGGAGAGAGAAAGGAGGAAATTGGGAAGACTAAATTGAAGGCGTTGCATTGGGATAAAGTTAGGGCTAGTTCTGATCGAGCTATGGTCTGGGATCAGCTTAAACCTGGCTCTTTTCAGTAAGATTTTTTTTTTTTTTTTTATTTTTTATTTTTCAGAGGGAGATAGATATTTGCCACTCTTTTTAATCTGCTAGCTATTCTAGAAAAAATAAAAAAAATTTAGGTTTAATTTTTAGTTTCTACTATTATTATAAAGATTATGTTTTGATAGGTTTCACTTTCAGGTCTTTTTTGGGTTGAATAAACTAGGATTTGTTTGTTTTTAGATAATCCGGTTGTTCGAGTTATGATTAATTTGGAGTTTAGGTATAATACTGTGCTCATAATCCAAGTTATTCGTATTGTTTTGGATAATGGTCAATTTGTCAGTCATTTTCATGCGTTATTTTATGTTATACTGGTAACTGGTAAGTTTCGCATAGGGAGTTGTATTATACTCCTACTGACCGATATTCCTTTTACTTCATTGCCAAAACTTTTCTTACTCCATTGTAATTATTGACGAGAAAGTAACGAACGAATAATCATGGTGATTTGTGAATAGTGCATATCACAGTGACAGTTTTGTAATTCTTTAGAAAAAAAAATGAGAAAGTTATGATTCAACTAGAATACCCTTAATTTTTCCCAAAGTTATACAAAATGGCATTGTGATATGTTATTATTCACATATCACCGTGATTATTTTGGACAAGCTGTTAATTGACAATGATGTTGTATGAGCTGATGTGGCTTGTATATTCAATATATGTCCAAGACACTTATCAGATTGAGTTGAAGATAAAATGATGCACTGTGAATTCTCGTTTGGGATGTTCAAATGAGAAAAGCATTGTTCAGAGATAGGGTAATCTCGACATATGCATATCTTGATGGTAATTCCAACACGTAGAAATTATAGATGCAACCGTGG
The DNA here is from genome assembly GCA_947648045.1 of Beta corolliflora. Taxonomy (NCBI): domain Eukaryota; kingdom Viridiplantae; phylum Streptophyta; class Magnoliopsida; order Caryophyllales; family Amaranthaceae; genus Beta; species Beta corolliflora. The sequence goes on along the minus strand of CANSZD010003157.1, from coordinate 1,127,410 downwards.
TATATCCTATCATGTTTTGAGAATATCTAGGATTTGAGAATATTGGGCTTGAGGTTTACACTATGCAGTATACACAACTCTCATATAGTAAGGTTGTCTAATAGGATGTGCAAAGTGATCTATAAGGCTGTCTAATCTCAAATCCATTGTTGACTCTAGTGACATTGTCTTAATTTCTCATTCTTTAAGTGTGTTAATTTGTTAGATTAAACTTAATAAGTATGATTTATATAATATATTTTCAAATCCAATATGTTTAACAGTGATGTGTATCGAAGATTAACTAGCACATCTATAGTGGTGGTGAGATAAAATATTATGTTTTCAATAGTTCTGTATTAAGAAACCTAACTTTGTGTATTGTAGGTTAAATGAAGAAATGATAGAGACATTGTTTAAGGCAAATGGTCCAAATATAGCTACAAAAGACGGCCCTCGTAGATCACTACTCCCTCTGTTAGATGAAGAGTATCGGGTACTCGATCCGAAGAAGTCTCAGAACATAGCCATTTTATTGAAAGCTCTCAATGTGACAGAGGAAGAGGTCTGTGAAGCACTTTTGGAAGGTACAGTAATCTGCTTTCCCATTACGTTTACTAGGTAATTCAAATTAGTCTTAATAAATAAATAAATAATTGTCTGTGCATGCAGATGCAGGCTTATCTGCTTGTCTTTGTGCAATATTCAAACATGGTTTTTGATTACTGTAATCTAAGCTCGTTACTTTTTGACTTGCCAAGAAAACATATATCCACACAATCTGCTAGAGCAACTTTGTCTCTCTAATAGTATTATACTACCAACTATTAAGCCAACTTGCATCCGTACTAGGTGGCCACATTTTTCTATAGTCTGTGTAGGGTTTGTACCGTCTTTTTTCTTTTTTAACATTCTGTTGGTTGGGTTTTGTTTTGCTCTATGATGGAGCTTAAAGTATTGATTTTTCTATAAAAATGACTTAATGTGGATGTGGGTTGCTGGGAAGAAGTTGCCAAACCAAGGCACTCTGTAGTTTCGGTATGAGGGGGTGGTGGATACAGTACTACAACTAGAATGAAATGGTTGAAGTGATTCTATTGTTCACATTGATAATGGAACCGTTGATATGGAATAAAACATAATGACCTGTCTAATTCTTTTACTGCAGAATACAATTTCTCTTATATATAACGGAAGTAGTTTTGTCTAGCTCAATAAAATTCTCGTCTATGTTCTGCTGCTTAATGTGTATGTATACTTTTATGCCTTCAGTACTGGTTAGCATTGTTTGTTAAGAAATGTATGGTGTAGGTATTTGTACCTGAATTAGAACTGGTATTCTCAATATATGCTTTGAAGCACATTTAAGATCGGCAACTCTTTGATTTCCAAGCACCACATTTTTAAATGACTGTTATACTCGTTAAGAGTTTAAATTCGTACCATTTCTGTTTTTTTTTTTTTTTTTTTTTTTGTAAAAATAATTAACTTCCTGCTTAATAAATCGATTGCTTAATTTGGTTCTTGCTTCCTTCTCTCACACTCCTTTTCCTGTGGAAGGGGGAACAAAATTCTTCTAAAGTATTCTTCTCCTAAAGTATGCAAACTTCTACTTAGGCCTTATTCTGTATCACCTTATCTTTATCACCTTATTTGATCTCAACTTATTGGAACTTTTTAGAACTTGTATGAACTTGGTTGACCTCTTTATACTTTATAGACCCAAAACTTATTTTTAAAAGGTTAAGAGAAAACACCATTTTTTTTGGGGGGGGGGGAGGGTTTGAAACCTCTTCCCTTCACTAGATTTTTCTTTTAATTTTTTTGGGTGTACATACTGTATGAGTCAGTGTATGTAAACTCCTTATCCCATTTTCGAAAACAGGTAATGCAGATGCCCTTGGAACAGAGCTTCTCGAAAGTTTACTAAAGATGGCTCCTACCAATGAGGAAGAAAGGAAACTCAGGGAGTACCGTGATGAATCACCTCTGAAGCTTGGTCCGGCAGAGAAGTTTCTCAAGGCAATACTCGATCATGTACCTTCCGCATTTAAGAGAGTCGATGCTATGCTTTACATTGCAACTTTTGATTCCGAAGTTGAGTATCTTAGGAAGTCTTTTGAAACACTGGAGGTAAGCTTAATAAGTATTTACTGTAACATTGCTCTGGAAACTGTGGACTTTCCTCCATATTCTAATTCTTATCTTAACGAGCATCTTTCTCTATCTCATAGGCAGCATGTGCAGAACTTAGAAACAGCCGAATGTTTTTGAAACTTCTAGAAGCAGTCCTTAAGACCGGAAACCGTATGAATGTTGGGACAAACCGTGGTGATGCTCAGGCCTTTAAACTCGCCACACTCCTCAAGCTCATCGATGTCAAGGGAACTGATAAAAAGACCACCCTTTTACACTTTGTCGTGCAGGAGATCACTAGATCCGAGGGCTCCCGTCTTTCAAGCTCCAAAATTAATCAACCATCTTTGGAAAATGAACTCGAATTAAGAAAGAAGGGATTAGAAGTTGTTTCTGGCCTAGGAGGGGAGCTCATGAATGTCAAAAAAGCAGCTGCCATGGATTCCAACTCCCTTGCCATGGATGTTGCAAAGCTAGCTCGGAGAATCATAAGAGTAAATGAAGTTCTGCAGTTAAATGAAAAATCTGGAATAATTGGGAATAACAAGAGGTTTGCAGAGTCTATGAATGGTTTCTTAAAGAAGGCCGAGATGGAGATTGTAAGGATTCAATCCCAGGAGAGCTGTGCTCTTTCCCGGGTAAAGGAGTTAACTGAGTATTTTGATGGTAATTTGGGTGTGGAAGAGGCCAATCCATTGAGGATTTTTATGGTGGTGAGAGATTTTCTTGGTGTTCTTGATCAAGTATGCAAAGAAGTCGGGAAAGTAAATGGGAGGACGACTATAAGTTCAGCTCGTCCGTTCCCACTATCGGTAAATCCAACACCCCCACCACCTTTTCCGGAGTTTAGTAGGAAAAGGCAAGGAGAAAGTTCATCGGATGATGAAAGCTTCACTGGAAATTAGTGCTTTCAATTGATATTTTGTGTTAATTCTTTTTGCTAAATCTTCACCTGGTTGTCCTCAATCCTCATCGGTATGCAATCATATATATTTATATATCTGATGTACAAAGATCCTTGCAGAAGGTTCTTGCATGTGTATGCCTGCTGAAACTTCTGTTTGCGGTTTTGTATATTTTGTAAAAAGTATTAGTATAGCTCATAAATTGCATGTATGATGTAGTTCAATAATCAACTAGCAATAGTTTTCTATTGGAGTGGTGATTTTGACTATTGAAATCGATTGTAATTTACTAAATTACACTTATGCATTATGATAAAAGTAGGACCATCTTAGGTTGGTATGGTGAATGTAAGTTGGACCATTCAGCCAAGCTTTACAGTATTAATTGAGAATTCCAAAAGTTTCTAAATAGAGTCAAGATAACTTGGGGCTACCAAGATAAATGGTCATTAATGGTGGAGTATGGAGATGAATACAGAATACTGTGCTTTTATATTTAACAAGGTCCCACGTTTTTTTCCAATAATTTTGGACTCTCCACCTTATTAGCTTCCTTCACGAGTAAGGATTAGAGATGGCTTTCCAAACCAAGGCTCAGGCATGGCCCAGAAGCCTGCCATATTCAGTTGTGCCGGGGCTATGTGCCTAAATTTGAAAATTTGTAATTTTGTCGTGTTTTTTTTTGTCAAAGTTTGTGCTTCGCACTGTGTTATGCTTTTCCATTCAAAAATGCAGTTTGACTACAACTCCAACATATACAATATTACCATTTGTCTCATATGTTGTGCCATTCCGTGCTTATACTGTGTGTCATATCGCCACACTTTCCCATTTTAGGAGTTCCAAATAAATTATTTATATCCTTCATGAAAACTAAACAAAGCTTGATCTAGGGGTAAGGTATCTAATACTTCATATGGCATACTCTTGACGTGTTAGATCAAATGCCACTAAGCTTTTCTCTATTAAATTGGTTAAATTGACGTGTGCAATAATTCTGACTGAATGTTATCTATATATTCAAGATTTACAGTCCCACACTCCCACTTATATAACTTAGGGTTCTTTTTCCGTTAGAGTATAAGTTAACTATAACTCTCCTTCTTGCATGGTGGGTCATTGGATTATTTTCCAATTATATTGATGATGTAACCAAAAATGATCGAGACTTTTTTGCCAAGAATTTCAAACCAGTGAAAGTGATACCTAAATAGTTAATGATTGAAAAGAGTAGGTGTTACATAATTTGGCGGGATAAGTTAATTTTTTGTTTTGTTTTGTTTTCAATCAGTTATTTGTGGACAAAGCACTAGTACTAGCAGTAGTATAATGGGAGCGAAAAGCCAATATAACTGGGGAGGAATCTATTTAATTGCATATCTTACGTGCATGAAAAGTAGAAACTTTATCTAAGGTGCTGCCAATAAAGGAGCTAAAAAACCTTTGACAAATTCAAATGATGATAATGGTCACTATTGTATTTTCATAAATGGGGCTGACTGGCCTAATATTGTCAAAAAGGTAAAGAGCCTTGTGCTCAACATTGGTGCTGGCTAGCTGGCCAATCTCTATCTAAATTAGTATTCCGTTCGTTCCCTTTTGTTCTTTAATACCGAGTATAAAACATTAGCATTATTTAGAAGTAAAAAAATTTTTTTGAATTCTTTCCGATATAAAGTATAAGAGAAAACATAGTCATATAATGTGGAGTGTGGTTTATTTTTTCTCAATAAGTACATTATGAATATTAAATTTTAAATTTTTTTACTAATATGTAATTAAAGAGGTTAATGATATAAAATGTGCATTGATAAACGTGAAAAAAGCAAACAGAAGAACAAGAACAAGAGAAGTAGTATGACCATTTAACGTATGCTTCAGTAGTACATAAACGAAATTACTATTACTCTCTGATCAGTTTTTTTCTTGCATTATCTGGATGTACATTTAAGATATTATGGATGACATGAAATAACTTTTGAAAATACAAAAATAAAAACAAAAATTGGATGTACAAGTAACATTTGAATGTACAAAATATCTTCTAGATGCACAAAAAAAAAAATGATTAATCCTATAAAGGTGTAAATGTAAATATTCAGTACCAAACGGTTCGACATGTAGATTTTTTTCAAAATTAATGCCAATACTTTTTTTTTCTGAGTGGGCCAATATTTTTTAGCAATGTTCCTGCAATGAGTAGTTCTTGTGTAAAGATTAAAGAACTATGGTGATTGGAAGGTATGAGTTATGACTCTTGAAAGAACGAATGCGGAGCATTTGCATTCAGCCCTGAGATTATAGGGTGATTAATGATAATCATCCTTTTATGGCATAGGATCATCTTGTACTAGAATTTACCTTTCGAATCATCCCATTTCTAGAATCTCACTACATCTTCCATTAAATTTTTGAAGATACCTTCATAACTAAGCCCAGTACAATGTTGTACTCCATTGGTGAAATATTGAGTTTAAGTTAGCAATTAATTAGTGAAATACTCCCTCCATACCTAAATAGAGTGCCCATTTTTCCATTTATGTTTGTCCCAAATAGATTTCCCATTTTCTTATTTGATATGGATCCACCAATTAAAATATTATTTTACTTTCAACTTTTATAATATCACCAACTTTTCCATATGGCCCACATTCTCTCTCCTTAATAAATAATTCATAAAAAGTGTACCAACTTCTATATTTAATTATGATTTAATACAATGATTTCTTCTTAATACTTGTGTCCAAAAGAAATGGACACTCTATTTAGAGACGGAGGGAGTAGTACACATACAAAGTATTCTCCGCACTTCTATTGAGGAGAGGGTGCCTTTAATCCCTGAGAGAGTGCAAGCCCAGATGTATCCTTAAACCGGACTATTTTAAAGTTACAGAAATATAAAGTTAGAACAAATAATGATTAGGAAGTTAGCTTGTTTAAGTGGTGGGAGCCTCCATCTGGGAGAAATGACTTAGAAGTCCCACCGTTCGAGCTCTACTTGTAGCTTGGGGGTGCTTTATTAACATGCGAAAAGAATCAGAAGAATTTGAGCTTCCCATCTTTGTAAATGAATAACATCACTAATCATCGTTCGAGTGTTCTGCATCCATACGCTCAATAACCCGCCTTGCTTCCTCCTCATTGGCAGGATAAACACTTCGTATTTTCAGCCCATTTTTTGTGGCCTCCGGGCAGACAGTGAAGGTGAAGTAGAATTTATTTGAAACCTGTAAATATTTGAAATACGTGCCCAAAAATTACTCTCCAAATATATTAGAGACCTTATAAAATGATATAATCAATGTGCTGTACTGATGACTCCCTTGATCATTTGGAATTTGGATCAAGGTAACTAAAACTGAAAACTAACCTCACTGGTTCTGAGCTCAGGACGCGTAACATGAGCAACGACTTCCACGTTGATAAGTGGCCGAGCTGGGTTCTGAAGCTCAGTATACAGTACAGAGGACTTCATGCGAAGAAAATTACCAACATCCACCTGAACACAAACAATTATCTAATTTATAACAGATGTTTCAGAAGCAAAGATATAGACTGTCTTGGTAACAATGTGAGGCTGGTCTCACACAACTTATTTGGTGCTTTAGGAGTCTAATGTCCATCTTGGAATTTGAGAGTGTTCCAGGTGGTATGCATTGAAAATGCCTCAGAAACATTGCTAAGGATAGTAAGCAAATGTTGAAATTTTCTTTGTTGGGCAAACGAAGGAATGGATAAATTCCGGTCATTATTGTGTTATGGAAACATTGCTGACATGAACTATACCAACCAATAATCTTCTTTCTGTTTCCTTTTGTATATACATACTTTCTTCCTTATGATTTAGAGAGTGCTAGTGTGAGAGGGTAAGTCTGCTGATGCAGAGTCAGGAAAAAATAAAAAATTTTCCAATTCAAATAAATTTCCAAAGTAAAAAGTTTGGCTTAGTGCAAATTACATAAACCTTGGATCAGAGAAGTTTGGATAACTAACAATCAAAAGAGGTTTGTCAATCTGGTTGAAGAAACCCACCTAATTTTACTTATGGATGATAAGTTGAGCAATTCTGCAATACAGTTTCATGCACATAGGTCAAAGGAGATAATATCTTTTGTGTTGGATAGGTACAAAGACGTGAAAGGATTTCCAAGTAGAACCTAATGCATTAACTGATGTATGACATAGAAGTTTCAGAAAGTTGTCATCTGTGTCTTGTTATTCTTTGTGACCCTAAACCACTCACCTCATTAGAATTCTAACAAAGCAAATAACTTGGAGTTGATGTGTCTCACATTTTGTCAAATCAGACCAAATAGATGTCATAGTTATGACTATATTGTTCAATAAAAATTGTCCCCAGAAACTTGTAGTAGAACCTAAAATCATTGTTCAAACTTCTGAGATCACCTCCAAAATAACCTCAATATAAATAATTTTACTTCATCCAATCTGCTAATAGTAGCATACATTTATCTTCCAGTTGGAACTAATTCCCAAAGTTATTCCCCGGTTTGTCTCTTTCATGCCTAAGAATGATTAGTGAGAGACATAATAACGTCTTTATTCTAATAACAGTCAACAAGTCAAGACATCAAAGAATCAGAGTGTAATGATGGACACCACTTACAGGTTTCACAAAGTCAACATGATCGACTTCGACAAAACGAGGTGAGGCTCCAGCAAAGGTATAAGCCGTTGAGAAGGCAAGTTCGAATGCTTTGCGCATTAGAAACCCACCAAAAATACGACCATGTATGTTCCGTTGCTGGGGCTGACATACTATGGAACTCTGTAGGCAAGTATCTCTTATGAGAATGCTGTCTCTATCAGCCAAAGCTGGCAGGTCGACAAATACCCGCCCTTCAGCCAATAGCTCATTGATTCTGATTATATCTTGGTTGTCAATTTTATTTTTCTGTTTTGCTCTCTTTACTTTTCGCATCTTGTTCCTTGCTTCTGCTTGTTCCCATAGCAGTTTTTCTTGTTCCGTTTCTGGGGAAATTCGATTTATTGGAGCTGATTGTCCAGTCTCAGCATCCCGTGCAACAAATGTGAAGTTTGCTATAAGAGCCAAATGATCTGACTTTTGAGAAGCATCTGCAAAATAAGCAAGCACTGTTGGGGGAAGAGAAAGAGATAGATAACAGACGATTCAGGCTTCACAGTTCAATAAATCAGCCACAAGGGGTGTTAATTGTAATTATCAATAGATCCCAGTATCCCACAATCTACATTTTCTACTTTCAAGAACTGTTGTAAACTAGATTTGACGACTACATCTGGACTGTTTTCTTTGATAAAAAGTCAGAAGTAGCTTCCTTGCTTTATCTAGATAAGGCTGTGTGAATCACTGCATCTTACTCGCCCCAGACCTGACATTCCTGAATCTCACTATATGCTACATTATTCTAGAAATCTTTCTGATGATTAACTCTACTAATTATTATGAGAAACTATAAGTTATAACTTATAACAACCTCTAATACTTTAAAATATCTTCATAAGCACGCAACAAGTAGGTTTACTGAATCTTGACAAACAAAATACCTTGTGAGGGTTGCAAAACTTCAAGCTGCATTTCCATGGATGACCGCCCAACCCATGTGACAGCACCGACTAACGTCAGATCGGCATCAACCTGAATTGGCTTTTTGAGAAGAATCTTATCTACCGAAGCAGTCACTAAAAGTATAGGTCTTGTTATGCCAACGGATTTGGAACAGTGCTGGACAACAGCAAACAGATAAAAGATGTTACTAACAACCAGCAATGGGCATATATATACTTTTTATATCATTAAGGCTTTGCGTTCATTGATCTATCGACAATTTACATATTATATCATCTGATTGCAAAAAAGCCAGTATGTTCCTGGTCTAAATGCTGGAAACGATTTAGAAAAACTATACTGCTTCACCAGATGAATTTAACAGTGGCCAGTCTGTCCATCAGAGGTCCAGCTCAGGCAGTAATCAGATTCAGGTGAACTTCCTCAGATAACAAGGAAACCAAGCTTTTTCCTACAATTTCAACCAGTGACATAGCTAAGCTCGCAATATATTCAGATACAATGAGCAAAGACCAGATTGACTTCTACAATCTACCCCCCCGGGGATCCTAACACAAAGAAGCAAATTTATACAAAGTGTGCCCAGAATTCAAGTCCATAAATATAAGTGTGTGCCAAGAATTAGACCAGATTGACTTCTACAATCTACCCCCCCCCCCCGGGGGGATCCTAACACAAAGAAGCAAATTTATACAAAGTGTGCCCAGAATTCAAGTCCATAAATATAAGTGTGTGCCAAGAATTCAAGTCCACCTAATTCCAAGCAGTAGCATGCCTGTTAGGGTTTGAAAGAAGTTGTTTAGACAGTCATAACTGCTCATGTTTCCACAATACAGGTTCGCACAACTAGGATTAAAGAAAGCGAATACTAATCCAAGAATTAGGTGCCAAGAATTCAAGTCCACCTAATTCCAAGCAGTAGCATGCCTGTTAGGGTTTGAAATAAGTTGTTTAGGCAGTCATAACTGCTCATGTTTCCACAATATAGGTTCACACAACTAGGATTAAAGAAAGTGAATACTAATTCTATTTAATAGCATCAGAACACTGAACTTAATAAACAAAGTTCGAGAGCTGGATCATTATTTTACACCAAGAGTCTTATTTAGTCTAGATAAGTAGATATACATAGACATGTGAAATTAAATTGGAAATTCCATTAAAATGATCATTGTAGGGTTCAAAGACACTAAAGTCTAAACTAAACGTGTCCATCCAATCCATATTAGTTATCCTCTTGACCAACATGTCTGATTTCATAGAACAAGAAAGAACATACCAGCCAAACAAAAGTCACTAGTAGTATAACATAAGCTATGCACTGCAAGTTCTTGCATTACACATTACTGCATTAGAAAGTGGTTCAGCATGCAGTGAGCTAGTGACCAGATAAAAAAAATAATCAAAATTTTTCATCATTACTTCCTCTAATTCTCTAATTTCACAAATCTCCACACACATTAACAGGTTAAGTAAATCGACATGATCAATCATCAATGAATTGGGACTCCACATAACCCATAAAAATCCTTCCAATAAAAGCAATTCCCAGAAAACAAAATTTACAAAAACAGAAAAAACCCAGTTCACAAAATGCATCAAACATTCAAAATCAACAAAAGCAAAATCTAAAAACTACCACCTTATAAGAAATAGTACCAGCAAGAGCATCAAGATCCTCAACCAATTTTCCCATCCTAATCCTATTCCAAGGATTCCTATACTGCTCTCTCAGCACATAATCTGATGAAAACTTATACTCAACACTAGTTCTACTCTGAGATGGGGTTTTTGACACCAACCCATCTTGTGAAATTTGGTCATTTTCAACCTCAATTTCACCCTTCTCAAAAAAATTGGATCTTGCTTCCCACAATGCGTTTGTCACCGGAGAATGGTACACTCCGGGAAACAAACTCACAGGTTGGCGAAAGGAGGAGCCTGCATCAATTGGTTCAGACGCATCCCTGGAAGTTTTTTTGTTAATTGGGTCAGATTTTGTTGTTGAAAATGGTCTAATTTGATCATTTGATGTGGATTTTGATTGGTTTGATGAAGGGGGGGAGTAATTATTGGTGGGGTGTGAAAGAATCGCATAAGTGAAGGATTGAAATGATGATTTATAATGGGTTTTTGCGGCGGTGGGAAGGATGGAGGAGGAGGATTTGAAGAGGTGATTCATTGGTGGAAGAATGGAATTGAGACAGGGCACTACGCATTAAGTTTTACGGAAGAATGGGAATTACCGCTACCGAAACCCCCACGAAACCACCACGACCGCCAATTGAAACCCCCCCCCCCCCCCCCCCCCCCCCCCCCCCCCCCCCAACCCCCCCCCCCCCCCCCCCCCCCCCTCCCCCAAAACCCCCCCCCCCCTTTTTGTAAAACCCCCAACTCATGGCCGAACAGTACTGATCATTTTTTTTTCCGACACTCCATGCTTATTTTGGCTTTAGATGGTCATAAGCTTTTTTAATTCCTTGACTCCTTGGGCCTTTAATGTAGGGGGGGGGGGGGGGGGGGAGATGCGGCAGTGAGGCAGTAAAAGACAGCAACATTGATGTGAGGAGAAGAAAAAAGAAAGAGAGTTCCAACCAAAACACTCTCAATCTCTCCCTTCCCCCTTCTCCCCCCTCTTTCCAACCAAATAATATATTTTACGGAAGAAGGGGAGGGGGACGTTTTGATTTTTTTTCCTCTTTTTCTTTTCAACCCTTCCCCTTAGGGAAAAAACAGCAAATTTGTATAATATATACATATTTAACATTCCAATGGAATTTATGTCATCATTCAAAGCAGTAATTAAACCTTAGCATTTAATACTCATCAAGTTGTTTGAATAATAATTACTGATGAGTTCTTAAGCACTCAAATTAATATAATGCATTTGTCTAAAAATTAAACACAATGAAATTGCAAGTAACTCACGGAATTATAGCAGTACTTGAATTAGATTGAAACCAAATCATTATACAGAGTTAAGGAGCTACATAATTCTACTGCAAATGATTTTGTTGCTGCCAAATTGAGTTCTTTCATAGTATACATATAACAGCACTACATGAAACAAAAGAAGAATAATTCTACTGCAGCCACTTGACTCTATTTAACAAAAAGATCATCTAGCTCATTTGTAATTCCAATATCCGATCTCTTTATGTTTTTCAATCACCTGTCAAGGTTGTGAAAATTTGATTAGGAATTAGGATAAAAGTAAAATAATTCAAACATGAACTTAGAAATAAGTAGTATTACCTAAAACTTTAAAGTGAAGACTGGATTTATTCCTAAATCACCGGTTGTTTTCTTGAGTCTTTTTTGTGAAGTAGATGAAGCACCGTCTTCCATTCCATTGAAGCCATTTTTCCTTATTAGGACAAGTAGGTTTCGTATGACCCGGTTGTTTACATATGGAGCAACATTTAGTCTTCTTCCCCATTTCTTTCCTACCCTTCTCACGCCGCTTTTTGGGACGCCCTTTTGTCTTTGATTAAGGAGGTAAATACACAGTATTTATAGCTTCATTATCCATGAGATTAAATTCTTCTTCCATCATAAGGTCATCTCTTCCTTGAACAACGCTAGAGGTATGACTAGGGGTGAAAGTTCGATGTACGGTTTGGATTATGGCCTAATCCAATCCGATCCGAACAAAATTTGAATTTTAATTTTTCAATCCGAATCCAAACCAATCAGAGTTTGAATCCGATCCAATCCAATCCGAATTTTCATACTCTAGATTGGATCCGATCTGAAAGTTCGATTTTTTAAAACTCTAGTTTTTCGATGAAATAAATTAAGCACAACAACAACCTAGTAGATTTAGGAAATGAGTAATTAAGTGATGTTAGGGTTTTAGGGGAAGGGTTGAAGTGCTACGCCTACTAGGCTATGGAGTAGACTTTTTCAAAAAAAAAAAAAAAAATCAGTTAAGAACTTAAGCCCAATCCAGATACATAATACAAGGCATATTACTATTCGGTTATATTGGATTTTTGGATCCAATTATCCTCAATCCAATCCGATCCGAAAATCCAATTTTTCAAAAAATCTCAATCCGAACACAGTTCGAATCCGATCCGAATTACTAATTCGGATTGGATTGGATTTTGGACTTATCCGAATAACTTTCACCCCTAGGCATGACCATTTTGAACTTCGCAAATACATTGCAAAACTTCATTATGAACAACACTAGTGGCATCCAAGGCCCCATCTTGAACAGCACAAGTAGTTTCTAACGCATTTCGGTACCATCGTACATGTAAGTAAAATGAGGGGATCTTAAAACAATCTCTATGGAAGAAGACTCGAAGAATGTGACGACAAAGAATACCCCAGAAATCAAAAATTTTGCAACTACATGATGTTGTTAGTCCATCCCAAAAAACAGTATGATTTTTAGGAGTTTCCCCTTGAAAATATCTCACAATGAATGTATTACCTTGATCACATATGATCGAGTATTGACTCGCTGCTAAAAATTCTTCTTGAAACTTTTTGAAAGCAAATGGAGTAATAAATTCAAAGGCTTGTTCCCCCAGTGGTGACTTTGATTTCACAGGAACTGGTCTAAGAATGGCACTCAAATTATTGTACAATTGTCCCTGGGCAATTTCCAGAGCAGCAATATCAACCTGCAAGTTTGAAAATGAATAAACTTTGAGTATAATAGTACAATAAAAGTTGCAGCAATACTTTGAGGTGTAAACCTGCAAGTCCTGAGCAGCATAGCTTTAATACAATAAAAGCTCAAAATATAAAATATCATTGTAGCATCAGTGTATAGGTATAGCTAAACTAACTTCGGAAAATGCTGCATGTGACTATAGGTCAAAGTTTGTATATCACAAGGGAATAAAGCTCTAATCTTGCTGTATGAATGTAGATACATACTAAGACATAAGAATATAAACAGAAGAATACATGTTTCACAAAATCTGTTAAGCTTATATGAGAGGAAACAAATTTTTTGATAAATGCATTTATAGACTCTGATCTCCCCGTGGTGATCATCCCTCAAAAAAAATGATTACGGAGATAAGCCGGTGGCCAAAAAAATCTCACAATGTGCAAACCTTGAATATGTTTATTCTCTTGTAAGTTGTACTTATGAACCATCAAATTCCACTTGCTTTCAAACTCTTCTGGTATAGTTATCTTATAGACCTCATAAAAATCAGCACACCAATCTTGATAGGACGTACGAAGAAGTGCCACAAACCAACAACTAAACTTTGAGGTTATATGCCATATACAAAAGCTATGCTTCGTAGTTGGCAATTCGTATGCTATTGCTTCTGACATCCAAGGATCTTGATCGGTTATGATCGTCTTTGGTGGCTTTTTCATCCTAGTGACAAACGTCTAGTTTATTCAAATCATAGGGATTATTTGGAATTAGTAAGTATATATATGATTATTGCCTCAAAAAAAATAGGTAACTACTTATGTAATGCAGTGAAGGAGATAAAATAGGTCAGTACATAAAATGAAGTAAAATAGGTAACGTCTAATTTACAAGGCTTACCTTCATCAACCACTTGAAAGTACATGTTTTTTCGTTGCGAAGGAGAGCACAACCAAATAAAATAGTCTTCCCATGATTATCGACACCAACAAAAATTGCACAAGGCATGTCATACGCATTCACTTTGTAAGTGGTATCAAACACGACCACATCACCATACTTTTGGTACAATTCAAAGCTTTGAGCTTGACACCAAAACAAATGCTCGAGCCTCCTGTCATCGTCCATTGTGTATGCATATTGAAACAAATTATTGTGTTCTTTTGCAGATTGCATATATATTAAAAGGTTCTTAACATCATCATCTCCAAGCATCCTCTTAACTCTAACAAAAAGATTACGTATATCTCTGTCAATAAATGATAACTGCCCATGTGCGACATTTTTCTCAAGCTCCATGACCCGAATGATTTGTCTTATAGAAAGTCTAGCTTCTCTATACAATAAAATTTGTTTTTAATTTCTTCATCTTCAGTAATTGTACGATTGGCTGGTAGAAGACGCATTTCTTCAAATGACAACAGTTTGTGATTATGCTCTTTGACAAACTTTGTGACATGCCATTCTTCTGGAAATATATCACAACACCTTTTCAAAATTATAAGCATATGTGCCTTGCAACCACATCTAAAAGACTCCTTTTGTCTTTGAGATTTGGACAAATCAACAACCTTCAAAGGCTTTTTCCCTCCACGATGGCAATAAAAGTCACGTCTTGTTGTCCTTCCATGTTTAGTGTTCGAGCGATCTTTGCGAACAACATGACCATAAGCAATAGATAGAGTATAGAATAAAATTCTGTTTTATATTTCTTAGGAGAGTAATGGAAGATAAATGAACAGAGAGTATTTGGCGCCAAAGTTGTGAAAGGGAATTGCGCCATGCCACCATTATCAATTATTACGTAAGTAGGAGCTTGGGTAACTGAAGTTGAGCTTGGTTAATTGGAGTTTTAATGGGCAGGTGAAATTTATTGGTTTCTTTTTTCTTTTTAGTGAGCTACTTATTTCTTATGGGAAATAGGAAAGAATCTAAGCAAATATTAATTCTTATATGTAGCCCTAAGGGCTACATATAACATTTATCTTTTTTTTTAACGGGAAAAGACTCATATGCTGCAAACGTCTTGTCATAATTGACAAGGAAGGAAATCTCAGTTTTTTTTTGTTGGAAAGGAGGGAGGCAATCTCAGTTGGGTGATCCTCCATCCAAATCCTCATCTGAATAAGAGAGAGAGTTCACTCACGACATGGACCACTTTATTACAAACTCTACTAACATAAGAGCAAAAATCAAAAGAAAACTTCAATGATAAAATATCATCTACAATAACTTACGAATTTGAGCGAACTCTGTCACCATTGAGCATGTGGATCACCGTGAGAAGGGGTGCAGGGAAGTGACAATTGCTTGCCACGTTTTGCTTGGGGAGAAGAAGAGAATTGAGAAGGGTCAACTTCTTGCAGGTTCTTTGACACTGTAAACTGATTTTCCATACCACTAGAGATACCAGATTTTTGTAGAGTGTGTTTAGTTACACTGGGCCCACTAACAACTTTGGAAGGACTTACTCCTTCTATCCCTTAGGTAATATAGTTATCCACTGCCTTTTTGTTGGGCCCTTCGCCTTTTTTTAGCGTCCACCTGGAAGTGGATCTGTGTATACGGCTAGGTCCCACTGACTAGGTTTCCTTCCTACCTTTTCTTCTCCAATTCGCCGAAGACCAGTCATCTTGTACACTGTCGGTAATTTTTGTTTACTTTTCCAAAAATGTTACAGCAGCTTTATCTCCATTGCTTTACAATTTGCAGCGGTGCTCTAGTGGGGTAATTTTTACTGTTATATCCCACTTTACAACATAAGGCTCATATCCATGGTCCTTTTGGGTATAAGATCTCTTGGGTGGTATCTCACATCCAGGCCTATGTGAAGGTTGAGTGATTCTCCTGCGCCAATATGCAGACGGCGGCGTAACGCCTTCGCTCTCCTTCAAACTAACGGACATCAATTTTCAAAGTCATCCCAATACTATTACCTTTTTTCTCCAAGATGTCCTTATGAAAGAATCCAATAGGTAATTCGGTAGGATGGATTCAAATAGGATATTAATTCATGTTTGCTTTTGATGGTTTGAAACCCTGCTGCCACATTGGTTGAACCCAAACAAGACATCCCAGGATAAACCAAGGACCTCCGGCGATAATCTTCAATTTTCTCTTTTGTTGACTGGAATTTGAAGCTATAAAAGTCTTTTCCCAATGAAATGAGGTACAACTTCCCCTTCCACCTCCAGGTCTTATATAGATCCTTCTTCAAAAAAAATATTAAGAGAAGGATCTCCCTACTACATTGCAGATTAGGGCATTCTCCCATGGTTTTGCTATTTCAAAATATAGGTCTTCAGAAATAGGTATGAAAACCTCTTTACCTTGGACGAGTTCTGGGTGGGAAATTGTAAAAGGGAGGCTAAGCATGGCAAGGGGAATAATGATATCTGTCATTAATGCTTGCAACCCCTTTTAGAGGTTTTGAGAGCAGCCTTGAAGCTTGGCGGTTGAAGGGCGGAAGGGGATGAAAGTGTAACGCCCTCGAGATATTACAAAAAATACAGGGCTTCTTTGAGGGGAAGGAGGGGGGTCTGGTTCTGGGACAATGACATGACTCTCGGCACTAGCAACGATGCAAAGGTTTCGTGACGGGGGTGTTCGGCGAGGCTACTTACTTTGTGCCGTGTGGGAGGTGGTTGGATTTGTGTTTTCCTAGGTTGGGGTACTTTTTTGGGGGGTGGGAATCTCTCTCTCTAACATCTTAATATAAGACGTTTATCCTACATTCCATTGGCTTGATGCCTTAATATGGTGTTTTTCCCCTTTTCGACAAGCAAATTTTCCAAGTGCCCTTCCTGGAGGAGATGTGCCACTTCGCTACGTAATGCCACGCATTCATCAGTGTTGTGTCCGTGATCACCATGGAATTCACACCATTTAGACTTGTCTCGTCGTGATGTTGGTTTGTCATTCCTGGAAGGCCATTTAACAACGTTGTCAAGAGAATGCAATGTGTTAACAATACCTGATACGTCGAGGCTGAATCCATATTCATCCAGCCTTGGTGATAGGTTAGGATCACTTTTCCAGTCGCCGTGTCGTTTGCATTACGCACATGATGGAAACTTTGTGGGCGATCATAGGGCTCAGGACGAAATGGGTTCTTCTTGGCTGGTGTCAATTTTCTGCTGTCGACATGGAAGATCTCTTTTCTTGATTGCATGTCTTCCTCTAGTCGGATTTGGTCCAACGACTTAGCTTGGATGTCTTTGAACGTCGGACAAGGGTACTTTGTGAGCTCTTTGTTGAGATTTGACTCCTCGTCAAGTCCATGACCGAACACTTCAATAGCCGTCTTGATGTCGCAGTTTGGAGTTGACACCTTCTCTTTATTAAACCTGTGGACAAAATCTTTCAAATATTCATCATATTGTTGGACAATTCTATGGAAATCACTAGTTTCCTTTTCCATTTTACGACTACTGGAAAATTGCAAAAAGTGCTTGTCAACTAATTATGCAAAAGAAGAGAAAGAGTCGTTGCTGAGGTGGATAAACCACTGGAGAGCGGGTCTTGTTAGCGTTGATCCAAATCCTTTGCACATACATGCTTCGTGCATATTCCGGGGAATTGAAATGGTGATTATCCTTTGCGTATACTGAGCAACGTGATTACTTGGATCAGTCAGTCCCGTCATACAGCTTCATGTTGGGGATCGAAAAACGCTTAGGAACCTCGATCATGGCTGTCGAGTCAGCCTAACTATTTGGCGTCACCTTCTCCATTGGACGGGGGACGCTAGGAATCCGGGCGATAATGTCTTCCAATTATTGGAGATGTAATTGAATTGGATCGTCGGTGGTGAGCTTTTGCTATTACGAGCCTTCCTGTCCCCTGATGTCGTCTTCATCATTTTCATCGCTATCGTCATCGTCGGCTTATTGGTTGCCGTTGTGGAACATAACATTAATATTATTTAGCGTCTTCAATGTGTCACCTTTCAGATTTGGCATCTTAGGAACTTCTCGATGTTACGACGATGAGGTCCTGTTGACTTTTGAGCAGCTGTCTTCAAGCTTTGGTTTTCCATGCAAGACGCGACCTAACTCTGCTGCAGTTCGACCATGGCGGCTTTGACTCTGTTGAGTTCATGAACCACCTCTTGTGTGGTCACTCAATTTCCTGCCATTGCATCGCAAGAAAAAAGAAATAGAGAAGACTACAGGAAGATATAATTGTGGTCACAGGAATCTTGCTGTTGGGCCACGGTGGGCGCCAAATATGTCTTTTTTTCGTATAAAGTGTTAAAAGGTTGGGACGTCAACAACAAGATTTCTATAACATAAACGTTATATAAAATAATGGCAAATAAACAAGAGCAAGTAAAAGAATAAAGAGATCAAATAATTGGTGGCGGGGAAACCCAAATTGAGGGGAAAACCGTGGGTGGTTTCT
The DNA here is from genome assembly GCA_947648045.1 of Beta corolliflora. Classification (NCBI taxonomy): domain Eukaryota; kingdom Viridiplantae; phylum Streptophyta; class Magnoliopsida; order Caryophyllales; family Amaranthaceae; genus Beta; species Beta corolliflora. The sequence continues at coordinate 1,108,788 of CANSZD010003157.1, read as the reverse complement.
GTTACCACCAATCCACTATATGATCAAAGGCCTTGGCAGTGACTTGTTACAAGTATTAAGCAAGATGATTAGAAAGGATGAACGGTAGAGAAAATGAACAATGTGCGTACAAGTATGAGTGAGCTAAAAGTGAATGCTAGGTTACAATAAATATCCTCTATATATACTTGTGCCAAAATAGCCCATTTGTAGCCGTTACTTTTCTCCTTTAAAGTAGGACTTGCACCACTTCCTCTAACTACTTTCGCAAATTATGCTTGTGATACTGTTAGTGGGCCCGTACTTCTCGCTACACCTGCGGGACTCAACACTTACTCCTAGCATATCTCTTATTTGAATTTGAAAACATATACTTTGCCAACTTGGATATTTTGGGATAAACAACGAGTATAATAAATATATTGGTATGTAGTATTTCGGGCGTGTTCGGTAACAATAGCTGTTGTAGTAGCTTTTAGCTGTGAGAGTAGCTGTAAGCTGTGCTGGTAGGCTGGTAGCTGTTAGTGGTTGGTGTGTAAATGTTAGATGTTAGCTGTCAAAGTAGCGGTATAAGATATTGATGATCGGTAAAAGAAGCTGCCAAAGTAGCTGTTTACAAATAATTAGTTAATAATTATACACCACTAAACGCTATCCCAAAAGTTACAAATTGTAGTTTTTCACAAACACTACTAAAACACTACTTATACCACTAAAAGCTACTTACACCACTACCTTACCAAACACTGCTATTTTTTTTAATTAGTGTTTTGACCAAGTAAAAGCTACTTAAAAAGCTTGTGCCGAACGCGCCATTCATATACTAATCTAATTTAATAGTAAGTATTTACATGTAGTACTTGGGGCCTGTTCTCCCCAGCTTATTTTCAGTTCAGTTCAATTCAGTTGCAATCAGTTCAGTGCAGTTCAGTTCCTAATTTATTTGTTTGATAATAAAACAATGATAATTATTATTATTATTATTACAATTTATATAGAGGAAAAAAGACCAAGGGCTGCGGTGCAAGGGCTGCGGTTATCTGGAAAACGTAGCCCTTCATTACAAAGGGCTGCGGTTAGTCCAATAACCGCAGCCCTTCATTACAAAGGGCTGCGGTTAGTCCAAAAACCGCAGCCCTTCATTACGAAGACCTGCGGTTTTTAAACAACCGCAGCCCTTCACCTTTCATCTCACCCTTAAAACTTCCCTCGCTTGGAATTCCCGCATTCATACCACACCCTAGCTACTGAATCCCCGCCTCTCTCTCTCTCTCTCTCTCTCTCTCTCTCACAGTTTCACTCACGTCCCTGCCCCTCTCTCTCACTCACGCGGTCACGCCCCTGCCCCTCTCTCTCCGACCTCGGTTATGGTCGTCGCCTTGTCTGCTGTTCTCCTCCTTTCGTTTTCATCGCTCGACCACCGGTGCTGCAGTGGTTGTATGCCGCCTCGTCGCTGGTGTTCTTCTCCTTCCCTCACTCTTCTTCGGCGCCGTTCTCAAGATTCTGAGGTAACACTCTTCGCTCTGATTTGAGTAGAAATCCCCAAATCATAACCGCTAACTTTTGGTTATCTGCATCTAGAAATTTCATGAATTTCCATTACGAATTTCAAAAGTTGGTACTAATTGGTGTTTGTTCTTCTGAAATTGGTGTTTATTCTTGTGAAATTAGGGTTTTCAGAAGTATGTTCCTGTAGTGAAGTTTAGGGTTTGAAGTTTGGAGCAACACCAACAATGGAGTCGAAGTCGCAGGGGAATTTTAACTTCGGAAGGCAGTCATCAATGGCGCCAGAATGTGAGGTTGATTGTTCGATTGCGTATGAGGACTATGAGGTGTTGGAGTTTGATCTTGAGAAGATTAAGGAAGGAGTGAGGTTGATTTTTTTGCGAATGAGGGGGATTTGGAAGGAATTTCTGAAGTTTTGGATTCTGGAATTGATGTTAATTTTAAGGATATTGATTCTAGAACTCCGCTTCACGTTGCTTCTTGTCAAGGTCTTGCTGATGTTGTTGGATTATTGCTCGACTGCGGCGCTGAGGTCGATACTAAGGATCGTTGGGGGAGCACTGTGAGTTTCTAGCTTTCTTTTTTTAATTTGATTGTTTAGTGATGTTTGTTATTTGTTTGTATGGTTTTGTGGTTTGTGTGCTGTGATTGTGTCATGAAGTTGGATTGCTAATTTACTATTGGTGCTCTCCTTGTTCTCCTCAACTCTGCTTCAGTTTTCCCTCCTAATCCTGAAGGATTGTTCTTGCTTACTTTTTTACTCTTTGAATTTCTTTTTTGTTAGATTTTATTCTTTGAAGGTTGGTGGTTTTTATTAGATTTTATTCTTTTACATTATAACACATTTTTTACCGTCAAAATAATTTGTGTAGTGGAAGCTTGGAATCAAGTAGGCTTTATTTAAGTTATCTGTGCACTTTAGAGAAGTAAATTTTATGCTTTTACTTTTTTTTTGATTGAATGTCTATTAGTTGATGTTGGTCCCAACTGTAATTTACCGCTGTGATTGGCAATGATACATTCTTCTTCAGTACTTTTTTTCTTTTTCTTTGGTGAGAACTTTACATGTTTTTTTTTGGCTGAGACATCATTCATCTTTGGTCATGGCGACGTCCTTTACCTGGTTTAATACTCCTATATATGGCACGTGTTTCTTTTGGGTTTGGGTTTCTCTTTTAACGTTGTGTGAGTTTATTTGGACAGCCCATGAGCATGGTTTTGCCTGGTGTTGTTGGATTCAAGATGACTGGTGTGGGGTATCGGAGATTCTCTTATACGCAGCTAGCACATAAATTATTTTAAACGGGAAATAGAAAATGAGTCATGGTGGTAAGTGGTAGTACTTCTAATACCATTGACCTTGTTAGTATGGTTAGTATTCCTCCATGTTGATGTTTTTAGTTCCCGTTCTTCTTGATTTAGGTACAAAGCATGGGGTTCTCTTCTTGGATTTCAGTTGGCAGAGAGAGACATCATAGTGGCCTGCCTTGACTATAGGTAAGGAGTTTATACATAACCATAAGACATTGATTTATATTGCTGATATGTTTAAAGATCACACTTTTAGTTTATACATTGATTTATATTGCTGATATGTTGATAATAGATATATCTTTCTTACGTGGAAAGTTCATTTGTTAATAGCATGATACATGGTTATAATGCTTTTCAGGTGCGTTGCGATGCGAGTATACCATGGCTAATATTATTATTGGAGATGGTGTGAAGAAACCAAAGGGAGACAGGTTAGAATTCTTTTTCCGATTATGTTTTAGAAATTAGAACCCTTTTATCCGAAGTTGATTGTTCGAGGATGAACCTTATTTATCCCCCTTTTCCCCTTAGTTGAAGTTGATTGTTCGAGGAATTAGTATGGGCATTGTAGCCCCTTTGGGATCATGGTACTGGTTTTATTGAATTGTTTTGACCTTGATTGTTTGCTTCATGCATAAAGTTGGTGAATATTAGTTAGTTATTGATTTTTGTGGGATTTCTTGGCCTAATATGCATCAAAGTGGTTATTTTAGGACTTTAATTGCTTGATCCATGGATAATGAAGTGGTTATAGCTTGAAAAATTTGTGTGATTTATTGGCCTAATAAGCAATTAAGTGAATGTTTTCATGGGTTTTTTGTCCATTGATTCATGCAAAAACATGGTGGTATAATGTAATTGTATGCATTTAGTGTCATCAAATATAATTTGACAAACTATTATAATCATCTAAGTTTGTTGATTCATTTTTAACTACATTTGGGATAAGAAGAGAACATTTTAGGCTATTTTCGACCATTATGAACCTTTTAACACATTTAGGATCATATAATGTAATTTGGCCATATATTTGGCAATAATAATTAGTTTACAAACAATTAGGCTTATATAGCATCATTTATTTGTTTCTAAGTACATTTTGAGTAATTAAAGGCCGTTTTAGGACATTCTCTACCATGATGCTAATTGCTAACAACAGATGCATGGTTAATTAGATTAAAGAAAATACTAGATGAAATTCCATTTGTTGAATGAAAATGAAAAAGGCCAATTTGCAATATGAATCATTTGATTTGATAAACATAGTAAATGGTAGATGACCTTGATGGCCTGATGTAAGAGCAGAGAATAAGAGATGCAATTGAATGATTGACAGCCCACATGGAGGCATTGCTAAATTTATCAAAAACTAAATGAGGGAACATATCTTTCTCTATGATTTTTTGGAGGCATAGGATTCTTTCCTAAGTACCTTCCTGGTTTTGCAGGGTGCAAAGGAGTGTTGTGCCTTACAGAATATACACCTAAAAATCAATTAGTTTAATAAAAAAAAAATAGTAATAAAAAACACAGTTAAACAGTACTCCTCTCGACCTCTCCTACATACTTATAAAGAATATAGAAAAATTTACATAAAAGAATAAAAAATATACCCCCCTGCTGCCCCCCCTGCTACACCCCTAGCACAGCCCAGCACCCCCTGCTTCCCCTCCCCCTGCCCCCACCCCCTGCGGCACTCCCCGGCACCCCCCCCCGCCCCCCCCCGCAACCCCCCTGCTAGCCCCCGCTAGCCCCCCACCCCACCCCGCGCCCCTGCTACCCCCCGTTGCCCCCTGCTACACCCCCTAGCACAGCCCAAGACACCCCCGCTTCCCCCCCCGCCCCCCACCCCCCAGACTTCCCCCGCCCCCCAGCCTGCAACCCCCCACGCTAGTCATTTGTTTTGCCATTTGTTGTTGTATTGTAAGCTGCCATGTACTTACAACATCAACAAATTGAAAGTTGTTCTTGTGGAGTGGGTCTGTCCCGACTACGCTTTGTAGTACTTGCATAAATATAGTTTCAACTCCAAATTATAGCGGTTTTGGTTTTATTTGCCAGGTTCTATCATCTCTAGAAAAGTTGCTTTTGAGGGATTCGGATGCTGATCTTGGTGGAGTTGTTGTAATGTATTCATGGCTGTTCTTTGGTTGGTTATTTTTTGATGGTTGTGATCCTGCTCATATATTGCAATTCGAACATTCGAGGGCAGCCTCGAACTAATGTAATTTAGTTATTATTTTCTCTATATTCGTGTAAAAAACATAATTTGTAATGAAAAATGATACTTATAATTTGTAATAACTGTTTGGAAACATTTAGGACAAAAAAATTCAAAAAAATTTTTTTTTATTTTTTTATTTTTTTTGGGTCACAAGGGCTGCGGTTTTTGGAAAAACGCCTTAGTGGGTTAAGGGTGCGGTTAAGGGCTAAAACCGCAACCCTTAACTCACCAAGGGTGCGGTTTTGGCCCTTAACCGCGACCCTTAACCCACTAAGGGCTGCGGTTTTTCCTTGACCGCAGCCCTTAACCCGCTAAGGGCTAATGTCAAGGGCTGCTAGTCTAATGGCTGCGGTCAAAAAACGCAGCCCTTGGGCCCTTTTTGACCGCAGCCCTTGGGCTTTTTTCCTCTAGTATCACTTTTAGGAATCTTGCTGTTGGGCCACGGTGGGCGTCAAATATGTCTTTTTTTCGTATAAAGTGTTAAAAGGTTGGGACGTCAACAACAAGATTTCTATAACATAAACGTTATATAAAATAATGGCAAATAAACAAGAGCAAGTAAAAGAATAAAGAGATCAAATAATTGGTGGCGGGGAAACCCAAATTGAGGGGAAAACCGTGGGTGGTTTCTGTTACCACCAATCCACTATATGATCAAAGGCCTTGGCAGTGACTTGTTACAAGTATTAAGCAAGATGATTGGAAAGGATGAACGGTAGAGAAAATGAACAATGTGCGTACAAGTATGAGTGAGCTAAAAGTGAATGCTAGGTTACAATAAAATATCCTCTATATATACTTGTGCCAAAATAGCCCATTTGTAGCCGTTACTTTTCTCCTTTAAAGTAGGACTTGCACCACTTCCTCTAACTACTTTCGCAAATTATGCTTGTGATACTGTTAGTGGGCCCGTACTTCTCGCTACACCTGCGGGACTCAACACTTACTCCTAGCATATCTCTTATTTGAATTTGAAAACATATACTTTGCCAACTTGGATATTTTGGGATAAACAACGAGTATAATAAATATATTGGTATGTAGTATTTCGGGCGTGTTCGGTAACAATAGTCATTGTAGTAGCTTTTAGTTTGTGAGAGTAGAAATGTAAGTCAGTCTTTGGGTAGGCTGGTAGCTGTTAGTGGTTGGTGTGTAAATGTTAGATGTTAGCTGTCAAAGTAGCGGTATAAGATATTGATGATCGGTAAAAGAAGCTGCCAAAGTAGTTGTTTACAAATAATTAGTTAATAATTATACACCACTAAACGCTACCCCAAAAGTTACAAATTGTAGTTTTTCACAAACACTACTAAAACACTACTTATACCACTAAAAGCTACTTACACCACTACCTTACCAAACACTGCTATTTTTTTTAATTAGTGTTTTGACCAAGTAAAAGCTACTTAAAAAGCTTGTGCCGAACGCGCCATTCATATACTAATCTAATTTAATAGTAAGTATTTACATGTAGTACTTGGGGCCTGTTCTCCCCAGCTTATTTTCAGTTCGGTTCAATTCGATTCTGCAATCGGTTCGGTGCGGTTCGATTCCTAATTTATTTGTTTGATAATAAAACAATGATAATTATTATTATTATTACAATTACAATTATTTTATCATTAATATTATTATTAATATTATTATTATTATTATTATTATTATTATTATTACTACTACTACTATTACTATTACTATTATTGATATTAATATTAATATTAATTTTAATATTATTATTTCAATTACTATTATTATTATTATTATATTATTAATAATATTATTATTATTATTATTATTATTATTATTATTATTACTACTACTACTACTACTACTACTATTACTCCTCCTCCTCCTTTTACTATTGCTTTTACTATTATTGTTACTATTAATATTAATATTATTATTATTATTTTAATATTGCTAATTATTATTTTGCTAATTCTTTTTTTTTTCTATATGATTTTGCTAATTATATTGAAAATGATAATTCAAGCCTAAGAAGTACATATTTCAATAATATTCGTCATTGCTAATTCTTATTTATTATTATTATTAAATAGTTTATTATTATTACTAGTTAATATTTTATCATTATTATTAGATAATTTATTATTATTTAATAACTTATTATTATTTTATTTAATAACTTATTATTATTAATAACTTCCTATTATGAATTTATTATTAATTAAATAATATTTTTATTATTATAATTATTATTAAATATTAACATATTATATTATTAAAAACTATTATTATCATCAATTATATTATATTATATTATATTAATATTATTATTACTATTATTTATTTATTAATTTATATTTATTAATTAATGATAGCTAAATTATTATCATTGTTATTAGTTATAATTTAGTTCAGTTCAGTTGCAATCAGTTCAGTTCAATTCAGTTTAGTTGCAATCAATTTACTTCAATTCAGTTATTTTATGCTGAAGAGAACACCCCATTAGTCATTTAGTCTAGTGATTTAGTTTGTATCAAGGTTATGGGATCAAATCCTAAGTCGCTCGAGGATGGGAGTTCCTCTTAGCATTTTGACCTTACTCGTCAGTCGTCAACAATGTGAAGTGCAATTGCGTTGATTGAAAGGGAAGGGAGGGAGTAATTACTAATTTTTTTTGAAAGGAGTGTAATTACTAATTAGTAGTTAGTAATATACTTGTATGCCACAATTTGACTGTTGAAGACGAGTGAAGAAGCTGAGGGGGGAATACAAGAGAAATTTTCATTTGAAAAATTGGAGAAATCCAACCAAAATTCAATAAAGATGGAAATGGAGCAGCAGCAAAGTGGGGAGAACGATGAGGAGGAAACAGTAGAGGGCAAGTTCTACCCAGAAGTGGCGGGCGAAGCAGAATACCAACAACTTGTGCAAAATCCGGAGCTTTTCATGCAAAAGCTCAAAGATTTCCACTCTTCATTCAACACCCACTTCATGTTTGTTCTCTCTCCTCCCCTTTTCGCTTCTCTTTAATCTTTATATATTTGTTTCATACTTTTCTTACTCGATGTCGTGTTTTGGGAATGTATTTCTTAGATCTTATATTTTGTGTTCTTGATTTTGCACATCTTTTGCCATCTTAAGAGCATGTTTGGTTGAATATTTTTGGGCTCCAAGAAAAGGAATCAATTACCTACTCGTATCTCGTCTTGTTTTGTTCAACCCCTCCTCAATCCATTACCACATACTTAGTGCTTGTTTTGGTTAGGTGTTTAGTTCAAACAGAAATGGAGTCAAACAGAGGGGAATAGTATAAAACTTGTTACTTTCGTTAGGTGTTTAGTTCAAGCCCTGGAATAAAAAGGGCATACTTTATTGGGTGTTTGGTTTTACCACCCAGAAATGGATTTTGTTACTCCAGGGGGAAGGGAAATAACAAACTTAGGGAGTAACTAGGGGAGTCCAGTCCACTAATACCAAGTAATAGTAATGGATCGAGGGGGGGTTGAACCAAAGAAGAAGAAAGCGAGTACGTGTTTGATTATGTCTCTTAGAGCTCAAAATTTGTTGAATCAAACATGCTCTAAGGATGTATTGGTTTTTTGCTATTCACTCAATGGGTTTTCTGACTTCCTCCTATTGTTTTGTAAAGAGTTCATCACTTTACAACTTGTTTATTTTGTAATAATGATGGGAAGGAAAATGGAATGGAGAGAAAGAAAAGGAAGAGAAGTAGGAATTGAAAGGGTTTTATTTGTTTGGTTATCGAATATCAGTCTGATTTCACTGAATTGGAAGGAAAGGAAAGTAAGAATTTATACAAAACTACAGTACATTCCATTCCTAAATCCTAACAAATGTTGTGTAGTTACTTATTTCCTTTTTGTTTCATTCAGTGTCGCCTAATCAAGTAAGTTCAGGGTATTTGTATTTGAATGATTAGTTAATAAGTTGATGGTGTTTTCGGCCCTCATTTCTGATTAATCTTCAGTTCCCCTTTTGTTGGAGGAGCAACCCTAGATTTGCATCGCTTATTTGTGGAGGTCACTTCTCGTGGTGGTCTTAACCAAGTAAGTAACTTTTTCGGTTTTGTATTCACTTAGCATAAAATTTTAGCACATGGAAGAAGTGTAATACTTCATATAAATGTGAAGAAATCTGTTCTTTGTTTCTTATCAATCGTTATCGACTTATCGTACATTCGGACATATATCCTCTTTTATTGCATGAGGGGAGGCCAAGAGAGAGTGACTGTGGAGCAAGAATTGAACCCTTTGTACTGTGGATTTTTAGTATACTTACATGTTTATACTCAACAAAGTGGGATATAAGACATTTATTTCTCATGCCTAATACTTAAGCAGGGGGGAGAAAAAGGGGGGGGGGTTTGATTTGCTTCATGTCAGCAAAATGGTTCTCTTTTTAGACTTGATTGTTTTGCTTTTGTACGTGAATTGATCTTTGTATGCTCTTCTATAAGTTAATTTTCCTCCTGCAATGTCGGTTGAGCTTACCCCATGTTTGAACTTGGTGTCATTGTAGTTACCATAAATGTAAACATGTATGGTTGACCTGATGCTGGATCATAGAGTCCAGTTATTCCACCTCCTAGTTTAAGGGGAACTAGGTTTGCTGGTTACTTGCATGCTATTTAGTACTTACAAAACAAAAGGTACTCTAGCAGTATATTGGAGTGCCTTGAAATTGTACATATATTGTTGCTTCAGGTACACGCCTTTGGCATTGCATGTCGAACGTTCTCAGCTGATGCTATTCATACTAGGTTGTAGGGACTTTAATCCTAAAAAATGAACACAAACAATGCTTCCACGCTGAGCTAACTTGTTTTCTTTCGATGCTTGTTTGACTTCTTTCTTTCTTTGCAGCGTCGAGATCACCAAAACATTTAACTACGATTATTCACAAAATTTTCTTAACAAAATATTATATTACCTAGGCTTTAACTATTCCCCCCCCCCCCCCAATTTCTCCTTCAGCTAGAAATCTCCGAAGGTAAAATTGTTCTTTATGCAACCATGCAGCACTTTTTTCCAAAGTTTGTTTTAGCTGGCTAAGTTTTCCTCCATGCTCTATCAGTAGCCTATATATATTACCATAGCATTATTTGTATTGATAGCAAAATAGAAAATTAGAGCTAGAGCTATTTAAGAGAATTGTTTGGGTTCAAAGTGTAGGTCTTATTATCAGCTTTTCTGTATAATTTGAGATTCCCTTTGTGTCCAGAGTTAATAATTCTCTTGTTTTATACTCATATGTAATTGGGCTTGTTCTCTTCCTCTTCTTGGGCAAGATTTATTCATCAGTCTATTGGAAACAGATTCTACTAGTTTTTTAGTTTTGTTTAAGGCAGTGTGCATCTGGACGACTGGACTCCTGCCCATTTCAATTCAATGGTCTAAGTTAAGGAGTCATTGACATCAAATAGAACCTCTTTCTTCCTGTTTAGGATTTATGTAATCTTTCTATATATATATTAAATCCAATTCTTGTAAAACTTTGGATTAGTTACTTGTTACTTCCTTCAAGAGAATAGAGATTGGCTTGTACATAACCTTCTTGGGGCTTGGCCTACCAATTCTTTCTCTGGTATATATGTCCTTGTTCTTGTTGAAATTTGAAAACAAATCAACACTTGGTAGCAGGATACACTGGATATTTCCACTCGCTTGGTTTGTGATTTTCCTTTTCTAATTGTAGACTCATCTATTGGAGTTAATTAATCCTGGTTTACTGTGTTGAACGATAATGCTAAAACTCTGGCAATTATTTAATTAGTTTTTATATTTAACGGCTGTGCATACTGCGTAAATGTCCTAACTCCTAGAGGAACAGTCTTGTGTATCTGGTGTTTGTTTGATTGTTATTGTGTTTATTAGGCTGGTTAAATGAATAGATTTCTTCTCCTCCTTAAACGACAGTGGAGGGGAATTTTCAATGGGGATGGGGAGTGAGTGGAGGGAAGTGATTCTTGTGGACGAGTTCACTCTGAAATCTTCTGCCGTAAAAGTTAATTGGGATTTGGCAACAGTTCGAGTTAAATCTTTTGTTCTTTATTCATATCTGAGCTGTGCAACCTTAATGTAACTTCTGTAGTCGTTTGCCCATATTATGCTCATGCTGAAATGTGTAATATTTTTTTCTATTTCTCTTAGGTTATTACAGATCGGAAATGGGAAGAAGTGGTTTCTGCTTTTCAATTTGGGATAACTAGTTTCAAAAGATCATTTGTCCTGCGCAAGTACTATTTGTCGTTGCTTTTTCACTTTGAACAAGCATATTTCTTAAAGAAAAAAGCACCAGCGGTTGCTATCACTGGTACTATAGCTTCATCATTATTCACTTTGACTGCAATATATTTTTCCAGATGAGTCCCTGACCAACCCTTATTTAATCATGCTGCTTAGATGCTGCCAGAAGAATTGCTGTTATTGAATCAAGTATGGAATCTACCTCAAACTCCAATGATGTATCTACCACCACGAGCCATATGCAAGGTATGTGGAACTGAGAGGTCTTCTTATATGCTGGTGTTTGTAGACGTTGCATACTACTATTCTTGTGGTTTCAGGATAAGGAAAAGTGAGTTCTTATATAGGTGGCTGCATTATTCAGTGGGCTACTTTTACAAATCACACTTCATTGATGATGTACTTTGAGTTCTGTGCTTGGGATGAAGCTGCAACCATCCTTCACAGCATCACATATGTATCACTAATTGAGATATGCCATGTGCTTACTAGAAAATATGGGGGGGTCTCTTTTTTTTATTGTTTCTGTTTGAGATAAATCAATTTCTTATGATGATTTATATTAGCTGACTCCAAATCATTTCGGGGCTAAGGCTTTGTTGTTATTGTTCTAGTTATGTTTGTTTGCCAGTTGCCACCCTCTATGTTGTTGTTGCTATGCTTAATGTGCATATATATTTTCATTATACTATTTTGTAAACCCCCACAGGCCACAACGACTACTGCTACTGCAGGTAAATAAAGTGGTACTTACTGGGGTATTGGTTATTGAACAGATGATTGGCCCATCTATCACCAGAATCCTTTGCACTGCATTTTTTTTAATCTTACTTGTTTCCGTGACATTGTCACAAATGTTGTCGATTTTATAAAAGAATTACTCGGTGCATAATGTTTTAAGTGGCTCAACCATGACTAAGCTCTTGATGAAAGGATGAGGGCCAGGATGAGAATCAAAATAAATCTATACTGGAGTGCATATTAATATTGGCTGGGTGAGAAGGGAACGTGAAATATGAAATGAGGGAAATCTTTACTTAAAAGTTAACTACCAAATCAATAAGTTATAAGCAAGAGTGTTATAAACTGAAAATCTGGAAAATAGATTCTGAGAATAAAGTAAGCAGAAATGAAGGGAAAAAAAAAGGAGAAGAAGGTGAAGCTTTGATTAAAAAACTGAAGAATTCAGAAATTGCAAATATAATATGAAGCTTTCAGAGGCTTGAACTTGATTCTCTCCGAGATACCAGAGTACAACTACAAAGTGAACTAAAATAAACTGTTGATATTTTTCTTCATGCTTTTATTTCTCTCTACTCATTTATAGACAAACTCATTCTCATGGGCCTCTCTCCTCTAAACTAACTCTCTGTTTTCTTCCTCAAGCTAATCCTAATAGACTTTTAATGCAATACCTATTGTACCTCTACCTTTGGACAGTTCATTTAATTATCACCTGTTTTTTTTTTCTTTTTTTCAGAACTGCCAGTTCTCATCACCGTCAAGGGGGATTTAATGAGAATAAGGGGTTCCTAACTATTAACTTGTCTTTAACTTCATTGCAAGTGCTTACTTCTGCATTAGCCACACGACAGTTTAGCTTACGAGAAGCGAGATAATTGAGTGCAATGACCTGTTGTTGTATCTGATAGCAACGACACATGGCTGGTTGAGAGAGTTCAGAAATGAGCTATATACAACACATTGATTACATGTTTTTTTTTTTTTTTTTTTTTTTGAGAGTTTAATGCACTGAGAAAACACCGTAATTTTTATTTCATGCAGCAAGTCGACAAATACAGCTCGGTGCATCTTTGATTGGAGTTATTGATGAAAAGTTGGATAATGGGTATGTTGTGTCCGTGAATGTGGGTTCTGATACACTGAAAGGCATCCTGTATCACTTTCCTGACAAGCCACAACCACCTTGGAGCCCAAATTATTCTATACCCCGACGAAGGAAGCGGAAAAAATCCCAGCTTTCACTAGTGGAATATGCAACTTTAAAGCCTCCATCTCAAGGACAAGGAAAGTCCATTAGCGACGTTGGACATATGTGGAATCAATCATCTGAACCTGAGAAGCAGGTAAAATGAATGATAACATTTGGCTTCTTGTTTCTTTGATAGAGCAATGCATGGGATGATCCATTCCACTTTGTTGACAATTTTGTTATGTTAACCGGTATGTGTTGAATGATGTCTGACAACTGGTCTATGCAATGGTAGTTTAGAGTCGTACATGTAAGAACACCTGGGTTGTATTAGTGGGGAATGCTGAAAAGCCTTGCACAAAAAGTTGCAATAGCCATGTGATTATGTCCCATTTTGGGAAGGATAGCTTGTAATCAGTATGAAGTGTTCCTGTGACCAGAAATCCAGAATGGATCAGTTTTGAGTGAATGTATATTCTGAAATAGGATGAGTAAACATGAATTTTACTAATTTTAGTATTTTACTTTCGAAAATTACAAAAAGGGAATATTTCATCGTTCCACTCCCCAAAAAAAAAGAAAAATAAAAGGTTCCTTGAGAGGAGCAACTGGTCAAGTGAACTGTCTACAAACTGTAAGCCACCTCAAACAATAGGGAAAAAAGGTGCTTGCATGAAATCTGATTATTCTCTGTTGTTAGTCGGGTTTTGCATGAAATCAGTTTAAACACTATAGCTTGTTGGAGACCTGCACATGCTTGATTTAAATTTGATAACGTGTCTTGAACTAATATGCATATTTGGCAATCCAATTTCCTGTGGCAGAAAGACATGGTTTTATCAGTTCAGTTAACATTGCTCCTACAGCTCGTTTGGTAGATGGTAATAATTGGTGGTAATGATGATGAAATATGAATAGGTAAATTTGTGATGAAAGTCACATTTAAATGTCGATGGTAATGCTTTTCTTCTTAATTTTCATTACCATCTATTACCACTTTAGAGTTGATATTGAGTGGTAATGGAAATTTTTGTGAAGAAAAACACGTGTGTGGGGATGAAGTTTCGTTACCATTGGAATTGACATGAGATTTACTTTACAAATTACATCTAAATTGTTACCAGTACCAAAGTATATATTACTGGCTACCAAAAGAGTCACTAGTGTACATGGAACTGATGGAAGGCATTTGGTGGGTTGGATGTCAATGCATTTTTGAGTTGAATGGTTATGCACAGTATTTTTCTGGCAGGAATGGTACGGAAACTGATGCAAAGCTTATAATTGATCTAAAAACTGCAGTATTTCCAAAAAAAAAGAAAGAAAAAGAACTTATTTGATGTAGACTTTCACCATGAAAGTAGCTGTAACTCTAGAGTTAGTTCTTCAGTTCTCTATCTTGGCTGGCTCTGTCTAAGATGTGCTCAACTTTGCATTCATTGTTTGCAGTTCAACCAAGACAAAGGAGTAACAGCTAAGGAGTCTGACCATACTGAAGTTGTCAACTCGGATATTAATTCATGATCATTTTCTTGATTAGCTGGTGCTGGTTCACCACAGACCTGTTTGTAGATCTTATGAATCAGAAAATTCACTTAGCATACTAGTTTTAGTAATTACCTGTTTCTTGAAGTACTTTATACATGAATCAGAGCTGGTGATCGCTTCTCGTGCGATTACCTCAATGAGTCTTAAGGAATGTAGGATGTTTGAGCTTAATGCATCTTCTACTGAAGGAGAGCATTGTATAAAAATCAGTGATTTAGGAGTGTGAAAGTATACTTCTTTTGAAAAGTTCTGATCTTTGATCTGAACACTCGTTTTACTGATATACACGTTCACCATGTTTGGCTTTGCTGTAACATAGCTTCTGCACCTCATAAGTCTCATGCAGAATATTGCCAAGGATTACTAAGATTCAGCAAGCTGTTGAAATTTTAGGGAAAGTACGCAGTTTGATCACTTCCGAACTATAAAGAGGATTTCTCATCCTGCACATCTAATCCCTATTTCCATAACTTCGGCACTAAACTCTTTTGAGGCACTCGGATGAGGATTATGCACAATGCGCTAAGAGAGTAAGGTGAAGTTCACTTCAAGATTATAGCATAACTGGAAACTGTGGAAGGAAGCACTTAGAAAAATTGTCATAATGTAATTTGTTTTGAATTTCGATTTGAAACGAATTTGAAAATTCATAGCTCTACTAAAAAGAGAAATAGAATTTGTTGATTTTCTTTTAGAAGCAAACAAAAACCAAGGGGATCAAGCTCTTCTCCGGCCTCAACTTCCCTTCTTTCTTAGCTTTTTCCCCCTCAATAACCTCCTTTTTCTTTCAAGTTTGTTCATAGTTAACCCTTGGTTAACCTTCTTCAACAAAAAAAAAAAAACTGATTAACCAAGTAAAAGGAGAAAAAAAAAAGGCGTGTTCTTTCACAATCCATGGAGAGAAGAGTGAATAAGCGAGATTACAAAAATGTTCACTAAGAACTTAACATATGCGCAACTTCAAATTATCAAGTTCATTCAAATTGTGCTTAATGTTCATCTCGTATATACTTTTGTGCATTTATTTAAATTTTCAAGCTTATTCACGTGTTGATAAACTTTTATTATATACTTCTACTTAAAATCCATAAACTCATCCATATTTTGCAAGCTGAAATTGAAAAAAAAAAAAAGCTAAGGGCCTGTTCGTTGTCGTTTTTCGTTTTCAGTTTTCAGTTTTTTTGAAAACAAAAAACAGGAAACCAGGAAAAGTGGTTTTCACTTTTTAGTTGTCAGTTTTCAAAATCATCATGTTTCTAATAAGTTTGACCAATTTTTTTATCCATTATAGGACATATATCATATGACTTTTAAATACAAAAAACCAAAAAACTGAAAACCACAGTGATACCGAACAAGCCCTAAGATTTTATATAGATTGGGTTTTGGTTCATTGAATTGAGAAGGATGAGCTTAACTATGTGTATGAGTTTGAAATTCCAGAATTCCAGAATATTTTCAGTTCCAAGAGACCTCATAAGTCATAACCATGGTTGCCAAGTAAACCAGTTTTAACATCATGTTAATAAGGTATACTTGTCATGGTACACCCTTGTTCGTAAACAAATTGTTCGTTTAAGAGCCGACAAATTGAGGTGCTCAACTCCTCAAACTTCGAAAAAGTGCACATAATGCTAAATGTAATATCAGAAACTGTACAAAGTTGCAATACACTCCTATATCACAAAAAAAAATCTGCCATAAACATTAAGCAAACAATCTAAAGTTCAACTAAAAGGTAATTAATTGTTCACACAATTACAGCTCTAATAGAGCCGATCTAACAATTGAAATGTCTCTCAAGTAAATGAAGTGACAACACTAATAAAATACTACAGATTCCTCTAAGCTGATCAGAGACAATGGCTAACATACTGGTAAAAAACGAAGAATGGCTAACATACTGGTAAAAAACGAAGAATATGTCAATTCCATTTCTCAAATTCCAGAGATGGCAGAATTGTAAACAGGCTACTACACAAGCACCACAAAATGCTTGTACAAGAAAAGGCAACAAAGAGATATCAACCAGAAGGTCGATTTCCCCCTCATGCCAAGCAGCTCGTCAATGCCAGCCTTTTCCCATGGAATTCAGATCAGCAGAACTTCCAATGATTGTTGCAGTTCACACAAGTGACAAATGTTGTCATGGGTTCATCAGCACTGCGAGTTTGCAGCTGGTAATATGTGCATTTCCGCTGACCGCATCGACCACATCTAAATTGGTCAGTTGTGGCCTTTGGCGGGCCACCGCGCTGACAGTCAAAGAGAGCCTTCTGCTCAATCTGCTTGTTCTCTAATCGTCTTTGCTCACTAGCCATTTCTTCGGCTGTCAAGTTGCAGATTCTTTCAGGATTGATATCCCCTAGAAGAACTTTCCTACGAAAATCCGGATTGTTTGGATCCTTGAGGTTAAATACAATGCTTCGGTATTTAAACTTGTGAGCACCATTAGAACGGCCCCACTTTTCAAACATAACAGACTCTACTGAAACAGCCACTCGAATTGGATCACAAGCAGCAACATGATCTTTCATGCCTTCGTCTGCCTCACTAGAAACTTTGGATAAAGCATCTGAAAGAAGCTCTCGCATCTTATCGCGTGTAGGATCACCACACTGGATCATGGAATTCAACTTTGGTGGAGCATTAGCAGCTGGTTTCTTTGCACTGGAGCCCAGCTTCTCTTGTTTTACTGTTCTCTCAACCTTAACAGGCTCCGGTGAACTAGCACTCTCAATCTTCACTGCATTACCATTTTCGAACTTCCTCTCCACGGGACCTCTTTCAGTCTTAGCAAGCTTTTGCGGTCTGGGTGAAAGCTGGTCAACTTTCACATTTTCTCCGCGTGAGTTCTTTTCAACCTTGACTGCAATTGCTTTTTTAGTCCTGTCAGCATTCACAGCCTCGTCTTTGAATGAATTATTACCAACAGAACTACCATTTTTCTTCTGTGATGTCTCCTCAATAATTATATTTTTCCATATCTCAATCAGATCCACAGCAACACTCTGCACCTTCTTTCTAGGATGTTTTGTAAGATGCCTTAGACGCTTTCCGACCTGCAGGTTAAGTGTGTATTGACTCAGTAATTTTAAATCATATCAAAAATTGCACTATGCTAGTATGCTCCTATAACAAATTAATCAATTTAAATATTAAGTATATTCTAACAAAGAATTGAGTTATTGTGCAGCTCATAGAGAAGCTAATCTATACAAAGCAGTATTTCTCAAGAAGCAGATCCTCGAGGTGAAACTATTTGGAGGGCAATCCTTTACTAATTGGCCCCATCATTTTCTCTCGTCTGCCAACGACTGTCGGTTCAACATACACCTTCCACAATGATCTCCATCCACAAAAAGTGTGTGATTTTAAGCTCCAAAAACTCACTCAAAATACCACGGATGATTTGACAAGTGCATTGCTTAATGTATGGATGAAAGGCACTAGATTACTCTAGTTAACCATCAGCTTGTGTAGATCCAATGGTAGGTAATTCACATGTCGCCAATGAAAAACAGTTTTCATCAGCTTTGAGCAGGCATAAAAGCGAAAATGCATCCTCTTCGCCCCTCTCTCCCATCCTCTTCATCCACAGCAGCTGTTCACATGCAAAAATGGCTACATGGCATTAATCCAGAGCTAATTAGGTCTTTCTAGGCTTCATTAATGGGAGAATGGAGAAGATGACCAAGCCTCGACGACAACATTTTCAAAGAAATCAAGTGGCAGAGAACTAGACATTTATCCAGTGCTATGAAAGAAACTACACAGTTGCGGAAAGATTCTATGTGGGACATAGATAAAATATCGTGGAAGCTTTTCCACATTGCCTAGGATGATGTTCTGCAGCCTAAGAGCTCTGGGGACATTTTCTGTAGGAGAAGATAGAAAGTCCCAGAAGCTCTTCCGCATTGCCCATGATGATGTTTTCTGGCCTGCAAAGTTGGCTAGTCTAGGAGCCTAGGGTTCTCCATCAGAAATGTAAGCTGTGTACGATGCTTGTTCAGAAGCTCAGGAGCACATAATATAAAGCTACCCCTTTTCTTTTGACCACTTGCGAGTTGCGCCGCTAATTCAACCCTGTTCCATCTTAAAAGTTGGCCAAACAGACATCTTAAGTGGAAGGTTTACGTTTTTCAGTAGACTAACCTTACTGTCATAATCTTTGCCGAGAAAGGGACAATCAGGTTGGCCAAAATTTGTCTGACCAATCAGATGCAAGGAGACATTCCGAAATACACTCGAATTCAGTGATGATGGGACTAACCTCTCTCTCTCTCTCTCTCCCTCTCTCTCTCTCGCTCTCTCTCCCTCTCTCTCTCGCTCTCGCTCTCGCTCTCTCTCTCTCTCTCGCTCTCGCTCGCTCGCTCTCTCTCTCTCTCTATCTCTCTCTCTCTCTCTCTCTCTCTCTCCCTCCCTCCCTCCCTCCCTCCCTCCCTCCCTCCCCCTCCCTCTCTCTCTCTCTCTCTCTCTCTCTATCTATCTTCCTTTACATTGTGATATGGACTGTCAGTGATAGATCCTGGTATAAGAATCTTAATTATTGTTGGTCACTTTCAAAACGAAAACTTCCAAAGACAAGTAAATTCTTAAGAGCAATTTCATTGGGGAGAAATCATTTTTCTTGACCGACTTGAAAGAGCTAAGCTTTTCAAGAGATGATTTTTCCTTTTAAGTCCTACAAGAGAAAGACTTTAGACCACAAGTGACCCCTCCAAGACAAAAGTTTTCTTCATCTCCACAGAAGCCAGCTTTGTGTTTTTTACACACATACACAGACAGACATATATTAGTAAAAAGAGGAAAGCCATCAACCAAAAAAGAAAGCCCTCAAGCTATCTTTACTTAATTAGACCATAAATCTAGAAACACAAGTGATTCCCATAGTCTCCTTTTCTTCCACATAAACTACTGTAAAAGAACCGGTTCCAGTACTTGAATCTCATCCTTCTACATCCTTATTTTCTAAGCCACTATCATGTCATTGACCTTATTGAAAATCAGACAAAACCTTCTCTTTCCACGTTACAACCTCCCAGTTCGATAACATTCTCCCATAGAGCCTACTTATCATCGACAAACTCAGAGAGCTACCACACCTCAAAAGCCTGTATACAAGGCTCTTCTCAAAGATGTTTTAGACACGGAAATTCATGCAGTAACAAGAACAGGGCTCATGTCAGAACTCAGAAGAAGGCTAAAAATTAGCCAATATTAATCTTTTCTCAAACCCTAACTCACTAATAGGTCCAAAACCTCATACTAAGAGAAACTCACAAAAGTGTCGTTGGAGGCTTGAAGCTTTTCTCAAGGACGACACTACAGTATCCCCCTTTACTAACCAGCAGCGGAAATAACATATAAGCCATTAGTGCAAAGACTTATCGAACTCCCACATATCTTTAATAGGGATAAGGATTATTCTCTGACAACTCCTTGTCCTCCTCAATTGAAGCAGCAGGTTCCATATTAAGAGCAGTAACATTCCCTTTAAGAAAGAAAATCTTTCAGCCTATACTGGCATAGTCGCATCAGAAAACAGGACAGGGTAACTGATTTCATATTTCCCAAATCCCAAAAGGCCAATTAAGACACATTTATCTTCTCTCCTCAAAGATTTGTCTTATTATGTTCTCTGCTGCAGAAGTTATGTTTCCCACAGCTAGCAAGGTACACTACTTCGAAAATCAAGCTGTGTCTTACAAGTTATGACTTGGCTATTCACGCGAGGAAAAAAAAATAACAGGATAATTGCCACTGAAATTTAAAAAATGTTGTTACTTGGGAACAAGCAACAGGAAAGAAAAGAAGTAGAAAAAACCTGGGTGGAAACAAGAATCTGATAATTGACTGGGAAGTCCTTGAGCTCTTTCAAAGCTTCAAGACAGCGACTTTCCTCGTCGACAGAGCTGCTATCTTCTGCTGCAGCCGCATCTGCCGCCTTCTTGGCGGCCTCAAACAACTCCACCAACTCCCTCTCCATATCTCTCGAACACCACGGTTTTTCTTCTTATTTTACGTTGGAATCTCAACAATGACAACTGCAACGAGCCAAATAAAGATATAAGCAATGACATAAAAGACAATCATCAAAACAATATCAATTTTCACATTCCAATTGAACTACAAATTAGGTGCACACATTCGTATGGTGAGGAAGGTGCGCACGATGAACATCAAGCACTATGTTATGAACATAAAGACCAATACTGATGAACATATACTAACAGAGATGTACATATGTTCATTTGGCTTGTTAGCCATGTACATGTGTTCATTTGACTTATTATTCATGTACATTTAGTTTGTTAGCCATGTACATGTGCGCACCTTACTTACCATACATACGTGTGCACCATCTACGGATTGCAATTGAACAATTTCTGAGCCTAACCAAAAGATAATCAGAAATTTAAATTTCCTTCATGATCAAAACAAAAACCATTACAAGAAAATTTGATTTTCTTAAGGTATTCAACCAATGTGAAAACCCTAATTTGGGAATTGCTTCAATGGCGTCAACAAAGACAAAATAATAACCCTAAAGAGAATAATATAACTCGATGTTTGACCAAATTAATCCACAATCAATGAGCCCTCAAAATCAACCCGGAAACCATGTAATAATAATCATTGATAAGTCAAATTAAAGAATCAAACGAATTAGCAAATTCAAAAAAAAAAAAAAAAAAATTGAATATTGGTTCAACACATTGGAGAGCTATAAAGAGGTTAATTCGAAAGAAAAAGAAACACAAAAAACAAACCTTGGAAGAGTGCAGAAAGGTGGACACAGAGAGAGAGAGAGGGAAGAAGACGAGGCCTGAGGGTGTGGTTTGGCGCAGCTGGGTATAAATTCCGCGCTTCAAACGGAAGACGAAACTAAAAATAGTAGTACTACTTTTGTTCGGTAATAACTTCAACTATAATTCTAGGTTTCCCCAAAGACTCTTCCCTTAATCTATCTCTCTTGTCTTGTTTTGGTGGTTTTCTTTATGGTTGTGAATTTATAGGAACTTTATGAAATAAATTAAACTCTTTTTAATTTCTTCGAGAAAATGAGTTCGGTTAAGATTGAATAAGTTTTGTCGTGGCAGAAAAAAGATCGAATAAGTTTTAATAAGTTCAAATAAGGTTTTACACCTTATAAAATGAATTTTAATAATTTTAGATAAATTTGTTAAGATAAGAGATGCACCCTTAGATACCTTAATCACAAAAAGAAGCAAGGAGGGAGTTACATTAGTCCAACATATACTTTCTCTTTTTTCTCATTGGAATAATGAAGTTATTCCTTAATAATTCCCTTATTATTATTACTCTATCTAGTTTTAAAATAAATGAAATAATTTGACTTTTTCTATTATTTACATGCTTCTTTTTTACGTAAATGTTACTTACATGCTAATAAATAGTTAGAGATATTAATAGACAAAGTGAGTTGTGTATTGACAAACCTGTCAGTCAAAACATTGCATTGGGATAAAGCCAGTGGTGTAAGTTATTCAGATAAAAATCGAAATTCAATCCAATCCCAATCGAATTAGTAATTCAGATTGGACTGGGACTATGTTCGGATTTATTTATTTTTTAAAAAAAAATCGGATTTTATGATTGGATTCAAAAAAACCTAAATAAACTAATAGTTTATAGGCCCTATATTGTATATTTATGATTGGGCTTAACTGGTTTATTTTAAAAAAAAAATCAAATGGTCCACCAGCCCTTCCCTTCCCCTAAAAGTTGAAACCTAACTTGTTGCTGTAAATTTAAACCTGCTGTGTAGTTCAACATGTTGTGAGCCTTTTGTTGTAATAATGAATTATGAATTTATAATGAATTATTAGTTGTTATTAGTTTATTATTGAATTTTTATGGGATTGTATCAATTACTTCTATTTTCAAACACTTTATTTTAATGTTGCTCCAAATTTAGTTCATCGAAAAAACAGAGTTTGAAAAAATTAGATAATTAGATCGGATCCAATCTAATATTTGAAAAATCGGATTGGATTGGTTTGGACTCAAACTCTAATTGATATGGATTTCGATTGGAAAATTAAAATTCAAATTTAGTTCGGGTCATATTTGTGTATATATGTTGTAACTCTCCCTCTCCCTCTCCAACACCTACACCAACCCTTGATCCATTGACATGAGATTTGCAAAATGCCTCCAAAACCGTCAGAATCGAGAACAGTTGGTAAGTCACTATCTCTTGTAACCCCAACACACTGATCTCATTCATTTGTAGTCTCAAACTTTTAGAAAACTCCTTAAAATGAATTGCATTAATTTTTTTTTGTTTCAAATCATAAAACAAGTAAATAGATACAAATTTCGTCTCCATGAAATTAAATCGCCTAATTTAAAAACACTCCTTTTTTTTCCATATCTAAGACCTTCTCTCCTCCTCCTACTCTCTACTCCATCCTTCATATGATAACACCACCACCTAACAAGAGTAACAACCACCTCAAATCAATGTGATTTAACCATTCCTCAACTCTTTTTCAATGACACTTTCGCCTCCTCCAACATCCTTTCACCTTAAATTGCTACCACAAGCGTAAACACTACCATGATATTGTTTCCACTGTTGACACTAGAGTGCACAATGCTTGATCTGATCTAATAACCTAACCCCAAACTCAACTAAATATATTGAGAAAATTAAAATTCAAACAATACAATCTCAACTTTGAGCCATTTCTCATAAATTTTTATCATTTTCTCTGTTGCATATATTTTTTCTCAACTATTGCAACATAAAATCGATATTAACCCAAAATAAAAGCTCCTTTAAAAGAATAAAAAACCCAAAACAAAACACGAACTTGATAGAAATTTTTGACAGGCGCATGCGGAAGATTAATGGACCAAATTTGTAATTTATGAATTTTTATTGATTGGAATAATTTGTTACAAACTTGGGGGAGATCCATATGATATGTGATATGCAAGGTTCCATAAGAGAACTCTTGCTTATGAATGTAGTAGGAAGTATATATGACTCCACACTCCTACGTACAATGCTAACACATATTTATAGGAGTGGTATAACTTAATCTACAATATTCTACACTAATCTTATATGATCTAATAATATCTAATGCTAGATTATTCTAGATTCTTCATTCCTAGATTTTTCTATAATATACCTTAATTACAATAGATATTTGTTTAGATAACTCTAGAATTCATCTTGATTTTTACACTAGATATTTCTAGATTACTATTTCTAACAGAACCTAATCCATCAACCCAAATCGCCCTCTTTAGTATGTCTCCAACTGAGGGGTGTTCACTTCAAAAAAAAGAAAAAAACCTAAGGGGTGTTCATAATCGAGTACCCGGACATGTGGGTACCCGTATTTACGGGTAGTTGAAAACTCGACCCATGTTCCGACCGACCTGGAAAATCGGGTACCCGCGAACCGGGTATCCGGTTTTATGGGTCGGGTCATAGGGTACACGGGAAGAAGAACAACTAAACATTTCTATTTAATAAATTACCAAATTGCTTGCAGTAAATTAATTGAAAAAGAACACACTACTGCAGTAAAAAGAACACATTTGCCTTTGAACATTGGGTAAATAAACTTGCAGCAAATTGATAGGTGTTGCAACCCTCAATTGCATTGTCTCGATTAATGGTGCAGAGAATAATTTGTTCAAGTTGCAAATTACAGAGAGCAACATTACGAATGAGTTACAGAGTGATAATTGTATGATTTAATAGGTTTATCATGGTTAGAGAAAAAGAGAATGGATAGAATGAGAGTTGGGAGAAGGAGAGCAAATAGAGAGACTGAAAGTTAGAATCAACCTTTTGCAGCGAACAAATTAATGGCGATTTCTTTTGCTGTGAGACTTGAGGTGAAAGAACGAGAGAAAGAGAGTTGAGAGTCAGAGAAATCGTGTAACAACTAACAAGACCAACAAGCCAACGGAGCAAATATTTACTTTTTTCGGGTAATCGGGTACCCGTTTACCCACCATTACCCGACCCGTTTCTTGTTCATTTTCTCAGGTCGGGTGCCCGTCCCATTAAAGTTGAATTTTTTAAAAAATTACCCGTTTTTTTATTGCGGGTCGGCATGCCAATAGGCCGGGGCAATCGGGTCGGTTTTTTATGAACACCCCTTTGGCCCTCTCCATGACTAGGGTTGACAATGGGTCGGAGATGGGTCGGGTGGACCTCAACCCGTCCAATCACCTGCGAACCAAATACTCATCAACACCATCCATCACCCGCCAAAAGTTCCATCTATATCCGACCCATCCATCAGCCATGGATGGGGCAGGTGGAAAATGGATAATACTAGAAAAAATAGTTTGTATACTTAACAATTTAAAAAATTAATAAATGAAAATCTAGCCTTCGATTAACAGCCAAGCGACTAAATATCAATTGTCAATACTTAACACATGCCAAAATCTATACTAATATATTAAAAGGCGTGCATAAACAAGGAAGGGTGCCACGTGGCGCTCTCCCTAAGGGAGTTTTACTCCATGTAATCAATAACAATAAAAAAATTAGAAATTGCGTAGCATAGGGTTTGATCCCGGGACCACAAGAACATATACTAAAGTCTAAACCACTAGACCAGATAACATTTAGTGTTATAATCTTAAAGTATAATATTAATAAATGAAAATTTTCCTTATCCGGGCAATAACTAGTTTAATAATAATAATAATTTAATAATAATAATAATATATTATATATATATTATCATCTAAGTATATATTTTATATCTATTAGTATTTATTAATATATATATATATATATATATATATATATATATATATATATATATATATATATATATATATATATATATATATATATATATATATATATATATATGACATGGGTGGATGGATGGATGGATGGATGGAGCAGGTGATGGGTCAAAAAAATCTAACCCACTTCACCCGCCACCCATCCGTCACCCACCTTATTACGAGTTTTCATCCATTTATCTAGAGCGGGTGGGTAAATAATCCACTCTCTCATTGATAATTGCGAGCTCTATCCATGACCATGATTCATGCGTGAACATAAAAGAAAAAAAAGAAGAAAAACATTTACCACTTCAAAGTGTAGTGCTAGCCGTAGGGGTGTTCACAAAAACCGAAACCGAAAAACCGTTCCGAAAAAAACGAAAAACCGGTCTAAACGGGTGGTAACCGAATCGATTTAAAAAAGTTTTAACGGTACGGTTACCGAACCGGTAAAAGTAGCAGTTAAACGGTACGTTTACGGTTACGATTTTTGAATAAACGGTTAACCGAAAAACCGAAAATATTTTTTTATCTATCTAATTATTGTGAAAAACATTTTCCAACAATTAGTTTATTCTAAATATTTGTTAGTAAGTAACAAGAATTAGAAGAAGTATGTGATTGTTTGAAAACTTTAGTACTAATGTAAACACTATAATTAGGAAATGGAATGAATACTTAGTGTTAGTTATGTTTTTCAATGGATTTACTACCCACTTTATAATACATTTTATATTAGAGAATATATAATAATAAAATGTATGCACAAAAATTGAAAATATATACTATCTACATTACGTAAAATATAATAGTATAACTTGAGTAACGGTTAATGGTTAACCGGAAAACCGTACCGAAAAAACGGTTAACCGCTTAGGCGGTAACCAGTCTAAACGGTTACGGTTACGGTTCGCAAAAAAGAGTGAACCGAAACTTTCGGTTACCTTACCGAAATGTCGTTTCGAAACGGTTAACTACCCATGAACACCCTGCTAGGGCTTTTGGCGGGTTTTATTCCTCTCTCTAAAAAAATTCCCAATTCTCTTCTCTTGAAAGTTGAAACCCCTCTTTCTCTCTCCTCTTCTCTTTTTCCGCTTTCAACGATTTTACAGCTGCATACGATACAGGTAATTTTCTCTAATTTTTCTTCTGTAATTTTCCTCTACTTCATGATTTCCATTGTAATAATTCTTGACAGGGTAATAAACATCTGCAAATTTAATTTGATTTTTTCTCCTTACCAAATTTTACGAACCCTAATTTTTTTGCTTTCAATTTGTTAGTGAGAAAAAGAGATGAGTACTACTGGAAGTGAAAAAGGGTCTGCTAACACCAAAACGCCTGCAGATTTTCTCAAATCCATTCGCGGTCGCCCGGTTGTTGTTAAACTTAACTCAGGGGTCGATTATCGTGGTAAATTTCCCTAATTGCCTTTTTCTTATTTTTCATATTTCCAATATAATTATGGATTTACTTTGTTATTTCAGGAATGTGATAGATTATCTGCATTTTGTGTTGATTTTTGCTCTTCTCACTGAAATTTGAGTGAATGGGTAATGTTGTGATGTTAGTAACTTAGTAAGTAGTACAGGATTTCTTTATGTAATGTATGAATTAGGGCTTGAAGTTCTAAATTATCTAGTGTTTACAATTTGAATTTTAGTTATATTTCTGCATTTTTTAGTTGTATTTACTTTGCCTTATTAAGGAATCTAGCTTTTGGTTTGGGATTTTCTTGAAATGTTTTAATGGGTTCTTTAACATGCCCTGAGCTGACGGTGTGAGCATGTCTAGATATCTGAATGATAGTAGTATGAACATATGAAGATCATGTGAACAAGTAAGGATGGTATGAATGAGTCAGATAGATATTGTGGTGCATAAATTTTAAGAAAGTAGTATTTTTTCTGGAACAGCAATCCAAAGATTGAAATTAGGATTTTTTTCTGGAACAGCAATCCAAAGATTGATGACAATCATTTTTAGGACACAAGGTGTATTATGTTTTGGAGTTCTACATTATTTGTTGTTGTGACGCACTATTTTTTGATGATACAATGTATCTTACACGAGGTATGAGTAAATTGTTGAGAAGAGTTTTTCTTATGATGGAAGCCAATAATTCTAGAGTTTTCTTTCAATTGGCATGCTTTCTTGAATGTCCTTGACTCCTTGTGAAGAGTGCAACTTCTTAAGACATGATGAAGCTCTGAAGCTATCTCAAACTTGGGAACAAACAGTCCAGTATTCATCTTGATTATTCGTCAATGGTGGTTAATCTAATTTGCTGTATTTACAGCCGCCCATCTGTCCAGATAAATCCAACTTTTGCATGCTTTGATAGTATTCCCTAAAGATTTTAGACGTACAATGCTACATCCTCTAAATAAAGTGCTCAATTGCTACATCAAGAGCAATACCAGTCCAAGAAGTAAAGAAGAGCAAGTCCCTTTATCTTTTTTCCATAATCGGACTTGTTACTGATGAATGGGTGTTTGCAATTTTGTAAAATTCTGCAACAGAACTTCTATTAGCTAGGAAACATTGAAGTTATATCCAAAAGTACCTGGTTATATATGATGTTTGGCTAATCACGGTGTAATATAGTAGTGTCAGCTTTTGGATTTGACAAGTCCATTTCACAAAGAATTTCTCAGTTACTCTCCAGATAAAGGTCATAGAATTTTCAAAATTTGCTTTTGATATGTCCATACAAGGTACAAGATATCTGGGTAAAGAGGGAAGTTTATGTGTCATTATGTTGTTGACAGCTATTGAGCTATAAAGGTTACTGTTTAGATGGATTTTACATTTAAATTGTGCTGGGATGGGAAATGAACAGAGATTGTCAAAGCAATACATATCAAGGGAATTTTTTTATTCTTCTTGGGATTCAAAGTCATCAACTGACTTTCCATGTACATCTTGATATGGACACAATGTTATCCCATTGTCCATTTGTCTAGGTCATTTTAAGTGGGAAGTTTGGAACTCGGAAGACATCTAGTTTCCTGATTGAGTGGATGATTTCTTTTCATATTTCTTGTTGATCTGTAGAGCTTTGAAACTTGATTGAGGAGATTGACTGGGCCTCACCTTGGATTTAGGAATTCATGCTGTGCATGGGTTATGTGGTATTCTAACTTGCATTTTTGTAGAATTTGAGGAGGGTAAAACTATATTGCAATTGCAGAAACTCCAAAAAGTTTCAAGGGGTTAAATGGATATAACGCACATCCTTGCTGGCAGTGCGAGCTCAACTCCTGAAATAAAGTGTTGGCTTATTGTGCCAGAATTTCAACTGCATGAAAATGATTGCCCTTCGCTGTATTTTGTTTCGTTTTAGTTGATTGTAGTAATTTCTGAAAGTGCTTTTTCTGAATATAAATTCTACATTGTTACAATGAAATCTCTAACTATTTGCCATACACATATACACTTACATGCATACACGTATATGTATACACATACCTACGTACACATACAAACATGTAGATAGATAGAGTGGTAGGTATATTAAATGTGAACTCTACTAGCCTTAGGTCAATTACATTGGCTGGAGCTCGTAAACAAAGGGGATAAACTTAAAGTTTGGGAGGGGGATCTGATACCCTCGCTCTGGTCAAGTTCTGCTCCTGCTGATGCAGACCTATAACCAGAGCAAGATATTGTTGCAAGAAAGTCCTCAAGATAAAGAGGGACTGATGGTCAGAAATTCTCTTCTAACAAGTAATATTTCTGCACTTGAGAGTTGAGAACCACTCTTGTGCTAAATGTTACAAGATATATGTTGTTTAACTAGAAATACTACAAGAGGGGGGGTGGGGGAGGGTGAATTGTAGTGGTAGGAACTATGAGCACTTTGTGGTGACTTAAAAAAAACAACAAGAAAAATGCGAAGATACAAGAGATTTTACAAGGAATTTCCATTAGGAGCTTCCTTCATTTGCCACCATTGTTAATATATGAATCTTGCACGCGTAAAACTCAAAACCATGTTAGTTATTTACTTTAGTTTGTCATCATCAAAACCATATGGGTCAACAATGTATTCTGTACCTTGTAATCTAGCTATGATATTTGTTATGACTTCTACAAGGTCAATATATAAATTGTTCTTTTTACTTCAAGATCATATAATATTTTGCAGAAATTGGGCACATTATCTCAGTTCTTTTTTGTTCCTAATGCTATAGTGTCATACCAGAGTATGTATACTGTTGACATAGTATTTGTGAATCTGTAGTCATCATTGCTCAAATTTTCTAACCAGAGATTGTGTATTCAGATATCTATGCTAAATTGAGCTCCCATCTTGCTGTTAATATAACCATGGCTGGATCTCTACCAGCTATGACCTCATAAATCATCTCCTCGTTTTTGTTATGGTAACCTTTAGGAAAGGCATGAATGTCTAAGATTAGTTGATTTCTTTGGTTGAACATAAATCTCTCCCCTCTTGCCCTTAGTTTTAAAAAGCGTGCCCAGGCGCTAGGCAACCTCAGGCGCAAGGAAAATTGCCTTGGAAGTCCTAGGCGAGGCGACCTTTAGGCTGCTTTTTGGGAGGCGCGAGGCGCGCGCCTCAGTCGCTTTCAGGCTCGATGCGTGAGAAGGGAAGAAGATCAAATTTCTTAAAAATAAGACTTACCCAGTCTTTACTCTACAAAATCGAGCAAAAGCCCTCATTTGATTGCACGAATTTACTTTATTTCAACCCACAAACTGAAAACCCTAATTTTAAAAACCCTAATTCGCGAACTGCAAACCAATACCCAAATTGGTGGCTGTCTGTTCGACAGAAGTTGTAGGCGAGCCATCTCCGGTGGCCTACGACACTTTCTGCCATCTCCGGTGGCCGGCGACAGTCAGGTTAGTTTCGTTCTCTCAGTTCGATCCTCTCTCTGTTCGACTCTCTTCTCTTTCTCTTTCTCTTTCTCTTTCTTCGACATGTGACCTACTTCCCAAGAGTGAGAAGTAGTCACGTGTTCTTTTTTCTATTTTCTTTTTGAGTTTTTTTCTCTTTTTTTAACCTTCTCTCCTTTTTGGCTTTTTTTTTCCTCTTTTATGTTTTTCTTTTAACCTTCCCCTCCCCCTTTTTTTCCCTTTTGTTCTGCGTTTGTTGTTCTTACCCTCAAGTCAGATTATTTTTCTCTAAATAAACACTAACCACTTCTTTTATTTTTAAGAGGAGTTGATGTTTATTAATACAGTAGCAGTAGCTCTTATATACACATATATATATAATATATATATAGCTACTTATATTTTTTTAAATTATTAATGTTCTGAGTATAAAATATACTCTATAGTTGATTTTGAAGGATTTTGGCACTAGAGGTGCGCCTCGCCTACGGGATGCGCGCGCCTTCGCCTTGCGCCTCCCTTCGCCTTGCGCCTCGCGCCTTTTAAAACTAAGCTCTTGCCCCAGTTAAGTTTAGCCTATGTAGGAGTAATTAGACTGTGGAGAGGAGGCTATGAAGGGCAATGTTGGTCATGTTGCTCCCAATTTTTTGCTTATGGCCTTCAATGAGTATGACAATTTGAGGTTCGTCTTTTGTGTTTATGATAAACTTTCAGATTATTGTGTTCCTCTCTTCTTTGACTACCTTCTCATTGCAGTACTCTCTTCTGAATTTTGATACACAATTATGTGGTGTTAGGCTGTTAGCTGCTTCATGAACTGGCTATGTGAACTGTGATGTTTCCACCGTAATGATGATATTAAAGGATTTTAAGAAAATTTCACTTGAAAGTCAGACTAGAAGCTTGAGAGTTCCTCAGGGATCATTCACTGCAAATTAATAGATTTTGTCCATACGGTTTGTGGTTTAGGGTCGCTGCTACTCCAATGTTTCTGAATTTCCATAGTTATACATATTGGCACTGTCAGGACTCAGGAAGTTTAGATAGTAGCAGCATCAAACCGTCATTGTGTTTTGCTATGGCAAGTAATTACTGCGAATTGAGGTACTTGAGGAAGGTTTTTATTTTGGTGGAAATCAGAAAAGAATATAAAGATAGAAAGATTTGTCTACATAAGAAGAAAATATTAATTTAAGATAAAGTCTATTACAGTCCGCTGAACTGCTGAAGTACTCTCTTGTGGTTGAGATGGTAGCTCCAGTAAAACTGGGCTATTTAACTATGTCTAATTTCAATTAAAATCTATGTATGCAGGTATTTTAGCTTGCTTGGATGGATACATGAACATTGCAATGGAGCAAACAGAAGAGTATGTTAACGGCCAGCTGAAAAATAAATATGGTGATGCATTTATTCGTGGAAACAATGGTAATTGATTGAAACTATAGTTATTCTATATTTTGTTTCTCTGCTAATTATACTTCTAAATTATGCTCCTGTGAACTAATCCTCTTTCCATATGCAGTGCTTTATATTAGTACAACAAAGAGGACACTTGCTGATGGAGCATAGCTTTGAGTTCGACATTTGTTGAGCAATCTGAACTCATTCCGTTAAAAAAGTCATAGACTCCAAAAACGTTCTAGATTATTGTATGTAACAAGCGTGTCAATGTGAAGAGTGAATTGTTAGCACGACAGTTATAATCATCAGTTAGTTCAATTTTGTTTTTGCTTTTTGGTTGTGGCTCCCAATCACAAATTGATTGATACAGTTCTTCCTAATCAGAATTAAGGCTATGTTTAGTTCACCTGAAATTTACTGATTTAAACTTATCTGATATGATTTGAACTTATTTTTTCTAATCTTATCTAATCTGATCTGAACTTATCTTTTACAAAACATATTATTACTAATATTATTATTACTAATATTATTATTACTTTGTATTTCATTACTACTATTACTATTACTATCATTTTATTACTATGCACAACTTTCAATAATAATAATAATAATAATGATAATAATAATAATAATATAATAATATAATAATAATAATATTTTTATAATAATAATAATATAAAATAATAATAATATAAATAATAATAATAATAATAATAATAATAATAATAATAATAATAATAATAATAATAGCATAATTAGTTTTTTTTTTTGAAAAAGAACACATTAGTATATGAACATACAATTAAAAATAAAAGACTAAGGACTCTTGGGTCCAATGGTATGTAGGGGTGAAGTGGATTGGATTGGACTTTGCCAAATCCAAATCCAGTCCAAAGTTTTTTGGACTCGAGAAATTACGTCCAAGTCCGATCCAAATATTTTTTAGGTCCAGTCCAGTCCGGTCCGATAATTTTTTCTTGAGTCCGAATACAGTCCAGTCCAGTCAGATTATGATATTTTTTTTCCCCGATTTAGATTCAATGATTAACAACGTTTTCTTATAATTGAATTTGAAAAATTAAGCTCATTACATCTATTCCAAAAAATACTATGAATGTGAACAGATTGAGATGCTTGAGCATTTGACATCTAATTCAATTATCAATGTCCACAAATTAGATTGAAAGCTTAAATTAAAGTAAAATACTATGAATAGAAATTCGAATTAGATGCATACCATGATCTAAGTTGAGAGGAAGTAGAGAGACTGAGAATATAATCTGAGAGAGCAATAGAGAATGTGAGAGTCGAGACAGCGAGGTAGAAAGAAAATGAAAGAGTGACAGGAAGTGACTAATGACTATTAAGGAGTGAGGTGAGATAGAATCATAGAATTGGTCGGCTACAACTGCAGTACTAGCACTACTGCTAGGACTAGGGTTACTACTTTACTAGGTTAGAAATTTATGATTTATCATTTACTTATTTAACAAATGGAGCCAAGTGAAATTGTCTGGAGCCAAGTGAAATTGTCTGGAGCCAAGTGAAATTGTCTGCGCCAAGTGAAATTGTCTAGCGCCGGTTGAAATATTTAGAAAGGGAAGGTTGAAAACTCCAAAATTTTAAAAATAATATCAATTTTTTATATATATACATTATATATAAATAATTTTAGGACTGGACTGGACTTATTGGACTCCAAAGGGGTGAGTCCAAATCCAGTCCGAAAATATTCGGACTCGAAAATTTGAGTCCGAGTCCATTCCAAAAAAATTTTAGTCCAGTCCAGTCCGACAAGTTTGGACTGGACTGGATTGGACTCTGGACTTTTCGCAGTCCGCTTACACCCCTAATGGTATGACTTCTTACCTCCCACATGGGAGACCAAAGTTCAAATCTTGGTGGAAGCATATATTTCAATATTGTTGTGGGTGGGGAGGGGGGTGGGGGCTTGTTGGGTCTCTAGGTGAGTGACCCTGTGCGAGGGCAGCCTAGAGGAAATTCATCTTACCATGGGGTTCTCAAAAGAGATCCAAAAAAAATTAAAAATAAAAGAACACACATTTTAGGTTAAAAAAACGTATTGTTCATGGTAAAGAAAACATATTGTTCATGTTCAAGGTCCGTTAATAATAAGAATTTAGGTAGTAATGAAAAAAACATATACTGAAAAGAAGCATACAAGATCTATTTAAAAAACACATTTTAAAAATAAAAGATAGATGTTATTTTTATATTGATGACATGTTTGGATTTAACTAACAACATGTTCTTTGTTATATTAATAAATTGTTCTTTTTTATTATAAATAAACCTATAAATATGTATAATCATATGATCTTGAACAAAATGGTTAAATATTCTTCTTATATCGTTGTCTTGTTCTATATAAACTTTGTTTTTAAAGATAAGTTGAAATCCTTTGTAGGGAAAATTTTGAACGTGATGACAAGTACACCATTAAGTTATCCAATGCTAATCATGTTTTATATAAACTAGTAATATATAATTTATATTATTCTACCAAAATTGTTTTAAAAAATAAACATCATATACTATTGTCATGTTCGTTACATGTACAACATAAAAAAGAGCATCGCATATCAAAATTATTAATTAGAACAAATATAAAAAAGAACACGTACAAATGCCAAAAGAACATTATTCTTCTTGAACACAAATAGCTTCAAATAGTGATATCAATGACATTTATAATAATAGCAACGACATTAATAATAATTACCGATATTAATAATTAATAAGTACAACAACGACAATAATAATAATCTTCTTGAACAAATGTACTAGTAAATAGTAATATTAATAGTAATAGTAATCGTATAAAGTAATAATAATAATAATAATAATAATAATAATAATAATAATAATAATAATAATAATAATAATAATAATAATAATAATAATAATAATAATAATTATAATAATAATTATTACAATAACAATAATAGCATTAGTAATACTAATAATCATAATAATCATGATAATAATAACAAACAATAATAATAAGTTTTTAAATATAAGCATAATCTGAACTTATCGATTTGATCTGATCTGAACTTATCTGATCTGATCTGAACTTATTTTTTCTGATCTGATCTGGTCCGATCTGAAATAATCAAAAATAAGGTGAACTGAACATAGCTTAAGTGTTTGATTGTTATTTTTTTCTTCTTCTTCTCACAATATAAGTAACTTTGAAGTATGAGTGATATATGGATCAAATTATATCTTGGATAACTGAAAAGGACTACTTTATTCATTTAGAAAAGAAGGGTTATTGTAATAATTGTTGTCTGGTAATCTAAGTACATATTTTGCACTGATGAACGTTTAAGCTGTGGCCTGACCTTTCCATTAATGTTCAGAGCGTGAGAACAGTGAATATGAGAAATTTGAACTTTATAATCGAGTTAAGAAAGTGACCCTGGAATGAATATCAACGTCTTGTGCCGACTTTGGAAGGAAGTGGCCAAGTTTAAAAAGTTTGTTAGCAACTTGATTTGCTTCATTGTATTTGTGCTTAGAGCAAACTGAGCGAAACAGAAGAAATAATACGCCAGACATCATCAATAATGAATGTTGTTATTGATCAATATGATGTGTGACATGCTTATTACAGTATCCTATATTCCTATATGTTGTCATATACACAAGACAACATAATTACAGAAGACTCAAATTATTCTCCATTTAACACAGAATTCTGTCACCCGCATAACAGTATTTGTAAGCTAATGAACAAGGAACTCTTTCCACTTCATGATGGTATAACAATGTTTGTAATACAGGCAGTAAATTTCAAAAGCTAGGTATTCTAATTATATTTACATTCGAATATATATGCCCTTTTTTTTTTTGGAGGAATAGCTGCTAATTCCATGGTTTTGATATTCTCAAAGTCTAAATATATCAGACTGCCTCACTAAAATACAGAGGCGTATAAATATAGTATTTTCTGAATTTACTTGGAGACTGTTGGCATGGTTAAGATGAACCTGAGAACCGAGCTGGAGAAGGATTTGATAAGTTTTTTGCTTCCATCACTTTTCTGACCAACAATGTCCACTTAGCCTCATCTTTCTTACTCTGTTGCCTCACCTTTTCCTTAAAATGCCTGTAAAATAGAAGATGAAAATGCTAAGTCAAGCTTATAAATGTAACTCCTACTGATTTGTTAGACTGTCTCATCGACTAGTTAGAAAACTAACTAATCATTTTCATACTCGACTTTGAGTAATTTTGCGGACCTATTCAACTTAACTTTTTTTTCTTCTTCCCGGATACACTATTTTTTTGTTCAACTAATAGTTGTAGTTAGATTAGGTCGAATTGTCTAATACATGAATTTGCATACTAGGAAAATGAGGTGATCTTTGCTTACCTACAGAGAGGAACATTGCAAGAGTCAGGCACATCACACATGCGTGAATGAAGTTCAAGAAGTTGCCACATACGCTTGCAGTGACTACATCCGCCTGGAATTCTAGTCTTACAACTGAAGAAATGACGAACTAGCATTTCAATCCCTTTACATGCCGGGAACCCACAAGCAACTTGGCTTCCTTTAAGCATTTTATCACGAGGTCCAATCGTGCTACAACCATCCTTGCATATATGAATCAAGGCTTCAATTGCTGCATGTAGTTGCAAATACACCTTTTCCTCTTCCATCTTACGCAACTTCTCCTCCTTTCTCTGTGACAAAAATCAATGGATACGTATGGTTACACAATCTCAATCCTGCTCACTAATGGCAGCAGCATTAAGGTTGATGACTCACAGAATCAGCTTCAACAACAGACTCCAAAAGCTCCTGTTCGAGTGCAGGATCAGCACGCCTCATGACCTTCCATCCTTCGGTGGATGCCACTGTTTTGAAGTGTCTTACTACAATGCGGATACATATGAAGGAAAGCCGGGGTGCATCACACTTCCTTGCTAATTGGAGAACATCTATTACATTTTCTTTGTTCAGAAAGATATTCTCCAGATACTGCATACAGACTCGTTTCAGTAAAGGAACAACAAAAGAATGTGACAGAACCAACAAATGGAGAACAAACTTCTTCATATCTTCTTCTTCATAGCTTCAATAGGAAAATGGAACAACAGTATTAGATAAAATAACAATAACAGATCAAACTATGAAAGTTCTTGAATTATTATAAATAAGATCACATCTTCCTTCCAGAATACTAAAGACAGAATAATACGATTTTTTGATAGCAAAATATGGCTGGAATAAATACTTCACTAAAATATACCATAAGTGGCCTCAGCTATCCTATTTCGTCATGTGAGATTTGGTGAATCATTCTAGATTCATGGAAGGGTATTAACAATGAGAAAAGGATGCAGACATATCACGTACCATGACGAGTACAAGAAACGGATAAACGTACAAACAGCTCCTTGAGGTACCCCAGGAATCTTGACGTATCGTACACCATTCTTAGGTTTTGAATCCTGAAGATACTTCCCTAGAACAGGTGATGCAATGCTCTACACAAAAACAGAGAAGAATGCTCATTGATCTTCTCAGTTATCTTTTGCGATATTACTCAGCTTCAGGCAAAAAGTATACAAGACAAATGACTTTGCGAACTGAGAGATAAACCAAAACCAACATTTATGCATCTTGTTACCACTGACATCTGTAAATTGATCAGGCATGTTCTTTTTTTGGGAATCCATTGATCAGAAAATAACTTTACTAATACATATACGAGTAACATAGAATTCAGAAATGGACAGATTAACTGACACAAAAGCTCATAGAAGTTACCAGAACACAGAAATGTGCAGGAACCATTGCATCATCTTTAGTAATGAGATAAACATCAGCCCCATAACCTCCTTTGAAGAGTTTATCCCATAGGCCTCTTGTTTCTTCCAAAATGCAGCAACATTCTGATGTTTTCTCTCGATACCTTCTTTTTGGAATGGTTGATCTAGGTAGGGGAGGCGGAGAAGGAATGTTACTCTGTGATGAGGAAGAAGAGATGGGGATTTCCTGAACTGGTGAAATATTGGGTGGAGTAATCTCTTCCGTCTTGCTTATTTCAAAAGAGCTGTGCAGATTTTCACTGGTAGGAACTGTGCAAGGATAGTCACAGAGAGCTGAAGCCATCAACTGCTAGGGCAAATGAACTAATAAAAGGTTAGCTTATAATGCAATTATCCCACAAAGACAATAAAGATTGATTTTTTTTTTTTGGAAAATTAGCACTGATTTCAGGAAAAACCCATTAACCTGCATGATAATATTTCAGAACATTGAACAAAAGCTAATCCCAAGTGAATCAAATTATGGAAAATAAAATGAAACAGAAAAGATTTAATTCACATACTCATCTATCAAAATAGAAAATAAATTTTAAAGCTAATGACAAAATTGCCTAACCATATTTATAAGCATATGACTTTGATGATAGTTACCTACCCAGATAACATTATCCATCAAATGATACTAAATTTCCACTAAATACTTTGTTTCTGTCTAAGAACAACTTAACAAGCCCCACAAATTCTTCCTTCATTTCTCTCCTAGGCTACTAGTGGTTTCCTTCTCAGCAAACAATTGAATGTCTTAATGTAAATAAAGAATATGTAGAAGTCTTTCACAAGTAATGCATACGTTCCAAAGATTATGCCTAGTACTATGGAATATGATAAGTGGTTCCGTGTAAAAGAAGCTAGTAGCCTAGCACTACAGCAGAGTACAATGTATATTGTATAGATTAAAGATAATTGATCATCTGTCGGATTATAAGCTTAATGCAATAATTGAGATTTACAAATGCAATTAAGTACTAAACAAGCATGTACAATATTATTAAAAGAGAAAAACATGCACAATATTAATAGAAAAAAGCATGAAAGAGATGTGCACATGAGAGGATTAGATCCAAGCTTCTTGACTTCAGCAACACCTTACTTTATATTGTCAAAAACAAACAAAGAAATTAGTACTCCTTAAAAGTGTAGGTTTAGACTTTAGAAAAGTTGCACACTTGCACTTCATCCCTTTTTTTTAAGTTGCAACCAGTTTAAATTTTATCTTTTACGATTCTTAATGCAACACTTAAACCATTAGAGTCTATTTCTCTCCTTCAAAATAGTAGAAAAACCCATATGGGTGGTCCATTACCCCATTTCCACATTTCTCTTTGAAATTTGGGGATATGGTAAATGGTAGAACATTAAGGAACGAAAGGAGTAGGTCATAAGTGACGTTCGACACTTAAAACGAATCGTCAAATGGCAGTGTTAAATGAGGGACTAAAATTTCCTAATTGTCATAAATAGTTAGGAAAAATGGAGCTTTATCCAAAACCCTCAAATTATCCTCATATCTTTTGAGGTCTCCCCAACCCCGCGGACCCCCTTCCCCCTTTGGTTCCTAACATCTCCCAGTAAGGAACAAAATCTGTTAGAATTAGAAATTGAAATCCCTTGTATTAAATTGTTAATTGAACTTGTTATTATTTATTTAAAAAAACAATTAAAAGGTAGTTATTTGGAAAAAATGATTAACAAAAGTAGTTACCCCACTTTTTTGTTAGCTTAATGAAAACTTCTTGTTTAAAAATTAAGTGTGATTCTAGATGACTAACTTAAAGTCTAGATAACTCTTCTTGATTCTCCCTAATTTCAACCAACAATGCAATGAGAAACCCATACACATTCACTATCTTTGACCGTTTTAATTTATTCCTGCAATAGAAAAACCTTCACCAATATCAGATATTAGCTGATCGAAACTTGCAATAAATTCTGCCATACTTATATATTCAAGTAATTTTGATTTTCTTCTTAATTATAGAGTTAGTCTTTGCGTGGGCCAATAATATTATTGTGACCAAAACCACTTATTTAACAGAGTGGCCTTTTTTTCCATATAAGAACCCTTTTCAAATTTTATGTTTTTTTTCGACTTTCTATCTACCATATATGATCAATGTTTTTTTTAATACTCTTTCTCATATATCATGATGAAATTTTCACTTTGTGACATAAGTAGTAACCTTTTATTTTCATAGTCAAACTTTATAATTTATATCTATTCATCTTTTATATTTATTTTTTTATATAGTGATCCTTTCTTTTTCATAAATCACATGAATTAGCATTAGGTCCACACTAATTTAGTGTGGACCAAGTCCATATAAGTTTTTTACATTCCTGTGCACAATCTTAAGATAATGATATATTTATATCTGGGACAAGATACTTTATTTGATTATCACAAGCAATCAAACTACAATTAGACTCTACAAAACACACAACTTTTTATAAAATCATGAATTTTAAGCAAGACACAATTTTTCTGCTACCCATCAACTTCATCACTCGATACCCACAATCTTTGTCATCTGCTCCATGCAATCTAAAATGCATAAACTTTTTGTAAAATAAAATAATATTGCACAAAAAGCAATATATAATGGTCATAATCTATGTTTTCCCACTATTAAGTTTAACTAATAAAAAAAAAACCACCCATATTAAAATCAAAATAGAATCGAATAAAGAAAACATCTTTACAACAAAAGAAAAATCCATGCCTTCATATTGTTGATTCTAAAAGAACATCATAACTAGAAAAAAAAAGCAAAAAGGAAGAAAAAAAGAGAAAACAATATAGAAATGACCCAAAATAAATAAATTTGTATACATACCTGAGATGTGATCAAAGGAAATAGAGTTGACTGAAAAATAGAAGGTGAGGTGAGGAGAGAGAAAGAGAGTGTTGTGTTATGTTATGCAAGTACTTTATACATGTAAGCAGGTGTGGTGGGCGGTGAGGTGGGGAAATTAGTTATTGATTATGGGGAGAAAATATGAGTTGTGATTTGTGATCTTCTCTTTGTGCGCACCGAAAGACATGCTGCTGATGCAAGAGAGTACATACTACATCCTACGTAGATATGATATGTAGTGAAAAAGACAATTTATCATTTATGGGATGTGATTATGTGAATATGTGAATATGTGAATGTGATGTGTGTTTCTTTATTCATATTTAGAGGTTGGAGGTGATTTGGTTTGTCAATGTTGTTTTGGACTTTTGCAACTAAAGATAAATGTGGTGACTAGAGGGAGGATTTAATTAACCAATAGTAGTGCTTTCGTTTCTCTCTCATCCCTCCATTTGTTGCAAGGATATTCAAGAGAGTGAATTAATTATTACAAAATATTTTTTTCCTTCAAAAAATATAGTAGAATATAATATTATATTGATTATTAGGAAATAATTTGAATTAGGCAGATTAGTATAATGTTTTCTGCGCTAGATTTTACAAACCAATATACCACTTACTTAAAAGATCAAGAAATCTTAGACCGTTCCTTTATATGATTTTATATATTTATTGTTTGTTAGACGATGCTTTATCAGTTTGACAATGAGTTCTTAATAGGTCAGTCATGTAATTTCCTTCATTTTTCAAAAAACATGGAATTACTCTTAACATGTCAATTCAATTGCAACAATTTGAACTTTATAGTAATATACTCTACTTACTTACCAAATTTTTTTTTTGACCTTTATACTATTCTCATACTCCTTTTATACCATTCTCAGTTACAATATATGGAGACAATGTTAAAACATTAGATGTTATTGAATTTGTCTCAATATTTTTTTTCTTCAAAATATCAATTTTTACAATTAGATATATTAATGATCACAGTAGTGTATCGTGAGATGTGAAAGTCAAACTATTGCGATTACATTGGAATACATGAACTGTGATTGGATGTTGAATATCGATATAGGGTCTGGAAGCTTGTTGCTTTACTCGCTTCTAAGTCATTACAAATTGAAATATTTTTGTTGGCGTTGGACTTGATTACTTTTTTTTTGGTGCACGGACTTAATTACTTTTGTAGGCGTGAATATTGTACAAACACAAATTCTTATATACGACCGGCCACACCTATAATTTCGCGTGTGGGCGTCCCAGTCCAGTCTAGGGGTGTAACTGGATTGGACTGGATTGGACTTTGCCAAATCCAAATCCAGTCCAATGTTTTTTGGACTCGAGATTTTGAGTCCAAATCCGATCCAAACTTTTTTTGAGTCCAGTCCGAAACTTTTTTCTTGAGTCCGAATCCAGTCCAGTCCAGTCCGATTATTATATAAGTTTTTTTCCCGATTTAGGTTCACAATTTTTTCAAATCATTAAAATTTGAAAAATTACTCTCATTACATCCATTTCATAAAGTAAGTTACATACATCTTTTAAGTCTTATAAAATGCAAATTGCAAAATACAAAAGGCGCCAAAGGGTTAAAGTAACTTTTGTCGTTCCGAGTTCTCACTTTAGGCTTTTGGAGGGTAATTAAGTGAAAATTATGGCGCCGGGTAAAAGATTTTAGAGCAAAGAATGTTAGAAAGTCCAAAATTTCAACAAAAATGTTAAATAATTTTTAAAAAATATTATATATATATATATATATATATATTGCGAAAATATTTTTTGGGATTGGATTGTACTTATTGACTCCAAAGGGTGAGTCCAAATCCGATCACGAAAATATTTGGACTCGAAAATTTAGTCACGAGTCCGGTCCAAACATTTTTCAGGCCGG
Source organism: Beta corolliflora (assembly GCA_947648045.1). NCBI lineage: Eukaryota > Viridiplantae > Streptophyta > Magnoliopsida > Caryophyllales > Amaranthaceae > Beta > Beta corolliflora. Next base: position 1,066,364 of record CANSZD010003157.1, on the reverse strand, counting down.
TCCGCCCTAACAAGTTTGGATTGGGACGGGATTAGACTTTATATGTAATATTCTTACACCCCTAGTCCAGTCTAGATTAGAGTTGTCCAGTCCAGCGAAGCGCTTTGCATTTAAAATTAATGGGCCCAATTGTGAAAGCTAGCCCAGCACTGAAACATGTGAAAAAATTAACGTTACAACCCACCTTTACACCACTAGTGGAAAAAAGCCCATATGATGCGGTCAAAAGGACTGCTCGCTTCGGTTTTGGGCGCGCATCGAGTGGGCTAGGCAGTGGATCCTAATTGTCTTAGGGACATACATATGACTTTAGTTGACTCTAAAGAGATTGAGGAAATAATATAATGTAAGAAATTAAGGAAATCGAGCTTAAAATGCAAAAATCGGTAAAAAATGACAATCATTTACCCAAAATGGGTTTCACAGCATGTGAGTGGACTTTAGTTGACTTTAATACTTACATATGTACTTATTAGAACTATATATGACCTTAAAATGAGAGTAAGTGCGGGAGATTTAGGAAAGTTGAGCTAAGAAGACCAAAATCGGCCCAAAATGACATTCATTTACCCAAAATGGGTTTCAAAAGCATATGAGTGGACTTTACTTGAATATAATGGTTATACATGTTGTTATTAGAACTATACATGTCCGAACATGTGGCTAAATGTAAGAAAATAAGTACAATGAGCTTAAAAGGCCAGAATCGACCCGAAATGGCATTCATTTACCCAAATTGGGTTTCAAAGCATGAAAAATAATTTTTCTTGACTCTAATGGTTATATATATTGCTATTAGAACTATATATGTCCTAACATGTGGCTAAATGTGGGAAACAAAGTAAATTGAACTTGGAATGCCAAAATCGGCCCGAAATGACCTTCATTTACCCAAAATGGGTTTCAAAGCATGTGAATGGATTTTACTTGACTCTAATAGTTGTATATGTTGTTATTAGAGCTATACATGTCCTAACATGTGGCTAAATGTGGGAAACTAAGTAAATTAAACTTGAAAGGCCATATTCGGCCCGAAATGGCATTCATTTACCCAAAATGGGTTTCAAAGCATGTGAATGGATTTTACTTGACTCTAATGGTTATACATGTTGTTATTAGAACTATACATGTCCTAACATGTGGCTAAATGTAAGAAAATAAGTACAATGAGCTTGAAAGGCCAAAATCGACCCGAAATGGCCTTCATTTACCCAAAATGGGTTTCAAAGCATGTGAATGGATTTTATTTGACTCTAATGGTTATACATGTTGTTATTAGAACTATACATGTCCTAACATGTGGCTAAATGTATGAAAATAAGTACAATGAGCTTAAAAGGCCAAAATCGGCTAGAAATGGCATTCATTTGCCCAAATTGGGTCTTAAGTGATGTGAATGTAGTTTACTTGACTCTAATGGTTCTATATGTACTTGTTATAAGTATATATGACCTAAAATGTGGCTAAATGCGTGAAAGTAAAAAAAAATGAGCTTACGAGGCCAAAATCGGCCGTAAATTGAGCTACTTTTATTTATGTATAATACCTTCTCAAGATCCCCGACTTCCTTGCAACTTAACATTATATCGAACATGAACCTCAACACATAGTAGCCACACTCGGTTCCCCCGGGTTGTTGAGCACACTAATTATAAAATTACATAAAAAAATCATGTAAGAAACGTACATGTTTGTTTTTTGTAAAAGAAAGAAGTAGCTTAAGTAATATCTATTACCTTCATTGCTTTCCACCGAGGAACTTGTCCTGTTCTCTCAACTTTCTTCATAGAACTGTAGTTATGTTAATTTCATGTGAGAAGTGGGCAAAGGATGAAATTAGTGAAACATGTTATGCTAATAAGCATTTTAAGTAACAAACATACCTATTTATGCATGATTTGAGGAGTAAGGATCGTGGTGGATCTTGAGCTGCAGAATCAAACTGATATACTGTGTTGTTTGAAGGACAAACCACAAGGAGCGACCAATGGAGACTAAAATCCCAAAAAAGTTAGGAAGCAATCATGTGAGTACTTGTATTGTATAATAATGAAGTGGTAAAAATGGATACAAGGTTAAGAACTATACTCTTCAAAACAAGGGGCAAATATGAACTTATGTTGTGCACGTTTAGCTGTTTTGAGACATAGCCAAATATACTCCTTAACCTCACTTGTGTTTTGCAAACAATTGTCAGCTCGGACAAAATTTGGACATAACCACCCAAACTGATCGCGTCCACGAGGATCATCTTGGAGTAATCTTCAAAGCACAACCAAGTACGTAACATAGATATATTATTAGATATTGCAAAGGAAGTTCATATATTTCATAAGTACAACTATTATACCTCATGAAGGCTTGAATCAAGGAAACATTCAACATCTCTCCGCAAAGTAACTCCTTCACATCAACCTTAGACACCCATGTCGATGTTTCCTCGTGGTAGTTGAATTCCGTGGTACCCAACTTCACCTTCACAGGTGTATCATCCGACATATCACGCAGATGTGCATGTAGCCATAAGCATGCCTTAGTGAGACACTGAAGCGTTGGTTTCTCAATCCAAGTATCTTTAGAGGGGTTTTGTTCGCAACTTAAACCTTTGGAGTCTTGCGTTCCTTTACCCGAAATGGCCATCTTTGGCCTGCTTGTACCCTCCTTCTCCTTCGCCTTTTCTAGAGGAGGTGAGTCCGCCTTGATTTCCTTGGGCTTCTTTATTCTCTCCAAAACCTATTAATTCAAAGGGAAAAACATTCAACTTAGTTAGTTAATATTTAATAGGTATGAAATAAATCAATATGAATATGGATTTTAGTTCCTCATTTTACCTCGTCTGAAAACCTCACCCATGCCGACGGCCACAACACATAACCACCACGAGCGTCGATCAACGGAAGAGCAAAGTCTTCGTAACCAGGAGTGATGGTGACTACACTAACCGCCAAGTGCTCATTGTCCACACACTCGTGATGGACTATTGCTCGTTCACTTTGTGGTTGTGCATTTCCTTCAGCCACCACAATCAAACCCTCATCTTTTACATCTAGTAAAAGCTGGCAAGGCGTTTCTTCCTTCCAAAAGTAAATGGATTGAGGTTAGTTTATATTACTTAGTTTTAAAAATTATAAGAAGGATAGTAGTTACCTCTAACTCAAGTATAGATGGTGCTGATTTTTGTGTGTTAGGATGGCTAGTTTTGTCCTCCAAAGGACGATCCAAAGGACGTATCGCCGGTATACCAAACTGTGAAAGGACCGCGTTGAAACTTTCCGTGATTTTAGCCGTCACTTTCTCTGTAATTTCCTCCGTAAGCTTCTCCCGCATAGCTTGTGACATAGATTCATTAGAGCGTGATCTTGTACCCACGGAGGAATCTTTAGCATAGACTTTTTTCACACCGAGACGAATACCACCAAAACCCCTCAAACGTCCATTGCGGTCCTTTCCAAAAGTCTCGTAAATAGCATCTTTGTTGCCTTCGGGAGTGAACTCGCCGCTAAATTCTTTTTGCTTGATCCCCATCTACATAGATTATAGAACTACAAGTGTAAGTATAAAAAGTAACAAATTAACAAGGGGGTTGTGCAATGGGGGGATTGTGCGGGGGTGTGGCAAGGAGGGGAGGGGGTCCCAGGGGGAAACAAGGGGGGGGGGAACAACAGGGGGGGGGAACGAGCGGGGGAGGGGGGCACGACGCACGCCGAGGGGGCACAACAGGGGGCGGTAGGGTCTGCAGGGAGGGGAAGCGGGGGGGAGGGGGCAATAACGGGGGTGGGGCACATCGGGGGAAGGGGGGTCTGCGGGGGTGGGGCACAGCGGGGGAAGGGGGGGGTCTGTAGTGGTGGGGGCAGCGAGAGGAGGGTGTCGAGGGGAGGGGGCGTAGGGGGGGGGGTCGCGGGGAGGCAAGCGGGGGAAGGGGGGTGCGGGGGTGGGGGCGGAGGGGAGGGGGTCCGAGGGGGGGCGGCACGGTGGGGGGTCCGGCGAGGAGGCGGCAGGGGAAGGGGGTGGCGGCAGGGAGGGGGTCCGAGGGGGCGAGGGGGGGGTCCGAGGGGGGCAAGGAGGGGGGGGGTCCGGGGAGGGGCGAGGGACGGGGGGTCGCGGGGGAGCGGCAAGGGGACGGGGGTCTGCAGGGGGGGATGGCGTAGCAAGGGGAAAAACAGATTATTGCAATTACTTACAACGACATTTGCTATCTTCAAGGTCCCCGGATCTGAAATGTTCATTTTATTGTTTGAATCACGCCTATGCATGGAGCACCACCAATCGCCGACTCGGTCAACTTTGGGCGGATGCGGTGTTGGAGGCGAAGATGTCGTTGTAAATGCATCGATAGAAGGGTAAAATTTATCGTCAATCCACACCTGTCTCGCCCTCGCATAAGTGTAGGAACCCATATGATGGTAGTGGTTCTCTGTGCATGTTTCTCACGCTTAGCCTATAAAATCACATGGTTAGTTTGAAAACACATCTAATTGTATTAAAAGTAAATATACAAAGTCGAATATGCGATAAATAGCACAATACTTACCACCATCTCCGGCGTAGTATTTTGGGCAACAAATGCCTCCCAATCTTCTCGTTTTATATGGCCCCAAATCTCATAAGGCATGTTATCCGGTTGTCGTGGCTCTTCCTCTCCCCCGTCCTTTTCTGTTTCTTCTGTCTCATTTTGCTTTGATTTTACAATTTTCCTCCTCTTTACATTCCTCTTTACATTCCTCTTTCTCCATTTCGTGATCCACCCACTAACTAGTTTGCTTTTGAAAGCTCTAAATCTTTCGACCACCGCGGATAGGAACAACGCCTTTTTGGCTTCATTAGGAGTAATATGGAACAAATTCTATGGAAACAAGAAACCAACAAATAGTTAATTTCCATATACATATATATCAATGAAAACATGTTGTTATTAGAGCTATATATGTCCTAACATGTGGCTAAATGCGAGAAACTAAGTACATTTAACATGAAAAGCAAAAATCGGCCCGAAATGACCTTCATTTACCCAAAATGGGTTTCATCTACCCAAAATGGGTTTCAAAGCATGTGAATGGATTTGAGTTAACTCTAATGGTTGTATATGTTTTTATAAGAGCTATATATGTCCTAACATGTGGCTAAATGCGAGAAACTAAGTACATTGAACATGAAAAGCAAAAATCGGCCCGAAATGACCTTCATTTACTCAAAATGGGTTTCAAAGCATGTGAAGTGATTTTTCTTGACTCTAATGGTTGTATATGTTGTTATTAGAGCTATATATGTCCTAACATGTGGCTAAATGCGAGAAACTAAGTACATTGAACATGAAAAGCAAAAACCGGCCCGAAATGGCCTTTATTTACCCAAAATGGGTTTCATCTACCCAAAATGGGTTTCAAAGCATGTGAATGGATTTTAGTTAACTCTAATGGTTGTATATGTTGTTATAAGAGCTATATATGTCCTAACATGTGGCTAAATGCGAGAAACTAAGTACATTGAACATGAAAAGCAAAAATCGGCCCGAATTGGCCTTCATTTACCCAAAATGGGTTTCAAAGCATGTGAAGTGATTTCTCTTGACTCTAATGGTTTTATATGTTGTTATAAGAGCTATATATGTCCTAAAATGTGGCTAAATACGAGAAACTAAGTACATTGAACATGAAAAGCAAAAATCGGCCCGAAATGGCCTTCATTTACCCAAAATGGGTTTCAAAGCATGTGAAGTGATTTTTCTTGACTCTAATGGTTGTATATGTTGTTATTAGAGCTATATATGTCCTAACATGTGGCTAAATGCAAGAAACTAAGTACACTGAACATGAAAAGGAAAAATCGGCCCGAAATGGGTTTCATCTACCCAAAATGGGTTTCATCTATCCAAAATGGGTTTCAAAGCATGTGAATGGATTTTAGTTAAATCTAATGGTTGTATATGTTGTTATTACAACTAAATATGTCCTAACATGTGGCTAAATGCGAGAAACTAAGTACATTGAACATGAAAAGCAAAAACCGGCCCGAAATGGCCATCATTTACCCAAAATGGGTTTCATCTACCCAAAATGGGTTTCAAAGCATGTGAATGGATTTTAGTTAAATCTAATGGTTGTATATGTTGTTATAAGAGCTATATATGTCCTAACATGTGGCTTAATGCGAGAAACTAAGTACATTGAACATGAAAAGCAAAAATCGGTCCGAAATGGCCTTCATTTACCCAAAATGGATTTCAAAGCATGTGAAGTGATTTTTCTTAACTCTAATGGTTGTATATGTTGTTATTACAACTAAATATGTCCTAACATGTGGCTAAATGCGAGAAACTAAGTACATTGAACATGAAAAGCAAAAACCGGCCCGAAATGGCCTTTATTTACCCAAAATGGGTTTCATCTACCATAAATGGGTTTCAAAGCATGTGAATGGATTTTAGTTAACTCTAATGGTTGTATATGTTGTTATAAGAGCTATATATGTCCTAACATGTGGCAAAATGCGAGAAACTAAGTACATTGAACATGAAAAGCAAAAATCGGCTCGAAATCGCCTTCATTTACCCAAAATGGGTTTCAAAGCATGTGAAGTGATTTTTCTTAACTCTAATGGTTGTATATGTTGTTGTTACAACTAAATATGTCCTAACATGTGGTTAAATGCGAGAAACTAAGTACATTAAACATGAAAAGCAAAAACCGGCCCGAAATGGTCTTCATTTACCCAAAATGGGTTTCAAAGCATGTGAAGTGATTTTTCTTGACTCTAATGGTTGTATATGTTGTTATTACAACTGTATATGTCCTAACATGTGGCTAAATGCGAGAACTTAAACTAATTGAGTTGAAAATTAAACTTACACAAGTGTCTTCCCATAACGATTTCTTCATTCCCTCGGGCACATCTTTCCATTTGACCAAAATGTTGAGTTTGCGCATACAAAACCCAATATGCTGCCCATACTTTGCACGCCACTTACCACAAGGTTGATCCAAATCATCATACTCGAGGGTCATATGGATCTTTCTATCAACATTCAAACCCTTAGTCGCACCCCTTCCTTTTCGCTTCTTTGTTGCAACGATGCTTGGAGTTTTGGTGGTCCTATGCAATTCTTTCCCCGCATTATTGTGTGGCACAACGATGGATGAAATACATGGATAATCTTCCTTAGCATTGTCGTCAATGGGGGGAGCATTATCGGCTAGCTCCTCATTTATTTCAGCCAAGCGAATTTCCCTATCACGCAAGCGCTTCTCCTCATCATGCGCTATGTCTTCCGGTTCACCTTTATCCTCCTCCTTGTCTGCATCATACTCATCATCATCATCCAATGACTTATCATAATCATCATCGGTTTCTTCCTCCACAATCACATCATCTCGGACCATGTTTGAAAGTCCTAAAATAATGTAAAAAAAGAAATTAGAAACGCGCAAGAGTTAACAAAAAAACAATGGTATCAAACAAACATCAAACAAATATAACCATTAGAAACGAACATCAAACGAATAGCAAACGAACATAAAAGACAAAGCAAACATCCTGCTGCCCCCACCCCCCGCTCCCCCCCCTGCTGCTAGGGGTGTTCGAAAAACCCGCCCAGAATACCCGATGACCCGGCAAAAAAAAAAAACGGGTCAAAATCAATTTTTTTGTTTTTATCGGTAGGTACCCGACCCAGTTAAAAACAAGAAAATCCGGCCTGCATCTTGGGGCCGCACCTAATATACATGCGGGTACGTGCACCGGTTGTATCGAAATTTTTGGATTTTTTTGGACCAACCAGATTTGCTTTTTAATTTTTAGCCCAAATTACCTTTGTTGTCCAGCAGCCTCACTCGCACAAATTGAAACCAACTGCTGCCTGCAAATTGAAAAACCCTAAAAGGCTAAAACATCACCCGCAGTTCGCACTTCGTCAGTCCTCCCTACACCACCAGTCCTTGCTTTCTTTCGAATACCCACCATTCACTTTCTGTTTCGCCTTGGATTTTATATGTTTATGGCTTTGTGTGATTACCTTCAAACTAGAAGACAATTCTTTTGTGCAATTCTCTAGTTGTACTTTTGATATTCTCTAGTAATATCTTGGTCAACTCGATTTCTTTGTTTCTTAGAAACATATGTAACCATAATTTGTTGGCAGTGTAAATGTTTTGAGCTTTAAAGACACAACAGTCCACATTTTCTTAGAAGCATATGGACTTTGGGCTTTAATACTTTAATTGGCAGTACGCTCGTCGCAAGCTTAAAAAAAAAGAACAAATGAGTCGGGTACCCTATGACCCGACCCGGTAAAATCGCACCCGGACACGGTGACCCGTTTTCCCGGGTCGGGTCATGGGCCGCCTTTTCAAGTACCCGGATATGCGGGTACCCGCATATCCGGGTACCTGAAAAGTCGGGTACCCGGTTATGAACACCCCTACCTGCTGCCCCCACTAGGGCTGTTCATTTCGGATATCCGAAATTTTCGGATCGGATAACGGATATCCGAAATTTTAAAGAGTTGATTTTTTCCTATTTTTAAAGGAAAAAGAAGATGGAAAAATGCAGTAAAAAATTAAAGAAGATGAAGTGAGATGAGAGAATTACCTCATTTAAAGAAGAGGAGCGTCGAAGTCTCGAAGATCGTCGGATCGCAGCAGCTTCGCAGCAGCCACGCCGGAAACTAGGCGTCTGGCAGCAGCCTCGCAGCAGGTTGTGCCGCCTCGCCGAAATCTGGGCGTCTGTCCTCGTGTGGAGAGAGATGAGAATTGAGAGATGGCGCCTCCTTTCTTCCAACTGAACTAGTGAACTTAGGGTTTTGTTTTTGAGTAGGACTCTTTTTTTAGTTTAGAACGTTTTGAGTAAGCCAGTAAGGGTTTTCTTTTTTTTAAAAAAAATATACTTTTAAAAAAAATCGGATATTTCGGATATCCGAAAACACAAAAAACGTGATCCGTATCCGATCTGATTTTTTTCCGGATATCCGATCCGAAATATCCGAAACTTAATAAAACGGATCGGATATCCGATTTTTCGGATCGGATCGACCGGATCGCGGATCGGATCGACCGGATCTGATTATTATAAACAGCCCTAGCCCCCACTGCAGACCCCCACCCTACCGTCCCCCTCTGCGGACCCCCCACCCTCGCTTCCCCCTGCACCCCCGCTACACCCCTCGCAGATCCCCCACCCTGCTGTCCCCCAGAGACCCCCCCACCCCTTGTCCCCCCCCAAGCAGACCCCCACCCCGCTTCCCCCTGCGACCCCCCACCCTGCTGCTCCCCCCTGCACCCCCCCCCATCGCCCCAGACCCCCACCCTTGCCCCCCCTGCCGACCCCCCCTTACGCCCCCACCCCCGCATAACCTACCCCCGCTGCCCACCCCCTCGCACCCCCCACCCCGCTTCCCCACCCGCAGACAACCCACCCCCTGCCGCCACCCCCGTGCACACCCCTCCCGCACAACTGCACAAGCCATAATTTGATCGGAAAGACGGAAACGACATTCACCTACCCGAAATATCTTTAAAATCATGTGACCCGACTTTAAGTGACTCTAATGGTGATACATATACGAATAAGAACTATGAATGACCTAAAATGAGGCTACAAGCGAGAAATTAAAGAAATTGAGCTCGAAAAGTCGAAATCTGTCCGAAATAACGTTCACTTACCCAAAATGGGTTTCAAAACATGTGAAGCGAGTTTAATTGATTGTAATACATATATACATACCAATAAGAACTATACATGACCTAAAATGAGGCTAAAAGCGATAAATTAAAGAAATTGAGCTCGAAAAGCCGAAATCGGCCCGAATTGACATTCACTTACCCAAAATGGGTTTCAAAACATGTGAAGCGAGTTTAGTTGATTGTAATACATATATACATACGAATAAGAACTATACATGACCTAAAATGAGGCTAAAAGCGATAAATTAAAGAAATTGAGCTCGAAAAGCCAAAATCGGCCCGAATTGACATTCACTTACCCAAAATGGGTTTCAAAACATGTGAAGCGAGTTTAGTTGATTGTAATACATATATACATACCAATAAGAACTATACATGACCTAAAATGAGGCTAAAAGCGATAAATTAAAGAAATTGAGCTCGAAAAACCGAAATCGACCCGAATTGACATTCACTTACCCAAAATGGGTTTCAAAACATGTGAAGCGAGTTTAGTTGATTGTAATACATATATACATACCAATAAGAACTATACATGACCTAAAATGAGGCTAAAAGCGATAAATTAAAGAAATTGAACTCGAAAAGCCGAAATCGACCCGAAATGACATTCACTTACCCAAAATGGGTTTCAAAACATGTGAAGCGAGTTTAGTTGATTGTAATCCATATATACATACCAATAAGAACTATACATGACATTATAAGCGACAAAAAGTGAGAAATTAAGTCAAATGATCTTGAAAAGCCGAAAGCCGGAATTTGAACTTGAGAAGTCGAGCCTATTGTTTACTTTTGCCACCGTGATCTGCACGCATGTAATTTGTCGCTAACTCGACATCAGTGACATCGGACTTGGGAATGGTGATAGGCGGGGTGTCTTCAAACGCATCATACTCCTCCTCATCCTCAACATCACCAACTCCATGTATACTTCTTTTTCTAGGGACAACAATTGACCACTTGTTATCAGAAGGGTCAGTTACGTAGAATACTTGCTTAACTTGTGATGCAAGCACGAATGGCTCTTCACTATAACGCAACCGACCCAAGTCTACAAGAGTAAATCCACAAGGGTCATCTTTTCTTATGTAGCGCTGGTTATAATCAACCCACTTGCATCGAAATAAGCAGACCGTGAAACCAGAGTAGTCAAGCTCCCATATATCTTGAACCCGCCCATAGTATAACAATTTAGCATCAATAGGAGACTTGTCTTTGGCACTTGCATATTGTGTAGATGATGCCTATACTGAAATGCCACTATTCTGCAGAGATCTCGACTTTTGATCTTGACGATCTGTCCAAAATGTAAATCCGTTAACATCATAACCCTCATAGGAGTGCACAGCTTCTCGAGGACCAAATGCTAGCCACTTCAGAGTGAATCTACTTCACGCATTAATCGGTTATGGAACCAATCAATAAACGTCTTATTATGCAACTGCATCAATGCTCTAGTCCCTTTACCTGGATTCTGATCGCGTAACTCCTCCATATGCTCATCCAAGTAGGGATGGACCTGTACCATATGCTGCAATACAAATAAGTGTGCTTGTATGCGCCTTTCAACAGGATGTACGATCATTTTGGAGCCAAGTGTACCTTTACCCTCGAGTCTGCCCTCGTGTCGAGATGTAGGAAGTCCAATAGGATCAACAGTAGGTAAGAACTCAGCCATAAAATTACTAACCTCTTCACTCACAATCCCCTGAATTATACTTCCTTCTGGTTGCACAGGATTCCTTACTTTATCTTTCAAAGAGCCCATATGTCTCTCAAAGGGATAGCACCACCTCAAAAACACCGGACCACATAGCTTAATTTCTCGAACTAGATGTACAACCAAATGGACCATAATGTCGAAGAAAGCAGGTGGGAAATACATCTCAAACTTGCACAAAGTCTCTATCACACCAGCCTGGAGAGCATCAAGCTTCGACGGTTGTAACTTTTTGCTACATATAGTATTGAAAAACGAACATAGCTCTGTTATGGTGTGTCTCACGTGTTTCGGCAATATGCATCGAATTGCAATCGGTAAGAATACTTGCATCATTACATGACAATCGTGAGACTTCATACTCGATAATTTCAACTCACCGTCTAAGGTAACAAATCTTTTCATGTTCGATGAGTACCCTGATGGAACATTAATGCCGTACAAAGACTCGCAAAAAAGTCGCTTCTCAGCTCTAGATAGAGTGTAGCAAGCCGGAGGCAAATAGTTCCTATCATCATCCTTCACCGTTTTCTTTCCTTTTCCTTCAATTCCTGCAGGCGACCCTTCTTCGTTTTCCTTTTCTTTTCCCTTTTCTTTTACCTTTCCTTTTCCTTTGCCAGGCACTTTCTCTTTTTTCTTTCTTTTCTTAGTGTCCCTCTTTTGAGCCCATAGCTCCGGTCGAAGCCCCTCGGTTTCCGGATACGCCGCACCCCCTTTCGTATCCTTTGTCTTATGTGGAATATTCATAAGTGTCCCCAGAATGGCGTCACATACATTTTTCTCTATGTGCATGACGTCGAGACAATGTCTAACCTCTAGTTTCTGGCCTCGGCACCAAAGGGCTTATGCACCCGATCGATACCTTTCCACTCAGGAGACTCAGCCGGATGTTTGATAAAACCGTCCTTCTTCTTTCGTTCTGCATGCCACCTCAAGTTCTTAGCATCTTTTTTAATTGAAAACATGCGCTTGAATCGTGGTATAATCGGAAGATACCACATCACCTTTGCTGGAGGCCCTTTCTTATCACTAACCCCTGTGCGCCTGTAACGCGACTTCCCACATCGAGGACACTCATCCATATTTTCATATTCATTTCGATATAGCACACAATCGTTTGTACAAGCATGTATCCTCTGGTACTCTAAACCGAAGGGACACATCAGTTTCTTAGCATAGTAGTTCGACTTGGGTAGTTCATGGTCGTCCGACAACATATCACCAAAGGCTTGCAACAAGGAAGTGAAACAAGAGTCACTTATACCGGCTTTCGTCTTGATATTAAAGAGTGTTATCACGACGGTCAGCTTCGTGTACCTCGTACAACCGGGATACAACGGTTTTCGAGATGCCTCGATCATGCACTCAAAAACACGAGGCCGTTTGCCAGCATAATCATCCACCCCCTCCATCATCTCCTCTATATAGTCCCCTTCATCATCATCATCCTCTAATTCATTATCCTCATATTCGTCCTCGATGTTCTTGTCATTCTCAATGACATCAAACTCACCTCCTTCATGCACATCGTTAACAATGGCATTCCCACCATCATATATACCCTCCTCACCGTGCCAAACCCATACATGGTAGTCTTGCCTAAACCCACGACGAAAGATATGCTCCCTAAGCGACCCAATGCTACTAACCATGCCCACATTACTACAATCAACACAAGGACAATAAAACCCCTCGCTTCTGTTGCGGCTCGATGACTTAATGCAACATCACAAAATTCATAGACCCCATCCACGAATTCACACGTGTCGCGACTACCGTACATCCATGCACGATTCATTTCAATCAGACCTCTAATTAAACACAAGCAACAAGCACCTCATGTCAATGACGAACTTCATTACATGATTAGAGTTTATGAACCATATATATTTAATGAAATTAGGCATGCTTTCCAAGGGTCCTTATCACTCCAACCTAACCCATCCTTAGATGTTGTAACACCCCCAAAATCCATACACGTCTAAACTACTTTGCATCGACTTTGGGAGTGTTACCGCCGCGGTGAAACGCAAGGCTTATTGAAATTAAAACGTTAACAACTTCTTATTAAGAAAACTACATTGCAATGAACTAAAATGTTTACTTTAAACTACAACTCTGGGAATCACCAGGGACCCCTTTTATTCAAACCATTAACTACGAATATTAATAATTATATAAGTTCAACAAAACACCTAAGAGTTTATAAACCGTAAAATATCCCCGTATGCCCAAACTCATGCAAAGATCACCAAAGATACCTAATTCCGCTCCGCATTAAAATATCAATGGTTCATCACAGTCAATAAACAACACAAATAACAAACAATCGCCTATGCCGAGTACGTACATAATCGTTAAATAACACATTAAACATAAAAGAATAATAATAATCATTCCTAGACATGATACTACAAGAATATTGCAATTCATTTTTATAGTTTAATTGGCATCGAACGGGCACCGTCATCTTTCTAGAATCATACGGGCTACTTAATCCTTAATAGACAACTTGGTCTATTAGATGGAATGTAAATACGGTTTCGTTCCGTTCCACATCCATCACCTTAGTATGCATACCCCCAAGATCGTACGGAACCTTCCGCCTACTTGAGTTATCAAAATTTATAAGGACACTACTATCGTCACAAGAGGCCTACGTAGGAGTGTAGAACAAGTCCCACACTCCCCCCATTGTTCATTACTTGTAGGAAGTCCAACTACAAGTTATCGCCAAATATCCTTCTTAATAATATTCATTCATACAACATCGAACATATAATCGTTAAATTCTTAGGTACATTGCTAAAATTCTCTAATTAAAGCAATCTCTTGCAACATCCTTGTTACAACAATAAATCATATGTTTTCAATCCAATTCTCATTTCATGCTTGTGATACGATAGAATTACGCATACCAATAATAACTCATTCTAACTCACAAGTCATACCACAAGGAAATACATACAGATTTCCAATTGATTTCATGTTACCAAACAATCTCATCAATCATAATCAACCACAGTTCCCTATCATGATTCTAGGTTCCAATATGACAATCACAACCTAAACATGATACTAATATATCGAACTGAACTAAGACGCGTACGTACGCAGAACTTAGAATCTTTGGCTGACACTTAAAACGCTCCGCTTATGAAATTGGGACCTAATCGAATGATTAACGTATTTCAGTGCAAAGTCCTTGATATTATTAAATAGAAAAATTAGCTTATCTACTAAATAAAACATGGTGTTTTGAATAATAACAAAAATGTTCTTGTTGTTTAACATTCTTTTCATGAACTTTATTATCTAACTATATAAATAATTATAATCATAGTTCATAATCCCTCCATCTGATATCTGATGGTCATGCACCCTAATGCTTCCTTCGTCCATCTCACCACCTTACCCTGACATGTTTTTACTAACATAACCCATGAAGGAAGCTCACGCCTGGCCATCATAATGTGAAATTTTTTTTATTTTTTTTATTTTCATATTCTGATTTGTTGTGTGCATCAAAGACTCATGGAACATATTACAAAAGTATACTTGTAGATCTAATCCTTGAAGTAAGTTAATTAATAATCAAAATCTTGACTTTTCTTGTATTCAACATTAATGCTAACACACCAAAAATTGATTCTTTGTTCATACTAAACGAAATTTAAACAAGGATCATAAAACTTATAAAATCAGAATTTAAGAACTAAATCAAAGGAAAAAGGAGAGATTTTTTTTTCTTTTTATAATACCGGAATGCTTGTTGTCTCCGGCGACCCCTCCGGCCACTGCAACCCACGGCAGACGCGACCGAAAACGGGAGCCACGAACCACTACACGAGCAACGTCGTCCACGACCGAGCAAGCCTCACGATGTACGAGCACCCAACAACTACCCGCACTCAAATTCCGAACAACCACAGTGCAACGCGCGCCGAACGAACCACCACTACGTCGTCACTGATGCTCGAAGGACGGCCCGACCATGAATCCCCGACGAGAGAGTGATGTACACGCAGCACTGGTGAAGGACACCAGAGCAGCGACGGGGAGGTTTGAGAAGCAGGGGAAAAGAAGAGGAGGAGAGAGAAAAAGATTTGATTTTGGGGTAAACAAAAGAAAACGGCTGATTGTGTAAAAGGAATAGGGTTTTATATTTTTTTTTCTTCTCCTATTTATAGCCTGAGAAACCTTGGTTTAATAGGATTTGTTTCCCAGTCAAATTCCGATTTATTATCTAACAAAAACCGAATTAAAATATAATTAGGTACACAAGTAGGTTGTATATTTAAAATATAATTATAGGCTTACCCAAACTATATGTTTTTTTCCTAAATAATATTAAAACTCTTTCAACTTTATTCTTTATATTTTCTAATTTATAAAAGGATAACTCTGAAAATACGGAGTATTACAGGCTTCCCCCCTTAAAGGAAGTTTCGTCCCGAAACTTTGAGGTAGCCAGTCTTAACGACGAACTTTTGCACTTCTAAGTCCCAATATTTCACAAGCGTTTTCTAGTTTTCGCAAGTCACATAAAGAATAATACACATAAATAACGACTTAAGAAACTTTAGGGAAGCGCGAAATTCTATCGCATTCTTCCCCCCTTAAAAGAAAAGTTACGTCCCTGTAACTCGCCTACCTCTTGAAAAAGCTCAGGGTACTTCAGACGCATCGCATCTTCTGCTTCCCATGTGGCTTCTTCAGTATTCTGATTTCTCCACAACACCTTCACGATTTTGACGTCCTTATTTCTCGTACTACGCACCTTGTGGTCTAGGATCTTGATGGGTTTCTCCTCATAGGACAAAGTTTCGTCTAACTCGACGTTTTCAGGTTCTAGGACATGCGACTCGTCAGGTACGTATTTCCGGAGTTGGGATACGTGAAACACGTTGTGAACCCTTTCTAACTCGTTTGGCAATTCTAGGCGATAAGCCACTTTGCCTACTCTCGTCGAAATCTCATATGGTCCTATGAACTTAGGGCTTAGTTTCCCTTTCTTTCCAAATCGCATCACTCCTTTCATTGGAGACACCTTAAGCAGCACTTTTTTACCAACTTCATAATTCTCTTCCCTTCGCTTCTGGTCCGCATAGAACTTCTGCCTGTCCTGTGCAGCCCTAATCTTCTCTTGAATGACTCGCACCTGGTCAACAGTCTCTTGAATCATTTCAGGACCTAACACCACAGTCTCACTAATATCGTTCCAGCACAAAGGACTACGACACTTTCTCCCATACAACTGTTAGAACTCTAGCACTGGTCGAGTCCGAGTCAATTTCTATGCCTATAGTTATTCCGTCTGGGGATACTGTTAATTGCTCTAAGAAATTCCTTAATGTCTCATTGAAAATAGGGGAGGGCTTCTTCCCTTCCGATCTAATAGAGTTTAACTTATCGAACCTAGACGTCATTTTGGGGATGGATTGGCTTAGGAAATACAAGGCTAAGATAGACTGTGATGCACAGAAAGTGGAACTGAGAGATCCTTCGGGAAAAAGGGTGTCATATAGGAGAATACCTCGAGAACCTGGGATTAAAGTAGTCAACGCCTTGCAACTTAAGAGTTATATAGACAAAGGATGGCCTCTATTTATGTGTTCCGTGAGAAGGGTTGAGGATGATCCATTGAAACCTGAGGATGTGCCTATAGTAAGAGAATTTCAGGATGTTTTTCCTGAAGACATACATGGTATGCCGCCAAGGAGAGATGTAGAGTTCACTGTTGACCTAGTACCTGGAACTGGACCTATCTCCAAAGCCCCATACCGAATGGCTCCAGCAGAAATGAACGAGTTGAAGAACCAGTTGGAAGAACTACTGGAGAAGGGGTACATTAGACCTAGTATGTCACCATGGGGAGCCCCTGTGTTATTTGTCAAGAAAAAGGATGGTAGTTTGAGGTTGTGTATAGACTACCGTGAGTTGAACAATGTCACTGTGAAAAACAAATATCCATTACCTAGGATAGATGACTTGTTTGACCAACTTCAGGGTGCAGGAATATTCTCTAAAATAGACTTAAGGTCTGGCTACCATCAATTAAGGATTGCTGATCAAGATATACCTAAAACTGCCTTCAGGACTAGGTATGGACACTATGAGTTCACCGTCATGCCTTTTGGGTTAACCAATGCACCTGCTGTTTATGGACCTCATGAATAGGATTTTTCGACCCTATCTTGATAAATTCGTAGTCGTGTTCATAGACGATATATTGATCTATTCAAGGAGCAAGGAGCAAGGAGGAACATGAGGGACATTTGAGGCTTATTTTATAGTCACTTAGGGAGAACCAACTGTATGCGAAGTTTGCAAAGTGTGAGTTTTGGTTAGAAAAAGTGTCCTTTTTGGGTCATTTCGTCTCTAAGGAGGGTGTGTCAGTAGATCCTGCAAAGATAAAAGCTGTGAGTGAATGGCCTACACCAAAGAATGTCACAGATACCAGTTTTGTAACACCCCCAAAATCCATACACGTCTAAACTACTTTGCATCGACTTTGGGAGTGTTACCGCCGCGGTGAAACGCAAGGCTTATTGAAATTAAAACGTTAACAACTTCTTATTAAGAAAACTACATTGCAGCGGAACTAAAATGTTTACTTTAAACTACAACTCGGGAATCACCATGGATCCCTTTTATTCAAACCATTAACTACGAATATTAATAATTATATAAGTTCAACAAAACACCTAAGAGTTTATAAACCAGAAAATATCCCCCGTATGCCCAAACTCATGCAAAGATCACCAAAGATACCTAATCTGCTCCCCATTGAAATCTCAATGGGTCATCACACGTCAATAAACAACACAAATAACAAACAATCAGCTATGCTGAGTACGTACATAATCAGTTAAATAACACATTAAACATAAACAGAATAATAATAATCATTCCTAGACATGATACTACAAGAATATTGCAATTCATTTTTATAGTTTAATTGGCATCGAACGGGCACCGTCATCTTTCTAGAATCATACGGGCTACTTAATCCTTAATAGACAACTTGGTCTATTAGATGGAATGTAAATACGGTTTCGTTCCGTTCCACATCCATCACCTTAGTATGCATACCCCCAAGATCGTACGGAACCTTCCGCCTACTTGAGTTATCAAAATTTATAAGGACACTACTATCATCACAGTAGGCCTGCGTAGGAGTGTAGAACAAGTCCCACACTCCCCCCATTGTTCATTACTTGTAGGGAGTCCAACTACAAGTTATCGCCAAATATCCTTCTTAATAATATTCATTCATACAACATCGAACATATAATCGTTAAATTCTTAGGTACATTGCTAAAATTCTCTAATTAAAGCAATCTCTTGCAACATCCTTGTTACAACAATAAATCATATGTTTTCAATCCAATTCTCATTTCATGCTTGTGATACGATAGAATTACGCATACCAATAATAACTCATTCCAACTCACAAGTCATACAACAAGGAAATACATACAGATTTCCAATTGATTTCATGTTACCAAACAATCTCATCAATCATAATCAACCACAGTTCCCTATCATGATTCTAGGTTCCAATATGACAATCACAACTGGTAAGCCTTAGTCGTATATGCACCAAATTAAATCACTACTAACACTAATATGGTAGTTAGGGAAGTAGAGTTCGTATCCACGGGGAAATAGGGACTTCCTAATGTGTGTAATGAAGAAAACACCTAATGATTTAAGTGTTTGAAATAACAAGGATGGGGTTTTAGGATTCAAATAAGGACTAAAGTAATTAAACTAAATAAAAGCAAATAATCAAGGGGAATAAATCAAAAGATAACAATTCTTGGTCAATTAAATATCCACTAATGAATTATTAGTTGATCATAGAAATCACCTCAATTAGACACTCTTGAATACTTTATTGAGGACTCAAAAATCCCAATTTCTCAATGATAATAGTTATTAAAAATGAAAAGCATTCACCAATAACCCTAACTATTAAACAATTCAAGAACGCACTCAAATTCGATTTAATAGCCGCTTTAAGAATAACGAAATCAATAAAGAATGATAAGTTCAACACAAGCGGTTGCAATCAATCAATACAACTATTCCTTCTTTCAATTATTAATCAAGGAAAGCAAGAATTAACAATCAAAAGTTGCTACTTTGATAAGATGAATTGAACAATTACGGATTCAAGAATCAAACCTAGCAATCAATCAATATAAATTACAACTAGTTGATCAATCTAGCAATAATAAATATTAATTATATAAAGAAGAGCAAAGGAATGATTGATATTCAAGAGAAAATAAAAGAGAAGAAATCTCACAACTATTGTAATCCAAAAGCTTCAATTAATTGATCCAAGAAAGAGAAAGTTTTAGTTCTCCATGAAAGTTGAGAGAACAAATGATATTCACCAAAACCTCTCAAAATATTTCTAATTATAAAAGATAACCTAAAAACTAAATACCCAAGTCTTTAAAAAGTTGTTCTAAAAAATAAGCAAAAATAACAAATTAAAGCAATGAAAATCGGCCCGGAAACAAGTGTACTCGACAAAAGCCGCGGCCAGCTGCCCAAAGACTGCGGCCCGCTGCTCGTCGCTCCACAAAAGGTTGCGAAACTGATTCGGCCGCACCCCGCTGCTCCGGAGCCGCGGCCCACTGCCCGCATCATTACTCTTCTTCCTTCTTCACTTTATTCGCTTCAAAAACTTGTTCAACGCTTCACACTTCTCCCCAACAATGACACCAAACCTGACAATGAAACCAACACTTGTTTGCGGTTCAATCATGCTCCAAATAATCCTTTAATACTCTCTAATTACATCAATGAATTGCCAATAAAGAGTACTAACCAAAAGCAATGAAAACCGAGCAAAACTACCATCAAACCTTAACAAAAACTCATATTTATGTACTATAAAATAGCACATATCAAATTCCCCCCTACTTAAATCCTTGCTCGTCCTCGAGTGAATTCAACAAGAAGTGAAAACATACCAACGAGCACACAAGAACACATCTCCCCTCATCCACCCTCCAAAATAAACTATGATAAAAAAAAAACACACCCCCTAGCTAAGTTATGTGCCGACATGATCTCAAGGCAACAAAACTAAACTAGCATCCAAATCACTAGCCTACTACTCCAATCCAACACCATGCTCAATAATGAAAGCAAGTCTCAGCACTGATGTAAGCTCAAAGCACCGAGACAAGCCATTCCAACAAATCATACCTGCAAAGTGAAACAAATCCAACAAAAACCAATCCAATACATCATCTAAACTTCAACTCTAACTCCACATGACACCAAGCTAGAATCCTACCCGAAACCTCCTAAGTCACCTCCAACCTTATGTCACCAACTCCTGTAATTGAGGTTAAAAATTTAAAAACTTCTCTCTTTTTCTCTCATTTTGCCTAGGAGCCCTTTCGGGTTTTCATCCTAGCCTCTCGATTTTTTTTTTCAACTCACCATCTCACCCCTCATGTAGCCACATTTGTGCATAGGATGCCCTTTCGGGTTTTCAACCTATCCAGGGCCCCATTTTTGCCTAAGCCGCCTTCTCGGGTTTTCGACTTAGCGGGATTTGTATTTTTGTTTTTTGTTTTTTTTTTCACTTTTTTTTTTTAGTAGAAACAAGAAAAATATCCACAAAATAATATATACGAGGTTCCCTCCCCCCTACTTAATCAATACATTGTCCTCAATGTAAGAACAACAACTATGAAATACATAAGTAGAAAGGGAAAAGGAGAACTCACAATCAAGAACTAGATATTTCCCCGAGTTCCGATGTCCCTGGGGTTGAACGAGTAGCTTGCCTCTCAGCACGTGCAAGAGCTCTCGTTGCTAGATCGGTAATCAAAGCATCATCGGGAGGCGTGTACTCGGCAGGATATCTAGCATAGACAACATTGTATTCACACTCCGCATATAAGCCAATGTCTCCACTGCATATCACGAAGTTCCTCCAACCGATCATCAACGTAAGATCTCCACAAACTCCAATCCAAAGTACCATCAAGAACACCCTCGTCGGTCTCCTCCTCCTCATCTTCTTCCCCTCTACTAGCCAAATCAGGACCTCGCTCCACAGCATTACCCAAGTAAGGAGCAATATCCGAATCAGGTGGCAAAAAGAAATCCTTAGGCAATGGACCATATGGTAGCAATGCGTCCGACGGCCGAGGAAGTCTCAAATACGGAGAACCACTCTTTCCATGACACCAAATGCAATCCGTCGCACATTTCGCAAGCAAACCCAATCTCTTCATCGTCGCCACATCATAGAGCATATGACTAGAGTCAAGTAGTTTAAGTTCCGGAGGTGGTGGGATTTCTAAATGTTCGGCTAACAATGTAATCATACCTCCCATGCTCAATTGACCTTTTGTACTCTTTTGCTCCTCAAGGCACTTCTTAACAAAAATATCAACCCAATCTGGAACTCCAACACCCTCCGGAGTCATCGCCCACAAGTAACTCATCTCTAGACGTGAGATCTTCGTAGCTTCTCCATTACAAGAAATAGTAGTGGTCAAGAATCGATGAGCTAATCGAAGGCAAGGATGGGTGAGTGCCGAACTTTTGTCACCATTAGGATTAAGTCGAGAACCAGTGATAGCCTGCCAAAACTTGGAGTAATCATAATATTTCAAGGGTTCCCATACACTTTCCTCCGAAGGAGCTTCCCAACCAAAAGCCTTTCTGATAGCATCATATCTCATTTCTTGCCGGCAATTGTTGAGATAGAATGTAATGTATGGAGGCTTAGCATTGACCTTCTCTAACGTCATCAAAAACTCATAAGTGTATCGAGCATAAGTCCTTGCTTGTTTTGTGAGAAATTCCTCCATTCCGACCTTTCGAAACAATTTCCTCATCACATCCTCCATTCCCAAATCCACTAGAGCATTCAAATCAATGAATTTTGTGCACTGAACAATTCTATTTGGTTGAGTTAAGTTTGCCCATCTCTTCTTTTCCTCATCAGTAAGGTCTCGAATACCCATATAATCAACTTTCTTCGGAGTAGAAGAAGATGTTCTTGGGTCGGAAACTTTAGCCTTCTTATTCCCAACATTCTTTGAAGATGAAGAAGGACGTTTCTTACTCTTTCCCATCTTTCTCAACCACCAATGTCAATTCTCAAAATAAATCGATAGGCAAAACCAATGTACCAACAAACTAACCACAATGGCAACCAAAAACAACCCAACAATGCACAACAATATAATACTCCAATATGAACACCAAAACAACACCTCTAGTAATCAACACTATCAACAAAAACCAACAATCTAACACACTCTTCAACCAATACCAAGAAATATCATACAAGGAAAATTCAATTACTCCAATGGTGAAGCAAAAAGATTTGACTTTTACCTTGTAGTAGCCAATAAAATCTCCAAAATTGCCAATTTAGCAAAAGAGAGTGCTTGTTGATGATCAATTCATTGAATATTCACTCAAAACACCAATCCCGAACCTCCAATTTCACCAATTGTGCTTCAACTTGAAAAACCCCAATTTCTAGGGTTTCTTGAAATTTGTGGCTTGAATTGGGTTAAGATGGTGTTTAAGGTGATTATTGTGGTGATTAAGGGTAGAAAAGAGGTGATGAAAGTGATAAAAGTATGGAATGTGGGAAGATGAAGATAATTATGGAGGATTTTTGAACAAGAGGGAGGTTGAGAGGAGAAGACAGAAATATTGGAGGGGAGGAACAAAGAAAAAAGCTGCTCTTGTTTTTGTTTTCAATCATGCGTCGTTTCTTTTCTTTTTCTTTTGTTTTGTTTTGTTTTTTTTTTTTTTTTTTTTTTAAATACGTACACTGCGCGCGTCGGGCAGCGGGGTGCGGCTTTTCGCAGCGAGCCGCTGCTGGGACAGAACTGGGCTAAGAACACCAGCGAGCCGCGGGTACGGGGCAGCGAGCTGCTGCTGGAACAGGAAGTGTTGGGGACGACGCAGCGGGCCGCGACTATTTTTCGCGAGCTGTGCTAATCTTCTGCCGGCACAACCCGACGGCCACTGGGCAGTGGCCGTGGCGAGCCGCTGGCTGCTGCTCGTGGCTGCTGTGGCCCCTTCTCCTATTTTTTTTTTTTTTTTTTTTTACCTACAACAAATACCAGCAGTAATAACAAAAATAATAGAATAATAAAAATAAAAACACTAATACTAATAGATGGTAAACCAATCGAAAATAAATGACAAAAAGAGAAGAATAATGAAACTAAAAGTTGCCGGGTTGCCTCCCGAGTAGCGCCATTGGTTAACGTCGTAGGCTCGACGTAGCTCTTCTCAACTTAGTCTGCATATAACGGCTCGTAGAGATCAACACTCTCTACATTTTCAACTTTGAACCCCTCATAATATGGTTTAAGCCGTTGCCCATTCACCTTGAACTCCTTATTCGTCTCAAAACTTCGAATCTCTACCGCTCCACGGGGATACACCTTAATTACCTCAAACGGCCCTATCCAACGACATCGAAGCTTACCAGGAAATAACCGAAGGCGAGATTGATAGAGAAGAACTTTATCGCCAACCTTGAACTCTTTTCTCATGATCATCTTATCATGCCAAGCCTTGGTTTTCTCCTTGTAAATTGCAGCATTGTCATAAGATTCAAGTCGAATTTCCTCCAATTCTTGCAATTGCAATTTCCTATACTCTCCAGCTTTGTCCCTTTGCATATTGAATGATTTCACCGCCCAATAAGCTTTATGCTCAAGCTCGACTGGAAGGTGACATGCCTTACCAAACATAAGACGATACGGTGACATTCTAATAGGTGTCTTATATGCAGTGCGGTATGCCCATAAAGCATCATCCAAACGTAAGCTCCAATCTTTCCTACTTGGAGTCACCGTTTTCTCAAGAATCGATTTCACCTCTCTATTGGACACTTCAGCTTGTCCATTCGTCTGTGGATGATAGGAGGTAGAAACCTTGTGAGTCACACAATACTTTTTCAACAAAGCACCAATTGTACGATTGCAGAAGTGCGTGCCACGATCACTGATCAAGGCTCGGGGAACTCCAAACCTGGAAAAGATATGAGATTTGAGGAAATCTGCAACCACTTTAGAATCGTCAGTCCTAGTGGGTTTGGCTTCCACCCACTTCGAAACATAATCAACAACAAGAATTATGTAAATATAGCCATGAGAATTAGGAAACGGTCCCATAAAATCGATCCCCCACACATCGAATATCTCACAATATAACAATGGGGCTTGGGGCATTTCATTCTTTTGGAAAATATTACCTACCCTCTGACAATTATCACATGACTTACAAAAACCATAGGCATCTCGAAACAAACTTGGCCAATAAAAACCACAATCGAGTACCTTTCTTGCTGTTCGCTTGGCACCAAAATGTCCTCCACAAGCATGAGAATGACAAAAATTAAGGATAGAGACAACCTCACTTTCGGGAATGCATCTACGAATGAGTTGATCCGCGCAATGCTTCCATAAGTATGGATCATCCCACACATAGTACTTTGCGTCACTACGAAGCTTGTCCTTTTGAGACTTCGAAAAACCTGGAGGAAACTTATTAGAGATAAGAAAATTCACAATGAAAGCATACCAAGGTCTCACATCTCGAAGAGTAAACAAAGTCTCATAGGGAAATTCTCCTCGGATTGGCTCTTGTGAACCACGGCATAAATCATTGCTAACCATAGGACTCAAATGGTCAGCCACCAAATTCTCTGCACCTTTCTTGTCCTTGATCTCAATCTCGAATTCGCTCAAAAGAAGAATCCATCTAATCAGTCTCGGCTTGGCCTCTTTCTTCGTCATCAAGTATCGAAGAGCTGCATGGTCAGTATAAACAATAACTTTTGTACCAAGCAAATAAGAACGAAATTTCTCAAGAGCAAAAACAACAGCCAACATCTCTTTCTCAGTAGTAGAGTAGTTGCGCTGAGCCTCATTAAGAGTCATAGAGGCATAGTGAATCACATGAGATGCTCTCCCCACCCTTTGACCTAAAACCGCCCCCACCGCATAATCACTTGCGTCGCACATGATTTCGAAAGGGAGAGACCAATCAGGGGCTTGAATAATAGGTGCGGAGGTTAACTTGGATTTCAACTTATCAAAGGCTTCTGTGCAATTCTCATCCAATTCAAATTTCATATCTTTTTGCAGCAATTTGCACAAAGGAGATGCAATCTTTGAAAAGCCTTGAATGAACCTGCGATAAAACCCTGCATGGCCAAGAAAAGATCGCAATTCACACACATTAGTGGGGTAAGGGAGTGATTGTATGATATCAATTTTCGCCTTATCCACCTCGATTCCCCTAGATGATACTACATGACCTAGAACTATACCTTGCTCGACCATAAAATGACATTTTTCTGAGTTCAAAACAAGGTTAAATTCAATGCAACACTGAAGAACAAGAGATAAATGATGCAAGCAACTATCAAATGAGTCACCATGTACAGTAAAATCGTCCATAAACACTTCCATGATGCGCTCAACATACTCTGAAAAGATGCTCATCATACACCTCTGAAAAGTGGCAGGTGCGTTACATAGTCCAAAGGGCATACGGCGATAAGCAAATGTGCCAAATGGACATGTAAAAGTTGTCTTATCTTGATCCTCTGGGGCAATAGGTACCTGAAAGTAACCGGAGTAGCCATCGAGAAAGCAATAGAAAGCACGACCTGCAAGTCTCTCAAGCATTTGGTCAATAAAGGGTAAGGGGAAGTGGTCTTTTCTAGTTACCGCATTAAGTCGACGGTAATCAATACAAACCCTCCACCCATTCTGAACTCGAGTGGGAACTAACTCACCTTGTTGGTTTTTCACAACAGTTACACCAGACTTCTTTGGCACCACTTGTGTAGGACTTACCCATTTGCTGTCTGAGATAGGGAATATAATTCCCATTTGTAGCAACTTGATTACCTCTTTCTTTACCACCTCCATCATAGGTGGATTCAATCTCCGCTGAGGCTGTCTCACTGGCTTGGCATCATCTTCCAACAATATTCGATGCATGCAAGTAGATGGACTTATGCCTTTGATGTCGGCAATGGTCCAACCAATGGCTAACTTGTACTTCTTGAGCACTGAAATCAACTTCTCCTCTTGTTCCTTAGTGAGTTTGCTTGAAATAATGACTGGTAGGGTTTCTCCTTCACCAAGGAACGCATACTTCAAGTGGTCAGGAAGTTGTTTCAATTCCACCTCGGGTGCCTGCAAAATAGATGGCAAAATTTTCTCCACAGGCAAGGTTAGTGGAATGGATTTAAAACTCGGTGGCATAGTAGGGAGTTTAGAGTGCTCATTCAACTCCGCCACCATCTCCTGTAAGTTAGTAGACAATGAAAAATCCAAGTTATCATCTATCAAACTATTATCAACCACCATTAACAACTCATCTGTTCCATCAACATCAAAAACACTTTGCATTAAAGGCTCTACAATGTCAATGGAGCATAGAGAATGGTCATCGAGTAGGGAACTTCATGGAATCATAAATGTTGAATTCCACTACTTCCCCATCAAATTCCGGGGTTAAAGAACCAAGTAAAGACATCAATCTTAGTCCTAGCGGTTTTCGAAAAAGGCCTTCCTAACAAAATAGGGGTAGCTTGTGCATCATGCTCCATATTAAGCACATAGAAATCGAGGAAAAAATCGGTTTATCGACCATGACATGCACATCCTCAACAACACCCTTTGGATAGACATTAGACCTATCAGCTAACTGAATGACCACACCAGTTTCATGCAAAGGACCAAGTTCTAAAGATTTATAAAGAGAGTAGGGGATCACATTAATTGATGCACCTAAATCTAACATAGCCCTAGAGAACTTGGTATCTCCTAAAGTACAAGGAATAGTGAACATGCCGGGTCACTACATTTCTTCGGAAGTTTCTTCCGAAATACAGCAGACACATGAGCACTTACCTTTACTTTCTCCTTACCTGTTAATCTGTGTTTCCTTTTGACAGTACATAACTCTTTCAAAAACTTAGCAAATCTAGGAACACTTTTGATTAAATTAAGGAGAGGGATGTTTACCTCGCACTTACTGAAAGTCTCATAAATATCCTTGTCTTTTTCTAACCTGCGAGTCTCTTGTAAAGCCTCAGGAAAAGGTGGAACCGGCTCATAAGATGACAAAGGTGGAGGATTAGCAGTGGAGCTTGGTTCAACCACTTCTTCTTCGGTTCCTACTCTGGTCCTTAGCTCTATTCTTTGCCACCACTTGTCTCTTGCAACTCTTTCCCACTTCTCAATGTGACCGCATTGACTTGCTCGCTAGGATTAAGCTCGGGTTGAGATGGAAGCTTCCCCGAATCCCTTGCTTCAAGTCTACTCACAGCTCCAGAGATCTGGCTAACTTGGTTCTCTAAATTTTGAATGCTAGACTTGGTCTCTTGTTGAAACTGGACCATATTCTGTTGCATATTAGTCACATTGGAAGTGAGAGCTCTAATCATATCTTCAGTCGACATGCTCGAATTAGAACTTTGGCCTTGAGGTTTAGGAAATGGTTGCCCGTCTTGTTGGAACCGCTGATTGCTCGTAGGATTCATTGTTGCCGATTGCCTTGCGAGGTTTCCATACCTAAAATTCGGGTGATCTCTCCATCCCTGGATTAAAGGTATTTGAGTAGGGATCATATTTTCTTTGAGGGGCTTGCCCTTGGAAACCAATTGCATTCACCGCTCGCATATTCCTCTTGAAGTTGGGGGCATGAATCGGTGGGATGCCCCATAGAAGTACAAATACCACATGCCTTCACTTGTGCAGACTTAGCACTCACCATGAACTCACGCATCAATGAGGTCAAACCAGCTACTTGACTCTCCAATTCAGATGTACTAGAGCTAGCTGCATTTACCCGACGTGTAGAAGAACGTCGACTAAATTGCCTTGAATTTTCAGCTAACTCCGATATCAACTCATTTACTGCTGATGGAGTCTTGTTTATAATACCCCCTCCACTTGCTGCATTCACCATTCTCAAATCTTCATCTGAAAGACCACCATAAAAATACAAAACGAGGTCCTGTTCAGAGTAGCCATGGTAGGGGCAACTAGCACACAACTTCTTGAAATGCTCCCAGTACTCATATAAAGATTCATCATCTTTCTGCTCAACATTACTAATTGCTTTCTTAAGGCTCGAAGATATTGTAGCTGGGAAGTACTTTTCAAGAAAACACTTCTTCATCTGAGCCCATGTTGTGATGCTACCCGGAGGGAGATAGTATAACCAATCCTTTGCCGCATCCCCGAGAGAAAGGAAAGGCTCTTAATTTAATTTGTTCATCTGTCACCCCGCTTGGCTTCATACTAGTGCAAACCACATGAAACTCGGAAAGGTGTTTGTTGGGATCTTCTCCTTTCACCCCATGGAAGGTAGGCAATAGATGTATCAACCCCGATTTCAGCTCAAAAGTGGCACCTTCAGCTAGTTCAGGGAAAGTAATGCGAGAGGTTCTTTGATTAAGATTCGGAGTTGTGAGCTCCTTCAAAGTTCGAGTTTCGATCATCGTGTCTTCTTCAAATTCCAATGCAAAAGGTAGTTCACGGAAAACGTTCCTCAATTCCTTCCGAAGTCTGTAAAGAGTTCTTTTAATTTCAGGGTCTAACTGCAAAATTTCTTCGTTAGCAGAACGAGTGTTTACCATAAACTCAAGCACGTAGCAGTAAATTAAAAGAATAGACAAGAATAACCTAATCGACTCTACAAAAACACACAATTAAAAAGATGTTGCCTAATATCCCCGGCAACGGCGCCAAAATTTGGTAAGCCTTAGTCGTATATGCACCAAATTAAATCACTACTAACACTAATATGGTAGTTAGGGAAGTAGAGTTCGTATCCACGGGGAAATAGGGACTTCCTAATGTGTGTAATGAAGAAAACACCTAATGATTTAAGTGTTTGAAATAACAAGGATGGGGTTTTAGGATTCAAATAAGGACTAAAGTAATTAAACTAAATAAAAGCAAATAATCAAGGGGAATAAATCAAAAGATAACAATTCTTGGTCAATTAAATATCCACTAATGAATTATTAGTTGATCATAGAAATCACCTCAATTAGACACTCTTGAATACTTTATTGAGGACTCAAAAATCCCAATTTCTCAATGATAATAGTTATTAAAAATGAAAAGCATTCACCAATAACCCTAACTATTAAACAATTCAAGAACGCACTCAAATTCGATTTAATAGCCGCTTTAAGAATAACGAAGTCAATAAAGAATGATAAGTTCAACACAAGCGGTTGCAATCAATCAATACAACTATTCCTTCTTTCAATTATTAATCAAGGAAAGCAAGAATTAACAATCAAAAGTTGCTACTTTGATAAGATGAATTGAACAATTACGGATTCAAGAATCAAACCTAGCAATCAATCAATATAAATTACAACTAGTTGATCAATCTAGCAATAATAAATATTAATTATATAAAGAAGAGCAAAGGAATAATTGATATTCAAGAGAAAATAAAAGAGAAGAAATCTCACAACTATTGTAATCCAAAAGCTTCAATTAATTGATCCAAGAAAGAGAAGGTTTTAGTTCTCCATGAAAGTTGAGAGAATAAATGATATTCACCAAAACCTCTCAAAATATTTCTAATTATAAAAGATAACCTAAAAACTAAATACCCAAGTCTTTAAAAAGTTGTTCCAAAAAATAAGCAAAAATAACAAATTAAAGCAATGAAAATCGACCCGAAAACAAGTGTACTCGACAAAAGCCGCGGCCACTGCCCAAAGACCGCGGCCGCCGCTCGTCGCTCCACAAAAGGTTGCGAAACCGATTCGACCGCACCCCACGCTCCCGGAGCCGCCGCCGCCCGCCGCCCGCATCATTACTCTTCTTCCTTCTTCACTTTATTCGCTTCAAAAACTTGTTCAACGCTTCACACTTCTCCCCAACAATGACACCAAACCTCACAATGAAACCAACACTTGTTTGCGGTTCAATCATGCTCCAAATAATCCTTTAATACTCTCTAATTACATCAATGAATTGCCAATAAAGAGTACTAACCAAAAGCAATGAAAACCGAGCAAAATTACCATCAAACCTTAACAAAAACTCATATTTATGTACTATAAAATAGCACATATCAACAACCTAAACATAATACTAATATATCGAACTGAACTAGTACGCGTACGTACCTTGTAACGGAGAATCTTTGCTGATTACTTAAAACGCTCCGCTTATTAAATTGGGACCTAATCGAATGATTAACGTATTTCAGTGCAAAGTCCTTGATATTATTAAATAGAAAAATTAGCTTATCTACTAAATAAAACATGGTGTTTTGAATAATAACAAAAATGTTCTTGTTGTTTAACGTTCTTTTCATGAACTTTATTATCTAACTATATAAATAATTATAATCATAGTTCATAATCCCTCCATCTGATATCTGATGGTCATGCACCCTAATGCTTCCTTCGTCCATCTCACCACCTTACCCTGACATGTTTTTACTAACATAACCCATGAAGGAAGCTCACGCCTGGCCATCATAATGTGAAATTTTTTTTTTTTTTTTTCATATTCTGATTTGTTGTGTGCATCAAAGACTCATGGAACATATTACAAAAGTATACTTGTAGATCTAATCCTTGAAGTAAGTTAATTAATAATCAAAATCTTGACTTTTCTTGTATTCAACATTAATGCTAACACACCAAAAATTGATTCTTTGTTCATACTAAACGAAATTTAAACAAGGATCATAAAACTTATAAAATCAGAATTTAAGAACTAAATCAAAGGAAAAAGGAGAGATTTTTTTTTCTTTTTATAATACCGGAATGCTTGTTGTCTTCGGCGACCCCTCCGGCCACCGCAACCCACGGCAGACGCGACCGAAAACGGGAGCCACGAACCACTACACGAGCAACGTCGTCCACGACCGAGCAAGCCTCACGATGTACGAGCACCCAACAACTACCCGCACTCAAATTCCGAACAACCACAGTGCAACGCGCGCCGAACGAACCACCACTACATCGTCACTGATGCTCAAAGGACGGCCCGACCATGAATCCCCGACGAGAGAGTGATGTACACGCAGCACTGGTGAAGGACACCAGAGCAGCGACAGGGAAGTTTGAGAAGCAGGGGAAAAGAAGAGGAGGAGAGAGAAAAAGATTTGATTTTGGGGTAAACAAAAGAAAACAGCTGATTGTGTAAAAGGAATAGGGTTTTATATATTTTTTTCTTCTCCTATTTATAGCCTGAGAAACCTTGGTTTAATAGGATTTGTTTCCCAGTCAAATTCCGATTTATTATTTAACAAAAACCGAATTAAAATATAATTAGGTACACAAATAGGTTGTATATTTAAAATATAACTGTAGGCTTACCCAAACTATATGTTTTTTTCCTAAATAATATTAAAACTCTTTCAACTTTATTCTTTATATTTTCTAATTTATAAAAGGATAACTCTCAAAATACGGAGTATTACAGATGTCTAATCTTACTAGTGAATGTATGCCTTCTTTTCGTAACTACGGAAAATCCGGCAGCATTTCCCTACAGTTTTCCAAGTACACGATGTAGATATATAGTTACTTATATCTACATATGTACCCAAAGAACAAAAGTAGGGAAACGACGAGCCAAGATTTTCCTCTAGAATCGAAATAAAGGCATACATTCACCACCTAAGTGAGATTAAACATCTAAGAACAGTCCCAAACCGGGGACTATTCAAGACTTACTCCTAATGAGTAAGTCTCAAACGGGTATCTAGGCATATGATATGATGATGCATACATAGGTTTTTAAACAACAAAACATTTTACATCTAATCTCAATTCAACGATAAATATATACATATTTTCACATATAAACCAATTTACTATGAAAGAAAGTTAAATATGAATGATAACATACCAATATCAAGGTTGTTAATAGAAAAATCGAACTCAACACTCCGTCACTAGCTAGCTTCAATCAACAACAAAGTTAAAGTTAACATTAGTATAAATTAGCAAATCAAACAAAACTAAACAAAACTAAACTAAAGTAAACAAAACAAAACAAAACAAAACAAAACTAAACTAAACCAAACTAAACAAAACAAAACAAAACAAAACAAAACTAAACTAAACCAAACTAAACTAAACAAAACCAAACTAAACTAAACTAAATTAAACTAAACTAAACTAAACAAAACCAAACCAAACTAAACAAAACAAAACAAAACTAAACTAAACTAAACTAAACTAAACTAATTAAGTACAACAACAACAACACAACAACCACATAAATAACAACCACGACTACAACAACCACAACAACACAACCCCACCAAAGCCCTAGTTTTTTAACCTAAAAATCAAATTAACTCAAATCAATCAACTTTGAACCCTTTAACTATTATACAACCTAATTTCACTAACAATTATTCATAAAACTACAATGAATTATAAACTTGAAGTTTCAAATATGAGATTAAAATAAAAGTTATGAACTTTTAGTTACCTAGGAAGAGGTGGAGGAGGAATGTAGTTGTTTAGGGTAGGGTAGAGGACGAATGTAGTTGTTTAGGAGGAGGAAGGTGGAGGTGCGCCGAAAATCTCAGAGGAGTCGAGTGGTGGTGCGCAAGCTAGGGCAGCAGTAGTGGTGCGCAACATAGGACGCCCAGCTGGTGGTGGAAGCTTCGGGTGGCGGCGGAATCATGTGGTGGCGGTGAGGTGTGGTGGTGCGTGGTCGAACCCAGTGTGGTGGCGCCGAAAATCGCAGAGGAGACTTGAACTCGCTGAAGGAGGGATGAATTGAAAATGGGTGGAGGGAACTGAAATTGGGTACGTGAATTAAGGAGGGAAAAAACACGAGCTTTGTGGCAGGAAAAAAAAACCGGAAAATCTGATCCGGTCCTAAGAACCGGATCAGATTATTGAAAACCGTATCAGATTATATAATCTGATCCGGTTCACTAAAAGATCGGATCAGATTTTTTGCCCAGATTTCCCTCCCATTTTTTCATTGATTTTCGGATGCGGTTTTCTAAAAACCGAATCTGTTACTAAGTGAAAGATAAGGTTTTTTTCCACTAGTGCACGTTGGCGGTAACTGTAATTAAACCACGTTTAAACATGTAATCAGGTTTCTTATTTGTTGTTTTTTCATTTGTTCTTAAAACCTCCATTAACATTCCTCGAAAAACCAGTAAACCTCCATTAACATCGGTAATTTCTTGCTGTTTTGCAGCCTTTTTAAAGGTTCATTTTCATATTTTCAATGGATTCTTCGTCTAAAAACATGCCTAAAGTGAAGGTTGTTGTTTGTGGAGGCGAAATCGGAGCAACTAAATTGAATGAGAAGGAATCTTCAGGTGTTTTATTTTGTTTTTATGAATTCTTGCTGTTTGTTTATGTTTTTATTGAACCTGATTGGAACTCATAGACATAATTTCGTGTTTTTTGATTGATTTAAGCAAGTTGTTTTCGTTTTCGTTTTCTCTTTTTTTTTTTTTCTGTGTGTTTTGAATTATTTTTAGATGCGTAACTCCTATTGAATTATTTAGTAACTTTTGTAGTTCGACATTAGTAACCTCGTCAAATTATGTATTTTTAAAGTGTTGAAAACCTAGATTACGAAATTGTTACTCATTGTGTTTTTCAAATAGTAATTTCATTTTATTTTGATGTTACTCATCAATACATTTGAGAACTTACGTTTTGCATTTGTTTGTTTTGATTATGTATTTTGAAGTTTTGAAAATTTATTTTGATGTTATTCATCAAGACATTTGAAAACCTAGGTTTTGCATTTCTTTTGTTTGGTCATTTTTGTTAATTTCGTTGATCAAGAATTTATTTGCAATTCATATTTTATTGTGGCTACTGATTGAGTTAGGTTTCGGGAACTGTTTGTGTAAGTTCGTTTTTGAGGTTACTGTTTATAAAATGAGGGGTTACTGGTTTTAATTGAGTTTACTGGCTATATACTGTTCTGAGGTTACTGATTACAATGTGTAGAGGATACTCATTTGCTGATGAACTTATTAGGATTTAAAATTTCATTGAGACGTTAGTGATGAAGTTACACAGGTGTTACCTATTATATTGATGAAGTTATACAGGTGTTACCTATTATAATTGATATATGTTACTGACTATAATTTTTGGAGGTTACTAATCAATTTGGATTTTAATATTTGACTTAGTTAGAGTGTTGTATTGATTACAGTTTTTTTTGTTCTTTTTTTGTTTTTGTGGTTACTGATTATAGATTTTACAAGTTACTGACTATCATATGTTGGGTTACTGATTCATGGTTTTACAGTTTGCAATGAGGTTCCTGAGGATTCAGTTACTTCTAAAGCTATTACCGATGAAGTTGTTGCATGTGTGTCGCCTTCTGGTGTTAGTCAAGTTGTTGTGGAGACTGATGAGGAAACATAATCTGATAATTCTGCTAAGGAGGGAGGTAACGAGGAAGCAACTGATGAGGATGAAAACAAAGAGGAGCAAGGTGAAGAGGAGGAATGTGATGGGCAGGAAATTGATGGGGAAGAAAGTGATGATGATGAAGAAGATGATGAAGAAGAAGAGGAAGGTGAAGAGGGGGAGCAAGAGCAATCTCCTAGATTTCCAGCTGAAAAAGTTCATGTTGACCCGAAGAAAAAGCCAGCGCGTAAGCCAACATCTCTTTTGAAGAGGCCTTTGAGTGCCAAAAATTTGAAGGTTAATGAGCCTTCATTGGCAGAAGCGTTTGGTAAACGGAAGACTGTGTCATTGAAAAGGGTTAAACCTGAAGATGAGTCTGATTATCTGGTTATTGATGTAGTTGAAGATAAACCTGCCAAGAGGGGTATGTATCAAAAGGTGAAAGAGGAAGTTGAAATGCCTGTAGCTTCAACTAAACGAGGAAGAGCAACAATTGATCCAAGGTCTGCTATTGTAATAAGGCCTGCCGAAGTTCTTGATTTGGAAGAGGGACCAATGTAAGTACTTTTTTGTTATTGATGTTACTGATGTTCAATTGGATTACTTATTATTGTTGTAGGAGTTATGTATACTAGATAAATAGGGTTACTGATAATATATATGTAGTTATACATGTATACTTGATTTGGAAATAAAGTTTGTGATATGCATATTTCCAAGGATTTCTTATTGTGTTAATATGAGTTAATTCTACTATTTCATTAGATAATTTGTTAAAATATTGTTGGGGGTTACTTATTAAAGGGGTTACTTAGAGCAGATGTATGGGGTTACTGATAATTAGTTAAAGTGGTTACTTAAAGCACATGTATGGTTTTACTGATACTTTACAATAACGGTCACTGATTGTTTTTTTGGTGTAGTTTTTTATTACAAGGGTTACTTGTGCAAGTTTCATTATATTACTTTTTCAATTTAGATGGTGTTACTTGTATTTCTTATTATTTTTTTTACAGTGTTTGTGGTCGTCAAATCAAGGGGGTTACTTATTTTACTAACACTTGTACTTTAAGGTGGTTATGTATCTCTGTTCAATTGGAGATTACTAGTTATGTTTATAGAAGATTACTTTAATTGTTTTTGGGTATTACTTATTAATGTTTAAGAGTTACTGATAGTTAGTTAAAGGGGTTACTTATAGCAGATATATGGGGTTACCGATAATATAAAGGTCCAATTGTTCTGTATATTTCCAGGGATTACTTATATTATATTTATAGGGTTACTAATACTATAGAGTAAGGGTCACTGATAGTTTTTTTGGTGTAGGTTTTTGTTAAAAGGGTTACTTTTTCAATTTAGATGGTGTTACTTGTATTTTGTAACACCACTGGTTATGTTTTTTGTGGAGTGTTTTCGGTCCTCAGATCTCTGTTAGATGTAGGCCTACTGGCATCATTAAGTTGTTAGGAGATCTCACACCAGCCCA
This sequence comes from Beta corolliflora, assembly GCA_947648045.1. NCBI lineage: Eukaryota > Viridiplantae > Streptophyta > Magnoliopsida > Caryophyllales > Amaranthaceae > Beta > Beta corolliflora. The sequence continues at coordinate 1,030,038 of CANSZD010003157.1, read as the reverse complement.
AGTTGAAGCAATTAAGCATATTGGTTTTGGTTGTTTGTTGGAGATCAAGCTGTCTGAAGTTCCTAGGGATATGCTTAGGTGGTTGTGCTCTAGATTTCGCTCAAATGGGAGATTTTTTGTTATGGCTCCTGGTAAAGAGGTTTAGTTGACTTCTGAAGATGTATATGATGTATTTGGTATTGCTCATGGACCGCTTGTAGTGCCAATATCCGAAAAGTCTGATGATAAAGAGTTGAGGAGGGCATGGAGATTGAAATATCAGGTCCGGATAGATTCTATTACTATTGTGGAGTTGGAGAAGATGATAAAGAATGATCCAGGCATGATAACTGGTAATGATGACTTCAAGAAGGGCTTTTTGATGTTTGCTATGGTCACATTATTCACTCCAACAAGTAATAGAGCTGTTGATTTAAAGCTTGCTAGGGCACTTGAGGATGTTGAGAATATTCAGAATTATAATTGGTGTCAATATCTGTTGGACCAATTGGCTTCGAGTTTGTCTGGGTACACACCATACCAGAAATATGTAGGTGGTTGTATTATGTTGCTGCAGATATGCTATTTCCATAGGCATCTGTCTAGAGGGGTTGCTTCTCCTACTTCATTACCTTTAATTAAACATTGGACAATTGAGAAAGTGAGGGAGAGGAGACTGGAAGAATGTGGGGAGTATGCTATTGGGAAAATTGATGAGTCTACATATCCCATTACAAGGGATGATGGGATTGTACAGCAGGAGTGTGCTGCAATTGCAGAATTTGTTGTTGCTCAGCAAATAGATGTAAATCACGTGGTATCTTCACCAGCCATTGGTAGTGAAAGTATTGTTGCTCAGCAAAGGGATGTAGATGACGTGGTATCTGCTCCAGCCATTGCTCGTGAAGGTGTTGAAGCACAAGGTGTTTTAGGTAAAGATCCAACTGGAGGGGAACAATTAAGTGGTCGTTGCGTTACGTTTGAGTTGCCTGTTGAGATTATGTCAAATAAAGAAATTCATGAAATTTCTAAGAATGTAAGTATCTATTTAGCTATTACCTGATTTATTTTTTTAAGGATTATTTTTAAAGTAATTGAGTTACTGATTTGTTTGTACATGGTTACTTGTTCTGTTGTAAATGCATTACTGTTTATTTGTTTACGGGGTTACCTTAAAGCGTATATGGGGTTACTTATTAAATTTTTAGGTGTTACTTAATTGTTATTGAAGGAGTTTTGTGGTTAATTTTCCAATTACTCCCTCCGTCCCAGAAAGATCTGAACACTTATTGGGACACGTAGTTTAAGGTGATAAGTTGTAGTGTGGATATCAAATGTTATTTTATTTAAAAAGTAGATGTGATAGGAGTTGGCGGAGTATTTTTTATTAGTGGAGAGAGAAATTTGGGTAACTTTTTATTGATAAAAGGTAGAATGTGGGTCAAAGATGTGTAAAAGAAATAATATATTAATAGTGGGACCATGCCAAAAATGAAAGTGTTCAACCTAATTTGGGACAAACACAAAAGGAAAGTGTTCAAACTATTCTGGGACGGAGGGAGTATTACATATTCAGTTTTGAAGGTTTTAGTTGTTTAGGTTGTGTGGGTTACTCATTAATTGTTTAGTATTTTACTTGTTCACGTTTTGGTGTTACTTATTCTCTTTTGAAATTTGTTACTGTTCATTTTCTTTAGGGGTTACCTTAAAGCTTGTATGGGGTTACTTATTAACTTTTTAAAATTTGTTACTGTTTATTTCCTTTAGGGGTTACCTTAAAGCTTGTATAGGGTTACTTATTAACTTTTTATTTGTTACCTATTGTTACTAAAGGAGATTTGTGTTTAACTTTCCAAGGGTTACTTATGGAGTTTCATAGAGTTTACTTGTTCAGTGTGGGTTACTCATTAATTGTTTAGTGTTTTAGTTGTTCTAGTTTTGGTGTTACTTATCCTATTTTTCATGTGATACTGTTTGTTTGTTTTAGTGGTTACCTTTTCTGTTTATATGGTTACATGTTCTGTTTTAACTGGATTTGTGTTTATTTGCTTTTGGGGTTACCTGAAAGCGTATATGGGGATACTTATTGAGTATTTAGCTGTTACTTATTCTGTTTTAAATGAGTTACTTTTTGTTTGTTTATTTTCTTTTTTAGGATCTTTAAGAGAAATATCTACTGCTGAAGAGGGATATGAAGCTTCTCTCTTATCAACGTGAGAAGCATGTGGAGGAAATAAGAAGGCTATCTAAACCTGGCAGCAGTCAAAGACCAACGTATGAGAAGGGTTTTTCTCCTATTATATCGCAGTTGGATCCTGCATTTAGTAATCCAAAATTCTGGGAGTAAATTGATCGTATTGTGCTCCAGAATATCACAATGAAGAAGTTGGAGAAAGACATGCCATTTTTCGAGGTCTTTTCAACATGTGATATCAATGTGCCATGTGATCATGTCATAGAGGCTCAGATGGATGACCTTTTCAAAGACAGTGAAATGATTGATGTGTCCTCGATTGATGATATGCAAAGTTCAGAGGCTAAGATACATGAAGTGTTGAATGATTTGAAATCATATGAGTTGGAGTTAAGAGACACGGAGAGAACTCCTCATGTGAGAAATGAGGTTGATACTACAACATGTTCTGAAAAAGCTGTTGGAGTTACTGAACAAGTGAGCAATGAAGTAGTTATTGAAAGTACAACTAATTTGGTTAATGAGAAAGTTATAGAATTAGTGACCAAGGAACCTGTTACTGAAGGAACAACGTCTTTAGTTAAAGACGTAGTTTCTGTTGAGCAAGTCTTTGACGCTACAAGTTTTGGAGATAGTCCAACTGTTGGTGTTAGTGCGACTGAAATGGGAGGTGATATGTTGTTGACAGCTGGTCCGTCAAGTCTCAAAGACTCTATTATTGATGTTGGAAGTCAACCAGAGTCCAATTCTGTTATTGAAATTGGTGATTCCAGTCAAGAAGCAACTGTTCCAGCAGCAGAGACATCCAATGTGGTTGAGAAGGAAGAGGTTGCTGGTTGTGTTAGTGTAAGCGAGCCTGCTCATAAGATTGGCAAGGAGCAACAACTGATTATTTATAAAAAAGTTGCACATCGGAATTCGAGGTCTTCAACTATCACTGAAGTTAAGAAGAAAAAGGATCAAAATGTTGGGGAGAAGAAGGGAGAACATCCTAAGAAAGCCCTTAAAAACATTTTGAAGATAGTTTCATTTGAGGAAGTGAGGCCCTTTTTGGAGAAGCATCCAGAAGCTGGTGGAGGCCGGCGAGAAAGGGGGAGAAATAGACAACCAGATGCAGGAAGGGTGAAAGTACGTGCAACTCCTTCACAAGGAAGGGGGAGAGCAAAGAAGGAAGTAATGCAAGCATTTGATTGTGGCCATACTCTTGAAGAATCAAAGCGTATTTTGGAGGAGACATTTTCTCAACCCACTTCCTGCCATACTCCCGAGTCAACTAGGGCTATATTGGATGAGTTTTTTTTTTACAGAAATGGAGGAGATTGATAATGAATTTTGCAATTCATTGTTGCCTATTAAATGTGATTTGGAGTCAGGTGAGCAGGGTGGTAACAAGATGACTTTGGTTTCAACGACTTTTATTCATTGCCAAGAGAGGAGCTGTTAACATTGTACCATTTGGAGTTCATTTCAAGTCGTGTGATTGACTGCTTTTTGATATTGCTCAATGAGACGGAGTCGCATGTAAAGGAGCCCAAACTTATAAGATATTTTTTTGGTTTGTCATACATGGTAAGTTTTAAAGTTACTATTTGGTTTGTGAACTTTTTTTTTGGTTTGTGAGTTTATTTAGATAGATGTTAAAGTTATACTTGTTGATTTGAAGGTTACTGGTATGCAGAACAGGGGTTAGTATTAAATTACATTTGGGGTTGCTCATTTGTTCTTACCTTTTTTTTGTAGCATCCTTTTAAAGTTGCTTTAATGGAGGGTAATACGTCACCACATGAGCAAGAAGTTTTTGATGCATGGGACATGTGGATGGATAGTCAGATTCATTCATGGGAGTTAATAGATTCATCTTGGTAAAGTGTTCCTTATATAAGTATATATTCAATTCTGTTATGTTTTCTAAGTTGGAGAAGTAACTTATGTGTATTGTAAATTTGCAGATTATATTACCGTTTTTGCATCTTGACCACTTTCCATATGTTGCAATCAATTTTCGAGATGAGACGATTGACTACATTGATAATAGGATTTATTCGGGTCGGAACTCAGAGAAATGTGATGAAATTGAGTTTGACGCCCACATTACACCGTATTATACATTTTGTTACCATTTGGTTTGTCTTCTTACTTTTGTTATACCTTATTATATTCATGGATCTTTTCTGGATATGAAATTGTGTTAATCTTTATATTGTTTTTGTTGCATCTCTGTAGAGAAGTTATATGTCCACATTTCCGTTGAAGAAGAACCATGATATTGGATATGATGTGAGGAAATACAACATTGCCTTCTAATAATGACTGTGGTGTATTCATGTTGTACCACTGCTGCATGTATCAAGGTCAGACTTTTGAAAGTGAGGGCTTGCACAGGGTACGCAATTCTATTCTTTTCATTACTTCTTATATGTTATTGAAGTGATTTGAATTATTTTGAGTGATTTAAGGTTTTTTGAGTGATGTATATTAGGAGGTTGTAAATAGGAATTTGTAGAGATTGGTTTTGGATTGTGGGGTTAATCATTATTGGCATGTAGGTTACTAATTATTTTTATATGGGGTTAATGTCTATTGGTATATAGGTTACCTATTGTTTGTATTTGGGGTTACCTGATTGTTACTATTTGCGTTTCAAAGGGTTACTGATTGAGTACATTACTGGGATTTTTTTTATATTGTAGACAATGGAGCGTTGTCTTTACCGGGCTGAAATATATGCTTCTTTTGTTCTGTCTGATATTAATCTGTTGCGTAGTCATCTTATGACTCGTGTTAAAAATTTCAATGAGCAAAGGGGTGAAATACTTCAAAAGGTAGTGAAGTAGGAAAAGAAGATTGCAGAAAAAGAAAAGGAGGAGAGAAAAGAATTGAATCGTTTAACTCGATTAGCGAAGAGTCAACAAGCTGCCAAATCTGTTGTTCCTAGTGTTATAAAATGATCGTTTGTTTTTTATTCCAAGTATTGTTGAAATTACTATCTTTTACAACATGTTTGATAGACGGACTACTATTTTCATACTAGGTTTGTTGAACAAGTACTATTATTTTTTTTATATAAAGAAGCAGTTTTTAACATATATGTTTATGCACAGCTGGTGTTTATGTCTTACATGTAAGTGCTTACTTATTTTTTTTATGCATTTAATTATGACAATTTATGGAGTTACTTTTTTCTTTAATATATAGGGGATACTGTGGATTACTTATTAAACTAAACAAGGTTACCGATTAACAAATTCAGAGATTACTGATTCGTATATTTATGGTTAATTATTAACATATGAGTGGATTACTGATTAATATATATAGACGTTACTGATTCTCATATTTTGGGGTTACTGATTATTATAGGCATGGATTACAAATCAATGTAAGTAGGGGTTACTTAATAATAGGTAGGTGGGTTTTATTTGTTCGAATACTTAGGGTTACTTATTAATTTAAAAATGAATTACTTAGTGGATACTTTGGATTACTTATTAGCCCAGACAAGGGTTACTGATTAACAAATTCAGAGGTTTCTGATGAATTTAATAGATAAATAGTATAAAAATATAGATATTGCTGATGAATTTAATAGGTAATAGTTTAAATGGATTACTTATTCTCTTACTAGGAGTTACTAATAACATTCTAGAGGGGTTACTTGCAGTAGTTAGGTATGAATTATTGCTAGATAATTGAAAACTGTTGTAAACTGGAATATAAATTCAATACAATATTATTCTAAGACTGTAGGAATTAAAACAATTTAGGATTCGGTGCTTGGTTTACTGTTCCAAAGTCTTCTTGCACTTCCTTTTTCTTCTTTCTAGTGCTACTCTTCGACTTCTCAAAATGACCTTTAATGCGCTTGATCCTACCTTTTGTGTTCGCTCTATCTGGATCGCTCACTGAAGGTATGTTATCTGATTGCTTTGTTGCATTCATTGATGTGTTGTTGGTTGATTCTTATTCTTCCTGCTGCACAGATTCCTTGTCTGTGATGATCTTATCTACTTCACATATTAGTCTTTCATATGTGTCTTCTACAAGCTTCCTTGTCGCAGTGTGTTCCTGACTTTTCAGCATTAAGTTGTAACTCTTACTTGCCATCATGCTATGCGAAGGTCTGTATTTTAGTTGTTGTAATTCTGGTTGCGATTGTTGTTCTTCCCTTCTTTTCCAAATATCTTCCTTAGCCAACTTAGTCCACCTCTTACATATGTAAATATCTGGAATTTTGGTTATTGAGTGTTGAAAAAGTATGCGTAAAGAATGGTAGCACAACCAACCAGATTCTTCATAATTCTTGCAAGTGCACAGTACTATATTGTGTGCATTGTCAAATGTAACTTTATGCTTAGAGTATATGTCATCCTCTAGCCATACCTCATAGTAGTATTTGACCCCAACATGAGCATGAGTTATGACAACAGATTGAAGGGCATATGTGTATTCACTTTCAAAGTCCCTGAAAAGTGTGTGTGTGTGTATACCTTAGATGCATGCTTGATTAGACCAAACATCGGGAGTGATGAACTCGGTGTTGATTATGTACACTTGAAGTCAACATTTGAATCATTATTCCTCCACTTCTCTACTGTATTCCGGAACATTTTGAAAAAATATGTGAGGCTGGTGTTGTTGTTTGCTGAGAAACCAACAACATTGTTTGTGCTTTCACTTCTTTGAGAAGAGAGTATGCCCGCTGAAAAAAAAGTCCTTGCTCAGTTCTGTGCACCATTTTTCTTTCAGTCTCACTAGTGGAAAAAACGCTATATGTCACAACACAACCGCTGCGGTCCTTAAGAGAACCGCATCGGTAAATCGTCGAAAATTTGGGTGGGAAAAGTGGCCTAACAAACCGCTGCGGTCTTCATAAAACCGCAACGGTTAACAGTTAACCGCCGCGGTTCGCTATTAACCGTTGCGGTTTTATGAACCGCAGCGGTTAAATTTTTTTTTTTCCGCGTGAAATAGGCCTGGCTCCCTCTCATTCCACTGTTAACTCCCTCCTTCCTTCCTTTCAAAAAACGACCTCCCTCCTTCGACATTTCACGCAAGGGTTCACCACCACCACCGCCACCACTAGGTTCCACCACCACCACCGGGTTCCACCTTCCCCCGACGACCACCGGCTACCGCAACAAACCCCATCGCCGCTTTGCGTCCTCCTCTCCAATCGGTGGGTTTCAACCACAAACCCCACCGCCGCCGTGTCCTCCTCCCGTGGCTGCACCTCGCGTCCTCCTCCGTGGCCGCACCACCACCGCCGCACCTCCACCATTCCTAAACACCTACATTCCTTCTCTACCTCTTCTTAGGTACCTAAAATTTCTTAACTTTTATTGTAATCTCATATTTGAAGCTTCAAGTTTATAATTAATTGTACTTTTATGAATAATTGTTAATGAAATTAGGTTGTATAATTGTTAAAGGGTGTAAATTTGATTGATTTGAGTTAATTATTTTATTTAAAGTAGTTAGTTTGATTTTTAGGTTAAAAAAACTAGGGCTTTGTTGTGGTTGCTATTTTTGTGGTTGTTGTTGTACTTGTAGTAGTAGTAGTAGCTATTGTTGTTGTTGTTGTTGTTGTTGATGATGTTGTTGTTGTTGTTGTTGTTGTTGTTGTTGTTGTTGTTGTTGTTGTTGTTGTAGTAGTAGTAGTACTTACTAACTAGTTAGGTTTGAACTTTAAACGTTGTTGTGGATTATTGGTTTAAATATTTAGTTTAGTTTAGCTTAGTTTAGTTTAGTTTTGTTTGAATTGCTAATTTATACTAATGTTAACTTTTAAACTTTGTTGTTGATTATTGAAGCTAGCTAGTGACGGAGTGTTGAGCTCGATTTCCCTATTCACAACCTTGATATTGGTATGTTATCACTCATATTTAACTTTCTTTCATAGTAAATTGGTTTATATATATGTGCAAATGTGTATATATTTATCGTTGAATTGAGATTAGATGTAAAATGTTTTGTTGTTTTTAAAAACCTATGTTTGCATCATCATATCATATGCCTAGATACCCGTTCGAGACTTACTCATTAGGAGTAAGTCTTGAATAGTCCCGGTTTGGGACTGTTCTTAGATGTTTAATCTCACTTAGGTGGTGAATTAAGTCTTTAGGTCGAATCTAGAGGAAAATCTTGGCTCGTCGTTTCCCTACTATTGTTCTCTGGGTACATATGTAGATATAAATAACTATATATCTACATCGTGTACTTGGAGAACCGTAGGGAAATGTCAGTTTCGATTTTCCGTAGATTCGAACTGAAGGCAATACATTCACTAGTGAGATTAGACATCTAAGGATGGGTTAGGTTGGAGTGATAAGGACCCTTGGAAAGCATGCATAATTTCATTAAATATATATCGTGTATAAACTCTAATAATGTAGTGAAGTTCGTCATTGACATGGGGTACTTGTTGCTTGTGTTTAATTAGAGCTAGGTTTGGTTGAAATGAATTGTGCATGGATGTATGGTAGTCGTGACACGTGTGAATTTGTGGATGGGGTCTTTGAATTTTGTGATGCTGCATTAAGTCATCAGGCTGCAAAGGGAACCGAGGGGTTTTATTGTCCTTGTGTTGATTGTGGTAATGTGAGCATCGTTAGTATCATTGAGTCGCTTAGGGAGCATATCTTTCGTCGCGGGTTTAGACAAGACTACTATGTATGGGTTTGGCACGGTGAGGAGGGTATATATGATGGTCGAAATGCCATTATTAACGATGTGCATGAAGAAGGTGAGTTTGATGTCATTGAGAATGACAACATCGAGGATGAATATGAGGATATTGAAGTAGAAGATGATGATGATGAAGGGGATCATATCGAGGAGATGATGGTGGGGGTAGATCATTCTGGCAAACGGCCTCGTATTTTTGAGTGCATGGACGAGGCATCTCGAAACCGTTGTATCCCGTTGTACGAGGTACACCAAGCCGACGGCCAGTGATAACACTCTTTAATATCAAGACGAAAGCCGGTATAAGTGACTCTTGTTTCACTTCCTTGTTGCAAGCATTTGGTGATATGTTAGCTGGACGACCATGAACTACCCAAGTCGAACTACTATGCTAAGAAACTGATGTGTCCCTTCGGTTTAGAGTACCAGAGGATACATGCTTGTCCAAACGATTGTGTGCTATATCGAAATGAATATGAAAATATGGATGAGTGTCCTCGATGTGGGAAGTCGCGTTACAGGCGCGCAGGGGTTGGTGATGAGAAAGGTCCTGCAGCAAAGGTGATGTGGTATCTTCCGATTATACCACGATTCAAGCGCATGTTTTCAATCAAAAAAGATGCTAAGAACTTGAGGTGGCATGCAGAACGAAGGAAAAAGGACGGTTTTCTACACGGATGGAATGAACCCATTTGGCAATCTTAGTTCTCAACATAGTACGTGGCCGGTTCTTCTAGTTATATACAACTTGCCTCCTTGGTTGTGCATGAAACGCAAATACATCATGTTGTCGATTCTTATTTCGGAGCCGAAATGACCTGGAAACGACATAGATGTCTACCTCCAGCCACTTGTTGATGATTTGAGAAAAATGTGGGATGAAGGAGTTTCTGTGTATGACGCACATGCTGATGAGGTATTCACATTGCGTGCCATGCTTTTATTCACTCTTAATGACTATCCTGCTTATGGGAACTTATCCGGGTACAAGAACAAAGGGAAGAAAGCATGCCCGATTTGTCTGGACGACACATCATCTAAATACATTACTACTTGTCACAAAGATGTTTATATGCGCACCCGAAGGTTCCTTCGACGCGACCATCCTTATCGTAATAAGAAGAAGGCATTCGATGGAACAGTTGAGGAAGGGGTTGCTCGTAGACCATTGACTGGTATTGAGGTTTATGATCAAGTCAAGGGTATTGAAACGATATTCGGCAAAGGAGCGAGTGTTGGTGATAAGGGACTTTGGAAAAAGGAGTCTATTCCCGTGGAAACTTCCATATTGGAGAGATCTAGAGGTTAGACATTGTCTCGACGTCATGCACATAGAGAAAAATGTATGTGACGCCATTCCCGGGGACACTTATGAATATTCCACATAAGACAAAGGATAGCAAAGGGGGTGCGACCGTATCCGGAAAGTGAGGGGCTTCGACCGGAACTATGGGCTCAAAAGAGGGACACTAAGAAAAGAAAGAAAAAAGAGAAAGTGTCTGGAAAAGGAAAAGGAAAGGGAAAAGAAAAGGAACAGGAAGAAGGGTCGCTGCGAGGATTGAAAGAAAAGGAAAGAAAACGGTGAAGGATGATGATAGGAACTATTTACCTCCGACTTGCTACACTCTATCTAGAGCTGAGAAGCGTCTTTTTTGCGAGTGTTTGTACAACATTAAGGTTCCATCAGGGTACTCATCGAACATGAAAAGATTTGTTACCTTAGACGGTGAGTTGAAATTATCGAGCATGAAGTCTCATGATTGTCATGTAATGATGCAAGTATTCTTACCGATTGCAATCGAGGGATATTGCCGAAACACGTGAGGCATACCATAACGGAGCCGTGTTCTTTTTTCAATACTATATGTAGCAAAACGTTACAACCCTCGAAGCTTGATGCTCTGCAGGCTAGCGTGATACAGACTTTGTGCAAGTTTGAGATGTATTTCCCACCTGCTTTCTTCGACATTATGGTCCATTTGGTTGTACATCTAGTTCGAGAAATTAAGCTATGTGGTCCGGTGTTTTTGAGGTGGTGCTATCCCTTTGAGAGACATATGGGCTCTTTGAAAGATAAAGTAAGGAATCTCGTGCAACCGTGAAGGAAGTATAATTCGGGGGATTGTGAGTGAAGAGGTCGGTAATTTTGTGGGTCGAGTTCTTAACTAATGTTGATCCTATTGGACTTCCTACATCTCGACACGAGGGCAGACTCGCGGGTAAAGGTACACTTGGCTCCAAAATGATAGTACCTCCTGTTGAAAGGCGCGTACAAGCACACTTATTTGTATTGCAGCATATGGTACAGGTGCATCCGTACTTGGATGAGCATTTAGAGGAGTTGCGTGACCAGAATCCAGGTAAAGGGACTAGAGCATTGATGCAGTTGCATAATAAGATGTTTATTGATTGGTTCCATAACCGAATAATGCGTGAAGTAGATTCCAATGTTTCTGAAACTCTGAAGTGGCTAGCATTTGGTCCTCGAGAAGCTGTGCACTCCTATGAGGGTTATGATGTTAACGGATATACGTATTGGACAGATCGTCAAGATCAAAAGTCGAGATCTCTCCAGAATAGTGGTGTTTCAGTAGAGGCATCATCTACACAGTATGCAAGTGTCAAAGACAAGTCTCCTATTGATGCTAGATTGTTATACTATGGACGAGTTCAAGATATATGGGAGCTTGACTACTCTGGTTTCACGGTCTGCTTATTTCGATGCAAGTGGGTTGAGTATAACCAGCGTTACATAAGAAAAGATGACCCTTGTGGATTTACTCTTGTAGACTTGGGTCGGTTGCGTGATAGTGAAGAGCCATTCGTGCTTGCATCACAAGTTAAGCAAGTATTCTACGTAACTGACCCTGGGTAAATGAAGGCCATTTCGGGCCGATTTTGGCCTTTACACTCCAATTCACTTAGTTTTTTGCATTTAGCCGCATGTTAGGTCATATATAGTTCCAATAGGTACATATATAACAATAAGAGTCAATTAAACTCCACTTATATGCTTTGAAACACATTTTGGGTAAATGAAGGCCATTTCGGGCCGATTTTGGCCTTTACACTCCAATTCACTTAGTTTTTTGCATTTAGCCGCATGTTAGGTCATATATAGTTCCAATAGGTCATATATAACTATAAGAGTCAATTAAACTCCACTTATATGCTTTGAAACACATTTTGGGTAAATGAAGGCCATTTCGGGCCGATTTTGGCCTTTACACTCCAATTCACTTTGTTTTTTGCATTTAGCCGCATGTTAGGTCATATATAGTTCCAATAGGTACATATATAACTATAAGAGTCAATTAAACTCCACTTATATGCTTTGAAACACATTTTGGGTAACTATTTGTTTGTTTCTTGTTTTTATTGAATACGTTCCATATTACTCATAATGAGGAAAAAAAGGCGGTGTTTCTATCCGCGGTGGCCGAAAGATTTAGAGATTTCAAAAGCAAACTAGTGTGTGGGTGGATCACGAAACAGAGAAAGAGGACTATAAAGAGGAGGAAAATTCAAAAATCAAAGCAAAATGAGGGTGAGACGGACAAGGAGGCCGAAAAAGAAACAGAAAAGGAAGGGGGAGAGGAAAATACATTTCAACCGGATTCTTTACCTCATCAGATTTGGGGACATATAAAACCAGAAGATTGGGAGGCATTTGTTGCCCAAAATACTACGCCGGAGATGGTGGTAAGTATTGCACTTTAAACTATATATATTCGACTTTGCATGTTCACTTTCAATACAATTACATGTGTTTTCTAATTGCGCATGTGAATTTATAGGCTAAGCGTGAGAAACATTCACACAGTGCAAGACAGAGGAAGCACTACCATCATATGGGTTCCCAAACTTATGCGAGCGCGAGAAAGTTGTGGATTGACGAGAAATTTTACCCTTCTACTGATACAACTACAACGCCGTCTTCTAGCTCTAAGGCTGCGTCGTCTGTCAAAGTTGATCGTGTCGCTGATTGGTGGTGCTCCTTGCATAGGCGTGATATCAACAAGCAAATGACCATTTCAGATCCGGGAACCTTGAAGATAGCCAATGCCGTTGTAAGTACATGCACTACCAATCCCCCACCTCCCTGCACACTCCCCCACCCCCGCACACCGCCCCCACACCTTGCCAACACCCCTAACAATCCCCCCACCCCGCACACTCCCCCATGCCTTGCTCCCCCTGCCACACCCCCCACTGCACACCTGCCCCCCGCACACTCCCACCCCACCGCACACTCCCCGCACACTCCCCCCTACACACCGCCCCCTGCACACTCCCCCTACACACATCCCCCACTCCCCTACACACATCCCCCACTCCCCGCACAGCCCCCACCCCCGCACACTGCCCCCCCACTCCCTTGCACACATCCCTCACTCCCCGCACGCCCCCACCCCCGCACACATGCCCCACTCCCCGCACAGTCCCCACCCCCGCACACCGCCCCCGGCACACTACCCCCCGCACGCTGCACACCGCCCCCCCGTTTCCCCCCCGCACACTGCCCCCCACCCCGCAGACTCCCCACCCCCGCTCCGCCCCGCACATGCCTTTGCCCCTGCCCGCTGCCGCTTATGATGTTGAATTTTTTTTTTAACTTACCGTTGTTAATTTCTCTATAGATAAGGCTCAAGCAAAAAGAGGTTAGCGGCGAGTTCACTCCCCAAGGCAACAAAGATGCCCTTTATGAGACTTTGGAAAAGGACCACAGTGGACGTTTGAGGAGTTTTGGTGGTATACGTCTAGGTGTGACAAAAGCGTATTCTAAAGATTACTCCGTGGGTACAAAATCACGCTCTCAACCACATGATATGGAAGCTATGACACAAGCTATTCGGGAGAAGCTTACGGAGGAAATTACAAAGAAAGTCACGGAGAAAGTGACGGAGAAAGTCACGGAGAAACTCACGGAGAGTTTCAACGCGGTCCTCTCACAGTTTGGTTTACCGGCGATACATCAACCTAAACTGGATCGTCTTTTGGAGGACAAAGCTAGCCATCCTAACACACAAAAATCCCCTCCATCAATACTTGAGTTAGAGGTAACTATTATCCTTATAATTTTTAAAACTAAGTAACATGTTATATTCTGTAATTGCATGTTCGTAACCTCAATTTCATTTACTTTTTGAAGGAAGAAACGCCTTGCCAGCTTTTACTAGATGTAAAAGATGAGGGTTTGATTGTGGTGGCTGTAGGAAATGCACAACCACGAAGTGAACGAGCAATAGTCCATCATGAGCCTGTGGACAATGAGCACTTGGCGGTTAGTGTAGTCACCATTACTCCTGGTTACGAAGACTTTGCTCTTCCGCTGCCTAAACCGTCAATTGATATAAATGTCTTGACCGACGCTCGTGGTGGTTATGTGTTGTGGCCATCGGCATGGGTGAGGTTTTCAGACGAGGTAAATTGAAGCAACATAAATCCATATTCATAATGATTTATTTCATACCTACCTACTAACTAAGTTGAATGTTTTTACCGTTGAATTATTAGGTTTTGGAGAGAATAAACAAGCCCAAGGAAAGCAAGGCGGACTCACCTCCTCTAGAGAAGGCGAAGAAGGGTTCAGAGAAGAAGGGTTCAAGCGGGCCAAAGAAGACCATTTTGGGTAAAGGAATGCAAGATTCAAGTCACCAAGAAAAACAACTACATATACTTGGATCGAGAAACCAAAGATCGAGTGTCTCACTAAGGCATGCATATGGCTACATGCAAATGCGCGTGATATGTCGGATGATGCACCTCTCGAGGTGAATTTGGGTACCACACAATTCAACTACTTTGAGGATACATCGACATGGGTGTCTAAGGGTGATTTGAAAGAGTTCCTTTGCGGAGAGATGTTGAATGTTTCCTTGATTCAAGTCTTCATGAGGTAAAACATTTGTACTTTTGAAGTAAATAAAAATGCTTTGCAATATACAATAATATATTTATGTTTCGAAGTTGGTTGTGCTTTAAAGATTACTCCAAGATGATCGTTGTGGACGCAAGAGCATACAAGAGCAATTAGGGTGGTTATGTCCAAATTTCACCCGAGCCGACAATTGTTTGCAAAACACAAATGAGGTGAAGGAGTATATTTGGCTATGTATCAAAACATCTCTACGTGCACAACATAAGTTCATACTTGCCCCTTGTTTTGAAGAGTATAGTTCTTAACCTTGTATCTATTTTTACCACTTTAATTATCATTATATATACAATAGAAGTACTCACATGATTGCTTCCTAACTTTTTTGGCATTTTAGTCTCCATTGGTCGCTCGTTGTGATTTGTCCTTCAAACAACACAGTATATCATTTTGATTCTATAGCTGAAGATCCACCACGACACTTATTCCTCAAATCATGCATAAATAGGTATATTTGTTATTTAAAATGCTAAGCATTACACTTTTTACTAATTTCATTCTTTGGCCACTTCTCACATGAAATTAACTTAGCTACAGTTCTTTGAAGAAATTTAAGAGCACGGGAAAATATCTGAATGGAAAGCAATGAAGGTAATACATATTAGTTAAGCTACGTACTTCTTTCTTTTAGCAAAAAACAACCATGTATGTTAATTACATGATTTTTTTATGTAATTCTATGATTAGTGTGCTCAGCAACCAGGGGGAACCGAGTGTGGCTACTATGTGTTGAGGTTCATGTTCGATATAGCCTCAAGTTGCAAGGAAGTCGGGGATATTGAGAAGGTATATACATATATAACTAATATACGTAGCTTAATTTAAAGTCGATTTTGGCCTCTTAAGCTCAATTTCTTTAGTTTCCCGCATTTAACAACATGTTAGGTCATCTACACTTCTAACAAGTACATACATAACTATTAGAATCAATTAAACTCCACTCATATGCGTTGAAACCCATTTTGGGTAAATGTATGTCATTTAGGGCCAATTTTAGCCTTTAAAGCTCAATTCACTTAGTTTTGTTTTCTTTCCGCCTTTAGCCGCATGTTAAGTCATATATAGTTCCAATAGGTACATATATAAATATAAGAGTCAATTAGACTCCAATCATATGCTTTGAAACCCATTTTGGGTAAATGAAGGCCATTTCAGGCCGATTTTGGCCTTCGAAGCTCATTTCACTTAGTTTCCCGCATTTAGCCACATGTTAGGTCATATATAGTTCCAATACGTACATATATAACTATAAGAGTCAATTAAAGTTCACTCATATGCTTTGAAACCCAGTTTGGGTAAATGAATGCCGTTTCGGGCCGATTTTGGCCTTCGAAGCTCATTTCACTTAGTTTCCCGCATTTAGCCACATGTTAGGTCATATATAGTTCCAATAGGTACATATATAACAATAAGAGTCAATTAAAGTTCACTCATATGCTTTGAAACCCATTTTGGGTAAATGAAGGCCGTTTCGGGCCAATGTTGGCCTTCGAAGCTCATTTCACTTAATTTCCCGCATTTAGCCACATGTTAGGTCATATATAGTTCCAATAGGTACATATATAACTATAAGAGTTAATTAAAGTTCACTCATATGCTTTGAAACCCATTTTGGGTAAATGAAGGCCGTTTCGGGCCGATTTTGGCCTTCGAAGCTCATTTCACTTAGTTTCCCGCATTTAGCCACATGTTAGGTCATATATAGTTCCAATAGGTACATATATAACTATAAGAGTCAATTAAAGTTCACTCATATGCTTTGAAACCCATTTTGGGTAAATGAAGGCCATTTCGGGCCGATTTTAGCCTTTAAAGTTCAATTCACTTAGTTTTTTGCATTTAGCCGCATGTTAGGTCATAAATAGTTCCAATAGGTACATATATAACTATAAGAGTCAATTAAACTCCACTTATATGCTTTGAAACACATTTTGGGTAAATGAAGGCCTTTTCGGGCTGATTTTGGCCTTCGAAGCTCATTTCACTTAGTTTCCCGTTTTTAGCCCCATATTAGGTCATATATAGTTCTAATAGGTACATATATAACTATAAGAGTCAATTAAAGATCGCTCATATTCTTTGAAACCCATTTTGGGTAAATGATTACTCCCTCCGTCCCAGAATACTCTTGACACTTATCAGGACACGTAGTTTTAGATGATAAGTTGTTGTTTGGTTATCAATTGTTATTTTATTGAAAAGGTAGATGTGATAGGAGTTAGTAAGTAGTAAAAGTAGTATTATTTTATTTGGTGGAGAGAGTGTGTTGGCCAATGGTTAGAGTTGGTAGGTAATATGAGTGATATTATTTTATTTGGAGGAAAGAGAGTGTGGGCCAATGGTTAAAAGGTAGAATGATTAAAATAATAGTGGGCCATATCTAAAAATAGAAGTGTAAAGAGTATTCTGGGACAGATGAAAAAGGAAAGTGTAAAGAGTATTCTGGGACAGAGGGAGTATCATTTTTAACCGATTTTGGCTTTTGAAGCTCGATTTCTTTAATCTCATTAGAATTATCTAAAGTCTTACTCAAACTAAAACTGATATTATGTGTGTTTCCTTATGTTTAAGGTATTCAACCAAAGGGAGAGTTCTTTCACCACAACCGAGATAAACGAGGTTCGGGATTTGCTAGCACACTACCTTACCGAAGTTTGCTTGTGAAGATGATGCCGCGACTTTGAGTTTATTTGTTCTTATTGTGTTACTTGCTAGTTATTTAGGTACAATAATATAATTGATGTTTATTTTGGATTTTAGTACTTAGTACAACTTAATTTGTAGTACATTCTCCAAATTTTATATTTATATATACATTAATTTGACTTGTATACGACGCGCTTGTGGGATTTATGTCAACTATAGCAGGTTAGATATAATAAAATATAATATATATATACAAATATAATATATAACATTAATTGATGCGGTTTACTAAGAGAATCGCATCAGTTAATGTTCCAATGCATACAAAGAGGTTGGCGGCAAAGCACAAACCGCTGCGGTTTCAAGGGAAAACCGCAGCGGTTTTTCCTATTAACCGCTGCGGTTTTGCCTTGGAACCGCAGCGGTTTGTGCTTTGCCACTACGGTTCACAACCGCAGCAGTTTTTTTATGAAAACTGCTGCTCCAACCATTGCGGGCCAAAACTGCAGCGGCAATCCTAGTTTTGACCGCAGCGGTTGGACTTTATTCCACTAGTGTCTATACAACCTTTTGAACCACTTGTTGTTTTCAAGTTGATATTTCTTTATCATGTCATCCTAGCACTTCTCAAATTCTTTAGGTGTTGCACAACCACTTAGACACTTAGTGAATGTATTCTTGAAAGTTGAATTCTTTTTCAAAGCTCCATATCTTGATACTGCATTTTTATTAGATGCCAAATGCAAAGTGTGTGTCTTGTGTGAGGTAGTGCCTGCACAACACATATATAACTAAGGTTATAGTAGTTACTGATAATGTTTTACAAAGGGTACTCATAGTTTGTTAGAGGGATTACTTTTTTAGTTTATGACAGTTACTGATAATGTTTTAGAGGGGTTACATAGACTAGATATATGAGGTAACTAATAAAAATATAAAGATATTAGTGATTACTGTGATTAGAAATCTAAATTTTGTTGGTAATAATTTTTGGGGTTACTTATTAAAACTATAGGAGTTACTTACTATTGTTTATTGTTTTATGAAAATAAAATCTTCTTCAAAAATTTACTATTGTTTTAATTGGGTTACTTATGAAACTTATACGAGTTACCAATTAAATTTATATGGGGTTACTTATCAGTTATGTAGGAATACTAGTAATGTTATACGAGGGTTAGTTATTAAATTTTTTCATTTTTAAGGCAAGATGAAGTTTCATTTTAGTGGAAGTAGGTGGGGAAGTAGAGATACATCCATGTGATATGCTATAATTATTAAGTATACATTGTAGTATATGTGGTTTTACTAGAAATAAAATTGACTAAATTACTGATGTGATTTTGGTGGGTTAGGAAATTACTGATGTGACTTTAGGGGTTACTAATACTTCTCTATTTAGGTTACCAAGACAACTTTAAATTGAAGTGACTTAAAGGTTTTCTGAAAAATTATGTATAATTGCGTCTATAGACTTTTAATTAATTTAAAGCGCATTTTTGAAAACTGTAATTAATATTGAATGAATCGATAAGTTATTTTTATCTTTATTCAATGAATTCAAATGCAATTTTTATTATAAATACATGTTTTCCTACGGTCTTTTTTATACCAATAACATAACCTTACCTCTCCATTTCTTTCTACTAAAATTCTTAGTGTTGATCATAACCTTTCCTCTCTTTTTTCCAACAAGTCTTTTATAATATATACTTATGGATTCCCAAATTCAAGAAGCATTGTTAAAGAACTCTGAAGCGTTTTACAATTTTTACTAGGAGTGGCAAATTTTTGATCTGAAATTTGCTAAGTCTATGAAAAGCCTTGCTGAACTAAAAAGTAAAGGGAAAGATCCTCTCCCAACAATCTCTAAAATATGCAGCATGCGCAACCCTATTTGCATTGCTGTTAGAGAATCAAGGATTAAGCTTAAAAAGTTAGAGAAGAAGATGGAGGAGGAAGAAGAAGAAGAAGAAGAGGAGGATATTGATGACTGTTGCTCTTCAATAAATCCTTGATTTCCTTCTTTTGTTGTTCATCGACTTTAGCTTGTCTTTTTCTTTCTTTCTTTTGTTGTTCATCAAGGAATGCCTAGTATACTTCTTAATTTTGACTTGTTTTAGAAGGGAGGAAGTATTTAGGTATTGTAATTATTTTATGAAAAATTGTCATATTATGTATTTTGTCTTATATTATTATCAATGAAATATCGAATGTTTTTGAATTATCTCCTGTCTAATTATTGTACAACATTTTTATTCCTGTTTATGAATTTATTTATTCTTTAAATTTTTTAATGGTATAAATAATTGATACATTTCATACTGTAAAAATATATATTTAGAAGTTAGTGATAAATACATTTAAAGGTTACTGTAAAAGTATTTCGAAGTTACTCATATATATATTCACATGTTACTGATAAATTTATTCATGGGTTACTAATTCATATAGATAGGGGTTACTTAAGAGGTTACTGATTTATATATTTAGGATTGACTATTGACATATGAGTGCATTACTTACAAAAAAATTTAGATTAATATAAGTAGGTGATACTGATTAATATAAGAAGGTGTTAATGATTAATATAATAGGTATTACTGATTAATATAAGTAGGTGTTACTCATTCATATTTTGGGGGTTACTGATTAATATAAGTACGTGTTACTGATTGATATTAGTAGGTGTTACTGATTCATATAAGTAGGTGTTAGTCATTCATATTTTGGAGGTTACTGATTAATATAAGTAGGTGTTACTGATTAATATAATAGGTATTACTGATTAATATACGTAGGTGTTACTAAATCATATAAGTAGGTGTTACTCATTTATATTTTGAAGGTTACTGATTAATAAAAGTAGGTGTTACTAATTCATATAGATAGGGGTTTCTTGAGGGATACTGATTCATAAAAATAGGTGTTACTCATTCATATTTTGGGGGTTACTGATTGATATAAGTAGGTGTTACTAATTCATATAGATATGGGTTACTTCAGAAGCAACTGATTCATATATTTAGGGTTGCTTAATATTAGTGGATTAGTTATTAATATGAGTAGGTGTTACTGATTAATATAAGTACGTGTTAATGATTGATATAACTAGGTGTTACTTGATTCATATAAGTAGGTGTCACTCATTAATATTTTGGGGGTTACTTGATTAATATAAGTAGGTGTTCTTGATTAATACAATTTCAGAGATTACGATTCAAGGGGTGTTACTTATTATGGGTTGTAGGGGTTACTTAGAGTAGATACATGGGGTTAGTTAGAGCAGATATACGGGGTTACTTAAAGCAGATACATAGGGTTACTTAGACCAGATACATAGGGTTAGTTAGAGCAAATACATAGGGTTACTGAAAAGTTATTGAAACAATTTGATGGGGTTACTTTTTTGTTTATTTCTTTGGGGGTACAATTCATTTATTAATGGGTTACCAACTAAAAAATGAATTACGGATATGACATGAAGGGTTATTACCTGCCATATTTTGGGATACCAATACAACTTTAAATTGAAGTGACTATACATATTTTGAAAAAGTGTCTTTTAGCCTATTTAATGCTGTCTTCAACTTTCAAAATTGTCTGTTACATTGAATACGTAAAATTTAATTATTTTTTAATGTATATTCAATGAATTAAACTGCAATTATTATTATAAATAAGGGCTTTTCAGAGGTCATTTTCATCAGAAAAACTTTCTTCTTTCCTCCATTTCCTTTCAACTTCATCACTTTCTTTAAACTTTCTTCATATTTTTTCTCCATTCAAACCTTATGGATCCCGAGTTCAAAGTCGAAGTTCTAAAAGTTTGTGAAGCTTTTGATACATTTTATTAGAAGTTTAATAAGTTTCATTCAACACTTATGGATTCTCTTCTTGTTATACTAAGAACAAGAGAGAGAGGCGTAAATCTTCATGAAATTATAGAGGAAATATGCAACATGAAAGACCCCATAATGTATGCTGCTAGAGATGCAAAGGAACTTGTTCGAAAGTGGAAGGAAGAGATAGAGAAGGAGGAGAAGGAAGATGAAGAAGATGATGAAGAAGAAGAAGAAGAAGAAGAAGAAGAATAAGGAATTTCTAGTAGTTATTAATTTTAAGTTTAAAAGGGAGGAAGTTTTTAAATATTGTAATTAGTTTTTAAATATTTTCTTGTTATGTATTATGTGTTCAACTAATATAAATGAAAAGTTGAATATTATTCCAAAATTATATCATGTCGATTCATTATACATCATTCTTATTCATGTTTTTGAATTTTTTTAAGTCTTCAAATTTTTTAATGGTATAAATTGATGCATTTCATACAGTAAAAATATATATTTAGAAGTTACTGATAAATACATTTTTAGAGGTTACTGTAAATGTATTTAGAAGTTAATTACTCATAAATATATTCACATCTTACTGATAAATTTATTCACAGGTTACTAATTCATATAGATAGACGTTACTGATTAACAATTTTGGAAATTACTAATTGATATACTTGGGATTGATTAATATGAGTTGATTACTAATTAATATGAGTAGGTGTTACTGATTAATATAAGTACGTGTTATTGATTAAAATAATAGGTATTACTGATTAATATAAGTAGGTGTTACTAATTCATATACTTAAGATTGATTAATATGAGTTGATTACTAACTAATATTAGTAGGTGTTACTGATTAATCTAAGTATATGTTACTAATTCATATAAGTAGGTGGTAGCCATTCATATCTTGGGGGTTACTGATTAATATAAGTAGATATTACTGATTCACATAATAGGTATTACTGATTATCTAAGTAGGTGTTACTAAATCATATAAGTACATATAAGTAGGGGTTACTCATTCATATTTTAGAGGTTACTGATTAATATAAGCAGGTGCTACTAATTCATATAGATAGGGGTTACTTGAGAGGTTATTGATTTATATATTTAGGGTTGACTATTAACATATGAGTGCATTACTTACAAAAAAAATTAGACGTTATTGATTAACAATTTCGAAAATTATTTATTCATAGACTTAGGATTGATTAATATGAGTGGATTACTGATTAATATGAGTAGGTGTTACTGATTAATATAAGTAGGTGTTATTGATTGATATAAGTAGGTGTTACTGATTAATAAAAGTACGCGTTACTGATTTATATAAATAGGTATTACTTACTAGTTACTAATATAAGTAGGTGTTACTAATTCTTATAAGTAGGTGTTACTCATAAATATTTTAGGGGATACTGATTAATATAAGTAGGGTTTAGTTAGAGTAGATATATGGGGTTAGAGCAGATTTATTACTATAACTGTAATCCATCAAAATGTACTTATCAAAAAATAATTTTACTAGTCAGTAACACCTCTAAAACTTATCATTAGCCCCTATAACATTAAAAAGTAAACCACAGAATATCCAATTATATTTCTAAACAATTTTTGGTTTTTGGGTGTATTAATAATAAAGAGTGATATTTTAGATAACATACCTTTTTTATTGCCCTTGACATAACTAAATCTTGGTCGGTAAAGATTGTTGTAGGCATTAGACCACCCATAGATTTCTTGAATGTGTTTAGTAGCCATTCAAATGTTGTTGTGCGATGAAAGCGCAACCAAACATGACATTTTGTCAGTGGTTATTTATGCCAACAAATGGCGCACAAATGAGGTTGTATTTGTTTGTTCGATAAGTTGTATCAAACAACATCACATCCCTAAACATTTCAAAGTCTTCTTTCATTTGTGAAACTATCCAAAATATAGCCGTAAGCTTGTTTCCTTATTCTCCTCCTCCAAGTTTGAACCTGAAGAAGAAATTTGGGTCTTCAGTTTGTCTCTGATAAAGGCAGTTTATGACATGTTGGGCGTCGCCACCTTCTCTTTCATCTTCTTTCTGGTTATGTAATTTAGATGATATTTGTATGTATGTCCAATCGATGATACTCGTCCAGCCTCATGCGCCATTAATTGGTAAGATTGTGTTGGTCTCAATCCACTTTGTAATATTAAATCTACAGTAACTGTTTTTTCAGCAGTCATTTTTCGTTCTGACCTATGCAAATACAGCCATGATCTTCTTGTGAGCTCATGGTTATGCTTAATGACATGATCATCAACCTCAAACTTCCCATCAGTACTCCTTTTTGCCCTTATATAAGCCTTGCAGTCAGTTCTTGTAATAGGTATTTGTCTTCTTTTTTTTGACATTTTGTCCTTGTGCTGGGGGTGTTTTTCTTAATGGCGCCTTGCATCTAAATCCCTTTTTTGAACAAATAAATTCCTTTGATCTTATCTCTTTTTTCTCCCCTTGTGTATATCTTGTTGTGGACTGTCTTACTCCAAAGCCCATAACATTTGCATGTTTTTTGTATCTTTCATGAATTTCTTCCAAAGTTCCTGTAAAGCCCAGTAAACTTGCTTTGTGTTCTTCTTATTCTTCCTCTTCTTTTTGCATAAGAAGTGAAATTCTATATTGTTCTTCATCTTTCACTGAATGTTGTGCATCATGATCCCAACTTTCTGCATAATCAATAATTGGATGATTTAGATGTTATGTTTGTAAGACTGAGATATGCTTTTATAATTTGTAGTTTTGGTTACTGATTATCTTTGTCATGGGTTACTGACTGACTTAAGAATAGGTTACTAATTAATGTATTTGACTTTTAGATTAATGGTGGTTATTCATAAGCAACCGACTTTAATATGTTCAATGGCCATATATAATATGTTCATTCCAGAAGGTATAGTATATGAAATTGTCCAAAGAGTAAAAGTACCATAAACTTTTTGTTAATAATATAAAGGAAAAGGTAAATGGAAATATGATAAAACACATTACAATCATAAAATTCATAAGCAGCCAATAGATATACTCTTCATTCATTTGTTCTTCCCACTTAGCAACAGTGTCCATTGCTTTGTTAGTAGGTTCGACGAAGATGATACGAACATGGGCGATTTCATTGATTGTGGCCAATGTATCTTTTCCTTCATTTTGCTTTAATTTAAGTAGTTTGCTCATAGCTTTTGTAGTCTCTGCATTGAAGACCGTCCATGCCTGTAAATAAGCTTTAGTGGCATTCAAGGCATTCTTTATGCGTGTTGTAATTTGTGGATCCATGTATGAAGGTGAAGGCTTTCTTTGTGTGGTAGGGAGGAAGGGAAAGGAATGATTACATGAAATGAACTATGAACAAGTCTTTTTATAAGGGCATTTAGGATCTGATTCATTGACCTAGTGTAGGTGAATTGAATATTGGTTGTTAGATCCGAATTTAGTGCATTCAATATTGTTACTAATTAATATATTTGACTTTTAGATTAATAATGGTTATTTAAGTAAGACTTATTCATAGGTTACTTAGGCTCTGTTCTTTTGGACTGAATTGAACTGAACTGAACTGAACTGAACTGAATTTGTCTAAACTGAACTTAATTTGTCTGAACTGAACTACACTGATTTGAAGTGAATGAAAACTGTGAGAGGAAACTAACTGAACTAAACTGGACTGAACTGAATTGAATTTGTCTGAACTGAACTGAACTGAACTGAATTTTCATTAATTGAGTCTAAAAGAACAGAGCCTTACTGACTTAATTATGGGTTACTTATTACAATACATATTGCTTGTTTGTTGTACAAATTACTGGTCAACATATATACAGGTTACGGAGTAACTCAATTAGGGGTTACAATCATTCAGGTAATAGGAGTATGAAATATTACTATTGAGGTTACTGTTCTAAATATCTACAGGTTAGTGATCCATATATTTAGGGGTTACTGTGGATTATTATAGTCATGGATCACTGATTAATATAAGTACGTACGTGTTACTGATTAATATAATTAGGTGTTACTAATTGATATAATTAGATGTTACTGATTCATATAAGTAGGTGTTACTCATTCATATTTTGGGAGTTACAAATTAATTTAAGTAGGTGTTACAGATTAATATAAGTAGATATTACTGATTAATATAAGCAGGTGTTACTGATTCTTATAAGTAGGTGTTACTCATTCATATTTTGGGGCTTACTGATAAATATAAGTAGGTGTTACTCATTCATATTTTAGGGGTTACTGATTAATATAAGTAGGTATTATTGATTATTAAAGGAAAGTGTTATTCATTTATATTTTGGGGGTTACTGGTAAATATAAGTAGGTGTTACTGATTATTATATGTAGGTGTTACTCAATTATATTATTGAGATTACTGATTAATAAAAGTAATTCTTATAGGGTTACTAATTAATTTAACTTTCGATTCTTTATATTTGATATTTTGCAGGTTATTGATTATCATAACATGGATTTATGATTCGAATATTTATACGTGAAAAATCGAGATAATCAGGGGTTACCTTTTGTAGTTTGTTATTTTGGAGAACGTATTCCTGAATTTCCTCACCAGTGTTTGAGTGTATTCCGAGCTGATTCATTGATTCTTCTATATCCATTGATTCTTACGATTCTTCTATATCCATAGATTCTTCAGTAGTGGTTGAGTTCGCCATTTTTTAAGTTTCAGTTTTATAGGGATTTGATCTTGCTTTTAATTTGTCTCTTACCTAGAAAAAAACGGCGCGCTATTAAAGGGAGGATTAGGTTTGTTGTTGAAAATTTATTACGCGTTTCTGCAGCGCGTGTTTTTCACGTGCGGGGCCACACCTATAATTTCACGTGTGGCCGGTTGTATGCAAGACACGCTGTTGTACAAATTATATACTATAGTATAACAACTAATATAAATATGTCACTTTTATATTTGATAAAATAAATTCATCAATGCACTTCTGCAAGTGTAATGCCTCATATTTCATGAATTTTCTAAATATATTTTAATTAATTTAATTTGTAATCGTTTTAATATTTTAATCAAATGAATTCTATAAGTTTGACTATTTTAAAGTCAATATAATTTAAAGGTCAATTCTTGGCTTTATTTCAATTAATAAGGTTGAAATTTATTAATTATTAGTTTTTGTTTTATGTTAAAACTCTCCTAGAATCCTTTTAATTATGAAAATCCTTTAATCTAATCATGTGAAATAAAAACCTGTAAAATAGGGCATAAATAGCAAAAAAAATCTTACTTCGCATTAATTCTCAAACCCTAAATATTATTTTTATATTTCTCTTTCTTCCCTCTCTCACACCGAAACTCTCAACCCTCTTTGGTTTTCACGCGCCCATCGTTTCTCCGCCATACTTCCTGCCGCACGTCGGCTTCTTCCCCTTTGTGTTGTTGTCGGTTTCTTCTTCTACTTTCTCCTTTTTGTTTTTTCGTTTTAATATTTTCATTGTTTTATTTTACCTTTTCTGGTTTTCTCTAGCTTTTTAATTGTTTTGTTGATCTGTTTATTTAATTATTGTAGTTTATATTAATCATTATAATTCAAGATTTAGTAATTATAACAATTAATTATATGCAGGCATGTTTTTATTGTCTATGCTGAATGAGCACGTATTTGACTACCTCATTGTAAATGTTTTATTGAAGAATGTTCTGAAATGAAGAAGTCGCCAACAAGTCTTTAAAAGAAGACTCATAAACCGAATTGGATATTGAAAAATCTCAGAGATAATTTTGAGATATATCCAATGTAGATTTCTCCGTCATGACTCCATAATTTGAGTTCGGGGGTGAGAGTACGAATATGATCAGGAATCAAATTCGTCTATTAATGTCCTCTATTTAATATCGATTCATGTCAAGATTCATGTAAATAAACAACCAAGTAATATGTTAATGCAATAAAAAATTAATCTATGTTGGTTCATTTAACACACAAAAGACTAATTTTTGGTGACATGTTATTATGCAATCAAATTACTGAGTACCTAATCCATTTGTCTAAATTATCTGAATTAAGCATTGGAATATTTATTTAGGTCTTTGATTAACAAGAATAAACATGTGCGGTGATTAAGCACTAAATCATACAAGCATGCATATGAATATGAATCATATAATATAAAAGAAATAAATGAGAAGAGATTTAGAAAAGAATATACAGAATAGCGTTGTTTGCTTTAAGATCTACATTACGACAGATAAATTGTTAGTACAAAAGGAATCAAATTGGCATTGACCCTCAGGAATAAGACCTTTGTCGCCTGGCTTATGTAACAATCTGCAGGAGGAACAATCTTGAAACTTGATAGGAGTGTCAGACACCTAACAAAGAAAAATAATCTAACTAATCCTCCTAACTATGTAGTAGGGAAGTCAGAGTCGATCCCACAATGAGAAAGTTGTTCTATGATTATCCCTTATATAATGGTAAGAATAAAGAAGATTAATATAAATAATGGTGGAATTAACTATACTAATCAATATATAAATAAAACTCCAGAGTTAAGTATTTCCACTAGCATGAATTAATACAAGGAATAATTGATTCTAATAATACAACCTTTTACTGATTAATTTTTAATTAATAAACCAACCTTTCAATTATTCCTAAATAATGCAACCTTTATACCCTATTTACTTCTAGTGAGTCAAAATGAATTAAAATCGTCTAAAATATTAACTCTTTACCATAGAAGTAGGGACATGGAGGCAAGGGAAAGGAAAAATAAAGGAGCTGAGAAATGTGACTTTTTAGACAAACTGATTATCAACACGTCAGAACCCATTAAAAGCAAATACCCCAAAAGGTTGTATTATTCAAGAATAACTGAAAGGTTGACTTATTAAAAATTATTCGGTGAAAGAATGTATTATTAGAATCAATTATTCCTTAATACAATGATAATTCCTACCTCAAACTAATCAATTAAATGTTCACAAGGATAGATACACCCTATAAAATACCATAAACCTCTCTCGAGTATCTATGGCTTCCCTAATATGCAATCAAGCCTACTCTTGTGGAATCATACATATTAAAGACATTTAACTCAATACCCTAATTTCCTAATAATCCAATCTACCTACTCCCGTGGAGAATTTCATATCCTTAATTGAAATATTCAAATTCGTCAAAACCCAACTCCCATTGGAATCAAAACAATGGAATCATTACAATACTAGTTATCCCTAATCTAGTATTGGAATATGCATAATCAATTAAGTAATAACAATTAAACAATTAATTTAGGAATTTAAAGGTATAATCAAGAATTAATTCATAGTAGGGTTCAACTTAACCATAGATTATAGAATTATGAAAGCATAATTGATATAAATAAAGAAACTAGAGAAGAATAATACATTACAAGAAAATTACCTTTTCGTAGCGATTATTTTGAAGCGATTGTACATTCGCTACAATAAACAACTAATGTCTGCGAAATAGTATAGGAAAATGTATCACTTTACAATCGCCATTTTAAACTCTTTAAAAATCGATACAAAAAAACCTAGTAAAAGACATTCATCATTTGCTTAACCAATAATTTATATAAATATTAAATAATATATTGTATTATTTTATAATCGCTATATTTACCCCAAAAAATTGGTACAAAAAACTTGTAAAAGACTCCAACATAAGCGCGCTTTTTGGTGGAATTTTCATAAGTTGGCGCCCTTCCACTAAAAACCACCGCTTACTACCTCCAACATATTTCGAATTTTATTTTTAGAATTGGGTTTTACCAATTACACTCCTTCTAGGCTTCTACTCCCCATTATCGTTAAAAATCTTCTTGCCTTCAATCTCTTTTATCCCTCAAATTGATCGGAAAATCTTCTTGCCCGCAATCTACTCCCCATTCGACTACTTCTCCAGGTTTTTAATTTTCTGTTTATATTCGTGTGAAAGTTCGTTGCTTGTATTTGCTACTTGAATTTGCTACTTGATTTGTTCAGCCGCCGAAAATTGTTTGTCAAGGATCCAAATTTTTAGTTGAGAATATATTGTAGCGGTTCATCAGGTTTATGGGGGTAATTCGATAATGACCAATTTTTGTTCTTGATTTTTTTTATCAGATTATATTAGAACCTCTTCTGGTATCTTGCACCGAAGTCACTGGTAAGTCTCCAATTTCTTGTGTAAAATGCTAAAATTCAGTAAATCATTATAATTCGTTTCTTTTATATAAACTGTCTGAAAATTAGATTTTTCTCCCAAGCTTATATTAGTGATAAAATTAAATCTGCTAAAAATTTGGGTGTAAATTCTATATAGACTTTTAGTGATACAGATCGAGAAAGAGTTGTTATCAGTTGTGCACTTGTGGTATACTGGTATCTATGTGCTATATTATAATACTCCTATTGTGATGCATTCATATAGGATCTAACGTTTGAATCCATAAAGCGAGCTCCTTGTTGCTTGTATGACCTTGGTAGATTGATCTAAGGTTCAGCAAAACTATTGCCTTGATTAGTGTCTTTAAAAGGCATCAGCAAGGTTCTTGGATTGGCTCTATCAGTTGATCTTTTGATGGTTTGAGCCTTAGGCTTTTTAAGGCACTTGAGTTTTTCTATACCCCTATCTGAACTAGATTATATTTCAATTGATAGGTTGCATTTGCTGCTTCCACAACTTTTTCCTTTGGTTGCTTTACAGATAAGCTTAATGTTTTTTCGAGACTGATCACTAGTTTAAACTGTACATGTTATTTTCTATGTTAGCCATGAACCAAACATTTTATTTTTGCCCCAACATTTAGAATCTTTTGCATCTTGTATAGTGTGGTTTTGCTTATGAAACAAGTGCACTAAAGTTTTCTTTGCCTTTTCTATATCCTCTCTCTACACTTCAGATCTCTATCTGTTACATATTTTTTCTCTTTCTTGCATACTACCCCAAGTTGTAACTTGCTGTTTCATTACATCTTTGTCCTTGGCATCCCCCTTTCTGTTCTTTCTTGCTTATGTGAATAGCAGAAAAGGACTGGGTGAGTTGTAAGCACCATTCCAATGTTTGTTTTTTGAGTAAACATCCTCCTATCCACCAGAAACAAAAAAAGGGTAGGATAAAGTAGAGAAGGAAAGACAATTTTTGTCTGTTGAATACTAGGTGTATGACTAATATGCCTGTTAGTTAAATAGTTATGCTATTTGTTCAGGTTAACTACTTCAATTTGTAGAAACCTGTACCCGGTTTTCTTTATACTTTATCATGGTCAAGTTCAGTTTTGATTTGGACATTACCAGGTTCTAGGAGGTATCTCTAGTAGAAAGCTGTCTTTTTCTATTTCTTTGTCTTATTTCTTTGTCTCACACCACCTCTCTACTTTATATGATTCTCTTTTTCAAATTTCCTTGTCACAAGGGTGAGGTTCCTTCTTGGAATTCCCTCTTTTTGGAAACTTCTAGTTATATAGTGCACTATTCTATTGGTGACGTCGAATGACCAGGTATTAAGTATGGTTATGTGGGATGAAAGATTGGAAATTGTTTAGGAAGATTTTTTTAGTTGGAGAGCGTTTGCTTCATTTTCCATATATCTATGCACATTATTTTGTGTAGAAGCATGTAAGACTATACTGGTGGTTGTACTTCTATCTGCAGGCCTACAAAGTCATCCTAATATTGTGAACCTCTCTGGCGTTGGTCTTGAATTTGTGAAACGTTCGGCAAATATTGGACCTCTCTTTCACAACCTTGCTCTGCAGCAGTACATAATTCTCTGTTCTCAGGTAATCTCTTACTGTAAATATTTTGGTTTTTTGTTCAATGGATAATAATCTATTTGCTATTTCTATTTTTTAGGATATCTGTAATTAATGTTGCTCCCTCGTAGCATGTTTGACTGTTGTTTGGGTAGATTTTTCAGCAGTACAAATATATATTTGATAGGTCGCAACATAGTCATATGCATATATGCACACATTCTATAGCTTCCTATTTTCCCTTTGAGCGTTTCGTAAATTCTTTCTTGCTCTAGGTAGAGGTAGATTGCATACATTCCTCAATGCAGGGTCACTAGATTGTTATATTTGTTGTGTGCAAACACTCTCTAAGTATCCAACTGTTATGTGAATCCACACAGAAAGGAGGAAAATCAAATGCGAGAAACAAGAGGTACAAGAAATGTTTTATGTAAGTGAGGAAATCTAATCTGATTTGACGATTACTAAGGTATTTTGGGTTAAAATGCTTGTTGCTCTACTCTCCTTGGCACTGTTGTCATAAGTTTATTTTTCATAGAACAATGTTGTACAATTTACATTTGTTTATGTTTGAGAGTTGTTTGCTGCTAGTGTAGTTGTAGTGTTTTGTAGGATGATCTGTATTTTTCTTGCTTTTGCGCGCCTTCTTTAGTTATTGATATAATTAGTAATTGCCCAAAAAGAGTGATTTATTTTGGGATGTTTGAATATTTGGTGATTTTCAATGACTTGATGTGATAGGATGATGATGATTTGGCTGGTTGGGAGAATGCACATATATGATCATCAAATGCCTCTTGATTAATTGATAGGTAAAAAGTTGTTTTTTATATGATTCAAAGTGTGTGCTAACTTTTCATAATCATAGCCGTATATTAAATTTTGCCCCTTTTTTTGCAGATAATTCTGTTTTGGAAATAGTGAAGTTGAGCCTACTTTACGAAACATTTTATTTTAGCTACACTATTACAATTGTTTCATTGAATAATTATGGACAAGTAGAATTTTTTAAGTTAAATCTCTAGAATTATTTACGTTTCCATAATTTGAAATGATCTTTGTGATTACTTTGAAGTTATTATCTATAATATTTACCATGATATTGCGATTATTTTATCATCATAATTAATATTTTGCATGTGTATAATAAGGGAATAGTAATTTCTAAAAGAGATAGCCAAATTATTTGTTACAATAGCAACAAAGAAACAACAATCAATATTGTGGTGAAAATAATCGCTGTCATAGAACCTTTAAGGTGTATTCTTTGGTTAGCAATTATGGCGATTCCATGACTAATAGCATCAATTAAATTAGAGATAATAATTAACAAATCGTGTTGATTACATTCGCTACCAAAATTACTTAATAGTATCGATTAGATTTGTTTTCATTTTACACAGTAGTGTCGATTATATTCGCAACTATAATTAGAAATAATGTCGATTATATTCGCACCCTTAACTAGTTATTCGTGTCGATTGTATTCGTTTCCATAACTAACAAATGGTATCGATTGGATTAGCTACGATAATAAACAATAGTGTTGATTGCATTCACTACCGTATATAACAGATAATGTCAATTATATTCGCAACCATAAGTAGCCAATTAGCATCGATCACATTCACTACCATATGCAATTTTTGTGGAAGGTGGATCCGACATTTGTTGCAATTATAATCGCTACAATAATCACCACAATTGGATGTAACCATTCGTATCGATTATTTAGATAAACCCCAACGAATGTGAAAACCACTACCAAAGGCTATGGTAATGGTGGATCTTGTATCGAAAAGTCATTTGCCGGGGAAAGTGTTCGTAGCGAATGCAATTGATACCTAAGGTTATAATAATCGCCACGAAAAGGTAATATTCTTGTAGTGATAAAACATCATAATAGAAAAAGAAAAGAAGATGAAAATAAATAATTGAATTAATGGAAGAAAGGTAGAGTCTTGAAGAACAATGAAGATCACAAGTTTCTCTCTCTAAAACACTAAGTATAAACTAATAATGATGATAATAATCTCGAAACTCCTGAAAATAAGGTTTAAAGTCCTATTTATAAGCTAAGTATAATATAAACCGACATAAGTTAGGTCACGAGGAAAATTCGACAATATAGCAGGTTGCACGGTCCAGCAACTTCTTGCACGATCGTGCAGGGTCTTGCATGGTCAAGCGAGATTCCGCTCGGTTGCGCGAGCAAGGCAGAAGCTTCAATCGCTTTTGATTGCAACGGCGAGGCAGAGGCTTCAGCTCAACTTTGAACAACTATAACTTTTGATTCAGAGCTTTGTTTCGCACACGTAATATATCGTTGAAAAGCCCTTGAAATCTAGTTTCCAGCCCAATTGGAATTACCTTATTATAATTTTTGTGTCAAAAATTATGGGAAAAATGGTGTACATGTGTCATATTTCGCACAAGTACTCAAAGTCGTTTGTATCTTCATCAATTTCAATCCATTTTGGACACATGATATACCGTTTTGAAGGTCATACAAGTGCATTAATCATCATGTCCTCAAATGGGAGTCTTAAGTAATTGAGATTACATCAAAAGACCAAACAAAGCGTGAAAGCATCATAGCTATAAAAAGGATTTAAATATGCATAAACTCAATAAAACATTATTATCAGTAACGTATAAACTTAGTTATATATGTGTCGTGCCTATTGAGCAGGCACTAAATAACACAAGGCACATACTTTGCATTTGATATCTGATAAAAAAAAATGCAGTATTAAGATTTAGAGCTTTGAAAAAGGACTTAACTTTCAAAAATACATTCACTAAGTGTTTGAGTCGCTGTACAATACATAAGGAATTTGAGAAGTGCTGGAAGGACATGATAGAGAAATATGAGCTACAAAACAGCAAATGGCTTAAAAGGTTGTACAAACTCATAAAAGTGGTGCACAACACTGAGCAAGGATGATTTTCAGCTAGAATACTATCTTGTTAAAGAAGTGAGAGCACAAACAATGTTGTTGGTTTCTCAGCAAACAACAACACAAGTCTCATAGATATTTTCAAATTATTTCAGAACACAGTAGATAGATGGAGGAATATTTCAACAAAGAAATAAAATTACTAACTACTAAAACATCAAACGAAACTTCACATTCTAATAAGTAAAATAATAAATTAGTAACCTCCAAATATTATAGTTAGTAACCCCTAACCATTCTGAATCAATAACCTAAAAAAATCTTAAATCAATACTAAACACTAATTAAGTGAATCAGTAACATCCAAATATATAAATCAATAACCCCCGTATAACTTGATAACCTCTCAATGCAATTTCACATTCTAATAACTTCATCAATAAATCAGTAACCTCCAAAAGTTATAGCTAGTTACCTCTATAAATACTAATTAGTAACCCCTCTATAACTTGAACTGCAACCTCTAATGAAATTTCACATTCTAATAACTTCATCAATAAATCAGTAACCTCCAAATATATTAAAATCGCGATTCAAATCTTAAAATCTTACGATTTTACGATTCAAAATATGGTAGACGATTCGATTCACGAAGACGATTCTACACATTTCTGTTGACTAGCGAAAACCTCGCAAATTTAAATCATACTAACAAAGCAAATAATAGATATATATTGTTAGTTATTGCCAATATAGTGGGTAAACAACTATTTTCTCTAATTTTTAGGTCTTTTAACTTATAATTTTAGCATATACAATGAAGATTGAGTGCAATATCTTGATTATACGTGTTTGTAGAATCTTACGATTCTACGATTCGATTTTACGATTCGATTCTAAAGGTCATTTCCGATTCAAACTAGAATCTCGATTTTAACAACTTTGATAGTTAGTAACATCTATAAATTCTTATAAGTAACCTCTATAAATTCTTATAAGTAACCCCTGAATAACTTGATCCGTAACCTCTAAATGCAATTTCACATTCTAATAGATTCATCAATAAATTAGTAACCTCCAAATATTATAGTCATTAATCTCTATAAATTCTAATTAGTAACCCCTTAGTATCTCAAACAGTATCCCCTATCTAACTCCATCGGTTGCCTGCAATGCAATTTCACATTCTAATAATTCATCAATAAATCAGTAACCTCAAAATAATACGACTAGTAACCCCTCACTTTGTGAATCAGTAAACTCAAAAAACGAACTTAAACCAATAGTAACCTAAAACTAAATTAATCAGTAACATCCAAACATGATAATGTGTAATCCTTTGCTAACTGGATTAGTAACCTATAAGTATGTCAACAATTAACCTCATAGCCAAATGTATTGATGAGTAACCTCTAACTATATAAATCAGTATCCTCAAAATATTTGAATTACAAATAAATTCATAATAATCTCAAGGCAACTAAAAAAAAAAAACAAATGCAAAACCTCAATCAAACAAACATCAAAAGAAACTTCATAAATACATAATTACACGAGGTTACTAATGAGGAACAACATGAGTTACTAGATAGTCCAATACAAGCTACGAATCTAAAAACAATTCACAAAAAACGACGAGTCCAAGAAAACCTAAAAGAACTTGCTAAATCAAACGAAAAACACAAAATCAGTAACCTGAAAAAATGTGAATTACAAATAAAGTCATGAAAACCTCAATGCAACTCAAACAATTCAACAAACAAAACAAATACAAAACCTCAATCAAACTAACATTAGAATAAAGTAAAGTTACTGTAAAAAACACAGAATGAGTAACGATATTGTAATCTAGGTTTACGAAACTTTAAAAATACATAATTAGACGAGATTACTATTGACAAACAACAAAAGTTACTGGATAGTTCAATAGGAGTTACAAATCTAAAAATAATTGAAAAAACACTGAAGAATCCAAAAAACCCTAAAAGAACTTGCTAAATCAACGTTAAAAAAAATCATAGCACAAAATCAAATGAATTTGTGTTTATAAAAACACATACAAACATAATGAGTTAATAAAAATGAACAAAATGTAATTTAAAAAAACCTAAAAAACACCTAATGATTCCTTCTCAATCAATTTAGTTGCTCCGATTTCGCCTCCACGAGCAACAAGCTTCACTTTCGACATGTTTTCAGACGAAGAATCCATGGAATTGATGAAAATAAGAATTTAAAAACGCCGCAAAATAGAAATGAATGGTAGAGAATTTCGAATTACAGTGAACACCGGGAAATTACGAACATGTTAACGGAGGTTTTCGTTAGAAACGAAAGTGCTTAATGCAATTAATTAAAGAAACTGAACAACCAACAAGTTTCGTGATTAAATACTAAAAATGGTGGTTGATTGGACATACAAAATAAAGGGCCAAGATCACAGTTGCTGCCAACTTGTAAACGTGGGTTACAACATGATTTTTTCGCACTGGGCTAATACCGTCTAAATGAAAAGCGCTGGACTAGGTTATACTACTTATATGGGTAGACCACATATGAGAATTTGTGTACTTTTCTACATACAAATTGTACAACCAACCGCTAATTAATTTCGGCATTACATAGTACCGATTTAATCTATTGGTAAAAGTTGTGCATATAGCCATTTGATTTTCACGAATCATGATTATATTTCTAATGACCATCATAGAATTACGAACGTAGAGGTCAGAGGGAAAATAAGCTGAAGGGAATTCAATAAATTAGTGAAACAGGGGTAATTAGAAAGATGTGTGTTAAGATTAGTGTCATACACAATTATGTATTCGCAAAAACTAATAATGTAGAAATAACAAAAAAAAAACAACACTTAGGATCACACAAGAAGATTTAACATGCAAACCTAAAAATTAGGTAAAAACCATCAAACATTACACTAGTACTTTCAAATATTATAGTGACTTACAAGACTTTCAAGTTCTCATCCAATCTAACTTAATCACCCTAGAACTCGAATATCTAAACCCGAACCCGTAATACTCACATCTTGGCTTTTTTTTTTCACAACACATCTATTTTTTCATCCCATGACCTATATACATACCCAACTTAAAATAATAGAATCCTACTCTTAACAATACAACTTGTTTCACAAGCTAATAATAATCCATGGATAAAATATAAAACAAGCCAAAATATATACAAGGCTTCTCGTGCGGCTGGCCGCAGAGTTAATAACCATGTGGCCACTTGCATAAAAGAAAAACTAACTCTATTAAGATATCAATAACCCCTATTATATTGATCGGTAACCTCTAAGATAAGTAACTCTAAAGAGGACATAAGTAACCCCTATCATATTGATCGGTAACCCCTAAGATAAGTAACTCTAACAGAGTACATAAGTAACCCTAACGATTATCGATAACCCCCAACTATGGTAATAAGTATGATGTGAAAGCGATAAGTCCTTTATTAAAAAGTCCTAGTTGAAATAGGTCTTTTAGTAGAGTCGTAGTCATAGTTAAACTCTAAGTTTCCTATTATTAGTAGAGTTGTTTTGTTATTTAGCTTGCATGGTTTTACAATCCTATTTGGGATAAGTTTAAACACTATAGGAATCGTTTATTTTTAGGAGTTTATATCTGTAAGAGTCCTATTGTAATTAGGAAAAATGTTGCTGATTTTTGTTTCCTAGTTGGATTAGGAGTCTCTTAGCCAGAATTGGTTTAGTGGTAGAGTTAGATTAGAAGTCTTGTTTAGTTCTTTTACACGTTTTGTAGTTATTTAGTTGCTTTAGGAGACTAGTTTAGCTTATCTTGTAATAGCCTATAAATGGCACGTTAATTATGAATAAAAATCAGAGATTTCAGCTTAATAATTTTACGAGTTAAATGAGATTCATCAAAGTAATCTCAATAATTATAAGTAACACCTTATATATTATTTGAAAATATAATAACTAACCTTATATGTGGATTGGTCACACCATTAACTATTGGTGTGGCTGGCGACATATAAGTTTTAGGGCATGTTCTATTCACCTTATTTTATGTCCTTATCTGAAAAAATAAGTTTAGATAAGGTCTAATAAGGACTAATAAGTTAAGATAAGTTCACCAAAATTAAGCAAAAATAAAGTTTGACATTATCACAAAATAAGTTGAGAGAAATTCAGATAATGCCTAATAAAGACTAATAAGTTGCATTAAAAAAAAGACTGATAAGTTTAAATAATAAGCAAAAATAAGTTAAATAGAACCCTTAGTAAAATGTCTTTGTCAGAAATTGCTGTGCACTTTCATGAACATTGTCCACCACCAACTTGGCCACTTCTCTCCCTTGCTACTTCACACCACATCATCAGTAATTGGCATGGGTCACGCGTTGACACAAATACTCTCACATGAATATCTCGCACATGAATATTAGCAATTAGACAAAGCACCCATGCAAAAAATAACAGGCTCCGCTAATCACTACTACAATTTTGGGCAAAGATAACACCTTTAATTTAACGTTTAATTTAGTAAGCGTTATGTAAAGTATAAAATTAACATTTTGATGGAAGAACTGTTATCTAAATGGAAAAAAAATGGTCAAACAAATAAAGTAAGTTACACTTGACAAAATACCTGTTATCTTTACTGAGATTATATCACTTAACACTTGTTTCAATTTGTGTTATGTTTG
Source organism: Beta corolliflora (assembly GCA_947648045.1). NCBI lineage: Eukaryota > Viridiplantae > Streptophyta > Magnoliopsida > Caryophyllales > Amaranthaceae > Beta > Beta corolliflora. The sequence goes on along the minus strand of CANSZD010003157.1, from coordinate 991,400 downwards.
CTATGAAATTAATGTGATGTTTAAAAAAAACTAAAAAATAAATAAAGTAACCGTTTAAATGCATGCGTGGGTTTAGGGAATTAGCTAGTTAGTAGGAATCTTATTTAAAAAAAAAAAAAGAAAGAAAGAGAAGGAGATTAAAAATACCGAATCCCACTTTCTCATTAAGTAATAGAAATAAAATTAAAATTAAAATTAAAATTAAAACCCTTCTTCGCTTGCGGTCTACCTCCGTCCCCCTCAAAAAAATTTCAAAAACTGTAGCACTGTCAACAGTAAAGAGATTTTCCGGCTCCCATCTCCGACGACTTTTCGTCCCTCACACTCTCAATTTCACTCCAGGAGATCACAACGTAGGCATTAAAACTTCGAAATTCAGAACGGTATTCTACCCAATACCCAGCGACAATCATACTCCGAGAAACCAACTATCAAAAACGCCATTGTTACCGGCAATTTACAGGTAATTCTTATTTTTCAGACCCTTATGTATTCCTAATTGCATAAAAAGAACTGATTTTGGTGGCTTTATTGTTCAAATTCTATTACTATGATCAATGTTCTAGTTTCTTGGATTGGTAATTTACTATATTAATTTTCTGAATTTGCCAAAATTGGTTGTGTAATGAGTTATGAACTATAGCATAGCATGCGGCTACCGCCATGGCGCCATATACTTGTTGATTTCGTAGATGACTGATTTGGGTTTTTTTTTTAATTTAATTGAGTTATAGGCTAGCTATAAGAATGATGGTTATTTTTTTTTCGGTGCAAATGATTGTTGGACTTTGCATTGGAATAAATTATTGTCCAGTATATTGGATGTTTACAAGAATGATTTTTCATTTGATATATATGCACAAAACAGCTATATAGTATATTTATTGTTTGTCTTATTGAGGGTCACTTTAGTCAGATTGTTCATATTTAACGCATACACTTTGGCTTTATTATACTAGAGAATGCTTTAGTTCGAAAGTGTTCTCTAAAGTTGGAAAATATTAAAAAGCAAGTAGTGGATTTCTGCATTCATATATATGCTCCTTAACATGACAATTTGCTCCTTTGCATGACAATTTTTTAACTGATTACAAAAGGGAATAAAAAGGAGAATCATCTTTATATACTATTTATATTTGTTTGGTTTAGACGTCACTCATATTTTATCCTTTTATATAAAACAATAGCACATAAATAATAAAAACTGATTTGCTTTAGACCCTTTATTGTATGTAAAAAAAATTATAAGTGCACCCTATGCATGCTCAATACATCGATACTCATCACTTGAAGCAATATCTGATTAACTATAAAATTAACCTTGTGATGACGACTTAGTACCTCTTTAAACAAGTAAATGTTTTTGAATATCTTTTTGAATTTGTTGGTTTGTAGAAATGGATCGGAGTTGGATATGGATGTCTAAGCCCGGGGAAGAACAATATAATGTTGGAATTAGAGAATTTATTACTTTTCTTTGTTATGAATAGTGGAGGTCGATCCTAAGTTACGATGTCCTTGCTATATGTGCCATAATCTTATTCATCGGCGAGTTGATCAAATACTCAATCATTTAGAGAAATGGGCATTTGATAGAACATATACGCGTTGGATTTGGCATGGAAAATCTAGGGAAGAAACTTTAGCTAGTACTTCTAAAGATATGGAGTATGAAAGTGAGGATAATTTTAATGAGGGCAATGGGTTAGAGGACATGTGGCATGTAAATGCGGATGATTACAATGGGGATCATATTGCATTCGAGAGATTGGTAAGTGATTCCGAGCGACCATTATACCCAAAGTTGCAAATATACGAGATTATCAGGTGTGCTTAAGTTGTACAATTTGAAGGCTAGTGGTGGTTGGAGTGATGTAAGTTTTAGTTCTCTACTTGAATTGATGAAAGACATGTTTCCGGAGGAAAATGTTCTTCCAAGTAGTACTTATGATGCAAAAAAGGTATTGAGCTCAATGGGCTTGCCCTATGAGAAAATTCATGCTTGCACTAATGATTGCATGTTATACCGTAATGAAAGTGAAGCGTTAGGGAGTTGTTCCATTTGCAATGCCTCACGGTACAAGGAAAAAGAAGGAGTGCTCGCTAAGGTTCTATGGTATTTTCCAATAATACCAAGGTTTAGACAATTGTTTTCGAATCCAAGTCTTGCTCAGCATTTGACATGGCACCATTATGGACGAAAAAAGATGGAAAACTTAGGCACCCAATGACTCACCCCAAAGGGAGTTTTATAGATGGTAAATTCCCCGAGTTCCGTGAAGAAGTACGAAACCTACGTCTTGCATTGTCTACTGATGGCATGAATCCATTTGGTTCCCTTAGTAGTACCCACAGTACTTGGCCTGTGATTTTGGTGACTTACAACTTGCCTCCTAATTTGTGTATGAAAAGAAAGTACATGATGCTTACTCTATTGATTTACGGGCCAAGACAACCAGGAAATGATATCGAAGTGTACTTAGAACCTCTTATTGATGATCTGAACATTCTATGGGCAGAAGGTGTGCAAGTGTTCGACTCTTATCGCAAGGAAATGTTCACTTTAAGAGCAATGTTATTTTGCACCATCCAAGATTATCCGGCTTATGGTAATCTTTCGGGATATACAATGAAAGGAAAGGCTGCATGTCCTATATGTCAGGATGGTTTGGAAGGAATGTGGTTAACGGCATCTGGAAAGAATGTTTTTAATGATAATCGTCAATTTCTACCTTGTAATCATCGTTATCGTAAGTTGAAAAAAGCATTCAATGGTAAGCAATGTTTTGTGGAACGTCCTAAGGTCATGAGCGGTGAGGAGGTGCTTCAAAAGATTAAGGATATTCAGATTACATTCGGCAAGACAAAATATAAAAATTCTCTTCCAAAATAGGGATACAAGAAGTGCCCATATTTTGGCGCCTACCTTATTGGAGATTCCTCTTTGTCCGACATTCGTTAGATGTGATGCATATCGAGAAGAATGTACTCGTGATAGTTTGATTAGTACATTATTGAATGTCCCTGGGAAGACAAAAGACGGTGTTAAAGCTAGAGATGATTTGAAGGAAATGGGGATTAGAAGGGAATTACATGTTGTTGAGGATGGAACTCGGAAATACTTGCCTCCTGCAGCTTATACATTGTCAAGAAAAGAGAAGAAGGAGTTTTGTGAGTGTTTGGCGGGTGTTAAAGTACCAGAGGGTTATTCATCCAATGTTCGGAAGCTGGTGTCAATGGAAACGTTGAAGCTTGTGGGGCTTAAGTCTCATGATTGTCATATTTTAATGCAAAGATTTGTTACCCGTAGCTATTCGTTCAATTTTGCCTAAAAACGTTAGATGTGCCATTATTAGATTGTGTCATTTCTTCAATGCGATATATAGTAAAGTTATTGACCCGAAGAATTGATAACTTTGGAGAATGATATTGTTGTCGTGCTCTGCCAACTGGAGATGTATTTCCTCCTTCATTTTTTGACGTTATGGTTCATTTAACGATTCACTTGGTGAGAGAGGTGAGATTTTGTGGTCCGGTGTATTTGAGAAATCAATATCCCTTTGAAAGGCAAATGAAAACATATAAGGGGTATGTGAAGAATCACCATCGCCCAGAAGGTTGTATCGCTGAGCGGGTCTTTTACGAGAATATTATAGAGTTTAGTGGTCGTTTTGTGGGATTGACAAAGACGATAGGGCTCCCTACATCTCGACATAGTGGAAGATTGGATGGAAAGGGGACCATAGGTCATAAACAACGTGACATGTCATATGATTCGTGGGTCATGGCACACACTTATATTCTTCATAATGAGTCTGAAGTTGTACCATATGTCAAACGACACATGTCTTATTTGAGGGAACAACTCCCTAGAGTTAACGCAAAATCGTTAGCGAGTGAACATTGCAAATTATTCAGTACGTGGTTCAAAGATCAAGTAATGAGTGAGCTTGAGGAATCTTCAAATTTGGTTTCTGACCGACTCAAGAGTTTAGCTTATGGGCCAAATTTCAATGCCTCTTTTTACTCTGGATATGTCATCAATGGCTGCACATTCTACACATGGGAACAAGATCAAAATAGTACAATGCAAAATAGTAAGCTTAGAAGCCGAAGCTCTGCATTTTGCAAGTGCTAAAGACAAATGCCCCATATATGATTCAATGCACTACTATGGAGTGATTGAAGAAATCTTTGAGTTGCATTACTCTTGTTTCTCAATACCTATTTTCAAGTGCAAATGGGTTGACAATAACACTGGAGTTGAGAATGATAATCTAGGGTTCACCTTAGTCAACCTTGAAAAGCTCGGTCACAAGGAAGATCCATACATCTTAGCTAACCAAGCGAAACAAGTGTTTTATGTAACTGATCCGGCTGATAAGAGAAAATCAATAGTTCTGACACCGAGGTCTCGCTATGACATTGATGACTATAATGATGGTGATGAGGTGGAGGAAAGTCCATCTAGGAAGGTACATATAGAAGATGATAGTTCAGATGATTCATCCATGTATATACGAGATGACCATAATGAAGGTGAGTGGATCCAAGAAAGTAAGAAGAAAAAGGTATATGGGAAGCGACGCCGGAAAGCTTGATGTCGAAAAAGTTGAGGTAGAATATTCAATAATTAATTCTGTTAGTTATTAGTAAGAAAATTATAATGTGAATAGAAGTGTCATTTTGCTTTAAAGTTTTTACATAATAGAAGATTTGAGTTGAGAACTGATTCATCTTTTTGTGTTATATTGTTTTAATTTGATGTTTGGTAATGAAAAGTGATAAATTCTATATTTATGTGTTGCTGGAAACTTCTATTAGTCTTCACTTATTAGTCTACAAATTTTTAGTAATACGATTTACAGGTAGCTAATTACGAATTTTTTTTCATGGAATTCAGGATAGAGTCCCTGCATTTTATGTAAGAAAGCAAGAGAGTTAGTTGTTGCCGAGCTTGGAGCCCCTGATGACATTCTGCCAACCTTGGAGCCCCTGTTGACATTCTGCCGGTTGATTTGGTTGGGTTAGTCATTTTTTAGTTTTTACTACGTTTTATTACTGTCCAGATCTTATATAAACTGCAAGCCACAAAATAAATCTGTGGTCTGACATTCTATGCACTTTGATGCATGTATATATTGATCTGATCGTGTAAATTTTGCGAGTTAAAGTCTCATGAGATGAATTAGATTAGCTAGAGCCATGCTTTTAGAACTAGAAGTAACAATTCATGTCAGAATGCGTTCAGTCCACGTACTTCCATAGTTCCATTGTGTGCTATGTCTGGGACAAGTTTGAATCTTTGCATTTAGATTGCTGACTTCTAAAGGAATATATTTTGCTTGTTCCATTGTGTATGTAAATGATAAAAGACCATCTAGAATGTCTTAGCTGTTGATTTGTGAGAGGTACTTTTTTTATTTGCAAATTAGTCTCTAACTTTCTACGTTTTGTGGAAAATTAGAGGATGTAAAATATTAATTATGGAGGCAAATTAAAAGGAACTAAGTTGCATATTATATAGCGGCGAGTGCAAAGGTGCAGTTTTCACCTTGGAAAATCATACACTACTACTCATGCCTGCACTAACAAATAATATGGAATCATGCTTTGGTTTGGCTTTAGTCATGTCACGTTAGCATATTTCTCCAAAGATTTTGTCATTTTTATAGGATAGTTCTTATTTCTACACATTAAAGACATTTCTCTCTTATTTTTATAGGATTGTTCTTTCTTCACAATATCTCTTCATGACTACACCCCTACTTTTTCAAAGAGGCCCACAAACTACTTAAAGTATATACAGGTCACTACTAAAATAGAGTTGGATCTAGATAATTTTTTCATGTCCGTTTTGGCTCCAAATCCAACTCCATGCTACTGATTTTAAAAAAAAAAATTAAGTTTTTAAATGAGTAAAGCTCCAGATACATATACTTCTATAATACTCCATTTTGTAATTCTTGTATTATGAGACTTTAATTTAATCATCGTTTTAGGTTAATGGCTAAAGGGAGAAAGAGTCGGAGGGTAATTCAGGAGAATGCAACCTCCGATACCGAGCATGAGAATGATGATGATAATGCTGAACGTGAGGACTGTAGAGGTCGTACAGTATGTGCAAAAGTAGGGAAGGCAATTCAGGAGGATAGAAAAATTCCACTCGAATGGAATAGAAGAAAGGTTCCATGTGGGGATCATCGAAACACATTCTCTACTTATATTGGGGTAGTTGTTCGTGAACGTGTAAACATCAAGTACGAGAAGTGGGGTGATGTCCCGAAAGAGCTTAAGAATGAAGTTTACGAGTTAATAACAGTAAGTAGATGTTTTGCTATTAATATTTCAGTAATCAATAACATCGAACTTATACATGTGAGATAATGTCCTGCCAATTAATACTAATGATCCTTGAATTATTATGCAGAAAGGTTTCACGATATTAGAAGGTCGTAAACGTTATATCTTATCGCGAGCTTCTATTGCATTCCGAATTTTTAAAGCTAGATTGAGAAAGGAGTTCATGTACACTCGCAAAGGACAATTGGTGAAGAAGAAACCAGGGCTATATCCATGGATACTACAGGAAGATTGGGATCAATTTCTGAAAACATCAACTGATCCTAGGTTTAAGGTTCAAATTCCTACATAAATTACTTATAACTGGATATATTGGAGTGTTATTGAAGTTGAATTACATCATTTATGCAGGAAATGAGCGAAAAAAATCGAAGTAGAGTGAAGGATAATAGAAAATCAAGCTATCGTGGAGGACGACTAGGGTATCAACATTTCGAGGAAGAGATTGTAAGCTTTGATCAAGCTTGTGCAATTAACTTCAAACTTTAATTTTTTAACTATAAAACTATTTTTTCTTATGTATTTGTGACTTTTTAGGCAAATGAACTTGAGAAGAAAGGGATAAATGCTCCTACAGTACCGCGACATTTGACATGGCTTAGAGCTCATTCTCATGTCAAAGAGGGTGCGATGATATTTAAGAATCCTAATGATTTGAAAATTGCTGAAACAATTGTAAGAAATTTTACGCACATTTTCCAAGTTGGAAAACTACGATTTTAATCATATAAATTATTCTAACTTTTATATACAAATTCTTTTTGGTGCTAGAAAACTTTAGAGGCTCAACAAAGTAGAGGAGAAATTGTTGCAGAAGGTCGAGATGATATACTATCAAAAGCAATTGAGAAACCAGAGCATGGTGGTATTGTCAGGGGCGTTGGATTAGGTGTGACAAACACAGATTATTTTGGATTTAACCGGCCACAACCACCTAGCCAAATGAAGGTCGAGATAAAGAGTTTAAGATCGGAGTTGGCAGAAATGAGAAACACTCAAAATTTTGTTATGTCCTTCCTGACAACATGTTGCCAAATTAACCCAGAGCAGATGAGCGAACAATTGAGTCAGTTCAAGGCGGGTTGGAATGCCGGTAATTGCAGTGGTCAATTTGGTCATTCTGATGGGCATGGGAGTAGTGGTAGCCAAATTGGTGGTTCTAATAACGAAGAGTCTAGTGGTGCTCAATTAGGTACTCCTAGTTTGGTTGGCCTAGGTGTTCAAGAATTTCACCTACAACTAGAGTCAGACACCAATGTTTCTTCAAAAGACCATAATCGTGTTCATGAGTCCGAGACATCACATGTTGTCACTAATCACAATCCAATGCAGCACGAACCTCAACCTCAAGAGCATGATATTGAGCCCTATCATGTGTCGTGGCCAGAGAAAAGTAAGGTGCATCATATACATTCTCCAACAATCCCTGAACCTCATACAACGGGCGTAGATGGCCACTCCTTTCCGGAGGTATTGAATACTATCTTGTAACAACACTTCAAATATATACTCTTTTTTTAGAAGCCTAGTGCAACGCTTGTCACTACCGCCCGTCAACTCACCGCACATTAATGGCTAAACACACAAACAAGATAGGAAGGGGGTTGATTTGATTTCGATAATAATCCGAGCTTTCCCACTATAATACTACTACATTAATTTTCCGGATACTTCTCCCGAGTACTACTCCCCCCCTTTTAATTTTCTAATTACAATATCAAACTTGTGTAAATTGAGGACATCCTTCTGAAATTTCTAACTCATCGATCGCAAAGCAACCATGTTATGCAAATCTAAAACCTCCTCTTCAACATTTGACTCTTTAATATCCGAACACCGAATTTATCTATTAAAGCATCTTTACCCACACAATCGGAGGTTGCATCCAAACCGTCAATGTTTCTCTCCTCGTCCGAGCATATTCTTTCACCCTTAAAGAGCTCAGCTATGTCAATTACTTCTACGCTCGAGACTTTCAAGTCCTCGGCAACAGATTCATTTAACTTCTTTGCTTCCTTGCAGGAGAACTCGATTCTACCCCCTTATCAATCACTTGTAAACTCAAGATCATCATGTTTGGCTCCACTAAAATCTTTTACAGAACAAGATAGTGAGTTTGGCACTAACTGAGGTGACTCCAAATGTTCGTAAACCATATCAAACCTCGCAGGACTATCGAAACTCCCTTCCTCAAGCTTTCCATAAAGCCTATTAATTGAATTTGAGAAATCATATACATCAGTCGGCAAACTCAACTTTGCATCTAGGTACTGAGATGAATAATAAGAAGCATTAGTCAAGCTACTTGGAACACTCCCCACTTGCCTAAGTGTTATATTGCCCCCGACGTAACCCGAATCGCTGAAGCTCATCCTGGCCGATCAACCCATTTTGCTCCAAGTTAAGAGCAAGAGGTGGTTTTACACAGCTAGCTGATTCAACCAAACCATCCTTCGTCACCAAAAATCCGAAGCTTACACAGCTAGTCTGATGAGTTAGAAATTTCAGAGCTATTTACGAGTGGGATTAAACTGCAAACCTTTGGATCATTTGGAGGAAGGGGATTTTTAAAGTTATATATTTTACACTAATGGGTATCGTTTCTTAAAGTTGTACTCCTTAATTTTATTATAAAAAAACAGGGTGAGAGTGATTGTTACTTGGCGATTGAATGTGACAATGAGCTCAAGGTTGTTGCTAAGGGTAAAGTGTACATACCAAGCGCAACAGAGGTTTTACTTGTTCATCATAACACCCCTAAGGATAATCATCGTCGTGTTGCCGTCATTGAAGTTATTGAGCCTCGGTGCACTTTTACCATGCCCTACTGAGGAATTTCAGTATGTATTCCAAGCTAAGGAGGCTTATATTCTTTGGCCAGCTCATTTGATTCTTCCACCGAAGAAGGTATGAACAAAAACAAGTTTTTTTTTCTATCGCACAAAGCTTATTCATACTCCCTCTGTCCCATAATACTCTTTACACTTTCCTTTTTCATCTGTCCCTGAATACTCTTTACACTTCTATCTTTGGATATGACCCACTATTATTTTAATCCATCTACCTTTTAACTATTGGCCCACACTCTCTCTCCTCCAAATAAAATAATACCACTCCTACTACCTACCAACTCTAACCATGACCCCACATTATCTCTCCTTAAAATAAAATAATACTACTTTTAATAGCTACTAACTCCTATCACATCTACTTTTCAATAAAATAACAATTGATAACCAAACAACAACTTATCATCTAAAACTACGTGCCTTGATAAGTGTCAATAGTATTCTGGGACGGAGGGAGTATCATTTTTGAATATATAAACAAGTATTATATTTTTCTTGTGTGGATCTTATCAAGAATGATAAACAGGCACATCTTGCCACACGACCCACACCATCTCCAGGAACGGCATCATCACAATCATCATCCATTAAAAAGTACTCTATCACTGCAGAAGATAAAGAGAAGTTGACCACTAGTTTGGTGCGAGCTTTTAAGATTCAAGCTCTACGGATGAAAAAGAGGCAAGAAACTATTTCCATTAAAATTCCGGCTAACGTATTTTTTAATGAACAAGATGTTGCCATAGATTACGAGGATATGCTTGATTGGTGCTTCCAAAAGGAGATTGGATCAACTCACATGTCCATATTCATGAAGTGAGTGAATCTTTTTCCTTTTTCTAATTAGTGATTATATAATGTCATGTTTCTGGATAATTTGATATTTCTAAAACAATGTTACGAGATTTGATAGGTACTTGCGAGAGGTTTGTATTAGTGAGGGGATTTCAGGGGTATATGGATTTTGTGATACCAACATTCTAAGTCCTTTGACACCAACAACAATGGAAGAAGGAGATCCTCGATCAGATTATTTAGCTTGCGTCTTTGCATGTAATGATGCTAAAAATATTAATCAACTTTTTTTTGCACCATATAATGAGAAGTAAGTGTTGTGTGTTCATTTATATAAATTATTGATTTGACTACAAAAGTTATGGTGTGATTTAAATTAATGATGATTTTATTTTGTTCTTCATTACTTATTTAATTGTACAAAGAACCATTGGATGTTAGCTGTTATCAGTCCTTGGAACGGATTGGTATATTGGTTAGATCCAGCAGGAGCACAAAATGAAGTTCGACCGTTTGCTAAAAAGATTATTAACGAGTATGTACTAAAGGACTATATTTAATACATCTATTGCTATGACTACTTATGATGATACTATTATTTTATTTTATGATTATATAGGGGGATTATAAAATTTAGCATGTATTATCGAAAAGATATCAAGAAGATTAAAAAGAATCCGGAAATTAGATGGAACCAAGTGTAGGTATCTGACTCTTATATTATATTATCTTATTAGGCAAAAATATTTTTGATTTTCCTTAATTAAGCTATTTGTGATTTCTTGTTTATAGTGCCCTCGCCAACCGCTTGGTACTTTAGATTGTGGATATTATGTGTGTCGCTACATGCTTGAGACTATAGAGTTCAGACGACTAGTAATTCCAGATAAGGTACTTTATTAAATACAATTTTTCCTTTTGTGTTTTATGATTTCCAAACTTTGGGCAATATAATAATCGTTAACATTAATTATTTCTTCAGTAATTGTTTATTATACTATTATGTTTATGACTTTTCCACTTGGTGTAATTTTTAATTATGACACTTAGATCTTGAGCATTATGCTTTAACACTGCATTTGTAGTGTGCAAATGTTTAACTTCGATCATCTTCTTATTTGTTTTCCTTTTGGTTTGTTTCCTTTTTAATTCGACCATTCATGATTATTGTGTTTAATTACTTTTCAATTTTTGATGGAGACTTGTCTTATCTTTATTGTAGTACTATCATGGCATCCCTCCAATCTATTCTCAGGATAAAATTGATGAACTCAGAGAGTTGTGGATTACATATGTCGAGGATCACGAAGAACAAGTCATGAATGATGATGAATGAGTTTGAACTTCATGCCTCTTTTTTTTTTTTTACCTTAATTAATTTTTGGACGTACATATATTTTTTTTTATTTGGGTATGAATATTGATGTGGTCGGGATGAATTTGATTTTAGCTTTTTTATTTATTTAGATACATATTTATATGTATAGTTGTTTTTGGAAGTTTGGAAATATAAGTGTTGGTTGAATTATTGTGTATATATACAGAATTTTGGAGGTTTGGAATATCATCTTTAATTTGTTGATTTTGAGATATGGGTTGCATATTATACATGTAACACCCCGTCCTTCTACTACTAAGATACTAGACATTAACGATTCAAGGAATACTAAAATGACGTTAGCGGAAATAACGTCGGGACGGTTATGCTACTCTAAAACAATAAATAAAGATAATAACTCAAAATTCATAGCTTAAAAAAGAGAATAAATCTCCGAGTAAACATCATAGTTCTAACATAAAAGAAGTATCCCAAATTGTATCATACTATCAAATCCAAAATACCATGAGACATGCAAGTCTCCCAAAATAAACTTAAATAAAACTAATATCCTTGAAAGCAATCCAAAAATAAGTCTCCCTATGGTCTATATAGAGTTCATCTACCAAAAACAAGACTAGAAGCTTCTTCTCACAACCAACTCTCACACTTTGCTAGCCCAAGCAAGTCAAAAGCCTAGCATTCATTTCCATCTCGCAAGATTATATTAAATATTTCCACAGTCGGTGGGGAGTAACTAGCAGTTCTCCCAGAACAATAGCAATCAAAGCACCATTCAGAGGTAGATTATTAAGAAAGGAATAACATGCAATCATTACATCATATCATGCACATAGAAATCATAAAGCTCATAGATAAATCAAGAGATCATTAACAATAAGTAAGCATAATATAGTGAGTGACATAATTCCAATATAAATAAATAATAATAATAAATCAAAATACAACAAGTTATTGAGTCAGAAACCGAACGCCGTGATTCGCAAATCACTTCCTAAGGTTTGTCGATCGCAATCTCCAGGTCGGTCTATGGGCTTACGTTCCCCCTTGCCCGTGTCTAAGAATGGCCAAACTCCCGATGCGGGGTAGAACACGCAGAACTCCCCGACCTCTTGGACGACAACAATTAACCCGTGTGTACCCCTAGTTCGCAAAACCAGGTGGTTGGCATGTTCTTAACCGGGGACTACATCTATCCCACCGGATATTCTTATCTCAAAATACAATCATCCATACAAACTAAGTATCATTCATCAAAAATATTCATCAAAAAGGGGATGCCACCCTACTTATACCCACAGTTCATCAAACAGATTCTTCATAATTCCTCGAATAAATCACTTATACAATAATCAACAAATAGTTCTCACAATAACACTTGAACATTCCCAAACATCAAAAATGACAATATACTGGTTTTTACAGCAACCACACTCAATCACCAATACATCACCAATTAACTCTAAATCATATTCATTAAAAGAGTAATAACAATTAAATCATTTTATTCCATAAATCAAACCTAAACATGTGGTTACCAAAATGATGCATAATGTATACTACTGAAAATCAGCAACCCATAATATATTAAATTATAAATTATATCTGATTTACAAGCCTTCAAACAATTTAAAAGTGTATCCTCAATTTCATCACAAAAACACCATAATAATTATGAAACTAACAAATTCGAGCAGTAAAATTTCTACTGACATGATAAAAATTTTATTTATAATTTTCGGACTCAAAAAGTATTTTTAACAGTTAATATACAGATTCCTCAAATAAGCCATAATAATAATTAAATATATAAACAGACGCCCAAAAATTACCAAAAATTCACATAACATGTAAAAACTCACGGAAATACATATTATTCAAATAAATCAATTTTTATTCCTATAAAAATAATTTTCATGAATTATATACTGACAGAACAGAAATTACAAAAACAGATATATCAATTAATTAAAACAGTAAACAGTAGTTAAAAATTATTATAAGGCATGGAATACATTATACGCATGTAACATGATCTATGAAAAATGATTTCATCAATTTTAACAGTCGTTCAATAATTATTATGAAATTTAGCCAAAAATGTACAAAATACTAATTAAATCAAATAAATATTAAAAATCATGCAAAAATTATTTTTCTCTACACAGTATTCACATAGCATGTGTCACGTATGTTCAAGTAAAATTTCGTCAAAAATCTCATTCAAAAATATTTTAGATAATTCCTAACGTATTAATCTAATACCGAATACTACTCTAATCACTATGATTCTAGGATAACAACTAGTTACCTGGATCGTCGGAGGCGAGCTGAAAACTTCTGGAAATCTCCAAAATAGGCGTGTGACCCTCTTCTTCTTCAAATCCCAAGCACCAAGTATAAGGAAAAAGCCACAAAAACAATTCACGAACAATTATCAAAGAGAAGAAATGAAGAAAATTTGAGAGAATGAAAATGGTGATGATGGCCGAAAATATGGAGAATGGCAGCCAAAAGATTCTGATTTTCTAATCATAATTTGAAGTGAATTAAGAGGTTTAATGAGGTTTTAATTAAAGAAATCATTAAGGGGGGGTTATGGGGGTTATAAGGCATCGAAGAGTCTTAAGGAAAACAAAAGAGAAAAGAAAAGGAGAAGGCTCTCCTATTACTTCACTTGGCCGGCTGCCCCAAGCCCAAAACCCACACAAAACTTTCGGCCCAAATTCAACAACGATCCATGCTCCGAAAGTCCGATACGCGATAAAACGGTTAATTCCTAAATCGCGCCTAAACTTTGAAAATACTTAATAATGAAAATAATTCTAATAAATTATATTATAAATATAAATGAAATAAACACATTAACATGCCATAAAAATAAAAATAATAATTCAGCTCCCAAAATTATAAAATAAAAATAATTAATTTAGAGAAAATAATAGTTTTAGAGAAATTTCTTGCGAAAAAACTAGGAGCAAAATTATGGGTTGTTACAATCTCCCCTCCTTAAATAAAGTTTCGTCCTCGAAACTTCGAAAACACAAAAACAAGGCAAGAACACAAATAGTACCTGAAACGAATAGTTCCGGGTATTTCAGTCGCATTGACTCTTCGGTTTCCCAAGTTGCTTCTCCGTACTTTTGACTTCTCCAAAGTACTTTAACCAAAGGAATAACCTTCCTTCTAAGAGCACGGTTCTGACGGTCCAATATACGAACAGGTCGCTCTTCAAAAGTCAGATTCGGCTCAACTGACACCGACTCAACAGGGATCACATGCGAAGGATCACTACGATACCTGCGCAACTGCGACACATGAAACACATCATGAACCTTTGACAGCTCTGGCGGCAAAGCCAAACGATACGCGACCTCCCCGATCCTTTCAAGAATCTCATAGGGACCTACGTACTTCGGACTCAACTTCCCCTTTTGACCAAACCGCATCACTCCCTTCATCGGAGAAACCCTCAAAAGCACCTTATCCTCCACCTCAAAAGAAATAGGTTTCCGACGCAAATCAGCGTACGACTTCTGCCTATCTTGAGCAGCCTTCATCTTCGCTTGAATTACTTTCACCTGCTCAACTGTATCCTGAATTAACTCCGGGCCCAAAATCAACGAGTCACTGATGTCGCTCCAACAAGTAGGACTACGACACTTCCTTCCATAGAGAGCCTCATACGGAGCCATTTGGATACTAGCTTGATAACTGTTGTTATAAGAAAACTCCACCAAGCTAAGAGACTTGACCCAAGACTGCTGAAATTCCAAGGCACAAGCTCGAAGCATATCTTCCAAGGTCTGAATAGTCCTCTCCGTCTGACCATCGGTAGCTGCATGAAATGCAGTACTCAGCTTCAACTTCGAACCAAAAGCCTCTTGCAAAGCAATCCAGAAATGGGATAGGAATCGCGGATCACGGTCAGAGACAATGTCTTTGGGAACCCCATGAAGACGAATGATCTCATTAGCATAAGCTTCAGCTAACTCTTCCATAGACCAAGTGTTCTTCATCGCAATAAAAACGAGCCACTTTAGTCAATCGATCCACAATCACCCACACAAAGATTCAATCCACCAGGTAGCTCTAGGCAAACCCATCACAAAATCCATCGAGATCGAGTCGAACTTCCAAGCAGGAATAGGCAATGGTTGCAACAAACCACCAGGCCTCTGATGCTCAATCTTCACCTTCTGACAAACCAAACACCTAGCTACGAACTCGGCAATCTCTCTCTTCATACCAGGCCACCAAAAATTAGCCTTCAGATCCTTATAAAGCTTGTCACCCCCAGGATGAACGGAATAAGGGGTACTATGAGCTTCCTCGAGAATCTTTCTCTTAAGCTCACCATCATTGGGCACACACCAACGCCCCATAAACCTCAAGCTATCATCAGCACAGATCTCAAAATTCTCTGCACGACCTTGCATCTTTGCTTCACGGATCTTCTCCAGCTTCGGATCACCCTTTTGCTTGCTTCTTAACTCCTGGAACAACTCAGGCTCAGCACTCATGGAACCCAACAAAGCAGACACATAACCCTGAGGAACAACCTCGATTTCAAGCTTGCGAAACTCTTCACACAATTCACGAGGCACCACCATAGCAGCGTTTAATGAATGCTTACTCTTACGACTCAGAGCATCCGCTACTTTATTCGCCTTACCCTCTCGGTAATCCAGGGTCAGATCATAATCCTTGATCAATTCAAGCCACCTTCTCTGCCTCATGTTAAGATCACGCTGAGTGAAGATGTACTTCAGGCTCTTGTGGTCAGTATACACCTTACACGGAACACCATACAGATAGTGTCGCCATATCTTTAGTGCAAACACCACACCCGCTAACTCCAGATCATGGGTCGGGTAATTCCTCTCATGCACCTTCACCGCCTCGAACCATAGGCTATTACTTTCCCTTGCTGCATCAAAACACAACCCAGACCATTCTTCGATGCATCACTGAACACTTCATACCCAACGCCCTCAGATGGCAAGGTAAGAACAGGAGCAGAGGTCAAACTCTTTTTCAGCTTCAAAAATGCCTCTTCACAATCCTCAGACCAGATGAACTTGCAGTCCTTGCGCATCAAGCGAGTCAGAGGTTGAGCTATCTTGGAGAAATTTTGAACGAACCTCCTATAATAACCAGCTAGACCCAGAAAACTCCGAATCTCGGTCACATTCTTAGGACTCTCCCACTCGACAACAGCCTTGATCTTTGCAGGATCCACCTTGACTCCTTCCTTGCTGATTACATGCCCTAGAAAAGCAACTTCCTTCAGCCAGAACTCGCACTTAGACAGCTTTGCAAACCACTTTTGCTTGCGCAGAACATCTAACACCAGTCTCAAATGCTTCTCATGCTCCTTCTCATCCTTAGAGTAGACGAGAATATCATCGATGAACACGACCACACAAGTAAAGAGCGATTCATTTGATCCATAAAAATCGCAGGGGCATTCGTGAGACCAAAAGGCATCACTTCAAATTCATAGTGCCCATACCTGGTGCGAAAAGCAGTCTTCGGAATATCCTCCTTCTTCACAGGAATTTGATGATATCCGGATCTCAGATCGATCTTGGAAAACACACCAGCACCTTTTAACTGATCAAAGAGATCTTCAATGCGAGGCAACGAATATTTATTCTTGATCGTTACCTTATTCAACTCACGGTAATCGATGCACAGACGCATACTCCCGTCTTTCTTGTTGACAAACAGAACAAGAGCACCCCAAGGAGACACACTAGGCCTTATGAAGCCCTTATCTATCAGCTCTTGCAATTGAGTCTTCAACTCTTGCAACTCAGACGGCGCCATTCTATACGGAGCCTTGGATATAGGAGCGATGCCCGTACTAAATCAATGCGAAACTCCACATCTCTTTCGGGAGGAATACCTGGCAACTCTTCAGGAAATACATCAGGATAATCCCGAACTACCGGAATACTCTCGAGCTGATCTTCGGATGACAAATCCTTCACCATGCAAAGGTATACCACATCACCTTTTTGACGCATCTTCCGCATTCTCAGAGCGAAAACCCACTTAACGCCCTTCTTCACTACAACACCCGAATAAGAAATCCTTTTCCCCTTAGAATCTCTGAGCACCACCTTCTGATCACGGCACTGAATGCAGGCATGATACTTCGATAGCCAATCTATTCCAAGGATCACATCGAACTCTGACATAGGAAACTCCTTAAGATCAGCTGGCAACTCAGAACCCAGAATACTAACAGGCACGCCCTTAAACTCGGAATGACAGGGATAATTCTCACCAGACGGAAGAGATATTAGGGACTTAACAGGAGATCTAGAGGAAAGATTACCTTTTCGAACGAAGGAACTAGCAACAAAAGACACTGTAGCACCAGTATCGAACAGAACAAAAGCATGGATATTATTTACAAGAAAAGTACCAGTGATGACATCAGGATGGACATCGGCTTCAGCTTGCGTCATCACATAGATCCTGTTCTTCGGAGGAGCAGAAGAAGTAACTGGCTTAGCGGGACCAAAGCAGAAAAGACGGAGCTCTAGGATTCTTAGAACACTTGGAAAGACTTGTGCCCCACTTCCTTGCAATAGAAACATAAACAAAGATCCATCACAATTCTTCCCCGGATGAGCAGCCTTACCACAAATTCGGCACTTGCTCGGGTCAACACTCGGACGATAACCAGATCCAGAACCCTGTTGATAACCCCCTCGACCAGACGGCTCATACCTCGGCTTCTTAGCCGGAACCGAACATAGGTAGCGGCGAGGCTTCTTAGCAGCGAAGGCCTTAGCGAATCTTCCTCTTTCAAAGAGGCATGAATACTCGGGGCTATCTCATAGGCTCCCCGGAAAGTCGAAGCTCCCGAACTCGAACATGGGTCCTCACCCTAGGATCCATTTTCTTGATGTACCTTTTCACACGCTCGCCTTCGGTAGGTACAACCGTGGTAGCAAACCTAGGATAGCTCGGTGAACTTATCGAGTGTACTCCCGCACACTCAAAGTACCCCGAGACGAGTTAAGAACTCTTCCCGCTTCGCCAACGGAGCTCATCAGGATAAAACCTCTCCTTCAGCTTAACACGAAACTCATCCCATCCAAATCCCGGTGTAGCCATACAGCTTGCACGAACAGTACTCCACCAGTTATCGGCTTCCATCTTCGGATAGTAGGTACCAATAGGCACCATTTCAAAGCAGGGGCATCCAAAGAGCAAAACAGCTTCTCCATCTCCCTTATCCACCCTTCCAAAGACAACAGGATCGAAGTCCCGTCAAAAGTAGGCGGACGGTGACCGGCCAAACCGATCAAAAATGGATTGCCCACTAGGCGGAAGCGAAGACCGATTAGCCATAGCTATGATGGCGTTCTCAAGTGCTTGGCGCCTCTTCCGGGCAACCTCCTTTCTAGCACTAGTCATACCTCGGGGCGGCATTCTACAAACACAAGTTAATCATTCGTTATTGAACACATTATTAGTTGTAAATTAACAACTTATCACATCAAAGTAAGAAAAATATTTTCCCATGGTTTCCTACCCAAGTGACCCTCTCACCACTACTTTTATTGAAGCCTAATATTCTAATGATCCTAGTTACTTCAACTACACATTTCCCGGGAGTTTCTTAGTGGCTAAGTAAGGGTCTCGGGTAACTTTGCTCTGATACCAACTGTAACACCCCGTCCTTCTACTACTAAGATACTAGACATTAACGATTCAAGGAATACTAAAATGACGTTAGCGGAAATAACGTCGGGACGGTTATGCTACTCTAAAACAATAAATAAAGATAATAACTCAAAATTCATAGCTTAAAAAAGAGAATAAATCTCCGAGTAAACATCATAGTTCTAACATAAAAGAAGTATCCCAAATTGTATCATACTATCAAATCCAAAATACCATGAGACATGCAAGTCTCCCAAAATAAACTTAAATAAAACTAATATCCTTGAAAGCAATCCAAAAATAAGTCTCCCTATGGTCTATATAGAGTTCATCTACCAAAAACAATCTTAGAAGCTTCTTCTCACAACCAACTCTCACACTTGCTAGCCCAAGCGGTCAAAAGCCTAGCATTCATTTCCATCTCGCAAGATTATATTAAATATTTCCACAGTCGGTGGGGAGTAACTAGCGCTTCTCCCGAGAACAATAGCAATCAAAGCACCATTCGAGGTAGATTATTAAGAAAGGAATAACATGCAATCATTACATCATATCATGCACATAGAAATCATAAAGCTCATAGATAAATCAAGAGATCATTAACAATAAGTAAGCATAATATAGTGAGTGACATAATTCCAATATAAATAAATAATAATAATAAATCAAAATACAACAAGTTATTGAGTCAGAAACCGAACGCCGTGATTCGCAAATCACTTCCTAAGGTTTGTCGGATCGCAATCTCCGTGTCGGCCTATGGGCTTACGTTCCCACCCGCCCGTGTCTAAGAATGGCCAAACTCCCGATGCAGGGTAGAACACGCAGAACTCCCCGACCTCTTGGACGACAACAATTAACCCAGTGTATCCCTAGTTCGCAAACCAGGTGGTTGGCATGTTCTTAACCGGGGACTACATCTATCCCACCGGATATTCTTATCTCAAAATACAATCATGCATACAAACTAAGTATCATTCATCAAAAATATTCATCAAAAAGGGGATGCCACCCGGCCTTATACCCACAGTTCATCAAACAGTTCTTCATAATTCCTCAGAATAAATCACTTATACAATAATCAACAAATAATTCTCACAATAACACTTGAACATTCCCAAACATGAAAAATGACAATATACTGGTTTTTACAGCAACCACACTCAATCACCAATACATCACCAATTAACTCTAAATCATATTCATTAAAAGAGTAATAACAATTAAATCATTTTATTCCATAAATCAAACCTAAACATGTGGTTACCAAAATGATGCATACTGTATACTAATGAAAATAATCAACCCAGAATATATTAAATTATAAATTATATCTGATTTACAAGCCTTCAAACAATTTAAAAGTGTATCCTCAATTTCATCACAAAAACACCATAATAATTATGAAACTAACAAATTCGAGCAGTAAAATCACACAAAAATTATCATACGACCCTAATGGCCCTAATGACATGGTACAATTTTTATTTATAATTTTCGGACTCAAAAAGTATTTTTAACAGTTAATATACAGATTCCCCAAATAAGCCATAATAATAATTAAAAATATAAAAAGACGCCCAAAAATTACCAAAACTTCACATAACATGTAAAACCTCACGAAAATACATATTATTCAAATAAATAAATTTTTATTCCTCTACAAATAATTTTCAAGAATTATATACTGACAGAACAGAAATTACAAAAACAGATATATCAATTAATTAAAACAGTAACAGTAGGTAAAAATTATTATAAGGCATGGAATACATTATACGCATGTAACATGATCTAAGAAAAATGATTTCATCAATTTTAACAGTCGTTCAATAATTATTATGAAATTTAGCCAAAAACGTACAAAATACTAATTAAATCAAATAAATATTAAAAATCATGCAAAAATTATTTTTCTCTACACAGTATTCACATAGCATGTGTCACGTATGTTCAAGTAAAATTTCGTCAAAAATCTCATTCAAAAAGTATTTTAGATAATTCCTAACGTATTAATCTCATACCGAATACTACTCTAATCACTATGATTCTAGGATAACAACTAGTTACCTGGATCGTCGGAGGCGAGCTGAAAACTTCTGGAAATCCCCAAAATAGGCGATTGACCCTCTTCTTCTTCAAATCCCAAGCACCAAGTATAAGGAAAAAGCCACAAAAATAATTCACGAACAATTATCAAAGAGAAGAAATGAAGAAAAATTGAGAGAATGAAAATGGTGATGATGGACAAAAATATGGAGAATGGCAGCCAAAGGATTCTGATTTTCTAATCAGAATTTGAAGTGAATTAAGAGGTTTAATGAGGTTTTAATTAAAGAAATCATTAAGGGGGGGTTTTGGGGGTTATAAGGCATCGAAGAGTCTTAAGGAAAACAAAAGAGAAAAGAAAAGGAGAAGGCTCTCCTATTACTTCACTTGGCCGGCTGCCCCAAGCCCAAAACCCACACAAAACTTTCGGCCCAAATTCAACAACGATCCATGCTCCGAAAGTCCGATACACGATAAAACGGTTAATTCCTAAATCGCGCCTAAACTTTGAAAATACTTAATAATGAAAATAATTCTAATAAATTATATTATAAATATAAATGAAATAAACACATTAACATGCCATAAAAATAAAAATAATAATTCAGCTCCCAAAATTATAAAATAAAAATAATTAATTTAGAGAAAATAATAGTTTTAGAGAAATTTCTTGCGAAAAAACTAGGAGCAAAATTATGGGTTGTTACAATACATATGGTGCTTTATTGTAAATTGAATTAGCCGTGCTGTAGCAATTTGGAAGCTGGTGTCAATGCACTGTTGAAGCATGTCACAATTTGTTTTTTTTAAAAAAAAAAAAATAATATCAAAGATAACAGTTATGGAAAAAACCTGTTATAATATTATAAGAAAACATAACACTTGAGCAAAGAAGAGTTGTGTTTGCTTGTAACAAAGATAACAGTTATTTAAGATAGTAGTTAAATATTCCTTCGGTCAAACTAGCTTAAAAATAGCAAACTTAACGGTTATTTGACAAATGTGTTATCTAGTAGTATAACGTGTATTATAAATGACTGTTATGTTTTCTCTTCCAAACATAACACTTCCATTAGGTGTTATCTTTACTTTACATTACACTGACTTGGAAAACGCATCAAAAGTGTTATGTAAAGCCTTATATAACAGTTAACTTTGACCTTTTTTGTAGTAGTGAATACCCGACAATATACATCTAGTTGTATTCGGAAGATAGTCTTAATCAAAAGCATCCATCAATCCTCAAATAAAGATGAGCAAATCAACGTATACCAAAATCCCCCGCAACCTCATGTGTCAAGAGCCACACATGCTAGATATGCTATATTGCTATTAACCATATATATCCACATATACGTAAGAACCAAGAAGCTGGAGCTTAATTAGACAAAACAATGAATAATATCAGAGAAGATTTTGGAGCCCATGTTGTTGCTTTACCTTATCCAAGTCAAGGACACATATCACCCATGCTCCAATTTTGTAGACGTTTAGATTCTAAAGGAGTCAAGGCCTCCTTAGCGATCACTAAGCACATCTTCACCACCCTAAAAGCCAGATCAGATGGCCACGTTCACCTTGTAACTGTATCCGACGGCTACGACGATGGCGGCTTTGGGGAGGCGGAGAGCATCGCCACCTACCTTGCCAGCCTCGAAGCCAACGGATCCCATGCCCTAGGGGAACTTATCGAGCAACATGCTGGTACCAATAACCCCATAACTTGCATAGTGTATGATTCATTTTTTCCTTGGTGTCTAGATGTTGCTAAGAAATATGGAATATTAGCGGCTTCATTCTTTACCCAAGCATGTGGGGTAAATTATGTATACTACTTGGCTCACCACGGGAAGCTTTCTGTGCCGGTTTGTTCGCCGCCGGTAGATATTCCAGGCTTGCCGCCCTTGGATGTCAGTGATCTACCATCGTTTTTGGACTCACCGGAGTCCTACCCGGATTATTTACAGTTGGTTTTGAACCAAAACTCTAACGTGGCCGAGGCTGATTTTGTGCTAGTCAACACTGTTTACGAGTTGGAGGATAAGGTAAAAACTATGCTTCAGTTCATGTGAATGGTAATTTAGTGTGCGTTCTCTCCATTTGAATTTTTCTAGTCTCATTGAAGCTGAAATTATTTGAACTTATCTGTACTCATCTGAACTTATTATATCTTAAATTTTTTTTTTAGAATGAAGAGAATACACCTTTAATAGCATATTTACTTCGTTCAGAATTAATATAATACATACAATTATACGGTTAACCTTTGACAATGATTCTCACCATTACACAGAGAAAGTACTTGTCATTTGGCACCTTCTCAGAGTTTACCTCAATGTCTAGTTTTAAAATAATATCAATTTTTCATAATTTAACTTACTGTATAATTGAAGATATAAATGGTCAAAGTAGTAGAGGTGTCAAAAACTGGACCGACCCACGGGTGAACCCGCATGCGACCCAAACCCAACCTGTTCCGAGCCGAGAGTGGTCGGTTGGAAAGCCGACCCATTCCGACCCAGTGTCCACCCATGCCCAGTTGAACCCGTGGAATTGGTAACCCAACCTGAACTGGGCCGACCCAGGTGGACCCGTGGCCAGTTGCACCCGTGAACAACGATCCAAACCCAACCTGTTTTCGACCCAAAACTAACCCGCACCCAACTTCACCCGCCAATGACCCAGTTAAACCCACCCAGTTATCACCCAACCCAGTTGTGACCCAACCCAGTTAGACCCCGACCCAGTTGTGACCCAACCCATTTATCACCGACCCAATTATCACCCAACCCAGTTACCACCCGACCCAGTTACCACCCGACCCAACTAAATCCGACCCAAAACCATTCCGACCCAATACAACCCGACCCAAAAGTTCCGACCCAGTTTTCTTCCTCTCAGCACATGTTATGGCGATAACCTATGACCAAACATTTTCAATAGGCCCAGTTCAGCTTGGGGGCCCAAATGTTCAAAAATCCAAATGTTCTAAGCATTCAATACTGTACTTCTTTTCCCCTCTATTAATACTCTTATATTTTCCCCTAAAAAAAATACTCTTATACTTGTGCAACTGCTTGTCGTGTTTTGTGTGGAAAGGGATTTTCCATTAATTTGTGTGCTTACATGGTTCTGTGATACTTTGTTATTAGGGTCTGAGATTATTATGATCGTAATTTGTGTGCTAACATTATATTGTGAATTTGTGTCTTTTGTTGATTTACTTAGTTATTAAGTAATTATGTAGGCATGTCAATTACAACAGCATAAGATATTGAATTTGAAGGGATATTGGAGAGAATAAGACAAGTAAATTAGGAAAAATAGAAAACTCTTATATTCATATACTTCAATGTTTACAAAAGAAAAGATCAAGTACACTTACAAATGAATAATGTAAATAACAAAATGAGTAAGTCTAAACTCTAAAATAACAAAATGTATACAAGTATTGAACTAATTAGAGTATTGAACTAATACTCTAATTATTAGACGTGTCAACAACAAAGAACAACAACGGACCACCACCAGCGGCGAAGAAGAATAATGAGATCACAGACGGCGAAGCAGAACAACGGACCACCAAGCAGCACCGGTAGACCACCAAAGAACAACATCGAAACGTAAACGGTTGCAAAGAACAACAGGCCAACAACAGAAGCAATAACAACATATGGTAGAAACACCAAAAAACCCTAAACAACAGCATATGGTAGAAACAGCAGTAGGGTTTAGGGTTTATGGGTTTAGGGTTAAACCCTCAACACTAACCCTAAATAGAAACCCTAAACACAAACCCCTAAACACACAAACCCAAAAACACAAAACACAAACCCCTAACACACAAACCCAGAAACACAAATCCCAGAAACACAAATCCCAGAAACACAAAACCCATCACACAAAACCCATAAACATAAGCCCGGAAACAAGCCCAGAACACAAGCCCAGAAACATTACTTAATACTTAGACTTAGACAGTAAACAGTTAGGTTAGTCATTACTAGCATAAACAAAAAAATACATAAGTCTTAACATGTCATCTCGAACAAGCCCAGAACATAAGTCTTAACACAAACCCGGAAACAAGCCCAGAACACAAGTTAGGTTAGTCATCTCAAACCCAACCATGTGAACAACACCACCACCAGCCATTTCACCACCAGCCCAAAACCCAAACCCTTAACATGTCATAAACCCAAAACACAAACCCAAATCAATAAACACAAACCCAAATCAATAGACACAGAAAACCCGAACCTAGAAAACATGAACCCTAAACAAATCAAACCCTAACAAAAAGGCAGACCTAGATACTTAGATTGTTAAACATCAACGAGAAATCACAAACATGAAATCACAAACATCAAACATGACACAAAAAAACAGTATTAAGATCGAAAAATAAATGAAATCACAAACATGTCATCACAAACATGTAACATAAAATTATAAATGACAAAAAATCAGAAACAGAAATCACAAACATCAAACATGTAAAGTTGTAAACAAGTCAGAAACCCTAAACAATTCAAGTTAAGAATTTAATATACAATTATACATGACAAATAATAACGAACACAGTAGATCTCACATATGACAAAAAATAAGATACAAAAAAAAATCAGTATTAAGATCGAAAAATAAACTTGATATTCCTAAAAAATTCTAGATCTCACATATGACAAAAAAAATCAAAAAATACATGATATTCCAGTAGATCTGCAAACTGGACCAGCACATAATCCCACATTCACATGCAAGCAGATCTTCCTAATTCTAAAAAAAAAACGAATTCTAGAACTCTAGAAGTGTAGAACACTTACCTGGTGGTTGCGACATACTGTTTTTAAATATTAAATTTACTTTTTTTTTTCTTCTTTTTTGCTTCTTCTTTGCTTCTTCTTTTCCGACGATCGCCGTCTTTTTTTCCGACGATCTTCACTTCTTGACCAAAAGTCCAAAACCCAGAAAATAAACCAAGAGAACACCAACCCGTAAACCGTATTTAAGAGAAATGAGAAATTTGAAAGATAAATATGAAAGAAGCGAAGAAAATAAGATAGAGAGAGAGAAAATGAGAGAGTAATAGAGAATTAGAGATTGATCGAAAAAAAGAGGCGAAGAAATTTCAAACAGGGGAAGAAAATCTGAAAGAAGCGAAGAATTTTTAGGGTTTTTTTAGGGTTTGGAAGGGAGAGGAATAGAGGATGAGAGATTGCGAGGGAATGCCGGATGAGAGAGAAAATGAGGCGAATAAATGAGGCGTGTGAGGTTAAAAATAGGCTTATATACTAGGGATTATGGTGGAAGTTTAGGGTTAGATTTCTGATTCAATCTCAACCGTTGGATTTAATCATTGAGTGGCTAAGATTCATTTTAGTGAGTAAATTTTAGATTTTTAGAAATCTGATTTTAGAGATTAAAGAAATGATGGGTCAAGGGCTCAGATTTAATATTAGCTAATCAATGGTCTCAAACCAAGATCCTTTACATATTTTTTTGACCAATGAACATCAAGAGTGATCAAGCACATGGATTTCAAAATCTCAATGGTTGGATTTACTCTTTCTCAAATCAAATGGTTAAGGTTAAGTCTTAAGAGTTGTTAAGACAAGTAATGCTTTTTTCTAGTTTTTATATTTATAATTCTACATTTTTTAATACCGATTGTAATTATAGTATTGATTTGTAAATTTGTTTAGTAATTATTACTAATTAGTAATATTATAAATTAATAAAAATTACAAACTTTAGAAGTTTAATTACTATTTTTAATTATAAACAAGATGATTCATGTAAAAATTATTATGAATGAATAATGATGTATTGATGTTAAACAGTGAAAGTAGAAACTGTTAAGTATGAAATATGAATGTATGATTATTTAAGTAATGAAATAAACGGATTCCTAGTATGACTTTTGATTAAGATCCACAACGATACGTATGATTAAGTTGCTATACGACGATACGTATAGCAACTTAGTATCTTACTGTCTTTTAAGATCAAAACTGAAACATCAACGATGAAAGTCGATCAATCTATTCTAAATTTCTAATGATGCTTTGATTATTGTTAAAACCGTGTAATAACATCGATGATCAATCTTATGATCATTTGATGGTTTTGACTTTTAATTAATGTCGAAGACAATCAATCTTATGATCATTTGATTAATTAATTTATGTCAAGATTGTGAACCTTAACTTAACGAAATTCGATCATATTCATCCTCTACTAATATAGTGTATGATTATGTATCATCTTCATATGACATATTGACATATTCGATTAAGTGATTAACGTTGATCATTGTTACTTCACTACTTGTTGAGTTGTTCCATGAACGATGAAAGTCTAACTCTTTTTGTTGCTATATAGTGACTCATTCAGACTTGAGAGTGTGTAAGTCACTAACTAACAAAATGTTTAAGTTTAATAGTCTATTGACTCTAACACTATAAGTCTATAATCAATAATCAGTATGGACTTATGCCTTAAGCCCTTAACAACTTAAATGATTAACCCTTATGGTTGTTAGTTGTTACTTGTTTGATGTTAGTTGTTACTTGTTACTTGAATACTTATGCAATCATGAATAAGAATAAGTGAATAACCGATACTTAGGCAATAGGCCAATAGCCAATGCCCAATGGTGAATGACCCAATAATATAAGTATAACTTATAAGTCTTACTTTAGTAACTTTTAAAATTTGTAATATAAGTATCAAACTATTAATGATTCAATGTATTATTACAAAATTCACAATGACTCAATCACAATTCACAATATTAGTATAATTACTATAATATATCACAATAAAGTATAATCTATATCACAATATCACATGTTATAAGTTTATAACGTATAAGTTATAACAATCTCGACCCAAATCAATACGCCGCCGGTTTGAGATTTCAGCTGATCCAAGAACCAAGTCCTACCGAGATCCGATTTATTCCGACCCGAGTCATTCCGAAAGCCGATTTATTCCGACCCAAGTCATTCCGATAGTCGATTTCTTGAATACTCAATTAATTCCGAAAGTCGATTTATTCCGACCCAATTCATTCCGATATCGATTTCTTCCGACCCAAGTAATTCTGAAAGCCGAATTATTCCGACCCACGTAATTCCGAAGCCGATTTATTCCGACCCAAGTTATTCCGATATCGATTTCTTTCGACCCAAGTCATTCCGAAAGCCGATTTCTTCCGACCCAAGTCATTCCGAAAGCCGATTTCTTCCGACCCAAGTCCTTCCGAAAGCCGATTTAGGCCGACTTCACCTTATTCCATTCCGACCCAAATTCACCCAACCCAGATACGAGCCGACCCGGCCTCGGCCCGACCCGAGCCCGAGATCCCTCACCCAGTTGAACCCGACCCAAGTTCACCCGACCCACCCAGTTCCGACCCATGACACACTCTCACCCAGATTATTCCGACCCAAATCATTCCGACCCAGCTTGGGTCAACCCAAACCCAGCCAGTGACCCAGATTGACACCACTACAAAGTAGTATCCTACAAACCATAAAAATGCAAGTGATGTATTAATTTTGAATTATATCAAGAATAGATATAAATTCAACAACTTCTCCAAATATTTGAATTCTATTCGTGAATTTTCTTTTCCCAAACAAGCAAAATCTATACCTCCTTTGATCGATATATTTGATATTAATCATACATACTAGCTAAAGAATAAAGAATAAAGAATAAAAGTTACTTTGTTAAGCATACTAATTTTATTTAGGTTAGTAAATACTTTAGTTAGTTTATTGGATTAGAATTAATTTTCCCTAATCCCGGGGCGTTAAAATTTGTAATTAGGTTACGGTTTTTTTTTACAAGAAACAATGCATTCATTTATTCAAGACAACTAAGATCAGAGAGTACAACAAGATGTGCTTCACTAGGCACCTCCTCCATCCATACCATCATTTCACTAAATTTACTACTCAACTTTGCTAAAGAGTGAGCTACCCCATTCCCTCCCCTGCATACATGAGAGAAAGAGAAACATGACTTAGCTAGCTTCAGAATATCAGCTACAACTCTACCAAAACCTGTATTCTCACATACTCCTTTCTGCTGATGAGTGAAGAGTTTTATGTTGTCAGTTTCAAGCACCACTCTAAGAATTCCGGCCAGCTTCCATTGCAATCTGAAGTGAGTGTCGCCATTAATTCCACCACATCCACCATGAAATCTGATCCCCTACCTTCTTCTCACACGTTGCGAGCATTACCTCCCTAGCATTAGGGGAACGGTGTTCATGGTGGTTAACCAACCCGAAACAATATTTCGGTTCGGTAACCGAAAGTTTCGGTTCGCTCTTTTTGCGAACCGTATCCGTAACCATTTAGACCGGTTACCGTCTAGCAGTTAACCGTTCCTTTCGGTACGATTTTTCGGTTAACCATTAACCGTTATTCAAGTTATAATATTATATTTTACTTAATGTAAATATATATTTTCTAATTTTTTGTGCATATACTTTAATATTATATATACTCTAATATAAATGTATTATAAAGTGGATAATAAATCCATTGGAAGACATAATAACACTAATAATTTACTCCATTTTTTAATTATAGTGTTTATATTAGCACTAAAGTTTCCAAATAATCACGTACTTCCTCTAATTGTTCTTACTTAGTAACAAATATTAGAATTAAGGTAATTGTTGGAAAAAGTTTCAAACTAATTAAATAGAGGAAAAAATATTTCGGTTTTTCGGTTAACCGTTTACTCAAAAATCATAACCGTAACCGTACCGTTTAACCGTTACTTTTACCGGTTCGGTAACCGTACCGTTAAAACTTTTTTTTACCGGTACGTTTACCACCCATTTAGACCGGTTTTTCGGTACGGTTTTTCGGTTTCGGTTTTTTATGAACACCCCTACCTAGCATGATCACGAACAACTCCTCCGAGGCCTACTATTTTGTCTCCAAACAAGGCATCATCCGAATTGATTTTGTAACATCCTTGTTTAGGTGGCTTCCAAGTCTTGATGAGACCTTCCTCTCTATGCCCCTCTATTATAGCGATCTCATTTGCCTTCTCTCATTCACCAACAAAGCTCACAACCCTATTTATGACTTCTAAGCAATGCATCTTTTTTGGTTAAAAAGCCATGCATTCCTCTTCAGTCATATACCCCACAATAAGCTCCAAAACAAACTCCACCACGCCTTATCTGAGAAGGTTTTTTCCAGCCCTAAACACCACTCCATAAAGCTCGTCTTAATCATACCAAACTACCATCGATTGTCAAAGGAGAGACTTGCCAAATGTGTGTAGCCTCAGGACACTTGACTAACACGTGCCTCACCGTTTCACAAGCTTCCCCACACATTGGGCACACACTATCATCACACAACTTCCTCTTCAAAAAATTATCCCTGACCGGAATGCTTCCATGTAGCGCCTTCCACCCAAACCCCTGAATTTTTGGTACAGTCTTTGCTTTCCACACTTTTCCCCAAATTGTGAGGTCCTTAATTACTTACTGAACTTGAAGAATTCCCAGCCTATCTCGTCTTCAGTTGAGTATAATAAGAGCTTTTCACCAAGAAAGAGTCATTCTTCGTAAGAGCCCAGGTCCATGAGTCCGCTTTCGGGTACATAGACTTAGAAATGCGTGTGATTTCCTCACTCTCCCATTTTGTGAAAAGATGGTTCAGCATTGTATGGTTCCACCTCCCTTCTCAATTAACTCAGCAACAGTATGTGGAGGCTCCATTATACTACTGCATCAAGGAAGGACTTTAAACTTTGGCAAACCCGGGACCCAGGGATCATTCCAAATATCAACTGAATGACCCTCCCTACAACTTTTATAGCACCCTTGGCAATTACATCCTTCACAGAAAGTATGGAACGCCAAGTGTAACTTGCCATAGAACTTAATTTTGCTTCCATATTATATAAATGGCGAGTTAGGAAAATACTTATTCTTTAGTGTCTTATATTAGCCATCAAAAATTTAGTATTTGTTATCACTCTCCAAGCTTGCTTCGCTAAAAGGGCTTTGTTAAAAATCTGTAAACTTCTCATACCTAGACCACCTTCCTTCTTGGAAGCATATAATTTCTCCCATGCAACCCAAGCTATTTTCCTTTCATCCCCTCGTTGCCCCCAATAGAAGTTACGACACATTCTTTCCATCTCAATAAGTATACTCACCAAAATAGTAAAACATTGCATTGAATATGTTGGTATGGCTTGTGCAATTGCTTTTATAAGAACTTCTCGACTGGCTTGGGAGAGAAACCCCTCCTTCCATCCCTTCAACTTGTTCACGACCCTTTCTTGAATATTCTGAACTTTGAACTACCCACATATGTTGGGAGTCCAAGATATTTGTCATGTTTGTCAACAGCCTTAGAATTCAACTTCATCTGAAGCAATTCTTTCTTTTGTGGCTCAATATTTCGGCTAAACGAAACTTCATATTTTTTCATATTTAATTTTTGACCTGAAGCAACCTCATAGATAGAAAAGATATCAAGGATTTTCTCCACTTCTTTATCATTTGCCTCGATAAATAAGAGACTATTATATCATCCGCGAAAAACAAGTGAGAGATAGGCGCCACCTTCTTTCCAATCTTTACCCCATGAATCTCTTTTTAGCTTCTGCATCCCTAATGAGGACCGAAATCCCTTCAGCACATAAAAAAATAAAAGGGAGATAACGGATCACCTTGTCTGAGGCCCCGAGAAGGGAGAAATTTTCTAGTTGGTTGGCCATTAAGCAAAATTGAGAAAGAGGCCATGCTAACACATCTTATAATCGCTTGGGTGAATCTAGTGGGAAACCCCATTTTCCCCATCATTGCTTCAAGGAAAATCCACTCCACTCGATCATAAGCTTTACTCATGTCCAATTTGAGCCCCTGATAACCATCTTTCCCTTTTTTCTTCTTTCTCAAGTAGTGAAAAAATTCATAAGCAACTAGAATATTATCCGTAATCAACCTTCCCGGCACAAAACCACTTTGAGATTCATGAATAATATCGTGGAGAACTTTTTTTAATCTGTTTGCAGGAACTTTCGAATCAAGCTTATATAACACATTACATAAGCTAATGGGTCTAAAATCCACTGGGGCTTCACACTGCTTCTTTTTGGGAATCAAAGCAATATGAGTCTGATTAATGGAATTAATATCCCCACCATTGTTCAAAATTTCCACCACCTTACTCACACATCACTACCAAGAATACTACATGCTTTTTGATTAAACAGTGCACACATTCCATTTGGACCCAGAGCATATGTCGGGTGCATTTGAAATAGTGCCTCATAAATTTCCTCCCCTGTGTACGAAGCCTCTAACATCTCACACATTGCATTCGATACTTCTGTTTGGACTTTTTCAATTATGGGATTCACATCCACCTGTCGATACGAGCCAAACAAATTCTCAAAATGGGAAACAAACACCTCGGCTATCTGATCCTCCTCCTCATACTTGTTCCCTGCCCCATCATAAACAAACTCAATACTATTTCGCTCCACCTTCTGCTTGGCATTTGCATGAAAGAATTTTGTGTTTTTGTCTCCGTTTTTCAACCAGTCCTAATTTAGCTCAAATATTAAATTAATATGATATATTGGGTGGTGTTCTCTATACTCTTGAAAAATTCCTCCTTTATACACATTAACTTCATCAACTTATTTTTACTAAGCAGAGAAGATTATCAATGAATCCAAAGTACTATTGCTGATCGAAACTGATATTTGTTGATATGTAGTATATCTCTTTTATTTAGTTTGGTGCAAATTAGAACTGATTTATATTAACAAAGACTGATTTTTATTGATTAAAACATAGAAAATTTGTCATTTTATATCTTTTAATTATATATTACTTTTATGAGAAGAAACTTTATGTATTTTTTCTTGCAACTTAAGACCTTAACAAATAAACTTTTTCCAAGAAAAAACCTTAGACCGCTTGTAGTCAACATTAACTCAAACTTTTTGAGACAATGAATGCACAAAACAAAAAAGCGTCACTATATAAATTAAAATAAAATAAAATAATGAATGTTAATTGTCTTGGGTGGTTGTGATGGAAATATAGTGTTTTCAAGGCTAAGCTTAAGAATAAAGTAATAAGACAAAAGGAATTAGAATTCATTGTGTCGTGGCAATTTGGAACCATTAACTTGAAAATGATAACCGGCACAACCGAGGTGCTTATTGTATTTGTCATTCCATTCCGAAGGTTAACACACAACTCTCATACAAACACAATTTTAGGTGAAAGTTTGGAGTCACATAAACTTCTGTCCAAAATCAAGGAAATGTGTTTAGCTCTTTTGTGGAAGGGTGCAAGTTCTTGGGTAAATTTTGATAGAAGAAAATCAGAATATATACAAGAAAAGATGTAACTTCCCTTAAGATAATCAAGGTTAAGAATTAAAGAGAAATGATCCAAGAGATTAACTCAACGTTACCAACCATTTATAACCCCGAAATAAAAAACATACACCAGAATAATGTGTCATTACAACCCATTAATAATGATCAAATATATCAGTTACAAGAGCCAAAAGGGAGAAAGCCAACGGATAACACTTTGGTGGATGCTTGACATATAAGACAGAATACTATGCACCCATTACGTGGCTGGCCACTGCTTACACGCAAAGTATACTAGTCAAGCGATAGAAGTACAATGTAATAGATCAAATGATAAATATACAATGACAAAACAGTCATTATATCAACATAGTCGTTCATTGAAGGTCTTTACTTCCTTGATGCATAAAAGGGGGTCTAGGGTTGGTTCACGCAAACAATTTTTTATATTGATGTCCTAAGCTGATAGAAAAAGCTTAAAAGGTTGTTATTTACAAAAAACGATATATAAAAGGTCTCTTTTTTTTTTACAAATTTTCCTAAAACTTATTTTAACTGAATAAAACTTATTTTTACCCCATATTATTTTCTTAAGGTGAAGTCTATAAACCCAAAATAAATTAAAATACCTTATATTTCCAGGAAATATTTGAGGATCGTGGCAGTGGACTAAGGGTTCTACTTATTGAGATGGTGGTATACTTTTCAATTTTGTCAATTTCCTGGCTATATAAGCCACGCATGGTGCAAGTGAGATTATTTTACATTATAGCGAATATATTTCCATAATAATGCTATTCTACAAAATGATTCTTATTTTGCTCTAAAGGTGAAAATAATTTATGGGTACCGTCAGTGGCGGATCCAGGATTTTACAGATGGTGGGTCACCACCGCGGTTTGAAAATGTTGTTTTCATTGCCGTCTAAGAAATGGTAGCGTGACCCATTATGACTAAGCGTGGCTCCGCCACTGGGTACCGTCCACCTAAAAGCGAGGGAGGGAGCGCTAAGATTTTTCAGAACACTTCAATGCATAACCACCAAGTGATTCAACGATTAGCAAATAAAAATCCTATAGATTTGCAGTTTTACTAAAATAGACTGCTACTTGAGTTTGCGGTTCATAAGTTCTTAACTGTTAACTTAGGATGCTTTGAATTCTAATAATATAGCTACGTGATATAACGGTCTAATTTAGATATACCACAACTCATCCACATAATTGTTGAAGATTTTCCCAAAAAAAAAAAATCCTAAGAAAGGTGCTGAAGTTACCTAAGGATTGGTTATAAAAAAAAAACTAAAACCGCAATCTCACTGCGGGTTTTGCTTATTAATTTTTCTGATACCAACCTATCTTAATTGTAATTATGTGACCGGTAGATGAGGAAATATTGAATATTATCTTGGGAAAAAGTTCATAGAAAGGCACACATTAAATCATTGAATAAAGACAAGAAATTCAAGCTAAATCGTACAACCATAGCCCACCTTATTAATTACGGAGTATTAATTAAGGCATCATATGCCACACATGTTGGATCTGCTTCAACCATATATATCAACAAGAGTAGGAAATCTAAGAATGAACTAAGAAATAACTCAAACAATACAATGAAAAATATGAAAGAAAATCTTAGAGCCCATATCTTGGCTGTACCTTATCCACTTCAAGGACACATATCCCCCATGCTCCAATTTTGTAGACGTTTAGATTCTAAAGGAGTCAAGGCCTCCTTAGCCATCACTAAGCACATCTTCAACACCCTAAACCCCAAATCAGATGGCCACGTTCACCTTGTAACTATATCCGATGGCTTTGATAATGGTGGCTTTGAGGAGGCGGAGAGCGCCGCCGCCTACCTTGCCAGCCTCGAAGCCATCGGATCCCACGCCCTGGGGGACCTTATTGAGCAACATGCTGGTACCAGTAACCCCATAACTTGTATAGTCTATGATTCATTTTTCCCTTGGTGTCTAAATGTTGCTAAGAAATATGGAATATTAGGGGCTTCATTCTTTACCCAAGCATGTGGGGTAAATTATGTATACTACTTGGCTCACCACGGGAAGCTTTCTATGCCCGTTTTTTCACCACCGATACATATTCCAGGGTTGCCGCCCTTGGATATCTGTGACCTACCGTCGTTTTTGGAATCACCGAAGTCGTATCCGGATTATGTAGAGTTGGTATTGAAGCAAAATTCTAACCTGGACCAGACTGATTTTGTGCTAATCAACACTGTTTATGAGTTGGAGGACAAGGTAAAAGTTATGCTTTAGTGATGCTGATTTAATATCATATTTACTTTCTTCGGAATTAACTAATTAATGATATGGCCATCCATATATAAGGCTTTGTATAATTAAACTAGTTTTTTAGGGCCGGGTTATGCCCCGAATAATTATATATTTCATTTATTAGTATTTTACATTGAAATTATAACACCAAATATTACTTGGTTTAGTATTTAAGACATTAGTAAACAAGCTTGAGGTCATGGGATCAAATCTTATACCATGTAGTATAAGGTAGCTAATTAGTTTAACTATTTGGCAAAATTAGTTGCTTAAGTTGATAAACTATTTTTGTAAAATTAGTTGTTAACTTGTTATCAAAATTTGAAAATGATTTTTCAAAATTTCAGTCACCTAATTCTGAAAAGGTAAAAATTTTAACTTTTTTTTTAAAGTCATTTTAGCCACCTGAAATTTTATTTTAGGTACTCCCCAAACACTACTAATCATTTTAACACCTAAAATATGTTAGCAACTCATCATTTAAGGTAACTAAAATGATTCACCAAACAGAGTCAATAAGTACTTTGTTGAATTAAATTAATTTTCCTTAAATCACGGGGTATTAAACTTTCTAATTAGGTTATGCTAATGTTTGGTATACAATAATTTAGCTCAAACATCAAATTAATATGATTATTTTAGGTAATGTACCCTATACTCAAAAAAATTTCTTCTTAATACACATAACAAGTTTGTGAGGGATTCCCATTAATAGCGCTCCTAACTTTGACATATTTTCAATGGTAAGCCTAAATTTTTTTTACTATGAAAAATAACCCTATATTTATTAATTAATATTACAAAAACTTGACCTTAGAGCACCCACATCAATGGGTTTTTACTCCAAACCCAAAACAACCACCTAACCCACTAATAGCCCACCTGACCACCAACCTTTCACTTGAAACCCCACCTCAGCCCCTAAAAACACCACCGTCCCACCCCCGAAACCGTCTAACCCATTGAAATCCCTAGTCCAACCCCGAAACCACCACTCCTCCACCCGAACCCCTAGTCCAGCCACCAAAACTACCATTCTCCCACTCGAAACCACCAAATCTACAATAGAGAGGACTGAGGAGAGAGAGAGAGGAGCAGGGCAACAAAAACGCAGACATATGAGATAGGAAGACTCGAGCAAGAGACAGAGATACGAGGTAGCAGCAACGCCGGCAGACCAGCAGCTCCTAGCAAGAGCAGTGCATCAATGGTGGTACTTAGCAGGACCACCATCGAACTAAAGAGAGAGAATTAAACAATGCAACAACACTGCCAACCCCATTAACACCAGCAGCAGCAGCAAGGTGAAGGCTGACAAAATCACAAAACAGAGCGGCGACGGAGAAGAGTGTGGTGGCTTTATTTTTTCTATATTGAAGGAAAACAATATAAAAAAAATGGAATTGCTTTATTAAGAGTGCTTAATAGACACCACTTATGTAGTTATGCGTACCATTTAATGCAGAATATGGTGGCAGGATGAAGTACATGGTGGCTTTATTTTTCTCTATTAGAGGAAAAAAAAATAAAGAATATTGGAGCACCAATCTTTTATTTATTGCTCTTCTAAGAGTGCTTAATACACACCACTTATGTGTACCATTTACTCGGTCACAAGTTGGTTAACCAACAACTTCAAATGGCTTTTTTTGTTCTCAGGTAGTTGATGCAATGTCCAAAGAATGTCCTTTGTTAACAATTGGCCCAACAGTTCCATCCATTTACGTGGACAATCGAATTGCATATGACCGAGAATATGGTCTAAGTCTTTACCACCATGATCCTACTACCACCAATTGGTTAAGTACCAAACCTCCAAGGTCAGTGGTTTATGTCTCATTTGGTAGCATGGCTAATCTATCAGAGCAACAAATGGAAGAATTGGCCTGGGGCTTAAAGCAAAGTGATTGCCACTTCTTGTGGGTAGTTAGAGCTTCCGAAGAAGGCAAGCTTCCCAATGGATTTGCTGATGAGGTTGCTGCGAAAGGGTTAATTGTTAGATGGAGTCCGCAACTAGAGGTACTCGCTAGCGAGGTAATTGGGTGCTTTTTCACGCATTGTGGTTGGAACTCGACACTGGAGGCGCTAGCTATGGGTGTGCCTATGATAGGGATGCCCCAGTGGACTGATCAACCATTGCATGCTAAGCTTGTTGAGGCTGTTTGGAGAGTAGGAGTAAGAGTCAACGTGAACAAAGAAGGGCTTGTAAGAAGAGAAGAAATTGCTGGTCGTATAATTGAAGTAATGGAAGGAGAAAAAAGGAAAGAGTTTATTGACAATGCTCAGAGATGGAAGGGTTTGGTCAAGACAGCAATGTCTCAAGACGGATCTTCCGATAGGAATATTGACGAGTTCGTATCAAAAATCTCAAGCTCGATGAAGTGATTTGGTTTTGAGAATTGTTGAGTTGTCATTAGTAGAAGTAGCCAACGGGAAAAACCAAAACCTAGCAGCCACACATTCCCCTCCCCCCCCTTCTCTCTTCTCTCCTCAAAAAACTCCAGTCTTTCTTTAATTAGTTCGGCGCTGCCAACATCATTTTCGAGTTGTGGTAAATCCCAATTTCTACTTTTATGTACTTGGTTCTTTAGTTTTTGTTAATAATAATTCTCCTTTCTGTCGCTTTTGGAGAATTCTTTTTACCCAATAAGTACTGGATTATTTGTCTCCATTAGCGGGAGTTTGGAGTTTGATTTTTTAGTCTCTTTGTGGGAGGTTAGACTTTGATTTTTATGGTTTCTTCTAAAGATATAGTTAATTGATGGTTTACTATACAAATTTACAATCATAATTGGATTCTCATAACCTATCTACAAGGTCCACCAAAAAAAAATATTCTCAAAACTATGCCTGGATGACGCTCTCATACAAGGTTGCATGATTCAACAAACAAACAAGGGCTATGCCGTATTGTAACTTGGTTCATTATCATCATAGTTATATCATTGAAGAACTTTATTTCCTCAAGTTAGGCTGTGTTTCATTTTTT
The DNA here is from genome assembly GCA_947648045.1 of Beta corolliflora. Lineage (NCBI taxonomy): Eukaryota > Viridiplantae > Streptophyta > Magnoliopsida > Caryophyllales > Amaranthaceae > Beta > Beta corolliflora. The sequence goes on along the minus strand of CANSZD010003157.1, from coordinate 952,638 downwards.
CTTCAATATCGATTGCGGATGTCGTATCTTTGTCAATAAATAAACTTTATTTTTCCCCTTCAAAAAAGGAGTGGTAAACGGCGGGTCATCCAGATCGGTTTTCGGTTTTGATTCTCACATAATTGCCCTTTACAATCTACATCTCCTCCTCTTTCATGTCTATTTTTTTATATAATAACCCTTTTTTTCATTAATCACATGAATTAGTATTAGGTTCATACTAATTTAGTTTGGACCATGTCCACATAAGTTTTTATCTAGGTCTATTAGACTATTATGATTGATATTAGTCACATTATTCTTCACATGGGGCCAACAAGGTTCTGGACAAAATTAGGTCTTGCTAATTCGAGTAAACTAGTGCAGATTGGTTTTTAGGAAGTCTATATATTGCATGTATTTGAATAATAGGATTATATTAAGTGAATATTTCCACAATTAATATTCAACTCCATGCATTTGCTATTTGACAGACGTGAATGTCAAATTAAACTATTGCATTCAATTTAGATAATAGGGACTAGTAATTATAATTTTCCTTTATTCCTATTTTAAGCGTGTCCGTTTTTTGGAGAGACGGTGCCGCGTTAGTGTTAACGTGAGGCCGCGATGTCAATGCGACATCACGCGCGTCGCATCAAAACAAAGAAGAAAATTAGTTAAGCGGCTTTGCACTTATTAGTTATGCTAACTAAAAATTGCTTACGGATGAATAGTTAAGCGGCTTGGAGTATATTAGTTAAACGCTGAATTATATTAGTTAAGCATTGAAGTATATTAGTTATATCATAAAAATCATATTATAATGCATTTTATTGGCCATAATTTCAGTATCACGCATAAATAATTCTCTCTTTCTTAAATAACTAACGCACTAATTCTCTATTTTTTGAATAGCTATCGCATTTTTGCATTAGTTACGCCAACCTCAAATAACCAATGCAAAAACAATGTTTACTAACGCATACAATAAATAAAACTAATGACCTTAAAATCATAACTATTGACCACCCATACTATCAACCCTCAAAGTATAATTGTTAACCACATATCAAAACTATAACCATAAAAACATGCATCATTGTTACTCATGAAATTAATAAATAATTATTCATATGCTATAATTATAATCTTTCAGTTATTTTCTAGACTAAAACTATTAGCCATAAAACCGAAACTAAAAAACAAAAAGTCATAACTAATGTAAAAAAAATAATAACTAAATACCCAAATTTCATAACTATTTATCAGAAAACAATAACTAATAGCCTGAATCACAACTGTCAACCATAAAACCATAATTATTAACCACAATTAATAACTAATAACCTAAAAATCATAACTATATATCCGAATTTCATAACTATTAAGCAAAAGCTAACTATGAATCAGAAAACCATAACTAAGAGCCAAAAATATGTAACTAATTATTAAAATTCCTTAACTAATTGGAAAATTATAACTATAACTTGAAAATGACAAAATCAGCCCCTTTGAGAAATACGTAACCATCATCCTTATTCTCTCTCGTGGCTTCATCTAAAAGTGCCACATTAGTGTTTTATTGTCAAAAGTTTGTCTCATTTCAACAAAATAAATGGAACCCCAAACCCAAACCCCAACCCATTTCTCTCTCTCACTCACCATCCTTCTCCTCCTTCCTCTACTGCCGTCCTTTTTGTTGTCACCTCTACCGGCGACTTTGTCGTGCTCCGGTACTGCTACCATTGGTGCTGTTGTTGGTTGTTCTTAGTCCCATGTTCTCTCTCCTTTGCTTCTGCGGTGCTGCTGCCACCGTGTTGTCTGTGCTCCTCCTCGTCGCCAGCCTGGGTCTTTTGTGTTGTCGGTGTTCAGGCGAAGCAGTTGGTTCCGTTCCCCTGCATTTGCTGCCCTCATTCTCTCTCCTCGGTATGGTATTGCTACAATTTTTCTCTCTCTCCTCTTCTCATGTGTTGCTGCTGCCAGATGGTGGTGCATGCCCCGATGTGTTGAACAATTGCTTGTGCTTTTTGCTTCGCAAGTCCTATTTCGTCTTCAATCTTTCTCTTTCCTCCGATTCTGCCATTGTTGGTTCCAAGTGACTCCATTTTCTCTCTCTTAAGTTTCTTCAATGGCGGCCTCAATGAAGCGAATAATTGACGAACTTTTAAAAATACCAATAGCTGTTGTTGTTGTTGTTCTTCAAAGACGGTTAGCGAGACAAAACTTCCATAATTTGAGAGGATGGTGGAGGAATTGAAGGCTGAAGCTGAGGATTGGAGGAAAAAGGACTCGTCTCACGTTACTGTTAACGTGAGACGGTCTTTTATAAGACTTTGCGATTTTAACTTGTATATTTACCAATTCACATATTTGGCAATTAATATTTGTAATTAAGCAGTAGTAAAAAAAATCATAGATATTTGATATTCTTAGAGTACTTATTGAGAGGAATCAAATAAGACCCCACACGACTATGCCTTTTCTTATATATCGGAAATATTAAGAAGATTTTATGTAATTCTAGATAGTGCTAAGATTCCAAGTAGGAACATCATTAAGGAATGGAGGAAGTAATAATAATGGTTATTGTTAAAATTCTAATTTATGAAAAAATTAGATTAGATTAGGAAAGATAAGTTATGATCAAACAGGAAAATTTGTTTATACTCCCTCCGTCCCATAATATTGTGCTTACATTCCTTTTTGGGTGTCCCAAAATGTTGTGCCTATTATATTTTTATATCAATTTGTTTTGACTAAATTATTCTCAATTTTTACACAAACTTTTCAAAATACCCCTACACTTCTTTCAAAACGTGTGCCCTATTTATTGCTTTACACTATTCTAAGGAACATTTATTGATTTTTAATTTTTTTTGAAGGAAAAAGAAAATAAAGAAGTAGTTCCAAGACAAAGGTACCAAAAGAAAAGTAATTCATTAGATATTTTTCTTGGAGATCATCCACTACTCCCTTTATTCTCTTTAATTTTCATGAAAAAAGAAGAAATAAACACTATATTATGGGACAGAGGGAGTATCACATAAAGATAATAATTTTAGATCAAATAAATTCCTTATAAGAAAGTAAAGAAGTTCAACTTCGATCAAATAAAAGAAAATCGAAGTAGATTAGATCTAAATAATGAAGGAATTTAAAAATTATCTTAGTGGTTGTTTGGTATAAAGAAATTTATGTGGGGAATAGAAATTTACATAATTTTCTGAATTAGGTAGTTGTTTGGTTGACAGGAAGTCGGGAAAATGGAGGCAATAAAAATTCCTTAGGAACTTGAAATCCCCACAAAACGTGAGAATTTATTCACCCACCCCCCTTTAGTCATTCAAAATTCCCACACCAATTCATGGGAAGTGCAAATTCCTTGATGTCAATTAAATATATTAAGGCTATTTCTCAGGAATTATATAAGGGAAATAACTTTCTAGGAAATGGAACTTTCGATGGGAATTGAATTCCCATGTATACCAAACAACCACGTAATCCAAAGTTAAATTCACATTATAACCTCGACTAGTCCACGGGGTGAGCCGTCCACTTACCTGAAAAATACCCAGGAGGCCCAGCACCAAGCATGTTCTTCACATTACAAGGCCTTTTGTAGGCCCAACCAACAGAGGAGAGTGGACTACAAGTCCAAGTGTCTTACCATCATGTTATATTTTATTGTTACAAATTTTCGTGTAAGACCATCTTACCATGACTTATGACATACAAATTACAAAATCATCCTTTTTGGTCAAAAAATAAGGTAGTCTTACCCTAATATTATTGTAAGGCGAACTTATACAAGACTTACTTGTTTGTTGTAACGCACAAAGTAACATTTTAATAAAACGTATTAGCATGTTGTTGTTTTTTTATAATTTGGGATTTCATTACTTTTAACAAGAGAAGCATAAGCTTATAGCATAGTTAAAGAACGTCAAGACATAAATTATCAGGCCAAAAAAATGGAGCTCCATACACATGAGCTAAGAATGAGAGAACAAAAATCATATGATTCCATAGATAACCAAAGACTTAGAGCCAATCCAAGAATTCAGATTCACGCACTAGTCCATTTCTGGCCAAGGAGTCACCAACAACATTGGAGCTTCTTCTCTTGTGTATGATGTTGATGCGCAACCATTTCTTTCTTGCATTGCGAATATAATTTAACTGAAATTTCATATTTCAGGGCCCCCCTTGATCTTCGTTGCACCATAAAACAACATTGATGGAGTCGGACTTAATGAGGAAATCATGATTTCCTATTTGCTCACTGCTTAATGAAATCTGAATTGCTCGATAAATAATTGCAATAATTTCCGCTGAGTTTATTTCAATTGGTGGGATCAGACATGAAAAGAGGCACATGAAATCGCCTTTATCATTCCTCAAAACACCCCCAATTGCAGACAAGTTTTGCCTTGGGCTGACTGAGGCATCTACATTCCATTTGATGGAATTATTTGGTGGAGGGGACCACAATGCCACCGAGCTTGTATTGCATTCATGGGAAGAGATGCCAGGACCATCAGACCATAGAAGACATTTTGGATTGCGGAGTATTTCACTAGATTAGTAAGGGAAGGGGTCACCCCACCCTTTGATCCACCAGCTTAGGCATCACAAAACAAGGTCTTGAAGTTATTCAATGGAACATGATGTGTTGTTGCAGACTTTACGCTCTTTCCAAATAGTCCACACAATAACAAAGAAGCTGGCGAACCATAGTTTCTTGAAAAAATTACCATTGCAGTCGAAAATCCATTGCTCGAATGCATCACGAATACTGTGGGGAAAGGCCCATTTCAAGCTCCAAGTGTTTAGCCACCAAAAATAGATTTACTGTGCAATAGAGCAGTGAAGAAACAAATGATCACAACTCTCTAAATGAGAATGGCACAAAGAACAATTCGCCTCATTGAGAGTTATAATACCAATACTCCCCAATTTTGCTTATGTAATTGTAGGCGTGGATTTTTCATTCCTTTAATGCCTATACGCGGTGTGAGCGCGTTTATTTGACTACCCCATTGTTAAGGTTTTATTAAAAAATATATTTTTGAAGTCGCCAATAATTCTTTAAAGGAAGAATCATAAACCTAATTGGATATTGAAATGGAAGGGACATCCTAGGGACTTATCCAATGTAGATTTCCCCGTCATGACTCCATAGATAGTCAGGAACCAAAAAATTGAGTTCGGAGGTGAGGGTACAATATAGTCAGGAACGATATTGCCCATTGCTGGCCTCTACTAAATGACAATTCACAGCAGATTTTATGCAATAGAATAATCAAACAACTTTTTAAAGCACCCTAAAATAATTACTCCAGATGGGTTCAGGAAACACACAAAAAGACTAATTATTTAGTGATCAGTTATTATACAATCATTTTACAAGGTTCCTAACATGTTGTCCAAATTATCTAAATTAATTAGAACAGTTCTTTAGGTTTTGTTTAGCATAATAACATATGGGTGATAAAAAGGCATGCAAGACAATCATAATAATACGAACATTATATACAGAAAATATAAGAAAAGAGGTTAGAATTTACAACAGAACCACGGTTATTAATTAAGAATCTACATCATGATAAAAAATAAAGTTAGTAACTTCAATAAAATAAATAGGATTATTCAAGAGCCCTCAGGATTATACCTATGCGGTTTAGATCGAAGAGCGTAATGACCTTCAGTCGAAGCAATCTTGGAACCAGGAATATAGTAGAATCCACTAGTGGAAAAATAAGGAAGGGCTGCGGTCAAAACAGCCCTAAGGGCTGCGTTTTTGGCCAGCAGCCCTTTCCATAGCAGTCCTTCAATAGAAAAGAAGGGCTACGGTTTTTAACCACAACCCTTCACAACGAAGGGCTGTGGTTCAGGCCAAAAACGCAGCCCTTCTTAGCTCGAAGGGCAGCGTTTTCGGCTTAAACCAAAGCCCTTCTTTAAGTGAAGGGCTGCGGTATTAAGCCTAAACCGCAGCCCTTCACTTAAAGAAGGGCTGCGGTTTAGGCTTAAAAGCGCAGCCCTTCAAATTCATATTTTTTTTTTTTAAAAATAAATTAAATCTGCCCTGCATTCCCTGCCCACCCCTGCTGCCCCTGCAGCCCTGCACGCCCCCTGCCCTGCCCACCCCAGCCCCCCACCCCTAGCCCACCCATGCACTCCCCGCACCCCCACCCACCCCCGCCCCCCGCACTCCCACCTCCCCCGCCACCCCACCCCCCCACCCCGCCCGCCCCCACACCCCCACCCCCCCCCCCCCCGCACTCCCCCCCACCCCCGCCCCCCACCCCCGCCCACCCGCCCCCACCCCCGCCTCCCCCCCCAAGACCCGCCCACCCCAGCCCCACCCCCGCCCCCCCCCCCCACTCCCACCTCGCACTCCTGCCCCCTGCCCCCCGCCCACCCCCCCCACCCCTCCGCCTTCCCCTCCCCGCATTCCCCCCCGCCCCCCCCCCGCACCCCCGCCCCCGCCCACTCCCACCCCCCTGCCCCGCACTCCCCGCCCCCCCTCCTACCCCCCCACCCCCCCCGCCCCCTTTGCCCCCCTCCTACCTCCTCCCCCCACCCCCAGCCCCCCCGCCCACCCCCCCCCCCCGCACTCCCCCAAGCCCCGCCCACCCCAGCCCCACCCCCCCGCCCCCGCCCGGCCCCCCACCCCAACCCACCCCCTTCACTCCCCGCACCCCCACCCTCCCACCACCTGCCCCCTCCACCCATTGCCGCCAGCCACCCCAAAGACCCAACCACCCCATAGCCCAACCCAAGCAACCCACCATGGCGGCCCCCACCCCACCCCACCCAAAACCTCCTCCCGACACAAAAAAAACGATCAAATTGCAATAATATATGACAAGTTTTTGAACGTAATAATTAACTTTAAATTTGTATATTTAATAATGTAAAAAGTGTACATAGAATTGATACAAACTAGTAGATGTAGCAAATTATATCACGAATTCCACCAAAATGTATCATAAGCAATCATCACAAATGTGGGACGCCAACTTATCCCGAACTTCATGTAATTCGTCTGTGGTGAAGGCCCTCAAACATGGTGTGTTATTCATATAAACCTTGCAAAACAACCAAGGAATAAACACATAATATAAGAATTCAATCATTTACCGTAGTTAGTAGTTCTAAAAATGACATATACCTTCCCGAAATTCAATCAAAAACAAATGCAAGCCTAAAAATCTACACACTAGTTATATTATACCTTATATTATCATATTCAAAAAGAAAATGGAGTTAAATGACTCGAGAAACAGGAATTGGACGCGAAAAGGCAAAAATAGGCCTAAAATCACATTTATGTTCCCGATATACAACCAACAACAAATGCAAGCCTAAGAATCTACATAATAGTTACATTATACCTCATATTATCATGTTCAAAATGAAATTGGGGTTAAATGACACGATAAGTACGAATTGGAAGCGAAAAGGTAAAAATAGGCCAAAAATGCCCTTTTCGTTCCCAAAATTCAACCTACAACAATTGCAAACCTAAAAATCTACACAATAGTTACATTATGCCTCATATTATCATGTTCAAAATGAATTTGGGGTTAAATGACTCGATAAATACGATTTGGAAGCGTAAAAGGCAAAAATAGGCCTAAAAATGACATTTCCGTTCCCAAATATATGCATGTGCTACTTTGGTTTCTAAACCAATTAATACCTATTACCAATCGATCTAATTTAAACTAACATATACTAATAAGTTACATACCTTTTGAAGATCATCGACGTTAGTGCAATGGTTGACGATATCGAACATGTACCTCAGCACGTAATAGCCACATGCATGTCCATCATCTTGTTGCGGACACTAAATGTTCACCAAAGGATGCATCCAATGTTAGATGTGTAGTATGTGGCTAAAAGTGTTTCTATATAAGGACAAATAAATTAGTCATGTTACCTCGACTGATATCCAAACAGGAGCTTTTGGTGCTCGAAGTCATGTTGCACTAATATGCTTCATCACACTACATCAATACATTATTATAAGATAAGATGTACTAACTGTTTATATATATAAAGATGATGAATAATGTGTAATATTAATAAGTGCGCATATATTGAGTTTCGATTAGGCTACCTATTTAACAATGATTTGATTAGTAAGGACCGCGGTGGTTGTCGACGCAAAGAATCAAAGTGGTAGACTTCGTTACGTGACAAACATATCGCAAGCAGTGTCCAATGAGCCCTACAACAAGAAAATATAGTTATTATTAATCGTAGAACAATTAATAGGTCAATTTAATTATCGAATAATAAAAGTAAAGTGAGTTTAACAAGCATACTTTTCAATATAAGGAACAAGAATGATATGATGATATCCAAAACGAGATGATGCTTTGAAACTCATATCGAGATACTCTTTCACTTCGGCTTTGTTTTGTAAGCAATTGTCATCTCGTATTATGTTTGGACATAACCAACCAAACATTGACTCATGACTAGATGTTGCAATCAATTCATTGTATAATAACCTGGGAAATCACATATTGATTAAAAGTAAACTTACTTATTATGGAAGTTGAATTGAAAACTACTTAAGGCATATGTATATGTATATTTAATTTATATACTTATGTATTACCTCATGAATGTTTGTATCATGGAAACAATCAACTCTACCCCACATAAGAATTCTTTAATATCGACCTTAGAAATGAATGTCGATGACTCCTCAAAGTAGTGGAATTGTTGCTCCCCCAAAGGAACCTCAATTGTACTATGATCGAGTAAATCGCTAGCGCACTCATGTAACCAAAAGCATGGAATACTAAGGCCTCGCACCACCTCTGGCTCGATAATAAGTGGATTCTTTGTCATAGAAACATTTCCCTTCACCACATTTCGTTCACCTTCATCACGTAAACTTGCTTTCTTATCAGAGAGAAATGCTCGTGAGCGCACAAGTTATATTATATATACCTTATATAACCATATAATCTATACTTACAATGGCGTTGGCTATCTGTTGTGTTCCGGGATCAGGCAAGACTCTTTTTCCCTTTGCATCAACCACATGCATCGAACACCATCAATCCAGGACTCTATCTGGTTGCCGAGGCTGTGCAACTGTCGTCGTTGAGCTAGTCCCCGTTGCCGTTGTCGACCCTATTGTGGGGTAATGGCTGAACATCCACTTCTCTCTCGCCTCATTGTACGAATGAGCACCCAAATGATGATAATACTTCCTAGCTTTTACACTCGCGCTACTTTTCTCACGACTTGCCTAAACACACAATTATAAACAAAGGTTAGGTACGGTGTTATACAATAATACTGGATCTAAGTGTATTAAATCTTAAAAAAATATTCTTACAATAGCTTGTGGGGTTGTTTTTTTGACAACAAATGATTCCCACTCTTCAGGTTTGATAGTTTTCCATATTTGAAATGGTAATTTGGATGGTCCAGATGATGTTTCCGGTGAAGCCTCAGGACCGGCTTGTGTTTCTCCGCCGTAGATGTTCTTCTTCTTTGTACCTACTACTTTCCTCCGCTTAGTGATCCACCTAGACACTAACTTAGCCTTGAAATATCTGAATCTCTGGGCAACCGCGGATAGAAATACATTCTTCTTGGCTTCATCATCTTCGATATTGAATTGATTCTACAAAAAACGCAGTTCACAAATTAGTTTTCGCAAATGTTGTAATTTATATGCTATAAGAAATATTACACATATATTTAACTAAATAATTAAGAAACTAAACGTTATTGTACGTGAAGCTTACCATAGTATCTTTCCATAGACACCGCTTCAACCCCTCGGGCACCTCTTTCCATGAGTGCAGAATGGAGAGTTTATGCATGCAAATGCCAACTTGCATGCCATACTTTTGACGCCACTTTCCACAAGGTTGACCCATATTATCGTACTCCAAAGTCATATTTGTGTGTTTCCCTAGTGATTTTGTAGGTCCCCTTCCTTTTCTCTTTTTCGTCACCAATGACTTCCTAGGCATTTGTGCATTTATTTCTTCACGACGAGGTAGAGCCAATTTACCCCGTTCCTTTCTCGCATCGAAAGACTCATCCTCGGTAGTGTGTTCAGCAGCACTCGTGCTGTTATCCGTATGCACCTCCGCCATCTCCCTGAAATTGTACAAATATATGCATTAATATAAAAAAAATTAAAATTCACATTGCCACTAAGGTGGGTGGGGTGTGGGGAGGGGGTTACGTGTGCGAGGGGCGGTGGGGGGGGGAGGGGCGCGCGGGGGAGGGGGTTCTCGGTGCGAGGGCAGCGGTGGGGAGGGGGGGGGGAGGGGAGGGTGTGCGGGGAGGGAGGAGGGACGGCAGTGGGGGGAGGGGTTACGTGTGCGAGGGGCGGTGGGGGGAGGGGGCTGGGAGGGAGGCGTGCGGGGAGAGGAGGGGCGAAGCGGCGGTGGGGGAGGGTGTGCGGGGGGGGGGGGTTCTATGTGCAAGAGGCGGCGGTGAGGGGAGGCGAGCAGGGGAGGGGTGTGCGAGGGAGGGGAGGGGAGGGGCGAGAGTGGGGGGAGGGGGTGTGCGAGGGGGGTTACGTGTGCAAGGGCAAAGGTGGGGGGAGGGGGTTCCTGTGTGCAAGGGGCGACGGTGGCGGAGGGGGGGCACGGGGGAGGGGTGTGCGGGGAGGGGAGGGCGGCGGTGGGGAGGGGAGGGGTTCCGTGTGCAAGGGGCAAGCAGGGGGGAGGGGCCGCATGGGAGGGTGTGCAGGGGGAGAGGAGGGCAGCGGTGGGGGGAGGGGTGTGCGGGGGAGGGGATTCCAGTGTGCAAGGGGGAGCAGGTGGGGGGGAGGGCGGCAGGGGAGGGGTGTGCAGAGGAGGGGAGGGGGAGGGGCAGAGTGGAGGGGAGGGATGTGCGGGGGAGGGGGTTCCGTGTGCAAGGGCGCAGTTGGGGGAGGGGGTTTTGTGTGCAGGGCGCGCGGTGGCGGAGGGGGGCGGCAGGGGAGGGGTGTGCATGGGAGGGAGGGCGAGCGGTGGGGAGGGGAGGGGTTCCGTGTGCAAGGGGCAGCGATGGGGAGAGGGCAACGGGGAGGGGCGTGCGGGGAAGGGGGAGGGGCAACAGTGGGGGGAGGGGTGTGCGGGGGAGGGGGTTACGTGTGCAAGGGGCAACGGTGGGGGGGGAGGGGCAGCAGGGGAGGGGGTTCGTGTGCAAGGGGAAGCAGGTGGGGGGGGGGGGCAAGAGGGGGGGGTGTGCAGGGAGGGGGAGGGGCAGCGGTAGGGGGAGGGGTTACGTGTGCAAGGGCGGCGGTGGGGGGAGGGGCGACAGGGAGGGGTGTGCGGGGAGGGGAGGGGCGACGGTGGGGGAGGGGTGTGAATGGGAGGGGGTTATGTGTGCGAGGGCGGCGGTGGGGGGGGGGGGAGGGGGAGGGAGGGCGGTTACGTGTGCGAGGGGCAGCAGTGGGGAGGGGGCATCGGGGGAGGGGTGTGTGCAGGGGAGGGGAGGGACAACAGTGGAGGGGAGGGGTTCCGTGGTGCAAGGGCAAGACAGGGGGAGGGCGGCAGGGGGATGGGTGCGCAGGGGAGGGGAGGGCAACAGTGGGGGGAGGGGTGTGCAGGGGAGGGGGTATGTGTGCAAGGGGAAGGGTGTGTAAGGGAGGGGAGGGGGCAGCAGTGGGGGGGAGGAGTGTGCAGGGGAAGTTACATCAACAAAAATAAAAAAAATTGACTCGATAAGTACGATTTGGAAGCGAAAAGGCAAAACTAGGTCTAAAATTACCTTTTCGTGCCCGAAATGTAACCAACAACAAATGCAAGCCTAAAACTCTACACAATAGGTACATTATACCTCATATAATCATGTTCAAAAAGAATTTGGGGTTAAATAACTCGATAAGTACGATTAGGAAGCGAAAAGGCAAAACTAGGCCTAAAATGACCTGTTCGTTCCCGAAAGGCAACCAACAACAAATGCAAGCCTAAAACTCTGCACAATAGTTACATTATACCTCATATAATCATGTTCAAAAAGAATTTGGGGTTAAATGACTCGATAAGTACGATTTGGAAGGAAAAAGGCAAAATTAGGCCTAAAATGACCTTTTCGTTCCCGAAATTGTAATGCAGTTGTACAGAATTCCGAAACCCCTTTCACAAACTCAATCGATTCACGACTACCATACATCCAAGTACGATCCATCTCATTCAAGAAGACCTCTAATAATTAAACACAATCATTCATTATAATGCATCAATCATTATTTAAGTACATACACTCACATATTCAAATCACACACGTATAGAGCAAGCTAAGATAGTGACATGTTCAATTGTATATGCATGTAGCCGAAGGTCCTTATCACTCCAACCTAACCCATCCTTGGACGTCTAATCTCACTAGTGAATATATGCCAACTTTTCAATTCTAAGGAAAATCCGGCAGCATTTCCCTACAGTTCTCCAAGTACACAATGTAGATAATTGCTTATCTACATATGTACCCAGAGAACAATGTAGAGAAACGATAAGCCAAGAATTTCCTAATAATTGAAAAGAAGACACACATTCACCACCTAAGTGAGATCAGACGTCCAAGAACAGTCCCAAACCGGGGACTATTCAAGACTTACTCCTAATGAGTAAGTCTTGAACGGGTATCTAAGCATATGATGACGATTCAAACAACTTGTAGATTTCATAGCTAAATTACATTGCGTTTTCATACAATCTCATATCAAGAAATATACATACACTACACAAACCCTCCGAAATTCCCATCAGCTGGTACGAATTGGACACGAAAGGCGAAAATAGGCCTAAAATGACCCGAGAATCAGGTCACATGGCAATGGAATGCCCATCAGCTGGTAGCGGTGGAGTTGAAACCGTTATAAATGTGGAGAGCACCAGATGGGCTTTCGATTGCCATGTGACCTGACTCTCCACATTTACAACAGCCCCACCACCACCGCCACTACTGCCCCCCACTGCACTCCCTCATTGCCATGTAGGCGTAAAATGACCTTTAATTTTCGTTTCCGAAATTCAACCAACAACAGATGGAAGCCTAAAAATCTACACAATAGTTACATTATACCTAAGCCCTCCCACACCCCCGCCCAAGATCCCCACCCCTCCCTCACCCATTGCCAGCCCCTCCCCCACCCATTGCCGCCTCCCCCACCCCCGTCCGGCCTCCCCAACCCTCCCCCACCCCCTGTCCAGCCTCCCCAACACTAAACCCTAAAAAAAATCCCTAAATCTAGGAAACCAATAAAAACGAACCTAAAATACAGCAATAAATTAAAATACAACAATAAAATTCGAATGAAATTACCTCGACAGGCATTCAGAGAACCGGATCTAGAGTGAAGCGGGGAAGAGAGAGAAAGAGAAGCTGAGAAGCAGTTTTTTTTACGGGAGAGAAAGAGAGCAATTTGATATTAGTTTGATCGGGAAAAAGAGAGGGAAAGCGCAACGATATTAGTGGGGGAAGACTGAAGAGTTTTAGACTTTTGCGTTTTATTTGGAATATTAAATTAGTCAAATGCTTTGGCTGTTTTAAAAAACCCGAGCATTTGCGAAATTTCTTTTTTTAATTTTCAAAAAGTTATCAAATGCCCGGGTTTTTAAAACAACCCAAGCATTTGTAATGTAGCAAAAGAAGTTTTTTCTACTAGTGGGTATTACGTTCATTTTCTTCCTTCAATTGTTGCCTTCTTTAGGAGGGTCAATTTCCTTATCTTATTTTGAAAATATAGCAACATTTACAGGAATGGTTTATATTCATCTGTATAGAATTGAGAAATTACCTATACTTTTTCACTCTTCCTTTCACCTCTCTCTCTCTCTATTTATTTATGAATTTGGAATTTGGTTGTTGTTGGTCCAAAATTAGTTCGTTGACCTTGCAAACAAGTCAATGCACATCCAATCGTTTGATACTGAATGCCTTGGGAGGCTTAGTCCCTGGGGGTTACCGGTTTTAATTAGATAAAACCTTGCTAACGTACTTTGTTGCAATTTAATTAATGATTAAACTACAACGCCTATTAAATTCAGGCGAAATGCAATAAATAGAGCAAACAATAATTAATCTTTTAATTAAAGCATAACATTCTCATACATGCCACAAACTTTGAGAAAGATTTTACAACACATAAAAGGATAAGCCAGGCTGGACAACTAAAGGGAAGACACGAGGTCGTCACCTCCATGGTTCCTTGCTTCAATCGGAGAATTAGAGATCTTGGCGCTAGAACATGTTCTACGTCTAAAGAACTAAACTATAACCCCGAAAAGGTGGTTGGCTAGGCTAAGGCTAGGCTACGCTAAGAAAAGAAGAAATGCATTTTGATGTGTTGTTCGTTGTCCTTTGCTTGATGATGGTTTCTCTATTTATAGAGAAACGTGATATGTAACTTCCATACATGCTAGGGAGGGAAAATGTTTGAATCATATTTGATTCAAATCCCAATCGTTTTCTGGCGCTGAATAATTGTTGCCTTCTAATGCGCATGTGTCATTTTGTTGAACTGCTCATGATTGTCTTTAGATTGTTTGTTCCTTTATTACCCTTGACTTTCGTCTCTTGATAGTCTTGATGGTCTTCCTATGTTGACTTTGACTTATGTTGACTTCGCCCAATGGGCTTTATGCTTTTGTTGGGCCTTCATGTTAAAGCGAAATTAAACCTTCTGAGGTTTAATTCAATGTACCACAAGAAATGTCACTTGACATGTGAAAATGGTACTAACAATAATTTGAGAAAATGAAATCAATTAGAGCTCGAAGTTGGGTCATGTCCTGAAATGAAATTAATTACACAAAATGTCTTCTGTCACTCTACTCTTGTTTAGCAATTACAATGCCTTCGAGTCGCTAATAAAGACATCAATAGCTCCTTGTAAATGCTTGAAAGCCACCACAATCCTCACTGCACAACTTGCTCCACCTTGCAGCAGATAGATCAAATTGGCTCACAAATAATTGCTTTATTGTTTGCAATGTGAACCAGTTGCACTATTCGAAGGATTTACATTTAGGGGTATTACGTTCATTTTCTTCCTTCAATTGTTGCCTTCTTTAGGAGGGTCAATTTCCTTATCTTATTTTGAAAATATAGCAACATTTGCAGGAATGGTTTATATTCATCTATATAGAATTGAGAAATTACCTATACTTTTTCACTCTTCCTTTCACCTCTCTCTCTCTCTCTCTCTATATTTATGAATTTGGAATTTGGTTGTTGTTGGTCCAAAATCAGTTCGTTGACCTTGCAAACAAGTCAATGCACATCCAATAGTTTGATACTGAATGCCTTGGGAGGCTTAGTCCCTGGGGGTTACCGGTTGTAATTAGATAAAACCTTGCTAACGTACTTTGTTGCAATTTAATTAATGATTAAACTACAACGCCTATTAAATTCAGGCGAAATGCAATAAATAGAGCAAACAATAATTAATCTTTTAATTAAAGCATAACATTCCCATACATGCCACAAACTTTGAGAAAGATTTTACAACACATAGGAGGATTAGCCAGGCTGGACAACTAAAGGGATGACACGAAGGTTGAACCTCCATGGTTCCTTGCTTCAATCGGAGAATTAGAGATCTTGACGCCAAAACATGTTCTACGTCTAAAGAACTAAACTATAACCCCAGAAGGGGGTTGGTTAGGCTAAGGCTAGGCTTCGCTAAGAAAAGAAGAAATGCAGTTTGATGTGTTGTTCGTTGTCCTTTGCTTGATGATGGTTTCTCTATTTATAGAGAAACGTGATATGTAACTTCCTTACATGCTAGGGAGGGAAAATGTTTGAATCATATTTAATTCAAATCCCAACCGTTTTCTGGCACTGAATAACTGTTGCCTTCTAATGCGCATGTGTCTTTTTTGTTGAACTGCTCATGATTGTCTTCTGATGGTTTGTTCCTTTATTACCCTTGGCTTTCGTCTCTTGATAGTCTTGATGGTCTTCCTCTGTTGACTTTGACTTATGTTGACTTTGCCCAATGGACTTTATGCTTTTGTTGGGCCTTCATGTTAAAGCGAAATTAAACTTTTTGAGGTTTAATTCAATGTACCACAATAAATGTCACTTGACATCTGAAAATGGTTGTAACAAATTGCCCCCTGATTTGTGGAGTGATGTACTCAGCACCACACAAATTATGAGCAGAGAAGGACTTTAATGGTTGTAGCCAATATCATCCAGTAGTATTCTGAATGTGACTTCTTCTATTGTTCTAAGGTGGTCAATAAACGCTCTTTTAGGATGACTAAAATTAGTTGAGAAGAATAATCTTTCATGTATTCCTTCACCTTGCTTTCTAGCCATTGTGAAATCCATTAAGAAAGTTTCTTCAAAATGCGTACTTGCAAGATTATTTGGTGATAACCAACAAGGACTCACATCATAGGTCATGAGATCGTACCAAGTCTGACATGTACATTTGTATTGTACCACATCTCTTGATGATGACCCATCCATCATTCTGTAGACTTTTACTTTCTTTTTAGTTCCTTTAACAAAGAGCTTTTTCAGATATCTCCAAGGAATGTTAGGTTTCCATACCTCTTTTGTGATGACTTTGCCCCATGATTTGCAAACTAGAAGAGATGTAACCTGATCAGTCCTTTCGAGTTTAGGAAATATTAATTCTTTTATGATATCTAGATTGGACCCTATTTGGAAGGCCTTAGATTCTCTTTTATTCTCCGGATCCTGTTGCATGACAGGATTATTTCCAAAATCTTTTTGAATAGAAGAAATCCATTTACACTAGTAGAAAAAACATCAAATGCTCCTAAGTTAAAAACCCATCAAATGCTCCGTATTTAACGCGTAGCGACGCCATACGAGCATTTGAGCATTTTACAAATGCTCCAGGTTGTTTAAAAACCGGAGCATTTGACAATCAAATGCTCCGGTTGTTAGGGAAAAACCGGAGCATTTGTTCTTTAAATGCTCCGGTTTTTTCGTAACAACCGCAGCATTTGCTAGTGCTTTTTTTTTTAAAAAAAAATTTACAGTTTCAGCAAGCTGTACAGCAATAGTACACCAGCGAGTAAGAAGTTCTACCTATACTAGTCAGGTACTCAGTACCAGTAGCTTTTAGTGTGGCAGCCCCTAAGGCTACTTTTATAAAAATCAAAAGATCAAATAAGAAGGATAGAAAGTGAAATTTTATTAATCAAATAAAAAACTAATATGCCATGACACAAGTATAAACAACTAGTGAATAATTGCAAAAAAAAATCTCATATGCCTTTACGACACCATAATTAGTATTCTAAAAAAAGTTCTGTGAAAAACAGGTAAGAATTATAAATCTAAACCAATGAAAGATGTCACCCTTTTGCCTGATGGTGATTCGTCAATCATTGCAATAGCTTCTTCATCATCATTCTCACACGCTAAAAACATCATCACCATCAGATTGATTCAAAACCTGCTCCTCAGGACACCACAACAACTTCTGCACCAAATGAGACAAACCAAATAATATAACAATATTAGAATGCAGTAAAGTGCATTAAGAAGCCACTCCGATAGCAAAGTGCATTAAGATTAGAATGCTCTTTGATCTCACATTCCTCCACTCATCATGTAGTTTTGCACTGTTAAGAACAGTTGTACAATCATCTTACATTGCCAAGGGCAGATAAAGCAGTTCAACACTCATCTATACTATAGAACAAAATTTTAAATGATTACATAGGCATCAATCTCAGCCTCCAAATCTCCAATTAAGGAGGCAAGTATGACTTCAATAGATAAACTGATACACTTGAACTGAACCATCGATAAATAAATCAAAACAAAGCAATTTCAAGCTTCTCCTAGATAATTTGGTAGACGATCTTAGTTTCTGGAGAAGTACAAACTCTACGCCAAACCTTTACTACCCTTGTGACCTAGTCTATGTAGAAAATTGACCATCCCATAGTAATAGATAAAGTTACTAACCTGCCTCGGGTATGGGTGAAGAAGCATTCAACTTCACATTAAGATTGGTTTGCCCCATCTGTGAAGCTGGATATGTATAACAAGTGCATGAATTTGCTGCGAAGATAGAGATGTCTGTGTTAGTTGCATAGAGATAGGGAGAAGAAAGCATTACACATCTTAACAGAAAAGAAAGTACACATGACAAGGTTTGGAGATAGAAGTTCACATAACAAAAAGAAAATAGATACAACAAAAGGAAGTTACCCATGCTGCAAAAGGTACTAAAAGAGGACATTGTCCACATAAAATTCTAATAAACAAAAAATAATAACATTGAAACATAGAATTGAGATGGTTTACATAATTTATAAATCATCTCCAACTCATAGGAAGTCAATAGAAAAACTTTAAATTATTATAATTCCAGAAAATGTAAGAAAGGCAGAAGTTAGTGGGCCTCAAGTAAGGTAATTCCTCTATGTCATGGCTTTCAAGTTTTTATCCCCTTAAACAAAGAGAAAAGGAAGAACTAAAAACAAAAGCCTCAAAGTTCTTGTATATTGCACTCTTCTTACAGTCAAAAATCAATGAAGAGAAGAAAATCGAACAGAGTGGCAGACTGAATCAACATTGGGTCACAGGATAACGACTACCACTTCAAACCAAGCTGGACTCGGTAAGGGATAGCAGTAGTCCATATGTTCTGTATTTTCTGCCTTACACAGCACAACAGTATTTCATACACAGCACAACAGATGTGTAACTTCAACCTTAACCCCTCTTAATGCCTTCTTGTTCACACCATAAGTAAAAAGATTAAAAAGAGAACAAGAAACACAGTTATAAGCAAAGGAGAAAAGGACAACTACACATCAAGATTTTCCCACATGAAAAAATCATAAGCTAACTAGAATCAAGTGATGATATAAGTAGAGAATCGATATAAAAAAGGACATCATATGTCTAACGCTAAGCCAAAATATTTAAGGAGAAATGGGTTTTCGATCATGTTAATAGTTATGCTGCCAACGAGCTGCTAGTGCACCCATACTATGTAATTTTCACTTGAGCAAGAATGAGACATGAAGGAAAAAGAGGACAGAGAAAGAGGAAGTGGCCTATTATTATGGGAAATAAAATGGCATAATAAGTTTTTATATAGGTAGTATTTAGATCATTGGGAGTGTCTACAACGAGATGAAGATGCTATAACAGAAGATTACCTCCATAAGGAGACAAGATCATGTTAGGTTCATTCTGCGTCTTTCGCTTTAGCTTCAACATCAACAACAGATGTTGAAGCATTCTTTCCTGCAAATAGAAAATAACTTGTCATCTATTCAGGGTAGACGAAAGTAGTAACATGAGTACGTTCTCAGGGAGGATTATTGGAGGCAGAGAAAAGTAATAACATGAGTAGTTAAAGAAACTATAAACATTCCAGCAAGAACTACCTACCCAATTATAATTTTTAAAAACAATCTCAAGTCTTCTCATTTTTTTTGTTAAAGGTAAGATGAAGTCCCTTGCAAGGAAGGGGGCAAATTGGGGATCCCTCCTTACAAGGGGTGAGACTCGATCCCAGGATCACTGGGATCGGAGGTGATGCCTACACCACTAGGCTATCACCTGCTGCTCCTCATTAAGGAAATCAAGGGTTGTTCTTCTTAAAATGTGTGTTATAAGACTCGAACCCATGACCTCTCATTTGAGATACAAATGCACTAACCAACTACTCTATTATCTCATATTTTCAAGTCTTCTCATTTAACAATGCATTAAAAAAACTTACCACACCTGTCATCGGTGCTGCTTGCTGAGAAGTACTACTGCAGGGTGGTGCCGCCATCACCGAGCTGCAGTGGTTTTGCTGCTGACCTAGACGATATTAATTGAATGAAAGCTGAAGAATAACTGTCGGTACAAATGTTAACCACATTAACAACATTATCAAATAACATCATTATAACACACAAATTAAACCAGGAAAAAAAGAGCGCAAAATACAAAAAAAAATGAATGATCCAGTAAAAGTATACTAAAAAGCTTGACTTTGAGTACATAATTATGTTTCTGAGCTTGGCATAATAAAACAACAGCTGCAACAAGTTCCTCATCCCCCACACCACCATGATGTTTTGCATCAGCTGAAGACAATGATTGTAGAAGATAATTTAATATTCTAGAACACCTCAGGACCTCTAGCACGACTTATTTCTTCAGCTGTGGCCAAAGATAAAGTAATGTAATTCCATGGTTCAGGCTCCAAACTATCATTCTTCACACAGGTAAGTGGTAACTTTTAAAGGAAGCAATGACATCGACCCACCGTAAGCTAATGCCCATAATGCATCCAATGGACGACGAAAACCTTAATTGCAAACCCTCAAACGATGATTCTTTTTCTTCTTCTTGAACCTCCTCCTTCAAATTCCGAGTTTCTCTATTGTCATCGACAAAGCATGGCAGATTTACAGTTTACGGTTCAGGTTTATAACATCAGTAAAACTTTGGACACACTGATAATCATTATCAACATACCCCCTATTCTGTGTAAAAAAAGATGTGAAAAAAGCATAAGAAATAGAACTTAGAAGGTGACAATCAAACACCTTTTAGCTCCAAAAAGATGATTAAAACCATCATATCTCTTGATTCATTGTCCTATTGTGCTTTCCTATACATATCTTTTTAGCATTATTATTCTAGCATATAGAAGCGAAGTTAGAATTACAACTGAAAGTCAACATAGAAAACACACCTTTAATAACTTTTGTCAGCTTCTACTCCCATCATAAGTCTCTCAATCTTGTGTTGGCATAGGATCCAAAAGTCCACTTTCATCAGTTCCTAACCACAGGAGTAAATGACATCAAAAACCGATTCTTTTAATTAGCGTAAAATCAAAATAGCAAAAACCTGCAAGTTTCATATTTTTCATCAGTTACCTGGCACAGAAAAGAAATAACTTGAGCTTTATTACAAATTTAAATACATTTATCTAAAATCTTGCACATATCTTTCCTATATTATTCTTGGTGTATATTTACTTCAAATAGTATTCTCATAGTCAGCTGACAAGAAATTTCCTACCCACTGTTGTGATAATCAAAACAAAGAGCAACAATAACAATCCAGAAATAAAAGCTTTTATATATGATTAAGATGAACTATTAGTGCAGAGAAACCAAAACCCAAAAGAAGATAACAGGCTAAAAAATAACCCCTGAAGGAAGAAACAAATGACCAAAGACAAACCAGGAGTTGATTCAAAATTAAAAGAAGTTTTGTAAGACTCAATTAGAAACATTTCAAACGAGAACACCTATGAGTTCTCTCCATCTAATTAAACAAAAACTATCTGACCCTCAACAAAATCACTTCAAGCCTCATTGATCAACTACACACAGAGTTGTAAACTCATAGCTTCAGAAATTTGCTCTAAAAAGGTAAACTTAGCCCCATTAAATAATAGTATCACCATCTTTATGGGCATCAATAACACATTCAGGCAATACATACTATTTGAGTACTAACCTTTAGAGGTCAGAAACTCTACCACCAACAACGTACAACGATAAAGGATGAATTTCACAATGGAAGGCTGGAAGCTCCCAAATGAGCGTATGCGCATAGTATAAAACATGCATCAATAAGCTTCTCCATTTTAAGACTAAAACAAATTACCTCAACTAAATACAATGTACAGTAGAGCTTGGATTCACAAGCGCAAGCTTACTCCTCTATACCTGAAATTAAACATCGATCTGAATTACAATGAAAACAAACCTGGCCAATTCGCGCACTAGTGACCAAATCACAACCATCAATAACAATATCAAAGGACATAACTTTAATTGGAAACAAGCCTAAATCCCTTTCGAACTCAAAGTATCTTTCAACGGCTTTGAAAAACGAAAATTCAAGAGTGAATTAGGGTTTTCCGCTTCATCTTCTTCCTCCGCCTCATCCATATATTTAGGCTTCAAATCAACAACAGCTTCAACTAATTCAGAGTCTCTTCTTCTCGAATCTAGGGTTTTATGCTTCCTGCTCATGGTTTTCTTCTCGGATCTAGGGTTTCATGCTTCGATTGGGCAATGCTTTCCTTTCTCTTCGATTGGTCAATTAGATTAAACCCTATAATTAATTCGAGTAATTCAAAGAAAACCTAGAAATTAGGAGAAAATTAAACCTGAAGGAGTTTGGCAGGTTGATTGAAGAAACAACGAGGTCAACGCCTTGTGATGCAACCAATTGAACTTCGACTGACATGAGCGAGGTTGTTCAAACCAATTGAGAGAGCGAAGGGCACCGGAGGGAGCGAAGGACACCGGAGGGAGCGAAGGACTTGAAGTCGACGGCGGAGCCCTAATATGTCGACCAAACAGAAGTCGACTTGAGCCCTAATATGTTGACCAAACTGAAGGACTTGAGCCCTAATATGTCGACTGAACAGATTCGGTAGACGACGGAGGACGGCAGAGTGGGGGAAGGAGGGACGACGAAGGACGGCTGAGTGAGAGAGCGGGCGACTTAGGAGAGGGGAAATAGATAAAAGAGGGAGGGACTGAACTATAGGGTCGAGTAATATTTGATTGAATTAGCAGGGGGAAATTTCACCAAAAAATAAAACTCGCGCTTAACAATCCAAGTGCTCTATCGATTAACCAGAGCATTTATTCACAAATGCTCGTGTTGATTAGTCAATCGGAGCATTTGACATCAAATGCTCCGGTTGATTAATCAACACAAGCATTTGTGAATTATTTTACTAAAATTATCACAAATGCTCGGGTTGATTAGTCAACCAAAGCATTTGATAAGTAGCAAAAGATGTTTTTTCCACTACTGTTAGTGGATTCGTTCTTACTAAATTCATCCTTATCTAAAGATATGACATTTAATGCCTTGTGATGATTTGGGCATTTTGATGGATGTGACATATTCTTTGGAGCAGATTGGTGAAACATGGGAAGATATGTGTAATCCATTTTGATTTTAGTTTAGAATCTTTTGGATATCACACATATATATGAAGGCTTAAATGCTTCAACCGTCCAATAATTATTTCCTAACCGCCTCATTTTATGGGAAACTATAGACAGTTTTTTAGGAGTATAATTAGTAAATGGACACATGATTGTTCCAATTTGATGAAACCAAAACTTATGTTAAAGCAGTCAAATTATAATAAAACAAATATATTATTGATAAGATTACCATTTGAGGTAACTTGATTACATTTGTCTTATGACTTATCTTTATGAAGATAGAGTCATTAATGACATTTTAATTGAAAAGACTTTCATCTAGAGACAACATTTGGAAGTATTCCCTACACACTGTCTCTACCATAGCCTTGTATTCGTTGGCTTCTAGTTCGCACCCTGCACTACTCCTAGTAACTCCGAAGTAGTAACCATCTTCAGGGGAGTAGTTGAACCTTGCCTCGAAGAGATTCCTTTGGTAACTATTATTCCAAGCATATCTCTTGTTGATCAATGCAACATACATCCAGGAAAGGAATTGTTCTTGGACCAATAGCTTCCACAGTTCACACATACACTTAAAGTGCACTATTTTTCCCTGGTGCTCATCTTGACCTTCTTCCATCCTCACCACTTTGAGGGAGGAGTGGGTACGACAAAGAACTAGACTCTTTGCATATGTCCAGTTCATCCTCTTAGGTCTTGGGAAGTTGAAGATAGTGGAGACCTCCTTGCCCTACCTTTTGCAAAATGTTAGCAGTTTGTCTTGTGACTCTTCTTCCAATTTGGGCCATATATGGGTGGACAAGAGGTCTATATCAGAACCGATCTTCACAGCGCTTGATCCTACTAGCTCTAGATCTCTTGGCTCCACTACGAAACACCCGTGCCATTATCTCTGCCCATCTAGCTCCCTCATTTGTGATGAAAGATCCTTTGTCTTCCTCTATACCGTTGAAGGCAAAACGATGATTAAAACAATCATCATCAAACTCTGCTGCCATGTTTGCATATGCTTCGTTATTCATTTTGATTTTTTGAAATGAAAATGTGATGCTAGTATGCTATGGCTAGGTCCCTTTGTAATAACTTCTGGGATCAATGAATAATTGAGTACTTTGTCCCCTTTTTGGAGAAGTTTGTTGACTTTTCGTTGATTATCATTTATTTTAAAGTTATCAATTTATTGATTAACTTATATACTGTGTTTTAGGCATTTGTGCCTAATATTAATTCCTTGAGTTTATCGCTCATTTTATGAACAATGATATTCAAGTTCACAATTTTTACTGTGATATGGAGATAAGAAGGAATGACAAAATAAAAAATTACTTCATTAGTGAAATAATATTGCTTAATCATGAAACATCTTTAAGAAGATATTTATTAACTAAATTCAAATAGTTAAATAATATCCTAGGAAGGATCCAAAATATGCACTATAACTAGAATTACTAAAACATTTTAAGTATCGCTTGATTTATCAAGCGCGGAGATGGGTAAAACTGATGGTGATTTGTGGTTCCTCATCTTCATCAGTAACAGGGTCATCATCATCCGAGTAATCTTCTGGGAGTATAGGGATGCCTCCTTCCCCTAAGTATTCTTGCCACAAAAGACAAGTACACTTGTACTGTATGAGTTTTTTGTAACTCATATTTTCGTCCACTTGGATTACCCTGTATTTTCTGTTGAATACACCCAAGCTACCTTCACAGATTATAGACTTATGGTATTTCAACGTGAGTTCAGGGGGAAAGTATTGTTTTGCAATGCATTCTGCCCATGCTTTGCAAACACTTAGTAGTTTTAATAACTCACCCTTGTTCATCTTTGGCCACAAGTTTAGCGCTAGGAAATCCACATCACTTCCCATGATAGTAGCACTGTGCCCTTGCGCCTTTAAATCCCCAGATTGGACCTTTGGATCCCTTCCAAAGAGCTTTATAATTTTGGACTACCACTTTTTCATCTCCTCTTCTTTGAATTCTTCCCAATCTTCTTGTGTGATGTCTCTATTAAATCGGTGCCTCCAACATTTCTTTGAAAGAGTAAGGGAGCGATTTGTTGATTAGCCATACTCAAAGATTTTTTGGATTTTGGATGATAAAACAAAGTATTAGGAGTAAAAAACTTCAGAGTTAAAATAACGTATTTATAATACAATTATCATAACTGTCATCCCTATTTTTAGGGATACATGAAGCGTTTGATGTTATCTTTCTAGATAACGTATCACATATTTTTGTAACTAACCTTAACCACTTCAAGTTAAGGCCCTAGTGGGTAAAATGGGTCTGCCCATTAACCCCTCAATGTGTCATTTCACTTCTAGGAGTTTGCCATTAGTGGCGTGTGAAGTTGGAAGATAATTATTACTTTTTGAAGTAACTTTTTCTATCTCATTAATACGTTTTAAGAGTTTTAGTATCCCAAGTGACACTTCATCTCTCTTCATTTTAATTTTAGCCGTAGAGTTTGCATTATTTGATTTGACAATTTATTTTAGAATAACATGTTAATTTGCACAATTTTAATTGAACAAAATAAATAAAAAAATAATGCAAACATAATATAAAATAATGGAAATTCAGACAGAATGTAGAAAATTAAATTTCATTAATTAGAAATTTTTTTACAACCTAGGATTGAAATTTTTATCTTAGAATGCCTGTTTCTTCTTCTACAATGTCTCTTGGGGACCGCGGCTCGTCGCCGTCTGTGTCCTCGTCGGAGGCTTGCTCCGGAGGCAGACCATCTTCATCATCATCTCCAGCATCACTGGAGTCATCTCCAGAAGGGAGAGAGCCACTTTCACCGCTGGAGGTTTCCTCGGGGAAATCCTCCTCCTTTTGGCGGCGGGCTCATCATCATCTTCATCCTCATCAGATTTATCTAATGGTGGAGGAGTACCCTCCTCATCTTCTTCTTCTTCCTCCCTCTCCTCAGGTATCTCTGGAGGAGGGAGGAAGGGCTGGTCAACCTCTTGTGGTTTGACCTCTTGGGTCCCGGTGATGCAAGACTCAGCCGAAGGTTGTGGAGCATCCATTGTTTGAGAAGAAATTTTTTTCTTTTTGGGAGATGAAGGGTTTTGGGGTTATTGATCAAGAGATGAGTAGTGTGATAATTTTATTACACTTACCCCTTTTTATAAAGAGATTTTGTTAATGTCTCTTGAAAAATGAAAAGTTACGCACCCATTGGAATGGCCTTCTATGTAACACGCCCCTTGGAATGGCCTTTTAAGTCACGCACCCTTTGGAAATGGGCTTTTTTAATATGACTTAAGGACCTTGCATTTTTAATTGGTTAAAACTGGGCTTTAACATGGCCCAATAATGAAACATGACCCAAAATGAAACATATCACACATTCTGCACGTGTTTTCTTCTTTGATTGTTCCATTATAGTTGTCTTCCCCATTAATACCTTTTTCAAGGATTGTAGGAAAATTTAAGATCTTTCAGACTATTTTTATACATTTCCTTACGAATTCACAACCATCACCAAATTTCAATTCATCATGTCTAATGAAAGAATTCGTGAAGATGAAATTCGTGATGCGCTTGCTAAAAAACGTGATGCTATGCAATCTGAAATAGCTCGTTAATTATGCAACGCCATTAGAGTGAACCTTGGGACTTATATAAGTCTCAAGTGTTCTGTTATGTGAACAAAAACACTGACTCTAATACTCCTTTAGAGGACAGAATTGCCACCATTGGTCCTTGTTTTCCATTCAAGATTCAAAAACCAAAGCGCCAAATTGTCTTAGAGCAGTAATGTTACCCGTTCTTGGACCATATTATCTTAGAAGATAATAAACCCATAACACTTCCCTTTGCCCCAAAATCTCTCCAACATTTGCATTGGCCTTTAACCAGCAAGCTTTTTAAAGGTTGGATTTCAGGAGTGGATGCAAGAGCATGGTTTCTGCGAGTGAAACCTTTTCATGACAAATGGTCCAAGAACAAAACATTGCCCTTCTTGAGACTAGCTTCTTATGAAACCATTCCCTTTGATGGAGCTATGTCCACTTCTTTATTAGCTTGTTGGGACCCTGCATAAACTGCTTCTTGTTCCAGTGGGGACCAATGACTGTAACATTAGCTGAAATTTCCTTCATTACTGGGACTTCTCTAACAGGCAAATATGGAATTGAACTTCCTATCTTTCACCATGTTAAAGAACATAATCAGCTGTATAGTTAATGTTTATCAACCTTTCGCCAGATTGCTAGTCCTTCTGCTAGTGCTAGCAAATGTGGCTTTCAGAAATTTGTTGATTTTTTCATCAATAAGGATACTAGTGAGGAAGTTACTTCTCAAAGAAAATGATTTTTCTTACTTTTGTATTTTCCAAATTAATGATGTCTAGAGCTGGAGGAGTAGTAACATTAGACCCCTATGGCCTTTGACTTACTGGGGCCATATGTATTTACCTTGTCTGATGGTTCTCAATCCCTCTTATGCTTTTAAAGCATCTAAGGGTTCATAGGAGGAGGATCTTTCTTTTAATCCCCTTTTGTTCCTTTCTAGTCTTAATGATTGCAGCTGTTATGGTGAGGTCAGCTTCAATCTTGTATCTCCAGATGAGGTTTGGCATCCAAGCTTGATTTTCTTGTACTTCTTTGTTTTTAAGTCCAATCCTGGTAACTGGATAATTTTCCCAGGTAAGATGGTTGTTTCTGTTGAAAATGAAACTTGGCGCCATCAAGCAGATCCTGCTTGGCTACAATCCCTTAACATCCACTCTAGTTCATTAGGGAGTGGGAACATTTGGAGTAGTGTTCTTAGGTCTAGGGATTTAATAGCTGCTGAGCCTGAGTATTTTGGCTTTGAAGCCTATAACCCATAGTTGGTAGCAAGACAATTCGGATTGGTCCAACCACTAGCTATACCTTACTTCTTGATCCGCAATGATCCTTGGACTTCATGGGGTCGTTTTGAAGAGGGTAGAGCCCTTCAGAGTAAGACTCTCAGCCTTACTTCCATGTCCATTTCTCCTTGGAAATGGATCACTAAAGCTGTTCGAGGCATCCATCTGTGGTGGGATCATGTATTCCCAAACAACTCAACATGTTCTGATGCTTTGACGAACTTTGAGAATCAACTCTTCTTAGGCTGTAAGTAATTTCTTTCCTTAATTATTTTGTAACTTTCAGTAGGAATGAACATTACTAAATCTTCCTTGTGCTTTCTTTTGACTTTTAGCGAAAGCTGGCAAGAAGAAGCTAAAAGTGCCTTATGGTATGACAACAGACAAAAGGGTTCAACCTCATACTTCT
This sequence comes from Beta corolliflora, assembly GCA_947648045.1. Lineage (NCBI taxonomy): Eukaryota > Viridiplantae > Streptophyta > Magnoliopsida > Caryophyllales > Amaranthaceae > Beta > Beta corolliflora. The sequence continues at coordinate 924,456 of CANSZD010003157.1, read as the reverse complement.
TCAGAGGATGAAGATGATGCTACTTATGATCAGGGGGCTTCCTATGGAGATGTCCCAACTGTGGAGGACATCCAATCCATATGACCAATGGAGCAGATTAACCCTTTTAATAGAGCTGCAAGGAAGAGGGATTACAATTGTCTCTCTGCTTCCAATGACATGCAGACCATGGGACCAGTGGATCAAACTGACCCTCTCAAGAATGCAAGAAAGAGAGACTATAGCTGCCTCTCTGCCTCCAAGTCTTTGCGACATTCCAGCAGGAAATGTCCTAAGTTGGAAGCTTCTTCAGAGATACCGCAATATATCATCTCCTCTGATGAAGATGATGACAATACTATATCTCTAATTTTCAAAAGGAAACTCCCAGGAGTCAAAGCAAGTATGAACATCACCTTTACTCTTTTTATAAGAAGTTCCACTTTTTTATTTGGAATACTGATTATTTAATCCCAGGTCCTTTTGGTGTTGATGACATTGAACCCAAGACAACCAGTGATCCTTCTTCTGAGAAGTTCTCACCTCTTGGCTCTGCCAACCACCCTTCTGGAGATACTTCCAAGGCAGCTGACCTGTAATTAAATTTAAAAGGTGGTTATGTTGATGCATCTGTCATCAATCATCCCGTTTTTCCTTCAAGTGATGCTGCCCCCCAGTTGGAGAATATGGCTACTCCCCCTTTGGACTGAAGTACTGCCCCCTAGTTGGAAGTAGTTGATCATCTCCATGTGGAATCTCCTGATGAGGACTTATTTCATCAGTTTAATGAAGATCCATTGGAGTCAAGTCCTTTAGATGTTGAAGTTCCAAGTTCAAATGCTGATTCAACAAATGTTGAGGCAATATCTCCTATTGCTGGGAGTGGAGCTCCTAAAAATGTTATTCCTTTAGAGGTTACACCTTTACAGAGCAATACTGAGCTTGTGATTACCTCTATGTGCAGAGGTTCTTCATCTACTTCTAGGATTGGTCTGCCTTTCTTTCTTCATGAATTCATTTTAAACATCCTCTATATGAGTCCATGTCCTCATGATACCAGACTTCACTCTCTTGCTAACTTGACTTCTCTTCTTTATGATGCAGAGGGAAGCACTCAAGAAGCAAGCGTGATGAAAGAGTCTGATGAAGGGAAAGAGGTTAATCTGCAAACAGCCATCATTGTGAAGGATCAACCTACCTCTGCTAGCGGTGATCATTCTTCCAGTGATAAGTCTCATGAGCACATGAAACAAGAAGACAAGATCTGGGATCTCTGCTTGACCTTAACAGACAACCCTTATGATCAGGCTTCTGCACAGACTCTTAAGCAGATCTTAGAATCCCTGATTTCTTAAGGTTTTGAGTACTGGATACCTTGTCTTGATTATGTCAAAGAGACTCTTCTTCTTCAATAATGTAACGCCGAATCAAGAGTTCAATCTCCAAAGTTCTCAGCTCAAAAACTTCAGGAAGAGGAAACTTCTTTGGAAGCTCAAGTCAAATCCTTCAAAAACTTCAGTAAACAGATCCAAGATTCTTTGAGTTCTTTTGATCAGAAGTTAAAGCTTCTTTCTGAGGAAAGGCAATCTCTACAGAATCGCTTGGCTGAGATCAATAAAGAGGAGATCAACAGTATCAATGAAAAGTCTTCACTCCAATACTCCATTGATATTGAAGAGAAGAAGCTACACCAAGGGCGAACTAAGCTTGCCCATTTGAGGCAATAGATGTTCAAAGATATGGTTGTACAACCAAGCTTGATCCTTCAGAAAGAAAAGCTTTGTAATGCTTGGTCAGCCATTAAAAACCTTAGATTAGCTGTTAGACAATGTTGGAATGTCTAAGATGTAACATTATTATTAATGTTGTAATTTTAATGATCCCTTGCTGTTTGAAACAATTCTGCATATTTTTGTTGAAACACAGGATCATGTTGTTCCCATATAGATGGATGATATTTCTTTAGAAATTTTCCATTCAAGGCTTTATCTCTTATATTGCCATCTATATCCTTTAATACGTATGCATTTTCAGACATTTTCTTATAAATGATAAAGGGACCTTGCCACTTAGGTGACCATTTCCCTAGTTGTGGATCTTTGTAAGCTGCCTCTGGCAGAAATATTTTTCAAACCTTACCATTCTCCTGGAATTCTTTAGGCACTACCTTTTTATTGTAGGCCCTAGCAACTTTTTCCTTTTGAATTGTCATTTTGGCTAAAGCTTTTTCCTTAACCTCTAGAGCATCCATGATTTCAATGTTCATTGCCTGTGAATAATCATCTCTTGATAATCCCATTTATTGGGCTACCCTTGATGATCTTACATTCACTTCAGCTGGGATCACTGGAATGTGTCCATAAACTAAGTTAAAAGGAGTAAATCCTGTTACTTCCCTTTTAGAGGTCTTGTAGGCCCATAGGGCATATAGCAACAACTCATCCCATTTTCTTGGGTTATTGTCTATGAGTTATGAGATCCCTTTTACTATGATCTTATTGGTAGCTTCAGCTTGACCATTTGCTTGAGCATAGTAAGATGTTGAATGCAACTTAGTAATCCCAAACTGATTAAGATAATCCAGTAGGTCAGGATTTCTAAAGACTGTGGCTTGATCAAAGGTGATAGTTTCTGGAATTCCAAATCTTGTAAAGTTTTTTTCTTCCAAGAAATTTATTACAACCTGAGTATTGATCTTGTTGAAAGCCTGAGCCTCCACCCATTTGGTGAAGTAATCAGCCACTACTAGGATGTATGAATGCTTCTTAGAGGATGCAAGATTGATTTCCCCTATGGCATCTACTACCCATCCTCTGAAGGGCCAAGGTTTAAGAATGTACTTAAGTTATGAAGCTCATGCCCTACTGATAGGTCCAAACTTCTGACATCTTTTGCAACCTTTAGCATAATCTATACAATCCTTTCTCATAGTGGGCCAATAGAAACCATGCTCTTGCAACACCATCTCATTTTTAGGCCATTTTGATGAGCACCACATATCCTTTAGTGAATTTCTGCCATGAGGGTTAGAGCTTCTCCAGCATCCACACATTTCAAAAGTAATCCTTCTGGATCCTTTCTGTGTAGTTCACCAAATTGTATACAAAACTTGGTTGCTGCCATTTTGATTCTATTTGGCACTTTTGTCCCAGTTGGGTTCTGGAGATACTGGATAATTTCATCTCTCCAGTCCTTTTCCTCTCTTAATATTAAAATTATATAGACTTCCAATATATTTTCTAATATTTCCTTATCAATTTCTCTGAGAGGCTCTAGGATCTTCTCTTGGAGAATGATATCTTCATTTTGTGAAGGTATCTCCTCTCTAGCAGAAGCTATTTGGGACACCTGATCTGCTACTTTGTTTTCTTCTTTGGGAATGTGTATGAAAGTAATTCCTTTAAATTGTTTAGACAACTTCTGTGCTTTCTTTCCACATTCTTGTGATACTGATGATATACTCTTGAATTCCTCATTCATTTGGCAAATGACCAACTGGGAATCCCCATATATCTTTGCTCTCTTTGCACCTAACTCTAACAGCATCTCCAATCCAATTAATAAAGCTTCATACTCAGCTCTATTGTTGGTACATGGACCTTTTAAGGTTACTGCTAGCTTAGTTGGGATCCCACCAGGGGATAAAATATATATCCCAGCTCCTGCTATTTCTCTAGTGTTGGATCCATCGAAGATTAAGACCCATGGAAGGATGTCTTCATCAATGATTCATGAGTCACAGCAAGGATGGGTTGCTAAGAAATCAGCTAGAGCCTGACCTTTGACTGCCTTTTGTGGCACATATATGAGGTCGGATTGTAGCAAATGTAAACTCCATTTGCTTAACCTTCCTTTTATGAAAGGTTGAGATATCATATATTTAATGACATCTGTTGGAGATATCACTTCTACTGTGAAGGCCATGAAATAATGTATGAGTTTAATTGATGCATCATATAAACACAAACACCATTTCTCTGCCATGGTATACCTTTTTTCTGTATCATGTAGGATTCTACTTAGGTAGAATATGGCCTGCTCGTGTCCTTTTTCATTTTCTTGAGTAAGAAGACTACCAATGGAATCTTCACAAGCAGAAAGATACAGTCTTAGTGGTTTTCCATTTTGCCTTGGAGGAATCAATACAGGAAGATTTGCGAAATCTAGCTTGATTTGGTCAAAGACTTTTGATGTTCTTCCTCCCATTTGAATTCTGATTCATGTTTTAGTCTTAGCAAAGGTGCAAACTTTTTAGTTTTTCCAGCTAAATTAGCCATGAATCTCCTAACATAATTGACCTGTCCAAGGAATCTTTGCAATTCCTTCTTATTAGAAGGTGGCTTGGCTGCCAATACTGCCTTTGCCTTGTTCTGGTCAATTTCCATTCCATTTTTGTGAATGAGGAATCCTAAAAAGTTACTAGCTTTAACTCCAAATGCACATTTGAGTGGATTCATTTTTAGGTGATATTCTCTCATTCTGGTGAATGACTTTACCAAATGCTCTTTATATCTTGAAAAGTCATTTGACTTTACAAGTATGTCATCCACATAGATTTCTATGATCTTACCAATCATGTCCTTAAAGATTACGTCCATTGCTCGTTGGTATGTGGCTCCAGCATTTTTTAATCCAAATGGCATGACCACATATTCAAACAAGCCTAATGACTTTGGACATCTGAAGGCTGTTTTCTTACAGTCTTCATGTACAATCCTTAACTGGTGATATCCAGTATACCCATCCATAGAAGATATATATTCATATCTTGATGCTGCATCTATTAGGAGATCAACCACTGGTATGGGGTATTGATCTTTAGGTGTAGCTTTATTCAGATCCCTAAAGTCAATGCAGATTCATATTTTGCCATTTTTCTTAACTACTGGAACTATATTGGAGATCCAGTCAGCATATTGGCAAGGCCTTATGAACTTTTCTTTGAGGAGTTTGTGAATTTCCTCTTGTATAGGCTCTGTCAGTTCAGGTGATAGTCTTCTAGGACTTTGTGCTACAGGCTTAAATCCTTCCTTGATAGGTAGTTTATGCTCTACTATTTGCCTATCAATGCCAGGCATTTCATGATGTTCCCATGCAAAACAGTCTTTAAATTCTTTTAGAATCTTTATGATTTCCTGTTTTTCTTGGTTAGTGAGGAGCTTACTTTTGTAAGTGACACGTGGATTTTCATCGTCCCCTAATTTTATTTCCTCCAGTGGATTATGAGCTTCCTGTTTAATATCCTCACTTTTAGCTCATACTTTCTCATCCTCCTCGTCGAAAGATTCAGTTTCGTATAAAGTTGAGCAACATGCATTAGGATTTATAAGAAAATCCTCTTGGTATTTTCTAAAAACTAAATCTTTCATAACTTGATGAACAACAGGGGTAAACCCCTTACATCATTCTTCTTGGTTTATAATCATAATAAACTTTTAATAATAAAAATACATCCTAACTGTATAAGCTAATAAGAGCTAAGGGTTGATCGTAGTCTGGCGCCTGTTGAACATATTCATATTTTGATTGAATGTCTTCAACTTCTAGGACGTCCTCGACTTCTTCAATGAGAATTGCACCTGAGTCTTCTATCTCTTGGTGAGTTTGTGACTTAAGTTGTAGAGCAACCTCAAATTTGATAGTAGGAACTGACTTTAGAGAGTCCCTAATAAAAACAGAATCAAGAGATGTAATTAGACAAACTTCTTCATCTGCTTGAACCATTTCATAAGTGTCACCGTTCCACAAGATTAAGACTTGGTGGAGTGGTGATGGAATACCATTATTATGATGTAACCAGTCTCTTTCTAATATGGCATTATAATTAGTACCACTTTCGACTATGAAGAAACCAGTATAGGTAGTTTTAGTTCCTACCCTTATCTTTAAGATAGCCATTCCTTCCACATTTTCTGATAAACCAGAAAAACCAGTTATGTTGATTTGTATATTGTGCAAATCCTTCCTAGTTTTTCCTAGCTTTCTAAACACAGAGAGTGGCATAATATTAACAGTAGCTCCAGTGTCTACCAATACTTTACCTAAACGAACTCCCTCAAAATCAACATTTAGAAATAAAGCTTTAGTGTGCTTATTATCAACATCAACTGACCTATGATTAATTTCTCTAGGTTAGCTTTTAGAGATGTCTTGTTAGGCACTTTCTTATGAGGTGCATTTAAATAAGATGACAAGCTTCAAGAAGAAGTAACTTTAAATTTACATGCCCTCTCTTCCTTGTCAACTTCATCTGCCTATGATGTGGTATTGGTCTGGAACTCTGATTGGTTTTCTGACTTTTTATAATTCTGTTGGTAGCATGACCACATTACACTGCACGTTTTGGCTCTCTCCCATTTCTGTTTGAGGCTCACTCATCAGTGGGTCTCCATCCAACATCTTTGAGCCCTTGCCGCAGTAGCTTTTACACTCAGCTCTTTCATCTTTGATGTCCTACTTTTAGGTAAGTTTTGGACATCTTGTAGTGGTAATGGCTTAACTGCTGGTTTGATTTTTACCTCCCCTTGGTCCCCATCGGACTTCACCCTTCTTTTAAGAATTTTGGGCACAGGAGTTTGACTTGCTCCCTTTCTTTTCCTTTTGAGGAAGGGCCTGGACTGGGGCTATCATATTTTCTTGGTCCTTGACTTCTGGACCTTTTCTAGAATGGACGCTGATAAGAAGGCACATAGGCATGATCATTTGGGATGATCTGAGTTCTAACCATTTCAAAAGTTAGCCTGTCTGCACACTATGAGAACATTCCATTCCTTAGAGCCTTCAACCCTTCTATTGCCCTAGTCTGCAATGGGAATTTCTGAGTAGCCTCCTTATAGGTTTTAGCTCTTTCATCATACATCTCTGGGTTTGCAGTTGGGTTGGACTTAGCAGGCGCCTTAGCTTTGGCTAAGTTGGCCCTATATTGTTCTAACTCCATAGCATGTTGTTCCATTTATGAGACAATCAGTCTTTTGAGACTTAATTGCCTAGTTAGGAATCCTTTGAACACTTGGCATTGGTCTGTTGTATGTGACCCATTCATGTGCCATCTGCACATATCTTCTACCCCTTTCTCATTGGCTACTTTTGGCATAACCAAAATTCCTTCATCGAGCAATCTGTTAAAGAGTTGCTTCCCCACTTCAGTAGCTTGAGATGCCTGCAAGGTAACAGTAAACGCATTATTAGCCTCTACCATACCACAGAATAGTTCAAATGGTTCATCCATTCTAACTACATTCACATCTTCATCATCAGGAAACATGATATTTTTCTTATCAATTTCATCCTGGATTTTACTTCTAAAAACAATACATTCAGAAGTATCATGAGTTACTGCATCATGCCATTTACAATATTTTTTACCCTTAACTTCTTAAGCAGTTCTTACTTTATGTCTCCCTACCAATTTTATCTTTTTGTTAGATAATAACCAGTCAAAGATAGAATTAATTTGCTTTCTTGGCAACAAAAGTATATGTCCTCTTTTGTCCAGATTTCATATCCATTGGCGCCATAAATTCTTTCTTCTCTAAAGGACAACATTTATAAGGTACTCCCTAAATGATTTCTACCACGTCCACTTCTTGTACAGTTTCAAAGTGGAAGGGCTCCTCATTCTGAGCAAAGAAACTTTGGTGCCTTGCTGCACTTTCAGCTTGTAGGTTCCTTTCATACCTTTCAACCAATTCTACTAATTTAACAAAATCGCCAAAGGCATGACCATCAAACCTTTTCCTAAACTGAATTAACATTCCCTCTTGAGCCATTTGTACAAACTCTCTTTCGGGAATGCTAACATGACACCTGATCTTGGCCATTTTGAATCTAGATAGGTAGTCTTACACAGACTCCCCTAACTTCTGTTGGATTCTGGCCAGATCACTTAGGGTCACCCCTGGTTCAGTGCGTGCAAAATGATTTGTAAATTACACCTGCATATCCTTCCAGGATTGAATGGAATTAGGTGGTAAATTAGTATACCACCAAAAAGCAGTCTCAGTAAGAGACATGGAAAACATCCTAAGTTTTAAGAAATCATTGTCAGCTGCTTCTCTACACTGACAGTTGAACCTAACTAAGTGTTCTTCAGCAGAAACTCTATCATTTCCAGAGAACAAAGTAAAGTCAAGTATCTTAAACGTTCTAGGAAATGGATTTGTTCTATCAATCCATTAAGGGTAAGGTTTTTGACCTATTTGCCTCTGACTTCTCCTAGAGGTATCCCCTACTAATCTTTGGACAAGTGCCTCAACTTGTGCTGCCAATGGATCCTGATGCCTTCCTAGGTGTCCCATATTCCCATACCCCATGTTTCCTGCATGATCATATGCAGGGTTAGGATTAGGATTGAAAGGTTGATTTTGATAACCTCCCATAGGGATCTCCTGGTTGAGCATAAAGGTAGGATTGGCTGCTCCTTGTGCCATTTGTGGTGGGAATGTATGTACATTTATGGGCATCCCCTGATAATAAGCACCAGTTGCTTGAGCAAATGGAGCTTGGGGCTGACCATACCCTGGAATATGTCCATAATGAGGCGTACCAGCCATTGTTGGTTGGTTAGGAGGTATATAAGCATAAGGTGTAGAAGAAATACCAGCCATAGTTGGTTGGTTAGGAGGCGTATATGCATATGGTGTACTATTGTTGTTTGCAATAAAAGCACCTTGCCTTTGTCCTCCTTGTGATGGTCCAGATTGGTGTGTGTTGTCACCAGCTTGTCCACCACCCCTGGAAAGTGAAGGTTGATGATGTCCTGACGCCTGGTGCCAGCCTGACTCCACGCCCGCTGCCATTCCATCACTTCTCCTAAGATTTCCATGATTACCCTCTCCATAGCTCAAGGGTATTGTCCTTGTTTGATGCACATGGGAGGAAGTTTGTGGATCGCTTGAGATAAGTGGATCTCTAGTTTCAGGATGGGAGAAATGTACCCTTGGAGAATAACCTAATGGAGGAACGTCTGGCGTTGTGCCACAACTTCCCCTTGCTCTATTTAACGGGACCTCTTCTAAGGCCTTAACTAGTTTCTCATTTAACTGATAGTGTTTTTCGACTAGTGGTTCTAGGCGGGTAACTACTTCAGTAGCAAGAGACTTGGACATTGTCTTGAAAGTTGCACTCATAGCATTATTGATATCTACAAGTATCCTATCAATTTGCCTAGAGTTAATATCTATATTCTCTTCACTTATCCTTTGGAGGATATCCGTGAAGACTATGGCAGACTCATGGGCTAGAGTTCTGTAGTTAGAGTCAAATTGCTGTCTCTGACTCTCTCTGGCTTCTAATAGCAAATTCTATACTACCTCTGTGAACTTTCCATACATTTGGTGTATAAGTCCACGACCAATACTACTTGAAGAAGAGTTATCCCTTTGTGGGGTATCTCCAACTGACTCCTCATGACCATGATGAATTGGTTCACCATTGTTAGCATGCACCCTTGTCTCTGGAGGGATTGAAGAACTAGTTTCCATGTTGTGGAAACTTGGTTCATCCTGAGCAACTTCCTTATTCTTCTTAGAACGTGTTTCCGGCATTTTTCACAAAAACAACAATAACTGTTTTCTACATTTAACTTGCAATAGTATGAAGAAGAAATTTCGCAATTTTATTATTATTCTTCTTCTCCCACTGTGGTCGCCAAAAAACTTGTTGGTGCAAAATTAATTCGTTGACCTTGCAAACAAGTCAATGCACATCCAATAGTTTGATACTGAATGCCTTGGGAGGCTTAGTCCCTGGGGGTTACCGGTTTTAATTAGATAAAACCTTGCTAACGTACTTTGTTGCAATTTAATTAATGATTAAACTACAACGCCTATTAAATTCAAGCGAAATGCAATAAATAGAGCAAACAATAATTAATCTTTCAATTAAAGCATAACATTCCCATACATGCCACAAACTTTGAGAAAGATTTTACAACACATAAAAGGATAAGCCAGGTTGGACAGCTAAAGGGAAGACACGAAGGTTGTTACCTCCATGGTTCCTTGCTTCAATCGGAGAATTAGAGATCTTAGCGCTAAGAAAAGAAGAAATGCAGTTTGATGTGTTGTTCGTTGTCCTTTGCTTGATGATGGTTTCTCTATTTATAGAGAAACGTGATATGTAACTTCCATACATGCTAGGGAGGGAAAATGTTTGAATCATATTTGATTCAAATCCCAACCGTTTTCTGGGGCTGAATAAATGTTGCCTTCTAATGTGCATATGTCTTTTTGTTGAATTTCTCATGATTGTCTTCTAATTGTTTGTTCCTTTATTACCCTTGGCTTTCGTCTCTTGATAGTCTTGATGGTCTTCCTCTGTTGACTTTGACTTATGTTGACTTCGCCCAATGGGCTTTATGCTTTTGTTGGGTCTTCATGTTAAAGCGAAATTAAACCTTTTGAGGTTTAATTCAATGTACCACAATACATGTCACTTGACATCTGAAAATGGTAGTAACAGTTGCACATTATGTGCTGCCTTTTCTATTAGTTTCTGAATTGAAGTCACTTGATCTACAATATGTTGGTTGTCTGGTTTATCTGAGCCCTGAGGGCATATGAACTTGATATGAGCAGCAGAAATACAAACATGATGAAGTTGGTTCATTAGCCTTTAATTGCAGAATAGGAACTTGCGTTCTTACCTTTAGTTTTGCACTGTGACCCATCAAAACAGTCTTATAATAATTACATATTGTACCTTGGGAGGTCAATTATTATCCTACTACAGCATCAAGTGTTAGAACTTCCTGTAGGTGATTTCTGTAAGACTTTTTTCCTTCTTTTATCATTCATCAAGTTGGATCATGTCCTGAAAGGAATTCAATATGTTTTCAACTTCTCATACTTAACTAAAAATTGAATTATAATTTTAGAAAAAAAAATTGAGATATTTTGTTGACTTGCAAGAGGAATCGAACATGGGCCACATTCGAATAAGAGTGTTTTCGTGGCATGACTAGTAACCATGTTAGCAGGGGTATCAGCACATTCAATTGTTCTTTGCAATTGTAAATAGCTAGAGATGCTATATGCACCATAGATATATTGATACGCTGAATTCGTATTTTATAACTTTTAAATACTTTTGATACCAAATAGACATTTAACATTTCGTATCAAGAGATGTTATATGCACCAATTACCATAGACATATTGATATGTTGAATTCGTATTTGATAACTTTTAGATACTTTTGATACTAAATATACATTTAACTTTTCGTATATATAATAATATATAATATATATATATATATATATATATATATATATATATATATATATATATATATATATATATATATATATATATATATATATATATATATATATGTAGAACATGTCCTAAAACATTGGACATATTATAAACTTGCTTGGGTCATATCCTAAAGAAGTGTCATTAGATTTACTCGTAAAATGTGATTCTAAATCTATTATTATGTGCTTAGGCTAAATAAAGTCATTAAGAGTCAGTAATTGATCAAATTTCTTTCGTATTGACTGCACTTGGAGATTAAAGCTTAAAAAAGTGTCATTATGGTTGTTTGGTGATGTTATATGAACCAATTAACATTAACATATTTGGGTCATGTCTTAAACATAATTGTTAAGCAAACATGTTAATGGTATTATTATTATCACAATTATTTGATTTAATAATAATTTAAAATAACGTTAAAAAAGGCAAAAAAATATAATTAAAGAGAATATATTAAAAAAAGTACCAAACATCCAAAAATGACCTAAAAGGGATATGTGGACGTTTAAGCCATGGCTCAAAGGTCTTTCTTAGACGTTTGGGTCACGGTTTTTTTAATAAAATAATCATGGTTATAGTTATTATTATTATTATTATTATTATTATTATTATTATTATTATTATTATTATTATTATTATTATTATTATTATTATTATTATTATTATCATCATAATTATTATTATTTAGGTTTTGTGTAAGATAAGAGAGAAAAGAGGGAAGGCGTGATTTAGTATTATTTAGGTTAATAATTAAAATAACAAGTAACCTAACTTATTTATTTATATGATAAAAATATAATCTTTATCGAATACTTGAAGCCAAAATAGAGATGTGTAAGAGTTACCTTTGCATGCTATGAAGTCATCCGCTCTATTCACGTCTGGTTTAGTTTCGAACAATCAAGTTTTAGGACATGCCATAAACCTATTTGGGTCATGTCATAAAAGTTTGGTCATGCCCAAAAATTGACCAATAGAAGTAACTTATGTATGCTTTATACATTAGAGCATAAAGACGCTCCATCTTCTCGAACATCACTTATCATCGTGATCTGCTTCACTACCGGATTAAAACCTCAATATGACATGGCCATCTAGAAGCATATCTACTACTTAAAACAAAACATTTCCGTTCTTTGCTTATTAAGCCTTTTGCTTACATATGAGTCCACAACTTTGGAGGTTGCATCTCATCGATCCCATGTACTAGTACTTGGAATCTTTTAAGACATGGCTAATCTTTTAGACATGGTCAATCTTTAAGGACATGACCTAAGCAAGTTTAGGACATGTCCTTATACATGATGGTTTGAAAAACTAAACCAATCTCCTTCAAAAAATGATCCCAAGAGATCTTTATTATAGAATAATGACTTAATTTACACTTGTTCAAACTATTGGACCCCTTTTTTCACAAAATACGATTCAGCTGTAAATTACCCAACATGCAAAAGAATTATGATAGATTTTTTTTATCAAACCCCCTTCTTATTTAGACGAGGATTTAGTTTAGGTACGAATGAAATCCTTAGTTCATTAATTTGTATACATTTATGATATGAGGAATCACATTAATGTGTTTTAAGAATAATTTGTATTGTTATTGCCTAATTTCGGAAAGAACTATTAAGAGGGATGATAAAACTGACCCATGTTTTAGTTTGATCATCTTTTGAACATTGTGTTGCAAGATTGATCATCTTTTGAAGGTTGTGTTGCACTCTTTACATAGTGGTGTGTTAGTAGTGAACTAGTGATTATTTGTGATAGTCAATAACTTTTATTTTTGTAGTGATTGTCTTGCAGATTTTTTTTTAGATGGAAAATTGGTATACAAAAATGAAGTTTTTTTTACTGTTTTCTGGATTAGAGATGGTATTTGTACAAATGGAAAGAGGAAAAGAGAGAAAGGTTAAAAGGTGATAAAGTCAGGTAACTTCATCTAGGTCTATTTCTTCCCCAGGTTGATAATTAAAAAGAAGATGTAGATTGTAAACTTCTCGAATAATCAATTGCAATACCCTCCTAAAATCTGAAGTTGACAAACGTAAATAAAATTTTATTATGGTCTTTATTTTGGTGGTAAGAATATAGATAGAGTTTTAGGTCGATTATTCAGAAATGAAAAAAAAAACAACGAATGTTTTTGGAAATAAGTTTGATCATCTTTTGGACGTTGTGTTGCATGCTTTACATAGTGATGTGTTAGTAGTGAACTAGTGATTATTTGTGAAAATAACTTTTTTTTAGTAGTGATTGTGAGGTGGCAATATTCTTATACCTCATTTGATTACAAATACAAAAAAAAAAGAACTTTGATACAATTTGATTCATTCACCAGGATTAGTTCTATAGGTCTTCATTTACTATGTATCTAAACGAATGATGAGATAATTCGTCCAAATTTGGTTGAGCCAAGTGATATCATGGCAATTTAGTTTGATAACTGAACTTTAGTTGTATCAATCATAAACGAGTAAATCATTTTAGTCATAAGCCAAGGCTGATATGCCTTTATGTCGGGCGTTTGAGCCGTTGTCCAAATGTCTGGTGATAGCGTTTTAGCCAAGTCCCAAAAGTATCATAATGCTAAATGCACCGTAAACAAAACGATAATGCATAATTATAGCATGAGTGGTTTTTTGTTGATCATCTGTCTCAATAGTACTACTCTCCCAAATTGGCGAATCAACAATACAAAAACATTCCCGAAATACACTAACCTCATCCCTCGTAGTGTATCCCATTATGAGTCACTATGTTCCAAGGGTTTCAACCATACTGCGTCGCAAGGGGGTCTTGATAGTCATGTTCAAGCTTGTTCTCTCCCAATTTGTCTCATGGCAAGCCACAAATGTTTATATATAGATAGTAGTTAAATTATAGTCCTACTATATTCATAATATTTTGTCATTATTGACTCCTATTATATAATATTAAGTCATGATTACAATATTGGTGCGAGAGATAGTTATGTTCTAATGAAACTTAGCTAATGTTCTACCTAGTTGATCTCTCCCAAATTGTCCCACACAGAGCAAAAATGTTAATGTATAGAAAGAATTTAAATTATAGTCCTATTATTGTTATAATATTTGGTCATCATTGACTCTATTTATATTATATTAATTTATGGTTACACTATTGATGCAATATTGCTATGTTCTAATGGAACTTAACTCATGTCCTTAAAGTAGCCCATATGGTATTGGTGTGAGAGATTGATTTCTTCATGAGTTAGGATGCTTATTCAATGGCTACAACAAAATAACTCATGATTATGAGACAGGGGTCTCGCATGACCATTGGGTTTCCAGAGATTGCTTTAGCTTATGAGAAATCGTGACTTAGGTCATGTCCTAAGCCATAAAATGTTTGGGCATGTCCTAAAAATCATTCAATGCAATGGCTATTCATTCCTAGGAGACACTAAGGTGAACTATGACATTATTTCATTCAAATTAGTGGTTTGAGGATTTCATCCAACCAAATATGGCCATGATACAGAGCATGAGGGATTTTGTTGATCATCCGTCTCAATAGTTATATCCTAGATTGGGCAACATTACTAAATCATTCCCGAAATACACCAACGTCATCCCTCGTACCTTATTATCCCATGCCGAGCCATTATATTCCAAGGGTTTCATCCACCCTGAGCCGCAAGGAGGTCTTAGTAGTCATGTTCTATCTAGCTCTCTTCCAACTTGTCCCATGTCGAGTCACAAATATTCATGAATAGATAGTAGTTAAGTTATAGTCCTACTATTGTTAAAAAATTTATTATTACTGACTTCAATTATATTATAGTAAGTCATAATTATGGCATTTGGGCGATAGATTGCTATGCTCTAATGAAACTTAGCTCATTTCCTTAAAGTAACCCATATGGTATTGGTATGTATGAGAGATTGGTTTCTTCATGAGTTACGATGGTTATTAAATAGTTACAAGTTTATTAACGCAAATTATAAGACATGGGTCTCTCAGGATCATTTAGTGTCAGAGATTGATTTAGTTTCCAAATAATCGTATCTTTATGCCAAAAATGTTGGGTTATGTCCTAAAAATCAATCAATGTAATGGCTTTCCATTCTTATGAGACACCAAAGGTGATTCTCTGACATTATTTCATTCAAAGTAGTGGTTAGCGGTTTCATGCAACCAAATATGGTCATGATACAGAGCATGGGGGGTTCGTCGAGATAGTTCTCTCCCAGATTGACCAATCAACAATAGTAAATCATTCGCAACATACACTAACGTCATCTCTCTTACCTTAAAAAAATTATTTATGAATAGAATGTAGGGTTTCGTCCTTACTGAGCCGCAAGGGAGTCTTAATAGTTATGTTCTACCTAGTTCTCTCCCTAATTGTCCAATATCGAGCAACATTGTTTATAAATAGAATGTACGTGTTAAACTATAGTCCTACTATTGTTATAATATTTTGTCATTATAGATTTCTTAATGAGTTCGATGATTTTCAATGGCTAATATAAAATTAACTAGTGATTATAAAACAGGGGTCTCTCGGGATCATATGGTGTTAGAGATTGGTTTAGTTTTCGAATAATCGCATCATAGGTCATGTCCTAAACCTACAATATAATACTACTATTGTTATAATATTTTGTCATTATTGACTCCAATTATATTATAGTAAGTCATGATTACGGTATTGGTGCGAGAGATTGCTATATAATGAAAGTTACCTTATGTCCTTAAAGAAACCCATATGGCATTCGAGTGAGAGATTGGTTTCTTCATGAGTTAGGATGATTATTCAATAGCTACAAGAAACTTAACTCATGATTACAAGACATGGGTCTCTCAGGATCATTTATTGTCACAGATGGTTTAGTTTCCGAATAATCGTATTTTAGGTCATGTCCTAAGCCTGAAATGCTGGTCATGTTATAGAAATCGACCAACGGAATGACTATTCAATCTTATGAAACACCAATGGTAATTCTATGAAATTATTTCATTCAAAGTAGTGGTTAGAAGGTTTTATCTAACTAAATATGGTCATGATACAGAGCGTGGGGACTAGGGAGGTTTTGTTGATCTTCCATCTCGATAGTTTTCTCCCAAAATTGACCAATAGAATCTTCTAATTAATGTATGCATTACTCCGTAGAGCTTAAAGATGCTCCATCTTCTCGATCATCATTTTGTCATCATTATTTGCTTCTCTAGTTGATTAAAAACTCAATATGACATGACCATGTGTCCATGTCTACTACTTAAAACAAAACATTCTCGTTCTTTTGCTTAAACCTCTTACTTACATATAAGTCCACGACTTTGGAGGTTGCACCTTGTCCCATTTACTAGTAGTTGGAGTCCTATATATATATGTGTGTGTGTATATGTATATATATGTGTGTATATGTATATATATATGTGTATATGTATATATATCAAATTCGTTTTCTAGTATCATTTGTTTTCTATCTTTTATTAAATAAAATCTTCCTTTACTAATTTCTGCAAATTGTCTATTTTGATTAGTCTTGTGTATTGTAAATGGACCATCAGGGTATCTAATAATTTCTTCTTCAATGATTTTTTCGTTTTTATTCATTATTCTGATTGTTCGATTACTCTTTCATATTCTATTTCTATTCTTTTTCTTAAAAGTAATTCTGGAAATAACTGTGAATATTCTTTAGTTATCTTCTTTTCTAAGATCTCATAACCTTGTTCTTCTAGTTCTATTGGTATTTTAGTATTACTTGATTCCCGGTTTATTTAGATCACTCTTTCTTTCTTTTAGTAATTGTATAACTAATAAAACATTTGTATTAATAATTTTTAGATTAGTTCCTAAATTTTCTTCTTTTTCTAGTTCACTCATACATACATGCTTGATTTTCTATCTAATGTATTAACATAATCATCATGTATTTTCTTAGATATATCTTCATGTTCTTTAATGTAGCTCTATTTGATTATCAAAAGGTTTTAACTCTTTTTCGATTTCTTCCTAATTAATTATAATTTAATGTTGCTCGTTCTAATATTTGTATTTTATTAATGATAGCTATTTGTTTTTGATTTTTTAATTCTAAATTTTTAATATCAGATTGCATAGTTGATATAAAGTATTGGAAATTAGCTTTTCTCATAGAATTTTTTACTTGGGATTTAGTACTCATACGTATTTAATAGTTGTTTAAGTTCTATTAATAATTATTCTATTAATAATTGTCTAAGTTCTATTTGTGTTAATAGATCTAGTAATTTTTCAAGTTCTATTTGAATTTTTGAAAGTTTTTCTATCTTATTTTGTTCTGTCTTTATTAATTTAAGTAAAGAATATCGTGTTTCAGTATCTTCTAGTACATATGCTTCATGTAGATGAATATTATAAATATCTATTTGATCTTTTACTCTATTAATTTTAAATAGTAAAGCATAATTTATCCATTCAACAACTAGTTTAACAGTCTTTATTTGAGCATTCATAATATAATAAGCAAATAATTAGATATTTAAGCAAATAAACAAGTAAATAGGTAAATAATCTGTTTCTTTATGAACTTTCTTTTAAGACTCAATCCCTTTGTTCATAATAGACCTTAATCAGTTAATAATAATTCTATCAACTTTCATATAAATACTGCTAATCCGCTTTGCTACCCTTAAGCACTTAAGCAGAATTAAATAAATTCATGTTTTTCAACCTCACCACATAGGTTTTATGCATCACGCCCTCAATGCCTTATCATTTATCAACGGCTAAACGGGCTCCTGCTACCAATTGTATTTTGGTTTCTAAACATGATTTTATTTAATCGGGGAAAGCATAATTAAGATAGCATACATCCTATATGAAATTATAGAATTATCTTAACAGATCTTAGTATTATTATAAACTAGGGGATTGAATTTAAATTCAGTTCATAAGAAAAAGAATTACCTTATCTACTTCCATAATTGACATTGAAATATCTTGAGGAATAACTCTAAGTGAATAGCTCCGGTCTTTTGTGAATAGTAGCTCTGATACCAACTTGGAGGTGAAACGTGTTTAATTTAGAGAGAGAATTTTTTTAGAGAGATCTAGAGGAAGAGATGAGAGATTGGGATAAGCTTGATGATGCCCCTTAGCAAAGATCGTGCAATTCTTATTTATAGACGAACTCTTTTAGGCGTTCGTACAAAATTACACAACTATTACATCTACTATTTGCTACAAAGTGCTATAGTAAAAAGTGCTACAGTAAAAGTAAAATTACTATTCACTATTTACATATTTTCCGAGAGTAAGCCGCCTATCTTTTGTCTTATTTGTTACAGCTGTTATTTTTACAATACTTATCTTCTAAAATTTTTTGATAGATGTTTTATGCTTACAAAGTGTGCTCTATCTCTGTGGTAGATGTCGTTGTGCTAGAAGATTCAGCTCCATCTCCACAACTATCCATATCTTCAATAATTGGTACAGTCATTTGTTTAATTCCACACATTTGACATGAGTGGTTATTATTTTTTGCCGCATCCAACTACAATATTTCTTCAAGGTATCTTGGGTTAGAAAATTTCTAGGTATATACCTAGTAACTGGTTCTTGATCTGGATGGAGCAGGCTCCATATCCATGATTTGATAGTTTCGACCGTGTCATGGCCATATGCTTTGCTTTGAGATATGATTAACGTATTTAACTCCCTATGGTTTATCCAAACAGGAGTTTTAAACATGTTAATCAAGGCTTCATAAATTGCCTTGATCTTGACAGCTCTTTTCTCCCTGAGAATATCTGATATCTCATTTCGGTTTAATTAAGTCGAGCCTTTATTTCTTCTAGAAGGATGAAATTTGTTGTACATCCTATTTTGATAACTCTAATACATTGTTTTATCTCTCGAGAATGTAACTTCGCCTGGGGGTCGTATAGCATCTTACAAAAATCATAGGAGATTTTGTAATTTGCAAATAACTTTTAGCTGCTTTATATAACTGAGGAATTGATGGTAGCTCTTCTCCATTCATAGTATAAACTGAATTAAGAAGGCCATAATCATATGCTGCTTTGATTAGTTTTGCATTGCAACCAGGCAACGCTATTAACTCATTTATCTTTTTTAAGGGGTTAGTAACATAACCTCCTTCTATCTCTCCTTGACGGTCCTTGATGGTTACTTCAGGGACGGTGTTTAATTTATTGGCAATAAATAAGAAATAATCTATATATTGGCGAACCAAAGGGGTCATGGTTTGTTTGTTTCCTAGGGTTAGCTTTTCTTTGAAAGATGTGGTGTCTGCTATTAAGTTGGGAAAATTTACTTCATTGATAACTGGTGTGGGGTTATTGGTTTGATTGGGATAATAATTTTGTAAATACTTACTTTTCTTAAAAGGAGAATTAACTTTTTTTGTAATAATTATGCTTTTGTATTTTTGGCAAGTGCCAATATCTCGCTGCTCCATATTAGGATTGCTTTGGAAGTTGCTTCCCTTTTCATAGAAGCGAGTTCTTCCATTAACTTTTGAGTTGTATCTTGAGCTCCCGATTTTCTAAAGTTAGTCGTTGAGCTATTTCTTGAGAGATAATCGCGCAAAGCAATTTTCGTCGCTTTTAATAGTTCAACATAAAATTCGTATTGATTGATGTCGCCTATTATTCTATTTATTTCCTTTCTTGTAATTGAGTCTTGCAACTTTTGAGTTAGCCAACACCTAACAGTTCTATTGTCTGTTCTAATTATGAATTTTCTATAAACTATATAACATTCAAATTTTTTGATTCCATATTTTACTGCTTTTAACTCTTTTTTATTTATATCCCAATTAATTTCATTTGCCTTAAAGGTTCCTGGGTGATATCTACAAATATATTTCTTTTTATCATTTTTATATCTGTATTTTAATACTGCTCCATAACCATTATTGGTTTCGCTAGCATCTGTTTCTACTATCCATGTAAATTCTTTGTCTTCATCAGGAAAACTTAGTTTTGGTAACTTTCTGACTAATTCCTTAATTTTCTCTAAAATCGTCGTGTCACACTAGTGGAAAAAACTTCATGTGCTACTTTACAAGTGCTTGGGTTATATTTAAAATGGAGCACTTGAGACACGTAAATTAGGATTTTTTGTGAAAATTAACAAGTGCTACGGTTACCCAGAGAATTTCACCTATTGTCTCTTCTTTTCTAACTGGGCTGGAGTACTCGTTTGATTCCCAGCCCAAGTAAAAACAAAAAATTCCTTCCTCTCTCGCCCTGTCGCCCATTGCTCTCTTTATTCTTGCTGATGCTCTATTGTCTATTCAACTCTTTCTCTCTCTATTTTTGTTTTCTCTCTTCCTTGTTCTGAGATCTCAACAAAGGTATCCCTAACTCTCTACTTTAATCTTTCTCGTCTCTTTCTCTCGCCTGGCTCTTTTCTGCTTATCTTTGAAATCGAAATTTTGGTAGGATTTTTGGTGAACTAGGGTTTATGAAGCTGTTCGACATTCAAAAGAGGACAAAGGTTCGATAATTTTTTGGTAATTTCTTCCTTCTTTTTCGCTCTTGTTTCTTCTTTTTTGTTTTCGGATCTAGGTTTGTTTCATAGTATGTTTGTAGCATCTTTACTAGCTGGAAGGGTTTGAAAAACCCACTTTTGAGTTATGGCCACCGAAAATTCTGATCCATTGGCAGGAGTAACCGACCTCCGAAGTTTCTTATTCTTTAAATGCGTTCTGGGAGACCTCCTCATATTATTTAGCGAGGGGAGGAAAATTATACTCTCTTTTTGGGTTGTTAGGGTAGCACCACTTCGTCAATTAGTGCCAAACATATACATTGATCAAAGAAGATAACTTATACATTGATCAAATATGATGATTCGTCTCAACTTGTGCTCCGCTTATATTTTTGTCATCATATGATATGAAGTTGATGCCATTTTCTCAATTGAAAATTGGCAAATAATATTTTTATGAATTCGAAAGAAGATACCAGAACTAGAAATGTTGTGATATGTCATTATTTAGATTTTTGGTCGGCTATACAAATTCTCAATATGTTTCTTGGCTCTATGTTGTTTATAACGGGTTCATAGATCTTTGTTGGATTTATTTTTGCCAACTGAACTCCAATGCTCTAGTACATAATCCATCCACAATTGATTATCTCGTTTTTTGACAAATTTTTAATGTATAATGTAAGATCATTTTTTTATTCTTTTTTTTCGACAAATTAGTATCGCTTAAAATGTGGTCAACTTTCGTGACCTTTATTATTATCACTTGAAATGCCAATGTCTGAGGTCTTAATAAAACTTTTAATACTTAAAGTGCATATGATGATTGTGATTTACGATACTAAGTCGAAAGAAAATACATAGGAGTGATCAATGTTGGTCTCATGCTGTGTAATTGTATGGTCAGGAGATCTAGCTGAGGAGTTCTTCGTGGAAGGTACCTACTCCTCTTGTGTGTTTAGTCATTAGTGATCCTGTTAGTGAGCTTTTCTTGGTTTAAGTTGTTGCACATAGGTGTTATATGTGTGTTTTACTTAGTTGCTTGAGATATAACTTACTCCAATTAGTTCACACTGTGCATACCTCAAGGTTATGATTTTTAGATTAAGGCTTTGGTTACATAAAAGAATGGCAATGATACTATTATTTTGGTATTTTAAATAGCTCTTAGTGAAAGATATGCTTTCAGGTCGCATAATTTAGAGCATCTAGTGCTCATAAGAACTGTAGCTAGTACTCCATATAATAATCTTACTACTACTTGCAGGTTGCATAATTTAGAGCATTTAGTGCTCATATGCTTTGTAGCTCTATAGTATATAATAATCTGACTACTCTTCGGTCTTCACTTCTTGTTACTCAAACTTTATTACATAATTTCTTTTGGTTTGAGGGTGTTATTGGTAACATATTAAGATTTTAAAAAAAGATTGTCGTTGAACTTGTAGCTAATTACTTTAACTTCTAGAAAATTACTTTATGTATGTTCTCTTGCACTGCTGGCCCCTTTTAATCAATTAAGAATTACCCTTCTATATATTTGTATGTTCTTTTGCAACTTATTGCATGCTATTTCTTTGAAATGAGTGTCTGATGCAGCCACATTAAAATTTGCACTTCTAGCAGAAATAATTGGAATTGACAATTCCCTCTTACTACTTCTTAATATGTTCTGTGAGAATAGAAGTACTACCAGTTGCTTTCTTTTGATCTGACCTCACTTCACTGCAAATTAAATTGCCCTTCTTCTCACACTTTTGTATATATGTGAAACTTGCAGCAGCATATCCTTGAGAGGATATTTACTGATATCTGATGCTGCTAACACAGAGAAGCCATCTTTAATTACAAATCATTTGTTCATAAGTGGAGCACTGGCTGCTAGATGTGTATACACACTCCGGCATCTAGGAATCACACATGTTCTCTGCCTTTGTTCAAATGAAATTGGACAGTCAGACTCACAAAAATTCAAGGAGGCTATAGATAGGGGAAGAGAGGAAGAGAGAGGTATGTAGATATTTTGAGATTATTCCTTGAGTAGTGGGAGTGAGCCAGCCACTCAAAAGTTGTGGAAGTTGTGCTTGGTGATCGTCATTACAATGCAATCTCTTTCTCTCTCTTAATTCTTCTTCACATTTTTATTCTATTGTTCTTCCGTTATAAACTCCTTTTCTTCTCCAATTTTCTTGTTCATTTGCTTGTGATGCCTAAAAGCATGGACCTCTGTCTTCATTCGTACTTATTCCCATGTGCGAATTTGTCAGCATGTCTAGAACTGAACTTTGAGTAAAAATTTAAAAGCTTCTGTCTTTGAGTATTTTTTTTTGGGTTTTCAGTTTTTGATGTGTATATGACTTTCTTTTTTTTGCAGGTTTATCATGAAGTAATGTCTAATTATCTATTATAGAGTTATGTAGAGCTCAGCTGAAAGTGGCACAGTTTACTAGCTCCATGTCAGCTTCCTTGTCGTTGCAACTACTCTGGTAAGGTCTTTATTGGTTCTATGCTTTTGATCTTTCTCTACTTGGTTGTCTTCAAGATGTACGTTAACTGTTATGTTGTTTGTTCATCCTTACTAGCAAAATATACACCAAGGACTATTAGATTAATAAAATGATTCTTGGGAGATAAGCCAATGTCAATGGCTAGAGATTAGGAGCAGCTCTTGAACTAATTCTACACGAGGTTGTTAAGAGCTAGATCTTGATTGAAACTGAATAAAATAATCCAATTCTCTGGATCTTTCTTAGAGATCCTAAATGTCAGTTTTTTCTGTTTCTGAAACTTCGTGTGTGGTGTAGGCTTGCTTTTGGACTATCGGAATTGAACGAGCCTTCAGTGACTTCACTTTTTCCCCTTTCAACTCACTCAAACACAATAAATTTATTAATCTTGATGCTATCACTATGTTGGCAGATTATGGCACAGTTTGAGCTCAAAGCATTATGGCAGTGGATCAGTTCTCCATGCTTGCACTGTGAAGGCTTAATATCTAAAGAATGAGCTCAGAGTTCTTTTTGTGATTGAATCACTCCTCCTATAAAGACTCTCTTATAAAAAATCTGTCATTTTCTTTTTTGGAGTAGATATACAAGGTTGCAACTTTAAGAATGCTGAGATAGCTACTACTTATGCAGAGTTCCGGAACGGACTCATGTCTGAACTTGTGGCTAGCTCCTTCACAAAGCAGTGTGGAAGTCACATCTGAAAGTTGTTTTTCTAATCATTATTGTGGTGCTCACTTTATTTTACATGTGTAGTCTTAATTTACATAAATTTGATTGCTTGCAGTTTGTTGGGTCCCCAACCAAGCGTGTAGACCCTTTACTGTACTCTTCTAATAACTATGAGATATTAGCTTTGCTTTGGGAGTGTTAAATGTAGTCTACTTTTCTAAATGTAACTATGAGATGTAACTTACATTGACCTGGAATCATATTTCAGGTCTTGCTTGGAGTTCTAGGGAGCCTTGGGTTTTTGCGTCATTGTCCTATGATGGGAGGGTAAGCACACTTGCTCTCAAGTAACCAGGGAAAAGGCCTTAGAATAGAGTTTCCCTTTGGGAGTGTTTAATGTAGTCTACTTTTCTCTCGCTCTCTCTCTCCAAGATTGGAGCAAGTAATCTTCTGGCGAAATCTAGGCTTTCACTTAATAATTATAACCCCAACATAGCTCAATCATTTGCTATAAAGAAACGTGTATAATTTGATCTGGACTTCATGTTTTTCATCTAATATTAATTGTTAATATGTAAAATGAGATTATGTCTTTTACTATCTGATTCAATCACTTTTTGGTGTGTAAATTGCTTGCTTTCGCCAATACCTTGCTTAAATCTATTTAGTGCTTATGAAATATGGGAATTTATAAATTTGTGGCCTTGTGTATTTGATTTGTGAACCATAGAATGTGTAGTTACAATTGTGACTTGTGAATTTATAATTTGTTCTTGATGTATGCTTACTGTTGCTGTACAACAACAATATTTTTTTTTTAAAAAAAATTATTAGCAAGTGCTCCGGTTGTTAGGAAAAACCGAAGCGCTTGATTCATAAGTGCTCCGGTTTTCTCATATCAACCGGAGCATTTGACATATTTTGAACATACAAAATTCACAAGTGCTCCGGTTTTTTAGGACAACTGGAGCACTTGTAAAACTAAGTGCTTCGGTTTTCAACCGGAGCACTTGATAAATACTCAAGTGCTCTTATGACATCTGCTACGGGTCAAATACGGAGCACTTGTACGGTTTTTAACCGGAGCACTTGATGTTTTTTCCACTAGTCAGTATCCTCCCATCTAAAGTCGTAGTCTTTCTTTAGTTTTTTAGTTAATGGTTTTGTATATTGTGATAATTTAGGTATAAATTCTCTAACCTGATTTACTATTCCTAAGAATTTTTGTAATTCTTTCTTAGTATTAATTTCCTTTTGAAACTCTATAATTTTTTGGGCTATATGGTCTTGCATTTTTATTTCAACTTTATCTATTTCGAATCCTAAAAATTCAATTTGTGTTTTAAACAATTCCATTTTCTTTTTACTTAAAACTATACCACTAGTTTTGATAATTTATGTAAACTGTTCTAATAACTTATAGTGTTCTTCTTGTGTTTTTGAATATATTAGTATATCATCAATATAAAGTACACAATTTGATAATTGGTTTAAATATTTATCCATAAATGCTTGGAATCAACCTGGGGCATTTTTATATCCATAAGGTAAAACATTCCATTCGTAAAATCCATTAGGGACTTTGAATGCTGTTAATTGTTTAGATTCTTCAGTTAGCTTTAATTGGTGAAAACCACTTTTACAATCAAATTTTGAAAAATAATTGTATCCTTGTATTTGTCTCATTTTAAGTATTTTATTTGGTATGGGGTAATTGTATGTTATTGTTTTTTCATTTAAAATTCTATAGTCGATAACCATTCTTGTTTTTCCTCTCTTTTGCTCAGAATGATTATTAACTATAAATGCACTGCTACTATGTTTTGAATTACTTGGTCTAATTAGTTTTCCAACTTAATAGTTCTCATTATATGCATTTTAAATTCCTTTTCATCTCTTTGAGTATTATTAAAAGGTTTTTGTGATATGATACTGTTTGGGTCTTTTAATGTTATTTGTATTTCAATTTTATGCTTATGCCAATTTTCTAAAGGATTTTCACTGCATAATTCTTCTAACTTAGTTTTTAAAGGAGTAAGTTTATCTAAATGTAATATTCCTATTTCTATTATGTCTAAATTATTGATTCCCTTTTTGGTTTTCATTTTTTGGACTAGTTTTGCTTCTTCTCCTATTTTACAATTTTCCCATTCTATTGGTAATGTTTCTTTATTTGTAACTACCTTGGCTTTTAGCTTATGTTGACAAGGGGTAAACAAAGTAAGAAATTCTTTATCTATACTAAATGGTTTATATTGGTTTAAGAAATTAGTTCCTAATATAATATATTTTCCTATTAATTCAAAGCAATAATATACCTTAGGTATGACTAGTATTTTATCCCAAATTTGTATTTTTACATTTGTTTGATAAAGAGTAATTTTACTACTATTATTATTAAATACGTTTATTTTAAAAGGAGTATTTAACCTTTTCCATTCTGGTAAACAGTTTTCTTTCATAATTGTTGTTTGAGCTCTTGTGTCTACCATTGGTGTATAATATCTACTTTTATATCCATCAAAGATTATTATTACTAAAATATAAATTAAATTACTCATTTTTATTAAGGATAGCTAATTTATTTTTCATCTTACGTAACTTTTGTTCTAATACCTCTATGTCTCTTGTTTTCTTTTGTTCTTCTTTAGATAAAGTTTGTATACTATCTCTATGGCATTCTGCAAATATTATGTATTGCAGTCTTTGACTTATATAGGCCTTTTATTCTTTTGCTATCTCTATCTGTTTTTGTAATTTTATTAATTCTATAGCATTACTCATTGATTATTCTAGTTTTAGATTGGGTTTGATTATAAGTAAATTCACAATAGTCTTGGTCTATTTTCCAAGGTTTAACCTTTTGTAAAAATTCTTTTCCTAATATTATTTCATTGTTTAGGGTTATAACATATTCAATATTTTATTTCTCGTAGTGCAATTTTCGTTGTTAGTGTTATTAATCTATTAAAATTTTCATTAATGTTAAGTGACAGTTTTTCCAATGGAATATAATTACTTTCAGTATTAATGTCTAGTTTTGCTGTGAGGTTTTTTGTTCCTATTTGTATGATTATGTAATATTCGTGTGATTTTATTTGAATAGGTAGGTTCTCAGTTAGTTCTCTTTTAGATTTAGAAACACTTAATCGTTTTTTCACTATTTCTAAGTCTTCATAACTTGGTTTAGAATATAATTTTAGTCCTTTCTCTATAGGTAATATATATAAGATCAATAAAAGGGGTATCTATAGTAATTGGTCTTAATTTATTTTTAGTATAAATCTGATGTTGTTGTCTTTGACGGGAAGATCGGCGGAGGTGGTGGAGGTTATGAGGAGGCGAAAGATTCACATAATGTGCCTTCAAGAAACTAAGTGGGTTGGTGGAAAAGCAAGAGAACTAGCCCCATGGGGTTATAAGCTTTGGTACTCCGGAAAGGATAAGTGTAGGAATGGAGTAGGCATCATTATTGATAAGGAATATATTGATGATGTGGTGGAAGTTTCGAGGAAGAGTGACCGCATTATGAGTATCAGGCTAGTATTAGGGAGTAAGGCGGTGACTATCATAAGCGCATATGCGCCGCAAGTAGGATTGGAAGCATTTATTAAACAACAATTTTGGGAGGATTTGGAGGAGGTTGTGCAACGAGTGCCTATTAATGAAAAATTGATCATTGGTGGGGATCTCAACGGACATGTGGGCACTAGTCGAGTTGGCTTTGAGAGCATTCATGGAGGTTTTGGGTATGGGGAGAGAAATGAAGCTGGAAGTGGTATCTTGGATTTCGCATTAGCCTATGGTCTTAGTATTATGAACACTTGGTTTGAGAAAAGAGAATCTCACCTTGTGACGTATAGGAGTGGAAGTAACGCGAGTCAGATTGACCTCTTTTTAGTAAGGAATGATTGGCGGAAGAGTTATACAAACTGCAAGGTGATACCGGGTGAGAGCGCGACCACCCAACATAGACTAGTCGTGCTTGATTTTCGGGGTAGGGAGTCTTTAAGAAAGCGAAAACCCAATGTGGAGCCGCAAATCAAGTGGTGGAAGCTCCAAGGGGAGCACAAAGAGAACTTCTTAGCTAAGATGGCTAGTAAAGATATTTGGTCTTGTAACACGGAAATGGATGTAGATTCGACATGGACAAAGCTAGAACTTGGTATAAAGGAAGTGGCGAAAGAGGCCCTTGGAGAATCTAAAGGAACCTGTACCATCAAGTAAGGACACATCTTGGTGGAATGAGGAGGTGAGACAAGCGATAAAAAACAAACGAGAAAGTTATAAACTTTTGGGAAAAGATAGCGACGATGTGAACTATGAGAAGTACAAAGAGGCTAGAAAAGAAGCCAAGAAGGCAAGACGGGAAGCTAAAGCACGGGTAAACAAAGAGCTTTATGCAAGATTGGATACGACAGAAGGTGAAAAAGACATTTATAGAATTGCGCGTATGAGGGATAAGAAGACAAGAGACATAAGAAAGGTAAAATGTGTCAAGGGTGTGGACCAAAGAGTGCTTGTGGAGGATGAGGAGATAAAGGATAGATGGAGGTCGTACTTTGATACCTTGTTCAACGGTGATAAAGCACAAGACATCGGGGATGTACACATTCCGCCAAGTATGTTAAATCGAGAGTTTATGAGGAGGATTCAAAAGGGAGAAGTCGTTGCGGCATTAAAAAAGATGGGATTGAAGAAAGCTACGGGGCCGGATGGCATACCTATCGAAGTTTGGAGGTGTTTAGGGGGGAGAGGAATCGAATGGCTGACAACATTCTTCAACATGATTTGGAGACACAACAAAATACCATTAGAATGGAGGAAGAGTACTTTGATTCCTTTGTATAAGAACAAAGGCGATGTACAAGATTGTACCAACTACCGAGGAATCAAACTAATGAGTCATACGATGAAACTCTGGGAAAGGGTGATTGAGCAAAGACTTAGGAAACATGTGAAGATATCGGAGAACCAATTTGGATTTATGCCTGGAAGATCGACTATAGAGGCCATCCACCTCTTAAGACAAACAATGGAACATTACAGTGATAGGAAGAAGGATCTACATATGGTTTTCATTGATTTGGAGAAGGCATATGATAGAGTACCAAGAGAAATACTTTGGTGGGCGTTGGCGAGGAAAGGTGTTCCACAAAAATATATAGATATCATCAAGGATATGTATGAGGGGGCAACTACGAGTGTGCGGACTACGGTGGGGAGGACGAAGAGTTTCCTATTACGATCGGAGTGCATCAAGGTTCTGCACTTAGTCCCTTTCTCTTTGCCCTAGTCATGGACGAACTAACGAGGTTAATTCAAGATGATATACCATGGTGTATGATGTTTGCGGATGATATTGTGTTGATTGATGAGACAAAGGAAGGTATTGAGAGAAAGTTGGAATTGTGGAGGCATACATTAGAAGCCCCGGGTTTTAGATTGAGCAGAAGTAAGACGGAGTATATGGAGTGCAAGTTCAGTGGGGTTACAAGCAGCGAGGCGAGGGCGGTCACTTTGGATAGCAAAGTGGTTCAAGGATCGAACGTCTTCCGTTACCTAGGATCCATTCTCCAAAAGGATGGAGAACTGGATGGAGACGTGGCTCATAGAATTAACACGGGTTGGTTAAAGTGGAAAAGCGCCACCGGATTCCTTTGTGATTCCGGTATTCCCCCAAAGCTTGAAGGGAAAGTTCTACCGTACAGGCGATTAGGCTCGCTTTGTTATATGGCACCGAATGTTGGGCGGTGAAACAATGCCACGTTCATAAGATGAACGTGGCGGAGATGCGTATGTTGCGGTGGATGTGTGGCCACACAAGGAAGGACCGATTAAGAAATGAAGTGATCCGGGAAAAAGTTGGAGTTGCATCCATTGAAGAAAAGATGAGGGAGAATCGGTTAAGATGGTTTGGTCATGTGAAAAGGAGATCAGGTGATGCACCGGTGAGAAGAATTGAAGAGTGGAGGAGTAACCAAATTGTAAGGGGTAGGGGAAGACCTAAGATGACTTGGATGAAGGTAATTGAAAGTGATATGAGGTTACTTGGGATTGAGGAGAGCATGACGTTGGATAGAAGTGGGTGGAGGGGCAGTATCCATGTGGAGGAAGGGGTGTGATTATTGCATTTATTTGTTTAAAACCTTTTGTTGAAAACCTCTTTTAAAACTTGTTGGTGCAAACCTTGTTTTCAAAAAAAAAAAAAAAAAAAAAACTTCTTTAAAAATTCTTAAAAAAAAAACCTTTTTATCACTCTTGTCGATGCCATCTCCTCTGGTAACGGTTTCAGTTGACGATTCATGTTAGCCGACCCCAAATCACTTTGGGAATAAGGCTTAGTTGTTGTTGTTGTTGTATAAATCTGATGTTGCTCGGTTAATATATAAGCATTCTTACATTGTACTGTTATAACTATTGATCCATTTGTCATGTTTATTCCTCCTAACATCCAGTATAGGACTAATGCTTTTTCTATGTTTTGGTCAGTTAGACTTATAGAATAATTTGGCTTAATTATGAATCTAACCTTTTGATAAATAAGATTTCCTTTAAGTTGTGCTATGATACTTTGTTCCATAGGTTCTTTAATTCTATCATCGGCTAATTCTAATTCTAAGGGAGTATCTATTCCTTCCTTAAAACAGGCTTTTATTATTATTTCAATGGCTGCTAATTCTACAAATCTAAATGTGATTGGTTTATTTTTTAATACGTTGTTAATTTTGTTTATTTCCTCATTTAACACTTCTTGTGTTATTAATGGGACTCTACTATTACCTTGTACTTGTGTTATATCTATAACATGTTCTCTATCAACTATAACTAAATATTCTTCCTTTTCCTTTTGAAATAGTTAGTTAAATTGGTTAATTCAAATTTTTTCTTTTCAATTATTTTATTGGGAGACAATGTAAATCCTTCATGCTTTAACGCATTATATTTTTGTAGATCAAAAATAGCTCTTTGGTTTTTATGTTGTACAGTAATATCTTCATCGTAATCAACTTCTTGTAATTCTTTATCCATTACTATCAGTTTCTGTATTATCTTCTTCTTCACTACTTCTTAAATCATTAATTTCATCATTATCTGTTTCATATTCTAAAACATATATTTCTTCATCTGGTGGTATATTATTTTTACCTATTTCATATTCTTACATTCTTTTGCTATGAGCTATCTGTCCACAATTATAACATCTACATCTTTTTGGATTTTTTGCATATTTATAGATTTTTCTTTTAATAAAGTAATTTTTATTTGATCGTTTCTTATTTTTATATTTTCCATATGGTTTGAATCTTTTATATCGTCTTCGCATTGATTTGGATCTTTTAGTTTTATATCTTTTGTTTAATTTGTGACAACCAGATTTAGGTATTTCATATTTTTCACAACAGTCACTTATTTTAGCTTGTTTTCTAAATGCTTTTTGGTTATTGACTTCAATACAATAATTTTTATACCATGTTTGTAAAAATGATACTTGTTCACCTAAGGTTCCTGTTTTAGGTTCTGTATAATATGCTTCTTGTACCATAGTGTTTATAGGTATTGGTAATTTTTCAAAATATAATTTTCGAAATACAGCTAATTGTTCGTGTGTTTCGGTTCCTAATTCATAACAATTCATTTGGAATGCACAATTATATTTGTTTAAATCTTCTGGACACATGAAACATATTTGCATATTATATAGTTGGGACTTACAATATTCTTTCTTAGCTTCTGCATATTTTAAATCTGCATTTGGATTGCCAAATTCTCTTCGAATTATTTTTTCGTATTTTTTCAACATTTGTGTTGAATCTGTCATCTCAGTTCCTTCTGTCTTAGTACTTCGCAGTTCTGTTAATTCTTTTATTCCTATATTAGTTAAATAGCTTTTTGCTATTCCTGTTATTGTGGCTTCAATATAATTAGTCGCCGCACTAACTGGTATTTTATATAGCTTCTATTAATTCTGCATTTATTCTAGCTATCCAATTTTGTATTTCTAATTCAGCATTTGTAGAGCAATCTAGATTTAAAGTTTCTCCTGTTTGGTTATCTC